>OU452166.1:1250000-2500000 GCA_911728515.1 Peribatodes rhomboidaria
GGTTGCCGCGCGACATGAACTCCGTTATGATGTAGAAGGGCGGCTCGCGCGTGCACACGCCCAGCAGCTGCACGAGGTTCGAATGCCGCATCTCCTTCATTATGGCGGCCTCTTCGAGAAAGTCCTTGAGGGCCATCGTGTCGTCTTTCAGGGTCTTCACGGCGACCTGTCGAGTACATGGGAAAACTTAACACCTTGACTGCTGAAAATACATACGTTGTGTTTTTTCTAGCGCAACGCCACACGCGAGGCGCATAAAACCCGATTTTTTTTTTGAGTTTTGTTTCATCAATTTTTGTTTCAGTTAAAAATGATCTCTTACTAACAAACGTTTTTAGACTCGGAATAGCTATACAGTGCAATCTCCTTTTCTTTCTTTTACATTTTAACTCGCAAAAGACAATACACTGTTCCGAGTCTATCCAACGTTTATTAGTGAGGCTGTATGTTTATATTACAAATCCATGTATTACTTCTTCTTCGTCCTTTTTCAAATATTATTTAGTTGAACTTTAGTCACTGCGACATTGCGACTGCGAACTGCGACTGCACTTTGTGAGAACTAACACAAATAACATCGAAATCGGCCACGGGTGTGAATATAACGAGCACTGCCAAAGTTTCAAACGACATCAAACAGTACTGCTATTCAATTCCTACGGCGTACTCGTTCTATTGTGATTTGTGTTGGCGTTACTAAAGTTATCTAGTTGCAGCTATCTGTTTCGCGACAGTTTCCGTAGCTTCGCCGTCGCCGAGGACAGCAGGAAATTAACTTCCCCACTAAGCTCAGGGATGCAACGCTACACAATACTGTCCCAGTACAATCACCAAGCCGGCTTCGCTGTGAAACCGAGCCGCGGCGCTTCCTAACTTTCCCGTTTAAGTTTCTTGAAAGGGCTCGCTGATAAATCTTTGAAGATTGAATTTCAGATAAATATTACGTCAAGTTATTCAGTCTATTTTGTTTTCAAAATATATCTTATAATAAGTGTTTAGGGTAGCTAAATATTTAATACAACTTTATAAAAAATGTAACAAATAAAACTTTGTCTGTTTGTCTGTAGGCATTTTGCGGCTGAATGGACATTGATAAAACTTAATAATTAGTTACAGTATACCACGAATGAGGTTTTAGGAAACTATTTTGTTGAACGAAGTTGCGAGTAACAGCTAGTAGCTTATAACTCCCGACTAAGACTCCCTGTATCGACGATGCCATGGAACACACACAAAGACCAGAACACCACACCCAGAATTATCTAACACCCGGACCCAGAACTGTCTAACACCCGGACCCACGACACTTTTTTTTTGTAACGAATTAAATGTACTTTTGATCTCTGACAGGCCTGACAGGAACCACCGAAGTGATAGAAGGTGTAACACGCTTGATTAGGAGGTATCTATTCACCTTGCTCTTGAACACATTGCTTGAGCATTAGTTTTGTTTTGATGGCAACAGCAGAAGCAGGTAACGAATTCCACATCTCTGTAGTTCTTATGGGAAGTGGATTAGAAACGCTTGGAACAGACTCGTATTTCAGGTCACCAACCAAACATCTGCTCTTATATGAAGTAAATATATAGAGTAACGTACAGTGATGTTTCCCCGCTTCCAGGCGGCTTCGTAGACGTCTCCGTACTGTCCGCCTCCGAGCTTGTGCTTCATGACGATGTCTGTGCGGTCGATCTCCCAGTGGTCGGGCGGCGCCAGCGGGAACACGGTCGGCTTGTTTCGCTTGGGCGCCGGGTACAGCAGCTGCGTTATCAGCCCGTCGCCGACCACAGAGTGGTGGTGGACCAGCTCGGCGAGAGTACCGAACTTGGATTCCGATGTTACGAACACCTATCAACATTCACATTGCGTTTAGTTATTTTTATGAGAATATCGTCCGGCGAAATGCTGGTGTTGTACGCCTCTGCCAGCCTCTTCGGCGAGAAGGTCTGACGTTACGATAAGTTATGAGAATGGAGTTACGTTTGACCTTGTATGACCAAAATTTTAACGAGGTCTAAAGACTTATAAACATTGATCTAGCAATCCAATCTATTGTTGGAATTCGGTGACACGCTGGATCGTAATTTGACAAATATTAACATGTTTTCATATAGTGAAGCATTCAGTGCTTATCCAGTACTGTATTATAAAGATTGCTACTTATTGGTCAAACCTTCACTGGTTTCTTCAATACTAACCAGCATTTAAGACTGCCTCGCCTGGTTGGTAGTGTACCTATTGCCTATTGCCCCGAATGTTCCCGGTCCCGGTTTACGTACCTTTCCCTCAGCGTCCTCGTTGATCCTATAGTGGTAGACGCGGCCCTCGTACCGCAGCGAGATGCTCCGCTGGCCGGGGCTGGACTCGGACTCGCGCACGAGGAAGCTGCCGTTGATGCCCGACGAGAGCAGGTACTCGGCCGCGTTGCGCGCGATCGGCCCGTGGTACCACGAGTGCTTCTCGAGCGAGTTGACAGGTGTCACGTAGTTGCTCGGGACCCAGCCCACGCTGCCGGAGGCGGTGTGAGCCTCGCACCACTCGCCGCTCTTGTTGTAGCTCATTATGCGGACCTGCTCGCCTGTCACCGACGTTACGTCGGTTAATAAGTCAGATCTTAAGTTCGGAGTCATAGGAGCCAATGACGTATTTTAAGTGACATAGCATACGTGCATATAACTTGGGGGATTTTAGTATCATTACCCGACAACGTATGTTACACAAACACAAAAAAGTACAGAAAAAAGTAACAACAGAACCATTTACCCTAATTAACGTCTACGCTATAGTTCGCGTCATGTAAAAAAAACGCTGGAAGAAAGTGGACGGGGTGTGTTTGCGCATGGGTACACTCGCGAACGAAAGTAAGCCTATTGTTTTATTTTTTAAACCAGCCTTTCGCTCGAGGACTTCGTATGTTAGTTATACCACCGAATAGACCGATAAATCGGCTAATGTGAAGCTTGATCGCCAGCGTTCTTTGACATGACGCGACCTATACTTTGAATTCCAAAAAACTGCCCATCCCCGATCTTTAGCTTAGCAGGCAAAACCACGGGGTATTTCTAGTGTAATAAAGTCTCCAAAGTGCCAACACTCTGCCAGCTCGAGTAAACAGCTGACTTCGCTGTGGCTGCGTCTGAGTGGCACGGTCAAATCATTCCTAATTGGACGCCTTTGTCTCGCTGCCACTTCACGTTAATTGGAGTTTCAGGACATTCAGAGTGCGCATATATAAGTAGAGATATGTGAACTGGGTTTCTTTCAGTTTTTCAGAGCTCGCACGACGATCGCAGTCCTACGGTGAATTTTATTTGGGGCATTTCGGCGTCGGGGGCTGCCTTATTGTTTTAAAACAAATATTTCTATTACACTCTGCAATAAGCGTACTATAGGACGTAAGTATTTACGTCAACAACAACGTAATAACGGCACACGATTTAAGCCGAGAGGCACGAGGAAACGGATTTCAGCGATGGGTCCGTACAATATCGATCTCGGGTTGAGGAATGTGTTGAGGAATAAGGCAATTTGTAATTCCTAGAAACAATCCATATTCAGCAGCTGGCTAATGACCATTGTGGCACAAGATAGTGTGAATGTACCTTTCTTAAGGCTGAGCTGGTTCTCCCCTCCTGCCTGGAAGTCGTACAGCGCCACGAAAAGCTGCGGGTCATCGTCCTCGTGGTGCGCCAACAGATTCTCCTTCGACGTCCATCTGTAGTATACACAATTGATACGTTAGCAGTCTAAATGGATACGTTGTAATCTAAATCTTTTTCTAAAATAAAACTAATCTGAAAGCGGTAAAATTACCTTATTATATTTAGTCGTAGGTCTCTTTTTTAACCCCCGACGCAAAAACGACGGGGTGTTATAAGTTTTAAATGTCTCTCTCTCTCTCTCTCTGTGTCTGTGTTGGTGTGTCTGTCTTTGGCATTGTAGCTCCCGAACGGATAAATTGATTTTATTTTTTTCGGTTGAAAGGTGAATTAGTGAGCAGTGTTCTTACCTTGTTGGGGGATTTTATTATTTTTGCATTCTTATACTGGTAGTTCTGTTCATCTAAATGTCTCTAACTCTGGCTGTTTTAAGTAGGTAGGACAGCGAATTTGAAATCAGCAGTGAACATTTATTAAAAACATCAAACATGGCGATTGTATGGCAAAGGTTCGACTACAGTTGGTGTATTGACTGCACCTAGCTAGCGTTTATTTATAAAGCACTCATTCTAGGACACTTGGCCGCACATGGTGGAGGGCGGTAAAGTACACTGATGATAAAGTGGGGCGTACATTGTTAAGGCCCCTCGTGACGCCCTAGATAGCACGCTAAAGAATGACGACCAACCTGGCTTTAATTTTATCTAGCTGCACTGGCGTTTTGTTCATTATTTTGCAGTAGAGACGTTAAAAAATATAAGTAAAGGGGTCTACGGGTCGCTATACCTTTCTTAATCTCGATACTCTAAGGACCAGTTCTATAATGCTCTCAGTTAATAGCGCTACTAATTGATCTATACAGCCGGCTGCCATTTACTTATACAAATAAGTTCCAAAGTATTTTTGGCAAATTTGTATCCCTTTCTCTTCGTATCCGTTGGTAGTTACAAATATAGGTAGATGTTTGTAAGCACCTGTTGGCGGTATCGAGGGGTTGCGGCGTGCCGGGCGCGGCGGTGGTGGGCGCCTCTCCATCCGGCAGGTCGGGGATGTGCGGCAGCGGGCGGCTCTGCAGCAGCGCTTCTGGAACAAAACCGATCGCGACTTTACATTACCATTCACTATTCCTGGTGTCGCCTACGCACACCTATGTATCTCTTCCTAAACCGCAGGACAAAAGCGGAACCAGCGGGAGCATCCAACTTCCACTCTCGCCCTCAAACCATCAAGAGGCAAAGGAGAAATAAAAGGGTGTAAATGTGATAAATGTAATGTGTGTGCTTTTACTAATATTTCAATCCAACTACATTTATGCATGTTATATGCAAAATCGTAAAGTGTTTTGCGAAGAATCCTTTTTTCAAAATAATTGTAAGCTGCGTTATCTCTATTGAAGATCCAGCCAGTGATGTATCAACGTCAAAGCAGCGTGAGAACACTTGACTGCGACTAGCACTAGACGGGCGGCCGCTTCAGAGAAAATGTGGTATCAGAGATTGAATATCTTAGAGCAATATTGCCTTTCGAAGATGAAAATTACGAGTACATCATCCTGTCTAGTGACAAAGATAAAGCCGGAAATAGAAATATACATTCGTGTCCCTTACATGATCTAATCCTTTCTAATACCAAAAACTAATACTAATGGTATTTGGTATTAGAATCAGTATATATAGATTTCATAATGGCGTATCAAATCTACATTAAGGTATGCAAAAAGGTATATTGGCGTGCGCTGTTTGCACGTGCAAAGTACATTTTTGCCTGATATTTTAATAAAAGCGAGGCATCTGAATGTAAGATTAAGGTATTAAAAGTTCAACGTAAAAGAGATATTGTCATGACAGAAATGTGCATTGGCGTGTCGTTTCGGCGCATTAAGTGCAGTCTGAGTCATCGAATCGCAGGAACGATTTACTCAGAGGGGTCGTGGGGGTGAGGAGAACCTTGACTCACACATTTCTTTTTATTTTATATGGTTTACGTTTGATGTCGTTGAAACCATCCCAACTAGCAAAGTTGTCTTATAATATGAAGCCTATATAGCATTTGGTCATATAGAGGTCATATAGTTGTAACTCAAATTACCCTTAATCGTGTTACAATATATTATACGAACGATTAGTCGTATAATATTTTAGTCTTTTAAATTAGTCCTGTCAACGTTTACACGACCAAATTATATGACCATCTTATAAAGGTCATAGCTGTGACCTTTAAAATACATTCCCACGTTTATTTGTCTCGTTTACGACCACTTTACGACTTCTTGATGTAATATAAAAGTAATTTATATGACAATCATATTCTGGTTATATTGACGACCTTATCACTATTTTTTGTGAGTAATAAGATTTCTACATGATAATCATATAAAGTCCATAAATTTAACTCATATAAAACGTACAGCTGTATACACGTTTCTTATATGATTTTTTGACTATATTTACACGACTTTTATATAATGTTTAAAAGCCCACTATTCAGATGTATATGCCTTAAATAACTTATTGGTTTGAAATGCTTATATAAGTTACTGTTATAAACATTTTGATTATTTAATTACTTCACGTGGTACTCTTTTACGGACTGAACTTGTATATTTTCCGTTGTTGTGACTTTACCTATACAAGCTTTTTGGTAAATAGCTCGATTTTTCTCGGTTTCTGTTAATTTTGGCTTTTACTCGTATCATCACAACAGTTGAAATAATCGATTTTAAACAGTGGAAGAAATTTAAATCCAGCGGTAATTTCAGGCGCAAAGTAAGAAAAACCTACTTAAAACTCAAAAAAAGTTTTAGACAAGGCAGCGTCAAAGAATCGAAAGATGGTTCCGTAGTAAGAAATAGTAATTATGAAAAAGTATGTTCATGTAAGTACATGTTTTTATTTAGGTTTGTATTTATACAAATTGAACTTAATGTTAACTAGGTAGCTTATCATAATAATATCTAACACCTGTCAATTATCATGTATATTTTTCTCTTAAAATTTAGTAAAATTTAAGAGAAGTAATCCACAAATTATCTTCGCAGATTTGCAAAATGATGATGAAAATGATGAACAATTTGTTTGAAAGCCAAGACGATGATGATGAAAAACAGTAGTGAAAATGAGAATTTAACAACAAGAAAATGCGAGTTTCCTGACAAATTAGAGAAATAGGCTCTAGAATTTAATATTTCTCATACAGCTTTAAACAAACTATTGACTATATTAAATGAACCTACTTTATTACCAAAAGATCCTAGAACACTTCTCCGAACAAATGATATTGAGATTTCTATTGATCCCATGGAAAATGGAAGTTATTGGCATAACGGGCTTAAGAAGTCATTAAAAACCATGTTGGACAAAAATATTAGTAATGATCTACAACATATCTCCTTAAACGTGAATAAAGTGGACTTCCTATCTATAAAAGTTCAAGACATCAATTGTGGCCCATTCTATGTAACATTTCTGAGATTCCTTCTGTATCACCATTGGTAGCTGGTATTTTTGAGGTCAAGGAAAACCGGCTAATTTAGATTCTTTTTTACGGCCGTTTGTGACAGAAATAAAAGATCTGATGGAAAATCGATTACCAATCATAACAAATTAAAAAGAAGAAAAACATATTACAGTGAATGTCCGTGCTTTTATTTGTGACTCGCCAGCTAGGGCTCTAATTAAAGACAGGTATTTTGATTACGCATTTGAATGTTCTTACTTAAACTTACAATATTAGCTTATTGTCTAAATCTGCTAACTCTTTATTGTTTAATAATGTTTCTATTCATCCAGGTACATGCAATTTTAATGGGAAGCATGGGTGTTTGAAGTGCACAGTTGTCGGTGAATACTCTCAAACTTCACACACTGTAACGTTTCTCAAAACGGATTGCCCAAAGAGAACTGACGAAGACTTCCGCTTAAAAAAATATGGCCAGCGTCATAAATACGATTCTCCCACTTGTTTATCCCACGGGTTTTCACTTCTTTACGGTACCCTGAAAATGGTGGACGACAAAATAATTAAATCGTAGTATTTGACTTATAGTCATAAGATATCATATAATAGGTATCATCACTACCTAAAATCGTATAATTGTAAGAGTACTAGAGATCTTAAATAAAATGAAATTAAATAATATTATTTTGCAATAATTCGAAGGGGGCATTAAAAATTTGTGAAAAATTGTACATACAATCGTAAAGAAATTTAATTTCCCTTAGAAAAGTAGATACTGTTACCCACTAACGCCAACTAAATTATAGTCAATAACATACAGTAATAAATATGGCAGACATAAATCTTACCAGATGGTGACAATTGATATCGTATGTTTTTTGTTGTATCACTTCTTACTCTCACTTCTACTAAACTGTGATTTAATAACAAGCATCCGCGTAAAGGCTATGCTAATGACTACTTCTCAATGTTTATTAAGTTATACGATGTCTATGGGATCACTACACGACAAGATGGTTATAATATTAACCACTTTCACGACTGCTATGCGAATATTTATCGTATATCTGATATTAATATGACTGTTACCTTACTAGTAGCCACTAATACGACCTTGACACGATCGCTATACGAATAAAAGTTTTATAATTTCCGCCTATTTCGCGTCATATATACGTTAATACGACAGCTATATAACCAAAACGGTCCGACCTAAAGTTGTGACGAAAACGTTGTCCCGAAAACTATACGACTAAATTTTGTTAGTTGGGATCTGTCTAGGGATTTCAATCATATCTAGTTAGTAGGAGATACGAAGAACGATCCTCACCTGTTTACTCAATGAGATGTGTTTTATACGAAACTTGCTACATAACATTTTGGAAGTGGGTTGTCTTAGAAACTCTTGTCCAGACTATGTCTAATTTTACGTTTTTAAAACAGTTTTTTTGCACTGCTTCCACTTGATTACTCAACAAATTATAAACTAATCGAAAGGATGAAGCCTATAGATTGTGAAAATGTTTGGTTGCCTATATCCTTTTCACCCGCTCGTAGATTTGCACGCTGTACAGACCAGGTCAAAATTACGCTCTTTAAAGCGTATTGTCAAGGTCTGTACACGGGCAGTCTATGGATGAAGTATACCAAGAGATCGTTGGATACCCTACGTGTCCAATACAATGATGTTTTTAGGATGATATTGCGTCTTCCCCGCTTCTGCAGTGCGTTTGACATGTTTACCAGACACAAACTGACGGCTCACAGGCCGTCATTCGCAAGAAAATTTCGTCACTGTGAGGAGAGTGCGGGGAAGCCACAATAGCATCCTGAAAACTATAGTGGAAGATCCACATGCGCCGTTGTTAATGCATTTCGTGCGGACGATGATCAAGTAGTAAATAAATATTTAAATATTTTTTTAAATTAATATTCGGGACACTTGAACACACGGTCGTCTGACCCCAAACTAAGCAAAGCTTATACTATGGCGGCCAGAGGCTGATATACATCCATTTATACTTTTAAATACATACTTAAATAGATATTAACACCCAGACATAGAACAAACACAAATGTTCATCACATAAATGTTTACCCTAGGTGGGAATCGAACCCACTCAATATTAATAGGGTTAATGTAGCCCTAGACTAATAGGTAGTGCAAGATTTTTAGATTTATTTCAGTAGTTTCGGAAATTACCCCCTACAAACAAACTAACAAAATCACAAACTATACCTCTTCATCGTTTAGACGCAGTCCGTCCAACACGCCATCCGTCCAAGACGTAGTTTAGAAAAAACTGACGATTATAGTTACGTATGTCAACACGAAGAGGCTTATTTATTACGAGGATTATTTTCACGCATAAAAATCACTAATAATAAGATCAAGTATTTCAATAAAAGTTTCTGATACCGACGTTTTAGTTTAATTGCTTGCCCATGCATATCCCGCATGGCAAATATGATTCCTGTCAATTCTTTGCGGGGAGTTCTATTAATTCTTCTTTACATACACAGGCTAATTCTTACTACTACTAGGTATTGAGGCTGTATCTTTCCAGAGCATGTTTATACAGGATTAGGGCTATCTTTTAAGCGACACATTAATTTGGCGAAAATACTAAAATAGTTTTCGAGTTATTAACCATATTTTTATAAAAATCTAAGAATATAGGGGAATTAAATAACTGATCTTTGATTCTCATCATATAAAATACACTTCAATGACTCTAATTAAATATATTTTTTTTCCTAATTAACGAGAATTTAGAAGTTAAAACTTAAAAATTATGTTAATTTTATTCCTACAAAATAAAGAGCCTAGCCAAGAAGACAATTTTTCTCAAAAATTAGGGGGAATTTTCTTCTGCAAATTATTTTAAAAACTTTACAAATGCGGATATTTATCATAGCTCTATTTTCTCATAAGTTTTAAAAGATATACCAAGAACATAGAGAAAGATATATTTGTTTATTTGTACATGACAAATTTAATCACAATCTGATAAATAGTTTCCGAAAAATTCGACAAACGCGCTTGTATGAAATATTCAGAGCTTCGCGAAACCTTTAAGCGGAGAAAATGACGAGGTGTTTTTAAGGGAACAGTTACCTCTCTTATTGGAGGACGTTTTCTTAGAAAAGTCGTAATTCGATTTTCCAACACGATGGCTGCTCGGCCCACTTCAGGAGATCAGTTCGGAATTATCTGGACGACCATTTTCCGAACCGTAGTATTCGCAGGGCAGACCGCAGGACAAGAATTTTGTGACCAGCCAGAATTCCTAATTTGACCTATTTGGTTCTAATTTGACTTTTTTGTCCTAATTTTGTCCGCCATATGAAAGAGCTGGTTTACAAAACTCCCGGAGTATCCGTTGAGCAACTTCAGGAAAGAATCGTTGAAGTAGCTGCTACAATGCAGAGACCCCTGACTTCTGCTGTTGGAGCATAAGTACGAAAGAGGTTTCGGAAATGTATCGCAAATCAAGTTTCCAACTTGAACATTTGTAAATGCTATTAAAGTAAGCCATAAACCGTAAAATGTTCATCTACTCCCAGTAAAAGTTAAATTAAAATAAGTAATTACTCTAAAAATTAATACTACAATCCATAATTAACACAACAGGAAAATTGTTTGGTACCTACTGTTGTTCTGAAACGAGAGACTTCGTGTCAATTAAGAGCACCCCACGGTTTCCCCTGCTACCCTTAGTATAGGAACCATTACCTTTATGGATTTAACGTTACTTTCATACCAAATTTAATCCAAATACGTTCAGCCGTTTGAAGGAGCAACAAACTGACACTGACACAAACACATATCGACAAACTTTCACATTTAAAATTTGTGTGATGCCCTCATCACACAAATTTTATTTCTATTCAGAAACAAATTCATCTTACTATGATATGGAACATTAACAAAAATTGTTTATTACAATTTTTTTTAACAATCGGTAGATTACTTAAGATTATTACTTAAGATTGGTATATAATTTGTTGATTGGATTAGTTAATAACAGGAATAATTAAGTTAGCTAGTAAGTATTGGTAATAAATTGAATTATATATGAAAATAAAAATAAATTTGTTGACTAATAATCAAGTCGGTGCAATTGACGAAAACAAAAATGTTTTGAAAACGTATTTAAACATGGTCGGGACAGGAGTTGCTTAGGCAATACACTCCTAAAATGTTATTTAACCTAATAAATTTTATATAAAACACACATCCCATTGAGTAAACAGTTGGGTGAGGCTCGTTCTTCTATGTATCTTAGACTAAATGGTTTTATAAGCAAAACTCGATTTAGTAGTAAATGAGTCCATACATTTAATATTAAATGCACTTATTATTAAGTAAGCAGTTTCCGATAAAATTCTATAATAATCGAATTCGATAATCTCATAAAATCAATCAAAAAGTAAGGCATCTTCGATATATGTTTATTGTCGAAAAAATCTCAAGCCATTATCGGAAAGCCGACGGAAATAATATGCATATTTTTCCTTCATAAGGTCACATTCGACCAAAACTTTTAATGCACAATCAAGTGCCAACGGCGACGACATTGACCTGCATTACACGAAGGCATGTGTTACCCACTTCTGTTGAAGTGTCGTAGTGATAATTACATTTTTATCATAAAAGCGCCGACGACGCTCAGATAAGTTTTTTGTCGTATTTGTAAGGATCGTGTGTTTATCAATTGACAGCGATAAGGCTGGACTGACAACGCGAGCGAAAGTAAGTTCTACTGACTCAATAATGGTTGTGACTCAGCGGTCGGTAAAACTAAATCACTTGTAACTCGCAAACGGCAATCATAGCCGATGCTTCATGTTAGTTAAAAATAGGTATAGGCAATTAGGAGTACCCATGCGCCGGTGGTTACGGTGGTGCACAGCTCCACAGGAACCAACAATCTAATAGGATAAACAAATAAACAACGAAAAATGTGTTATTGTCCTCACATAGGCGTAAAAACAAAGTTACCTACTCTTCAAGTTTTAAAGGCCAATAAAGACTAGAGCGGGACAATATGAAAATAATTTCATTGTATAAAGGAAATTTACCTTCACATTTGCTTATTGTGTTCTGTAAACGACAGCAACGCGTGGGCGAAGCTTTTCATAAAAATGGACTCGCTCTGCTCTAAGTTGTAAAGCCTTTTAAAGTCTTTACGTGCTCAACGTAAAATAAATAAAATGAACAACAGCGTTATGAAAGTTCTCGAGCAGGTTTCCTGTGGTAATACAAGTTAATGCCGCCAGCGTCGAGACTTCCGAAGCTGGGAGCTTTGATCATCTTGTTGACGTTGAAGATCTTATTCTCGCACTAGCCTATATTCAAAGAACAAGTTATCTAATTAATTCAAATAAATACATATCTCGTTAGGTATGTAAAGGTGGTCGTGAGCACTCGAAATTGCACTCAAACGAAACTGGCAAAGTACTGATTTAGTTTGGAAACCGTATAGCGAGGATATGGTCCCGGATTAACCTGGATTTGCCGAGAGCGGGCGACGATGTACAGGCACAAGCTCCGCTGCTCAGGGACATTAACACATGCAATATTCACAACTAAAAGCCTCGACCGATAACAACTTAAGCCGATGGTATCTGAGCAGGTACATAATTTTTCTAGAAACAGTTTTAAGAGCAAAACCGCATGGTTTACGAGTTCAAGATTAATCATGAACCCCCTTTACGTCGAATAGTCTTGGAATAGTTCCATACATACACTATACCCCTTAGTAATAAACGTTGTATAGCCTCGGAATAGTTATCAGTCACAGAATATACCCTATTACATAGGTCCAGAAGGATAGTCTTCATACAAAACACGATTTCGAAACATGTCAAATTCATTTTGGTACCGTAGTAAAACCTTTTTTTCTATACGTGATGAACTTGCCATTAAAAGAGGTTACCCGATTTAGTTGGGCAAAATTATGTAACGATCACAGCTTAAAGAATTCACAAGACCGGAAACAAAGTATATTTAGGCCAGCTTAGGCCAGAGCTAAACTACACACAAAGTATTACCCAGATCCATTCATGACACTATACTACAAACTAATATTATAGATTGTATGTAAACCATAACTAAAATCAGAGTAGGTAAAAGGTAAGAATTTAAGTAAAAATCAAGAGTACGAATTTGAATTAAAATCTATAGTAATCCCTTTAATCTTATTTACACATAAATTTACACATTATCATTATTTACATCATACATTTAAGTTATTTTTTCGGCAATAAAATAACATTAAGTACATTTACATAAAAATAAATCTGACGCCTGCTTGTCACGATATTTTACTGTTACGTATCTTTCTTTCTTGCGAAGGTGCACAGAGCAAATTGTTGAAAGGCAACGAAGTTTCCACTAATTTTCATTTTTACTTTGGCGAATTATTTTTGTCCACTGATCGGCTAAACTGGATCCATAAGAAACCTAAAGATAATTTATTGGGAAAATATAAAAATTCCTTGTGGCAACACTTTTTTCAGCAGCTTTTCGCTCTGTTGACATGAAGAATTAATTACAATTATTAGCTTTTTAAAGCACATAAAAATATTTAAGTCTTACGGATGATATGTGACGTTGCCTTTTTTTTTACTGTTCTGGATATTCTGAAATTTCGGCATGAGTCGACTACACAGTTCACCATATTTGTTGGTTAGTGGGGAGACGTAACCGCTACTGGATGACATCGAAGACTGACTAGTGAATTGGTTGACTTTCGATGGTTTGGTTTACTTTTTTTGGAATCATTATTTTTGACCGATTAGGGGTCTTTCCCTATGTCTATGTTATCAGTATTTTGTTTTTTTCGATCGAGTGATAGATTTAAAAGCAAGAACAAGGCAAAACACTGTATAACAACTATTTCGAGGCTATCAAACGTTTATTAGTAAGGAGGTATACATTTTGACGCAATCGTGCTGATTGCTGTTTATTGAAGTACAATATTTACAGCGTCCCGTTATTACAGGGCTGTACCCTTGGGTTTCAGTTTTCCGAGATAGAAGGAGTTTAATATTAACTCCAAACAACCCTTGTTTCTTTCAGTACAGTTATTACATTTCAGATCTTGTAGGTATAATCATTACTTGTACAATGTGTATTATATGATGTATAATTGTATAATAAATGTATTTTCTTCATAATACAATAGCAAAATT
The DNA here is from genome assembly GCA_911728515.1 of Peribatodes rhomboidaria. NCBI lineage: Eukaryota > Metazoa > Arthropoda > Insecta > Lepidoptera > Geometridae > Peribatodes > Peribatodes rhomboidaria. The sequence goes on from OU452166.1 coordinate 1,264,317, forward strand.
TGTACAACAATATTATATGCATTGATGTAAACTTGGGGTTGCCCAGTTGGTGTGATAACACAATTTCCAAAGGTGCAACTATACCGGTGAACAAGACAGGTAGCATGTAGTGACATCCACGTACGTGATGCGAGTGTGAGATGGGTTCGTCGCCGGGACAATGGCAGAGATAGCCGCGTATTTATGGTGGATGAATCATACGCTGCGGGAGACGTCGGAACACCGAGTACTTTGCAACCATAATCATTGCCGTCTACTGCGCGAATATTGCGAGTTCCAGATAAAACTTTCTACACTGTATAGCGCAACAATACAATACAAAAACTCTTTATTGACACCAAATACAAATAAATCTAAACTAAACACACAAAAGTAAAGGCGCAATAAGCGGTCTTATCGCTTAAGAGCGATCTCTTCCAGACAACCTAAAAGCGCAACGTCAGACGCAAACATGCCAGGTTAGTTCCATTATGTACTTACTAAATGAAAATGTAAAAAAAAAAATGTGCAATGTGACCAGAATGTTACCGGCAAATTGAGGCAGCAGCTCTCTGAGCGGCTAATATAATGCGATCATGTGCAAACCGCTGCGTATCCTGCATGCATGCCTAGGATGTATGTATGCCATGCCTATCCTGTACACGGCTACCAAGTTAATCGAATTGGTAGCTCGCGAGGCAATTTAATAGTTGAGTAAGTAAATTAATCTGTTATATTGGAGGGAGACGAGGGGGCAAAGGCGGTTGTACCCTACTCCATTGTGCGTCAGTTTCTTTCAATTAGGGTTCCACAAAAAAATATTGGCACAATCTTTATTGCAAGGCTTCAATCTCTATTATATATGTGTTATAGATAAATACCGAGGCCTCACGACCCAGAGCCAAGTATAGGGTAGGTTTGAGTATAATGGATACTTTATGGTACGCAACATTCTCAAGTTTTATTTTTCAAACAATTTATCAGGCAGTACGAAACCAGCAAACTATGATAATTGTGTCAGGGTGGTTGTCAAGCGCAGCTCGGAACGAGGAGGCGAGGGTTGCAAGTCGGGTGGCGGTGGGCGGCAGACAATTTTACATCGCATTTATGTCGGTTCGTACCTACCGTGAAAACACATGAACTCGACTAGTCTGATGCTGGGATTGCTGGAGGCAAACTTCATAATCTCAGCAAAATTCACTGATGTTTCTACTAAAATTTTGTGAGAAAACTACTAACTACTTTGATAAGAAGATATTTATTGTAGTTATTAATTAAGACAAAGATGCTTGGAATCTTTCAATTCTGCAAAGTAGCTACTAAGTACATAAGGGAAATGTATAATGTTACTAGTTTTAAGCCAAATACTGAGATAAAGTTAAAAAAAAACTTGCCTGTTCTTTTGGGTAGACTAGTGTAGCCTAGTGGAATTAGTTCAAAACGGGGCGAACCCGGAAATAATTACATACAAGTACATGTACATACAAGTATGTACTGTAAAAAAAAAAATTGTTAGTTTACAATTTTTTCCGAGTCAAATCCTAATTTGTCTGGACTACGTGGCTCTTTTTCCGAACAAGATGGTAGGTTCCGTGCGAAATTAACAAATTATAAAATTTCAGTTAAACAACCTATAGGTACGCATAGGTGTCTAATCAAGGCAAAAAATGCGATACTTGTCTCTACCGTGATATCATAGTCCTCTTTTCGTGTAGACAGGTAAATACAAAGTATAGTTAAGTATATGCCTTAAATGTTCGGTTATTGACACGTCTGCTGTGCGTGTCAATTGATTAAATTCGTCGATGGCGAGTAGGTGGCACGCCTGCGCTGAAATCGACCAGCCCCCGATTGTTTTTATGATTGACAGATTGGGTAATTTCTGCAATATGTGATGCAATTGCGTATTGATATCTTCAAAGTGTTCAGAAAAAGAATCATTCTCAGTCGTGTGGGTAGGATATGGTACTTGCATGTTATTGGGATGCCTGACAAAATAAACTATCGCTTTTTCCCATGTTTTGGTAGACTGCGTATACACGAGCAAAGCTATGAATAGCTTACCCACCAAGTTCTTATTTAAATTACTTTTAAAATACTTCTTCTGAACTAATCTAAAGTTATCAAACACCGGCTACCTATCTACGTGGAATCACCTCCGCTGCAAAGTTTTAACTTCGCTTTGGGATGACAGAAATAAACAACACGGGCGCCTATGTGATAGGGTTGTGTGCAAGGGCGTTTATAACCTATACTCGGTAATAGGAGCTGGGCGAACATTTCTTTTTGTCGCTGTGATAATTATGCAGGAACGCTGCCTAGTGCGGCCGGTTACCGGCGCTAGGCGTCGCCCCCTCGACGTGCAACTCAACATACACAAAGTTCTATTAATTACCTGCAGTTTCTGCACTGGATTCTTTTTTTTAAACTATAATTATTAGTTACTTACAAGGCGGCAGTTCATGACTGTGATCCAGTGAAAATATGCACATGCTGAGTTGTCTTACTATAGCAATATCTTATATCTTTAAATGAGCAATTCTTGTATGTATATATATATAATTGGAATCTCGGAATCGGCTCCAACGATTTTCATACAATTTAGTATATAGGGGGTTTCGGGGGCGATAAATCGATCTAGCTAGGAATCACTTTTAGAAAATGTTATTTTATTCGTGTTTTATCGATAATCAACTTAAACATAAACTTGGAAGAAAAATAACAAAAAGGAGGCGTTGACTCTTCCTGACATCTATTGGCGAATAATAATACTATTTTTTTGTGAGCAACTAATTGCTCTAACGACACAACAGCAGATGGCGTTGTTAAGTAATACGAAGTCAATGAGTGTTTGCTTTGAGGTTAGACTAAAATCAAAGGTAAGTACTAGGTACATATAATATGAAAAAGTGAGTCTTTGGTCATTTTCTTTGTTTCTTTATAACGCTTTCACGTCTGAACTACTCAACCGATCGTCTTAAAATTTTGCATACATGTTGTTTAGGGTACAGAAAAGGACATAGGGTACTTTTTATCCCGGAAAAATCAACGGTTCCTGTGGGACCGTGGGTGAAACCACGGGTCACAGCTAGTTATATATTATATTATATTATATATATTATACCAATCAGTCTCAAAGATTCAATGAGTAAATGACAACGATTTCATCGTGACTAGTCATTTTTAGAAACTACCTAGTCCATTTCTTCAAACAGCCATGCAAGGCGCAACAGGAGTTTTTTTTTTTTTTTTTTTTTTTTTTTTTTTTTTTTTTTTGTCCGGGCACTATGTTACAGCCCGGCCCGCGTACCCCTCTGATTTGGTCAGAGTCATTTGTTAACATTTTTATAAATATTTCTTATTTATTATACTATAGTCTTTTTATATCAACTTATGTAGTTTGTACAATATTCTCGTATGCTGGTTATATATATCTTAGAATATATATTCAACATAGTTTTCTTGTTCTACTTATTTCTATTATTTACTATTTTAACAATTTCTATACAATAATTTATGAGTGCATTCCTACTTTCTTCTTCAATCAGGATATTTTTTACATTTTCCTGTGTAATTCTAACATTTAGCATGTGTTCTAAATTATACCTTTTGAGACCAAACACTGGACACTCAAACAAAATATGAGGTACTGTTTCCTTAGTTCCCGGCTCACAGATACACGATGGGTCCTCCTTACACTTGAAGCGATTCAAGTATTCGGAGAAACCACCGTGCCCCGTCATCACCTGGGTAATTGCACTAATTGGTTGAATCCTCTTTATTAGCTTATAGGCCTGTATGACGTTTGGGAAAAACATTTTCGTTACAGCACCAGTTTCACTTGCCCTGTATCTACGGTCCCATTCGTCAATCGACTCCATACGGATCTGTCGCTTGACGAATGAGACCGGGCACAAGTCGTAATCAGATTTTCGCTTTGTGTTTAGTGCTGCACTCTTCGCCAATTCATCTGCGCGTTCATTGCCGTTCAGACCTGCATGAGCTTTGATCCAAAAGAGGGTCACTTGTTTGTCTTGGTGTTTACAAGTTCTCAGGTTCTCTCGGGTTTCTGTTGCTAGAGGATGTGTGGTGTTATTACTTATGACGGTCTCCAATGCCGATCTGCTGTCGCTATATATTCCAAAGCTATTTTCATTGCGCTTTAAAATTACCCTCGTGGCTTTGCATATGGCCAGGAGTTCCGCTTGATAAACCGTGCAGTACGGGGCTAGTTTTAATTTGAGGGCTTTTGTCTCGGCTTCTCTGTTCCATAAAGATAGAGCTGCCCCGACTTGGTCCTCAATTTTGCTTCCATCTGTAAAAATTCGTACTTCTTGGTTGTTGTGCTCATCTACTTCTTGCTGGTCCTTCAAGCTTATGAACTCCAAGCTCATATGATCCGCTGGATGGGGAGCATTTACGTACTCCACACGATGCTCCACTTCTCTGTCAAATAGTGCTGGGTGGGACAGCCTTCTTCTGGCCTCGTACAGAGTGGCTGCTTCCTGTATGCGGAGGTCGAGTGGTAGCATCCCAGCCAGCAGCAGTGCCGAGTTTAGGGAGACCGTGCGGTACGCCCTGATTAGTTTCAGTGCAAATCCTCTTTGTACAGAATTCAACAGTTTTACAATCCCCAGCTTTTTAGTCGCAGACACCCATGCGCTGGCTGCGTACAGAATAGTGGGTTCCACTGTTGCCACATAAATGGTTCTTATTACTTCGGGATGAAGCCCCCAGCTAACCTTGGCTGCTCTAGCAAGCTGTTTATATATATTAGCAGCTTTTTTGCATATATTGGCTGCATGATTGTTAAAAGTTAGCTTCTCGTCTATAGTGAGCCCGAGTATTTTGATTTCTTTGGACATTTCGATGCTGACCCCGGCGCAACAGGAGTGTGGACAGAAAAATGTCATTGACACTCAGAAAGACCCGCTGAATTATCAGACCCGCTGATTTCTTAATTCGCAATTTCAGGGTTGGTCGCGCTTGTTCAGAATTACAGTACTTGTAGGTTTTCGGCTTAGTAGGTACTTTCCGGGCTCATTATCCTGTCTATTTATTATTTGTATTGTAAACGTATATAAGTACCGGCTGTCGCCCCGCGACTTCGTTCGCGTTTATTATTTATGTACATTTATATATGTGAGCTATCCTATCTGTTAAGTTAGATCGAACTGCACACGGTGTGCAAATTTGATTGAAATCGGTTAAGTAGTTTAGGAGTCTATAGCGGACAAACAACGTGACACGTAATTTAATATATCTTAAGATATGTTGACATATACCTAGCTGTTAAATAAGGGCTTAAAATGATGATATTCTACACGGTTTAGAAAGTAAGCATGAGACAGTTCACATTACGCAATCTTTATCATTGTCCGTGTCACCTGTAAGGGTGCTCCTAGACAGGTCATATTTTTACTGCAATATTTGCCCGGTAATACTGGCTATATTACCGACTGCTAGCCCGACCATCATCAGCCATGCTAGAAATGTATAACTAGGTATACCTATGGCCGGATCACGCTCAAAATACTGTCGCAATATTGCCTGGCCGGTATTGCAGAGCACCCTAACTTGATTAAAACATTGCCCATCGTACCGCACTACACTAACCTAAGTATAAGTAGCTGCCTGTAAAATGTACGTATAAAATAGCTGCCTATAATTCACAGGCAGGTGACGAGCGAGAGTTAATCGAGTTTGAGTGAACGCGCTATCTAGCCTGGCGGCAACCGACGTACGGAAGTTCCAATAAACTACCCGACCAAGTCAATTACTACTGTCTCTTTGGCACGGTAAGTCTTAAAGCTAATGTAATTGGAACAAACATTAGCGCTATGACGTAGACCACTCTATTTGTAGAAATTAATCGATATTATTGTGTTTGTTTTAACTACGTTAGAAAGTAACTTGATAAATAACTGTAAAAGTGTGGTAAAAAAAGAAACAACGCGTTTTCCAGAAAGTGATCTCTGAATGTAAAGTAAATACAAAAGGAAAGAAAGTTTTGCTACTCAGTCTTGTACCAAATTCAATGAGGTAAAATAATGTATTAAATAGGTTCCCTAGCTTTTTTACAAGCAGCCAAGTTAAATATAAGTTTAAAGAAAATTCAACAGCCTGCTAAGGAAACCAGAAAAAAGTTCGAAGTATTTTGCAATTTCTTTGCCAAGTTAATATTAATTAAATATATCAAATTGCTGAAGAAACCACAACAAATCTTTTCCGAGCAATTAAAAACTTCATTATGGCTGCGGGTACTACTCGAGATATTTGAAAAGACTCTGCAGCCATTTAAATCCTATTTCTTTTTACATTGCAGTTGACCTACATATGTAGGTATAGAGTACACATTTAGTTCTTGCTGGGGTTACTCTTCACTATTTTTTAAATAGTCTATAGGTAGGTCGGCGTAATACCACCAACTCGCCTGTACCCTAACTATGATTTTGATAGTTACGTAAACTTTTTTCGTTTTCGTTTGGCTCCATACATTTTAATATCAAAACTGGTAAGGGCGCTGATGTAAAGCGACGTTGTAACCTAAGATGGAGCACGAAGACCTAGAAGATAGTTATTCACTTTTACATTCCAGTAGAGACTGTTACAATGTTTGTGGTAGTCTAACTAAAGTAGATGAAGTGCTTGGTGGGATAGTGGCGGGCGTGTGCCGCGTGGGAACCTCGAACCGGTCCGGAGCGCGGCGCGGTCGGCGGCGGTGCCCATTCCGACCGTCTCGCGTGCCTGCTTCCATGCATGCATACGGCCGCACATCGCTCTTACAGCCTTTCAGACTACGCTGTGATAAGTCGCACCTATGTGCTCTGTGGACGCACCGTATTGTCTCGACACTTCAACTTTCTGCCTGCCTTACTACCTACATGTATGTACACACATTGGCTTCACTAGCTGCAGCTAGCGATTTCTATAGCTTCAAAAAACTCTCAGATACCGTACATTTTTTAGTAAAGACAGCAAACCATGTGTGATTCGGCTGTCTTCCGAGCCTCCAATGCCTACCACCGCACGAAAAATAATTTCACCAATGGCGAGTGAGGTGCTGGGATAGCTATGAAGATATTAAAGCGTAGTCTGATGAGGGTCTAATGTATTCCAGATTGTCATTGATATGCTTGCTTGCTTGCCATGTAACCACAGAAGTAAGCCCTAGTTTTCGTTTTTCAGATGACACTAAGAACTCTGACATGGGCTAACAATCGTTAAGCCCAGAAACAAATATTTAGGTACATACTCGTACCTACCCCATTTTAGGTCTTTGGTCATATCCCCATTTAGAGACACATCCAATGACTAACGTCACAGAAGTCCGGCTAAACGAAGCTTTGAGCGCCCAGCCAATATCAAAGGAGCTATTGAAATCACGAAGCTTTCCCCATATCAAAGGAAAACCAATTATAGAAGTCACTCCGCAGCTTATGTACGTTTGGCCGGCGCACCTATCGGGTAGGAGCATGACAGGAGGTTGTCGCTTGGTTCTCGGCAGCGCGATAGACGCGTCGCATCGGGCTAAGTTTTGGTAGCGTATGTTTGTTACCTAGCGATACAATTATTTAACTTTTTGGTCTGAAACAATAATTTAATGAACAGAGAAACATGTTTCGCCAATATAAAAATCTGTAAAAGGTAAACGCGGGTTTTAGGAAAGTTTACAAGTCGACGCGTATAACTTTTTTTACAGAGTAGTTCGATTTTGATTTTTTTTTTTTTGGGACGGGTATACTTCGATGGGGATCCCATATAGAGGAAAAAAGAAGGGTGGAAAAATAAGGCTGAATTACAGTCACAGATTTTAATACTGAGTTTAATAGATTAAACCGCCGAAAAAACTGAAAAGCAAAATGTAAATAACCAAGTTATCAAACTAATGTAAGTTTACTTAAGCCATTTTAAGTCGGCGCCAAACAAGCAAATTGGTTAATTACGTAAAGCGTGATGCGCGGCGGTGTCGTAAATAAGTACAGGTGCCTAAGTTTGGCGCCGACTCAAAACTACTTATTAAAAGTATACTTAGTTACATTAGTTTAAGAACTTAGTTATTAAGGTCAATTTTTTTTTTTGTATTTCCTTTTTTTTGGCGGTTTAATTTTATGTTAAAAGTTTTTACTTACTACACTTACTTACTTCCTTTCCTACTAATATTATAAACGCGAAAGTTTGTAAGAATGGATAGATGGATGGATGTTTGTTACTCTTTCATGCCAGAACGGCTGAACAATCTGGATGAAATTTGGCACAGAGATAGATTATAGTCTAGAATAGCACATAGGGTACTTTTTAAACGCGGGTAAAACCGCGGGGCGCAGCTAGTAGTTAATAAAAGCTTTATTAAATTTATTGAAACAATAAATACTGTTATTTTTTTTGCTTATATATCGGCAAGTAGGAACCCTGTGCTCTTGTCGCCAAACCGGTTTCGAATCAGTGGTGCTAAGCGGATTATAAACGCATGTCTCACACGATAAGTTTCAATTTAGCGTAACGGTCAAAAGAGTAGGTGATATTTTATACCTAAACTTGACTTTTGTTCCTTGTTGAGTGAACCTTCTATACGTAGTACCATTATATATCGTGGTGATAGTCGCTTGACTCGCTTGGAAGGTATCAATAATGTATTAATTACCTATCTGATGAGATCTGCACAACATACTCGCCGAGGTCTGATACTAAAAGTGCATAATAATATGGACCTAATCGTATGCACTTTTAATGGAACATAGCTTAAACAAAACTTTAGACGCCAAGTCCACGAGCGAGTGCGCGCGTCCGCGCTTCTGTGTGTTCTTCCACGAGATGAGATGACGATTATTGCGAATTTATTTGCTACGGAATCGCCGCGTGATCGCTCCGACTCGTTGTACAATATTGTTATGGTGAAAAGAGTTCAGTTAGGTGACAAATGAAAATGGCGCCTGAGCTTGACGTTTGACAACGCGCTTTCCTAGGAACAAAGAATACACTGTTCTTCATTGTTCCTAGGCACTCTCGTTGCAAGAGCGCCGCGTGTGGCGACAGGCGCGCGTCAATACACATTTTTCTCGCATTCAACCACTCGTCGTATTGTCGCAATATCATCGCTCTACGATGATATTGTGATCGCTTTACGACGAGTATACACGTCTTATTATATTTACATATATACGTGGCACGACGATAATATCGTCACTTAGCACTAGCTTGTGGAGGTTGCGCCTTAGTAGCCAGTTGTGACAGAATGTTTCTGTATTGCAATTGACATAAATAATCAAAACATCCCTATCGAAATGTCGAGCACAGAATATTGAATCGCTCATAAAAAGGTATGTAACTGAAGACTTAAAAGGCAAATCGGGTTTCCTCGAATACAACCGCAGGACTGAAGCTACTTGCGTTACTCACTACCTACTAATCGATTTGATTCGTCTCGGGCCCACCCTTCCGAGCTGCACTGCCCTTAGGGCGCGTTCACAGGCACTTCGTCTGGAAATACATGAACACCCCGTACTTTTATGCAATAAGTTCGTAATTCATATACCTAGGCTAAATCCTATTTACCCGACTGTTTTTCGGGTGTATGTATGTATGTATGAGGCATCTTTGGCTCGGCCTACAGCCTAATCAGCTTGATGGATATCGACATGTGAGGTGTCACTTGAATCGTCTTGATAGTGGAAGTGACTAGTGGTATAACATTTTGCAGTTGGGTTATTGTTTCTCTTTTAATAATGTAACTTCTTTAGTCAACAACACAAGTCAAGTTTATCGAAGGCTTGCGATGAATTCGAATTTATGATTAGTTAGGGCGAAATCTTCGTTTAAAGTCCTGTTGGTCGTTTCGCTTAACCTGTTACCAATAGCAAATAGCAAGTTGATTGAATCAGGCGTTACTTTGCGGCAATTCATCTTCAAAATTGTTACTTGAACTAATATCTAGTGTAATTCCGCTTTAACGTCGCATTAAGTACATCAAGGAATATGAATTTTCTATTTTATTCTTTTATTTCTAAATTAAGAATAGATTAGAAAATTCATATTCCTTAACGCGACTAGCATATATGCGACGTTAAAGCGGAATTACACTAGATATTAGTTCAAGTAACAAGCTAATAGCAAATTGAGCTAATTTTCGTTGAACCGTTGAAACCGTCCACGCGACTCCTTTGTTCGTTATATTGTATTGCGCTATTATCAAACTGTCCCAAACGCACCTCTGTTTAAATATCCGATTCGCTCACACACTCCACGGCTTCCTTTTTAATATCCTACTGGATCTTGCACACATGTACAGTTACGGCCACAGCTCTCTCAATGTGCCTTAGACCGAGGCCAAAAAATAATTCGCTGTTTTTATCCAATCTTGGCCGCCGCCACCCACGAAGGCTCACAAAAAATCTTAGTCTTGTTAATGATGAATTTATAGACTACAACGCCACTACGGGCCCACTACAACCAGAATCATAATTTTTAATAGAGCAATAATTCCTCGTAGAAGACACATAATCAATAGTTTTCAGCGAGGTCTTTGAGTGAGGTATATAATTATTGGTGCATAAATAGATTACAACATTAGCTACGTCAAAAATCTTTCAAGCTTCATCTACACTCCAATTTATTAAATGTGCCCCGGATAACAACGATGGCTCGCCCGATGCTGCAGCAAATTTTCAGACGGACTTTCAAGCCATCAGGAACAGATAATATTACATGCAAACGTGCAAAGCATAAATAATAAATATTTCGAGATTGAAGACCTACTTAATGACTATAAATGTGATGTACTATGTTTTTCAGAGACTTGGGGAACTGATGACCGAGTTGAAACTATGGTCATCCCCAATTTCCAACTTGCTACATATTTTAACAGGAAATTCTTTATCCATGGTGGCACTGCCATTTATGTAAGGGATAATTTAGATTTTAAAATTAGAAACGATATTAATAAAGTTGCCTTTGAAATGAATTTTGAAATATCAGCAATAGAATTAAGATTATCTAAGTTAATTATCATAGCCGCTTATAGACCTGATAAAGACATCGATCTATTTTTTGAGATATTTAATAATTTGTTACAAAAACTCTGCCGCGAAGGAAAAAGAATTGTAATAGCTGGTGATTTTAACTTGAATATTTTAAAAACAGATAAGTGTGTTAAACGATTGTTAAAGATTCTAAATAATTTTGACTGTAAATTTATACTTAACGAACCTACTCGAGTACAAGGGACTAGTGCTACCTGTATTGACAATTTTATAGTAAATTTTGACAAATGTAAAGGCTGTGTTTTAGATCGTAAGCTATCTGACCATAAAGTAATTATGCTAACAATATTTGACATTACAAATAACCGTAACAATTACAAAAAACCTTCATGTTTTTCAAGAATTATGTCAATTAACAACTTTAACTATTTTAATTACTTGTTTAATAAGGATTATGTTATTTTAAAAAACCAAATTATGACATGTGATGACGCTAATACAAGAATGAATATTTTACATGACGCAATTAAATTTTGTTATGATGTAGCTTTCCCGAAAAAAATAATCATGAAACGTAATGTGACTAGAAAGTGGACCTCAAAGGGTGTTGAAATATCTAAAAACCGTTTAGCAGAGATGGAACTATTGCAAGAACTTTATCCTAATCAACAAAGAGTCATACAGATAAGGAAATATAAAAAGATTTTAAGAAAAGTTTTTGTTGCAGCTAAAAAAATTCAATACAGTCATAGGATTAAAGCTTCTAAAAATAAAATAAAAGAAACCTGGAAAATAATAAACGAACAAGTGAGATTTAATAAAAAAAAAACAAATAAAAAAGGAATACAGCGAATTAAATCTAAGGACGGAAACTTTTCGACAGAATATAAGGAAATAGCAGATTCTTTTAACAATTTTTTTAGAAATATCGCACATAAATTGACATTTAATACACAATCTGACGCTAAAAGATGTATTCATTATTTAAAGTTAGGAACTAAAGTGACGAAAGCAATAGATTTTTTTCCGGTAGACATTAAAGAACTAATGACGATTATAAAAAATATGAAGCAAAAGATAACAACAGACATATATGACATGAATTCCAAAACATTAAGAAAAATCATTTTGACGAATGAGTATTTAATGGAACTATTATTTATTACAGTTAACTATTGTCTAGAAAAAGGAGTATTTCCTGACTGTCTCAAGCCTGGAAAGGTGATTCCGTTGTATAAAAAAGGGGATAGTACGGAAATTGATAATTATCGTCCGATCTGCATACTACCCACAATATCGAAAATACTCGAAACTGTTATTAAAACGAGAATTATTAATCACTTTGAAAAAAACAATCTTTTTACCACATCCCAATTTGGTTTTCGTACAGGTCGATCGACAGAAATGGCAATTAGAAAAGTAGTGTATTACATTCTTGAGTCATTGGATGCGTCACAGAAATGCGCAAGTATTTACTGTGATTTATCCAAGGCTTTTGATTGTATTAGACACGATGTTCTAGAATTGAAACTGCAACATTACGGATTTGACGGAACTGAGCTTAATATGATGCGCACATATTTGCAGAATAGATCTCAATTGGTTTCAGTAAACGATGTAAAATCAACAATGAGTACTATAGATATAGGAGTCCCTCAAGGCTCAATATTAGGACCAGTGTTATTCTTAATCTATGTGAATGACCTTGTTAACACTATGCCAGACTGGACTTACATAAGCTTATTTGCAGATGATACACATGTAGGAATTAGAGATAAGTATAAAGATAGGTTAGAAATTAAAATTAATGACGCTATGAATATTCTTAAAGGTTGGTTTAATGCTAACGGAATTATTCTCAACACTGACAAGAGCGCTATAATGCACTACCAATCTCGAAAAGGTATTAACGCTGAGGTAGGATTACAAGAAAATGTGTTCCTAGGCTACACAATTGATAACACAATTAGTCACTCGGCCCATATATCGAAACTGTGTAGGAAACTGGCAAGTGCTAACTACGCAATAATGAAACTGAAACCTCTATTAGATAAGACAGCTATTATGTCAATTTATTTTGCACACATTCAATCTAGAATAAGGTATGCCATAACTGTGTGGGGCAATGGCAAGGACATGATAAAGGTCCTAAGATCCCAAAAAAGAGCTATAAGGATAATATTAGGTTTAAGAAAACGCACTTCAGTTAGACAATATTTTAAGAATAATAAAATTATGACTGCAATATCTTTATATATTTATAACTGCTTATTAGAAATTTATGACGTGAAATCCGAGTTGACTAAACCCAAAACCAGGGCCATACGAAAGTGTCGAAATTATAATGAATTAAGTAAACCGATAATTAGACTGACCAAAGTACAAAAACAAGGCATCTGCAACAAGATCTGCATGTTCAATAAACTGCCACATAGCATTAGTAATTTACACGCCCAACATTTTAAAATTAAAATTAAACAGTTCTTTGAGACCAACCCTTTTTATTCACTGAATGAATTTATGAATATGCGACTGACTGAATCTTCATTCTTAAAAATTGATTAAATTAGAATAAATTATATTAAACATTTCAAAAATATTATGTACACATTTAAAAATCTGTAATTGACTTGCCCAGTGTAACGTTCTGTTATAAGGCCAATAAAGCACTCTATTACTCTATTACTCTATAGATTACCTATAGTTTATTCATTGGCTGTGACATGGCCGCCATCGAGCCAGTGCGACGGCACGATTTAAGGCACAACGTGTCACTCATGGCGCGAAATTTAAATTTTTAACCGTTTATTTAGTTTTGGATATAGACCGCGTAATTATTGTACGTGATACGTGCGGTTATCTTAGATTTAGACTATCCTTCTCGTTATTTTACAGATTTATTTGACAAATATGCACCTCATTACTCATGTAAGCTTGTCAGATTAACAGTTAATTTGCTTATACGTATAACTGGTACATTACTGTTCAATATTACGAAATATCGTAAGTTCAATGTTATATATATGCTAATAATAGCAAATGATCTACAATGGCCGCAAATTCCATTATTACACAATTTAGGATAGCTAAATTCAGTAATGCTGGATAATGGATAATCCAATCTTACCAAAATATTATAAACGAGAAAGTTTTTAAGAATGGATGGATGTTTGCTACTCTTTCACGCCAAAACGGCTGAACAGATCTGAATGAAATTTGGCACAGAGATAGATCATAGTCTAGAATAGCACATAGGATACTTTATAACCGCGGGGCGCAGCTAGTCAGTAATAATTGATCTAGATCCAAAAACAAAAAAACTGTTTGAAATTTAAATTTCACGTCATGAGCATAACTTTGAGCCTTAAGACTGCATTTAATATTCGTGCGTCAACGAGCCATCAGTGATACTCGGCTTGTAATCAATTGAGCTAGCACAATAGGACAAAAGCTGTTATCAAGTTGGTGGTACAGAACGTACCTGCACTATTTCGATTGTCTAGCTGAATTAATGTGAATTAGCTCTGCCTATACATAAAGATAGGGATAGAAGCCTTGGATTTCTCATTGAACACGGTTGACTTATGTCAAATGTCAAATAATGTCAAATCAATACAAAGAACATTGTAATAACAAAGAACATTCTTCATCATTATCTATAGTCTATTAAATGTCTGTCATCTGTAGACATTTACTTTAAAAAAAACCCACAAAAATAGTGCATAGAAAGAAGACACGCATCGGCTTAAAGCTGCCAGTGTCAGCAAATAATAATAATAATTCCCGGAAAATCACTTATGCATATCATTTCCCATTTCCGGTTGTTTGCATCTTGCTAATGGCGAGTACTAACACAGGCGCAACCAAGTAGCCAGGATCATCCACCAGCAACTTATTATATATACGGACAGAACTATTATTGTCCATAAGCCTGATATCGTGCTGGTCGACCGGTCTCCCAGCACCGGGCACTGCTCGTCGACATAACCATCCCACATGATGAGAACCTCGTGAAGGCAGAGTAGGACAAACTCGGCGGCGGGCTAGGAGGCTCATATGCGACGAAAAGCTAGTTGCTACGACACTTCTGAGCCTTGAATATCGTCGTATAGTGGCGTGTTTGGCTATTTTCTACAGGCTGCATTTCGGCGAGTGTGCGTTAGAACTGCATGACCTAATCCCTTCTTCCTCTTTTTACAGCAGAACAAGTCGGAAAACGCATACGTACCATCCCTATTTAGGCGACATTCCAATAACTCGTACTAAACGGTTTGCCTCCACCTTTCTGATACGAACCGCTAGGGAATGGAACACCTTGCCATCGTCTATTCCCGACTAACTACAACCTGGGTATCTTGAAGGCTAGAGTGAATAAGTACCTTCTAGGTCGTCGTGCTCCATCTTAGACCACAACGTCGCCTGACATCAGGCGACTTGGTGGTCAAACATAAAAAAACTCAGCAAGTACCATGACTTGGCTCACGAGGTAACCGCCATGTGGGATGTTGACTCGACGATCATTGTCCCGATAGTCGTCACGGTAAACTCTCATAATGAAGAGCCTCGACCAACACCTAAAGGGGCTCTCGTTAGACGGTTGGGTCAAGGGCCAGACACAAAAGGCAGTGATCCTAGACACGTTCCGTATTGTCAAGAGGTTCCTGACTCTAGTCCTAACTACCGGTAGCCTGGGCCTCACGCCGCTGCCGGCGACACCCTAGTTAAGTATAAGGTTTTTATAATATTTATTGTTTTACCGACCGAGCGAGCATTAGCTGAAGCGTGTAAGCTTCAGCTTTGATTAAATGCTTTCGTATGTTCGATTCTGTCTGCATCTTTGTCTGCCTCGACAGGACGCATTTCTTAACAGACTCTCTTGAAATTTTAAAAGTAGGTTCTATAATTATATAGATTTTTTGTCGAGTCAGTTCGTTTTGTTTTTTCTTTCAAAATGGCGGAGGTATGATATTTTTTGCAAAAATGTGATATCTCCGCAGTTTTGAAGAACTTCCTATTAACTGACTCGACAAAAAATCTGTATATAATAATTTTTTAACCTGCTCACAAAATTTTACGAAAATCGTTCTAGGAATGCGACTTATAGAAAAGAACAAACGTCGGCCGCAAGGTCTACAGCTCCCAGAGCCACTAGTATCTATACTGTAAAGAATTAACAAAATAATTTAAAAATCATAAGCCTTCTTTATTCCAGGTATGGGTACAGGAAGGACATTAATGCATTACCTTCTTTATGATTATGATAGCATTTGCAACTGTGAGCTATAGGTTTATAAATTCAGTGAGTTAAAATTACTCAACTCTTATCGTACATTACTTTTCGAATCCTAGATATAGTGCACCCTTGAAACACGAGGAAACTGTCTCAGTTTCTACATTGATTCGACCTAGCCGACATCTATTGCTATTGATTTCATGTTATCGGTTGATTCAAAGAATTCGTTGAACAGGTTTCTCTGTTCATTATGTTTCTTCTTTCTTGCCATGTCAAGTATCTGGTTTACGTTAGGTTTACGGCTCACATGCGTATATTGATTAGCAACGAGTCGCAGAACGAGAAACGAGCATCTCACTTTACTCAGCGCTCGAATTGCCCGGCTACTGAGAACCTGACACGATTCGCTGGAACCGATTCCGATTAGATAATAATCGATAAACGAAACGAGCGCTAAATGCGCATTTAATATTGTTGCACGCTAATTTGCGGCAAGGCCTACCTTGATTGGATATTATTTCCATCATTGATCATTATTGAAAACAATCACGAGATGGGATTAGACTATGAGAAGGCTAGCGAAGAATTGGTTAAATTGGGATTGCCAACTGTACTGTACCGTACAACTCTACATTCTTGAGAAAGAACCGTGCAGATAGTCAATTGACTATTAATTAAAATACAGCTAGCAGTACCACAGACCACATACCTTGAGTCGGCGACATTTTATTGTTTATGTACATGTTATATAGAAAGGCCCTTTACTGCTTATGTGGTGTCAAACAAAATACTCTGGAAATCGCATGAATAACTTTGCATTTCTATGACCTATGATTTTTATTTATCCTTAAAAAAGCTAAGGACCCTCCTCCCCACTGACTGTAAAAATAACGTTTTCTTTAAAAACATTTGTTACGTTAGCAATTTTGTTTTAATTTTTTTCTCAATAATTTATTTTTTTTAAATGCAAAAAATGCGCGCTCGTTCTGTTAGGATGTTAAGAATCAACACTCGCTTTCACCTTGCACCCTTTACGTGCGGTGTATGAATATGCAAGACCGCTGCCCCCGATCTTACGCAATTTTTATGTCTGCCTGCTATAATATTATCCAAATATTTATATGAATTGCAAAATATGTGTTTGCATACACACGAGAGTTGACTGGATTTCAAAGCGGATGTTTTAAAAACGAAGTAACAGGTAGGTATTTCAAGAGATACTTTGAGAAGATTTAGTAGGTACCTAAAATACTTCACACACGGCAGCCATAATGTATATTAATGTAGTACATTATATCCCGGGTTTTCGCGAAGATATACATAAGTATATTTTAGCTGTCGCGTGTGATCCTCCTGACGATTTCTGTAAAAAGGTATATTGATGTGTATTGAAATGTGCTTATAAATATACATTTTAATACTATAGCTGCAGGGTATGAAGTCGTTTAATCTTTGCAGGAACCCGATTTAAGCCTCGGTCTCCGATATTGAGAAGCGTCAGTTTTCATCTGGAGCAAGTTAATTCCAGATATCAACTTGAAGTTCTCGGAAGTCTTTAGTCGCTTCATCCTTCTACCTATACGAACTAGGAACGACCGACAGGTCTTTGGCTCTTCGACAATTCAAATAAGCTCCGTTTATCGTACGATCAGGATTTACTTCATCATTTACATTGAATTTCGCCAGCAGTGGCTTCATCATTTAACTGGTGATGGTTTATTTGAACTAATCGATTTCTTTTGACATTTTCCTAGTTGAACCACTTTACAGTAGGGTATTTAGAGGGTCAAGTATTTAATTCTGCCCCCCGCCCAGTATCTAATTCTCTACTCTTTATTGGTCGAAAATAACTGTTTTAAGTGCTTTTCTGTTTACCTACCTTTTTTGTGGATGAGTAATGCTGTTTGCCACTGAGGCCTATACAGCGTACCGGACGTTAGGCTAGCGCAAATGGCGCAGGGTCTTCAGATTTTTTGTTTTATAACTATGGGCGACTAGCACAAGGGCACCTCTACGGTACGGACAGTTGGGCTTGTCATTAGGGTTTACCTACCTAAAGCTTACTTACGCCAAAGTCGATCAAACCAATACAAAATCCTGGATCCGCAACTGATACTTTAAGGGCCACATTCTAAAAAGACGCTAAGTCATAAATCGCGATTTGAAACTAGTTTTCAGTAGTAACCTTAGCGGCCCTAAGTGTCAAAATTCCTATTACCAGAGAATATGACCGTAAAATTAGTATTTAAAAAAAAAAATTGTTAGGGAATAGTTCGTTAGTAGCTAGCAGTAAGCATCCTTATTGGAAGGCCAAGCTTCTGATTTCTCTCTATATGCCGCTGGTGCGTGCCATCAACGCGTTAGATTAGACGGCGATTCGATCAGTCCTAACCTTATCGTGTACTCGTGTGACCCTAATCGCGAATCGCAGATTCGTGCAAATGAACATTTAACGTTTCTAGTTAGAGATCAGCTGTTTCCTCTCGATTCTTACCACTATAAGTTTAATTTTCTAACCAATCAGAGTTATTTGCTGAAAAACATCACATTAATTTTTCTTGAATAAAGTAAAGGATATATTATACCCTATATGTGTATATAATAAATAGAATATAGTAAAGGGTCTTTCAACAAGGACGGCCCGATGTTGACAGTTTGTGGCGGCCATGTTGATTTTGTTACATCAACAAATTCAACATGGCCGCCACAAACTGTCAAATTTGAAACAAGGTTCAAAAGGTAGGTAAACTGACAGTATGTGGCAGCCATGTTGATTTTGTTAATGTAACAAAATCAACATGACCGCCACAAACTGTCAAATTTGTTGTTTTTTATTCAGTCATCGATGCCAAATCACTACGGCAAATTACACGATTGTGCAGTACATCTAAATGATAAAACTTGTTTTCGTGTTGAGTGTTCGTTAGTGCAACGTTGCGCGCATAGCGTCCATTTTACGGCAGACGTGGTGGCCTTTCGAAGTCGACACTCCAACGTTTGGTGGCCAAATTCGTCGATTGGTTCAGTAAACAACCTACCAACACCTTCACGTCAAAGGAACGCCAGATCGCCCGAAAACATCGCCGCTGTCCGTGAGAGTGTGAAGGGGACTCCGAGGCAGTCGATTTCTCGCCTCGCACAATAATTCGGCCTTTCGCAGACTTCAACTTGGCGAATCCAACGATATGGACGTGGATGACATGTGGTTACACAACACGGCGCTACGTATCACACAGCGAACGACACGATAGACATTCTGCATGAACGGTTTGAGGGAAGGGTGATCGCAGATGTGACGTGAATTGGCCACCAAGATCGTGCGATTTAACCCCGTTAGACTTTTTTTTTCTGGGGTTTTCTGAAGTCACAAGTCTATGCTAATAAATTGCAATCGACTGATTCTCTGAAATTTAACATAACGCAGGTCATCGGTCAGATTCAGCCGGATTTATGCAGCGTATCATAGAAAATTGGACCTCTCGGATGCCGTGCCACTGTTCGAAGCTGCGGTGGACTATCATGACATATTTCATAAATAATGGCATTGTTAGGCCTTTCGTATAAAAAAATACATCTGAATGTCACACACAGCTTGTTTTATTCAATTTCAACATGGACCCGTCCTTGTTAAAAGACCCTTTAGTATTTTTTTAGTTGAATTGGGGTAATTCACTTTGATATCGTTTTATAATATATTTCTTAATTCCTCCACAAACCGTTTCATCGCGAATGGCCATTCAAGTGACCGAAAAACCGTCGAAATCGCGATCGGTCAAAATAGATTGTTTTTTTTAAATCTTAATATACATAAATCTCGTGTCACAATGTTTGTCCTCAATGAACTCCTAAACCACTTAACCGATTATAATAAAATTCGCACACCATGTGCAGTTCGATCCAACTTGAGAGATAGGATAGTTTAAATATATATATATATATAAATAATAAACGCGAACGAAGTCGCGGGGTGACAGCTAGTTATATATATACTTATGTATAACTACGGGAGGTATACGTAAAGTTAATATTCGACCGATTGCGATCTTGACTGTTTGCTAATTTGACCGTTCGCTATTAGAAAATTATGTGAATTCGAACATTCGCGACTAAACGCCCCAAAACGACTACAACAGAATAGCTATTTTT
Source organism: Peribatodes rhomboidaria (assembly GCA_911728515.1). Taxonomy (NCBI): domain Eukaryota; kingdom Metazoa; phylum Arthropoda; class Insecta; order Lepidoptera; family Geometridae; genus Peribatodes; species Peribatodes rhomboidaria. Next base: position 1,284,654 of record OU452166.1, read on the forward strand.
CCGAATAATTTGGGTTTGAAATACATTGTAAAAAATCAATTGAAATCTTAAGAACTACTTACTAAGTAGGTATTAACCAAAATGTTGTAGCAAGTTATTGTTTTTTTTAAAACCCAGATTTTGAAGATCATGCCTTGGCTTGGTTCAGTCAATTACCCTAGATTTACAAAAGATTAAATTTCCCTAAACCTTTAGTGATAATTCACATGATCGCAATTATCAACAGGGATTTTTAATTTAGATAAAAACCTGTGGTAAAAGCCTTATATTTATATTTTAGTTACAGATTTCTCTTGATTTGTTTGCAAGTATCAAGAATATATTAAATTATCCAATAGAGAGGAGCCAATAAGTTCATACAGTGCATACTAAGTACCTAATGCACCTCCTAAGCCTACTGGAATAATCCAGAATTGTACATTATTGGATAGTAACATGAGCTCGCCAGCATGCAAGTTGGTTATTTCAGGCATACGGTGGCACTTGTGCAGTTTCTATGAATATGAAGACACATGATACAAAGTGTTTTTACATTGAATATACTTTATGTAAGAAGCCTTTGACTCTTTGATGCCCAAGAATTTGGCTGAATAATAATGCAAGTCAAAGGCACCATCAGGAAAAGTCACATTATTTTAGTTTAGGGAATAATGCTAAACTGCATGTATCCATATGTGTGTAAAAATGCCAGCTTTTAATAATCAGTTTCCTGTGTTTATGTTAACATTTTAGGTTTTTTTTTAATTTAAAATTGAGATTCTTATTCTAACTCAAGATGGGGTCTATAAATTCTGCACTGAAGTCCCGCTTGGGGTGTATTATGCATTTCTCCCAGCCAGCACCTATCCGAGCCAACCAAACTCCTTGAATGACCAAAGTGAGGCACTGGGGCCCGGCATAATTGCTCCGGAGATGTGGATGTAATGTCTAAATTATGATATAAAGCAGTCCAGCTGTTGAGGTGGCGTGGATGAAAAAGGCAGTGATGCCTCGTGCAACCTGCTGGATATTCTAGTTTTAAATTAGAACAAACTCTATCTGAAGCTCGAAACAGTGAAACAAGAGTTCGCAGTCCATAGAGATTCAAACCCCAAATATGTTAACTATCAGGCTGTTAATTAAGTAGAATCTGGAAGTATGTAATACACAAGACTGAGGAGGAACAGTGTTACAACTCTAATAAACCAATTCCCAATACAATAAAAGTGAAAATGGTCAATAAACAATTCCTCATTGTTAATTACAGTCTTTTAAGTCCTACTGCAGGGACACAAACCTACCCTACATCAAGGGTGATCAAGCCATTATTCACCACAATGGCTCAGTGCAGGTTGGCGGATGTCACAAGTCTTTCGAAATAATCTTATAGGACAAGCCAGTTTCCTTCAGATGTTTTCCTTTCCCGTAAGAGCATGTGACAAATTACTCAATGCTAGAACCCCAATTTAGCTTCAAACAAAGGAGCAGCTAAATGTTTACGCAGGATACCAAAAAAAAATTACAGTCTTGCATTGTGTCACCATCACGCCTGATGTTAAATAATGATGCGGCCTCTGATGGAGCACCCTTAACTAAAAGAAATGGATTCACTAGAGACCTAAAGAACAGGCTATATTGCAGTCAATTAGATTCGCATTGCGTTATAAATTTCTTTTGCATTTCTGGTGTAAAAGAATGCAATCGCATAATTCTAGCAGCATCATGACTAGTCTGACAGTATTTACTGTACATAATACATTTTTACAATTTTTATTTTACATAGATGAATGTCTGACTGCTGTACTTATTTAAGTGTGATGCCTTGGACAATTATTAAAAGAGAACAGATATGCAAGTGACCTAAAAAGATACAAGCAGAAAGTTGTCAGTTCTGGAAAAGCCTGTCCTATGTCTACCATACCAATGAGACTGTCTACTGCCATTTTAGGGGAATTGGTGTATTTAATAGTAGCACTTCAATAGTTCAAGAGCTTTTAAGAAAAAAGAGAGAGCATTGGTTTGGATAGGCTGGCAGAGGGAGAAATATGCTAAATACCCTCAGCAGACAATCACTCCTGCATAGAATAATATGATTATCTTATACAAGCTGCGCCCCGCGGTTTCACCTGCGGTTAATAAGTATCCTATGTGCTATTCTAGACTATACTCTATCTCTGTGCCAAATTACATCCAGATCTTTTCAGCCGTTCTGGTGTGAAAGAGTAACAAACATCCATCCATCCATCCATCCATTCTTACAAACTTTCGCGTTTATAATATTAGTAGGAAGTAGTATAAGATGGTACAGATTTTTGGAAGACCCTGATGGAGATGATGAGATGAACTGGTCTTCTTCTTCAAGAACTAGATCCTAACTGCACAAAACAGAAAGAAATGCAACAGAAAGAAAGCCTTTATTCTGTAGTGGAGTGGTGCATGTAAATAAATAATAAATATAATGTTTATGCTGGTTGTCAGTCTAACAATCGTAACTGCTGCTTATTTGGTTCAACATAAGTCTATCTACCGTTTTATATATTATATCAATACCAACTCATATGAGTATCTAGGTGATTCTTGATGATCATGGTTTACATGAAAATCATGTAGAAAGGCCTCTAATGCCTACCACTTGAATTGCAAAGTTTTACTAGTGGATTGTGTATATTTTGGACAAAAGAATATCCAGTTGCAGTAAGTGGTTGGTATGTCAGACATGCATTACAAGTTATTTACATTATAGGTCCTAATCATAACATCAGAAAGCACTCCTGTTTTAATGACACCAGAAGCCTGTTGGCGCTGGAGATACGAAGGATAAAGAAGGCGAGTAGCGACTTACCGCTATGTTCTGTGAAAATGTTGGAGCCGAGTATGCGGGGGTCCTTCGGCGGGCGCGGCTTGCGCGCCGACCGCATGGACGCGCCGCTGCCGGTGCCGCGCTCCTTCGCCTGCTGGGCACCCATGGCGACGCCTGCACTGCACCCGCGCCCGCGTCACCACAGCTCCCAGACACCACCGCACACGTTAATTCAATAACACTATCGAGTCTAACGACGCGACATCCACCACTTCCTTCATTACGAGTTCTATCACGAGACTTATTAAGTTCCTCAAAAAAGTTCCGAGTTCACAATGAGTCTCGCAAGCGCGAGATGCGGGCGCTCACTGCAGTCACATTACCGGAATGAGAAAGTCAGGGAAACAAAACAGGCACCGCCATTAGGTGAGAAACTCGACTGCAGACTGCACAGAACAATACAATCCTCTCATCTCATCTATGGACTGCCTGCACAGATATCTACTTATTTTACGCTACGAACTCGACTACTTGAGCTTGACTGACTGACTGACTGACATATTTGTTTGATTGTTTGTTTGACGTCGATTTTATGTTTCCGAGGAGATCCGCTTTCTTTGGCGCTTTGGTCGCGTTATGCCATCCATAGACAACGTAGATATTTTTCAATGGCAATACCGACAGCACAGATGATAATTTACCACAGATCTGCCACACGCTGAAGCGTTTTGTACGACCACAACCATTTCCAGCCCAACTTTGTACAGACCGTTTTGTACGGCCAATTTTAAGTGCTTTTTAAGTGTACTATAAATGAAAGCAGCTGCCCACGCTTATCGACACTGATGCACGCAGGTAACCGTTATACAACGCAAGCGGGTATAGGCAGGGGCCGGCGTTGTTCACTTGCAAATAAAGTAACAAATGGCACGGCAGCCCATTGGCGCCAATTGGCGCTGGTCGAATTTCTTAGCACAGGTCAACGCAAGTTCAACACAAAGTATGGAGATTGCCTGCGTCGTTCCGCGCTTATCCGTGCAATTGAATGTGCCGTAATTGTCGCGGCCACGGCCTGCTGAGGCGACCAAGGAAGGAGAGATGACGTGGGGGGAACTGAATAGCTATTTATGCGTCTTCGATACCGCTCTACGTAAAAGCTAACGAGGAGATCATTTTCATCCATTGACCACTATACAAGGTATATAACATTATATTATAGGTAAAGGGCGTACTGAGCCAAAAGATGGTCGTTGTACTTTTCATTATGAACAACCTTTATTACAGAGCTAACCTAAGATCTCGAAAAAAAAAACAGTTTTTTCATAACAAAAAATATTGATCGTTGATAAAATATATAGAGCAGCTTAGAGCTTTCTCGATTTCAGGGTTGACCTAGAGTAAAGTAGACCCCAATACGCCAAAAACCCATATAATAATTTTTTTTTAAATCTTTATCTTCCATACAAAAAAAAAAAAAAAAAAAAAAAAAAAAAAAAAATTTTTGTATTATGTTTCTTAACCTAAACGTGTAAGGAAAAATAAAGCTATTTTTATTTTTATTTTATTTATTTTATTATCTTCCATACAACCAAACTTTTCATTCAGTAGTGTAATAAAAAATAAACCAGCTAAGTAGTGGGAACTCGCTTGTCTTGGGTTCCGTTCTCGTAACACTCTCAACACACAACCCTAAAAACACACATTTATAAACATTTAGTGTACTGACCACAGAGCTTTCAAAAATCTAGAAAGGAAAATGCAAATGCAGATTTTCAAGTGGTACGAGCTAGGAAGCATATTTTTATAGTACATACATTACATTAAAAATGTTAAATTATGAAACTTCGTAAAATGGTTTCTGTAATTCTTGGCTTATTACTTAACTTCCTGAATGATATTAGATTTTTCATAATAATAAAGGGAGGAGGCGGTAATTTTTTTAATTTTTTTTTGCAATAACATCAAAAGAGTTGTGATAAAAAAAAGGTTTTGAAATAAACTTTTTTTCTGCTCTTTGTAGATCAGGGACCCTATTCGGAGATTTGAGATTTTCATCTCACCTTTTTTCATCCTTGTTGCTCTCTTTTGAAACGTCATAGGTGTGAGAGTGACCAAGATAAAATCTCATCTCATCTCACGCGCAGGAATAGCCCCACTGTTCCTGTTAGATCAGGCCCCCTATTCTCGACAACCGAGATGTTTCTAGGTCACTGATTTCTATGACTTTTAAACGAGAGAGCCAATGACAAAAAAAGCCTGCTAGGAATATTATAGGTGCTAAATTTCAAGTCACTAGCTTTTATATTTTCTGAGATAATCGGCTCTGATATACAGATATCGGGGGCACAATTATGTCACGACATGTAATGTTTGAAATGACTCTAACAACCACAATGCTATTATCAAAACTGTCGCCAACGTCATCTGAGATAGATACAAGATTTTGCTAAAAATGACATTTGGAAACCAGCTCATTGGGCGTAAAAAACGGGCTGTACATTTTAGTGCTCGCACATTTTTATCTTCCTTTCATTCCCATGTACGTACACAACATTAAAAATAAGTTCAAACTAAACTCGTTAGATGTCGTTGCAAGGGTTTTGTAGGTCTTGTTAATAATTGTTTGTTTTTAAAATCCGTCAACTTTAAGGATAAAAGAAAAAAAAACGATCTTAAAGAAACGAAGTTTGCTACCCGGTTAGCACTACCCGGGGACCACGTGTAAGGAATCAGAATAGAGTACACTCACGGACGTGGGTAGCTCAGCCCCCAAAATTATGTCATGTAGCAGATGACAATAAATATGAGTTAAAGGCTCATCACCCCTGTCACATTTAGGACTGAATATCGCCTGGCAAAGTGTGGGTGCTACAATACCTCTGCTATACTCTTTAGGGAAACGGCGTGACGAAATGTTGTGTTATTTTAAATCAAGGCTCAAAATAACGACGTGACATCAACGAAATCAACGGTCGTCAGTCCAACAACTGAGCCAATTGTTGGACCCATGATCCAAAAAATCATCATCATCATACAAGGAATCACAAGACTACGTCACTCGTCATCGCATCGTCTCTCTTGAACTTGTAGTAAATTATTAATTCCGTCTTATACATATGCATTGATTGACGTCACCGCGTGCCAACCACATTTTTTTATTCTCGAAACATAACTGCGACCAGAGACAAAAAATCATGGGCGTACCCAGGGGGGGGGGGGGGGGGGCAGGGGAGGGCAGCTGCCCCCCCTTGAAAATCTCGCAGAACATGTATTGTATGAACTCGCCTAATTACTAATTAAAGTGTAAACGGGTTATGCTATAACTTTTAAATAAACCGCGCAGTAGACACTGACAAAATGCACGATGCAATAGGGACCTTGCATCCAAATTTTAATGACATGCACAGAGGATGGCCACCGAGGGAGTTTTAGTGGGTCAATCCCCACATAACCCGGATGCACCCCAATAACATCCGGGCATCTTTTTGAAGATTTCCCCCCCGTCAACAAAAAAAAAAGGTGTGTTTATGTAGTGTGTATGACAAAACAGCCGCGGACGACCCGACCTAAAAAATCTGACTTGCCCCCTCCTACGCAGGAAGCTGGGTACGCCCATGGGTCATTCTAAGCTTCCGACGACGGTTTCAGTGGTTCCTTTCTGAGATGAAATTGGTCTGATATTGGTCCCAGATGTTCGTTTTATAGATAGGTTTGGTCACTAGGTAACCGGGCTAGTCAAAATTTAAACAATAGTTTAAGTTTGCGATTACTTTATTTCTAACAATTACAACAAGTTAATTAAATAGGTACCTAGTTCTAGGACAATGTATTTTTAAATGTGTGACTCTTTGCGCAAATGCACAAAGGTCCCACGTTACGTCTGAATTCCTGATTATAATAAAATGGCAAAAACATAGAGAAAAAAATTACAGAGGTGGATTGAATCAACCCTCGTGCAAGAATTTACGAGACTATTGTTTCTATGGTGTAGGTAGGACTCAAAGCAGACGCATAAAAAGAGTACCTACGATTTGAGAACCAACTAAATAATTATTATCACTAGTCAACAGAACGAATAAATAAGTCAATTATACTTAACCGAATTGTTTTATTATATACTTACAAATAAAATTAATCATGGCTTTGTTTTTGTTCTAAAAGTAAGAGCTCCGTACACGAGCGACACAACAAGAGACATAGTAACTGTGTGATAAGAGTTACGGTACCTATCAAGAACATTATCTACAATATCATACAACATTTCATCCACACCTACAGTTTAAGCTCCGTACCTACCATAACGAAACCTACTTTTACAATTTTTTAAATACTTTTAACACTCAGACAGAACACCTAGAACAATCAAGATTTATTTTGTGAAATATTTTTTTTATTATTATGGACCACTATGTCAATTTATGTCGCGTCCAGACGCGCTACGCAGCCCACAAAGCATCGCGGTAAGTAGCCTGCTGCCTAGCGTAGCGCAGGATGGGAGCCATACAAGCTGGTCACACGCGACGCGATACTTCAGCAAGTGCAGGCAAGGTGCACGAGTTATTATACGATCGTAAAGAGTGGCTTTCACTGATCATTTGCTAGTAATAGACCTAGGTGGTGGTCTAGAATCTCTAAAAAAGCGGATTTTGTCGAATTGCCCTCTGAACATCGGGTTTTAAGGATTCTGGGTGTAAATTAGCAATGCTAGACTAAGAACCCCTATGATATGGTCTAGATATGGTAATTGATTATGTAGTTGATATGAAAATAACGTACATTGTAGGTACAGTGGATTTAAGTACGAAGCTTCTCATAATTGGCACGTCGTCGGGAAACAAAGTTACATTTTCTACAAGGATCTTTTTGCAATTGTATGAGAGCTCTCGTGTCTTTGGTAAGTCAATGGAAAGTCCTATCACAACAATCTCTAAGTCTTATAACACTTAAATACCTGACGGGTAGGTGGTAACTATAAATTACCTCACACAATTGCAAATATTATGGGATACATTTTGCAATCGTTAGTTCCGATTTTGATCACGTGCCAAAAGATCCTTGTAGGGCTGTAGATAGAAACCTATCAGGATAATAGTACCCTCTTACACAAAGAAGCAAGACATCAATGAGATATCTACCTATACCTATGTGTAGATATACCTATGGGTAGAGTCTACCTATGTAAATTACATCACAACGAAGAAGAGTACTATAATTATTAATCTAATAAATCATTTCTCTACAACCCAGTCAAGTCTGCGTGTCTCACACGGTTCTAAACAAGCTCTATCACATGCGTTTTGCCTATGGCTTCTCTCGACAGGCCAATACACTGGCAACCTTACACCAAAACCAGCTTATTACCTACTAAAATCAGTTTATTATTGTAACATTTATAGAAGACAAGTGTAAATAGATCTACGTACTAGTTCTTGAAACAGTTGGTTCCTGTGACCAACTTAACCGCAGGGTTGAATTCAGACTTAATTACTACTTAAGTTTTAGAGTTATTTTTAAAACTTCAGCCAACAGTCAGTTGTATGAAAATGACAAAGTGGCTTAGCGGTCTCGCTTGCTCGCGACACTATTTTATTATAAACTAGATGAGAGTAGATGTAACAGAAAATAATACTTAAAAAAACAACTCGTGAAATACTGTAAGTAATTAATTAACAAATTTCATCAAGATCTGTTCAGCTAGTTTTGATTTCATAATAATAATAATGTTGTATTTTTGATAAATCTGTCATCTTTCATGCAATGGTATTACAAAGCATCCAGAATAATTTACATGTTGATATTTATAGTGGATGCTTAGATCTGCAAACACAAAAACAAAGATTTATGAAAAATACATTTTATTATGGTATTTTTCATATAATAATTTTGTAAGAATCGAGACAGCTGCAGCGCCTTGGCATTCACCTTTTTTAGTTTTATAACTTTTACTAATTTGCTCGTTTTCTTCCAAAAACAAAAACAATATACCTATTTAACTTGCATCTTTAGGAATAAACTGAAAGTCGTCTATGAAAAATAAAAAATTCCGCATTCGAACTCTTAGGGTAAGTTAGTCAACAATCAACATTGGATACGATACCTAGAATAGTAAAATTGTAGGTTCCGTGTATTGTTCCTAAATTAACAAACGATATGCCTTAAATGATATTTTTGATTAAATTTAGACATTTCTAACATTTAGGTATTTATTTATGATTTGAAACACATTTAATTTTATGCGACACCTATATTGTGAACATAGCCATAATACATATATATCTACTTAGTTTGAGCATCAATAAAAGTAAAGTTTTTGCCGGAAGATGGCTAAAATGAGAGTTTTAAATTGGGATTTTTGGCATTTCAAGGTACAGGCCCCCTATTCTGACGCGTGAAATGTTATCTTGGTCACTTTCAATGAGAGAGACAATGACCAAATATTATCTCACGCCTGAGAATAGAGGGCCAGTTTGGTTACTGGCAAAGAGTCATGATTTCAGGCTCTCGATTCTAATACTTAAGCAATTGTTTTTAAGTTGCAAAAGAATTGCTTCAAATTGACACCAATTTATTAGCAATTTAAAAGCAATTGGTTAGAAAAATTGAGGCCCGGAAACTTATGCACAGTGCAATCGATCTCTGTAACAATATTTGTAGTACTTAAAAGGTTCTTCTTTGCTCATCGTTGAAGGTTAAATATACTTACTGACTATCAATAGTAAAAACATAAAAGCTATACCTAGTCCAACTAGATCTGCGGATTTTGTTAATGCATACAGGGGCTCTATTCTTTTGTCAGATATTTCCTGGTAATTGTCTCTCTTATTTGAAAAGTCATAGGAGTGAGAGTGTCAGAATAGGGAGCCAGACCATCGGCAGCGTCTACAAAACGAGCGAAAAAGAGAAATATTATTTCCCTTTTATTTTCTCTCATTGGTCTGCGCCGTACAAGATCCGCAAGACCTTAGGAGAGAAGGCATTAAAATTAAATTTAAAAAATTCCCATGCAAGTTCTTATCCCTAAGTTACACAAACTTATTACTTACGTGGTTTAAATGTTTACATTTTTAGAAAAAAAAAATACCTTGTAATTTGGACACATATATAATTATAGTACTTAGGTACCATAATATATTGGTACCTAAAAAAGTACATAAACAGTAGTCCTCTTAGCAATAAGTATTGTTTAGTCTCGGAATATTTTTATAGTATTTTCTCTTTATCGATCGAGTAAAAATTTTAAAGACAGAAAAAACAAAACACTGAATAACTATTCCGAGGCTATCCAACGTTATTAGTAAGTGGTAGAAGTTTGTAATAAATATCATGAACAGTTTTATTTAGTTTCCTACCCCTAGAAAATATTTCTAAAAGTATGTAGGTAGGCATTCAAAAATATTTTAGTGCAAAGATTTCTCAAAATTATATGAATATTTATTGTTCTGGTAAAAGTTTTCAAGACTTATTGTCATAGAGTACATTAAACAAGTAGTTTTTTTTACATTTTGAATTTTTTTATATTTCCTTTAGCTTATAACTAACACTTAGGTCCTATATCAAGAAAACTTGTAGGTTTATAGTAACTTGACACGTAGATATCTACTTGCAACAACAATTATTCTTGACTACATAATATTTCACTACTTTGTCATATTTTTCTACCATCTAACACTGAGATAGCTGTAAATCTACTTACTTATCCGATGGGCTCAAGTTAGGCCAAAATCTACTGCGAGAAGTGTTTTAGTAACATTTGCAGTGTCTTAGAGTAAGCTTACATACATTATATTGGTAACGTCGATGTTGTTTATAGAGTCGGGCAGAAGCCCCGGAGTTGTCTGGAGCGCAGGCCTAGCGGAGGCAAGTCCCCGGTGTCGGTGGCGAGAGACGGGATCCAGTCTATCCTGGCAGAGGTGCCTCCTCGTAGAAGTCGGGCTCATCGTCCTTGTCGATATCTTTCTGAGCGCCGTCCAACTGAAAAAAGAAAAAGAAAATATTAGCAATTGTTTTCCATTGATATTATCTATTCGTCAGGCGTTTCATGATTTCTTATTGAGAAAAAAAAAGCATTTACATTTTACTAAAACAACATAATATATCCTTCCACATTCTTCTTGCGCAGTCCGCTAAAATAGTTTTGACTAACTAAGTATAATACGGTTAAAAACTATCAATTAAAAACAGTTTTTCAAGTGAAATAGCGATTTCTTTAGACGTTACACTAGTTGTAGGTAGTGCATGTATCGTGTGGTCACACTCACAGCCCTCAGCTGCAGCGGTGTGAAGAGGTACACGAGAGACATCCGGAGCGGCACCATCATGACCAGGAAGAAGGGCAGCGCGAGCGAGAATTGCGACGACTTCACCGCGTACAGGAGACAGATGCCCAGCAGCTGGATCAAGGTGAAGATGTGCATCTTCATAGTCGGCACCTGGAAGCAACACCACAGTTTCGTACTAACTTCGTGAGCGATCTAAGCCTTGCCCTGATAATGACCTCCGATAATTACTAAGAAGTGCCACTCTTCTCTGTTTCGAGCAAGTACTCGTATATGCCGGGCGCCAACCAAGTTTCTGTTCTTAGGTTACTAACTTCATCTTTCCATTTCTAGCAACATTTCTAAATAACCTTTATCATTATTTACTGCCCCGATGGCTCTGTTGTACCTGTACTCTGTTGTTGTGGTAAAGATAACCTGCCTTCTGTGCTTAAGGGTGTGAGTTCGATTTCCACCTATGGCAACTATTCATTGTTCTACATAATGCCTAGTAAGTAAGTAAGTATTTTAGTAAGTAGTACATAAGTATTTAATGATATTATATAATATTGTTTTTATAAGTGGTGACCTATATTTGGCTTAGTGTTAGTGTTTTTGTATGTTTTTACGTTTAACCAGGTTGTTTGGTTATCCAAATAAAATATAAACTTTTGCGTTTATATTAGTAGGATTTATTAAAATCGGTTGAGGCATTTAAGCTGCAAATGCAAACACACTTACACATTCAATAGATATTTTCCCCTTAGCAATAAACGTTGTATAGCCTCGAAATAGTTTTATAGAATTTTTTGTATTTTTCGAATTTTTGCTTACAACTAGGTAATATCTATTGTACTAGTGCATGGCTACTTGGCTGAAGTGGAAGGCTCCCGACATCTTTGTCTTCTAAATAATTGTTAACATTTTATTATCCCCTTTTCATTAATATAGTTTTAACATGGGATTTGAATTTTCCTTCAGTGAGCCCTAATATATTTTTGGGATTTTATTATAAAAACGAACGCAGTTGCCCAAAAATGACTGATTTGACTTACTCAGTCTAAATCTTGGTACAGTTATCTCATCCTTATTTATAGAAGTAAGAAGTTATACAACGTTTATTGCTAAGGGGGATAAAGTTATTATTAACTTACCTCATTCAAACCCTTTGGCATTTTTGTTTTTGCATTTTAAATTTGCAAATTAGTACCAGAGGTTCAAATTAAAAAAAACAAAACAAAAGCAGGGTCAAATTAGCTACTGGCGTATGGTTGCGATTGATCTTTCTCATTCCAAGTGCGAGACGGACAGTCATCGTCCAATGGAAATCGTCCGAGGACTATGAAATCAACAGGGGCCAGATCAATCTTTAGGGTTTTATGTTGTCATGACGTAATGTCTGTAGGAGGAATTATACATCTCCTACCAGCACTGTTTCACGCAGTAGCTACGGACCCCACATTGTTACCTAGAAACCGTCCAATCCCTATTTACAGGAGCGGAAAACTTCGTTTGCGCGATTCAGGATTCGCTCTTTTTGCATGAAATTATTTTTGTAAGAAAAGCGCCATCTATGACAATTCAGCAAAATTGTGTTGCCAGACGTAGACGTCCCGGTTTTAGCAGAACAATCGCAATTTTTAGCTCAAAATTGAATATTTGAGACAATTTGCACACACGGTCATCTGACCCTAAACTAAACTTGTACTATGGCTGCCAAAGACTGGTAATTAAATATGGACATACATTTTCAAAATTATATGTCCCGAGTAGAATATAGACTCAGTCCCGCTATTCTGGGAGTTGTTAAACTCATGTCAGCCCCGCCTCTAAATCCAGCCCTGTGTAGGTATCTACTCAATTATTTAATTAAAAGAAGTAATCAAGTGAAAGAAACTCACCCTTCTAACGTAGGGCACTTGCGGGTGGTGTTTGACGGGCTTCAGGAGCAGGATGCAGCGGTCCCAGAACTGTATCCCTCCGAGGGCCGAAATGCCCATGTACAGGAATACCCCGAACAGCACCGCCATGGGCACGAGCCGCAGCCAGCCCGCAGCCAGCACCGACACACCCACGAGCAGCGCCACCAACAGACCCGTCAGACGTTGTTCTGTCCAGTAACAAAACAATTATTTAATACAATGCATTTCTTCATTCAAATTAATTTGTTACTTGACAGCGATCATATTCCACTATCATCGTAATTTATCAGATAAAGACCTAGAAGGATCTTACGGCAAGTGGCCAAAATATTGAAATTAGAGTTTGAATGTATCCTTTTAAATTGCCTTTTTGATGTACCTTTGACTTCGACGATATGCGGTTTGTCACCGGGAGCATGCGTTGTGGACATGACGGTAAGCGCCGCCACGTGCGACACGGAGCGTACGGTGGCCACACACTGCCACGGCGCGCCAAACATGCCACACATGGCATTTACCATCGACATTATCACGATGTCCATGTGGAAGCCGCTGCCCTTCTTCAGGCGACGCTCGGGCTTATCTATGATCAATCTGCGATAGATAACGTAGATATTATAGGTAGATACAGCAGACATCATAGCGTTATCACCAGCACATGCTATTTTCAAGCTAAAGTTAATTAGTTTTTTCTTTATTCTGAAACATTGAATAGGCTCGTTTTAGCTTCGTATTATCGCCTATTCTCAGGGTAAAGAACAAAATACCCAAGTTTAAGGGGGTGTTTCTAATAATTTATAAAAGCGCCAGGCACAGAAAATTTGAAGACAAACAGTTCGCTCTGCAGAGGACAACTAATTACAGGTCGCAACGCAATAAAGTTTTAAAGCCATGCATACTAGTAAGTAAACTGACTGACGACACCTCTTTATATATATCTTTTATAGTTTTAGTAGTCAGTCGGTATTGTGCAATGTACACTTGTTGTCTGAGGAGGTAAAAAAGGGACTTAGTGTCGATATTATGGCATAGTTGGATTTGATTACAAATTCAACTAGACCTATGTAGACTAGGTAAGTAAGTATAGTAGTAAATAGTTATAGTTGTTTAGTATAGTATAGTAAGCATACATTTGTATTTGCTAACAGATATAGACGCGAAAGTTGAAAAGAGTTTTGCGTGTTAGTGTGTCTCGACTCTCGGTACAACAGTGTAGCTGTAGTCGGAGTAAGAAAGTAATGCTCACTCAGCGATGTGCGTCTCCATGAAGACGATGATGTAAACCATAAGCGCAGGCAGCCCCATGGCGAAGGCGACCCAGGCGGGGATGGTGGCGAGCCCCGGGTTGAGCGGCACGAACCACGAGCGCTTGGCCGTCGGCGAGAGGCCCTGCGGCACGTGCAGCGTGTCCGTCCAGACGGGCACAGCGCATGAGATGCCCACCATCAGCACGATGGCGATCGGCACGCCGAAATCGCCGAGTGCGCGACGAGCCTGCCAAAACACGACATATTTAGTATCTGATACTGACTAGATATCGTGCCAGCGCCGAATTACAAATTCATATTTTCCACCCTAGATTTCATAGCAAACAGTAATGACCTTAGCCTTGCGAAGTTTTAATTAATTGAAAAAAGTGGTTTTCGTTAAAAATATTGGGAAAAAACTTACAACTGAATAGAAAAGCTCTTCCTTTTTTCAAGTACATACATGGGCGTACCCAGCTTCTGGCGTAGGAGGGGGCAAGTCTGTTTTGTGATACACACTACATAAACACACCTTATTTTTTTTGTTGACGGGGGGGAAATCTTCAAAAAGATGCCGGGATGTTATTGGGGTGCATCCGGGTTATGTGAGGATTGCCCCACTAAAACTCCCTCGGTGGCCATCCTCTGTGCATGTCATTAAAATTTGGATGCAAGGTCCCTATTGCATCGTGCATTTTGTCAGTGTCTACTGCGCGGTTTATTTAAAAGTTATAGCATAACCCGTTTACACTTTAATTAGTAAGTACCTGGATGACCGAGCTTTGTTCGGTATTTTTTTTTTTTTTGTTTGTGTTTTTTGGAAATTATATTTAAGTAAGAATTACTAATAAAATGATGAAATATGAATAATATTTTTCGATCTTACCGATAGAATAATAAAAAAAATATGAACAATGCAATTAGTTTAATCTTATATTAGAAACAAATTTTTAAGTGAACACGTGCATTAAGATGACACAAATAACATAAATAAACAATTGATTTTAGTCTAACCTCAAAGCAAACACTCATTGACTTCGTGTTACTTAACAACGCCATCTGCTGTTGTGTCGTTAAAGCAATTAGTTGCTCACAAAAAATAGTATTATTATTCGCCAATAGATGTCAGGAAGAGTCATATTTTTCAATTGAGACTACTCAAACGCCTCCTTTTTGTTATTTTTCTTCCAAGTTTATGTTTAAGTTGATTATCGATAAAACACGAATAAAATGACATTTTCTAAAAATGATTCCTAACTAGATCGATTTATCGCCCCCGAAACCCCCTATATACTAAATTGTATGAAAATCGTTGGAGCCGATTCCGAGATTCCAATTAATAATTATTATATTATTATTAATATTATTATTAATTAATATATCTAAGAATTGCTCATTTAAAGATATAAGATTAGGCGAGTTCATACATGTTCTGCGAGATTTTCAAGGGGGGGCAGCTGCCCTCCCCTGCCCCCCCCCCCCTGGGTACGCCCATGAGTACATTTATTAAAACTAGAGGGCGAATTCTGTGCGTCTGTGTGCGTAATTTTAACAATACTCACACTACGTCCAAGGAATTTCCCATTGCGGAAAATACGTAAATAGTAGGCGATGATGAAGGTTGCGAGTGTGAGCATCGTGCACCAGAGGGCGGTGTTGGGCTGCGGGCCGAGCGGGCCCGTGGGCGCGGGTGCTGGAGTCGCCACGGTCGCGTTATCTGTCAGGAAGTAACATTAAATAAACCTCTACGTTGTTAATTTTTTTTTCTATGCATTGTTTAATTTTTTAAAGCTTGTTGATTAAAAAAATGTTACGACCACAAAACATTTTCAACATTGGCCGGTTGTCGCGCTACTGATTAGGCTCGAAGGAGGGTGAAACATGTTTAAAGGGTGCCTCAGCCCATATTTTTGTGACATTATTTAAAAATTAAGATTTGCACTACGGGTTGTCGCATTTTTTTTTAATTCTAAGAATTGTGTAAGTTTGTTGCTTAAAAAAATTGTTACGACCAGATAATTATTGTCAACACTGGCCGGGAATCGAACTCGGGATCTTCTGCTTATGAAGCAGTCGCGCTACCAACTAGGCTAGGAGGTAGAAACATGTTTACAGGGTGCCGTCGCGAGGGTAGGTCGAACATGCTACGCGGCCCCCATCCTTCGGTTGCAGTGTCGCATGGGCGACACTGCATGTGACACTCCCGCTGGGCGGCGGGAGAGGACTGTTGGTGTGTCGTTGCCACTTTCCCTACCTTCCGCGGCCCAAACGTGGTCGCCACAGTTTTGATGGCGGACGCGGTTAGGCCGCAGAGGAAAAGGCGTGTCGGTGTATCGTATTGTCTTCCTATCCCCTGCGGCCGAAGTGGCAGGCGGCGGCGGGGCCACTCATCTGATCCGACGCATGGGGACCATGGGCGCCTGGGCACGGGTGTTGGCTGGCGCCCACGGGCAAAATTGGTCCCCGAGGAGATGGATGATGACGATGTGTCTGGTGTTCGACACATCATCATCGAGAGGGAGAGAGCGCAAGCTCGATGAGGTGGCCGAAGGGGCTGGCGCTGTCGGGGCTGCGGAAGAGTCCGAAAGCTTCCCCGTAGCCCCGACATTTTGGACCGAGGTGAAACACCCTAGGGTTTTTAGTGGGTAGGCGGCGATAGTGGCGGGATTCCCATATAACTACTCTGTGCCCGCCCATAAAGGATTTTCCCAAGGTAAAAAAAAGGCTATCATGGCTTCATTAATATGGTGAGTACTTCTATAATAATCTCGATTTGTTCCGTATTAACCTGTTGTCATACAAAAGCATATTATGGATACCTAGATTGATAGATATTATGGACCTAATACTGTTAATGTGCTGCAAAAAGCTGCAACTGTAAGTTCGCATTCATGTGAACAGATGCGCCTCAAAAAAGTGGCCGTTTGAAACTACCACGTCAGAGATAGCCATAAAAAAGCTTGACTCTATAGACGCTGGGAGGTAGGTGGTTAGTGGTAGCTGGTAGCGGTTACGAATTTGATAATATGCGGAGAAGTTGCAAAGAAAGAAAAAACAAGATTAGATTTTGTCAAAAAAATTAAAAGAGTTTTTACTTAAGTATTTTACTTATTTAAAATTAATATAATTAAATAAAAACTATATAAAGCTAATGCTTTATATAGTTTTTATTTAATTTTTATACAGTTTTGGAATGGAACAAAATAGTTAAACCTTAAACTGGGCATTCTTGTATCCGTGGAAGCTTTCAGCGTTGCTACGTGTATTTACAATCATAGCACATCATAGCTCGTAGGCCCGCTGCTATCACGGTTCACGGTTGATTCCTGCATTTGTATCCACAAATTTCAGACTTAAATTGATCTAATCTCAGTTTGTCTACTTTTATAAATTTGGAATAGGCAATCGAGTTTAAATCCGATAGAAGAATGAATAACGTTAAAAACTTATTAATACGGACTGAGATTCTAATAATTTGAGTTTAAAATTTTTGGAATCCGAACGGAAACGTTTCCAATTGATTGTGAATTATGCAGGAACCGACCGCGATAACAGAAGGCTTACCACGAGTTTTGATAGTGGACGTAAACTTTTTAATTTCGATTGGGGCCATATATTTAAGCTAGTTCCTTAACGTTTCCACCAGGTGTGCTCTATTAAAATGTGTGGAGTCACATAAAAACGATAAAAGTTTTAGTATCTATCAAAACTCATGGTAGGGGTGCAGAACTGTTTGCACAGAGATTCCAATTCAATACTTTTCCCGCTATGTGTGCTCGATGCTGAGTCACCACCAAATAATAATGTCATAGAATTTACTCGGCAAGGTATCCTCAAAGGTCATAAAGAAAATGAAGCGTGGTACATCACCTGGCCATGATTGCCAGTATCTATTAATATGGTCAGTATGGACCAGTATCGAGCATATACTTTGGGCTACACAATTAATAATACCTACCTATGTTATCTGTTTAACCTGTGCGTCAAATTTGCGTATCTGCTTGGATATCTGATGCAAACCTTATAGTCACTCTGCTCTGGTGGAGGTCCGGGTAGGTTACCCGGGTAGGTTACACTTGAATGGAAAAGCGGTTAGGATTGTGATGCAGTTCAAATATTTCGGACATTTATTGTCGGATCGGCTCCAGGATGATGCTAATATTAAGCGATAGTGGAGGGCCCTCGCCGTCAGGAGCAACATGGTTACACGCCGATTCGCTAAGTGCAGCAAGGACGTAAAGACCACTCTCTTTAAGGCATATTGCCTGTGCATGTATACTTGTCAGTTATCGATGAAGTTCAACCTCAAAAAGCAATAAAAGAGTCTACAGTACAATGATGAATACCGGGCTCTTATAAAATTATCGAGGTACTGCTGTGCGTCACAGCGTTCATTCCCAGTAGTTCTTTTTGATACTTCCTTCATAGGAACTATTGGCACTTTTTCTTACCGTTAGTTCCTTCGAAATGGTCAAAGGAACTAACGCGAAGGAAAAGTTCAGGTTCGCCACTTTCTAGGATGACAGGGTAGTGGTTAGTGTCTCCACAGGATTCTGTGAAGAATCCTGTTATCGCTATTACTGGTCTCTGGAGAAAATGTATGAGCAAATAAATACACGGAATCCATATTGCCCCATATGTGCCGACAAACTATTCTATCAGTACAGTTATGAATAAAGTGTAAGTTAAAGTGAGGCTTAGTTTTACTAGGGCAATTTAAACCCATGGTAAAACAGATAAATCCCCATTGGTTGAAATATTTATATTTTTCGTTATAAAAATAGCCAATGTTACGCGCAGCACTAACCTTGATGTCGCCGGCAAAAAGTGAAGTCCCAGTAGTTCCTTCTATATTATTAAAGGAACTTATGAAAAGAAAAAATACCATTTGTTCCTTTGAAAGAACTGTCAAAAGGAACTACTGGGAGTAAACGCGTCAAGTATGTTCGCTGAGGCGGCAGTCCCTGACATTATAAGGTCTATGGTGGCTTCCTTTTGGCAGCGTTTCCGGCGATCAGATAACAGGATTCTCGTGGCTGTCTCTGACCATATTCAAAGTCAAATGTTTAAGCATCGGGTATCAGTCCATATGGACTCGAACAAGAAAATGATGAGTAGATGACACACCACACAATTGTGTGGTACTATATATTGTGACCTCGCTGTTTACAGATGTAACTATTTTAATTAGTGTAATAAATCTTTTTAATAATGTTGTACTTAAGATTTGATTTTGATGTTCGCCTACGGGTTTTATATGCCTGCAATATTTACATAAATATTTTTACAACAGACTAGGTATGGGTTTGTCTACTGATTCGCCTATAGGAAGCGTTGACGTGAACTAAGGTGTAACACGCTTGCCTAGGAGATACATATTCACTATACTGTTGAACACCTCCGGATTGTATTTAGGTGGAAAGACAGGCCCTGGCAACGAGTTCCACACCACTGCAGTTCTTACAAGAAAAGTTGACTTGAAACGCTTAGTGCGTTTTGGCGGAATTTCCACCATAAATGATTTTGTTCATTATGATGAGTAGTCTGCTACGGACTGTTACCTGCTAGGGTTCCATTGGTCGCATTATCGACGAAGGAGACGTTGTGTCCAAGGGCACAGTAGTCGATGCCGACAGGGTGCGCGCGGTACACGCCGATAGTAGCGGTAATGGGTTCCGATATGAAGATGAGGGAGATCAGGAATGCGAATATGTCCTCCGTGAACCTGAAACGTAGAATTATGCACCTCATATTCTACTTCTAACAAGTGCTCTACCCCTGGTATAAAACGTGTAGATAGGAAGATAGACTCATGTCTAAAACCCTTATTAAGAAATCGAATTTAACAGGAATTACTTGTTAAATTCGATTAATAATAAAACACAATCCTACTAATATTATAAAGGCGAAAGTTTGTAAGAATGGATGTATGGATGTTTGTTACTCTTTCACGCAAGAACGGCTGAACAGATCTGGATGAAATTTGGCACAGAGATATATTACGGTCTAGAATAGCATATAGAACTTTTTAACCGCGGGGCGCAGCTAGTACTTAATAAAAAAGTATAAAACTGTACAATACTTAACAAAAAAAGTATAAAACTGTTTCTTGAACCATCACTAGAGATTGGTTCAAGAAATAGTTATGAAGATAATTTTTTTTTTAAGAATAAGGCGTTACATTGCGGAAGAAGAAATGAACAAGAAATTGTACTTGACGAATTTTGTTAAGTACAATTTCTTGTTCTTATTAAGTACCTACCTACTCGTAACTAGTTTACTGTTGTACATTTTGTTAAAACCTGTCTTCTCGTTTCTTATTAATTTTATTCAACTAATATTAAATGAACGGATATATATCTAATTTGGCATCTATAAAGGTTACTTATGTACACTACACATACAAATACACTACACTATACTTACTTATGACATAATACCTATGCCACTTTTTATCCCCAAAAAAATTATAGGTAAATCCGTAGGGAAGCTAGTAGGCAGGAAATAAAAAATAATGCATAGTTAATAAAAATAGTTTCCTATTGTCTTTAAACAAACTTCGTTTATAATAAAGGTATAGCTAGCTAGATGTTTTTTTTAATCTGGGCTATTTCTGAACAAACTTTGTAAGTAATCTATGCGCAAACTTGGGAGCCCGGAACCTGAACAAAACTTCGCTATTCAAGCATGATATAAACCCAAACAAGTCTAAGTAGTCATACTGTAAAAAACTTTAAATACTACTTAAACTTACGTAGTTTATTCTACATGAATAACCTGTCCTGTTTTATTAAAAGGTATATATATGTTTAATTAAATAAAAGGCTGTATTATTACAATAAAAAGTAAAAACCTACTACTATTAACTTTATCCACCGAGAGAGCGTCAGCGAGCGAAGTGTCTCTGCTTAGCAGCTTACGCAAAAATATTTTCGTATGTCCGTCTGTCCGGCTACGACAGCCGGACAGACGCACAGACGCCGCACCGGCCGGATGGACGTACGGAAGCATTTTCGCGAAGTTTCAGCTCACAGGGCCACTACTAAACCTACTCAGGTTCACTGTAGTGGTTTCACCTCATGAAATTGGTTGCTTTTAAATAGTAACAGTAAGACAAAGAAGTTCAGTCAATCTAACTTTTCTCGAACATACAAAAACGTGTGATATCTACTCATGTTCAAGTTCAACTTCCATCCATCCATCAGCCATAGGACGTCCACTGCTGGACATAGGCCTCCCCCATAGACCTCCAATAAGACCGGTTGGTAGCGGCCTGCATCCAGCGCGATCCTGCGGTCTTGACAAGGTCATCTGTCCACCTTGTGGGTGGACGTCCTACGCTGCGCTTGCCGGAACGTGGTCTCCATTCGAGGACCTTTCGACCCCATCGGTCATCAATCCTTCGCGCTATATGCCCTGCCCACTGCCATTTCAACTTGACAATCCTCTGGGCTATGCCGGTAACTTTGGTTCGTCTACGGATCTCCTCATTCCTGATTCGATCTCGCAGAGAGACTCCGAGCATATCCCTCTCCATAGCTACTACATATATAAGTTCAACTTAGATATTTACAAATCAAAATATCCAAGTGCAACCCAGGCAATCAATTCATGAAATCAAGATCTACCTTTATTTTTGTGGAGAAATGTGATGTTAGCTACCTATGTGTCAACTCAGAATCACCAAAAACTACATGGCGTTATTTTCCACCGCTCGTGGCCCGGACACGTAAATGCTAAATCATACATCCGCAAAGAAAATGTATGTACCTGGTGATCTTCTTGACCGCAACGCTGCCCTCTGCAGATGCGACGCAGAGCGCGATCACTATCATCCAGAGCCCGCAGTAGAACCTCGCCGCTAGGAAATCAAACCCATAAGATCGACAGAACGAGGAGAGTGACTCGTCGAGGAGGAGCAGCGGGCCGGTCGCGCCGGTGATCATCATGGGCTGGCCCGCTATCAGAGCGAACAGCATGCCTCCCGCGCACGTGAATACCTGTAATACAACATAGGTATTCACAAAGTATAGGTGGATTGAAAATGTTCGGAAGAGCTTCATACCTCACTTTTGGCTAAAAAGAAGACTGCTTCTTTTTTTTAGATATTAAAACAGAATTCTCACCAATGTTTCAGAAATTCCGATTTGCCCGGCGGTCTTCTCGGCGAGTAAACCGCCAAACGTGATCGCAGAGGAGAGCGCCGCGAAGTACATGAAGATGGTGGCAGCTAAGCACTGCCCATTCAGGGCGTCCTTGAAGTCGGATGCATAGTACGGGTAGCGACGCTTTATATCGCGAATCACACCTTAGGACAAACATTTATTGTGAATTCACAGACAATTAGCTGTTAAATTACACAATAGTCAGAACATCATGTTGATTTGACTTCTAAGAATAAGATTTTTAGCTAAGAAGTAAAACTGCAAACGAATATGAACTATACTAGTATTTCATAAAAAAGCAAGTTGCGATGTGATGATTAGGCTATCTGGCACTGGTACAATTGATTACTTCAAAGATTTTCTTCTCCAGCTGGAGAGACTGAGGGAGATTAAAGACAAAGTGAAGTGAAAGTAGAATGATGAGGTTAACTGGACAAAAAGATAAAGATAATTATTATTTAACTTACCTCCAAAAATGCGTCCGGACCTGGACAGTGGATCGTCGGGTTCCTTAGGCGGCAGAGCGCCAGCTTCGAGTGCCAACAGCGCTTTCTTCTCGTCTAACATCGGCGGAGGCTGCGCGCTGGCAGCACGTTTGCGCTCCAACGCCGTTTGCTTGCGCCGTTTGATCATCTCGCTCTTGGCGCGCAGCTCGTCCAGAGGAAGCAGTGCCTGGCGCTCCCAATCCCCGGGCGGGAGCACAATCGAGTCGTCGAGAAATTCGTTGATAGCCGACAAGAGCTCACGCCTGTCTTCCGCCTTGTACGCGATCCCGTGGAACGCAGGGTTGGACATAAGCGTCGAAAGCGAACGACCCACTTCGTGGTAGTCGAGATCGGCACTGCTTGGCCCCAGCAGAATGAACATGAATCGCACTGGAACGGGAACCTCAGTGATTGTAGGCATTTGTATAGCTTGAGCGAGCCGTACGAAAGCAATAGTCGGCTGATCGAGAAAGCCAACGGCGCCAACGAGCACCGTGGTAGCCTCCGCGTCTCCTGGGATGCGCTTCATGAGGGAGTCGTTCTGTCCGCGGCGCAGCTCTTCCTGCGAGCCGGCTGCCGCCGCCAGGTATTCCACTTCCTTGAGGTCGATACCTGTCGCCGAGGACTTCTTGCGAGCATCCGCGGGCAGCGCCGCCGAGCTGCGCCGCCGCTTGCTGTCCGATAGGTTCTACATAAATACATACAAGTTAGTGCGTTTTGTATTGGTACTATTGAGAAGGTGGCGATGGAAGGGCGCGCGACCGAGTCTCAGGTCAGCCATATCACCCCAAAACGATGACGACAAACCTTGGCAAAAAATGAACGAATATTTACATAATCACTAAAGTTATTCAAAATTTAAAACTGACATTGAAATTGATTAGTTAAAAGGAATCAGGACTGCTCATTAGTTCTTTATTAGATACACTGATATCTTGAACACACATGATTTGATGATCTCTCTCTAGGCTTTATAGTTTAAATTATATAAAAATAGGTACATTCGATCAATTTTCAATGCAATAAAAAAATTCAAATATTAATTTACTGTTTTTGAGCAAACCTACCTATTGCAATAGAAAAATACCCACCAGTAGTAATATAGGTACCTAGACTAGAAAACCAAAATAGATGCAAATAGGTAATTAGGTAGCTAATTAAACTAGGTACGCTAAGTTCTATTCTAATTTATTCATTTACCCTGATACAGGTGTACGTGTCGAAGTAAAGATACATGATTTCCTAATAACTAACGTGCTTATTATTTTCTAAGCTAAAACTAATCAATAAGTAGGTACTTAGCTGCACTAAAACTATATTCATAAATTGCAGGAATTAATATATTGTATTAAGATCTGCCGCGCATTATTTCTTGCAAATTATAACTGGAACTACAGGTCTGTGCAGATTGTAGAGTTAGATGAACAGGATATGTTGCAGTGGCTGTCAGTTAGCCCTACAGGTACAGGTGGTAATCTGTCGCGGCCGAGCCGGTGAGACGATGGCGTAGCGAGCACCTACGGAGCGACTACGGATGTGATGTTTTCATGGGTGGAGGTAGATCGTGGTGGCGGTAGATGGCGGCTAGGTACGTGCGGGATAAGGGAACACTCGCGCACAGGGGAGGGCGCGCATACGATCAGGTGCGCTGAGTGGCGGCGGCAGGTGTTGGCGATGGACACCCGCGCCGCGGCCGCCGCGCTCGGCCCCGTGCACAGCGAGCAGCGCGCGCGCCCCGCGCCTGCGCCCGCGCCGCCGCCCTCCTCCATCCACAGCGACTGCGCATCACACACCCTCCGTCACCATAATCACCAACTCTTCTCACTTCCGTACCAAAAAAATGTAACTGTGTCACTATGACACACCGAGTTTGCTCAATAGCTGATACTTATCTATACGAATTGTATAATCTGATACAAACTTCAGCAATTAACCGATGGGTGCAGCTGTGAACATACATATTTTAAGAAAAATACTGAAAATATTGCATCAAGCTCATACGAAACTCAAACTAAATGTCGTTACTTTAACAACATCAAACTGCCCAGACAAGACGTGACCCTTAGGCTCAAATTATAAAGGCAGGACGTCAGGCGAGGATGCAGCGTGGATCAATTCAGGCGTAAAAACTACGAGGCAGCGGCGTGCCTGCGCCACGGTGATGTCTATAATTCAAAACACGTCGCTTTCAATCATTTTCTAAGAACAAGTGTTAAGCCAGCACCACGCCTGAACCTTTTCCGCGCTGTATCCTATGCTTTCTTGCTGCCAAACTGTCTTCATTATCATTATCCACAGCCTGACGTTAAACTAGGTAGTAGGTATAAACTATAAATTGTCTTTTTGGAACTATTGTACAGTTTTAATTATAGATAAAGTAAGATAATGTTGCGACGCTAGTGCGGCGCCGGCGGCCCTGAGCCCTTCTATCGGTTTGGCCTTGAAATTTTTCACAAACATATTATTATACATTCCGATACGTGCCAAATGGCTCTATCAACGTTTGCTTTCGATAGTCGTCTCGCTATCTGACACAGAAGATTATCTCGTCCGTTTATCATGGTTGATATGTTGTTGTTTATCATTCGCGGACTATACGGAGAGTCCGAGTTCTATTTACCTAGTTGAGGCATTTGCCTTCCGCTTCCTACATTCAAAAGCCCTAATAGCCCCAAGCGAATTTACCAAATGCGCAATATCTAGCGTAGCCCGACTCAGGTTTCAGGAATTACGAATCTGCAGTAATTGCAACTCTGTGCAATTTGCAATGGGCTGTGGTAACTACTGACGATTTCAGTAGTTGTCATAAAACTGTGGGCTGGGAATATTTATTTATCTTAAAAGAAATAAGCTTATCGTTCTTGTTCAGTTTTAGACGTCTCCTAGAAATATATTTATAAGCTTAAAGCCAGTAAGCCTGTCAGCTATACAGCCCGTATTAAGTAAGATTCTCGGAAATCTATAAAATACTTCTAACAATGTTTACCAAGAGGAGCTTAGTTTTATCCCACGTTTAGCTTTGCAAGCTCAATTTTCTAATTTAATAACATCTTCATAGAACCATTTTTAATGAAATCAAGGTATAATAGTGACGCTTTTACTCTGTTTACTGTTTCTTATTTTCCACAGTTAAACCCGATGGTTAAACCGGATTGTTAAAATTCCTCGAAGGAAAAGTAAGCACTGAGAGCTAAGCGTAGTATATTTTATCCCGTAAAAGTCTAAGGAAAAACTGAAATCGCGGGTGAAGGTACAGCAAATATACTGTGATTTGCTGGTCTTAATACAGGGCTATCAGGAAAGGGTGTACTCAGCCGAAAGGAGGTAAAACACCCAGCTGTTCCATACTTGCATGTTGACGATCAATGAACTTTTATGGAACCGCTGTTTTTTTTTCACGATTTAAGGGTTGTCTCCTTAGAGAATATTATTAGTAAAAAGTACAATGAGCCATTTCGGCTGAGTACCTACACCTTTTTCTGATATACCTGTATAGATATTCGATATTCTATTTCTGAGATTTTACCCACTCGCAATATTTCAAATTCGTGGTTGACGTACAATATTCACTTCCAGTACACCTACGATGTACCTATATTTATCAAAGGGTTTTATTTTAGGATATTTTTAGGCCATACTTAAAAAAGTAACTTCTTTACAAATATTTAGAGAAAAATTTACAATAAGTACTACGCCAAATTCCAAATAAACAACCTATGATCTTTGCGCTATTCTGGGCAACAAATATAGATATTTAATAATATAATATTATGGAAATAAATTACAAAATATTGAAGACAGTGAAAATAAAAAGGTATAGTAAAATTTAAGGTACATATACTTATACATATACTTAATACGTAATAGAATATATACGTATTATACTTAATTCGAAAGGAGATGACTTCACCGTTCTTAGAATATCATTTTCTTACTATGTATATGATGTGAAGAATACACTGTAATGTAAAGGGTGTCCGGTGGCAGAATTAGGTTTTAAAATTCAAATTTCTGCAAAACCGTTAAGCGGAGGAGGGGTGAAGGGGTTGCTCTAGCTTCATCATTCGTGCGGGTTATTTAGTCACGATGTCGCACTGGACGAGAGAACACCGCGCTTTTGCAATCGAAGCTTATTTTAAGGCGAATGATTCGTGTGTAACTGCTCGTCGAAAATTTTGTTCAATAGACAATAGACAATAGACAATTTTTATTCTGTGAGCAAAAAACAAGTAAATATACAAAAAAAAAAAACAAATATAAACAAAAAAAATAACAATAAAAATTAAAAACTATACGAACAATGTTTTTTGCCACAAACCGATTCCAACTCAGCGTAATGCCAGCTATAGCAGCCAGCGCTGGTCTTCCGTTGGAACATTCTTCACGTTGTTCACGTTACAACATTCGACGTTTAAGTGATGCACCAAGTGAAGATTTGATTCGATCATGGGTGCGGAGGTTCCGAGCAACAAGTTCGGCAGCAAACGATCCACGGCCGGGGCCTAGCCGAACGTCAAGAACCAATGAAAATATTGAACTTGTCGCCAACAGTTTGAACGATAATCCTCGTCAATCCGTGCGCAAGAGAGCGGCTGCCCTAGGGCTCCCGAAAACTATTGTGCATGAAATATTGAAGAAAGATCTTAAATTTCATCCTTTTAAAATTCAGATTGTGCAAGCACTTAAGCTTGATGATTACAATTTGCGTAAAAAATTCTGCTAGAAGATGTTAGAGCGATTTCGTACGGTAAACACTATCTTTTGGAGTGACGAAGCACACTTTCATTTAAATGGAAGTGTTAATAAGCAAAACTGCCGTTTTTGGTCGCCTAAAGGACAGAACCCGCGATTGAAACACCAGAAACCACTTCACAGCCCCAAAGTAACGGTTTGGTGTGCTTTGTCAAGTAGAGCAATAATCGGGCCCTATTTTTTTGAAAACCGTCGCGGGCTAGCAATAAATGTGGACGGTGCTTCTTATCGGCGCATGTTAAGTGATTACTTCCTGCCGTTATTGAGAGAGCACCCTGCCTACAGTTCGCAAACATGGTTCCAACAAGATGGCGCCACGCCTCATACTGCTAGAGAGACCATGGTGCTTTTGCGAGATTTGTTCCCTAAGAAATTGATAAGCCGTTTCGGTGATATCCCCTGGCCTCCCAGGTCACCGGATCTCACCCCCATGGACTTTTTTCTGTGGGGGTACCTAAAAAGTAAAGTCTACGAATCAAACCCAGCGACCCTCTCAGCACTAAAAGAAAATATCGTTCGAGAGGTTAATGCCATCCCGACATCACTTCTGCAGCGAGTGGCACGAAACACTAAGGCCAGATTTCAAGAGACTGTTCGACGGGATGGAAAACATTTGGATGAAATTATATTTAAGAACTAATAATCCGCACTTATTTCCTTTAAAATGATTGTTGAAATAAAGCTATAAAGCTTTATTGTCGTTAGTCTTGTCGTTTTTTTTAAATTTTAATTTGAAATCCTAATTCTGCCACCGGACACCCTTTACGAAACAGTCGTCGGTATTGTAATTCGTCCTCTTATGTAACTGTAATAAATGTGAATGAATGGACTCCAGCAGTAGACAGAGGCAAGTTGTGACAGTGAGGCTAGTGTAACTATTTCAAATTACGCAAAACCGAAAATGCTTTTTAAGAACTAAACTAGTAAGAAAAATACATAAATAAGTGATGAAACTTAAAAAAAAATCAATTGTTAACGTTTTAAAATTAAATTCTTCGTGTCAAACTGCCACAGCGTAGAAATATTGCTGTACAGACTTTTGTATACTAATTAATTTATGTCACACTTGCTCCGGTCCACCTAAACTGTAACTGTATGTAGGTATGTAACGGAAGCATGAGTTTACCTGCAGGCTGGTGTAGGATGTATGCTTTCTGCCGCTGATGGAAAACCTGAACCGGTCGTCGTGCACGTGCCGGTGCCGCAGCAGCAGCGACCGCATCACCACCGGCTTGTCATCCTCCTCGATCAACCCTTCGGTCATCATGCTCTCCACCACCCTGTAGGTTCATCAAAACGAATATAACAACCATTCAACTACCCAATTTTGAATCCCAACGAGTCCCATTGGCGGCAGTTGGGATAAAAATTAAAACTTTGTCCTAACGACCACCACTGGTGGCAATTTTGGTGCTGGCCGTTGGAAGCAAACCATATAAGCTTTGCCTGAGTGTGTGTCTGCCGATAGTCATAATCTGGATGCCGTCAAGTCTCAAGTGAATCGGCTAATTCTAATAGGTAAGCGTGCTCTATCGAAGCGCGGGCCGCATCATTGCTAAGCATCAGACTAGACGGCAGGAAACCTAAGCCGATTAAAAAATTAAGTACGATCCTTTATTGTGCTAATAAACTATTTTTGTTATATTACGTATAAATTTTATAAATTTTTTAGAAGAAACATAAACATTTGCTATCTTCAAAAACGCAACTTCCTCAATATATTTATCTGAATAATGTAACATATAGCAGTGACATAAATCAAATCATCATCATCAACCATAATCGTCAAACACAATTTTTTTGTTTAGTAAGCTTTTTGATTTTGAAACTGTTCATATTTTTACTGAACGTCGGTGCTTATAACTGCTAACAACTACATGCATATATTCTTCAACTATCATCCTGCTATCATCTCAAATAAATCTATATATCATTACAAGAAGCTACTAAACGAAATGCACAAAGTTAAGCTTGCAGAAATTTGTTGCATATTGAATTAAAAACTAAAAATGTCTAATTTTAATATACGATGAAAACCAATAAACCGCTAAAAGCCGCTTGTGATAATAAAACGTTTCTAAGTTTTCTAGCCAATGAATTATTTCCTGAAATAGCGTGGACCTTGCGATCTTCTAAATATTCTAAGTTTCCTGCCCTAGCCGGCGGAGCAAGCTTAGTCAGGGATCTAATTTCCTTTCCTTCTGTAAGGGCTACGTCAACGTGCATTATGAAGACTGCTTTATATTCAATCTGACCATCGTGCGATTGTTAGGTTTAATAACAAAAAAGTAGGAAGTAGCCTACATTTTTATTTTAAAGATAAAGTTTGTAAGTCCGCGTGTTTGTTTGTACTTCTTCACGCTCAAACGGATGGACGGATTTGGGTGAAAGGTACAGAGGTAGCGATGCCCTGAAAAAAAAAACACAAGCTACTTTTTAACACGCGAAGCAATGATAACCTAGTTGGAGAAGGCCCGCCTCTCAAGCGTGAGGAAGCGGGTTAAGCCCAGCCGACGGCACGCCTCAATTTGTTCATTGTGTGAACTTAATTATGTGCGTATTGTATGTCATCCGCTACTTGACTGGAGCCCGGTGTAAGGCGACCGGCTCGATTCAGGCAGGTCAATTGTCACATTTGGGAGTGAACATCGCCCGGCGAAGTGTGGGCGTTTTATTACACCTCAGCCAGCCCCTTCGAGGATAAGGCGTCACGATATTATGTATGTACTAGCTGCACCCTGCGGTTTCAGCTGCGGTTAAAAAGTATCCTATGTGCTATTCTAGACTATAATCTATCTCTGTGCCAAATTTCAACCAGATTTGTTCAGCCGTTCTGACGTGAAAGAGTAACAAACATCCATCCATCCATCCATCCATACATACAAACTTTCGCGTTTATAATATTAGGAGGATGTACTTTTCAACACCACAGGGCGCAGTTGGTAAAATTAAGTATCTATAAAGTTTACAGTTGACGACTATCGTCTCCGGATTAACACGTACTTACTTCTTCACTTTATTGACCGAGCAAAGCAAGCTCTCAGAGTGTACCGGGACAAGTCAGCTTACGTTTGTTCGACGATAACCAGAGATCGACGATTCGATTCGATCTTTAATGAATTTTGCAAGTAAGTATGTAGTTTACCGCAATAGAATCTTTAAGTTCGTATTTAAGCTAATTTGGAAGAGGGTCAGCGGGGAGATGCGAGGTGTCCTTTCGCGGTGAACTGCTAGTTATAAATTGTGATCAGATTCTATTATTTAAGATATTTATTTGAAACATCGTTGATGGTACACTAGGCGCTATAGAGCGAAAATTTGGGAAAAAGAGATTTGTCTTGAATGACTGACTGACTGACACCGCACAACCCGAACCACTGGAGGTAAATACTTGAGAGGTGTGTTCATAGACGTGTCAACTCACACTGAGAAAGGATTTTGAAAAAATCGTACGCTAAGGGTTTCATAAAGCGGTACAAAATTTAAATCCACTCCAAGTTGCTTGCTTCGTTTGCTCTTTTTTGGAACGCTTGATAAAGGCTATATTGATAAAGGCAATAATTAAATTAAAGGGCATTTAATTATAATCAAGCCTAATTGTGCTAATGAGTAATCTAGGTCTAACATTAATTGTTAGTAAGTAGGTCAACTATAAGCTGTGAATCTGTCCAATCACCTAAACGTACTATTGTCTCCATTGTTCACCATCCTCTCTAGGGGCAGAATTTGCACTAATTATTACTTATTAGCTGCGCCCTGCGGTTTTACCCGCTTGTTTCGGAACAATGGTTGTTAATCCAGAGTATGAGCTATCTCAATCCACTCGTTTGAGAGTTTGAAGAAGAACAAACTTACACTTCTGCAAATAAATTCACACAAACTTTCGCATGTATAATTTTGTAGTGTGATCATTATATTTCAATAAACCGATCGGATGGTGTTTACTAAACGCGATAAGTATACGTAGTTTCGGGTAAACTGCTAGATCTCTTGTACATTTTTTTTTTATAAAAAACGATACGAAGCGTTTCTTTAATGCGTTATAATGTGTGCTTGACTTTTAAAAATTGTTTAAAAAGATTGCGAGTCCCGGGTGGCAAGCCATTTTCAAGCTATCCGGACGGAAAATAACAAATTAATGAGTAGAGTTGATTAAGAAATACCTCTGTTAGTACTTTATCTAGTACAGTAGATTATCTAATTAAAGTGAAGCATTGATCAAGCCCAGTTTCGGCAGTTCTTAATTCAGTTTTTTTTCTAAAGCTTATAGAATCCTTACTAAAGTCTCCGTAAGGTTTTCTTACGTAGGAAGCTAATTCTAAAGATAGTTCGCAGTTATAATTTGCAAAAAAGAAATATCAAGTTTGCAGTCGTTGGGATAGGAACTTTTACGTAAGGTAAAAATTTAGTAAGTACACTCGAAACGCCACCTACGTAATACCCTACAGCTTTAATAAGCTCCTATATCTTGAAAGCGATGCCTGTAGGAAGTTCTGAAGCAATGCAAAGCGTTACGATGTAGCCGCACCATAATCGTACACCTATACGGAAGTCTTATTATTATTTAAAGCACCTCGTGATAAGACCATGTGATGTAAGATTGATAGCGATAGTTTCGGCGACAGGCAAAACAAGTAGGGTGGTGTACTCACCGGTAGGCCACCCCCGGCAGGTCCTTCTCGTCGAGATCGAGAAGCACGACGCCGGTCTCCAGACAGCGGCGCAAGTTCAGCAGCGAGTGGAACGAGAGGCTGGCCACGTGCGGCCGGCCCCAGCGCGCCGACCCTTCCTCCACGTCCTCCTCGTACTTGATCCACCTGGCCGTCTCCCTCCACTCCGCCTCACCATCTTCCCCCGACATCAGCTCGTCCAGTTGCACGAACACCTGCATCACGCTCACATTCTCAGACAACATCTTTGCACCTGCCTGTCTCCGAAACAATTCCAGCCAAAGCTAGCACGCGACAAGGTGTGACCAGATCTAGTGATATGTCGAAACTGTCTAATGGATTCGCACTGCCAAACTAATCTACTTTTTTTCAGTAGATAAACCTTTAAGATTATTATTATTTATCTAACGCTGATAGTGCCTAGGAATACCTAAAATGATTAAAAGTGCCAACAACATGAAACGTATAAAAGGAGTGTGGTCTTACTGCGTGCGGGCTGTGGTCGAAACGCGGCTTGCACGCGACGTCGGACAGGATGTGCTGCAGTTTCTCGCCATCTTCGAAATTCTTTCGCCCCACGTGCACCGTAGAGCCCTGATCAATAAATGTCAAATCAATATCAATGGATGACAAGCAAAATAGTGCTTTACCTAAAATATTTCCAAGTAAATAGACGCCACCGACTCGCAGCGCCGAACGGTAAGTAGATACTTCGACCGAGGAAGGAACACGTAATGCACACATACATTATTCGACTGTCAAGTTTGTTTAGTGGGTCAAAGTCAAAGTACAAACGAAGTCGAAATCTTTACCCTTATTGAACGTACGGACGCTCTCTGCAAAATACACAATAGTGCACTAAACTATATTACATTCTCAGAATAGCACGACTAGTTCAACTCTGCAGGTACTGAGAAGTTGATAAACAATTTGGAAATCGTCGTTCTGTTCCAGTTTGTTCATAAAGATATATTCTAAATTAAAGTAATAACTAATATTTATTTATTATATTTAAAAACTTCAAAATTCTATGGAATCGTCGTGGCACTAAAAGCCAACGCATCTCTTGTTCGCAAAAAGTCGTTATCTATTATACCTATTGATATGAAGACACTCTTATTCCATCACATAACAGTTGAGTTTATACTCGTATCAACATGGTTTACTGGTTTACTGGTAGGATAATACTAAATTACTACAGGTACACGATTACACTCTATTACGATAATATTATTACAGGTGCTATGTAATGTCAGTTCGATAGGTTTACCTACATATAGTGCAACGATAGCAGTAACTGTAGCCGCTGCGCTGACGCGTCACGCGACGCTCAGCTCGGCTAATATCGCTGACGATTTCGGATCATAAAACTTTTCAACTATCGTGATTTTGTACACACACACAAACATACATTTTTTTTTGTTTTCTACCGAGCGAGCGTCAGCGAGCGAAGCGTCTATGCTTCGACAAAAATGCTTTTGTATGTCTGAATCTCTGTCAGGATCTCTGCCTACGTGTACACGTCGCGTCACGTCGTTTTCTTAACCGATTCTCTTGAAACTTTGAGAGTAGTTTTTATTTTGGAAAATATTCATTTACGATTATTTGTTTTTTTTAGGAAACAAAAAACCAATTTTCTCCAATTTTGGAAAATCTCAAAATCTGGCTCGGTGTAAAAATTAAATGGAAGTAATTATCGAACCTGCTCCCAAAATTTCATGAGAATCGTTTCATCCATGCGAACCGCTAAACTAGAGCATTGATTGCTCTACCCTGTTCCCCGACAGACAGTAATATTCTGGGTGTTTCGAATATATCAGTTTTTGAGTGAAACAATTACTTATGCAAGCGTGGCCCACCGTGAGCGAGCCCAACATCAAACGAGGCGGCGGCCATCATCATCATCAGCTTGTAATCGTCCACTGCTGAGCATAGGTCTCTCTTCTCGTACGCCACTCTTTCCGGCATTGTGCCACTTTTGTCCAATTACGACCCGCGATATTTAAAACATCGTCAACCCAACGCGACGGCGCGGTGGTCAAACGCAAGCCTTTTTAGATAAAAACTCTTACCTTGGGCTGTATGTGATGACGTCGAAAGGCCCGCGGGTCATCGCTGCGGTGCGCCAACAGCTCCGCACGGTCCACCTCTCGCAGCTCTTCGCTGTCGGGGCTACCCGTGATGACATCCTCTCCGCTCGCGGCACTGCTGCCGCGCCTGCTGTCTTGCAGCGAGTACTTGCGACATTGATGATGCAAGTGACGTCTACAAAACAAAATATACCATTATCATCACCTTTAGCTCGTAATCGCCCACTGCTGTGCATAGACCTCTGTGCGTCACTGCCTAGAAAAGCGTATGGATGGTTTGCCCTAGATTATTATTTGGTAAAAGAACAAGGGCTGGTAGATTTGCAGCAACTAATTAGCGAACAGGCTGGCGGGCCACTCTAAGGGAAGTGGCCGTCCCCGCCTAGAAACAACCGCAGCGGAGCACTGATTGCACTTCAGGCAAAAATCGAAGTTATACCGAACCAATTCAGATACAATACAAAAATATCGACAAACTCTACATCCGTCACAACAATGCCCAATTTAGCTTCCACTTGCAATCTCAATGCACAGATTGATACATAGTCACTATGGAGTTTTGTTTTGTTCGTATGTTTTACGGAGCTGGCTCGAAATATCGTCTTTCAAAAATATTTGATTTCCTTTTTCCTGGATTGCTCTAACTTTCTTTTGCAATTTTGAACGTACCAAATTTTGTAGCTGCATGAAAAAGCGCCCCGGGCAAGGATATGAAACGGGCGTACAGTTTTCTACATGTAGGTAATGTGTGTACATGTAGGTATGTGGGTACACAGTACTGGATGCAATACCGAGCCAACCCAACAACGGTGCATGTTAATTGGCATTCATTCATGCTATTGACAGAAGGTCAACAGCTCCGCTAACAGGCGTTTGATACGATCTGAAGGTTGCCGAAGTTTGCACTCTTCGCTTTCGTCGCTATCAGATGCCTTCTACCTGATCTAAACAAAGTGATTTTTTAATTAAAGTATGTTTTATTATAATATTTTAATATCTTTTTAGGTACAGCTTTAAATATATATAAATATGTATATACCTCTGGCAGCCATAGTAAAAGCTTTGCTTAGTTTGAGGTCAGGCAACAAGGTGTGTGAAAAATGTCCCGAATTTATTTATTTTACTTCATTACTTATTTTTTGCCAAAAACTAAAAATAAACAACAAGATTATAGAAATTGAAAATAATAACAGCATATTTTTAGTTGGCATTTAGGGTAATTCTCAGCGATATATTGCGTAAACTGGAGTCTACGTAGAGCTGATTTGAGAAAATCCCAATGCTCGTGCTGAAATGTTATTTGACTATAATCAGTAAATAAACAAATATTACAAACAACAAAAAAATACTATTTGTGTTACACATAGGCAGACATTATGATAATGGCAAGAAAAGATTTATAAAGCGTCGCCGGGCTAACTTAATAATAATCTGCGCCGGGCTCGGGTAGCGGATATAGCGTATTTAGCTCGATTATGCGTTCGTAACCAATCACTAGTGGCAGTGGACAACACGACCCCTCTTCAAGCTCCCTATTCTTGACGCTCAAAGTGTTTACTGGTCACTCTCACTTTTATGACTTTTCGAACGAGAGAGACAATGACCAAAAATATCTCGACTGGTAGAATAGAGCTCCTGACAGGTGATCGGGATTGGTTTATGACTGAGCACTACCGGGGCTCAGAGTTCCGATAACAACTACTGCCATATTAGAGGTCTGCAGGCGGCCTAAAAACTCTGACAACGAAGCTAGCCACTAGTTATGTGTGATCTATGGCTTTTCCCACGCGAAACCGTAATGACGACTGTAAAGTTTTCATACTAAAGCTTATTAGCTTGTAACAAGCTTTTCCGTGACCTTCAAATAGACAGTTGCAGCGCTATCGATTTGTTGACAAAGTTACATGAATAAGCAATAGTTACTATAAACCATTGCAGGGTAAACAACAGCCGCAGCTACAATTTCGGAAAACAATCCAGTTACTAATTGGCCGTCATTTAGTGAGAGTCTGTGTGGTCAGAGTACAGCTCCATAGCCAGGCCCAAAAATAGAAAAGCCGAACACCGATTCGTATTTCACGGATATTTTACCCTGAAAGTCTGAAAAAAAACCTAATTTAAGCCGAAACTATATCAATTTAGACGCTTTATAGAATATTGACAAAGTAAACGCTAACAAAGTCACAAAAATGCCCTTACACTTTTCACTGGATCTCGCAGGCAGATTAAGAGATATTTTCTGGAGATTTCAGATATTTTTTCTATCGTTTGAAAAGTCATAGGAGTTAAAGTGACCAGATCTCATATCACGGGTGTCGAGAATAGGGATCCATTTAGAGGCGAGGCAGTGAGATCGCGAATTATGTGTGTCTGCGTGAATCGCTCGCGCGTTTTCGATCGGCATATTTTGGCAGGGTAGGGTTGGTCAAACGCCGGACAAGCTGAAAATGTATTTCGCCGGACACCACTGTCAAAAGCCGGATACTTGGAAACCCTATTCACAGCTTAATAATAGAGCGTTAATTGCGAGTGGCACTGATACGTCACAGTTTCCTTTGAGCGCTTTGACAGAGTTAACCTAACCGTTTGACATAGAACCCAGAGTAGTGTTGAAAGTCAACTATTCTGATTGGTATTGACATCGAACCCACCCGGTACTGAATTTAGAAAGGAGATACTCAATTCGGTTTTAATTTTACAAGCTTTTATTTAACTTCAAAGTTATATTTGCATATATCGTCACGTCTTTCCCCGAGGGGGCTGGCAGAGGTGTAATACAACACCCACACTTCGCCGGACGATATGTGAGCCCCAAATGTGACAGGGGGCGAGCCTGTCGCCATACACCGGGCTCCAGTCATGTAGCAGATGACATATGTATAATACGCACATATGATCACACAATTAACAAATTGGTGCGTGCCGTCGGCTGGGTTCGAACCCGCTCCCTCTGGCTTAAGAGGCGGACCTTCTCCCAACTAGGCTGCCATCGCTATAATTATATGCAAAGCATGCCTATGTATCTTAATCTTAATATATATAAATCTCGTGTCACAATGTTTGTCCTCAATGAACTCCTAAACCACTTAACCGATTATAATAAAATTCGCACACCATGTGCAGTTCGATCCAACTTGAGAGATAGGATAGCTCAAAACACGAACGAAGTCGCGGGGTGACAGCTAGTATATGTATATAAATTACGTGTCACGTTGTTTGTCCACTATAGACTCCTAAACTACTTAATCGATTTCAAACAAATTTGCACACCGTGTGCAGTTCGATCTGACTTAACAGATAGGATAGCTCACAAATATATATATAAATAATAAACGCGAACGAAGTCGCGGGGTGACAGCTAGTGTAACTATATATTTGTCCGATTGGAATCTCATAATTAAATTTTGAAGCAGATATCTTCAACCGATTGAGCTGAAATTTTGTATCTATACGTTTAGTTTGGATGACAATACATGGTTAGCTATGTGACGACATTCTAGATCCAACATGGCGGAATCGGTTCATTTTTAATGTACTCAACAATAACGGTATCAAATGAAAGGGCTTGCTGAGAACAAAGTGACATCACTCTAAATCCAACATGGCAAAGTTCCAAAGAAATCAGGCTAAGTTTTTTAAGCTTTCCTACAATACGGGTACCAAATGAAAGGACTTGCTGAGAATAGGAATGCGGGTTAACTCATCCTTAAACCTGTCCAGCGATAACTAAAAAAAAATTAAAAATATCAACTTTTTTCAATAAAGTTTTTCTTGCGCTAAAAATAATAAAATACTTTACTTTTATACCTTTTACTTTCAAGTCTTCTTTTTCTTCAATTTATAATATTTAAAATACTGCCGCGAGAGTTACCTGAGTAGATAAACAAGTACTTACATTAATTTTTATTTTTTATTTTTCAAACTAAGTAAATACGAGTACCTACTTAAATCTCGCGACAAGTTTAAAAATCATATAAATTGCGTAATAACGTTATAAGTTGATGGTAAAAGTTTAAAAGGAAAAGTTTAATTTACTATTTTTAAAGCTTGTTTTGAAAAATATTTTTACTATTAATTTATTTTATGCTTTTTTGATACTATGAACTCAGGAACTTTAAATACGAAATATATATCGTCCGTCGCAGTGTAGGTGTTGTATGTTGTTAAAAACAGTAGTTAAAAAACTCCGCTTAGTACACTTTTTGCACCATAAAGTAAGCCGTTTCAATAAATTAAAAAAAATATTACTTTAAATATTTTATTTTATTTTCTTAAAAGTTTAGGTGACTCGAAAATCCACAAGTAAATAAAAAAAAAGAATTATGTCCACACTAAAACATCATAAAGAGAAAATTACACATTTACGAGTACATAATTTAACCAGCATCACAGTAATTATAAATGGAAAAAAATATATAAAATTTGGCAAGTTTTAAAAAGTAATTACTCACCGACGTCATGTAACCAGTGTATGCTTGCGTTGTCCTGAAGCAGCAGGGCTAGAGCAAAGGAAGCTTAGGAACCTGTAGTGGACTACACTAGCGCACTGACACTGAATACTTACCAGTATCACTTGATCTGAGTCAACATTCGCTTGAGGCAAGATTTAGCAGTTCGCCTGGGTTCAACCATTGTGCTAAGCACTTCTGATTATCATACAGGATCAATTTATCATCACAAGTAGCGATACCATTCAAAATCACTTACCTCATTATTGTGCCGGTTGAGTTATGTGACGCAGCACTCGGTGCATGTTTGCTGTTATGCTTCACTCAATCAATGTGGTAACCATTTTTTGAGAGAACTTTTCGAATCAATAAAAACCAAGTGAATTAAAATTGTTTACTTACTACTCACCGAAGCCTGCTGCTAACTCTGGGGTGGTTAACGGTAGATCCACTTCCTCAGTCGCTTCGTTAATTCTTTGTAGAGATTGCAACCCCGCACCGTTTCCAATCCCGTGGTATTTTTGCTGGATTGAGTATGAGTATGAAGTAGGATTGTATAAGAAAATCAATGAAATTAACTTTGTTCACTAATTATTTTACAACACTTGGACTTTTTATCAATATATAAGTCGCAGTTTTTATTTTTTATAAAAAGTCTAAAAGCATTAACTAATATAAGTTTTTAGCAATACTTTGTAGTCTTTGAACTATTTTAAGCTGCAAATATTAATTCTAAACTTTATCCGAAGAAATTACTGTCAGCCTTCTTTACTACACTGAGTGTCATTCTTGAGATTGTTCTCACCACATAACAAATCAATTAATTTACCAAAATAAATATCAAATAATAATTTACTTCCTCTTTTTGTAAATAAATAAAAAGTGGAAAATTTAAATGAAGTTGCTGGAGTTTATTTGTGGCCAAAAATGATGCTGGATTGTGGAATAATCCTATTTTGCGGGATTGCAGTCTCTAATTATTAGTTAACAACTTACCCTCTTCAGCCGTCCACGGGGCTCGATCTGTAGGCCAAGATGTTTAGAACATACCTTGTTTTATTCAGTAGCTGCCCCGTACACATCG
Source organism: Peribatodes rhomboidaria (assembly GCA_911728515.1). Taxonomy (NCBI): domain Eukaryota; kingdom Metazoa; phylum Arthropoda; class Insecta; order Lepidoptera; family Geometridae; genus Peribatodes; species Peribatodes rhomboidaria. Next base: position 1,324,551 of record OU452166.1, read on the forward strand.
TACATTTTTCGACCTGTTTTTGCAGTAATGGTAAAACACTAAAGCACTGCCGCGGTAAAACTCTTATTTAAAAGCGCAAAATTCTAAGCTTTCCACATTGTGAACTGAACGATGTCCAAGAAAAATGACGCGAAATCAAATGCAAAATAAGAAACAGCTTACACTTCGCAATCACGAGCTTAAACAGTATTATATTTGAGATCAAAGTGACCAAAGTTCGATAAAAGAAATTGAGGGGACATACCGTTCTATAATGATCGTTAACATTTTCTTGCTCTTTACTGGGTGAGTGACAACCGACTACTCCGCGCTTCTGCTGTCGTTTAAACGGGTCTGATAGGAGCTGCTCCCAAGTCAAATTTTCTGAAGTGCATTCGTCCTCGTTCCAGTTCCATAGAATTATTCACAATTTATAAAATACAAACAGAATGATTGAAGATTTAACTTGCAGTCTAGGCCAAATTGATTTTCCTTTGCGAACTTTGCCCAACGATAGTCAAGGTTTGCTCTACATTGTATTTCAATAAGAACGATAAATTGTGCATTGTCCTACATATCTTGCTCTTGCCTACAGTAATTCATCTACCAATGCAGTCCATACTTATACGTACTTTTTACACCCGTCCCGGTTTTATTGCAAGTTCTAGTCACGCTTTCGTTGCGCTCGCGTTCCTCCCCTGGCCTGTAGCCATTTCACCCCTTTCCTGAGTATGACAATTACTTATGTAAGCTAGACCTCGTTCCGTGTCGAACCCACATCTCTAGTAGCCCCCGAGCCAGGAACAAATTTGGTCAATCATTTCCTCTCGGACTAAAACTTGTACAATCGCCAAGATTTATTATTTATCATGAAGCCTCGTGGTCGTCCGATACGGATTCGTTGGTGGGTTTATAAGCAGTAGCCTCCCAAACACGTGAAAAAAATATTTTTTCAGTTATTTCTTCCCAATTGAAGATAGTATCAAAATAAAGCTTACCCAATATCTTGAAGAAAACAAGGAAAAGGAAAGTCATCTGGCTCTAGAGTGGTGGGTTAGCCAGTGGTGGTGGGTCAGCGTTAGCATCCCAAACACGTAGATTATACACACTGCTAACTTTTTTCTAGCTTTCATTTAAACTGCCTTGCTAGTATATTTGTTTGTATGTATGTCTGTTTGGAACAAATTAGAACTATATCCTGAAATTCGGTTGCTGTAAAATTTCGTATACTCCCGTATCATTGGTGCCAATTAAATAATATGGTACCATGGAGCTGATCTGATGATGCAGTGATGAGTGAAGGTGGTCATAGGAACTCTTCGATAGTTAATAGTAGATTAGCCGTGTTTGAGCTCATTTTGATCAGCTCAAGGTTCTGCTGCTAACTTCAGCTTCTATCATCATCATTACTCAGATGTACATCAGCATCCGCAGCTGACGACCACTAGGCTTCATGATAAATCTATCTTAACCGAATACAAGTTCTCGCCCGGCAGCAAATGATTGAGTAAATTTGTTCCTGGCTCGGGGGCTATAGCTTTTTCTCTGACATTTCTGACAGAGTTAGCTACCGATTGACACACAGGGATGATAGAAACGAACAGTAAAATCCCAGCATAATTATTTCAGTTTGATGTTCAACTTTAAACCTCTCTCTCCACAGCAGACAGTGAGATAAAACTCAACAAGACTAAAAATAATGGTCTACGAGTATCTAAGGGGTCTTGGTTGGACTTGTGGCAAGAAGTGAGGATACTGAGCACCCCTAAGTATATAATATGCAGGTGCGATCGAGCTCTAACAGTTCGAAGTGAATAATTTTGATAGAGATGAGAGGTGAGGTGCGCTCACCGCTGTTGCGCCGCCTCGGAGGCGCGGGAGTAGCTGATGGGCATGGCTGCGCCGGTTTCGTGCGCACCCCACGCCTCGCACTCGCCCTTTACTAGCGCACTTCACCACCGACCGACGTTCCCGTCGACGCCCGGGACAATGCCAATGTCAAGAGTGTAACTATTTTTGGCACAAATCGAACCCAGGTGTCACTTCCGCGAGCACACTCGTATCTGCGTACGCGTCGTCGTCTGTGTGGTATGTGGTTAGTATGTATGTGTTTGTTAATTGATAATTCGATGTAATAATACACATAACATTTTGCAGTGATTTTGAAACAGGCGTCATATCGATCTGAATACAAACAAACTATTGTACTTCTATTGTAGTAACAGCCAATAAAAGTCAAAATGTATAACCATTTTGAATCACACTTTCATGAGGTAGTACTTACTATTGTACGTAAGTAAAGATCGATTCATACAAAATTCAATGAGTCTGAAAGTGCGTCGGTCTACATTGCGTCAGGCACGTAGGTACGAGTATAGCGTAACACTATTAGGTCTACATTATTTACCCGTCACGTGTTTTAAAAACAGTACACAGCTGACGGCAAGTGGCGTATGAAAACAGATCTCTCATTAGTTCGTCGAATTGATTACCCGTACATATTTGTTTACTTTCGGAGATAGATATTACTGAAATTATGCATTACAAGCTATTTTCAAATGTTCCTGGACAACGAACGTTTTTATTTTGTATTATTTTATTTTATTACATAGGTACATTAGGAAAGTACATGCTATTTATCATGGTGTTTTTTTGAGTTAACATTTGAGTTGTATAGGTTGTCTCTGATTTTGAGATCTACACTTGACCAAATTGAAATTCGATTTTTATTTGTACAATTTTTTGTTAGTAGCTTAATTTTGTGGACATTGATGCGGTACTGTGTCTAGTTTAGACTGTCTAGAAGAAATAAAACACTCACGCATTCCTCTCGTTGCGTCTCTCATCGTCAGTATCGTGGAGCCACGCTGCGCGGGCGCCGTCGAACTGCACGTGCCGGTCCTCGGAGGCTGGCGATGTCTGCCGGCGACAAAGGAACTGGTTACACTCATCATTACATACATAAACTTACCCCACTTAAGTATAGTCATTTCGGCCATTCAAAGTCAAAGTCAAAATGTTTTTATTCAATTTAGGTATCAAAGATATACTTATGAACGTCAAAGTTATTTAAATTGACTCGACCGCCTTGTTCGGATAAAGAGCCTCTACTCAGAAGAACAGGCAAGAAACTGAGGGGCATTATTTTTCCAATAAGAATGAATAATTAAATTATTACGATATAAAAGAATAAATTTGAAGAGCAAAAATAATTTATTTAACCTTAATAACTAAGTTTAGTTTACCCCTAAGTAATTTTGAGTTGGCGCCAAACTTACTTAGAAATACTTACGCCGCCGCCACGCATCACGCTTTGCGTACTTAAATAATTTGCTTGTTTGTATTAAATATTTTGAGATATTTTTATAGACCTCTCGGTCTACACACAAGAAACTGACACGTCTAAACTTAGCATTAAAATCTGTGAGTGTAAATCACCCCTATTTTCCCACCCAGTTTTTTCCGAATTTATATGGGACCAATTTCGTGGTATACCCTATCCAATAAAAAAACAATTGTCAAAATCGGACTACTCTGTAAAAAGTTAAGCGTGGTCTTACATAAATTAAAATATATAAATATATATTCGCGTCGACTTATGAACCTCGTCCGTTTTTTCATATTATAACATGTCGTCTTCGTGTATGTCGTATGTTTTTATGATATTCAAGGCCTCTATTTATATGAATGTTCCTGTCCATACAGGTTGCCTGGAAGAGATCGCTTTGAGCTAAGGCCGCCCAATAAAAACTTAGTTAAGCCTTATTTAAGTACTATTGTAATTATTTTTTGTTTTTAATAAAGAGTTGTTGTTGTTGTTGTATCGTTACGCCTTTCCCCCGAAGGGGCTGGCAGAGGTGTTATACAACACCCATACTTAGCCGGATGATACTCAGTCCCAAATGTGACAGGGGGCGAATTTAACAGATGACATCCAATTTTTTCGTCCGTTAAAAACTAGTGGCGTGTTCAGGATTTAGGTTTGGCTCTACTTAGGTAAAAGTAGCTCTAACCAGGTAAATTGACAAATTTTAGACTATTATAGAGTATGAAATAGAATATTTTGGTTCAGCTAGTGGTAAAAAACAATCATTGAATTATTTTGGCTCTGGTATTTTAGGCGGGTAAAGTACCGAGCTACACATTACAGTAATACATTACTGCATTAGCGACAAGATAAGGATATCTTCTATCCTCTAAACACACAAAAAGCCCTTAATCACAGGTAAATTAATTTTCCGTCTCACATCCTTCACAAAATGAAAGCTTCGCAACCTAAATTAAATTATTATAGCAACGGCTGCCATCTAACTTTCATCGTAATTTTTCTTTCAGATTTTACTGGTGAAGGAAAACTGTACTATAGATAATGAGCAGAATAACTAATAATCAAATACTATCTAGATCTAGTCCATCGACCAACAAAATCGACGGTAATATGTTCAATGTGTTAATAAAATGACGGTTCATATTTGACGTCTTAAAATCGAACCAACCCACACGACTCATCGAGGCGGTTAAGCTCAGATACTGCTGCAGGCTGCTGATAGTATCAAGGGTCAGTCAAATGTCGGTCGGCAACATAGAGGTGTTAAACTGTCCACGATAGAGCCTGTACCGTCTCATTGTTCTACCAAGCAAGGCCAACGAAGCCCTTGTCGGTAGACATGATTATAGAGAGAGCCCAGTGGATCTTAATAAAAGCCACACTACGGAAACGTGTGATTTGGCACTCGCACGCTTATTTAATACGCACTGTCTGCTGTCATTAGTCATCATTTTTATTTTAGGACCGGGGTCCAACTGTCCTGTCTAACCCGTTATTGATTCACTGGTCTCCAGTAAGGTCAGGTTCTACTATAGTTGGGACAGGCAGCAGTTATTGAGTGTTTTTGGGGAGAATCAAGCGGTGAGTTCACCTAATGGTAACGGTTCTCCGCCACCTATGAATAACTTCTGTAACACTCAATTTTTAAAAGTGACCTCGTACTTTCCAACCTCGCTCCGCAACCAACCCGCGGAGTAATTAATAGTTACAGAGTAAGTGGCCACCAGATACACGTTTTAAACTGACATACTCATACACTACATTAACAGGCGCATCATTGCGGAGCGTTGGCCATCCAGGAAATTAAATCCACTAATTTGTATTTTAAAATAATTTACAGCTGTATTTAGAAGACAACATTTTCGTGATTCCCGCATTCTGAATAGATTCCATATCCGTCGTTCAGTTTGTTGGCTACCGTCCAAATTGTCGTAGGAAAATTCTAATAGACATTCCCTAGGAATCTATATCTATACGTGTATTGTATTGGCACGTCATGGACTGGTCATCTTACATGTAACTACACAGCAGTTAAGGAGCCTTAGAGTTTCAAGAGCGATTAAATTTTTAGGTTGCCGCGTCGAAAAAAGAAGCCCTTATAGTAAATCCAGTGTCTGTCTGTCACAGTCGATTAGTTAATTGACTTTAAGAAAACAGCTAAGTAGTTCTCAATATTGCGGAGGTTGGTATTATTTTACTACAATACTTAACAAAAACTGGAGAACGCTTTTAATTTTAATGAATAATTTATTTTGTAGTTAATTAGGTTTATTCACCGCGATAATCCTCACCGCGTAATCCGATATATTTATCAAACTGAATAATATTTTGTGGATATGGTGCTCAAGCCGATTAAAATAATACCTCATCCGGAAACATCTGTAATATCGAATCAGATGGAAGACTCTTTATCCGCAGAAGAACCGAAAGTCAGGAGCAAATCGCTGCTCTGAAGGAGGACGCGTGAAGCACTGAAGCTAACAGCGCTATCCAAGCTGCTATTGCTGCTAGTGAGGCAGGCCAGGATCAAGCTTGACGTATTGATTGTATTTATTAAGCTGGTGGTGGTAGCAAGGAATGTCGCCGCCCAGCACCACGCTGGGAAACGCCGCCCGCCCGCACTTCGCGTGGCCTTCACCTACAGTAAAACACACACGCCGGTATTTACTGAGCAATTATTATTAAATATTATTTATTCCATGATCCAGCATAACACTCATTGCCTACTTGTTGAATCAAGCATGTCTATCGGCTTGCGCTTGGATGGGCGACAAACATTTCCGTAGGTACTACAACAAAAGTGGAGTCATAAACATCGCCCGGTAATTTGTCTTTTCTAAAATTAGCTTTTAGGCTAAAACAATCTCTAAATTGATTTGAATATCTCTTGAAACCGATCAGCCTTCCTACAGCTGTAAGTCTGTTCGGCTTATCGGCTCCCGCCTGTGAGATTGTTGTGTGTTCATTTTATTGAAGTTCCTCCTATATCGTATAAATTTTTCTAGCGAACAATGATATTTACTTGTAGCTCCGGCCAGGCAGCGAGTGTAGCACGCGCAGCTTCCGAAATGCGTTCCGGTAGTGTCATCAGACCCTCTGTAACAAGATAAAAATTATATTCTATTTGAACTGAATAGTTGAACAGCCTAGATCGCGCTGTTCCATTCATCATCATAATCAGCCTCTGTCATGTTGGCCCTCTGCTAGTCATAGACCTGCTTTTACCTATTTACCTATTTTAGGTTGTAAAATGATTAAAAAAAATTATAATCAGTCAACATTAGCGTAACAAAGTCTAAAGACTAGTAAGATCAGGAGCAGCCTGGCGGTCTTAATCCATATAGATAACCGGTCCCATCTCCTCGTTGAGGAGATACTCCACATGATATTATTATGTTACCGGAAATCTGTATCGTGTAGTATTGTAAAGAACTATACAATACCAAATGTTAGACAGACCTATTGTTTTATATTAGTGTGCGTGACGTCTTACACTAGCGTTAAGTCATACTTTTTCTTCATTTAGGGGCTAACAATTTATTATTATTAGCCCCTAATGATTTTATTGAATTGACGCCGTATTTTTTTTTCGATTGGCTCAAGATCCAAAACATTGACAGAGTGCCCTAAATACGATCTCAGGAGGCTGGAGTGTGAATGGAAAACAGGCAAGCTTTTTCCAGAGCAGAATATTCCTGCATTAATCAACAATGACGACTGTCGGATCCATTTGGACCCATTTTCTACCTTACACTGAGAAAGCTTTCCGGTCTGCTCAGGAAGCAAATGGGTCAACATCAGTGTAGTACTCGAAGTGTGTAACTTTATATTAATGTTATTATTAATTTTGTATTGTAATTAATATTGTATGATAGTAAGGTAAAAAAAACACTTTGAAAAATAAAAAAATAAAAAAATAATGAAAACAAAACAATAATAAATCCTCCAGAATGAAAAGTAGCTCAAAATATGAAAAAAATAAAAATCATCGTGCTACGTTTGTTTACCTAACTCGTTTCCAAAGGTGGTTAATTGAGTGATAAATAAAAACGGTTCTGGCTACTTACTCGTTTATAAATGATTGAAATACGTTGTCTAGGACTAATCTATTTTGTGTCAAATGATCTACAATATTGTATTTGGGTGGATGAAGGGTGTATGTTCACAAAACCTAAGGTTTTCAGGATAAGCTAATATATCAGCTAATATCAGGATAGATAATAATTTATTGACAAACAACAGAATTAAATTATACACAGTTAATTACAGAATATATTAAACAGTAGAAGTGTTTGGCAATAGGAGTAAGCTCAGCGGTTTTCAGCTTACTCCATTGCTCGAGCTTAGGTGTTGGTCGAGCGGAAAAATGAGTAACAAGCGGCATCATAAATTAAATTACACTAAAATGGTATGGAGTAAATCGATATAAAAAAAGAAGAAAAAGAAAAAAGACTTCATCATCAGACTAATGTAATGAACTAACTAATTTAATGTACTGTAAGTCTCAATTTTCTGTGCTAAAAAGCCATATTATACTGGCTGGTAAGGTACTCGTAGCTGCTGTAAACCTCAATTTTCTGCGTTAAAAGGTACAACCTTTTATAGTGGCAGATACTGAAGTTTCGGCGGCGGCAGGCGGCGCGGGTGGCGGGGGACGGCTGAGTGCAACACGAGCAGTAAAAGCAGAGATGTGAGGCCCACCGTGGTTTCGAATGGCTCGTGCTGGGTTGGAGGCTTAGCTAACGACACCTACGTCGACCGATGGCGCGCCATCGATGCCTATAAGCTGTTCACATACACGATCGTTTGCGGACATTGCGCGCTCAGAAGGCGAATAGAAGCAACCGGAAATAAATAATGAGTGGAACGAAGTGTTAAGAAGATGAGAGCTAATTTGGAACTACAATATACACTTACACACTTACTACTAATAAACACTTTGGACAATAGGTTTATTGGAAAAAATGCACATCAGTCCGTCGCCGGATTGTAAATTTAGAGTGGCAGACATTAGGCTTCCATTGTTTATTAATAACGTTCATAAGGCAGCGTTTCCGGCCGAAATAGCGCACCTTATAGTCTGTATCAGTCTACAGAGAGTACTCAATCATGAAACAGAATAAAGATTTCGATGCTTAAACTGTTTGTATCTAGGCTCTACCTGGCACTTCCTTCGTCCTGGCTTTTCCTTTCGTCGTTTCATAAATTTTCAACGTACAATGTATACTGTTAAAGACCAACCAAACCAAACGGATAAACCAGTGTAAGGCAGTTTCTTCAATTTTAACTATAAACCTCTGAAACGATCGATGGACGACGTGAGAGGGTTATGTGAGGGTTTTACGGAGAATTCATCGATAGTTGCGACTACGAAGAACGTTGTGTTTGAAAGACCATGAGAAGGCGTGGTGATTTTGTACAACCGTATCGCGTTCAACTCGGTACAAGTTGCAGAGTGTACAAGTCTACATTAAAAATTTGAAAAACCCCGACACAGATTCTAATCACCAGCCAATTTCTCTCTGATTTTTATCAAACATATATGTACATTAGATGTATATTAACAATCCCGACTAATTCACCTTTCAAACAAAAAAAAAACAAAATAAAAATCGGTGCATCCGTTCGGTAGCTAAGATGCCACAAACACACACACACACACACACTCACACACAGACACATCAAACTTATAACACCCCATCGTTTTTACGTCGGGAGTCACAAAGTGCGCGTCTCGTGGCAATTGAAATGGCGCGATCGTTCCTAGGGTTCTCGGTGCATATCGGTAAATAGTTTTAACAATCTGCTCGAATTTTGATAAAGTTTTCAGAGTTTCCATACCTTGAAGCAAAGTAAGTAATTAAAAAAAAGAATGGTCGCAATCCGAATATTGCTTTTGATAAATACGTGGACAAACATAGCACTGAATAAAGGAACCGAACAACGCGATCATCGTTTTAATACAGTCCACAATAGCTGGTCAGATACAAATAATAAGTTTTTGTTTTTTGTTTAGGAGCCCTAATAGATCAATTATTGTTATTACGTGAATACAACGCAGTTCCAGTAATATGCATAGATGCGTGTCGAATACAACTCGTTTTAAAAAAGTCGTTGAAAATACATATACCTACTGCCACTTCCATCTCTTTCTGGAATGTAAGGTTTAGCAAAGAAAAGTAAACAAAAGATTTTATTTGTTCTGGCCTATCTCCTCGTCCAAGTATAGCAAGTATACCTGAGTAAAGCGGCGACGACGGACCAGCGCTATCGAACCACACCGCCCAATTATCTCCTCGTCTAAATGTAACTCTTACCTGAGTAAGGCGGCGGCGGCGCGGCTTGGTCGCGGCATGGCACGGAGCCCGGCCCGGGTGGCGGCGGACCAGTGCCCTCGCTCCACACCACCCGGTCCATCTCCTCGTCCAACTGCAGCTCATCCAGACCCGGCACCTACACAACACATACATCTATCGTTAGTAATCATTAATATCATTCACAGCCTTCCGTATCCTACTACCTCGGACCAAATAAAATTGTACTCTTTGTTTGGGTTGGCCTCACTTCTAAATAAAACCTTATTTTTTATGCTATTTCCCTTTACTCCGTGCAAACGGGTGCGCAACTAAAATTTTTACATTTTCATAAGTTCTCTTCCGGGAATAAATTCCATTTCATTTCAAATAATCCTCCAGCGTCGAGTATTAAATTGTTATTTTCTAGCTTTCGAACGAGTGAGTCTTGATAATGTGCACCACGGTGGAAAATATTTATTGGTTTTCACTCGAAGCAATATTGTGCACTCCGGTGCACATTTATCTGATTAAATCCGTATTAAGATTGTTTATAGTAATTACATACTCAGTAACTATTTTAGAAATTAATTATCACCATGAGAATTAATAATTTATCTGCAAAAGGTGTACTCATAAGGTACCAACCCTGTATATCCAACGTGGAACCCACGCGCCTCGTTCATACATTATTTTTCATCCTTGATTTTCACGTAGGTAGGAGTGCCGTTTGTGAAGTTTGTCTTTCACAATATTTCAATATTTTCCCTAGTGACGTACATTTAATTGGCAGTTGGTAACTTTGTCAAGTATAATATAGTATTATAAAACGCGAAAGTGAGTTTATTTGTTCGTAGGTTTTCACACCAATAATTAATAATAGTTACTACCTTAAGGCTTCATACTTTATGTTTCAATAGTTTTTTATGACTTTCGCCTTTGTCTATTTATTATTATTCGGCATGAATAGTACTCTACATCCTTTTCTGCACTCCTGACAACGTGTAAGCAAAATTTCATGACGATCGGTAGAGTACTCAAAACATGACAGTGTAACTAACGAATAAACTAGCACACAAAGGGAAGGGATTTTTGATTTATTTTGCTATGATTGTATTAAATAACTCAGTCCAAAGTGAATTAGAAATGCGGATATTTTTCGTAGCTCTATTTTCTTTGAGGATATTTTCTAAGAAAACCCAAAGAGAAAATAGCCCATTTAATTGCACATGCCAAACTTAAACACAATCTGTCGAATAATTGCTAAGCATCGACATAATAATTATGTACTACATTAATCTCGTTATTTTCAAGAAATTTGTGTGGACAATTTAGAGCTCCGATGGACCATTATGAAATTTTGCATATACGTTGTACAGAAAAGAAGAAAGTGCACCTTTTGACCGCAGGTAACACCGCGCGGCGTAGCTAGTTAGCAATAAATGTACAAAAATAAAAATAATAGTTCTCTTTTCCTCTACACAATGTAAAACGAGGTCGCTCGTAAGAAATATTGTATTGTATGTAAAAAAATATTGTCTATGAAGTTACAAAGAGCAATCTCACTTTAATGGAAATGTTTTAAGTAGGTACCAATGTACTTATTATACAAAATACTTATTCCTGCAAAGGATTGTTGATTCTCTTGACCTTAATAGACATATTTATGTGTATGTGTGTCGGTAAGTATAATTATATTTTATTGACATTTTACTTACATGAGTGTTTTTGCGCGGTCATATAAGTAAGAGAGATTAGGGATTAGCGGCCCTCATAAGACACATTGGCACAGTTTTTAAAGTGCTTAATGAACGCAAAAATCACGACTTAACAAATTTGCAATATTATGTTTTGGTATTTTAAGCGATTGCATTGTCTTTTTACGGCTGCCCTACTGCGGACGTGGCAGAGACTCGTTTATTGAACAAGCTGTCAGCTGCGTGCATTAGCCTACACTGAAAAATCGATTTCTATTTAATTAAAGAAATACCTAAGTATACCTAAGTCAAGTGCTTCAGGCATTTGACTTATGCTTAGATATTAATTTGCACCTTTGAATATGCACTGGACTATGCTCGGAGTTTCCCTACAAGATTGAATCAGAAGTTACGAAATCTGCAGACGAACCAAAGTAATCGACATAGAATTTGTATAAAATAATGAGAGATACTCGTATGACATCTATGTTAATCTGATCTATGGTATAATAATATACATCTGATCGAAGTTCTTGCAAGTATTGTTGACGTTTTTAAAATCTACATATTATCTGATATAATGGACTTTTGTTTTTTAGTTAAGGAGAAACTCTTTACAAGAGAAGGCTGCGTTGGGGTGCAGCCGGGTATGTGAGAACAAAGTAAAACACGGAAATTTTATTTATTCTCTCTCGCTGTCCTATATCTCTGTGCTTAACGGAGGATCTAAATGTAGGTATCAGAACGACCTCAACGCAAAGTTTCAAATTAAATCTTAAAAACTTGTAGTAAGTATTTTTATTATTAATAGCAGCAGATCTAAGGCAGGTAATTACTTATGGCTCATTATTTCAGGAGCGTTTACTACCCACCTTACACTTTGCGTGTCACAACGGATAGGTAAGTACATGGGACGTCAGTCGATTGGAAAGTCTCTACCTTTGACTCCTGTCAAACTTTGAAACTAGTTCAAGCTAATCAAACTTTCAAAGCTAAATTTTATCTAGTGCAAATTGATACTCATACTCATACTGATTTATTTATACGATTAGTATACGTCCAAGGCTAAAAATCAATTCATTTACAATCGTAATAATAAAAAATTAATTAATTTATTTATTTACAATCGTAGTTGTAAACTGTGGCTATCATAACAGTAACACTAGACACAAGAATAGGATAGTTGTACCTAGATTTAGACTCACTAAATCTAATAAGTCCTTTTTAGGCAATTGCGTTCGTATTTATATATTTTTTTAAATCCCCAAAAATATAACAGGCCTCACGGAAAGAAAATTCAAACCACATGTAAAAACTACATGAATGAAAGACATCATAAAGTTAATAATTATTTAGAAGATGTTTGGAGCCCTGCACTTCTGCCAAGTAGCCACAAGTACATGGATAAATTATACGATGTTATGTGAGACATGAATGATGATGAAATGAGGGTCAATTTTTTTGAAAAAGAAAATGCCCACTTCTTTTTGCATATTCTGCTGCGTAGTGGCTTTTTTTCCGAACAAGGTGGTTGAGTCTATTTCATATCTTTGACGTTCATACTCGTAAATGTATCTTTTACACCGAACCAATTGAATAAAAGATTTTGACTTTGGTTTTGACTTTTATGTTTAGCTATAAGAAGCTTTTAAACAAACTGTACAAAGAGGCGCTTGCGAGCGCATGCAGTGTCGCACTGGGTTTACTAAATTTCTAATAAAAATTAAGCGCTTCGTTGGTAAGCGCATCCCTTGATAACGGCTGGACCGCTTTGACTGACACTTTCTACATCTAAGCGAGGCCGATGTCAAAACCTCTGTTCCGATCCTGAGCCCTAAACCTGTCGAAGATCAAGCATCGTGCCAGGTAGGAACAAAGTCCCGGGCGGCACATACGAGTATGTATGTATAAACGCTCTCAGTGCCTCTCACCCAAGGTGACCATAGGTACATCTATCGCAAAAAAGTCGTTACCATACTGTGAATATATAAATTTATAGCAAACCTATTTTAATATTGTATAATTGTAAATCTGTGTTTTTAGTTTTTAATGTTTTTGTTGTATTTTTAGACTATTTTTGTTTGTATTTTTGCCTTTTTGTATATTTTATTAGATGTAAGCTTTATAGAATGTAATGATTGAGTGTTTTAGTCCGTAAGTTGCATGTTAAGTAAATAAAAATAAATAAATAATAAAATGCTAACAATAGCTAACTTTTTACGAATGGTTTTTTAAATGATTACTTTGCTCAGTAATAATCGTAATCATTCGATAAAATCACAAGATTAATGGTCTTATGTCAATATTTTCAAAACGGTGCAGTATCGCAAAAAGTTCACGCAAAAACTGAATGGAAATTCTGATTTTTGTAGATAAATAATTAAATTACTCTATGGGCACTCATGATAAATGAATCAGGCGGCCAGCACTTGGTTGGGGTTGCGGTTGTGTTAGCATATGGAAGTGGTTTTATAGTGTTACTGATAGTTTTAAGTTTAAATAATTGATTATTTTCGTATTATTAACGCAGTTGTTATCTACGAACATACTGAAATGTGATAAAATTTATACACCTCAACTTAAGTATGCAATTAAAAAAAACTTTTATTTTCCTAATTTTGCCCAGAGGTGAGGTTCAAATAACTTCAGATTTTAGGGCCCTTCAAATTACTGAGTACATAGATTAAAAGGCAGCGTTTTTACCTTTACATGGCAGTAGTATGGAAACATCGCGAACGAAGTGCCTTGCCCTGCGGCGGCGCTGGGCGGGCAGCGAACGCGGTGCGTGCAGGATTGCCACTGCCGTGCGCCTCCCGCCCAGCGAGCCTCCGTCCGCCCGCCCGCGAGCCACTTCCTACGGCTCTCGCTGCCTACGATGCCTACCCAAATGAATATCACATCCAAATCAGAAATTTCTATATTCTAATTACACGGAAATATGTAATTAGCTTATTTAGATAACTTTATAACTAATTTAAAAATCGCCAAAAAAAATGTTTTTACCTGTTTGTCTATCCAAAGTTAATGTCATTTTCGGAATGCTAAGATATTTCTTGACACGCTTAAGGGTTAGACACCAGTGGAAGGGGAAAGGAGAGAATTCTATGGAAGAAGTATTTTCAAAGGTAACTTGTTGCTACAAGACTATGGATATAAGTTAGTCATACTGACGTGCAAACCTGATAGTACTACATATTCGTACTTTGATTCGACACGTTGCCGAGCACTTATAACCAAATTAGTGTTTGTTTAGCAATGACACATCTTTTCCTCCTGACACAACATTAATCATGACCGCTTGCATTTTCTGAACCATTAAACTGACACACAGGTAAAATATTCTCATAATAAAGTCATTTCAAACGACTCAATGATTGTCGTCGAGTTAAAGTAACAAATATCGTATGATTCATATTTTTTACTACTGAGACGTCAATAATTAATTAATCTTTTATAAAAAAAACACATACAATGATGCCTGATTAATTTCACATTAGTTCCAGTGTTGACTTTTAACAAAAAAACCAGCAATTTATGAGTAGACAAACATAGTCACGAATAATGCACGAGATGTTAAGTATTACTTAACTTGCTGTCCTATGCTCTTTTTAACTTGCTGATCAATATTACTTAACGAAATTGGTACTTGGAAACTTGTAGCTCTGCTACTTCTGAAGCAGTTATCAAATATTACGAGCAACCGAGAGCATTGTTTAAAACTTGAACCTAGTTTAAACGTTTGAGAGCTTAAGGGCGGTAGCTAGTTGAGCTGCAAACGCGATGCAGAATCTTTATCACGGCTTTGGTGTACATATACGATCTGCAACTGTATCGCATCTATATCGTTTCAAATAGTCGTAGATTGTCATACGTAAAAGTACAAAATGTCGATGACGCGAGTTTACACTCATCTCATGAAATCTTAATAATTATTGAATCATTACTAAATATTTTTTTGTTTCTCATTTGTGAAACTGATGCACACTACATTTAGTAAATATTTATCTTACCATTACAGGGCTATAAGCTTGAGTAGTAAGTCGAAAACACGAATAGTTGAGTACCCATGATTCTAAACAACTTTTACTAACGGACGAACACTTAACTCGCAAAAGAAACAGCATTACTTACCATAAATTATTTGAGTTTCAATGGGATTTTTCTATAGAATAGCTTATTTGTTTCACAGTTTGGACAGGATTAGGCTCATTTTAAACGTAGTCCATAATTATGAGTATTTGTACGTTTTTCGGCAGCACATACTAAACTTTATAGCCCTGTAGAAGAGTGATATTTCTATTTTTTCTACGTTATTAGACTACGTCTTATCTTTCGCAGGTAACATTGGCTCATGTGTTACTAATCAGACCAACTTTGTATTTTTAACTGCTCAGAGGCACAGAATAAACAACACTAATAACGGCTGGAGGACAATAAAATCGAACACAGCACTCCGCTAGTTACGACCATTGTTATAAGCGAGCACAAAACTATTCATATTTAATTTATTTTCATTGTTACACAAATTACAAACGAGAACACTAAAACATACAAACGTACAGAGCCTGACTAATAAAATATAGCTACGAACGAGAAATAATATCTTGTAATCTTGAAACAAACTAAGGGTCAGCGCACACCGGCGGACGGCGGGGGATGGGATTTTAAGCTTATCAATGAATATTTTATTTTACCTATTCAATGAAAAGAAAGTTTTTTTATCGACCTTGGGGGAGGCCTATGTCCGTCCTATGGCTGATGGATGGATGGATGGGTGGAGTGAAAAAATCCACCGTGATGCTCCACGGTCGCCTTTCGTCGTCGTCAAAGTCAAAGTCAAAAGACAAAATGTTTTTATTCTATTTGGGTATCAAAGATACACTTATGAACGTCGAAAATTGAACGGCGACACACGCGCAACTAACAGTGTACACCGGCGCGGCGGCAGCGTCGTCTAGCAATGTGCACTGGCCCTAATTTGTATTTTGTTCAGATCTTACAAATAATTATTCTTAGTTCAAGGTACCTATATTTATTCAAAA
The DNA here is from genome assembly GCA_911728515.1 of Peribatodes rhomboidaria. Lineage (NCBI taxonomy): Eukaryota > Metazoa > Arthropoda > Insecta > Lepidoptera > Geometridae > Peribatodes > Peribatodes rhomboidaria. Next base: position 1,340,890 of record OU452166.1, read on the forward strand.
TGCAATCATGTAAATTAAAACAGCGTTGATTGATGCTATGAAACTTGAGTGGAGTTAAATAGTGAATTTCCGAGCTACGGCTCTCAACTCCGTTCGCGGGCTTCGAAAAACTCATTACTTATAAATTGAATATTCTGCGCTAAAGCTTTATACAGGTCAAAAAGCATTAAAAAATATGTGCAGTTTCATTTCCTAAAACAGGTAAGATACTGCGGCACTCAGCTCTATTCAAGGGCTTCGATAAACCCATTACTTTTTTCATTAATTAAATATTCTGCACTAAAGCTTTGTACAGGACAAAAAGCATTAAAACTCGTGCAGTTTCATTTCCTATAACAGGTAAAATTCTGCCACATATTTATAGATGAACTACATCCGTGCAGTAAATACTCGGATAGTTCCTGGTTCCTAGTTTCCACACGGAAAAAACAATTAGCTGCTGTTACTAAATTTTAGTTGTAGTAGCAAAAGTCCTTTCAAACTATAGGGACAGCTAAGTTTTTTGTTAGCGTAGCAAATTGTTTTTAGCTGAACGAATTTAGCTGTTGCAGCTAACAATCTTAACAATACTTAGCAGTAGTTGCTAACAATCTTAACAATTAGCAATAGCAGGTAAATATTTTATCCTAAAGTAGTTAAAATATTTTGCTCTGATAGCTAATTTAAACATTCGAATTTGTTTTGTTTATTTAGATAACAAATTTAGTAAACTCAGTTAAGTAATTTGCAGTAACTGCAACTTGAGTGTGATTCTCCTAGCAAAATTTTATTTTGAATAGTAGCTAAGCAGTCTTCGTCGTAGTCAACAAAACTTTGCCAGTGTTTCGAAGATATTTGGTGCAGCAGCTAAGACATAGGCAGCAAAACAGATTTAGTTGCCACAACTAAACCATTTTTTTCCGTGCACAAAGGGATAAGCGGGTTACAGAGTGGAAAATGCATGAATAGAGCAGGGAGGGCGCCTTCCGCCCACATGGAGAGGCGACTATCAATACTATTCAATACCTCTTTGAGAGTAATTTTAGAACACGCCGGTTCACTTGTAACTATTTGTGCTATCAATAAAATTTACGGTAACTGAAAATAGTCAATATTTAATGTTGATTTTGATTTAACATCAATTGATACAATCTAGTTCATTATCACGTTTTGCATAACATAACAAATCGTCACGCATTTTCCCCCGAAGGGGTTAGCAGAGGTGTATTACAACATTAACACTTTGCCAGACCCATTCCAGTAAAGTTATGGATACGTTACTAAAACTTTAAGTAAAGTTTTGCAGAGAACACTAAAAGTCGCGTTTCGCAGCGTTTGTATCATTTGCCCACACTCGTGCACGTTGAAGAACCGGTAAACGTTAATAATCCACCATAATTACACTTTAAAACTAGCAGAATCCCAAGTTTTAGAAAATAATACAAAATCACGATACCTTATTTCGGTTCCCGCCAAAACTCCTCCATGCACAGTTGATGTCTCGACAAATTCTCACCCCCTTAACCCACCAAGACTCACACTTAATTTTGCGACACCAACAGTCGCAGGCGGATCGGAAAGACCCAGACATTAATAAGGTATATGTATTTAGTCTCAAAACATACTTTTTTGATTGAACTACAGCCATAATATCAATTCAACAATGTAGCACGTAATATAATACGAGTGTTTGCGCGACTACTGGCGGGTTAATTGTAATTGTACCCTAATTGTCATCTAAATATCTTATATCTTTAAATGAGCAATTCTTGTATATATATATATATATATAATTGGAATCTCGGAATCGGCTCCAACGATTTTCATACAATTTAGTATATAGGGGGTTTCGGGGGCGATAAATCGATCTAGCTAGGAATCATTTTTAGAAAATGTCATTTTATTCGTGTTTTATCGATAATCAATCTCAACTGAAAAATATGACTCTTCCTGACATCTATTGGCGAATAATAATACTATTTTTTGTGAGCAACTAATTGCTTTAACGACACAACAGCAGATGGCGTTGTTAAGTAACACGAAGTCAATGAGTGTTTGCTTTGAGGTTAGACTAAAATCAATTGTTTAGTATCCAAAAAACACAATTAAAAAATAAAAAAAAAAACCGAGCAAAGCTCGGCCATCCAGGTACTAATTAATAATAGCCTTTGAATAGTTTTTCAGTGTTTTGTCTTTTTCTCTATTTTAAATCTTTAACTCGATAAAAAAGGACAAAATACTGAATAAAGAATGTATAGATTAATATTAAAGAATGCCCATAAGGCACATGTCTCACTGCCTAAACTACGAACTATCCACTATTTACTCGTTCAAGAAACGTAGATACAATAGATATAAAGTCCGTGTGAGTAACAGAGACACACATACATAAAGTAAACAGTTGAGCGCTGATTGTATGACACTGCCGGCGAGAACTCGCTTGCTAGTTTGTCATTCTACTCGCCGAGTGAGCATCGCTCGGCGTGTAAATAATGCTCGCTTGACGTACTATTGGAACTACTCTCTTCTCGTTTTTCTCGCCAACTGGTTTCTAGTTTCTAGCTCTACTCGCTCGTCGTTCATCGCTTTCGGTGAGACAAGTGCTTTATCTACCAAATTAAGCGTTGGTTACTATTACGAAGTCTGCTTCGTAATAGTAACCTACTACGAGTATAGCTCGCGACAAATACGCTGGTGACCGCTTCGGGTTTTAGTTTAGTTTTAGCCAATTCATTAAGCCAATTTAGTAAGCCAATTTGTAATATTGCCACCATTGTAAATTGATGAGTATCGAGCAGTGGCGGATTCAGGACTTTGTTTTGGAGCTTGACTTATGTGAAAGTAAGCTTTGGCAAGGTGAGTAACTTAGGGTAATCTTTGTCAAGGTAGGTAAACACACAGGCACTAAAAACATTTTAGACTAAATTTTAAAGTGTGAATTAGGTACTTTTGAGGGGAGTACTTTTTTTAATAGAGCCCCATATCTCCCACTGGATCCGCCAGTAGTATCGAGTAACGGTCAGTTAAAGTTATTATAGGATCGAATACAAGTAGGTACCTAAATAATTTCTCCAATATACATATTTAAATAAGTTGCTCGAAATTATCAACAGATGAGTTGATAGTAAAATGTTGTTGGAATTGTCCGTCGTTGAAAAAAGAGGAAACATTTTAGTAAATATTTATTACGTTCAATTGAGTAAATATTTATTAAGTTTCATTAAGTAAATATTTATTACGTTTAATTGCAGGGTTTAAATTTCGATTCAAATAAATACGAGTAATAGATATAAATATAGAGCTCACTCGTATTTACTCGTAAAATAAGCAATAAGTAACTAACGCAGATTATGCAAATTAGTCATTTTGATAAAATAAAATATTTTGTCAATAAAAACATGATAATTACGTCCCACTGCAGGGACACTGACCCACCCTACGCCGAGGGTAATTGAGCCGTTATCCATGTAGATAGCTCAGTGCTGGTTGGTGGATGTCACCATGTCTTTCGAATTATTCTTCTAGGACATTCCGACTTCCTCATGATGTTTTCCTTCACCGTAAGAGCACGTGAGCCGTGTTGGCTGTTGGCCAAGTAGGATGGACTGCGCTTTCCGATCCGAAGGTCATGTTTTCGATCCTCGCCGTGCACCAAAAAACTATTCTCTCGGAAAAAAGTTTTTAAATTTGAAGAAAATCTTCATCATTTTTAATGTTTCCCTCTGTTCATAATAAAAATTAATGCAAGCTACTTCTGAGAATGGCTTCGAATCTGTGCAAGTTATCAACGTATTCAGTTTCACCATAACGTCCTATTGGCTTTCTGAAATAAATAAATTCTAGGAAATGCTGCGAGAGGCTGGCGTTAGGTCGGTGCCAGACTATTGCCACAGAACATAAATAATAATACTACGTATAGAACGGCCTACGTATAGTATGTTACCCCCTAACCAATCGGGGCTTCTTCACCCCGCCATCGCCACCGCAGAGCTGTCGAGGAGGTGACATGAGCAAGGGACGCGCAACACGCGCAGGACGCGACGACTCAGCGTGACGGTTAAGTTTATGTTTGATGCTGGTCGATTGGTTAATATACTCCGCCAGGTATAGCATTCCGGTAAAGTGGGCAACACGTAGTGACGTCATTCAAGCAAGATAAGCAAGACCGATTTGCCATTTACAAATATGTAGTGCGAAAGATACGGATGACGGTGACGAGTGACGTCATACGTGTTTGCCCCTGAAATGCTAGACCTTGTTATTCTGGATCATGGTCTCAACGTAAAGCAAGGCATTGCCTCCATATCCATAGTTGCATGAATAGAAAATCCCAGAGGAGTTTTGAAGCAAAGAGGTTCAAATTGAAAGGAAAACTCAGCTTACGGACACTGAAAGAAGAGTTTATTCGACACTAAGAAAAAAAAAAAGAACGCACTAAATTTATAACAAAAGACAGTGTTTGGTCTAACCACAGACCCAAGATTTTTTTGCTTTGCAAAAGACCAACGAAGCGTGGGACAGAGAAGTCTCCATCGAAATGTAAACTCCACAAGAGAGAAAGAGGTCGCCTACAAATAAAATGTTAGGCAATTTTTATTTTGTCACTAATGATAGCGAGCACGTTGATACACGAGGAAATTCCTATGATTTATATTTTTACCTCAGATCAATCTAGAGGAAAACATGGAGCACTGCGTTATATCTCGCTAAAGCCACTTCTTTTTAAACGTGTGCGCGTGGTAATGTTGCGATGAAAAACATTTACAATTGCACGGAAACTAAGATTTATTCCCAAACTCTACGTTAGCCATTTCCGTTTCAATATACAACCCTAGTAGATTTAATATTCTAAAACTGCACATATTTGTTAGAGTTTAATTCTACGGCTTTTCCCTTACAGGCGCATTTTTCTACCGATTCTTGTGTTTGTGAGCAGGGGGGCTATTCCTGCGCGTGAGATGAGATGAGGTTTTATCTTGGTCACTTTCACACCTATGACGTTTCAAACGATAGCAACAAGGACGAAACAAAGTGAGATGCAAATCTCAAATCTCCGAATAGGGCCCCAGGTTAGTTTTTTTTTTTTAGTATTTTGGTAGGCTTGCCTTTGGTAGCCATCACGCCTTATGATACGATTTCGCGAGGATTTCAGGGCCCGCCATCTTATTTCCATGATGGTTAGGTGACCGCGAATCGTATCGCCGTGTATAAGGTCATGGTGGGACAGCGTCGGAAACAAAACGTACCTAACCATTATGGCAATAACACGTCATGGTACGGTCTTTTTTTTTTGGGAGGTGGAAAATCTTCAATCAACGGCCAAACGTGATTGAGGGTTGACTTGAATTGACTGACATAACTTAAATAATTTTAAAAATAAATTGTAACATATTCACATGTCAGGTTATCTGACAAATAGGCAGAACTAAATTATATAATGAAGAACTGTATGTTCTTACCCTATTAAAGTGAATAAATATTTTGACTTTGAGAGTTGCGTTTGCGCAGTGTGGGGTTGCCTTGTTGGCGACCCACTAAAAACCACCTGGTGGCCAGCCTCGATGCATGTCAAGGGGTTCCGAGATCTCCATACGGAACGCACCGGTACCCCTCTCGCATCGTGCTCAGAGCACTGCCCCGGTATGGTACGGGCCTAGCTTACAGAGTTCTAGTAATAAAAATGTTGATAATTAATAAGAATGTATGTAAACACATTTATGTAGCTGCTTCCTTCGAGTTTATTTAGAAAATAGCCTTTATCTAATTACACAACAAGATCCAATCAGCCGTTTAGTTGTGAAAAGTCTACAAACAGACAGACCAACACAGTAATTTTTGATTTTATTATTTTCCGATAGTATCCCATCCCAGGCTCTGTGAAAGTGCTTCCGTATGTCCGTCCGGCCGGCGCGCGTGTCCTTCTTTTTTAGCAGGTTCAATAATTAAATTTAAAAAACTTTTTGGTGACTCAGTTGTTAGAAATTTTTCAAAATGGCGGAGATGTTTTTTAACATAAAAAAATACATATTTCCGCCATTTTGGAAAAAAATAAAGGATTGAGAAATGCGATGACAGACATACGCCGGATGGACACATGAAAGCATATTCGCCGAAGCTCAAGCAGAGATGATTTGTTCGCTAACGCTCGTTCGGTAGTCCAGTCTTGGGCCCCGGGCTCGTGGGAGCCGGCCGGATCCTTCTGACCCAGTCCGACCCTGTCTGTATGCACAAATTACTCTGAACTCGATGTAAGTGATCCTATTACAGTACAATACCTTGACATTTTATATGAATGCAGTCCCTACAATGTGCATTATGACGATAATATTCGTATTGTGTAACCCGATGAAAAAACTCTCTGCGTCTGCGTCTCTGCGTCTGCGTTTTAGAATAAATATTTGATTACTAACTGTTACCTGCGACTTCGTTCGCGTTATTTCAGAAAATAGGATTAAAAAACTTTTCTCCTGAAATACTGTAACTAATTATCAAACGTCATCAATATCCGTTCAGCCGTTTAGCCGTGAAAAGCCTACAAACAGATATTCGATTTCGATTTTGTAATATTCGCGTGGAGTGTGGATTGGGCCATTAAGAACATAATGAAAGGTGTATTAAATATGTGCCTAAACGTGAACTTATGGATATGTGCATTCTAAAGTCAAAGTCAAAAAAGTCAAAGTCAAAGTCAAAATGTTTTTATTCAATTTAGGTATCAAAGATACACTTATGAACGTCAAAGTTATTTAAATAGACTCGACCGCCTCGTTCGGATAAAAAGCCTCTACTCAGAAGAACAGGCAAGAAACTGAGGGGCATTATTTTTTTCAAATAATAAATAAATTACAGTCTCACAAATTTTGGCTTACAACTAGGTAATATCTATAAATACTAGTGGCTACTTGGCGGAAGTGGAAAGCTCCAGACATCTTTATCTTCTAAATAATTCTTAACCTTATAATATCCTCTTTTCATTAATGTAGTTTTTACACGTGATTTGAATTTTCCCTCGGTGAGCCCTGTTATATTTTTCGGGATTTTATTGTAAAAACGAACGCAGTTGCCTAAAAATGACTTTCTTGACTTAGTCAGTCTAAATCTCTGTACAGCTATCCTATCATTATTTCTAGTGTTATAATTGTGATAGTCACTGTTCAATTTAAATTTATGTAGATTTTTGCGAACGTGCATAATATTTTCAAAGATATATAAAGAAGGTAAAGTTAATATATTTATTTCTTTAAATAAATCTCTCAATGATTCACGGGGACCCATTCCGTAGATAGCGCGGACTGCTCGCTTTTGCAAAATAAAAACGGCCTCCACTTCAGCAGCTGATCCCCACAGCAAAATGCCATATGACATTATGCTGTGGAAGTAAGCAAAGTAAACCATCCGAGCTGTAGCTATATCCGTCAGTTGCCTAATCTTGCGAACCGCATAAGCAGCAGAACTAAGTCTCCCAGACAGAGCACTAAACATCCTCTTTATCACATACGGTTGTCAAACTTGATCCTCATAGACGAGCAAACGTTTCCAATCAGTTCAACCAGTTCCAGTATGAGTTTAAGTAAACGTGAAACTACTAGACCGCATCATTACTGCGCTCCAAAACTCAGAAATCGACGCAACTCAGAAAGCAGCCATGTTAGAGAGCGACCAGGGGGGCTATTCCTGCGCGTGAGATGAGATGAGATTTTATCTTGGTCACTCTCACACTTACGACGTTTCATACGAGAGCAACAAGGACGAAAAATAGTGAGATGAAAATCTCAAATCTCCGAATAGGGTCCTTGGCTAGACACTCCTTCCGAATGCCTGTGGGCACGAAGTTAAACTAAGATCCAGAAAGAGGTGGAAAGATGCATGACTTAATCATACTCGTTAAATGACAGAATATTACAAAGAAGGCTTATGGATATTTTTTTCTGATTAAACAAATGTTTTTGTTATGAAATTTTGAGAGTTAATTAAAATAACGCGCCGTTTTCCGAATGCATCAGACACGTCACAGAATAGTACGTAATGGGTACTGTCCGCGCGCTGCGCTGCGACCATCCAGCGCTACGTGACCCCCGCGCCTAGCCGCGAGCATTGTAAAAAGTTCAAAGAAAAAAGTTAAAAAAAAACCTTTTGCGTGGTTGTGGGATATGCATACTATATGCTATACTATATGCACGCAAACGAATTCGCGGGTAACAGCTAGTAGCTAATATAAAAATAAACAATTGAGTAAATCTAAGTGCCCACCTAATAATTAATTATTTTAAATTATTTTTTAGCGTTTTTGCGTTGTAGATAACAATATTTTATACATTTTCGAGTGTTGACAAACACTACACCTTTTTGGACTGAAAAGGCTTTATCAACACCACTCGTGTTGTTTGTTAGCCGCTTTTTTCTATAGGTACATATTCTGATTTTAATTTACACTTTATGTTTACTGCTCGTATAGTCGTCACCTAGAACATAGAACTCGATGTACTAGGTGATCTTATAATAGTACGCTGGGCCGGATTTAGGGGAAGGCGGACTATTCATCTGACTATTTCATCGTGCGCGGAAAATTAAAAAAAATAATTACGGCGGGCGCATTGAGTTGGATGATTTTGATTGCAATTGCAATTGCTTGACTTTGCATAAGCCAACTTTCACACAAAACGATTCAAACCCCGTTAGGATAATTCTTGTAAATAAAATAAGGTAATATGTTTCTGCATTAAAAATGCAAAGATTTAAAATGGAATATTTTTTTACTGAATTTTTGCAATTATTCTTATTTTATTCGAAACAGAATTAGGGGCCTCCATTCTTTTGTTGCCCTAGGACCAGCACACCTCTAAATCCGGCCCGGCCAGTACGGTGTAACAGGCGCTCTCTTAATTTCAGCAAAACAGCTGTACTTACGCAGTCCCAGTTTGAACAGTGCACATGTGTACAAGTGTGCGTAATCGTAGGTTATGTAGGTCTGTGAGTTTGTTTAGAGAAAGGATCAGCGACCCGCGGCGGCCGGGTCAAGGGAGACGCAAGGCCGCGCGCGCCAGACGAGGCGGCGCCGCCGCGCCCGAGGCACCCACCGCCTCCATTCATAATGACAGAGTGGAATCAGCATTTCACTTTCCAAACCCGCGGGCTTTTGATTCCAGCTCATTAGTTTTCGGCCGACCGCCGGCCGACTGTATTAAAACAGCAGTTTGTGTAGGTATACTAACTAAGGAAATTGCAGAAGAGCGCTGCTTACTGAAACGAATTTTAATCAAACATAATGTCTAGGTACCTACATAATTAAAAAACTTACAAAAGTTGACGTCGTTCCAGCCATTTCTAACCGAACAATAAAGGCACAACATCTGCTGTAATTAACTTATAAGGGAATTAAATGTATACAAACTAAATCATATTCAACTTAACTAACACTCAATATTATTAAGCAAAAATTAACCATTTAAAAAATCCCCTGCACCCATATTTCATCATAGGTACATAGCTAAGAAAACTCCCGACTAATTCACCTTTAAAAAAAAACAAAATCGGTTCATCCGTTCGGGAGCTACGATGCAATACACATACACACACACACGCACGCGCACACACACAAAACACATCAAACTTATAACACTTCGTCATTTTTGCGTCGGGGGTTAAAAATGTGACGCAGAGAAAAAATAAATCCTGCACAAAACACAATTTACGATACACAATTGACGTTCGAAGTTTTACATTCAATAAAAAAATCTATAATGGCATTGCTTTTAGCGGGGCCCTGTCATGGTACCGTCAACTGCAACGGGGTTAACTCTATCACGGTAGGAAACTAAATAAAGTGCGGATGCGGTATAGGGCCCGGGTTAGCACAGGGCCGGATGGTGATATTGCGAGCAGGTTCGTAAATAATTACGAACCTCGTTAACCGCGTTAACGAAACATATGCATAAGCATATGTTTTTATCGATTCAGTTTTTGAAATAGGGATTATCAAAATGATTTTGATGTTTTTACGTTAAAAATTTGTTAATAAATTTGTAAGTAAGTAAAAAGTTTTGAGTCAACGTAAACGAGCCGCATAATGTGCCTTATTTATTTATTTCTACTACTTTTTTTTTATGAAATGACATCAGTTGTTGAAATACCCATACCATACAGCATTCTAGAAATTAAGTTTTTTAAATCATGCGCGAGAAATACCTATCATCCCTTAAAATTGAAATATTGACATTTATTCATGAAATTGGTCGGACTGCAAGTTCTAAAAATAGCGCTCACCACTGCCCGCCTACACTGCAACATACTGTAAACCATTTTTGAGGTAATTTCGTGAAAGCTCAATTTAAATGGCTCTTGTTAACTATTTTACTGAATAAGTAAATGCCTAAAAAGGATGGTATAATGGTAGGTACGTAACGTCAAGCCAAGTCAGAGGCCTTCGGGCGGCCTAGAAACTCTAACATCAGGGCTAGGCCACTCAGCCTAAACGAACTTGCTGCTTAAATACTTAAAAGGTATTTCCTGAAATATACTATACCTACCTATACAAAGAAATACGTTATAATTACTACATGCCGATGACTAATATCGAAAAACGCATATGAGTAAGTACTTGCAATAATATACTCGTACTCGTATCTATACTCATAAGAGAGGCATATTGTAAGTACTAATGTTCTAAGTTAGTTATGTTTTATCAAAAACTGGTTCCTAAACAGACAGAGAACTGTTTATGCACATCGGTGCATCAAAACAATGCACGTCCGTCGGACACCGAGACAAAGGCGGCGCGAGGGAGCAAACTGGGGGTGTGGGAAGTGGATCTCGAAAGCGATTTCCGGCATAAAACGTACCTAACTAGATGTAATGATACGCAGGGGAGTCCCTAGGGGGAAGGGGAGCCCCGCCGCCGCGCGAGGTGCCGCGCCGAGACGCTCCGCGGAGCGCGGCAAGGTCAAGGGCGCGGTCGATACAGTACTGACACAGTTACAGATTTACACATTACACCCTATAGACTCCGGATTCACGTTTCATGCAAACGCATCGGGAATACAAATAAAACCTACAAAAGTTTAGTTTTCGGTCCATCGCTCGCACGAATATGCAGTCTTAAGGTGTATGGTAAGGCGCGGCAGCCGTCTCGCTCGCGACACTATTATATCCTATCCTACTAATATTATTACCGCAAAAGTTTGTAAGAATGGATGGATGGATGGATGTTTGTTACTCTTTCACGCCAGAACGGCTGAACAGATCTAGATGAAAATTGGCACAGAGATAGATTATAGTCTAGAATAGCACATAGGACTTTTTAACCGTAGGTGAAACTGCGGGGCGCAGCTAGTTAGATATAAAATTATAGAATGTAGTTTTTGATAAATTAGCACTCATTAAAAAATCAACATGAAAATTTATGATGCTGTTTTTAGAGGCAAATTTATAAAAACTACATTCTATAATTTATATCTAATTTAATAGTGTCGCGAGCGAGCGAGACAGCTGCAGTGCCTTACCATACACCTTAAGCTCCCCAACAATAAACAAATCAAATTAGCTAAGGATTTTCTAAATTGCATTTTAACTAGAAGAAGATGACGGATGAAGAAAGCAATAGGGCAAATCTTGGCTAATTGGTGTTAACGGTTATTAGGCGATACATCAATCATTGTTAATTTTTCATCCCAACTGTTCTTTCACATTGTAAATGTGAAAGTGAGTTTGTTTGTTACGCTCTTACGCCTATTAATTACCATGAAATTTTACATCCACGTTGTACAGAAAAAAACATATCGGACCTTTTGACCGCGGGTAACACCGAAGGCGCGTCTTTCGGTTTTCAAAATAAAAAAAACGATCAATCAATTTATACTCATATAATTATTATAATAACGAGGAAAGATTTGTATATTATGGAAGTAAGTATGTTTGTAACGAATAAACTCAAACACTAATGATCCGATTTCAAAAATTCTTTCACTATTAGAAAGCTACATTATGCTTGATTGACACAAGCAAATAAAACGTGAATAAAGCCGCGGGCAAAACAGCTGGTATAATATAAAAAGCAAAACTTAAAAAAAACGACTTCTCATCCCATAATTCACCATCCATTTAAACAATTTTTAGACTTTTTGATATTTTATATTGTTGATTTCGATAACATTTATATAGGACCACCTCAAAAGTATGATCTACCAAACAATAAAAGAATCATAAAAATCGATCCACAATTAGCGGAGTAATGGCGTAACATACACACAAACAAAAAAACTTGTAGTCGAATTGAGAACTTACTCGTTTTTGGAAGTCGGTTAAAAATTTTGAACAATTTGTTATTAACCAATCTTTTCTTACTACTTATTCTTATTTGTTTATTACTTTGTTTATTGTGTATTTTAGGATGGTGTCGCCAAATTACCTGTCTATCATTATTTGACTATGTTATGCCCTATAATAACGTAATAGTTTGTAAAACTCCTCGTCAACCCGTGCTTTTCTAAAACTTCGGTAGTCGGAACAACGGTCTCCTAATGCTGTACCTAGAGGAGTAATCTGTGGACATGGTGCAACACGCCACCCCGCGCTGCTCAGCTACAGACTAGGGCGGGCTTAAGGGCCAATAATACCTTAATACTTTTATGGACAGGAAGCTAACGGCCTGATTAATCAATCAACCAATCAGGGGCCGAGCAAGCCAGACGACCAGAAGCGTCGATGCTTTTATACGTCGACCTTTCACGAATGAAATAACAGAACTTTTTAAAAGAACCTTATTTTGTAGCTTGGAAAAACCGAATGAAAACTTGTGCTGCATTTATTTTTAAAATTCTACCACGGACAACGCGACGAGTGGAGAGTCATTAATATTACGACAAGCGCACGGTCTCTACAAAACATTAATATTTTAGTATTTTCCTGATTGTGAAACCTAGCTTTTGAATCTTTCTATGCCCTGTAATTTTAATGAAAACAACCCTAATGCTCACTCTACACTATAATTAATGATACTAAAGGCGTGGTATAAACTTTGCTACACTCAGTAAAAGAATTCATCAACTAAAATAGCTGATAGGTATGGTAAGCACGTTTTTAAAAACTATGTTAAAAACTACTTAACTTTGTTGGCGCAGCCATCATATTTGTGTTTTGGCCTTCAATAAGAAAGAAATTGACGTCTGGACCGAACTTGAAAAATGGCGCTTATACCTAGGCCTACCACACGCACAAGCTTCACCACACTTTAAACTGCGCAGGCCAGGCTTGAGCACGGAGCACCGCGCGTGTAGTTAGTAAAACTGTACACTGCGCCAACCCCACGGCATAGCTTGCGAGATTTTCAACTTGCCTACGCAAGTCGAAAAGATCGTATTGTTACCATACGGCTCAGATAAGTAAGCACAATTAAAAGTGAGGTGTAGCTTGTGCGTGTGGTAAGCCTATTATGAACGTGTACATGTACAGTTTAATTAATGTTCTACTGTAATAACGTAATAGAGTATGGCGACTAAATTAATTCGATTTATTTACCAGGTCAGTGTTTAATTAACTGACTCAGTCAACCGGCTAGTATTTGTTTACATTAAATTCGTGTGAACAATAAAAACGTGTGCAGTACCATGGTGACCATGGAGAGGTGGAGGAGGTCGCGGTCTCAGGGGAATCGGAGCGCGTCGGCCTGCGCTAGACCAGCCTGGTTAGGGAACGCTCTAAGATGGCAACCAGTAAGTAGATCTAACTGTTGTTTTTTCACCTAACTCCAATCAGGGGGCCTACTATGAAATCTCATTGCCATGACGGTTCCATTTTGTTGTCGACGCTATTTGACCGATAATCGTATTTGTTTTGTTGAAAACAAAACGGAAAAAAAAACATCATGGCATGTACCTACATCAGGGCAGAAATATGTCACGGTAAACCTTTAGGAAAGATACCTTGGTTGGCGGGGGATAGGTGTGCCAGCAGGAAATGAGTAGCTACAGAATTTGCTCTTGCTTTCAGAAATACATATATCCACGTACCTACCAATCTCTTTCCCTGTTATCTTTGTTGGTCACTATTAACTGTTTAATAGTGACCAATAAAGACTCATCGTGACGCGACTTTCCTAAAACCTAATTTTTAAGTTGGCGCAGTTTGTTATTAAGCTAGCGATATAGGTAGTATCACTATATTTGTGTAAGTTGACAGTGACACTCGCAACGCCGAAGCTAACGGCATATTGCGCCGTCACACGCGCCGCAATATGTTCGTTATCAAGTCCAAGGGCGCGCGACACTCGGCCTGCGCGAACTGTTCACACCACAGTGCAATAGGTACTATAATATTAATAACACTAGTAATAATATACATAATACTGTTTTAATAAATATTTTATGGGTATGCAGGTGCAGGACATACGATTAACCTGGAGATATCACACAAAGAATGAAAAAGGAAACAGGCAAACAAAAAATTCAGAAATTAGAAATCAGAATTTATTGATAATTTCCATAGTTACACGTAACATAGTTACGAGTATATACATGTACTGGTTATTGGGCAGAAAATCATCACTAAGCCTAGAAAACAAACTTCTCAATACAAGTCCTACTAAATATTATAAACGCGAAAGTTGGTATGAATGGATGGATGGATGGATGTTTGTTGCTCTTTCACGCCAGAACGGCTGTACAGATCTGGATGAAATTTGGTACAGATATAGATTATAGTCTAGAATAGCACATAGGATACTTTTAAACCGCGGGTGAAACCGCGGGGCGCAGCTAGTACATCATAAAACCGATATGGACATGCGGCAGTATGGCATACAGCTCTGGGGATCAGCTAGCCGCTCAAATATTGTAATCCTCCTGCGTTGCAGATTAAAGCATTAAAGACTGTGTGCAAAGCTCCACGGTCTAACGGAACACGAAAGTGCATGAGTATCTGCAAATCTGTACCATCGAAGAGGAAATAGAAAGGTCCACCGATGCCTATAAACAAAGACGTAGATTGCACAGAAACCACTTAGCTGTACCGCTACTGAACACCAGCGACTCCTTATACCGGCTGAAAAGATCGCGATTAGCCACAACCTAAAGTTGAAAATATGAGATGACACATCACAGGACGTGCAAATCTCAAATCCAATTACAGATACAACAAATCTAATTATGGCTTTCGGGCTGTTTGAAAATAGATACTTAAAAAAAATTAAATGATTGAGAGGGTCAGTACTTGGTGTATTCTTCATGTTGAAAGGCTCAACGGATTTGGATAAAGTCTTCCGCCACAGGTTGCGTAACGCAAACACCAATACCGTGATGTATATTCAAGGGTTTACCGTGGTACTAATCATACACAAACGTCAAACACACGCACCTACGTGCTAGGTGTGTGTGGTCTACCACTCAATCCAATTAGCCATATTATGCGTGACGGTTACGTATTGGTGCGGATTTGTGTTGATACGCTAATACATCTAATAGAGTCCAGTCGAGTCGAGTTCTGAGTTCGAGCCAAATGGATTGAGACAAACATTAACATTGCCAAAGGAATATTATTGTAAAATAAATGTAATTTGTGTGAAACATTCTTTCAGCCCTCGATCTGACGGTCAAAGGGTTAATGGACTTTTGTCTTAAATCTTAATGAAAAATAAGAATCCAAGTTTAAAAAAAGTCAATTAGCCTCAATAAGGCGAAACGGGACAAATATCAGTGTCAAAGTCAAGAACTTTTGCCTCAGTCCACTTCGCGCGAAGTAAAGATTGAGTGTCACAAGCAAAATCCTATGTCAATGCCAACGAGTATTGAAATAAGATAAAAATAACAGGAAAGCACAGTTTTGACGTAATGTGTGTTTTACTATTGTCGATCGAGATTACGAATTGATGGAAGAGGCACGTTCTAGTCGAAAGAAGTACCTACCTACGCTGTACTTTAAATTACTACCTGCATTATCTAACTCGTGATTATTTTTGTGTTTTGAGTTTAAGTCTAGTTTTGTAGATTCTACCATTAGCTATGAATAAGAATAATTCCTATCCTTTTCATATCATTCCTATCCGTAAGTAGATAGAAGTAAAGTATAGGCAGGTAAGGGTAAAAAGTGACCTTAACGAGGTGCGGGCAAAAAAAAAAAATAGTTTTAAACAGCTTTGTTTTTTACAAAAACTTTTCATTAAACGAGTTGTTAATCAAATCAAAAATTAGGATTTTTTTAGGAAACAATTAATTAACAACATTTCTCACAAACGTTTTTTGTGTCAAACTAAAGATGAACGAGTTTTTAATAAACATAAACTGACCCTTAAATCAATATACAACAGATCGAGTACCTCGCATAACTATTCAGAATATTTTCTTGGTCAAATCCTAATTCGACGAGGCTCTACTTCTTATAATTTTGAATAATAAGTATTCAAAATTATAATATTACTAGCTGTCACCCCGCGACTTCGTTCGCGTTTATTCTTTATAGTACCTGGATGACCGAGCTTTGCTCGGTATTTTTTTTTTAATTGTGTTTTTTGGAAAATAAACAATTGATTTTAGCCTAACCTCAAAGCAAACACTCATTGACTTCGTGTTACTTAACAACGCCATCTGCTGTTGTGTCGTTAAAGCAATTAGTTGCTCACAAAAAATAGTATTATTATTAGCCAAAGATGTCAGGAAGAGTCATATTTTTTGTTGAGACTATATACTCAAACGCCTCCTTTTTGTTATTTTTCTTCCATGTTTATGTTTAAGTTGATTATCGATAAAACACGAATAAAATGACATTTTCTAAAAATGATTCCTAGCTAGATCGATTTATCGCCCCCGAAACCCCCTATATACTAAATTGTATGAAAATCGTTAGAGCCGATTCCGAGATTCCAATTATATATACAAGAATTGCTCATTTAAAGATATAAGATAAATATATGTGAGCTATCCTATCTGTTAAAGTTAGATCGAGCTGCACACGGTGTGCAAATTTTATTGAAATCGGTTAATTAGTTTAGGAGTCTATAGCGGACAAACAACGTGACACGTAATTTATATATATTAAGAAGAAAAAGATAATTACCCAAAACCACCACTTCGTATACTAAAAGTACTTGTTTCAAAAGGGGTTATGGTTGCCTATCACCTAATCATCGAAGTTTGATATTGAACTGGGCATTATTTTGGAAGCCCAAAACTACAGCAGTTTTCGGAAAAAATATCAATAACAAACAAGTAAACACAACATTCAAACTCACATCTATGTAAATATAAACAGTTATCACTGATAAAATCTCTGCACTCAACCCATGGGCACGCAGAGAAAATATTGGAATCTCATCTAGCACTAGCCTGAAGGAATGGGATTATTTTGGTGAAAATAAACTTTAAAATAAGTACCTAAACTATAATTTAGAAAATGAAGCGAGAACTTTAATGATTTTTAAAAAAGTATAAAACTACTGTTTGTAAGAAACACTATCTACGGTCTAATGAATAATTTATGAAACATTGTAAATTTTTAATGCTTAGTTGCTTACTCTATAGTACTACACTATTCATTTATAAAATTCAAAGACGCAGCCTAAAAAAATTAACAATTCATATGGCGCTACAAAATTGCCTCACGAAAGTTATACGCAAAAGAAATCATCGTCTTTCAAAACATGATTACAACATTTTGTTTTTTTCCGTCGGACACGGAAATTTGATAAGGATTTAGTTTTATTGGCTAAGGAATAAACCATTCGAGATTTTGCGATTTTTGTTTGAGTAGGCAACTAAAGGTCTCCGTCGACTTACAAGGTTAGCGCCCGACCGGGACCCCGGGACCCGACCAGCACCTGACCAACGCCCAACCGACAACCGATCAGGCCCGACCAGCACCGCCTCGCGGTCCGCCTTGGGCTTGAGCGCGGCCAACCCGCCGCTCAACTTTTCCTCACAAGTATTCATCTAAATCAGCGGTCGGCAACCTTTTGGCAGGCGATGGCCACATGGTGGTAAAATGAAGTAGAGGGAGGCCGAATTGTTCTTAACTATGATGGTAGGTACCTATCTAAGCTTTAGGTAAAATACTTTGATCACACAATTATCAAAGAGAGAGACGACAAAAATGGACCGCATAAATTAGATGCTGCACACAAACCGTAGTCACAAACAAAAACAACCGCTTTTGTTTGTGACTACGGTGAATTCAGTCACAACAGTGACAACAGTGACAATTATTGTTGTTTCGTTTTCGCTATAGTCTCTTGTACGACTCTCTATCTTTGTTATTGATACACGTAACATAATACTGTCAACGGAACTGTGTAGTGTCAGTTTGCTTGTAGTCATATTGGGTCCACGCGCTGTGTATTTGAAATTGGACTCGTGCAGCTTCTTTTTTATATTATTTCGATGGTATTACAGGTTATAATATTACATTTTCAAAATGAGTAAAATTTAAACCATCTTGCTTATTATTTAATATGATGAAAGCTAGTTATTGCACACAATAACAATGCACTATTACATATTCACTGGGTAGTTATGCTCGTAGTAAAATATTACAGTACCTAACCTCTTGACCTCGTTCGTCTTGGTTTGGTTTAAACAGTAGTGGGTCTGTAAGCTGTAGACCTTGCGGTCGACGGCTGTTCTCCTCTACAGGTAGCATTCCTCAACCGATTCTCGTGAAATTTGTGAGTATCATCATCAGCCTGTAATCGCACACTGCTGAGCATAGGCCTAATACCTAATTGATCCCGTTCCTGTGCCAACTGCGGAGATATGTTTTAAAAAAAAAGGTGTACTATGACCATGCGTATGACCCGCGTCAAAGTAAAAACAACAAAGCACGCAGGGTCGCTCGGCGACGCTCTAGTCACTGGGGACACTAGTCACGACACTAGTCGATGCGGGCAGCCCGCTTGCGGACCAGATGCGCGCGCGGGCGGAAATCAGCATAAAAGGAAAAAGGCCCTCAATACCATTGCAAGGCGGTCGGCGCTGGCCTTACAAGTGGACGGACACCTTAACTAAAGGAACGAGCCGCAGCCTGAGTAGGGGCACCGCAGTCACTGCTAATCCATTTTATTACCTAACATAATATCCTACTTCAAAGATACCACAAAATGAGACACGCAGGGCACGTACTCGTATCTAATTTAGACTATGTTATAAGTATCATACAAATATGCTAATAAAGTGATAAGCGAAAAAATAAACGAGTCAGATCCGAATAAAGTAAACTCTAAAACATGACTCGGTTTACTATGAAAGCTGACGTAGTTTGTTTTAATTTTTAATTAGACCGGGCAGTTTCCGTTTTCACGTTCTCAAATAAAACGTGAGTCCCGTTGTAATTAATACATCAGTCGTTTCGGTAAGAGGCCTAGATATTTGTAAGCGATGGTAATTATTATTATAAACTACACTTGAAATATTAAAATCATTTTAACTTAAAACAAGCACTTTTGCTAGTAATAAAAATCAACGAAAGTTAAAACGTTTTCGTCCTCTAAAAAAATATTTACCTTCTTTGTATCATCAATTTATTGTTTACTAGGTGCGCCGCGGTTTCACCCGCGGTCAAAAAGTATCCTATGTGCTATTCTAGACTATAATCTATCTCTGTGTTAAATTTCATCCAGATCTTTTCAGCCGTTCTGACTTGAAAGAGTAACAAACATCCTTCCATCCATCCATCCATTCTTACAAACTTTCGCGTTTGTAATATTAGTAGGAAGTAGGATAGTAGGACTAGCTGTTCCCGCGATTTAACCCGCAGTTCCACAGGAGCCTTTTTACTTTTTTACCCGACTGCGCAAAAAGAGGGTTCAGTTTTTATTCAGTTCGACTAAATCCTAAACTAAGACCAAGGAAAATAAGGGTTTTTTATTTATAAAACAGTTACATATATCTGCAATTTCGAATAGATCGCCGTCAATTACTTTCCCTCCCTTTATTTAAAGAATAAAAAAATATAATTAAAATTCTCGTGCTTGTAAATGCGTTGCGCCATTTATTATATGTTTATTGATTATACATAAAAAATGCTATTTATTTATAATTTTTATATTATATATTTATTCGACGAAGACAGCGACAAAACACAATTATCGTCAACCGTGGCTCGTATGGCGGGTTTAGGCGCAAAATTTACAGGCCCGAGGTAAGGCCCTTTTCGTGTCGTGTGTATTCCTGTCTGCGCGTTCATCTGGTCCGCATGCGGGCAAATGTTTCGTTTGTCGCTGCAGTGTCGTACATGATGCCAGTGACTAGTATGTCGGCGAACTATTCAATACGTGCGACCCGCGTCGCAGTAAAATCAACACTGAAGGTAAAAACGCCGCCCGCACTCGGTTAGCACGCACGCAGTCTGCGCGCCCGCAGCCAATACGCACTTTCCGCACGAAATTAGGAAAATTAGGATGCGAATAACCTGCATACGGACCAGATCCGCCCGCAGGCGAAAATCCTTACGAAAGGCCTTACGATAGAATGGGGTGGTACACGCGTTGCATGTGGTAGCGGACAAGTTAGGGTCGAAAGGCTTCATGTAACAACAAGCGAGTTTTCTTTAAAAAAATTGGAGTCTAATATAGGTATGTTTTACCAGATCCGGTAGGCGGCAAAAAGTACCGGAGCCGAAGGATTACCGTGTCCGGTTTTCCTGATTACAACCCCTATCCAAGAGCAATCTGCCATGTGGACAACATCGTCGACCCTATTCGCTGCCGGATGGAAATGACTTTACTGCATTAAAAATTTAAACCTACGACTGAAATTCACAAGTCCATATTAAAGAGGGGAAGTAGGAATATGGACTTGTGAATTTCCGTCGTTAGAATGCCATTTTTCATTACATGAGAAAAATCTTTTAAAGAAAATCTAGCGAATCCCGCTTCACGTAGTAATGATTACGTTTGAAGCCACGAGATGTTTAATGAGATCGCCTGCTTTTGGATATTTTTTTTTTGCAACGGTAGTTCAATGTAAAAAAAAATATAAATCTCGTTGTTACCTATACATATACGAGTAGGTTATATCTGGGCTTAATCCAATGTGTCTAGTCCTCAAAAATATCTACAACTTTTTATCCTACTTCTAGGTAAGTACAATGTTTTATTAAGAACGCTCCGATGACACCAGTCACAGAAAATATGAACGAGTTTTCTATTGTCTATTCACCTTTCCGATATTTAAATAATAGGCACTATTGAACTAGGTTATCAGAAACTCTCGGGAGCGACAATTTGATCTGTTCGATAACAGTGATTTATCGGAAGCGGAATTTGTCTGGTCTTTCCATATACTCTGTACTTACTTTACATTCAATAAGTTCGTTTTTTCGTAAGGAGACTAACTAACTACTTCCTTTAAAATGTTCTCTTCTATCAATCCAATCTTTTACCCAAATCATCTTCCTTTTTCTCATTAATTGCGTGAGATTGACACACACCGTCTTGTGAACTGGTTTGTGTACACACGTCCAAAGTAGTGGCGAATTTACCAGCAGGCTGAGTAGGCTGAAGCCTAGGACGACAACTTTTATCACTAAACTAAGTATTTAGGTTGTAATTACTTAATTAACCAAGGTAGGTCAACAATTGAATAGCCTACTGGCGGCAAATGTGTAAGTCCGCTACTTATTCACAGAGTGCCAGTTACATCTACAGACATGTCGTTAGTTAACTAGCATGCACGCCACTGTTCCGTTTTACAGGCATGTGTATCTCCGCCTTTATGTGAGTTGACATGTTGACAGCTGTTGGGCGGTAGTGTAAGCATTCCGTCCACTTACAAGGTCAATGCTTGACCGCTTTGCAATGATAATAAATGTACTTTGAGTCCTTTTTAGATCGACTCGCCGAGATGCCGACTAACGTTAACCGCGGATTTCCGTGCGCGGCCCGCTCTGAAAAGTTTTCACACATTCCATTACGAGGCAGTCGGGCGCTGAGCTTGTAAGTGAACGGAGAGTTGTAAGCTCGTTTGTTCCCAATCGCGGCTGAGCACATGACAGCAGTGAGCCGAGCGCTGTGTACTATGTAGTTCAATCTATTGTTCTATTTTATTATAATATAAGGCTACGCCATCGCCGTCGGTGCGCATGCGACCGTTGTGTAAGAGCTTTTCTTGGAAGCTTCTGCCTGACCTTGAAAACTTAGAAGAATAAATAAAAGAAATCGAACTACAACTGGAATCTGAACTTTTCAGATAGTTAATTAACTTATCATTCTTAGTGAAGTCGACAAAAAATACGGCGGTCGTCGGCGTACGTGTAGGTACTAAATATAACTGTACAAGTGGTCTCACGGCAAGGTCGGATTAGCTCGCGTGCTAGGTCACTAACTTTTGTATTTTTATATTTGTATTTATAGATAATAGACAATAGTTGATTGTTTTTTTTTTGTGGCTAAAACACCTGAACCAAAAATCTCAAGAACAGAAAAAAATGTTTTTTACATTTTTTTTAAAGTCTGGTTTAGCAGTCTGGCAGCTCTGTTCTTCGATGGAGACCGGCACGTGACGTTACGCACGAGCAACGTACGCGACGCGTGTTACTCTATATTTCTAATTAAACAAGACGTATCAATCGACGTGTATTACGAGTATGTATATCCGAAATAAAACTAAAATAACCCACAAAATAATTAAATTATAACATCATAACATAACATATTATCGTCAAGTATATCCCCCGAAAGAGCTAGCAGAGGTGTAATACAACACCCACACTTCACCGGACGATATTTAGTCCCAAATATGACAGGGGGTGAGCCTGTCGCCATACACCGGGCTTCAGTCATGTAGCAGATGACATACAATACGCACATATACATACTCGTATATGTATGTTCATACAACGAAAAAAATGGTGCGTGCCGTCTGGCTCGGTTCGAACTAAAACTACCTATAAACAACATAAACGTTTCGTCGCGAATGGTCAAATTCGCAAACGACCAAGTGATTGAAAAACCGTCAAAATCGCGATCGGTCAAAATAACATAAACCACACACAAGCAACATGCCAGTAACAATCGAGCCTATCCCTAGATTTTTGTTCTAGCAACACTGAAAACTGTTGAAAAATTCGAGTGACTGGCCCTCATTAAAAGAGTCGGACTATACAAAATTATAAAAGTAAAAAGCTCAGATTAGAAAAAAAGTTATTTTGAGAATAATAACTAGAAACTCTGACATCAGGGCTAGCTGGCCTAGATAGGAACTTGCTTGCTTGTAAGTATAAAAACTAAGGAACTATAATTAAGTAGATTGCACTCCAATAACTGACCGACTGATTTTTTATAATAATTATAGACTCTACGTCCAAAGCCTAATGTTTGAAGGTATAGTGTCTGAAGTAAGTACCTGCCGAGAAAGAACTCGTGCGAGACTAACTAGGCTAAAGGGAAACTAAGACACCAAGCTACATCGACGCAATTACGTTCCGACAATTGGATTACACGTGAGCTATCATTTGATCTGGAAAATTATGTGGACAAGCGTAAAAGCCGTTCTCAAAAATAAACACTTTGACATTGTACTGTAAACTGATAAATTATAAAATAAGCAGGATGAAGACGAGGCGAAAAACCATTGAATGTCTTTCGGATTTCATAATTGCTATGTTTGCCTGCCAAGCAAAAACTTGGCAAGAAACCGAACAGAAAAAATCTGCGTGTTCACAGAGAATAAGACATTTCCAATAGTAAATACAAAGACCGATACGAGCACACCGTGGCCTTAAACTTTTGGACTAGAAATCAACAACAAGGTTCTATGATGGCTCTACATCTATCTACACTCCAACACAAATTGAACATAAACATGGTCTTCAGTTAGACGATGGCAATACTTTGGAAGGGTATTCAGTGCACGATTCTCAATTCAAAATGTAAAAAAAATTAGCCCTTATTATTTGGCAGAGTAGATTTGCTGACAGGTTTGCGGAACCAATCACGTTTACAAAGCGGTCTGTTGAGGGAGGTCAGTGTTGAGTCGCGTCGCGTCCCTTCGCCGCGCCATGATTGTCTTCACGCACGCGCTTGTTGTTCAAGTTTCACCACATAGTGTAGTGTGTCACACGCACAAAACTATTTTGGTTTATCAATAAATATTTTTACATACTTACATGTATAGTATAAATAAATTCATGTAAGTAAATCAAAATACAAAGGTACACAAGTTATTAATACATTCTAGATTATATCCGTCGCCGATCCAACATATTCCTAAATAAATTGATCGTCTGTATAATCGGTCTGACCGCAAAATATCGCCTTGTTTTATATTGACTAGGAATAATAATTGCCCGACGATCTTGACTTCTGCCAAACAACAAGACATTCGATGCAAATCAATACGTGAGTGTATCCGTGACTATGGTTTATTCAACCAGGCCAGTCTGAAGCTGGAATAGGTATCTATTAGCGATCAAATGATACATTTTACACAGTAATTTGGCAAACATTGCCAGTTATAAGTTGGCGATAATGACATAATCGTGGGCGCCGGGTGCCCGCCACCCTCGGATGAAAACACCAGTCGCTGACATGCGGTAACGAGTAGAAAGACGGCGACATGTCGCTGCACACTTCTATATTTACTCACGTCATTCATCTGCGAATGACATCACCCCGCCGAATTTTTTACTATGTTAGTGATTATGTCTTTAAAAATATTTGACCAAGTATAATTTGAGATGACACCTTTGTGTTGTGATTCGGACGGCGCGTCTGGTGCGGAAGCGGGATCCGTGGGCTGGGGATTCGTTTCCGGCATTTATCGGCGCCGACGCAGCGCTTCTGCTAGCGTTTATTCTGTTGCCGCTAACATTTGTATTGACAAGATATATAACATTGTTATGAAGTGCAATGTAAGTATGTTGAACACAGAATGTGTACCTAGGTGTCAAAATGAAGCAGTGCAGTTAGTACTCGAACTAAGAGATCTTAGCATCCTTTACAAGTCATCTAGTTGACTTAGGCTGAATTGCACCAACTAATTTTAACTTGGTATAGTCAAAGCGTAACCAGACTAAAAATCTTTGGTAATTTACTGTTGGTTACGCTTTCGTATGCGTTGGTAGTGTTTTTTACGATAACCTAAGTGTTAGAGTAACATAACGAGATTGCGCTTCGGTTATAGTTAAAGTTAGTTGGTGTAGCTCAGCCTTAGTATGTCATTAGACGGAAATGTTCTAGGATATCATTGTACTCATCATTGTGACTGTAGACTTACGTTTCACGACCACATGCGGTCGCTTACTACTACTGATTGCTTCCGGAAATTAGGATTCATTATACCTGAAATTATAGAGAATTTAAAAGTACACACGCTATTAGACTTCTCTACACAGCACTGGTCCGATCAAAATTAAAAGCGAGCTCTGTATAGGAACCCACATGAGGAAAGGTACACCTAGATGATCGAAGAGGCACAGAAGCGATTTTTACGATTACCGTACCGTTGTAAGTTGTAAGTAAGAACCGTTGTAAGTAAATATAACGCTTGAAAATCTAGTTTTTTAATGTTTTATTTTAATGTGTGTAAATTAAATAAATGAATTATGACCAAGTTTTACTATGGGACTAATCCTGAAAACATTACAAAATATATGACAAATATTTTTATTGTCAAGCCTTCCCCAAAAAGGGGCTGGCAGAGGAAAGCGAAATGAAAAAAAAAACAACTGTTCTATAGGTAGGTAAATTTTGTTGACGATCAATGATCTTTTTATAGGGAACAGCTGATTTTTTTCACGATTCTATGGTTGCCCCATAATAAAAGTTGTTCATTATGATGACTACAATGGCACCCAAGAATATGTTCTATCTTAAAAGATACACCATGTTATTGAATTTTTTTTACTGGTTAGAACTCATCATACAAGTCACATAATTCGCGAATAAGTCATGCCTGATTAAACACTCGCTGGGGATTATTAGATGACGTGCCTGCACTGAACTGCGGTCGACCAGATAAACACAAATATGGATGACTAACTAACTTCATTACTAATACTAAAACAACACAGCAGATGACAAGCATTTCTTCAAAGCGGTGAATAAAAGACTTGCTTACTAACTAGAAAACTATTTAGGCGCGGCGACGCTTTGGCGTTTCTTATGGCCTCCGATACTAAAAAGCGCTACAAAAAAGTAAGTTCATCCACCTAATATTTACTCATCAAATAGCAATTAGCAATTAATTAAGTATCTCTTGAGGAGAGACGATGAAGGACGCATGAACTTTTATGCAAAGGTAACTAAATTATTTTCTTCTTATATGATGTATTTGAAAAATATTATTACGGTTATACCTTTGGTAAATGATAAACCTAAAAAATGATACCTAAAAAAATATTTCGTGCGTCGAAATAAATAGCGGCGAATCGTTGGCCCCTAAATGAATAGAATATATGACGCAATGCTAGTGTAAGACGTACCTTTCACGCGTACTACGAGTAGAAGGTATAAAAAAATTAGTCTGTCACTTTTCTTTTACACATTTTTTTCTTTTTTTTGTGTGTCTCTAGCCATAATAAGTACTCATAGGGATATACCTAAGTCATCTCTTGATGTTATTGTTATTACTATCAGGCTACATCCCTCCTTTAATATTATAAAATCGAAAGTAACTCTGTCTGTCTGTCTGTCTACTTATAGAATTTTCACGGCTGAACGGATCTTGATATAACATTATATAATAATTAGTTACAGTATATCACGAGAAAGGTGTCACGAGTTTTGGGAACTATTTTCTGAATAAACGCGAATGAATTCGCGGGTAACAGTAGGTAGTATTAAATACAGCTGAAAGTTTCAACATCATTATCCACTAACTGCTGAGAATATGCCTCTATAGCATTTCCATCTTTCCACTATTTTTATTTACTACCTTCCCAACGCCTGAAAAATATTATCTGACTACCGATGTGAAAAAGTTGAATTAGTTTTTAAATTAGTTACTACAGTGGCTCTGTGAGCTGAAGGCCTCGCGCGTCATTGCATATTCTTTCGAAATGGCGGTATTCATTTTTGTTTTCAATACCAACCATTAAAAAAAAAATCAAAAACTGAATCGACAATAAAATACCTCAAAATTAGCAAACCTGCTCACAAAATTTCACGAGGATCGGCTGAGAAATGCGACCTGTAGACAACAGCCGGACATCCGAGCATACGAAAGCATTTATAACTAAGACAGAGACGCTTCGCGCTCTTTCGGTCGGTTTGTTACTTTAAATTATTTTGTTTGGTAAACATTTACAATATTGGTACGCATTCGTGGAATAACCCCCACAAACCGACTCAATACTTATTACCTAAATCTAATTAGCATTTCAGCGAGAGTTATGCAATTTTTCACGGTTTCAGCACGTTTTGAGTTTATTTGTGTCACATGTAAGTAGATGGACAAAAGAACGTTTTCACATCAGTGAAACTATTTGGACATTATTTTTTAATAACAGTAAGTTTGTGAAGGCTAAGTCGCCAGCCCTAGCGTCAGAGAATTTAGACTGCTTGAAGGCCTCTGGGCATAGCTTGACGGTTGTTGTCATAAAACCAACCACCGGGGCCCACAATTGGGCTTGTCATCTGAACCACGGTAGCGCACAGTCGTAAATGCCAATACGGTCACCCATCCGAGAACTGACCGTACCGTCCGTTGCTGTTCGGTAGAAAAAGGAAATAGGTAAGTTTGTATATAGGCTAAGTATAGCTTGGGTTATTAGCGCTACGCAATAAGTGCTATTTTTATAAAATAACTTCTCGTGAATTTTTGTGAGCAGGTTCGATAATTACAATTATGGTTTTGTTTTTCGTTGATTCAGTTTTTGGAAACTTTTAAATGTTAGAGAAATGGGGGTAGAAAACGTAGCAAACACATTTCTGCCAAAGATAAGACTTGCAAGGACTTCAGCTCACAGAGCCACTAGTAAATCGATTTTTTTAGTAGGTACCTACAGACCTACATATTAGTTGAGTTACTAAGCCTTAGTCACATAATTTATAATTTGAATGTCTAAGAAGTTGTTTTTTATAATACACTAGCTGCGCCCCGCGGTTCCACCCGCGGTTAACAATTATCCTATGTGCTATTCTAGACTATAATCTATCTCTGTACCAAATTTCATCCAGATCTGTGCAGCCGTTCTGGCGTGAAAGAGTAACAAACATCCATCCATCCATACGTACAAACTTTCACGTTTATAATTTTAGTAGGATACCGTCAGCGGAACAAATAAGTTTCAAAAACCGCCATGCATTGTGAGTGCAAAGATAATAATAATTATATAATATAAGATAATAATAATTATATAATATTAGGTAATAATAATTTATCGTCCGGTCTCTTTGTACAAACGGGACGTTTCTGCCCTGCCTGAGGTTTGCGGGACCCGACAGTCTGAGAGTGGGACGTATGAGCACGAATATTGAAGTAACATGGAATCGAAGCCAGCTCAGTGAGACCACGTGAAGGTACACAATATTATAATAACAAATGAAGCGATGTTATGGAAAGAAAAAAAAAACACTCCCATTTAGAAAAGTACTTACCGATGGTATCTATTATTATTATTTATGTTCTGTGGTTTCTTGAAAATGTGTATATTCAAAATTAAAATTGTACTGACGAATATAATTACGCTCGACTTGGTCTCTACTCCTCTACAACAATTACCTAAATTATCGTAATTAATCCCGATCTTCTAACGTAATTAAATAATATATTTTACCATAAATATATTATCAGTAATCACACTATACTTGAAGGAAAATTACTGTTATTGCGAACACCATAAAGTTCAATTTTACAAAAAAATGTGACAAAGAGCAGACCGGAATACGAACAGCAATACACAATCAGTATACGTAAATATGTAGTATAACTAGCTAATACCTAACTACATTATACATATCAGTAAATTATTATGGAACGATAAATTTATAAAAAGACGATTGTTCGCTGCTCCTCACCACGCGACGGTTTAACTTTTCAACAAAGTATCTCAGTAACAAGTACCAATATTTTTTAAGGTTAAACGTTTTTCATCTTCTAATGTCGTATTGTCACGGAAACTAAATATGTGTGTAAAGTTGCACAAGAATCGGTTTAGTAGAAGTAGTTGAAAAACCTGTTGCAAGATTTGAAACAAACATACGAGAAAAACTAAATAAAACGGTTTAGAAATACGCTGACAAAGCCAGTCCGCGCGGGAAATACGGCTTGACGTCCCGCGCAATGTCGCGTGACGGAGACCAGTGTGAGAGTCGCCTAAGTTGATCACGGTTGCTTGTAACAACAGCCAATAATTTGAGATTTTAGCTCTCAAACACACTTGAGAGAAATTGGAATAAGTAAAGAGAGGAATTTTAGTTGAAAAGCTGCTTAAAGTAAATTTTTGTCGTTACTTCGTTCTTCTATTTTATTTTTTCTTTGTAAGGATGTTTTTATTTCGTCTCTATTTTCAGATATTTATCTACGTTTTTAGCTACGATGAGATTTGGATTTTATGTAAAAATAACTTTGAGCAGAATCTGGGTGTTCATAACGACCATGGGTCCTACCTTGACATATTATTGCCATGATGGTTACGTTTGTTCGATGACGCTTCGCGACCGCGAATCGTATCGCCGTGCATTAAGGTCCACGGTCGCGCAGCGTCGGGAACAATACGTAACTATCAAAATACCAATAAGATGTCATGGTAGGCCCCAGCACCCGTATTCTAAATCATGCAGAAACGTTTTCGTTCAGATTCTAAAAACGTTTAATTTAATTTCTTCGAATCTCAGTCCGCATTTGTAAGTTCTTAAACGTGATTTATTATTTCGATCGGATTTATACCCGATTTCCAATCCCAAACTCCACTTATGAAAGTATACTGAGACTCGAATTTCAGTTTAAAAGTTTTGAAATCCGATCGGAAACATTTCCGAATTAATGAGAATATGGGTGCAGATTCCCTTAATGCCGGGAGAAGTTTCCAGCGTGGCAACAATGTATTCGAAATAACTTGAGTCTCATCTTATTACTGTTCTTATTGGTGTTTTGTTGGGAGTACTAGCACTTATTAGTGAGTTAATAAATAAAGGATTGGATTTTAATTAATTCTAATTTGGGTTTAAAAATAAAAAAATCTCATCGATTCTCTGTATTAAATTGGAATTCGAAGATTCATTTATGAACGTCAAAGTTATAAAAATGACCCTACTTACCTTGTTCGGAAAGAAAATCATGCCAGAGCTTTGCGTAAAAAAAATCAAAATTGAAATCTGGTCGGTACCGGTCACTTTTTTCTTAGAAATTACTTGCCCAATATTTATTATGCTTTGGTATTGCGTTCACACTTCACAAGCTGGACCGCAAAATTCATTGGACGAACTTAGATAATTATAGAACACTAGCTGTCACGCCGCGACTTCGATCGCGTTTATATATGTACATACGAGTATATATGTGAGCTATCCTATCTGTTAAGTTAGATCGAACTGCACACGGTGTGCAAATTTGATTAAAATCGGTTAAGTAGTTTAGGAGTCTATAGCGGACAAACAACATGATACGTAATTTATATACATTAAGAAGATAAGAACATAACATTTGAGTATATGTAACATAGTGTACAATGTTTGGATTAGCAAATTTATAATGTTTTTTTTTCTCCAAATTATTAAATTTAATTTAAAAGTATTGTTTGTGAATTATTTTTGTGCCTTAAACAATAAAAAAAACGAATTTCATTTATGCCAGCAACAACTAGGCGGTAATATTTAGGTTCAAATATCTGAAGCGTTCAGAACTAAACTCTGTATGTGTAACTACGAGTAGTTCAAAATTAAAGTAGGTGTGGTCATATGTATTGTGCGTGCAGTGTTTGGGAAACTCCATCGAGTCGCCACACCCAAAAAATCCTAAACCCATATCCCGCAGTCTTAGCACAAAATAACCGCACTAGATCCAATCTAACTGTCATTTCAAAACGCGGCCGTTTCGCAAGCTTTAAAGTCGCTCAGCGAACTGTATTGACAGAGCTACGCTCCAAGTTCCTCTAAAGTTCTAAGGCATCGTATACGGGATGCAAATCGAAATACAAGACAGTATCGGAATTCGCAAGGGAATCAAACCGTTGAGTGGAGTAGACATGTTATCTGGAATGGCGACCACAGAAAAAGTATGTCAGCCAACTACAGTGTACTGCCTGTAATCGAAAACGGTTAACAGAAGCTCCTGGCGGACTCCAGAGGACCGAGCTGAGTAGTATGGCTTAGAAGAGGACCATGTTCAGTAATAAAATAGTGTTATTTACCTACCTACCGATTTAAAATCGTGCTTACCAAACAAAACACTTACGGGCTGTCAGAACTCGTCCCAACCGCTGCTATATACCAACGACGCGACGGTAATGGCGCGAGGGTGACCAAATTCTGGCTTTTCCTAGTGAGTAACTTACCTGAGTGGCGAATCCCAAGAAAGAGAGTTTCCTCTTGCCGGCACTCATGTTGTGTTCGCGTCGCGTGCGGTGCGCGTTAATCGCGCGCCAGTCTAGTCTCGCGCTAGTGGGGAGGCGGCCGCGGCGCGACTGTGGCGCGCGCCGCCACGCCGCCGCGCCCGCGCACCTGTCGCACGCTCGAGGCCACTCAACCGCGCGTCTGCGCTGCGCTCGCGCAGGGCTTCACATCTCTAACCAAGCTCTGCACGTGCGCTCTCCTGGGAACAACACAATTTTTTTACGAAATTGTGACTTGGCTTGCATAATTATCACTGCTTCGTTGTAATAAAAGACGCGTAAAAAATAATGTTCACGACTAACTTCAATTGACTGAAATGCAATTATATTTATGGCATCAATAAGTATCTAGGTAATTACAAAACAATATTAGCCCTGTAGCAAAAGTCTGTGGCTTGATTACAATAAATATTGGTGGTCCAGAAATCATAGCTGCAGATCCTGGTCACCCTAGCCCTAGGCAAAACCAGTGTGGATCTTAACTACTATCAGACTAAGACACACGTCACGAACAAGTCATAACATTTCATAAGTACCTAGGTACTTGTATACGTTGTTCTAAAAAAGACATTCAGTTGTATCAGAGTTGTGACTCGACTACATTAAACAAGACCGGGAAATAACAAATGGGTAAGTATAGATAAAGGCATTAGCCAAATATGCCGTGAAGAGATAAGATTGTAATGACATATCAATGCTTCCGGCTGTCCGATGAAATCTCAACGACTCGTTAATTTTGGAACATTAACCAGCGTTTTTTTTTGTAATTGAGTCAAATCAAATCTCTTTTAGATTTAAATCAGCTTTCTGCTAAGATATCGACTAAACGTCGTCATGTCGTGAGGAACATAAAAATCATAAAACCATTAAGTATCATTTTAATTCAGCAAAAAAGCTCTGTTATTATCCGACTGCGCAAGAAGGAGGGTTATTATGTTAAGTACCTACCTATGTAGACAAGTGACGTGAAGTTAATTAGTTTTGGTTCTGTGGCTCAGATCAAGTTGAATAGGACTTGAACACGGCTATATATGGACGGTAGGCTAGGACAATAACATGGCTAGGCTATTCAGGGTGCTTTTAGCGAAGATTGATATCGCTGCAAGCGGTTCCGGCATCGATTTCGTGGATTCAGCAGCTCTTTGACTTGTAGTACTGTACTTGTAGTCAGAAAATCTGACAACTACGCCTAGCAATGTCGTTTTAGCAACCTTATTTCAAAATCAGTTTCGGAGATACATAATATACGTAGTAAGTATAGATAGGAGAAAAATTATGGGCTTACTCATTACGTTGCACATGAACCATGGCATAAATCTCGATAATTCAATACTTTGTCATTAAAAATTCATCGTTACTAAAAAGGTGTAGTCGCAGTCTGGTCAAATACCCCTAAAGTTCAAGTATTTTGCGGTTAAATCTTAAGGATTCTCATAGCGTGACTTGAGACACTTTTCATACCCTAGGCCCTATGTAGTAGGGAGGATTCTAACTCGTCTTATTTTTCCAGTGTACCATCATAATTATTGTCAGCCCTTAATCCGCCCTTAATCCTCTCCTGCAGAACATTTTCACTCATTCCGGTTCTAAATATCATTAGTATTACTTTTACCTACTTGTTCAATTTTAAGCACGCTGAAATTCAGAATTTAATCGCTTTGACATGCTCGCTCTGCACTATTCAATGCAAAGTTATTTGAAAGCGCTGCGACGTTCAAATTCAAAGTTATTTTGCATTCACAAAACACAAAATATGAACGCAGCCAGTTTTAGTCTTCCGTTGAACATCCGTTGGTAATGAGCATGTGGTTAAACATATACATATAATGGTTCTGCGAATTGAAATTCTGGCATTATTCGTTTTCGGTACGGGGTACGTTTTCCGGATGAATGCAATCTGTTTGAGAATTTTCCGTGAATTTTCGTTTGGCAACTTATACTTACTACCTCCTACCCTTTTCATGACATTTTAATTTATTTATACGCAAAGTTACATTTCGAACTGGATATTGTTTCCCGACTGCGCAAGAAGGAGGGTTATGTCTTTCAACTGTATGTATAAATGTATGTATGTGGGAATGTATGTACGAGTAGGTATGTCTGTAGGAGGTTTATTGCACGCCCTAGCCTAAACACAGCTCGATGTATTTCGACATGTGAGGTGTCATTTGAATCGTCTTGATAGTGGGTACTTATCTGACATAGGATACAATATTTTGCAGCCGGGCTTTTTGTTTTTCTTTTAGTAATGTTACTTGTCAGTAGGCGAGTTATTTTTTGGTCAGTGTCTCTCTCGTTCGACATAGGAGTGAGAGTGCCCAAAACACATCTCACGTGTCAAGAATACGGGGTCTGACATCAAAGCAATAAGTGCTTCGATTATAATATATGAGAGAAACGTTAGGAAAACCTAATCATGGACCGCATAAATTAGGTGCACGCACACAATTCATCGTAGTTACCAAGAAACGCAACAAGTCGCAACAGTGATATATATTGTTGTCTCGTTCTGGCTACAGCTCTTGTCCGTCTTTTTGTTACTGATCCACGTAACAAAACACTGTGCTGCTGTTGCTACTATAACGGAGCTGTGTAGTGTCTATTTGCTTGTGTTGTATTTGGTCCACGTGTTGTGTACTAGGAATTAAACTCGTACCGCTTCTCCTTAGTATGAGCAATATTCACACTACGATGAATAAGTGCCTGTAAATTATAAGGATTCCGACCATGAAATATAAATTATAATACAGATTGGTACATTTGTGTTATATCTGATGAAAAGGTATAAAGTAATAGGAATTGAAATCAATTTTTTCTACATTATGTACATGCAGTAACTGAGAGTGCAACAGAACTGGAAGAGACGGCGTGGCTAAAAAAGAAAATCTATGTTCAACAAACAGCCCTCGATGGGAAAACAAATATTCGGGACACTTGCACACACGGTTATATTCTAACCCCAAACTAACTAATGCTTAAAAAAATTGATAAAGATGAATAACAGTAGTAATAGTAATAATTATGTACTCAGGTAAATAGTACATACATATCTCCCTTGATATTCTATCTACCATCTAAAATCTTTGTTTGCTATCACAGCACGTATCACAGGTACTGCATCTAATATTATAAAGAGTATTCTGACGGTAAGTATACCTATTCTTAATTTCTGCAGCGATTTCTACATACTACGTACATACATACCAATAATATTATCTTTTGTACACGAAGCTCCCACAGCAAATGTTAGTGGATCAGCATAATGCTTGGAACTAATTCTGTGGCCTTATTAGTAAACGGGAGAATTTTATAACGTTCTTATTTTCAGCATTTAATGTTTAGAAATTATGAAATGTTTCTATCTAGGAACAACATCGAAAGGAACAGGGTTTTTATTGATTCCGGTCATGGTGTAATAAAATACTCCTACTGTTTTTTGGATCATGATTCCGGTATACCGGTCTAGTTTACTTTGACATTTAACTAATAAAATGACGTATATTTTTATGCCATGAAAATGACAAATGGTCTATGACTTTCCTCCGTTCGGCTTCGTCCTAACCACAGAATAATAACTAAAGCAAGTTTA
Organism: Peribatodes rhomboidaria; assembly: GCA_911728515.1. Classification (NCBI taxonomy): domain Eukaryota; kingdom Metazoa; phylum Arthropoda; class Insecta; order Lepidoptera; family Geometridae; genus Peribatodes; species Peribatodes rhomboidaria. Next base: position 1,375,925 of record OU452166.1, read on the forward strand.
GTTTGCTTTAGTTATTATTCTGAGGTCCTAACTAAACAAACTGTAAACAAGTGACTGTATTTAAAATGCAGTGCCCGGACAGTGCGTACTATGAGTACCTAAGTACGCGTGTTCTGGGGCTTACCACGAGTTTTGATCGTTACTAAGATCAGATCTTATATATAGTTTAGAAATTGAGAAAATTTGCCTTATAAGGTCTTACAAATAAACTTATCCGTCAAGCTCAAAAACTTTCAAAACCATTCCTAGCTATTTCTTATTACAACGGTAGCTATCCTACTTTACTCGTAGAACAAAACTCTATCAGTTTGTGATAAAATCTTATGTAAGGTAAACTGAATGAAAAACAATGATAAGTATCTTAAAAAAAATATTTTTATTTACGAATATTTCCAAAAGTTGTTCGAAAACAGCTCCCCTCGATGATGGCTTTAATTCCTTGTTTTCTAGATTGTTTACTAATTATTTAGTCACAGGTATTCCATTATTCAAATAACTGAATACTAGCTAAATATTTCTAATGCATGTCCGACATCTTCGTCAGATTTCTGAAATTATCGTTCTAAGCGTCATCTCCTCTTTCATCTTCGCAAAAGCGGCGTTCATTCGCTCAACTTCTTCTACACCAATTCTCGGCACGTTCCCAGACAAAGAAATTAAGCGGTGTAAGGTCTGGAGAACGTGCTGGCCACTCGATGGAGCCACGTTATCCGATCCACGTGTTGGGGAAACCATTGTCCGCAGATACTCGCGTATAGAGATAGTAATAGCCGGGCAGCCGTGTTCCGGAAAATCATTGGGTGTTCTTCCTCGTTTATCGGCAAGTCGCAAATCAGTTCCGCCAGATCATTTTGAAGGATCTCTAGGTAGTTATCCACGTTAAGATTGTCCAGTGAATAATGGGATGCAATCAGGTGGCTACCTATCACACAAACCCAGATGTTTACTGAAAATGTTGATGTTTCTTCGCACGCCCTACAGCCTAAACAGCTTGATGGATTTTGAAATTTGAGGTGTCATTTGAACCGTCTTGATAGTCAAAGTAGCATTTAAAGATGAAGCCCGTGAAAAAGTAAAGGAAAAAATTACTTTGTGAAAAAAGTCAGTATTTTTATCATTGTGGACGCTAAACAAGCAGATTTCAAAAATATAGAACACTAACTAGATAACGCGGTTTTCAAACGTATCACGATCTACCACTCCAATTCAATCTTCACGTCAAGGGCGACGTCAGCGCGTGCCAGCCGGGCCAGCTCCTGAGATCATCCTCAGGGTGACGCTTTGAATCGCCTGGAGTCTCTTGCTTTGCTGGCTGTCAAAGCGCACACCATGCCGAGGCAGTGTAGACCAATCGTGTTCATTTATACGTCTTGTAAATCCCCACCTTGGTCTTTCGCACCTTATAGCGTCGTACAGACTTGAGAATAAAATGTGCATAATTGCCCACATCATCCTTCAGTTAGGAATGGTTTCATCCTCCTCATCGTTCTTTACTTAGAACTCATTTCTTTGATTTTACAAACAATCTAACATTTTAACAGATCAATAGCGTTCAAAATAAATAATTAAATGTATTTATAATAGTACGGATACTCGGATGTGCGCGTATTTCTATAACGCTAGATGGCTCTTATTACTAATTCTATAAATTAAAACTAAAATGTGAGAAATAAATTAAAATATGAAATAGACAAAAAACCTTTTTTCATATGATTAATTTTTTACTTTTCAGTTTTTTATTTTATAACAATTTAATTTACTCGTCGTGTCATTGTTTTTCTTACAAAAGATTTTTTTCACAAAGTGATAGCGTTTTATAACGGTATCGGATATTGTTGTATGAGGAATAAAATAAGGATGTTTTTGAAAGTATTTGTACTTCATCGAAAAGTTTAATTTTTACCCGACTGCGCAAGAAGGAGGGTTATGTTTTCGAGTGTATGTATGTATGTTGAAGGTTTCTTTGGCACGCCCTACAGCCTAAACAACTGCATGGATTTCGAAATGTGAGGTGTCATTTGAATCGTCTTGATAGTGGAAGTGACATAGGGTACAACATTTTGCAGCCGGGTTTTTTGTTTTTCTTTTAATTTTGTTACTTGTTTATACAACGAGTCAAAGTTGAATTTATAGGCTTTTTTTTACACTATAAAAGCTCTAAAAAATATTTAGTCCTAACGTGCTTCTATTTTGCACTGTATAGCCCGAGGATGTATCAGAGACCAAACTCAAATAAAAGATCACAATTGTTTCTAAAGTTTTGGTGCTTAAATAGGTTACACTTCTGTAAAAATAAAAAAATCACGTAAAGCTTTTCAAAAAAAATGTGGGGCCTAAGATTAGATCAGTCAACTTGTATTTTCTGAATCAGACATTGAACATCCCTATTCCGTTTGTCGGACCCTAGATCCAACACCCTGTTCAGAGTGGCGACTGGAGGCAATCAGTCAGTCGCCCAGTTTACTAAGTTAGGATGAAGCCTTAGGTATAATCGTATTCCTTGGAATTTGACACTTGCCTACCTTACCTACTTGGAACAATTACATCACCTTACCTTTTACCGACCTTACCTTGTCCGACAGTTATATATCCTAGCCGTAACGTTGCGATTCCATAGAACAGCCATCAAAACAATCGTTACCTCGACAGGATCAACTCGACGCAACGTCTGGCCGATTCCCCGAACTAGAACGGCATTTGCCAAACGGTCCTATTACTTCAAAGCTCCGTTTCCATACCAGTACATAGACAACACACTCAGTATATTGCCACTATCACGTTTTCAAAGTACGCACGTCAAACGTACAAAGCACGTCAAAGAAAAAACTCATGATGGCTTTCTTCCCTAGACCACACTTTAACGGAAAAAATACTCCAAATTATCAAATAATGTATAACAGTCATGCGCACGCGCACACGCACACACACACTTTTGTTTCTATACTTATATACTTACTTTTATTGTAAACTCTAAATAAGGTTTAGTACCTATAGTAACTTTAGTTTAGTAAATTTTTGGTGTATAATGTGTGATATTTGGTTGTGTCGATGTGTTTAGTCTAAAACTAGGCTAAAGTTGGGCATGCAGCATGTGTTGTGTGGTTTCTGATTGTCTGGCATTTTCTGCAATTTTCGTTTGTCTCATTAGAGTCTTTAATTATGTTTTTTTTTTTGTGTTGATAACGTGATCTTAAATGGCGATCGTGAACCCTTCTGTTTCAGGGAACAGAGATCCAAGTTTCAGCCATTTATTTATTTGAGGCTTCTAGATCAATGTGATCCTGTTCAAGATCGTGGAGGTGTCTACCGTGAAACTCTTTCCTATCCCAGGTGTTAATTTTATCAGTTTCAGCAGCTTTTGGAGATCTAGTTTGGGTGTCTCTAGTTTTCAGATTTAGAGGCGTAAAACTTTTGTCAGACTCTACGGTGGCTAAATGAAAATGACTAAATTCAGCTTTGGTGTAAAAGAATTTGCGTAGATTGTTAACCTGTCCTTCCTATAGCACTTTCAAATCTATAAGCCCTCTACTCCCTTTCAATCGCTTGACAGATATGCGCTCAATTGCAGACTTCGGATGCAAGTTGTTGTGTTTGGTGAGTGTTCTAGTTTTTATTTAGTTTTTTTTTCTTTCTGACTTTCTGCTTTCAAAGTCAAAGTCAAAGTCAAAGTCAAAATGTTTTTATTCAATTTAGGTATCAAAGATACACTTATGAACGTCAAAGTTATTTAAATAGACTCGACCGCCTTGTTCGGATAAAAAGCCTCTACTCAGAAGAACAGGCAAGAAACTGAGGGGCATTATTTTTTCAAATAATAAATAAATTAGTCTCACAAATTTTGGCTTACAACTAGGTAATATCTATAAATATTAGTGGCTACTTGGCGGAAGTGGAAGGCTCCAGACATCTTTATCTTCTAAATAATTCTTAACCTTATAATATCCTCTTTTCATTAATGTAGTTTTTACATGTGATTTGAATTTTCCCTCGGTGAGCCCTGTTATATTTTTCGGGATTTTATTGTAAAAACTAACGCAGTTGCCTAAAAATGACTTTCTTGACTTAGTCAGTCTAAATCTCTGTACAGCTATCCTATCCTTATTTCTAGTGTTATAATTGTGATAGTCACTGTTCAATTTAAATTTATGTAGATTTTTGCGAACGTGCATAATATTTTCAAAGATATATAAAGAAGGTAAAGTTAAAATATTTATTTCTTTAAATAAATCTCTCAATGATTCACGGGGACCCATTCCGTAGATAGCGCGGACCGCTCGCTTTTGCAAAATAAAAATGGCCTCCACTTCAGCAGCTGATCCCCACAGCAAAATGCCATATGACATTATGCTGTGGAAGTAAGCAAAGTAAACCATCCGAGCTGTAGCTATATCCGTCAGTTGCCTAATCTTGCGAACCGCATAAGCAGCAGAACTAAGTCTCCCAGACAGAGCACTAATATGTGGACCCCATTGCAGTTTGGAATCAATGCTTATACCCAGGAACACCGTCGCCTTGTCTATGTTAAGTTTATCGCCCTCAAGCATTACGTTTGGTTCTATATATCTAACATTAGGCATGGAAAACTTTAAACACTTAGTTTTTTTTGCATTAAGTAACAAATTGTTCGCAGCGAACCATCTCGAAATAATAGTCAGTACGTTGTTCACATGCACAAGTTCACTATCTTTCCTATCTGTTCTAAAAATAAGAGATGTATCATCAGCAAATAGAACTATGTCTGTAAGGTCCTTAACCATATACGGCAAATCATTTATATACGCCAAAAATAAGAACGGGCCTAAGATAGAACCTTGTGGTACTCCCATTGTAACTAAAGATCCGGAAGATGTGACGCCATTAATTCCCACTTTTTGTTGTCTATCAGTTAAATATGACTCGACAAGATCTAGAGCGATTCCACGAATTCCGTAGTGGTGTAATTTACGGATCAAGGTGCGGTGTTCTACACAATCAAACGCTTTGGAAAGATCACAAAAGACACCGATGGCATCCTGTGAACTCTCCCAAGCTTCCATCACATGCGTAACTAATCGAACTCCCGCATCTGTTGTTGATCTACTTTTCGTGAAACCGAACTGATTTTCGTTTAATATACTGTGTATGTTAAAGTGACACAACAGTTGATTAAGTATAATCTTTTCAAATATTTTACTCAAAGCCGGAAGCACAGAGATGGGTCTGTAATTCGAGGGATCTGACTTACTACCCGATTTGAAGATAGGGGTAATTTTGCTGTTTTTCATTAAATCGGGAAATGTGCCTCTGTCAATACACATGTTAAATATGACCATGAGGTGTGGTGCAATAGTTTCTATTAAAGACTCTAACACTTTTACTGATAATCCCCATAAATCTTCACTAGATTTAACTCTTAAGCTTTTGAAAGTTTTGATAATTTCAGAGATGGAAGTGTATCTGAACCGAAAGTCTGGTATATCCCGCGAGAAGTGTTCTTTTAGAAAAGCACCTGCATCATCTGGAGACGAGTTAAGCGTTTTGGTGGCATCAAAGGGTATGCTAGAGAAGAAATGTTCAAAAGAGTTGGCCACCGATTTTGCATCAGAAACCGGCTGATTCTCAACTACCAGCGTAAATTCTGAATCCCTCGACTTACTTTTTCCCGTCTCTGTGTTGATGGTCTTCCAGACAGCTTTTATTTTATTATCGGATTTTTGAATTTTATCTTTTATAAACAAAGCTTTAGCGCGAATGCAAACCGACTTAAAAGTTTTCGAGTATTTTCTAACATAGTCATGAAAATCCTTACTAGATGTCAGAGATTTCTTGTTATATAAATCATACATAACATCTCTACTTTTTCGTATACCTCTGGTCGCCCAGTCACTAAACTGTATTTTTTGGTTGAATTGAATCTTCTTCTTTGGACAAATTTCATTAAATTCATTGCTAACTATTTTAAATAATTTTTCATAACTGTCATTAGGGTTATTGACAGAAAAATCAGTTCAAATAAGTTTATTATTATTTTATAAACTTGTTTATTTTATAAGCTTTAGATAGTCGATGCGTTCCGTAACGTTGGCCAAGTAAAACTGGGACCTTATAACGGTCCCAGCAAACGCCTGCGTTACGAAACGCATTTAACTCGGGGGTGAGTATTCCCCCGGCTGAAGCAGAGAAGCTGGATCGAGTGTGTATTTTCGCTAGACCGCAAGTAAAGGTAAAGTAAAGGCTGGCTGTGATATTTATAATTATTTCCAATAAAACACTTTATAAAAATCCAAAGCTGTTCAAAAACATATTAAAATGTTGATAACGGAAAAATTTACGACTGGTTTGATAGCTGTCTGTTTTAAAATTACTATGATTATTTTACTCTTGGAATATTTTAGTTTTACCGTGTTAGGAAACTTCGTATTTCGGGAAACACCCTATGCTAGATAGGCTAGGGTTACTGCAATAACTTTTATCGATATCGACATTTTGTTATTCGCATTACTACTTATTTCTCGATATAAAATTATTTATTCCATATGTTTCTCACTATTCGTCCTGTCACCGTTTTGACGGTACATTTTTATGTGGCAGTCAGTGCAAAGTGTTAGGTTTTAGAACGTTGTACTAAATATCCGTGTCTTTCCCCGTATTTTAATTCTCTTTGTCCTCATTTAATTAGGGCTTCAACATCAGGCGATGCCACGTGGCTGCTGCGCTACTGTCGCCATCGCTCCGTCATCACACTAATATTATAAACATGTTTTATTCTAGTAAAGAAGAGAAGAGATGTGAAAGTGTGGGTGGATGGATGGATCACGCCAGAACGGACGAAAGGATCTGAATAAAATTTAGCACAGAGATAGATCATAGGTAGTCTGGAAGAGCAAAAAAACAATATCGCGGGGCGTAGCTAGTGTTACTAGAGGAGAGAGACCCGGTCCGGCTTAACACTGCACCTCTACCTAGAGGTGCCGTGTTAAGCCTACATAAACCTTCTATGAACATTTTAAACTAAAATAATGGTGAAAACTGTATCAAAATCCGTTACTTCCTTACAAAATGGTTTACTAGTAGTTAGCGGATTTATAGACAGGTGAATGACAGAGAGACACGATGACACGGAAAGCGACTTTGTTTCATTTTTACTATTTGGAGAAGAGAAGAAGAGATATGGTCATCTAGCATAGGTCTAGGGTTCCGGGAGCCAACACCTGATGTCGTCACTCGTCAGCGTCATTTCTCTTTTTCGAAGTTGTTATAAATGACCTAGTTCGATCTTGGTTTTGCATCGATTGACGTCAATGCGTATGTTACCGACGTGACAATTCTTGTCTCAGAACGTTGTACCTACCTCAGTAAGTTATCTAATCGACCGAGCGAGCGATAATGCTTCAGCTTTGACAAAAATTCTTTCGTATGTTCGATTTCTGTTCGAATCTCTGTCCGGATCTTTGCCTTCCTCTACAGATAAACGTAGGCCACGAGTTCTGCAGCTTACAGAGCCACTAGTACGTATGTAAGAGTGATCAGTCACGCGACAGAAGTGTGACGGAAAGCGCTATGAGCTCAGATAAATAATAAATGTTCAAACGCTAGCCAATTATTGCGGTAACTAACTAACTCTTGATGAGAATTTGGTTTATGGCTGTACAAACCAAATTCTCATCAACAGTTAGTTAGCCTTGCGATCAATGGTTTGTTTGTGCGACGCCTGACAAATCCACCAGAGCAACCGCGGCGCCCTACTGCCGTCGCCGTGACGCCTGGCTATTCCTTGATAGCAAGCTAAGCTATAGCGTGGAGCACTCCAACAGCGGTCTGGCCCTAACGGGGACCTATTCTGTAATCTGCCTACTAACGATGAAACTGGGTTACAACTCTGCAGATTCCACCGGCCGGCGCTATGCCCAGTATGGACACGCAGTTGCTAAGCGAGTCCAGTGTGGACAATTACGTAGGGTAGGTATCTGTCGCCTCTGTGCTTGTTTTTCGTATGTCCAAATTTATCGAAAATCATGTTTATGTTCAGTATTGTTAAAAGTCCGGCGACCTAACTAACTTCGACCTAGGCGACCTAGACTAACTTCGCATTGGCTTAAGGTATTCGATATCCATTTCGTCTAGAAGAAGAAGACGAGCGAAGAGAGCGAGTAATGATACTGATGAGCCTCTAAACTTACCTACAGAGTGGCAAAGTGCAATTTCAATTTTTTTTAATGATTTTTGCACTTAATCATTCTTAAGTAACTAAGAATTTCCCTTGTATTATGGATTCATTTAACAGCTAATGATCTAGACAACCTCCCTATGTAATGGAATTTATGATTTGTTTTGTTTATCTATTGAATAAATCAAAGTGACCACTTCAAAATGAGGATATTTTTCATAGCTCTATTTTCGCTTGAGAACGTTTAAAAAAAAACCAAGAACATAGGGGCGGAGATATTGTTAATTTAATTGTACATGCTAAATTTCATCATAATCTGACAAATGGTTTTCAAGAAATTTGAGTAGCGCGTTTGTATGGAAATTTCAGAGCGTCGCGGCTAAGACTAAAATTCCAGTTTTGTTGATTAAGAAACATTTAAAACTTTCTGCTGAAAAAAACAAAAAAAATCCTTTTAATTTTATTTGCGACACCGAGACGTAATAAAATGTGCATGCTTGTTTCGTATATGTCCTGTTTTTTCTTTTATTTCCTACATCGTAAAAAATGTTGAGTGCTTGAGTACTATAAGTCCACTTATTTGACCAATGACAGCCCGCGAAACTATTTCCGCCTTGTTGTTTGATTTTCAGTGTAGCACGCGTGTGGCACGAGACTGAAAGAGAATTGAGAGAATCGCTTCGTCGCTCCCGTCAAATATTCAAAAACAGTTTAAATTCCACAGACTTCAGACCAAACATTCGTTATTTAACAGCCGTATGTACACACACATAGATTCGTAGCTTAGGCGGGGGTGCACTACGGATGTTCGTTATTCCTTGTAATCGACATTGGAAAACTGGTTAGGTATTTGTCAAGATTTTAGTTTCTCCAAGTAAGCATAGGTTTACTTGGCCACTGTTTTATAACACCTGGGACGCGAGCACGGACATTTAATCTGACGTTTCAAATCGACAAAATCGGTAATTAATTCTTTAGAAATTTGTCGATTTATTCGATTTGAAACGACAATGTCCGTGCTCGCACACCTAGACCTTCAAGTTTTATTTATCTATGCACTTCTACTACTTTTAAATGTCTGGAACCAAGATTATTTGGTAATCAGTAAATATCTTTCAATTAAAACAAAAGTAGAGACAAGTAATGTTAAGAATTCTTTTTCTCACATGACGTGTGGAGACTACTAGAATAGATACGAGTATAAATAGGTACCTAAATAGATACTTAGAAGGTTTAATTTAATTTGAAAGTTCAAGTGACCTATAAAATTTTGCTGTAGCGGCATAGTTACCTACCTACCTTCCTAAGGACATATTATAATTTATTTAAAAGGTAAAGATTTAACACTAATCAATGAAAACTTTGGCAATGAATCCAATACATTATTCGTTTTTGTTAGCAACTTTATTCCTAGATCCCTAATCCACTCCCTGTTTGTACTTAAATACTACATTCAAACGTACCGATAAAAAGAAAATCCAATGGATAATTTGTGGTGTGAAGCACTTTCACACCGGGATGCACTACACTTTACCGTTCACCGATTTTCTTGCAATGAAATGATCATGAGAAGTTGTATTTTTGAAATTAAAATAAATGTAAACCACCGAACTTTGACGTGCTGTCATCTACATCCGTATTGTGCAGAATACACCCCAAGCGGGCCTTCAGTGCAGGGACCCTATTCGGAGATTTGAGATTTTCATCTCATCATTTTTCGTCCTTGATGCTCTCGTTTGAAACGTCGTAGGTTTAAGAGTGACAAAGATTTATTTATTTATTTATTTATTTATTTAATTCAATACAAAAATGGTTTACAGTCTAGACACCAAAACACCATATTGTCATACAATAGTTACATGACGAGTAGTTTGTATTGTCATACAAAGATAAAATCTCTTCTCATCTCACGCATAGGAATAGCCCCAGGGGCCCTACCTATTCGGAGATTTAAGATTTTCATCTCACTTTTTTTCGTCTTTGTTGCTCTCGTATGAAACGTCATTAGGTGTGAGAGTGACCAAGATAAAATCTCATCTCATCTCACGCGCAGGAATAGCCCCCCAGTGCAGTGGCCCTATTCGGAGATTTGAGATTTTCATCTCACCTTTTATCGTCCTTGTTGCTCTCGTTTGAAACGTCATAGGTGTGAGAGTGACCAAGATAAAATCTCATCTCATCTCACGCGCAGGAATAGCCCCACAGTTTATCTTTTTTATTCCCAGTGAAAAATCATCAATGGCATCTCTTTCATTTACCTGTTGCAACAAGGTTACTAACTACTCGACCGTTTATCATGAAATTTTGCATAAACGTTGTCTGGGGTACAGAAAAGGATTTAAGGAACTTTTTATACCCAAAACAATAACGGTTCCTGTAAGGCCGCGGGTGAAACCGCGGGGCTCAGCTAGGACAAAAAGTGTCTAACACAAGTTACAAAAATAAATGTAGATATTCAAACGCATGCAAAGTGAGGACTAAGAACTTTTTAATTTACACTTGATTCCGTCATGCTTAACAGAGCGTTGTTTTCGAACAGTTTTGTAGATTTCGGTTCATTCCGATGACAATACAATATTAGCTGTTATTTATGAGCATCTTTAATCAAAGCTTTAAAGTATATCAACACTAAAAAATCCTATATTTTAGTTATGTCAAACTCATAAAGTTTAGTTTAGTCTTATTTAAGTTTTATTGTTTTTATTTTATGTGTTTAATACAGAGCTAAAAAATTTTAAAATTTAGAGGCGGTTACCTCGTGAGCCAAGTCAAGGTACTTGCTGAGTTGGTCCTGCTCGGCTTTCACGAGGTTCTCGTCATGTGGGATGGTGAAGTCGACGAGCACTGCCCGGCGCTGGGATCGGTCGACCAGCACGATATCAGGCTTATTGGCTACAATAGTCCTGTCCGTGATGATAGACCGGTCCCAGTAGAGCAAAGCACGGCCATTCTCGAGAACTGGCGCTGGTGCGTACTGATAGTACGGCATCTCAGACTCGACAAGATCGTATTCAAGGGCAAGTTGCTGGTGAATGATCCTTGCTAATTGGTTCGGTGGCAAATAGCTCAGGATAGAGAAAAAAGGACAACGTTGGAGGAGGCCTTTACCCGACCTGGAGACCTTGCTAATAATCGAAAATACATAGTGATAAAGATGTAATAACATAATAAAATTAACAGTAGGTAAATTACGAAGCAATGTAGAAGGTCAAATAAAAGCTTTTTTATTTTTATTTTATTTTTTCGTTCTTACTAGTGTAGGTAAGCCCATCATTCGTAATTTTATTTGTGCACGTTTCGCCTATATATCCACAATAAAACTGTAAAATAAGGTATAATATTATATTACCATCATAGACATAGAGTAAAGACCCCTAATCGGTCAAAAATAATGATTCCAAAAAAAGTAAACCAAACCATTGAAAGTCAACCAATTCACTAGTCAGTCTTCGATGTCATCCAGTAGCGGTTACGTCTCCCCACTAACCAATAAATATGGTGAACTGTGTAGTCCACTCATGCCGAAATTTCAGAATATCCAAAACAGTAAAAAAAGGCAACGTCACATATCATCCGTAAGTCTTAAATATATTTTTATGTGCTTTAAAAAGCTAATAATTGTAATTAATTCTTAATGTCAACAGAGCGAGAAGTTGCTGAAAAAAATGTTGCCACAATGTATTTTTTTTATTTTCCCAATAAATTATGTTTAGGTTTCTTAAGGATCCAATTTAGCCGATCAGTGGACAAAAATAATTCGCCAAAGTAAAAATGAAAATTAGTGGAAACTTCGTCGCCTTTCAACAATTTGCTCTGTGCACCTTCGCAAGAAAGAAAGATACGTAACAGTAAAATGTCGTGATAAGCAGGCGTCAGTTTTATTTTTATGTAAATGTCACAGACCTAAGATTTTTTTTGCTTCGCAAAAGACCAACGAAGCGTGGGACAGAGAAGTCTCCATCGAAATGTAAACTCCACAAGAGAGAAAGAGGTCGCCTACAAATAAAATGTGAGTCAATTTTTCTTTTGTCATTAATGACAGCGCGCCACCTGGGAACACGCGAAAATTCCTATGATTTATATTTTTACTAAAATAATTATAAATAGACTCAAAAGAGAGCAATTGTAACTAAATGCAGTTATGTCATCTTGTGAGTTTAGCAATTGTGATGTGAATCCAAGATGTAACCCAGAAAATTTGTCGTTTCATGGGTAAATATGAAAATTCCATTGTGACGTTTTTGTCTAAATTTTGTCTAAAACATAACATAAATTGGTTACAAAAACCGATTTACCAGCGGTATGTTGTTGTCGTTTCTTCGTAACATCTATATTTCCTAGATGAAAGCAGAGTTGGTGATGAAATTCAGCATTAAAATATTAGTTAGTTTACGCTCGATTTTCACTAGAGATGGATAAAAAGATGACGTCATTATTATCGATAGTTTTTATCAAAGTTCATTAGGTAGGCGATGGGTGCAATACATAAACAAAGCATACATTTTTGAATCAATGCCATCAAAAGTAAATTGACATTCTTCCGAGTTTGTACTGAATGATGAGGCGTAAAACATTTTTGTATTATATATAAGTATGTACCTTCAATTTCTGATCATCATTTTTAATTCAATTTACACATTTTGGGTCTCTTACATCCAAGTCTAATTTAATTATATTTAATTAAATTAAATAATATATTATTATATGTAAATTATAAATAAATGTACAAAACCAATGAGATAAGTATTATTACTTATCCTGATCCGTATACGAGTAAATTTGGTCAAGGGTCACAATTCGAAGCGAATTACTAGGATAGTATTATGTTGATCTTAGTATTTACTTTTCTTATATTAATTTAGATACATGGTGACACTGATATCTAACTCTTCCGCCTAGCTTAACACCCGTTTAGTGATTAAAATACATTTTAGCTCAGCAGCGGTATTACTTGGAACAAAAAACAACTCAATTGGTATGCGAAAGATTATATTTATCGACAAGCACCCGGAGGACCATTTTTGGTCAATCGATAAATTAATAAGTACTTTTCACAACACTAATTTACTCACGCATGCGCAAATGTTTTTTTGTATCACTATCGAATTGTCACTGTCGATCTTTTACATCCTAGATCTGTGGTAAATGTAATGTTATTTTATTGCCGAAAAAATAACTTGAAATGTATGATGTAAATAATGATAATGTGTAAATTTATGTGTAAACAAGATTATAGGGATTAATTACTATTGATTTTAACTCAAATTCGTACTCTTGATTTTTACTTAAATTCTTACCTTTTACCTACTCTGATTTTTGTTAAGGTTTGCATACAATCTATAATATTAGTTTGTAGTATAGTGTCATGAATGGATCTGGGTAAGACTTTGTGTGTAGTTTAGCTCTGGCCTAAGCTGGCCTAATACTTTGTTTCCGGTCTTGTGATTTCTTTAAACTCTGATCGTTATATAATTTACACAACTAAATCGGGTAACCTCTTTGAATGGCAAGTTCATCACGTATAGAAAAAAAGGTTTTATTAAGGTACCAAAATAAATTTGACACGTTTCGAAATCGTGTTTTGTATGAAGACTATCCTTCTGGACCTATGTAATAGGGCATATTCTGTGATTACCATCTATAGATGAAAATTATGAGAATAAATTCCGTTCCCATTATATGAAAGACTTTTAAATTTAAAAAAAATAGCTGTTTCTTTTAGACTTAAAACTCTTCTGAAAAATTTACCATATGGTAGATGCGCCTTAAAGAAGGTCTTAATCATTTGAGCACTGAAGCGACGTTTAAACTCAAAAGCGGATTACCTATCACCTGAGTAGTACGTACTCAAAAGATCTCAGTGATAGATAGGTAATCTGTTTTTTAATAGCCATTGATATTTAGCGTTTTTACTTCTTTTAAGTAGTATCAAGCTTTTAGCAAACACATAATGACGTCATGAACATCCGTCTCTTTCGAACTTGTTGTAAATTACTTATTTCGGTCTTGCATAAGCATCGATTGACGTCACTACGTGTTTTTGAATGTTAAACTTGGCGGACTATATTATTATTCCATGAGTAGTGTGAGTTTGTAGTTTTGGAAAATACTCAGAAAGACGTTGAAGTTGAAGAAAGATGTTTTCTCATCGGCAGTGTTCTAGCGGAATCGTAAAACAATGTTGCCTCGCTTTTCTTTGACATGATGAGTAAGACATGAGCCACGCCATCTAGTTATGATGAATGAAATCTAAGCTGTCTTCATTTAAATTTTGTAGATAAACGTCATGTCTTTAATTGGGCTGCGTTCCGGGTTTCAACATCCAAACGTCCCAGGCGAAAAATTTCTAGCGCGTGCATCAGGAACGACATTTTAAGCTACTTGGTTATTTTTTCTGTCAAATTCAAATGACAGATAAAAAAGTAGAATGTATGGAAAGTGGCGACATCTCTTGAACGTGCTTGGATATTAATAATGTTATGTTCTTTATAGATGGCGCTAATGTCGACAATTCAAAATTTGCTATATGAAAGCTATTACTCCCAAAATAGTAGATTTTGGTCATATTTTATTGTTGTGCACTGTTTTACATTATGTTAAAATTGAACACTCGTTTATCATTTCGACTTCTATTATTATTGCACTTGGATAATACACTTTTGGTTGGTTTACTATATTTACTGTTACGACAGCATGTTCAATTAATACTTACGATCAATTAAGACTGACTCATGATACCTACCCCTGGCGTGGTCCCGTGTGCTTTAAATACCGAATTCCCCCTCTAAGAGCTGAGCTCTGATTGGCTAATCATTTTATGTCCCTTTTTTACGAAGGCTCTATGTCTTCCCTACTTAGAATTTTCTGAAACATTCGAGTACTATCGGGTAGATTACAAAGCCGTACCAAATGATTTTAGAACTTTTCAGAGCCTTCAAGATCCTTGAGCTTTCCTGTACCTTCGAATTATTCTAGAATGCTCGAGAGCTCTCCACTCTTAGAGTATGATTACGGCAAATAGGTACCTAAATTCAAGATAGTTGCTCATTTGTTTTAAGGTGATTAATGGTAGTACATAGTCGAAAGTTTTGCTGGCTATTAATAAATATTATGTGTGTGTAACGTAAATAATAATTTAGCCTCTCCTTTTTCTTCTTGAAACTTCTTAAAATTGAGTAAAGTCTACTGCTACCATATCGAGTTGTTTTATAATCTATGGGTCCGGGCAGCCTTTACTCATCATAAAAATGAAATTAAGCATTCTAAATACTTCAACTCTGACTGAGTGACAATTTAAAAAAAAACAAGATCTGGTCACATAGAATCAGCCAAAAACTTTAGAGAGAGACAGAAACCCAAATCTTTCACTCACTCCTAAATAAAAATCTTGCCACCTTTTTACTTTGCCGAAGAAGGTTTCACTCTAGACAAATCTCATACCGGAAATGCTCACGGGAACGTGACGGATAATATTTAGTCAAAGTAAAATTTAATCCGAGTAGCGCCCGGGAACGGGGTTTTAGAAGCTTGGCAAAATAAATCCGGGGTAGAATTAATATTAGACTGGAAGTCTCGCAGGAACGAGGCAGATAATTTTTAATCTAGTCAAAATTTCGTCCAACGGACCTCCGGAAACGGGGTATTTGTTGTTTAACCAGGTAAAATCTTATCCCAGCTAAACCGCAGGAACGTACACTTATACTTATTAAACAATGTGACGCTAGATGGTTTGTGTATCAAAATAAGATTCAGCGCACACTGCTCATTTTGTTTTCTGTTGCATTTATTTGTAACGTACAATATCACTTATTGCATTATTGGATAATATTATTGCCTCCCCCAACCCAACACAACCAACCAATAACAGCAGCAGAGCAGCCGCACATTTAATTAATTTTTGTTTTATAGTTGGGTTGCTTTCAGAGGATACAACGGAGCACACCCACAGTGCAATATTGCCGTTCAATACATCAGTGTGAAAACAACCGTTACCTAACTAGGCCATTCCGAGGATAGGTTCCATAACTAGGCGTACACTTCGGTTGCTAATATATGTACATTCATTTATACATTTGAATGAAAAATTAACGTACTTTGGATTGTATTATTGCCTTGCTTATTATTATTATTGTATTGTTTTTATTTTAGTTTCAATTAAAAATGTGGGTTGTTAGGAAAATTTGGAATTGTTTAATGTTTAAGCATTCAGTATTTTCTGTTGTGAGTGCGATAATTCGCAAATCCAAAACTAATTTTAAATTGTGAGTTTGTACAAAACTTGGCCGTTCCATGTATTAGGGTGATTGCGAAAAACAACGGAAAAACTGGTTATCGATCCTCTAAACGCTCCTGCCCCTGTCATTAGTTTTGTCAGATGTGATGTGTGTCAGTCTTGGTTTGGTCTTGTCAGTTTCAATTTTTGACGTTGTGTGGTGCGTTGTGTTGAATTGGTTGGATCATTTTGGTTTTCTTAAAATTATCTTTGTTGTTTCTGCAGTAAATGAACTATGTTAATTTCAAATACTTAATTCTGAAATCAAATTCAGGTATTTGCCTCTCTCTTGTGTTCAAATAAAATTGTGGTGCCTAGTCGCAAAACAAACCAACAAAAAGTAGTTCAGTGACTCACGTACATACGGCATTCATTTGTTTGTTATTCTACAATGGATTATAGCTTGACATTGTTATAGGTATATTTTTATCGGTAATAGTGAGCTATTTGGAGAAAAACAGCTTTATCCAATGGCTACTCCACCAGTGCCGAAACCGCGCACTGATTTGACAGCGAATAGGAGCTCCGCTGTAGCCCCGGTGCCACTCCCGCGGACTAAAGTTCCTGCTAACAATGAAAAGGTCAGCGCATCAGACATTTTACGCTCTATTGGGACCGTATCGAAGCAGTTAAAAGAAGATGTGGCGACTAGAGTTAGTAGCGCAAATGAGAAACTAGAAAAATCCATTCAAGATGGATCTAAATTTGCAAAAGGAACATTTGAAAAGACACTTACGACATCCCGCGCGGTAAGAGATACTGTAGCTAAGTCAGTGATCGAAGGAAGTAAGACAGCTGGGATGAAACTTCGCCGTCCTAAGAAGACTGAGCTGCCTGAAGTGGCAGAAGCTCAGAGATGTGTGTCCATGCCTGCTGCAGATGTGACTCTCTTTGATAACATTCAATTTCATTCACCAATGCTCGAGCAGAAAAGATATAATAATGAAGCTGAGGACACCTTTGGTGGCACGGACTGCTTGACACTCAATTTGAACAACCATAATTTTGATGACATGTCACTGTTTTCTAGCAACTCTGATTCAAATACTGACATAAGTAACTTTTCCCGCAACAGCCATGACTTGGAGACCAGTTCAAGTTTTGATTATGAGTCTCAGCACACATATGACACTCCGAGACCTTCGAGGGCCAATAGCATTGTGAGCACAATGTCTCTGCCAAACATACCACAGCTCAGACATACGAGAGAAAGGTCCACTGAGGTCATGAGGGAAAACTCTATGTATGAAAATTGGACATTACCAATACTTGGTTCAAAAACTAGTAAACCTGACAGCACCATTACTACCCCAGCTCCACGGCCAAGCTTTAGCACCATTTATGAATTTGATCCTCTCAATATGGCAAGTTCTATCCCAAAATATGAAGGTATGAGTAATGAGCTACTTCTTCTTGAATCATTTCTAACAGCAGACACTTATGGCACCATTGTGGCCACAGATCACCATGAAGACAACTTTGAGGATTACGGTGAGAATGATTATTATAACCCACCCACACCACCTGAGAGATTCGACAGCTTATTGCCTGAGGAAGTAAAACCAGGGGCCAGCACTTCCCAAATAAGGGACAGTTCCTCAAACTGGTATGTGGTAGATCCAGAGACAAATAATAATATTGACAACGGAGCTAGGCCACTTAACTCCATGATCAGTAGATTTTCAAAAAAACTGAAGTTAGACAGTATGTTGAACAGGCCTGCGAAACCAATGCTGCCTAAATTTGACTTAGTAGAGAAGCCCCCAATTAATGCCATGCCTGCACCGTATTATAGCGGTACTTTGAATAAGAGTATGGGAGTTGCAGACGACCTGTTCAGGAACACTCAGTCACGCTATTGTGTTCTCTCGGATCAAAAGCTGATCTGTTACAGCGACCCAACTAATGGAGTGCTGAAAGAAGCATACCCTCTAGATGTTTTCTATTCTTTGCAGATTGTTCTGCCACTTTCGTCTAGGTGAGTTTAAAATCAGTTCTTCTTTAATTTATCATATTTCTTTCTTTCCTGTCCATCCAAAGATTGCCTGGAAGTAATCGCTTTAGGCGATAAGGTCGCTTGTGGCCAGGCGAATGTTTAAAATTTTTTTATGTATGCTTTTTATATTTTTTATTTGCAATAAACTTGTATTGTATTTTATTTATTGGATGAATACTTTTGTGCTGGTGAGTGAGACCAACCCATAATTCAATAGTAAAGAAGAAACATTTTTCCAGCACCAGCAATAACACATACCATTTGGAGCTAACCCTGTCGTCCGGGTCCGCCCGCGCCGCACCGCGAAAGGTGGTGTTCACTTGCGCCAGCGCGTCTGAACGTCGCAACTGGGCACAGAAGATCGCCGAGCATCTGACTTCGGGGTTCCCGCCCAAATACACTGCCGAGTTCACCAGGCTTGGCTGGTGCTATCTCAAGGTATGTTTTATATTGCCTTAGCGTAATGATAAACCATATAGCCTGTGGGCCAAGCTTACTACAAAAACCCGGATGGAGATTACGGGACGAACTTGACTCCGTTTATAGAAATTGGTCCAAAGAAGCCCAGAATCATGGGAGTGGAAAGAGAACAGGGAGGCGTTTGTCCAGCAGTGGGACAGAAATGACTGATGATAATAATAATAATAGTACCATAATGGTGACGTTATGGTCCTCAGCAATATTGCCTATAATTCTGGAAAAGTGCTGGAATACTCTGAAAATCATACATGTACTTGTATCAATAACTTTTCAATTGAGCTGGAGCAAATGGCGAGCGAATGAGGAGTGAGGAGTTTTAAACACCTAAGAAGTTTAAAACTTAAGCAAATCTGCGCCTCAGCGAATAAAAAGTAGCGTTATCTGTCTTTCAAAATTACGATATTTGCTCTGCAGATCGGATTTCTCAACTGTTTTCGTGAAATTTTGTGGGCAAGTTCAATAAATATATTTTATTTTGTCGATTTTGAACGGCGGCTGTGATATGGAAATGATAAACTCGAAAAGGCTAGTTTACAAGGGATCAATGTACACATTGACTGCCTCGTTGGCTCAGTTAATACTGATCCTGCCTTCTGAGTTTGGGGGTGTGGTTTCGATTCCCACCATTAATGTGATGAACATTTGTGTTGATAATATGTCTGGGTGTTAATATCTACATATTCATGTATGTATTAAAAAATATCTAAGTATGTATATCAGTCTCTGGCAGCCATAGTACAAGCTTTGCTTAGTTTGGGGTCAGGCGACCGTGTGTGAAAGTGTCCCGACTTCATTTATAAACAGAATATATTAGAAGATATGTAGTTTGACACTTTTCGCCTACTACTCTAGATGAAAGGTATTGTTTTTCGGGTGTGTGTAAGAATAAGTATGTATTTTTAACAATTGTTGCTACCGCCTGGCTTTTGTTTTGTGATTGTGACACATTCACGTAGTTAGCAGCATTTGCATTTGTTCATTGATCATATTTCTAGTATGTACGTACTCGTACGTATCTGTATAAAATTTGTGAATTGAGACTTAGTTAGGCAGGCGCTTCTTGTATTAATTTACCGATATTGAATCGGAATCCAAACGTCGGCGCCGCGGCGTCGAGCTTTCACATACTCATTTTTATGTTTTGACCCTAACTCAACTGTTACAATTGATACAACCGCAACAGATCGATAACCCTCGTTGACTGTGGGGCACTATACTCGGTGGCATTAATCATGCACTTCCACTTATGTCCCCTTAGCAATAACGTTCTATACCTGGCCTCGGATTAGTTATACAGTGTTTTGTCTGTAGCGATCGAGTTAAAAATGTATATTCCAATGCTACACAACGTTTATTGCTAAGAGGGTTAGTACACATACTAGTAGTATGTGTATTTTAAACTACTATTGAAGTAGGTAGTATGATACTACCTACTTCAATAGTAGTTTAAAATATTAACAACAACATTTTTTGCATTTAACAACTAAATAGCCAGAGAAGAGGGACGAGAAGAAGTTTTTAGCGTGACTTAGAAAATTACGTGAATTTCTGCATATAGCTATTGGTACAAAATGTAAAGATATTGTATTGCTGGCTCGAATGATTGCTGAAGTGTTTGATATTGAAACGTGGCGTGTGAAAGTGCGATATATTTGACGATTCTGCATTTATAGCGACTGGCGTGGTGTCCAATTAGAGATGTAATTCCATACTTTATGGTGTATGCCCTATCAAAGAAATCGCGCTGATAGAAGTAATTTAGATTGACGTCAGCTTAGTCATACCTATATGTACTTATAGTCAGCCAGTCATACCTATTTTAGTCTAACAATATAAATAGAAAAGTTTGTGCATGAGTGTGTATGGTAGTTGAATTATATGGAGCTAGCCTGGCCCCGCGGTTAATAGATGCCCTGTATTTTTGTACCCCTGACAACGTGTGTTTAAAATTTTATGACGAACGGTTGAGTAGTTGAGTTGAGAAAGCGTAACAAACAAACAAACTCACTTTCACGTTCGTAATGCGCCCCGCGATGCTGCGGTCAAAAAGTAGTCTATGTGCTAGTACAGAGTATAATCTATTTCTGTGCCCAATTTAATCCAGTGGCCTATTCGAAAATTTGAGATTTTCATTTCACCTTTTTTCGTCCTTGTTGCTCTCGTTTGAAACGTCATAGGTACGAGAGTGACCAAGATAAAGTTTCATCTCATCTCGCGCGCAGAAATGGCCCGCCCTGGGGGGCTATTCCTGTGCGTGAGATGAGATGAGATTTTATCTTGGTCACTCTCACACCTATGACGTTTCAAACGAGAGCAACAAGGACGAGAGAAAGTGAGATGAAAATCTCAAATCTCCGAATAGGGTCCCTGATCCGTTCAGCCGTTCTGCCGTGATTGGGTAACAAACCTCCAATCCATCCAGTCACATTTTCGCAATTATAATATTGGTGTAGTTAAGTTAGGACTTAATATATAACTTGGATTAACATATAGGATTTTTTTTTCTTCTTCTATTTTTATAAACCTGCACTATCCTATTTTTAGGCAAAAGTCTAATGACGCCTAGCTACAATGAGAAGGCCCTTAAAATGAGTTTAGCTGATAGACATAGATTTAAATGAAATAAGTATGATAGAATAAGTGATACCTACAATAAAAAATAATAGTGCAATAAAAATGTCCTGCATTTCATAGTTAACCGAGTGAAGTGAGGTCCCAGAGTATATTAGGATATCTCGGCATTTGTTTGTCAGACGATAAATTGAGTATCGTCCAATCAATCTTCATGTTTTTTTTGCAGGCTACTTGCCTGCAAAAAACAGCTAATACAATCATCTAAGCTCATGCTAATACAATTCTTAAGTTCCAATATGAAATCGACGAGAAGTCACGGAGATATACGAGGTTGCCGTTCGAAGCGAACTAGGAAAATCGTTTGATAACTACAGGGTGATTGGAATCCAGATCGTATCCTTTCAAGGACTGTTGTTGCGAGTCATAATGGGCTACCTCTAAAGCGTTACATTAATACAGCAAAAAAATAAGTTTTTGAGTTATTTACTAAGTTTGTGAAAAAAAATACAAAATATGACACAACTTGTAAACTAAAAATGATTGATAGACTAATGTAACTCATTAATTATAACCCAGAAGAGTAGAAACACTCCTTGAAAGGAAACGTACTAGATTCCAATCATCCTGCATATAGCCGCTATAGATATAGGCAGATGCTCAATTCAGTAAACGAGAGCGATGAATATAGGTTCTTTGTACAGTGTAGTCACAACACAAAGAACTCGACACATAGTCATAGTTCTGCCTGTGCCAACATAGGTACCAACGTTGCACTGAAGGCGCGGCTTGTGTGCAAGCGCGCGGTGCTACGTCTATCAAACTACGCGTGCAATCAAACGCTTGTTTTATCTATATCTCGTGCAAAGATAATGCAGAAACGATAACAAATATTATGTAGACTAGATCGGCGATCGTCACGTCGATTGTTATACAATGATAGGCTCTAACGATGTTGGGGCTAATAAGCGTTTGCAGCCTTATAAGATAGGTAGGTAGGTAAGTTGGTCATAGGCCGGGTAGGCAACCTAGGTGTTTTTAGGTTTTAAAGTCGCACAAAAGGTATCTGACATGATTAGAAACAGGACCGCAAAATACGGCATCCAACGAATAATAATAATAATAAAGGCAGACACAAATGGCAGTGGTCCTAGACGCGTGCTGTATTGTCCTCCTCCTCCTATTGAGAAGGTTCCTCAGTCTGCAGCCCTAACCACCGGTAGCTTGGGCCTCGCCCCGCTGCCGGCGACACCTTAGTTTTTAAGTTTTTTTAAATATTTGTTTTTTTATATTCATAAAAGTACTGTCAAAATTTTAAAAAGTAAGAAAATAAATAAATAACTGCCATAATAATAATATTCGGGACACTTGCACACACGGTCGTCTGACCCCAAACTAAGCAAAGCTTGTACTATGGCGGCCAGAGATTGATATACATACATATATAGATAATTAACACCCAGACATAGAACAAACACAAATGTTCATGAATGTTTGCCCTAGGTGGGAATTGAACCCACGCCCCCTATCTCGGAAGGCAGGTTCACTACCGACTGAGTCACCGAGACAGTCAAATGTTTAACAAAAACATATTTTTTTCAAAAATCCGATCTGTATTGTTAGCGATATCTTATCTCAAATATCCGTACAATGCATTCTAAGACTATTTTATTTTCATAACTAACACGGTTAAGGTAGCGTCCCTACTGTCTTTAGTAAAGTTTCTATTCATTGTACACAAAGCCATGAATATTATAATATGTAAATAATATAGGCACCGTAGATTTGTAATCTACATTTATTTATTATTACACGTCTGTATATTAATTAGAATTTACGTGATATTAAACAAGCTTTTATTTAACCTTCCATGTATGTATGTTTGTTCGGGTGGAATCTTGCAATTTAATTTTGAAGCAGATATCTTAACCGCACTGAGCTGAAATTTTGTATACACATTTAGTTTGGAGGACAATGCATGGTTAGTTTTGTGACGTCATTCTAAATCCAACATGGCAGCACCCCGAATTGGCGGACGAGTCATTTAAAGCACTCCTACAAAATGGGTCTCAAACAAAAGGGCCTGTTGAGAGTAACTTGAAAAATAAAATAACGTCGCTCTAAGTCTAACATGGCGGACCACCTAAAATGGCGGACATGTTATTTTTAATGCACTCTTACAATATGGGTGTCAAATGAAAAGGCTTGCTGAGAGTAGCTCAGTACCATCACAAGTACCATCACTCTAAATCCGATATGGTAGACTTCTGAAGATGGCGTACTAAATTTTTTATGATTTCCTACAATATTTGTATCAAATTAAAGGACTTTCTAAGAATAATAATGTTAGCGAGTCAAAATTCGGAATTAACCAGCAAACGACTTTGCAACAATGAAATGTTGAATGCTTGAATGAGAAGAACAGACCATGAAACCTGTCCAGCGAAAAGTAAAAAGTATAAAAAAAAATATTTAAAGAATAAAAGAAACTTTTCCTTTAAAACCTTTACTATAAACTTATAATGTTATTACACAATTTATTTGATTTAAAAAGCTTGTCGCGAGAAGTATCTGTGTAGATAAACAAGTACATTAACATTATGAGTAAATACGAGTTCTTAAATCTCGCGACAAGCTTTTAAATCATAATTAATTGTTTGAAAATGATAAAAAGATACTAGTTAAAGTTTTAAAGAAAAGTTTAATTTATTATTTTCAGAGCAATAAAAGCTTGTTTAAAAAAAGTTTTTTTAACTCTTTTTTTATTTACTGTTGATTTACTTGAAATTTGCATCTTAGCTAGATTTTTAAAACGAGTAACATAACATTATCAAGGACGATATGTTTATTCGCGCGTCCCTCTCCCACTTTATTCTCTGAGACCTCCGAGGACTTGACGTGCAAGTGAAGATTGACAGGTCGAAATGACTCATTATAAAAGTTGGGTTTTGTACATTAAAGGAGGGTGTGACGGGAGAATGGCGCGGCGCTTGGCTGATGCTTATACGCCGAGTGCTGGTCTACTACACGGCGAACGAAACCAAGGTCTACTCCGTCGACCTGCGGAAGACGAGATGCGTTAGTAAGTAGATAGATAGATAGATAAACTCTTTATTGTTCACACCACAGATAACAAAACAACAACAGAAAAATAATGATAAAACTTATTAAATAGTGTAACAACTGGCGGCCTTATCACTAAAAGCGATCTCTTCCAGGCAACCTTAGGATGGAGAGGATACGACAAATGAGTATGGGACAGGGTGTGCAAAAATAACTAAAATAAACACAGGATTGATACAAAGAAACAACAAAACATCGAGTATTATACCTATACACCTACATAAACTATTTAAATAAAACTTACATAAAAGTGCATCATACTAATATAATACATTCTAGTACTTAAAATACCTATAGTTAATAAAATATACTAATTATTACATACATATATCACTATATACATATAATTATTACATACATACAACACTGATAAATAAAACAATCAAGGCAATTTTGATAAATACAGCTCTTTTACGGCGTCTTTAAAAATAGCAAGTGAGGGAGCATGTCTAGTAGCGACGGGCAGCTTGTTCCACAGTTGGACTGCCTGAAATGCAAACGACTTACCATAGAACATTTTACAATGAGCAGTGGGAGTTTTTAGCGAAAGTGTATATTTAGATCTAAGAGGATGGGGATGGAAGGATTGCAGATAAGAAAAGAGATCTTTTAAATAGCGTGTGGTGGCAGGATTAAAAAGAGTACTATAGAGAAGGGAAAGGATGTTAGCATTCCGTCGAAGTCGAATAGGGAGCCACTTTAGTTTAGTCCGGAAAATAGAAACGTGATCATATTTACGTAAGCCAAAAATGAATCGGATGCAGTAATTTTGAAGACGTTCTAGTTTATCAAGCTGTAACTCTGTCAGATCTAGAACAGGCATCAGCATAATCTGGAATGGGAAGAAGAGACTGTGCAAGCGTGACTTTAGTGGCAGTGGGTAAAAAGTTACGAAGCCGTCTAAGGGATCCACCAGATGCAAACAATTTGCAGCTGATCGACCTGATATGGACATCCCAGCTTAGAGTACGATCAAACATCACGCCTAGATTTTTCACTGACTCACTATACGGTAATGCTATCCCATCAAATACTACATGGGGGATATCAGCCCAGTTTAATCTCGAGATGAAGTAAAGGCTGCCAATGATAATAGCCTGCGATTTAGTGGGATTCACTTTTAGACCATAGGAATTACTCCACTTAATGATTTGATGCAAATCGGTGTTCATGGCAGCAATAGCTGTATCCAGATTATCTAATGGATGGATTATCTATTCCTCTAGATTGATCTGAGATTCAGCCTCAGATGTGACGTTACCCCAAAGAGCACAACACAGGCATCAATGAAAGGTCGCTCTATAATTATGTGATCAGAAAGCGTCAAATAAATTTTTGATCAAAAATACAGTCGGTATTTCAAAATTAGCTCCCCACACTCCTCGTGGAGCGTACTCTCACTGTATCGTGTCTAGGGCACCCTCACCCCTGTAATCTGAGCTTACAATTTCTACATTGTCCTACATACATGTGTTACGTGGGGATGATCATTTTATAAACATGGGGTGGGGTGCCTTTCCACCAAAATATAAGCGGTGCAAAGATGTGTATAGTAATGAAAAAGTCTATCAATAAGATCACTGAAGTAAATGAAATAACTAATTAAAGTTATTATTATTAAATTGAAGATGGAAAATTAAGTGATCCTACTGGAGGATTTTTTCCTCGCACAGAGCATTTTTTAGTGGAAAGTCATCCTTACGCGCGAATTATACCGGGCAGACGTAAGGCGTAAATGCGACGCGGACACGGTTCAGGCGTGTAAATTGAAGTGACGGCCCACGGCGTGCCTGCACCGCGTCGCTTAATTTATAATTCAAAACCTTTGTTAATTTATTTATTGATGTAAGCCAACAGCGTGTGTAACCTTTCGCTTACATACATTTTATACGAACAAGTTTTAAAGCAGCACTGCGCCTGAGCCTTGCCCGCGCCGCATCCTCGCCTTACGTCCGGCCTGTATCATTTGCGCCTTAGTCTGTTGCACTTTCGACTCCGTCGGGCAAAAGACCGCGATATTATGAGTAACGAATGCTCGACGCAACCGAGCTTTGAAGGAACTCACACTGATAAAAGATTGGGTTATTTTTAGAATTACATTTAATTATTTGTAGTGAACTACGTATCGAAGCATGCAACATGGACTGCGGTTTAAAAAGTAAAAAATTAAAGAGTAGCATTTTTATTCCATTGTGTTTAGTTATAATTTGGTTTACTTCGCAGTTTCCTTGTTGTGAACACGTGGTGGAGGCTTTCTCTATTTAAAGAATATGATACTTACGTATTTTAGAATAGATAAATGCCATACCGTCTGCTACGTATATACATTATACTCGTATCCCTAACATTTAAACCCAAAACTTGACCCCCTAATAATGTAGTGTAGATTAGTGTAGGTCTCTATTGTTTTGCCTGGCCAAAATAAGTAAATTGAACCGAACATCCTACAAAAATGGGTTGCTTTTGTACTAGATTGTTAAAATTAGTGTAGGAAAAGTTTGGTACATCAAAAAGACCAACACATAGAGTGCGTTCCAGATAACCTACGCGTGGTCATTATCGGATATTATAGTCGACCGGATGCTACGTAATTAAAAATACCTAGTTACCTATGTTATAATGTTTCATCGTCTCCGCGTGGCATTGACACAGCGCCAGCGAGCCGAGCGACTCAGAGTAGGTAATCGATAGAAATATAGGTATAGGTACCTAATAAGGGCGTATAGGTGGCGTAATGATGTGTCAGTGCAATGTTCTAGTCATGCTCATGCTCACATGCTCATCTTCCATATAATCCTAACCTCGTGAATACAAAACGGAGATCTGATAGAGTATGTACCATCGAAAAAAGGCGGACGGCTGTGGCAAGCAGGCATTATTACCATATAAGCTCGATGTTGTACAATAAATTAAACAGACAACTAGGTATCTACTCCCTTACATTGCATAAATGTAAAAAAAAATGTCATGCATGGCTCCTAGCCTCATCTTACCAGGACACAGAAGACTTCTTGGTGACAATAAAATAACTCACCTAACGATAAACCACACACACACACACAAACACATGGACATATTACACCATACACTCCTGCTTTTTTACCTTTTAACTTCATCCAAATTCATTATGTATTTATACCCACTTAATGTTTATATATGTTAATGTTAATGCTTGAACAATTCTTTTATTATATAGTTTTCTTTATTTTCGAAAATTGTTCGAAAATAATTCTTATATTTAGATTAAATTAATTTAACTCTTGTAAAAAATCTTCGGACGAGGGCGTTGACATCTGCGACTCAGTTTTATACTTCTGCAGGTGTCATCGATACTCACCTTTGTAATGCCTTGTGTTATTGTTACAAAAAAAAAAAAAAAAAACTTATAAACTTATAATGTTCTAGTCGTATTATACAACGTTCTTATGATGAGATGGCATTTTATTTGTAAAATGATATATAGGGAGTGCCGTAATGCAACACAAGGCGGGAGCGGCTTTACAATTCCGAGAAAACTAACAATAAATTATTTCTATAGTTGAATTATAACGGGCAAGTTTATAAAAATGAGGAAAGTCGACACCTTTATTAACCTTTAGACATAGACATAGACATAGACATAGACATATATTTATTTGTAGCAAAAACATACACAAACAAAATAAAAATTACACAATTATAAAAAAAAGAACAAAGTTTTTGCCACAAACCGGTCCCAACTCAGCATAATGCCGGCTGCTGTAGACAACCGGCGCTGGTCTTCCGTTGGAACCGGCAGGTGACGTCACGCACGGACGACGCGTAATATAATAATAATAAAAGTGAAAAACCAGAACGAGATAAAAACGCAAGATGGAGTGAGATGGCGCTCTACAAAACTTCCTTGGCATGTTTCTCCCAAACAACTACCTGTTTTTCGGGAATTTGCATGTAATTCGATTCCTTGACCTCGGGAGTAGCGACAAACTTAATATTTATGGTTTTGGATGTGTAATTTTTGTATAATAAGCAAGATAAAATCGCAAGTTCAAATTGAAGAGAATACTACCTCATTGGATAGTTTCGTAGAAACTATCTTATTGAGGAAGTTCTTTTTTAAACAGTGTCAATCCAGCAGTGTCAGTGTGAAAATTCTATTAATGGCTAATGTCTGTAATTCTGTATAATATTAAATAAAGCCTGTTAAATAACGTGTCGTGCTTATAAAGCAGATATTATTGGAAACCTTGCTCCAACATAAGGTTATGGGCCATTTTAAAGGATAAAGGTGAGAAAATAATATCTCAAAAGTAAAATGTACACAAACGTCAATATTTTGCCAATACTAAAAGGCGAAAATTATTCTAACTGGAAGTTTAGAGTAAAATCCTTACTAGAAGAAAAACAGGTTTTACAGATATTAGAATACGAAAATAAAGATATCCAGCATGAACAAAAACTAAAATTAAATGACTCAAAAGCAAAGGCTATAATAATTCAATGTATAACCGACAAACATTTATCGATCATACAAGATTGCCAAAACGCAAAACAAATGTTTGAACAGCTAGATTCTGTTTTTCAACGGAAAAGTGTCTTTACAAAACTAACATTAAAAAGGAAAATAAAACAATAAACAAGAATACTTATGTTTTTGCTCAACATTTTATTATTTACATCACTGTACTATTAATTTAGTAGGTAACTGTTACTTAACCACTAAAACTACTGAATGGATTTACATAATAGGTAATTAATTGCTATGCAATAGATTCCACGCGGGCAGAGCCGCGGGCAAACTCTAGTATAATAATAAAAACAATAAAAATACAAAGCAAAAATAATAAAAAACAGATCAATTACATTAATTACATTAAAATAGGATTTACTTAAACACTAACAGACGCAAACAAACTTGAAAATTTAAATAATACAAAACGAACATAACTAACACATCATAATCACATCACATATTATACACACAAAAAATAAAAACACATTAACCACGAAAATTCACAAACAACTGGTGTCATGTTTGAGGTGTTCCTCGCCCTTCTGGTGTTCATAAAGTAGTGTCTTGAGTTTTGATCTAAAACTATTTAGACAATGCAAGTTCCTTATTGGCGGTGGAATATTGTTCCAACACTTCAACGCAGCATAGCGGAAACTACCTCTAAAAGCGGCCGAACTGTGCCGCTGTGTTGTGAGCTGCGTCGAGCATTGGCGGGCGGGCTGCCTACCAGACTTCCACGACAACTTCTCGTACAGATAAGTCGGAGATTTGTAATTAATGACGCCAAACATGAGACATGCCAGGTGCAGTTTACGGCGATGCAACATTTTGAGCAGTTTATGCTTGTTTAGAAATGGGGTCACATGCGACCTAAACGGAATATCGAAACAGAAACGGGCACAGGCATTCTGAACCCTTTGTATTAGACTGTTCGTTTTAGCTAATAGCCTAGGACCAAAAACTGTGTCTACATAGTTTAGTTTTGATAATATAAGAGACTCAGTTAATTGAATACGTAGGTCTTCTTTCAAAAAAGGTCGAATTTTGTATAATAATTTTAACTTATAAAAGCAATTTTTTAAGCAATTAGCTATGTGCTTTTCATACCGAAGTTCACAATCCATTATTAAGCCTAAGTTTCGAGCTTCATATACCCGCTCCACGGGTTCGCCCATGAGCGTGACTTTTGTGGTTGCACAAAGACTACTTAGTTGATGTCTAGTACTCGAGGTATTGTATTTATCGAGGTATTTCGAGGTATTGTAAGGACTTTAGGTATTGTGACTTCAAAATTTTCATTTATTAAGTGGTTTTTTTTAGACGGCCGACTGACCGATAGATGATAAACATATAAGATATGATACATTCGTAATAAATTAGAAAATCTTTGAAAAGTTTTATGGTATCTATTTTCCTTAGATTCTTGATTTTGCCAGTTGTATCGATCCAGCGAGGCTCAGCTTCGGCAAATATGCTTGCGTATGTCCGGATTTCTGTCCGGATGTCTGACTTCTTATACAAGTCGTATTTCTAAACCGATTCTCTTAAATTTTTGTCAGTAGGTTCGAAAGAAAGATATGCGACCAGTAGAGGAGGACAGGCGCTGGTAGCGAGGTCTTTAGCTTACAGAGACACTATGTTTAGCTAACTGATATGTTTTTTTTTTACCCGGAACTGGTATGACCCCTCTCGCCTCGCGCTTTCTTGAAGTTGCGTTATGGGACAAAATATAGCTATGTATATTGACCCTATAGGGTCAACTGCGGCAAATGCGTCTGTGTGGCAATTGCATCTTTCGAGAATTACTGACGAAACCCATCACAAAGTAGGCGCTACCTACCTCTTTTTTCTTTTCTTATTATCTATATTTTCTATATAATATGTATCTTTAGTAGCAAAATCTGTGCAAGATGGCGTTAGTTGCCTAATTTTTGAAGGGTTTGTCAGTAATTCTCTAAAGACGCAATTGCCCCACAGACGCGTTTTCCCCAGTTTACCCTACCTTAAATGAAAAGGTACTAACTTAACATTCCGTCTTTATTGCAATGACGTAAATTGCAATATAACCTTAAGTTCACCCAGCATTATCGGGAGTATTCTGGATATCATTGTACCTAAGCATGGTATAATAATATACTCCGCCGGGTATGCTCACGCTCAAAAAAGCTCACGTGGGTGACACGCACTTACGTAAAAAAAAAACCGAAATAAATAATTTACAACAAGTTCGAGAGGGACGATGACGAGTGATGTAGTTGGGTGTCAACTGCCAGAACGCTAGACCTTGTCATTTTGGATCATGATTATAACTACGTATAATTCATCATGTCAGCCCGGAAGACGTCCACAGCAAGACAAAAGCCTCCTCAATGATCCCCACAACGACCGGTCCTGCGCTGCCCGCATCCAGCGGCTTCCCACGACTCGCACCAGATCGTCAGTCCACCTGGGTCCTATAATTATGTCTGGTCAATCTGCGAATATCTTCGTCACTTGCTCTTGAAATCTATTTTTCTGTGTATATATTATTCGGTGAGTTCAATGAGCTCATCAATGTATGTAATGGACGATACGTGCCAGTTTTGAAAAGGAACACTCCCAGTAAAATACAATACAATGCAACAATTTTTATTGTACGTCAAACCAGACAGACTGATCTGATCCCGCAAGGTTTTTTTTATCCTTTTGAGGTTTAGAATGGAACTCTAAAAATAAAAATAATATGCTTGAACTAGTAAATATCATTCGGTAGTACGAGTGCGACCTTATCGCGTACAGCGATTTCTTCCGGGCAAAACGAGACCAAGATACTGTTTGGAATATCTAACAATATATATAGGTAGTGATGTAACTATGAAACGCAGTATGTTCATGATTACGAAAGCTTATGATTGAAAACTCCTCGGCGATTGATGCCATATCTTTAGACATAGTTTTTACCCGACTGTGGCGAAGCCAAATGCGGGTTATGTGTTTGACCTGTGTGTACGTCCGTCTCTATGTTCTTTCGTAACTACTAAACGGCTCAACCGATTCTGATGAATGATATGTCGTTTGATTGGCTGTTTAACACATAGGCTACATTTTACAGTATTTTTTTCAAAAATTGTTACTTGTCCAAATATATGCTAATTTTATAAAATCGAAAGTAACTCTGTCTGTCGGTCTCTTTTTAAGCTTTTTTCGGTTAAACAGCTGCACGGATCACGATACAATTTTATAATTAGTTACAGTATTTCACGAGGAAGGGTTTTGGATACTATTTTCTGAATAAACGCAGACGAAGTCGCGGGTAACTGCTAGTATTCATTAAAATAATGTATAATTTGTGCAGTTGATAGTAACTACGATAAAAACCGATAATGCCCTAGTTGGAGAAGGCCGCCTCTCAACTCAGAAGGAGCGCGTTCGATCCCAGCAGAAGGCACGCACCAATTCGCTCATTGTGTGAAAGTATATTATGTGCGTATTTAATGTCATCGGTTACATAACTGGGGCCTGGCCCCCTATTCTTGGCGCGAGATCTTGTTTGGTCACTTTCACTCCTATGATGTTTGAAACGAGAGAGACATAGAAAAAAAAAATCTCGACTTGTAAGAATAGCCTTCTTGATTTACGACGAATAAGACGACCAGTTCGCCCTGTCACATTTGGGGCTGAATATCGTCCGGCAAAGTGGCTGTTATAATAAAGTCGTGGCGATATGTTATGTTAACTGAAATGTTATGTGAGATGTATCTCGTTTGCAGCGACGCAAGAGGCCGACGAGCAGGCCCGGTCGCAGTGTCCGTCCGACGGATCCCCGAACCTGCTGCTCGACTGCCCGCAAGCCACGCTATATCTCAGATTCCCGCACGAAAAAGTGCTCAAGGTACGTTTTTATTCTAATCCTCCTTCCCTCCTTCCTACTTTTCCTTTGATTGCCTCGGTGGCTCAGCTGGTAGTGAACCTGCCTTCTGAGCTTGGGGGCGTGGGTTCGATTCCCACCTTGGGCAAACTTTTATGTGATGAACATTTGTGTTTTTTCTATGTCTGGGTGTTAATATCTATTTAAGTATGTATGTAAAAAATTCTAAGTAAGTATATCAGTCCCTGGCAGCCATAGTTCAAGCTTTGTTTAGTTTGGGGTCAAGCGACCGTGTGTGGAAGTGTCGAATTTATTTATTTATTTACTTAAATTATGAAAGCGAAAGTTTACTTGTGTTTGTTTGTTACTTCGTCACGCTCGAACGGATAGACGAATTTTGATAAAATTGGTGAAGAAGTAGCTTGTACCCTGGATTTATTCATACGCTACTATTGAACCGCGGGTAACACACGGGGCGTAGTTACGGTTACGGTTAGTATCAAAATGAGCTGAATTGATTCAATAAAGTACTCTGCTATATCATGCTTTACAGAGTAAAAACGCGGCGCATCGATTGATTTAGAGTTAGTCCTTGATTGTTTGTTTTATTCACCATTGCTGCCTTCCTACATTCCAAAAATAAGGAGGTTCTATTCACTTATACACGTATTATTTTTATTGAGCGCTTGGTCTGTCTGTAACCGGTATAAAGTATGTAATAATATGGTAAGTATATGTTAAACCAGAGTAAAAGCTACCTCTATGCCAAATTTTATCAAAACCCGTCCATCCGTTTGAGCGTGAAGAAGTAAAAAAACACAGTATAATAAAATACTCCAATAGGTATATCATTCCGACTCAAAATGGTCACGTGGGTAACACGCAGTGACGTCAATAGATGCTTAAGCAAGGCTGAAGCAAGTCTTTCACAAATAGTTAGAAAGGGACGATGTCGAGCGAAGTTCTCAGGCGTTGGCTCCCGGAATTCTAGACCCTGTTTTACAAACAAACAAACACACACACATCCAAACTTTCGCCTTTATATTAAAAGTACGAAATAGGATTTCTTGAGCCTTTAATAGTT
Source organism: Peribatodes rhomboidaria (assembly GCA_911728515.1). NCBI lineage: Eukaryota > Metazoa > Arthropoda > Insecta > Lepidoptera > Geometridae > Peribatodes > Peribatodes rhomboidaria. Next base: position 1,409,936 of record OU452166.1, read on the forward strand.
GCTACAGAATTGAGCAATAAAAGCCAAAGACAGACAGATATGTTGTTTAGTTGTGAGAGCTAGAGGTGTGATTGTGACAGGTGTGGCGCTACATGATCAAGCTGGCCGCCCAGAACAACGGCGCGTACATCCACCACCAGCAACTGACCAAGGAAGACGTGCCGGTCATCGTTGAGAAATGTGTCAGCTTCATCTATGCACACGGTGAGGAGCTATCTATGTACTCGTGTATACCTGTCGCTCTCTTTTTACGGTTCCGTACCAAAATGGTAAAAAGGAACACGATGTCTGTTTGTATGTCAGCGTCGATTATTGAGAGATTTATTGAACATTAAGTAGTACTTTACACGATAATTTAAATTAATAGCGCTTTTGCGGAGGTGTGAGCCCTAGTTTCGTTACCTACTTAATTTTGCAGAAAAACAATAACGACGACTACCCACCCACATGGCTATATTGCGTGGATTTTTTTCACCTTGTTTTCAGACCACATTTACATTGAAACGCGTTCTATTTTTAACATAATTTTTTTCTTACCCTTTAGCCACTAACGTTATCCAAACGTGTGGTAAATTTTCTAGTTTGTCAGACTTTCTAGGCCGCCCGATGGCGTCTGACGTGTAGTCTGCATTCAGAATCAGGACACCAATAATGAAACTGCATGTATGCATTGTAGGCAGCCTATCCGAGGGTATATACCGGCGCGCAGGCAGTAGTTGCACGCTCGCTGCGGTTTTGTCCGCGTTCCGACGCGACGCGTGCGCCGTCCAGCTCACCGCCGGGGAACACTCCGAGCACGACGTCGCCGGCGTGCTGAAGAGATTCCTCAGAGACTTGCCGGACACGCTCATACCGCGCACGCAGTGTACAGAGCTGCTGCAGGCTATACGTACGTACCTACACATTACCTATGTTACTCTGTGTACCTAGTTTTAAAAGAGCCGCTGGGGTACACACTGAGAACTACGTCGCCGGCGTAGGGATTCCTTAGAGTCTTGCCTTTAGAGAGAAAATGCAATGCGGTATAAACGGCATACGCATTGTAACGCGCACTGCAGCAAGTTTTTACGATCGTATCTACAGATATACACTATCTACCACCAGTTGTAACTCCGTATAGCTTGTTTTGGAGAAACCGCCGGGAAGACCTTTCTACGAGACTTGCGGGACACGCTCATACCGCGTACACACTGTCCACGCTGCTGCAGGCTATACGTATGTACGTACCTATAGCTACACACTTCTGGGAATACCGCCAGAGAACATACCGACCACGACGTCGCCGGCACGCGGAAGAGATTCCTCAGACACTTGCCGGATACGCTCATACCGCGCACGCATTGTACAGCGCTGCTGCAAACTATACGTACGTCACTCACATTACTATGAACTATCCGCCCACTGTTGAGTAAAGTGCCAATCACATCGTACTCTCTTCACACTTTATCTATATCAATATTATAAACACCAAATTGTAAGTTTTTATTTAGTGGGTAATCCCCGAAAACTATGTATTACTGATAGTGTAATTTTCTATTCCTGTTTTATTTTTAATCAATCGGTAATTGTAGAGATTATCCCTTACCGGCCACAGGCGACAGGCTCGCCCGCTATCATATTTGGGACTGAATATCCTTCGACGAAGTGTGGCTGTTGTAATACACCTCTCCCAAACCCTTCGGGGAAAGGCGTGACGACCTGTATGTATGTAACCCGTATAGACCTACATAAATGGACCTACTGTGATGAGATGAATGAATGTTGCCGACGAAGAGTCATTCCGACATCGGTCTCTCTTGTTCCAGAGATAGAAGACGAGACCCAACGTCATGCGGAATACAGGCGCGTGATGACGTCACTTCCCCTCGTGTCCCGGAACACGGCCCGCAAACTGTTCGCGCACCTGCACTTCATCCACAGCATGGCGCACGCGAACAAAATGAACGCAGAGAACTTGGCTTCAGTCTGGGCCCCCACAATAATGCCCGCCGGACTGGTGAGGGCTACCAACTAATTTTAATACTTGTTTTGTCGTATTTCACATAATTTTCAAAGACTACTGCACCCCGCGGTTTCGTCCGCGGGTCCACAGCAACCGTTATTTTTCTAGATGAAAGATACTCTGTGCCCCTTTCTGTAGCCCTGGCAACGTGTGTGCAAAATTTCATTATGAACGGTTGAGTAGTTAGGCGTAAAACCGCAAAAAATATACGAAACAAACTCACTTTCGCATTTGTATTATTAGTTAGGATAATGGTTTTGGATTTTTTTGTAAATAATGAAAGTGATGATAGCCTAGTCGGAGTAGGCTCGCCTCTCAAGCCAGAAGGAGCGGGTTCAGACCCAGCCGAAGGCACGCAATTTGTTCATTGTGTGCACATTACACAATTAATCTGTACATTTTGTGCAGATTTAATGCTGTCATCTGCTACGTAACTGGAGCCCGATGTATGGCGACAGGCTCGCCCCCTGTCACGTTTGGGACTAAAAATATTCTGGCGAAGTGTGGGTGTTGTACACCACTGCCAGCCCCTTCGGAGAAAAGGCGTGACGATATGTTATGTTGTGTAAATATAGAACTGTGTCTGTGTGTGTGTGTGTGTGTGTAACTATAAGACAATAGACAGTCATATATTTGTGGCAAAAAATACACAGAATACAGATTAAACAAAAAACGAAACCATTTTACGACAGACGAGAGTTTTTATAGATGTTTTAACGTTAGTAAAGTACGAAACTATGAATGTATTTGAAGAGACAAATAAACATATTTAAATGAACATATTTTACACTTATCAGATGAAGCATCACAAAAACATGTTTTATTTAAACCTACAAACCATTTTTTTTTAATAACTAGAAATAGTGCGTTATTGATTGAGCTAACTGAATCCGTCCATGAAAACAAATTCGAATATCCTAACTGCATATCCTACTAATATTATTAACGCGAAAGTTTGTAAGAATGGATGGATGGATGGATGGATGGATGTTTGTTACTCTTTCACGCCAGAACGGCTGAACAGATCTGGATGAAATTTGGCACAGAGATAGATCATAGTCTAGAATAGCACATAGGATACTTTATAACCGCGGGTGAAACCGCGGGGCGCAGCTAGTTTAGGATATTATAACTATTCCGTCATTTTTACTGACAATTAAAAACTAGTGTAAAATTCGTTATTTCTAACTTAATCTAAAGCCGCTTTCATTTTTCGGTCTCCAGCCAGGTTCTCTTCTGCTACACCCCTTTGTCTCTTTGCACTAGTAAGCACAAAAGTGGCGTTGCAGGTAAACAGCACGGTCCAGGCCGCGTGGTCCGCCAAGGAAGTGTACGTGGTCCGCGACTTGATCGCTCACTTCGAGGCTGTGTGGGAGCCGACGGAGGCGGAGAAGCGGCGCGAGGTGGCCGTGCGGAGGGTGCTGATGCGAGTGATGAGCAGCGCCGCGCCGCCCGCGCCGCGCGCCGCCGGGGACCTGCGCGCCTGGCTCTACGTGCACGAGCGGACCACCTGCTACCAGGTCGCGGTACGTCTTCGATCGACGATTATGAGTTACACAGTCTTTTGCCTTTTTCGACATACCTACAACACGCACGAAACGCTTTGGTTCCTCATTTCTCATAAGGACCGCTAGAGTGTGGAATACTCTGCCAGACTGTGTGTTCCCTGACACTTATAATCTGGGTGTCTTCAAGTCTCGAGTGAATCGGTTTCTTCTAGGCAAGCGTGCTCCATCGTAGGCCGCATCACTGCTTATCATCAGGCATGTTGGCGGCCAAACACAAGCCTATTAAGTAATAAAAATAAATAAAAAAAAAAGCTAAACAACGTCTATTGCTAAGGAGAAAGGCGTGATAGAAGTATGCTAGTTTTTTGAGTTGAAATTGGAAATTCAGATGCATCATATTATTTAAAATTCAGAATGATTTATTAGTTTTAGTCAGTACATTCTATTATTAATAAGGTGTCCTAGCCACTAACCTGGGTGATATCCCGTATCTTGGTGGCTGGTTTCTTCCATTTATAAATAATTAAAATCAAATTTACAATTAAAATCATAATTGAAGCTCGTTATGTTTCTCCAAAAGCTAAGAAAATGTGGAAACGGCTTCTAATTTTCCCCTTTTTAAATTAAACCTCCAATTTTCAAAAGTAGCATGTTATATCCTAAACTGATACTAAATCCATCGATTCCGAAAACATTTTTCTATGAAAGAAGTGCTCTCCCCACTACTCACAAACTTTACCCATAAACTTTAGGTAAATGTGTTATCCTATCTCTGAATATGAGTTAGATTATAAAGAAACAGATAATTACACTCAGATTCTTGTCCACAGCTGACACCCAACAAAACGAGCGCCGACGTCTGCATAGAGTTGTGCGAGAAAGCAAAGCTGGACTCTCACCTGCTGATGTTGGAGGAAGTGATCTGCAATGAATCTATGAGACGGGTGGTCCACAACGACGAGATCGTTCTCGACGTCGTGCTACGGTGGGGGTACTGGGACGAAGACGACAGGAAAGATAACTATCTAGTTGTCAAAGAGAACAGTCTGCTGCACGAAATGGAAGCGTTACGCCACAACATTTCGCTGGTCTGCGGGGAGTTGAAAATAGCGACGGAATCTTCGAAGGCGTTCAAGCTTCACATGTTCGAGTTTCAGAACGGCTGTTTGTGCTACTTCAAAGACAAACAGGTAAGGGCATCGATATGTGTAGTACGTACTAGATTTCATCGTCCGAACATTGACTTTCGTCCACTGCACTTTACTGCAATCCGTACACCTTACATCAGTGTGGCTTCGACACGTACGCCGTGTGGTTGTGTACGGAGCGAGAAAACTGCGATCTAGCGCTGCATGCTTTATTAGTTTGGTAGTATTAGTAGACGACAAAACGCATGTTTTAGCGCTGCAGCAAACCTGCAATCCACGCTGTCCATTCGAGCAAGCCACGCGGTTATCAAGTTCCGTAACGTTTTTTGTTTGGAACAGCTTCTCTAGGACGTAGCACTTATATCCTTATGGGTAAGGTGCACACTTTTTTAATTCACGTAAATTGCCTATAGGTACTGCATTATACACATATACTTATGATACAGTCATTTTATCTTAAACCTTCATATTATCCTACATAGGTAGCGAGGATTTTGGAGCTTTTTCTAAGTAATTAATACTTACTGTTTTAGTCAATATGGATACAGTTAGTGAAAGTATGAGTACCCTAATATAATTGTATTAAAATTTACGCACACTCGATGGACCCACGGAGAGAGTAAGCGGATCCCTCCCCTTAAAAGCCTTTTTTCTTCTTTTCTCTATTTAGAATAGCCACTTCGTCATTCGTCTCATGACTCGTTTCTCCTCAGGGCTCCCACAAGATCGAGGAATGGAACATCAAAGACATCCTGTGGTATCTGGGCCACGAGCCCAAGAGGAATCCACAGTCGAGGTGGGCGATCACCTTCATACCTAGAGACAAACAAAAACGGTAAGGATTTTCAATTTCTTTCAATGTGCTAACCTATGAGTACCTATATGTCTAGAGAAAGTTTGTTTATGAACGATAAGTGTCAGGCCAACTTTTTTATACTAGTGTGCGTGACAGGTACGTCTTTTACTAGGTTTCGTCAAACTTTTTGTTCGTTTAGAACCTAACAGTTGGCTGTTATTTTATTTGGCTCGTGCAATGATTTTTCAGTCCATTTGGACAAACCATTTATCAAAAGTGCTATAACTTTGTTTTTGTCTTAATTCTTTAAAAGTAATAAATACGTCCTTTAAACTTATTTATTTGTTGCTGTAAAGCACTTTAAACATAAAAAAAAAACTGGACCATTGACCAAGAAAAGTGGCAACTTAGGGTCTACTGGGACAACTCTGCATAATTAATGCTTACTCAAAAACACGTATTTATGATTTTTTTGATCACAATTTTTTGTTCAATGTCATCGCGTTTTCCCTTGCTTGTTAATTAACAAGGTGGAATGAGGATAAAGTTACCGCATGCCAACCGAGCATTCAAGAGGTATCTCTGTCTTCGCTTGGCCTCTTTTTCAAATAATTGCACTGGATGAAACAACAAGCTTTTTGACCATGCTCGCGTTTACGATAGGCAGGCCGTGGGCCACCTTAAGGTATGTTTACATATTTGTTTACAAAATTTTGCACTTCTAATACAATTTTTAAACTGAAGTATGAGCAAAATCGGCCAAAGGGACTGGAAATATGAGAGTTGTGAGTTCCGAGTTTCGCCATGAACTACTAGTAATATTTTAGCTAGATAACTAATGTTAGCCCCATCAGATCGATATGGCAGTCAGGTAGCATTTTACATATATACACTAGCTGTCACCCCGCGACTTCGTTCGCGTTTATTATTTATATATATATATGTGAGCTATCCTATCTGTTAAGTTAGATCAAACTGCACACGGTGTGCAAATTTGATTATATATATTAAGATAAATCACGCATCTTATTTATTTAAGGGTTACTAACAATATACATATTAACAAATTTTAAGTTTTCTTACAGTAAAATAATTTCAGTTATGTATACCCATAATAGGTATCCTCTTACCCATAATAGTAGGCAGATACCACCTCTCTCCTCTTGCTACGTCAGCACAGATTTTACTAGCTTCTTTAATATGAACTAGTTGTTACCCGCGACTTCGTACGCGTTTATTCAGAAACCATATATCAGTATATCCATAAACCGTCCTCGTGATATACTGTAACTAATTATCAAATTTCATCAAGATACGTTCAGCCGTTTAGCCGAAAAAAGCCTACAAACAGACAGACAGATGGAGTTACTTTCGATTTTATAAAATTGGTTTCATTCGTTACATTTCAGGAGCAAAGAGAAGCCGTGGTTCGGTAGCACGATCGCGGGCGCGGTCACCGAAGACCGCCTCAAGTGGATGACGGCCATGATGTTCGCTGAGCACAACACGGTCCTGCCCAACCCTAGGCTGGTTATAACATAGGTTTATACTATACCTGGCGCCAAACGGATGAAATACTTATTAATAATAAATAAGTAATATTCGGGGGCGTTTTTGCACGCACATATTTGATTGGGACAAAAGTTTATTGACCTTTGACCCATTTCGCCGTATTGTGGCCAATTTGATGTCTTGTTGTGGATTGAGATAAAACTTAACTGACCCCACGGCGTCTGATGAGGGGTTGTGAACCTCTGTCACGCATCTTCTATTTTTGCAAAATAAATAAATATTTATTTAGCAATAAAATAGGATATGTATATATTCATTGCAATCATGTTAATTTTTGTCTCAATGCATTTGGCGTGAGCTATAACTAGACAGCATTAGAGGAGGACTGAAATTACTCCTCAATTGTGACGTCAATGACAATGTAGAATTGTAGATCAATAAGCAAAGTAGATCGTGCGTGTTTCAAAGCGCTGCTATCAATATATAAATGTGTAATCTGATGGCGTGTCTACGTCATGGAATAACTTTCGTCATTTATTGTCAACTAGCTGCGTCCTGCGGTTTCATCAGCTGCACTAGAGGAACCGTTTTTTTTTAGGATTAAAAGTAGCCTGTGTGTTCCAGAGCAAAAGTTACCTCCATACCAAATATCCAAATCCGTTTAGACGTTTGAGCTTGACGACCAAATTGATTGAGACAAATTTAACATTATCATATAATGAAATTGTATTGCAAAATAAAAAATTATGATTATACTTTGAATTGAAAGGTTTACAACCAAATGTTTAATTTTGTTAATGTATGTTCACCAACGTTCTATTAAAAATAATTATATCGTATCAGATAACTTCGTTTGAACATTTCACATTTGCTAGAGTGTTTTTAACGCAACTGACAGTTGAACAAGGCTCACTATGTCTGAGCCTGGTTGTCAGAGTGCCATTTTGCGTATTTTTTTTTCCATTTATGTAAATCTGATCGAAGGGGCGAGGGATCAAAGAACTGTATTCTGACCCCACAATTAGCCAATTTGGGGCCTTATTGATTGATTGGTTTTGATCTGATCCTGCTTTATTAAGCATTTATGAACTTTTGTCTCAATCTATTTGGCACGAGGTATAACATATTAACTCTCACACTTTTGCATTTACGATATTAGTGTGATAGCAAGCATAGGGCGGAAGGCTGTAGTTACTCGTAAATTGTGACGTAATCGTAGTAAGCAATGTAGTGATTTTCGTGTTTAGTTAAGCTTTGCCATCAATATGGATTTGTTATCTGATGAGAAGTGTGTACTTACGACGTTAAATAACATTCAAAAGTGCTTAAAACCTTTGTGGAATATCCACCCGCCGCCGCCTTGTTTTTTTTTATTTAAGTTTCCGCGCATGATACAAGTAATAAATGTTGGCAGGAGACAAAGTAAAAAATAAGTTTACACAAAAAAATTTATAACGTGTCACGTTCTCGAAATATTTCTAGGTAGAAATCACCATATGAGAATTTTTTTATTACAATAGTTAAAAATGTATTATTTTAATACAATGGAATGCAGATATTAGCATAATTACTGATTTTTGATAACTGTGAATAAATAAATCAAATCCATAGTACCTAGTATCTCCAAAAATATCGAGAACGTGACATTTTAGGATACCATATACTTGACATTGTTTGTTTGTATACGGGGTCCCTTATCCATACCATTTTCATTGTGCGCGGAAACTTTGGATATACCACAAAGGTTCTCAGCCCTTTAAGGTCATAATACAAAAAGTACAAAATACTATCATACAAGTACAAAAAGAACGGGTACACTGGCAATCGGATAAATGCAAATAACTATACTTACCTACATAGTAGGTACTTAACAACTTCTCAAAAATGTTGAATAGTGTTTAGGGCTGGTTTTATAAACGTCCGTAAGGAAATTGTCGTATCAAATTTCGGTCTAAATTGATGGATCTAAATGTCAATTTTTCTGTGCTTTAAAAATCCGTTCGCTTAGTTTTAGTAATATTTTACGAACGCTCCATACTGATGCAGATCGCAGCGGTTTGAGCTTACGAATAGTTTATTTTGATGTTTTTTTGAGCGTTTTTTTTTCATTATTTTTCTTTGTTTTACAAAAATATTACTACGGATACGGATAAATAACTTATTTTATTTTAAATGTCAACAGACATGTGTTGTTCACTGCAAAATATCCTACTTAGATATTTATGGGAAAAGAAGGATATTAATCAAATAGTAGATATTTTATGGACACATTGGCATCAGTTCCAGGTGTGTTGGTAGATGGGGACGGAGCCCATACAATTTTGCCCATGGTCCTTTCTTGTTCTAAACACCACATCTACTGCTCTGTGACCATTAAATTTGATAGAAATTTGACGGTTGATAACAAAATAACAAATTGCCAAAATTGATTCACGTAAGAGTTTCGCTTCACCTATGGATAGTTAAACTTCGTTTATTATACCACAAAAAAAAAATACGAACGTGCCATTTACGAGTCGTATGATTTACCGAAATAAGAGACATTGTTTATGAAACCGGTCCTTAGTTTGTTATAATTTAAGTATAGTTCGTTTTTTATTGCACTTTTAATAGTGATAGTTGGTAAGTGACCAAGTGATTTTAATTTAATGAAAAATAATATGGGAAATATATTTTAATCATTAAGAATGAATTATTATATCTATAAGAATGGTATATTGTATATACAAATGTGAATAAAGATAAAGTCTGATATTATTGGTGCCAACTATTTTATAGTACGCGTTTTATCAGTTAGCACAAAAATAAAAAAATATGCAGTAAAGCTACATGTCTCTTACCTTACATCTCACTCTTATTATCGATGTGCCAACTGAAAATTCGAGTACTTCCTTCGACCTTTATTACAACGTCCCTTAGATTTAACGGCAGCCATTGAACCCCACTTTTGTATCTAGACGAACGAGAAGAAGAACGAAAGTGACAGAGCGATTTCGGTTAGACGGTTAGACCTAAATTACGCGATGTATGTAATGTTGAATGATTTGAAATGCATTGCGTGTACGATCTAAAACTAACTGAATTTGCGACGAAGCAAGGCTGGTGCCTACGCAAGCGAATAGATAAAAAAAAAAGCTTACCCATGCCATGCAGTGGGCTGAATTAGCTGCCGATGATGATGATGATAATTAAAAGTTTATTTTTCCGATATTCTTTTCTAAGTTCGGACCAAATACACTTTAATAGAGAGTAACTATTCTGTGGAGTCTACCATTTGAGTAGTTTTGCAAGATTACTACTTTAGCTGTATTTTATAAATGAATATGAATAGCGTTCTCTTCGCTCTGCTATTTTTGAAACTTGATCGCTATTTAATGTTCCATGTAGTAGTTTGAAAGTAGTCAAGCTGGTGGTATAATAGTTAGTGGCGATAGTATTGAGCGGAGCAGAGCCGGTGTCAGGACGTAACGCTGCGGTGCCAGGCGGTGCCCGCTGCGGCCTGAGCGTGACATCACGCCACTTCCATGGGACAAAATAAATTACTTTTAACATTAATAAACCATATTGCTCTAATTTACCATACTTTCTCTTTCTTTTAATAAACCTCTGGAAAGCGTCCTCGTAATGTGTACCTATCAGTTGTTTTTTAAAACCGCATCATGACGGGCGACTTTTTTTGCGGTCGTGCTTGTTTCTAGTTTTAGACAAACTTGATTAGTTTTTGTTACGTAAACTGTAATTAGATGTTTCGTTTGTGACTGACGATCAATATAATAATTAAAGATGGATGACAAAGACGCAAATAAGCCGAAACAGTTGACTGAAGAGGAGATCAGCAGGGTAGGTAGAAGTTATTCGTGAAATGCAAAGTTTTGGCATGTTTCGTGTCTGGCGTGCGGGACGTGTGGATTCGTGTGTGTTTATTTATGATAATGCTGTGAAATACCACAAAATTTAACTTGTAGCGTCGACAGTGTGCTCGTGGATATAACCCGCATACAAACGAGGGTTTTATTTGAGTTTTGTTGTGGAACAGCCAACATGCTTCGGTATGGAATGTTAACGTATCATTTGTTTCGTATTTCGGGATATAAATGGAGGCTCGTACTTTGACAATTATTAAGATTATGAGAACCCACAAAATATTTGCGCTTGGTTTCAAGTTTCGTAGGTTCCTACATGTATACCTACATTTAGGTAGGCAGGTACGCGTTGTATTTATCGCTGACTGCTGCATTACATTTTAGATGAATTTAGCCACTTAATTTATAAGATTTTAAAATAACTGGTCACTTGAATAAACAGATGATCATAGAATGTTTAAAAATATTGATCAACAATACCAATTGGAATCTTTGGAGAATGTCTGTTCTATCGATATGTAGCAGGTAATTGGATGGTTTACCTGGTCCTTGTTTCTAATTTTTTTTTAAGAAATGGCTCTGGACTAAGTATAGGCATTTATATGCGAAGCCGGTTATTAACGATTTTAACTTCGCGATTAAATTCAATTTTTTTTGTTTTGAAAACTGCCGAAAGGTGCCTAGTGCAATAGTATGCGCTTAAAGTTATTGTTTTATAGTTATTCTTCATCGTAATTACCTAATAATTCACGAAGTCATTTTGACCAATGTGCGTTATTTTGACCAATATGCGTAGTAGGTATTAATCATTATTTTTATAGTATAATTTGAAAAATATCATAGTTACCTAAGATATTTATTTACGTTTACGTTAAATTTCTTTAAAATATACACAAATTAGTACTTACCACCTTTTTAGGTCGCAGTCAGATAGGTAAGCGTAATTAACAAAACATTTAGGTAGTTAAATACATAATTATATGTCTAAAAATATGCTATATCTAGGTAGGTACCTGTTTTGGATTTTGTTTTCCTAAGTATTTACAATTTTTAATGGATTTCATAACAAAGTGGCGGACTCGTTGCTCTAAAAGTCGATGTGACATAAATCCAGATTTAATGCATTAGAAAACTGGATTTAAGTCATACACACAACAATATTAAATAATAGTGTCTTACTCGTAGTAGATAATTGTATGAAAACTAGCGGCGCTCCGCAGTTTCACCTGCGGTCGCCACGTTCCGAGAGTTCCGAGCGTTCGGAGAGTTGACACCCGATTACATCACTCGTTATCGCCACCGTCTCTTCCGAACTCGTTGTTAATGACTTATTCCAGTCTTGCTTAGGGATCTATTGACGTCACTGTGTGCCACCCACGTGGCCTTTTTGTCCCGGAATGCTATACCTGCTATACTTTCATGATGGTCGGTTGAGTAGAGAAGCCGTGAAAGCGTAGAGATAACAAACATTAGGATTTAGATTTTTATTAGGATACATAAAATAATCTACTAAGTATAGGTTCGTTTACGCTTTTATTTTACTTTCTACATTCGAAAAATGACCTACTTAGAGGAATCATAAATCACCAAACAAATGTTATCAACCAAAGAGTAGGTAAGTACTTTGTCTAACTAAAAATAACTACCTACTCACATATCCGCCTAGAACCCTACAAGTAAGTACATGAGTACATCCTGCATGTCAATACCGCAAGCAGTCCGTCATGCAGGGTGGTGAATTGTTCTGATCCGCAGTCCTGCAAACTGCGCAAAGCAGGATGGTGAATGGTACCTTTAATAACTTCACCAAAATCACGTCTTTGGTTTCAAAACATAGCAAATGCGCGGATGCAAGATCAAAAAAAACTGCACAGGGTAAAAATATTTTTGGTACGAAAACTAGCCTTATTTATAAATTCGAAAGTGAGTGTCTATCTGTCTGTCTGTCTGTCTGTCTATCCTGTGATGGCATGAAATCTAGCTCACTCGCACCCGCTAGAATAGTCGTTACCTCGCGCTCGCACCTAGAGCGGACTTTCAATGTGTCTGGCAAGGCGTAAAAACCATTAAAACTGTCCGGCTATTGTGGTAACATTTTTTCATAGGTCCCCAGGTATCAAATATAAAATTTAGCTTTTTATACTGTAACGAAAGTATAATTATAATTTATTAGAATTTAGGGGTGTCTGGCAGGGGGTAGCAACTGTCATAAGTGTCCGGCAATGAATGACGAGATTTCTAAAGTTTTCTCTATTAAAATATAAAAAGATTGAGCTTAACTTACTTTACTTAGTTTAACGAATTTAAGGTACTATTTTATACACCTTTACTACCTGTTACCTGCCCAAGTAACCAGTACCCAAACTCTATAGTTCCTGGTCGTTCTTACCTGTATAGGGGACACGCACAGAAGAACTTTCAGCTTTTATTCAATAACGAAGGTCTGGCCGTCGTGGGCTCTTAGGCTATTTGGCGCAACCGCTTGGTACTACCAGTTGTTTGGCTTCGATTTGGTCATATTATTATGATAACGTAAGTTGCACCTAAGTACTTACTTATATTCTCATAGATGGTGATAAAAAGGAGAGTGTCCACCTCGGGAGAAATACTAGGTACGTGGCAAACATTGAATCTCTCGCTCCGTTTGAGATGCTACCTTAGAATCTATCGCTCCGCTGCTCTGGATATAAAGAAACACTCTCGCCTTTAGTTATTTACTCCCTACACAAACAAAACAATCTACTATTCCTTATCTTGTTTTATAATATTACTAGCTGTATCTGCGACTTTATTCGCGTTATAGCGCGGCCACACCTACTTTACATTGTAAGTGCGAAAATGTGTTTGTATATGTACACTCCTGTCAACTCAGTTTCTTAACATATAAACCGTCCGTATTTATGTACCTCTAAGCTTTTATCATTTCACGTAGGAATGTCGTCATAAGGCCATGCATGTTCACCGTCGATTCACGTTTTATAGTAGGTAATTATAGTAGAGAACACCTCACACAACCAACACCGCTTGTTTTGTCGATATCTTTACACCTCGTATCGTATTAACATCTTTGCCACGGCTTCAGAAAACCTAAATTTGATGGGCAACACCTTCGAAAGTGCTCTCTTATTACGGAAATTTCTCATTGGCAATTCAAGGAGTGTTATAAAAACTGGGAGTCTTAATTCTGTTTTGTTCGGAAAGTATTTGTTACATTAGATCATTTTTGGTTAAGTTTTTTTTGTTAGTTGTGTAATGGATGTGAACAAACTGAGTGCGTTGGAAAAAGCAGAGGCGAGGGAAGAGTTTGAAAACCAACTGCGATATGCGTTCGTAAAATATGATAATGTGGAGGAAGATGAAGAACATTCTGAGGTACATGACAATATTATTTTATGCCTGCCGAGGTTATTTATAGTTAGAATTAGGTGGTCTCGAGTATAATAACTACCTAGCATATAATTATAGCGAGCTGATCTCATTTGGTTAACTTTCGCTACCATGACCGTTGTCAGATAGGTTTATATAGCTTTGCTAGTCGGGTTGGCTGGACCTACCCCTAATGTCAGTTCCAGGCCCCAAAAGAGTTCTTTCTAGATCGCAACCACGAACGATGGCTTGCCGAAGACTGAGATTACGATTTCAGTTTAAAAAGAGTAGGTCACGGTATCGGAAAGCCATGAAGCAAAAAGAACCCGTTTATATGAAGGTCGCGCCCATCTATATGAAATAAAGAGTGCTCATGCTCCACGCAACCGTTTTCTTTCGGGCTGTGCAATGCAAATCACCATGCCACCCTTCATTTTATGTCCGACATAACATCGAACATGCTATGACATCACACACGAGGCTACTTACAAGTCAGTCAAAAAAACTTTTTCTTAGTAACTTGACTTGTTCCGTTCCGGGATTAGGAGGCATCTCAGTTACCAAGATGTAAAATGTTCAGTGTGTTAGATTATTCTTTGTGTTACTGGACGAGATGTTTTGTGGGCCTTCTGTTTGGTTCATCGTGTTTAAAATCACTGGTTGTGTAAATCGGAGAAGTGTTAAATTAGGAAATAAAACATCAAAAACAGAACCCTAAAAATGGACGATGAAGCAGTTCAGGTGATATTTAGTAATAGTGCTTATTATGTTTTAGTCGCTTCGTTTTACAGATAAAATTTATTTTTAGTTAATTTATAACAACACATTATTCTACACGTATAGATACGCTTGCCTATAGCGCGGAAATACCCACACAAATTATACAAAACAGCCATTTGGGTAAATAAGGAAGTCATGAAATTCCCCATTTTCCATCCATGAATAATTCCAAAAGTCAAATGAATAATCCATGAATAAGATGTTTCTCTACCCCAGCGAGTGAGGTATCGTAGAAAAGAGATTCATAATTATTATATGCGGTTTCTAGAACCATTTTTAAATAAAATAAAGAAATAAACAGTTAAAAAATTTGAAAACGTAAAACGACGAAAAGAGAATGACGTAAACTTAAATTTTTATTTTAAATAATAGATATGAAAATAAAATTTTATTTTTCAACTTTTTTACGTCTCATGGAAAAAATCTAAAATTCAGAAGCTTTAAAACAATGGTATAATTTATGTTTGCGAGAAAATAGCCACCATATTAATTCTTTTGACGTTACAAACCAAATATTTCGATAAAACCACAAAATAACTTACTTTGCGAAATTAAACAGGCGCTTTTCAGATTATACGGTTATTTGAATGTTTTAATATTTATTTCGGATTAAATTAGATCGACACAAAAAAACACGAAAAATGGTCCCTTTAAGCGCGAACTTAGAATCGGGGATATAAGTTTGAAAAGAAAGTTGGTACTTATAAGAAACCTATAATAGTTTTGGATTTTATGTGATGTTTAAATTCAATGAGCTTTAACTGATTTGGAACCGCTGGCTGCCGAAAAAGTATTCAAATTCTGTAAAAATAAAAAAGCAAAGCTTAAAAACCGACTTCCAATCTGTATATATTTTTATAATAATATAAATAATATATATACATTCGTCATCCACGTAAAAAATTTTTTGGACTTTGTTGACATTTGAAAAACTACTTGACCGATTTCGATAATTTTTATGGCACCACCTCTAAAGTATGATCTACCAAACAAACAAAAAAATTAAACAATTTCCGGAGTAATCCTTTTTGTCGGTCGGTTAAAAAATCTACTCACAAGAAAAATGTATATACCTAGGTACTTAATAAAAAATGAGCCTATCCCATCAAAGAACGTGCCGTTAAAAGATATTTCTGTAGAAAGCATTTTAATATTTTGAATAAAAGTTTACAAAAGTTTGTACTCTTTGGCTCTTCACTAATTTTGTCTACCTATACTTAGATTTTAATATTTTTATTAGTCCATATAACATATTGTCACGCCTTTCCCCCGAGGGGGCTGGCAGAGGTGTAATGCAACACCCACACTTCGCCGGACGATATTCAGTCTCAAATGTGACAGGGGGCGAGCCTGTGGCCGCATACACCGGGCTCCAGTCATGTAGCATATGACATACAATGCGCACATATGTTCACACAATGAACGAATTGGTGTGGCCATCGGCTGGGTTCAAATTAAATCAAATAATTTATTGTGCAAAACATGGGTTACAGATAGTTCTTAATTAGTTCGCCATGGTTTAACCGCTTGGTATGCAAACCTTGTTGTGTTGTTCCTTGTTGTGTTGAACCTGGTTGTGTAGGTTCGAACCCGCTCCCCCTGGCTTGAGAGGCGGGCCTTCTCCAACTAAGCTATTATCGCTTGGTTTATATAAGTACCAAATTTCAGCGCTATAGTCATTTATTATACTAGGTGGCATACCATGACATCTTACTGCCATGATGGTTTCGCTTGTTTTCGACGCTACGCGAACGCGAATTTTATCGCTGCGCAGTTAAGGTTCAAGATCGTGAAGCGTCGAAAACAAAACGTGACTATCGTGGCAATTAGATATCGTGGTAGGCCCACAGACATATAATACAGTAGCAGACGAAACATAAATTGCTAGTTATTATTATACATATAGATAATCAGTTTATCCTTTTCATTCCTCAGTAACAATTCAGTAATGGTATCTCTTTCACTTACCTATTGCAACATGATCTCACACATACACAAGAGACCATCCGTAGCCATGCCGCCATGTATATCTTAGGATGGTTGTCATGACAACAGCACGTGAAAGTTTGGTTGGTTTGATGACATTTATTTTAGTAACAAAATATAGCTTTTTTGATGATTTTATTGCAAGAAAATCGGTGAACATGGTAGAGTGCAGTGCATACCGATGTGAAAGTGCTTCATACAGCAAATCATCCATTGGATTTTCTTTCTATCGGTGAGTTTGATGGTTGCATTTTTGCTCTTAGAATTCTATTCGTTTTCTCCAAGAAATTTAAATATATGTTCAAACCAAAGGGTTTCTTTCGCGGATAATCTATCTAAGATGCTATTTGTTAGTGTTTTTTTATTTGAATTAGAGTAATAAGAGCGTAATAAGTAAAATTAATGGGGGTGGGACAAAATTTGACAGCTCAAGTACCATTTACAAAAACAGGGAGCGGATTGTGAATCTATAGGAATAAAGTTGATAACATAGACGAATAACGAACGAATGACGAATAACGAATAAATAAAAGGATTGCTTAACTTTTCCTTTGTCCATTGGTCAGTATCAGCCATGCCAGAGGCCACTGGGCGGCCTAGAAACTCTGACATCAGGACTTGCCCCTCGGGTTATACGAACTTGCTTGCTTAGTGTCAAACCTTTACCTTGGATAAAGTAAATATAGGTTGAAAGATGTCTAATTGAAAGATATTGACTGAGTCACATACGAGTATAACCTTTGTTCCAGATATTCAACGAATAAAAGTAGTGGAATGCCTGAATAAAAAAAAACATGAAGATCCAGGATTGACAACTTAGCTTGGCTAGTGTACTGTACCTACTCAAAGCACTGGCTTGATTTCAGTAATTTTCGTACAAGATTCCGTCCTGGAACAATTCCTACTTTGTTTGAATTGCCTATAGCTGCAGAAGGAAGTAAGTAACCATATATAAAAGTATTTAGTCACTCCCCTTTTATGTAGGTATAACAGTTTTGTCTAATTATGACCTAAGATAATACAATTGTATTATTCCAAAACAAATAAACGAGTGTTGTATGTGTACTTTAAATTTAATTTCTACGTTACCTATAACTTGATAGGTGTTATTTAAACCTATAACCGCCTAAAAACCAGTGGGCAATTATTAGACCTATGCTTACTTGGAGAACATAAAATCTTCACAGATCACCAGTCTTATAATCTGGATTACAAACAAGGAACAACGAACATCCTTAATGCGGCCCCTACTAAGCTACATGTCTATGTGTGTTTTCATACCACGCTGATAAATACCTAATGTTTCGTCTGCTACCGTATTATATGTCTGTGGGTAGGCCACTAGGTCTCTGAATTATATAACCATGACGTAAGTACAAACGAACGTTCAGACATAGCAAAACTACTAATAGGCATATACCTTAATGCGGTTCCTTGGTTTGCTACGGAACCTTAAACTCTGAATGTTCTCTTGCTATCTTGCTGAAATCTTTTTACTATCATCTATCTCTTACTGAATCTATCTGAAATACTAAAGGAGTGTATTCAAAGTCAAAGTCAAAATGTTTTTATTCAATTTGGGTATCAAAGATACACTTATGAATGTCATTTTTTTTTTAATAGACTCTATCGCCTTGTTTGGATAAAGAGCCTCTACTCAGAAGAACAGGCAAAAAACTGAGGAACATTATTTTTTCAAAATTATTCGATGGTATCTTGGTTAGTGCCTTAGTTCCTTTGATCGGTACCTGTTAAATGATCTAGGTAAGTATTTATTAGTTACTTGCCCCTGTATATGTATGTAAACCTACTTTAATAAATGTTGAGGTTCTCAAATCGACTACGTTTTTTTACACGACCTCGAGAATAGAACGAGACGATACGATACAAAGTAGAACTATACTACTAGCAAACTGCGAATGTCGAGACGAGCTCCACTAAACTTTTTGAGTTACGGCGTTCGTGCATCCAAATACTTCGTCTGGGGCAGGTTTTATGGTCCGACCTACGAATATAAAAATAATAATATATGTAGTATGTCGGCAACATATAACGAATAATGTAGTTCTGTGTTTAGTCTCGCGATTTCTTTCACACGCATTCAACGGATTTTTTAGATTATTAACCAAATTTATGCAGTACGACGGAGGCGAATCACGTCGTTTTTATGGGCATCATAAATACCGTCATAAATAATAATGTTTTCAAGTGTTTCATTGTAGCGAAATTGAGACGTTGACACACGATATGTCGGTATTAAAAATGTGTTACACGAAAAACGAGTACCGTAAGAAAGTTAAATTTTGCGTGGATGTAAACATCTATTCATTTACAGAATTAATTTGAGCTCACTTTACAATCTATCATTTGAGCTCACTTTGCAGTTCGTCATGGATTTAACCGTGCTTGGGAAAGTTATAAGCAATTTCGTAAGTATTTTCAGTTAAAAATAAGTACATAAATAAGAATGAATATTACATAACAAGTGTGAAAGTTTATTGAGATTGACAGCGTCTAAGAAAAAAATAATTATTAACAGCTGTATTAGGTATACGTTATTGCGTACACACTTAATTGTAAAAGTTGTTTAAAAACAGCATACAAAAAGGCCAGAATTACTTACCTTTTAGATAGTAGATACTGAAGCTGGCCAATTTGGTTACGTTAGGGTGTAATATGAAAGGAGTTAGTTTAGAGTTTAAACGTTTCAACATATTTTTTTTCTTTTTTTAATCATTATAGGTATTCTATAGGTATCAAATTCTATGATCACATTGTTTAGTTGTCATCATTTATAGTTCACCGTAGTTGAACCATTCAGAATAAAAAATGTTTTAATCAATGCACCTTGTACCACATACGTAGGTATGAGTACTTAACATTCAAAATTCTTTGTTGCCCATTAACGAGCAGAGAAGGATTTTGATTGAATTTATAAAAACCAATTGAAAATTATACTGTGAAATCTCACCTTTAAAATTTGGCCTAGTCTAATGGGGTTTGTCTCCACCGATCCCGAGATCACAATTGACAGACAGTTGGAAGCAATATACTACGGAACATAAGGTTCCATAATGCATTTAAAAAATAAAATTATAGTCACGCTTTTGACGTCCTCAATAGGTACTTTCGTACATTACAATACCTACTTTGTTAAAAAAACATAAAATTTGGTCACGTCTTTCCCCCGAAGGGTTGGCAGAGGTATAATACAGCAGCCAAACTTCGTCGAACAATATCCAGTCTCAAATGTGATACTCCTATCAAATTGGAGACTGAATATTGTTTGACGAAGTGTGTTCGCGTGTTAAACCAAATCTATAATGAAACCTCATCAGTGGCTATAATTTTCTCAAAATGATCTTGTACCTTGACACCAAGAAAGGTAAGGGGTATTTAAGATAATGAGTTATTCGTCAACTCGCGTTCACCTTGGAAGTTGACACGTTCCGATTTTACCTGTTTTTTTTTGCCAACTCGCGTGATCCAGAAATTTTACGTATTTATGCAGTCAGCTACAAAAACGTTTTAATAAAAATATAGGTAGGAATCTACTTTAAAGATACAAGGGCTGTATTCAAAAACGACGCTCAGTCATGAATCTCGATTTAAAACTGTTTTTATACTTTTTATGGATTGTAAAACCAGTTTTAAATCGAGATTCAAGACTGAGCGTTGTTTAAACATGCGGGCCTTAGATATGTTTTAGTGATTTGAGTTCAAAATAAAAGATAATATAGTTTTTTAAATAGATATATAATAGAACAGTGCGTCTCAAAAAACTATCTATATAATAAAAGTGAAAAACCAGAACGAGATAAAAACGCAAGACGGAGCGAGATGGCGATATTTAAAATAATTTCCGGGAAATGTCATAGATATTTAGAGTTTTTATTTAGTTTAGTTACCATGACTACCGTGTTGTTGATATGTTGACATGTAGCGTCAAGAGAATAAAAGAAAATGTAATTTCGTAAAATAATTGTTTAATTAATAAACCTGATGTGCACACTGCAGCTAACTCTACTAGGTCTACATACTACATCACAGGTTATGTGAATCTACTGGATTATGTTGTGCTGGAGGCAAAGTAAAATTGCCACAATTGGTCCCACCATCAGATCCTTTTGGCGAGGATCAGATCGCGAAATGACGTTGCTCTAGCGTTGGATTCATCTGGAATAGCTGCGACTCTGCTAGAAGGCGGACGAACTGCGCATTCTGCCTTGAAATTACCATTAAACATGCAAATCACCGAAACACCAATTTGTAACATCGCCAAAAATAGCGCAATGGCCAAGATCCTACAGGTATGCAAATTAATTGTTTGGGATGAATGCACAATGGCCCATAAGAGGTCACTGGAGGCGCTGGACAGAACATTGAAAGATCTTTGTGACAACCAAAATATTTTTGGTGGGCCATGATTCTGTTGTCAGGTGATTTTCGTCAGACTCTTCCAGTTATTCCCCGATCAACTGTTGCTGATGAACTAAATGCATGCCTAAAATCATCGAATTTGTGGCAGTACGTAAAGACACTCCAATTAACAACTAACATGCGAGTATTTTTGCAACATGATGAAATTGCAAATGTGTTTGCGAAGCAGTTGTTAGATATTGGAAATAATAAAGTTGCAATGGACACCTCGACCGGATTCATCATATTTATTACCCACAGATTTCTGCCACATCACAGATTCAAAAGAGGAGCTTATTCAGCGTGTTTTCCTATATATAGCGCAAAAGTTCAATAACCATAATTGGCTGGGTGAACGAGCAATATTGGCAGCGAAAAATAAAGATGTCGAGGATCTCAATGCGACCATTCAGAATTTTCATCCAGGACAGTCGGTTTCCTTCAAATCAGTGGACACCGTTATGAAACAGGATGACGTAGTCAACTATCCCACGGAGTTTCTAAATTCACTGGAATTGCCTGGATTACCACCTCACAATTTGCAGTTAAAAGTAGGATCAGTTGTCATCATGCTGCGTAACATTAATCAACCGCGACTATGCAATGGAACAAGACTGGCTGTGAAAAAGCTGATGAATAACGTCATTGAGGCAACAATCATAAAAGGAAAATACAAAGGAGAGGATGTCTTGATCCCGCGAATACCGATGATTCCAACGGATTTACCATTCGATTTTAAACGCTTACAATCTCCAGTACGTCTGGCCTTTGCGATGACA
Source organism: Peribatodes rhomboidaria (assembly GCA_911728515.1). Taxonomy (NCBI): domain Eukaryota; kingdom Metazoa; phylum Arthropoda; class Insecta; order Lepidoptera; family Geometridae; genus Peribatodes; species Peribatodes rhomboidaria. The sequence continues at coordinate 1,432,095 of OU452166.1, forward strand.
ATAAATAAATCGCAAGGACAGTCTTTAGAAGTTTGCGGAATTAACTTGGAGTTTCCCTGTTTCGCGCATGGACAATTATACGTCGCGTGTTCGCGCGTCGGAAAACCGTCTTCTTTGTTTATTTACGCACCACAAAACTAAACAAAAAATATAGTTTATGAGAAAGCTTTAAATTGATTAACAAACTGTATCATAACAGTGTGTGTCTGTTAATAATAATTTAATAAATAGCCAGTATATCAGGAAAACTCTGTTTTTTTTAAGTAAGCAACATGTGTCGAAAATAATAATAAAACTTCATACTTCATTAAAAAAAATCTTTTTTATTCAATACGTTATATAAACAAAAGTTTAGGTCTTTTATTTATCGATTGAGGCAGTACGAAGTCTGCCGGGTCAGCTAGTTTCATAATAACGAGAGTGAAGCTAATTCGTTTATAATCGTCTAAAACTGTCTAAGTCTGATTTATGTATTACTTACATTTGTTTATTTATTAATTAAAACGGTACATGCCAACTATATTAATTAATTACATATTATATCTACATTATTCATTATCACATATTACAAATTTTCAATCTAACTTTACAAAATTACAAAGAAATAATAATAGTTTTAACTACGAATTGAAATTACAATTAGTCCTCATTACAATTGCCAAACGTAAATACAAGTTAAAACAAAAAAGTAAAATTAAAAGTTAATATTTATGTACATATCACATAACTTATTAGGATTAACATAATTATTATTATTATTTCGTCAAATATGTTGAATCTTGTGTTTTTTATTTTATAAATTTAGTATAGTTTTTAATGGTAACTTTTGTTATAAAAATCAGAGACCTACAACAAACCAGATATGTGATTTTATAGTTTCTAAAACTATGATTTTTTTTCACTGTAAGTAATTATTACCAAATGCTAATGTAGCTACTTGTTATTGAATACTGATTTTACTAAGTATGTATATTTAAATGATAAATGAGTGATTTCATTTCTCTCACATGTTTTTTTCACTAATGTAATTTTTTTATTTGCTAATAAGATATTGTTGATGGTTACTAGGAAAATACGCAAATTTTTTTGTCGCGCTTTAATGTTATAAACCTATCTCAAAAACTATATTTTCTTTTATTTTGAACTTAAATCGAATGAAGTGTCTTATACATTTAAAGTACGAGTAGATACTTACATAAATTAAATTTATTAAAAAGTTTTTGCAGCTGACTGTACGTGAAATTACGATCACGCGAGTTGACGAAAAATAAAAGGTATCAGAAGGTGCCAACTCGCGCGAAGGCATGTGTTTCGCGCGCGCGAGTTGACGAACAGCTTTTGATAATTTTTTGTTTTTAGTTTGTATTAATTTTTATTGACAATCATTTATTTTTAATCAAAATTTACCGTGACTGTAATTTATATTTATTGTTTTGACCTGAATAAAATTAACTTTTACAGCTAACGATTTTCAGTAGTTTACGGATCAGTTATACTTAGTCTCTCTGATTATATTAGCCTAACTTATGTAATATACATAAATTTACTCAGAGACGGACTAGCAGCACTACCTCGCTGCCCTAGATCATCTAGAGCCTTTTCAGGTAGGTACTAAGCATAAATTGATATTTCCTCGAAAATTATAAGCTTAATCGAGATCGAGATGATCTATGTCCCTCTTGCCAACTTTGTTGTTCGAGTCTATGTATTCTTTTACTCTTAGCCCCTCCCCCCAGTACCATGGCGCCCCAGGCCAGGGCCAAGTCGGGCTCGGGGAAAGTCCGCCCCTGAACCTACTTCCAAAGGTGCCTAAACTGGAATGCCTAAATGAAATGTTGATCAATTCAAATATTGCGTGCCTCCGTCGGCATTAGCGGGGTACAAGCAAGTGCGACGCCGTACCACCCCCGCCCTTTATAATGACACTCGTTCCTTGTCCGTTTAATTTGCATATTACAATAATGGTTTCGCCTATCCCTGTGTTGAGCTGTGTTGCTCGATAGTTCGAGGCACGTCGCATACAACGACTGTCACTTGTTGACACAAAATAAAACGAAAATAAAATAAGAATCTTTAAAGCAAAGCTTTTCTCAAAAATGAAATGAAATGATTTTAGAATAATATTTTAGAAAGTCTTTCATACGCCAGTCAGAAATAAGGTGTTTTAGGACTTGTAGTGTCCTTGTATAAAAATATTAGAATCGTTATTTGAAAATAGTTCAAAATGTTTGTCCATGGCATTAAACCCGGCTCTAGTGAGGAAGAGGAAGAGGAAGATGTTATGGACATTCTTCAGGTCTGTCATAGATAATTAAAAGAACACCGTTTACAAAATCTTTTTAGAAATTATTTGTGCGTGAATTTTAGAAACGACGGGAAGAATGCGAGCGCAAGGCAAGGAGGGGGGAGATGGACCCCAGGTTGGAGTTCACCTTCCAACTCCTCATCGATGGCACTGGTCTTCCTCGGCATGCCATCATGGACCACGTCTTCGAAGGAAACATGGTACACATTTATGATAATTAAAAAATATTTCTGTACCCATTCTCTTGGTCCATTCCACCTTTTCCAGCCCAATGAAAGTAACATCGCGCCTTTTGCCTCAATTCTAGCTGGATGACATTAATCAGTTGTTTCTACCTCACATGAGAAATAAGCTTCTCTGGTACTACCAAGACGTAGAAGAGATCGAGCAGCGGCCGCAGCCCGATGGCGCCAAGCCTCGCCAGCAAGGCCAGGGCAAGCAGCCTCCGCCGCAAGTGACGCTCAAGAAGAAGCTGTTTCTCTCCGACGGATGGGACGTGCGATTCACTGGAGTCTGCATCTACATGTTTCGAATAAATGTTAGCAAACAACTGCCGGAAGAGGGATTTCATAAAGATCTGTAAGTCTTTGCAATTACGAATAATGACTGTGACGAAAATAAATAAACAGTGGAAATTGATCTTTTTCACTAGTTCGAGACATGCTAAATTTATTTCAGAAAGTTTTAAGAAATAAGATCTCATAAAATTAAATCTTAAAAAAAAATGTTTAAAGTTTAGGAACCTAAGTGAAGGAATTTTGATACAAGCGTAACTGCATACTAAAAGCATTCCCGTTTTTTCTTGATGGGTTGGAAATAAGGGAATAATGCATAATTATATTTTCGTTCATGCAGATAGAGCTCCATGCTCTCCCGCTTCAATAATCATATCCCCATTTGTTTTTATTTCATTGATTTCCTTTCCGTCTTTAAACTGAGCACGCTACTGGTCCAGTTTCTGCGGCATCCTGAACGCGGAGAAGGTGGGTCTGGTGACGGCCATCGAGCGCGTCATGGAGCACGTGTACATGAACGCGCTGGCGCATCCCAGCAATGACGGCGACGACGATGAGACGCGCTTCCCCATCGTCAAGAACCAGTTGCTGCCGGGGCTCAGGTCCTTCTGCAGCGCTCTCAAGGGTAATTTGCTGCTGGCACTAGCAATTTTTAACTTAACTTTGTTTTCTCATTTAAGTAAGTATTATTTTTAATAAAATACTCCTTTTAAACTCCTTTTAAAATAAAATACTCCTATTTTTGTCCTATTCATATGTTCCTCCTTCAATAAGTAGGTGCTTACCTAATAGATGAAGCTAAGTAGAACGTATTAAGAAGTATAGAAGAAAAGAAAAATATTTTCCAGTATCGTAGCAAGTAGAGAAAAGGTCTCTACCTAACTCATATGGGAAAGAGGCGAAGAGTGAGATTTAGGTAAGGCACTGGCGACATCAGATTCAATCTATCTTATACGGCTTGTAGCGTTAATTAAAGATGATGTAAAATAAAATGGACTTAAAAACTGGTTGAGTGGGAAAAGTAGACATTCAAAATTTTTTGTGCTACAAAGCGAATCTATTAATGTCTATGTTGATATCAGTGTGCGAGGACGTCTGCAACCAAGTCAACTTGTTCGACGACGGCCAGGCGCACATGGCGAACCTAACTGACCACACACAAGTCAAAGAAATGACCAAGAACCCCACCACCATCACTATGTTGGAGGAACGGGTCAACGAGTGGATCAAGAAAGTCATGGAGGTAACTCACTTCTCTTGAATTATGGAAACAATAATCTGCGCCCCGGTATTTTTTTGGGATGACAGGATGTTACTCTATGTCCTTTTATGTACCCCTGACAACGAGCATGCAAAATTTCATGATAAGTTGAGTAGCTAAGACGTGAAATCGTAACAAACAAACGAACAAACTCACTTTTTCTTCACGCATTTCTTCACTAATATTACAAAGAGGAAAGATTTGTACTTTTGTAACGAATATACTCCAAAACCGATTTCAAAAATTATTTCACCATTAGAATGCTACATTTTCCGTGAGTGACATTGGCTATAAAATGCGAGTGAAGCCGCGGGCAGAAGAGCTAGTATAATACAAGGTAGGAAGTTAGGATACGCACAGAAGGATGTAGAAACTTTGTAGTATAATACAAGGTAGGAAGTTAGGATACGCACAGAAGGATGTAGAAACTTTGTAGTATAATACAAGGTAGGAAGTTAGGATACGCACAGAAGGATGTAGAAACTTTGTAGTATAATACAAGGTAGGAAGTTAGGATACGCACAGAAGGATGTAGAAACTTTGTAGTATAATACAAGGTAGGAAGTTAGGATACGCACAGAAGGATGTAGAAACTTTGTAGTATAATACAAGGTAGGAAGTTAGGATACGTACAGAAGGATGTAGAAACTTTGTAGTATAATACAAGGTAGGAAGTTAGGATACGCACAGAAGGATGTAGAAACTTTGTAGTATAATACAAGGTAGGAAGTTAGGATACGCACAGAAGGATGTAGAAACTTTGTAGTATAATACAAGGTAGGAAGTTAGGATACGCACAGAAGGATGTAGAAACTTTGTAGTATAATACAAGGTAGGAAGTTAGGATACGCACAGAAGGATGTAGAAACTTTGTAGTATAATACAAGGTAGGAAGTTAGGATACGCACAGAAGGATGTAGAAACTTTGTAGTATAATACAAGGTAGGAAGTTAGGATACGCACAGAAGGATGTAGAAACTTTGTAGTATAATACAAGGTAGGAAGTTAGGATACGCACAGAAGGATGTAGAAACTTTGTAGTATAATACAAGGTAGGAAGTTAGGATACGCACAGAAGGATGTAGAAACTTTGTAGTATAATACAAGGTAGGAAGTTAGGATACGCACAGAAGGATGTAGAAACTTTGTAGTATAATACAAGGTAGGAAGTTAGGATACGCACAGAAGGATGTAGAAACTTTGTAGTATAATACAAGGTAGGAAGTTAGGATACGCACAGAAGGATGTAGAAACTTTGATTAACTGGAATTTTGGCTTTCAGATTCTGAGTGAAAGTGAGCAGCTGAGACGTGAAGTGGACTCCAGCGGTCCTCAGGATGAACTGGAGTACTGGAAAAAAAGAGGAGCTCAATTTTCACAACTGGTTTCATATTTACAGGTATTGTTCTGCTTGCTGCAACTTTATTCATGAGAATTGTAGGAACCAATAATATTTCCCTCAAGTCTATTCTAATTTTCTTTTTCTTCTTTCTTTCTATTTACTCCTTAGGACAATGAAGTCCAACTAACACTTACATGCTTACAACTAGCTAATTCGAAAGTGATCAGGCTCTGGCGGGAAACAGACCACAAGATTACCTTCTGCTACAATGAAGCCAAGGACAACGCGAAATTCATCCAAGCCATGGAAAAATGCTGTCATTCGCTATACCTGGACGATCCGGTCAAGATAAAGGACTCTATACTAAGTTTGCTCCAAACGGTCCGCTTGATTCACAGCGTTTCTCAGTTTTACAACACTTCGGAAAGGATTTCATCGTTAATGGTTAAAGTAAGTCATTATTTCCTATTTGATGGTGTCTAATTGATGTCACGACCGGAACCTCGAGTTTTGATAGTAAACGATAACTTTTTTCGTTATCGTTTCGTTTCCACCAGGGGCGCTTTATTGAAATGTATGAAGCCGAACGAAAACGAAAAAAGTTTTCATAATATTTCAAAACTCACGGTAAGCACCCAGAACTCTTTTGAAAACTTTTCCACAATTTAAATTTTTACTTTTTTTTTCAGTTACTTACGAGTATAACTAACTAACAAGTACCATACTTGATTCATAATGCTTGACGAAACATTTTGTACTAAGTATTTATCATGATCTATCGTAAAATATTATACTATCTATTTATATGTTAGAAGAAAACAAAAAATACTCCATTCATTAATCTTCACAGATAACCAATCAAATGATTGAAACCTGCAAACAGTACATCACGTGTCGGTTCAAAGAAACCATTTGGTCCCAGGACAGAGCTCTTGTCCGAGACAAACTAATCCACTGCATAAATCTGAACAGAACCTACCGAGAGACTTACCTTTTCGTCAAGAACCAGCCGTTCCTTCCAAATACTGAGCAGTTCAGCTTCTCAGAAAACTACGTGTTTGGAAAATTTGATACATTCTGCAAGAGATTGAACAAGATCATAGCTATGTTCGACTTGATGGATGATTACAATCATCTATTCGAGAAAAGAATGGAAGGACTCCTTTTAGGCGAAGGTACATTTTTTGTAATTTTTTATAATGACGTAGTATTATTATAAGCTCTGTGATAATCAATGTAACTCTAAAATATAAACTCCGTAGCCAGTCCGTAGCTCCGTAGCTCCGTAGTGCTCTCGTGACAGCACTTGCTACGGTGCATGATCCAAAAATCAACGTCTAGCATTCCGTAAGCCAACACGGGGTGACGTCACTCTTCATCGTTATCCGTCTCTTTCGAAATATTGGAAATGACTTTCTTAGGTATTGCTTAAATTGTCGTCACTACGTGTTGTCTACGAGATCATTTTAGACTCGGTATGCTATATGACGTAGTGTATTTTTATACCATGCTACGGAGTCTACACTTGCAAGCTGTCGAACATCTCACCGAAGTTTTCTTACAGGAAGAAACGAGGCGTTAGATGATCATTATGTAAAAAAAAAAGAAAATATATTATTTTCAGACAGCAATAGACACTTGGTTTTGTTGTTCTCAGATTTGGAAGAAGCGGTGCATGTTTTCGAAGAAGCAAAAAAAGCCGTCACCACCTGCCAGTACGATTATTTGGACTACAGGAATAACGAATTTGATAAAGACCACCAAGCGTTTGAAGAGAAGACCAATGCCTTGCGAGAATCTATAGGTAACACTATCGAAAACAATTTCGCTAGCGTTTGGGAAACTCCGCAGGGCATCAAGTTTTTGACAAGATTTGAAAAGGTAAGCTTGAGCAAAACAAGTTGCTCTTTGCAGCAAGCCAGACAGAAAAGACGTAAGCCGACGGGACGCAGACGCGGTTTCCCTTTATATGTACTTTTATGCAAAATGTTTATAAGGACGCGACACAACATAAGCCTACTGGAAAGACGGGGCGCGGACGAGACTCCTCTTTTCGTATGAAGGTGTCAAGTCTCCGCTCCGTCCGTGTCTCGTCTTCGTCCTACGTCTTTTCTGTCTGGCCAGCGCCTCACTCATCAGATTTTTCTCCTAAGCTTTTAGTGGGTTGCACTAATAACTTTTCTTCCAAAGGTCAGCCAGAAAATCCTAATAACCAAACTGAATGAGAAATACGATAGAGTGTTGAAGTATTCGGAGAAGGAAGTCGACAAGATAATGAAGATGTTCAAGAGGCAGAAAGACGACCCACCCTTACCAAGGAACTTTTCGCCGGTCGCAGGTCTGGTTTTACATACTAGTAGTACGCTACGAACTGATATGTCGCAGCCTACTTAATTCGCCGTTCAATTAACAGCCTAGCCTTTGCACTAAACAGTGCCGTTCATATACATATATACCACACACTTCCAATACAGTTATTTTAGATTTTCATGAAAACCGTACTAGCTAAGAGAAAAAGTGTTAAAGGTTTTTGTTTATGTTCATCGTATAATTATCAACAAATATTTCTTTGAATGTAACTTGGTATGACTTATGGTTTTCAAGATAAGCTAATAGCGATTGCAGACCAAGGAACAAAAATAGTAATTTCTTTTTAGTGATCCTGTTCAGCAAAACATCGTGATTCACGTTTTCAAAAAAGCTTTTCAGGAGCTCTCAACATTGATTAATCCGATAAGCTTTATAAACACTTAAAAATAAACCTCCTTGTGAGTCAAATCGACGAAATAATGACGACGGACTATCAAACTGTGTAAAGTTTTTAGTAGATTCCATTAAATTAGGTCTGTTAAATTCGTTAGTTAAAATATCAAATTGTTATAACGTTTAAAATTTGATTTAAATATCAATTTGTTTACATTTTCTAGTAAATTTCATCAAATTAATTCAAAAAATCACAAAATTGATAATAGCATAAAAAAATCATATTCCTTGATGTATTTGATGCGACTTTAAAGCGGAATTATACTAGATATTAGTTCAAGTAACAAAACGTAACTATCATATCAATAACATGTCATGCTAGGCCCCAGGAGATATCACTCCGGTGAGCATGAGTAACAAGCATGTGTACTCTGCGCTTCAAGGTCGTATAAAATGGTCGCGGTGTCTGATGTACAACATGACGGAGACGGTGGAGAGCGTGTCGGCGCACCCGGTGCTGCGCGCGCTGCCCGCCTCCGTCGACATGATGCGCAAGTACAACAACACGCGCACGCTCATACACAACTACGAGGAGACCATGCGCGCCGTCTGGATGAACCAGAACGTGAGTACATCTCTTCACACCAACCGATGACAGACAACTCTATGTTCACACCGGCTTTAAGGTTTTTTTCTCTTTTTCTTGGTCGCTACGCTCTTGACAGAGTGGTCGTGGTCTTCATGCAGTATTACTATTGGCAGGGAATGATGTAATGTGCCTCACAATATCTCGCCATCTCTCTCTGTTTAAGGTCGTTCTTGTGCACTCATCAGGATCAGTTTTTTTATTAAGCTTAGGCTGTAGGCTTGACAAACGCTGACAAAGATCCGCCATCTCACCTGGTTCTAAGCAATAGTGCGGCCTAAGACGCCGAAGGTTACCTAGTAAGTTGAGGAAAACTTCCTTAAGGTTCATGTCTATCCGAGAGCAGCCATTGTATCAGCAGTATAGCAGCCATTGCAGCCGTTACAGTCTTTGGAATATAACTAGGAATTGATCATTATATTAGTTCACGAAAGCAGGAACCGCTCAATTTGCTTTCTCTATTGGCGCTGGATTGGCACAGCAATCCAAATCGTGTTCTGGCCTTTGATGCTACGAAGCACATTCATATATCTGTTCAAAATATATAGCTACTCGTATTTAACATAATTCAAAGCCACGAAAACTCTGATTTAAGTAGAATTTTGTTTAATATTTCGTATAATAGTTGCATAATTTTGTATAATAGTTCGATTCTCATTATCTAGTTATGGGACGTGGATGACAGTCTAACGAACACGCTGCTCCGTATCGACGACAGCGGCTGCATCGTCGTGAACTTGGACCAGACGGTGCGGCTGCTCATCCGTGAGTCGGACTGCCTCGTCAAGATGGGCCTCGAGCTGCCCATCGTGTGCCACTCGCTCTACGCAAAGAAAAACTACTTTACGCTCGTCAACGATTCCTTGCAGGTTAGATCACAAGACAACAATACTACAAGACGCAAGAGGTTATTTTGCAAGTTAATTTGCAAACACAGAATACTTCCTATTAGGCACATAGGGCAATTGCAAGTTAATATGTTAAAGACGTCTATAAGACTGTTTATTTAAGAGTTTTGCTCAATAATTCGGAACCGTTTCCGATCGGGTTCCAATAATTTTAAATGCAAGTTCTTTGAATCTTAATTTGCAGTTATGAGTTTATAAACGTGATAATTTTTTTCGGTGGCTTATTTATACTCGATTTCCTGTTACAAATTTTATGAAAGTGGACTAAGATTCGAAGAATTATGATTTAAATTTTTTTTTAATCTGATCAGAAACGTATACAAATGATTGTCAATATAAGGAGTTAGTAGTCTTTTACCACTCTGTTTTATATAGTCTTACCTGGGTGATAGTAGAATTTTTGCTGTAATTATTGAGAGCGGCTTCTTGACCGAGCGCCTCTACGGTTTGGTGGGTGATGGCTACGGCATGCGGTGTGTGTTGGATGCGGGCAGCAAAGACCGGTCGTTGTGTGGATCACTGAGGAATCACTATTTCTAGCAGTGCAAGTGTTCCGGGCTGACATGATAATTACAAAATAGTACAAAACAAATTTCAGACAATATTCAAATTAACAATAGCCCCCGCACTAGGGCCAGCTTATATCGTGGGAGACTGTAGACGGTTCCAAAAATAATGAGTGAAGGGGTTAAGTATTGTACGTTTTTGACTGCCTCGGTAGTTGCGTTGGTAGTGAACCTGCCTTCTGAGCCTGGGGACGTGGTTTCGATTCCCACCCAGGGCAAATATTTATGTGATGAGTACAAGCTTTGCTTAGTTTGCGATCAGACGACCGTGTGTGGAAGTGTCCCGAATTTATTTATTTATTTTATTTTTAAAATACGAATTTGTGTATGTGTCTGTGTGAGTGTGTGTGATGATGGTCCCCTCCCCGTCAGTTCCTCCTGGAGGACTACCTGCGCACGGTGCGGCGCGTGAAGCTGGAAGTGCGGCCGCTGTTCCTGCCGCAGGTGGTGCGGCTCTCGTCTCTGCTGCTGCCCGCGCTGCGCACCGTCTGCTGGACCAGCGACGACTGGGGACAGTTCGTCGAGCGCGCTAACCAGGTCTCCTTACCTATCATTTTTTTTCATTTCATTTTAATTCATATTCAACATTATCTATTTCAAATTCTAAGTTAATTTCTTTCAGGACCCTTACCATGCGTTTTGATAGTTACAAAAACTTTTTTGTTTTCGTTTGGCTTCATACATTTCAATAAAGCGCACCTGGTGGAAATGTTAGTTACACTGTAGTTACTTTTAGTACCTACCTACTTACATACCTACAAAAAGTTTCAAAAGAAGATTCACTATTCTGTGTTGGAAATCAGCTTCCAAAAACGAATAATTATATTTGGTTGGAAACCCGGTTCCCAAAAAAGAAAAATAATTCTGTTTTGGAAGCTGGTTTCCAACCCTCAGTTTCCAAAGTGGCCGAAGGGTTAATGAAGTAGGTTAAATGTATGGAACCAAACGGAAACGAAATAAATTTTCTGTTAACCATCAAACTCGCGGTAAACCCCCAGGTAAGACACCCATAATAATAGCAATCATTTAAAAATGCGGCTCACTCTTACGTTAAATGTACCTATAACGTGCTAAGAGGACATTCCTAGTTTAGGGATCGTATATGCGGACCTCTCCGCCCGTTCACGCGGCTTCACGTGCACTCAGGCCCGTCATACACTACATTACACAACAAATTGATTTACTCTGTGCAGGAATGTTGATACTGGCTTTTCATGAACTCAGTACTGAACGAGTCTATTTGTTTAAAATATTCTAATTTAGATAAATCAACAACAGCAACTTACCACACTAATCCTAAGCCGAAAATTTGTGTATGTGTGTGGGTGAGTATTTGTTTTTTTTGCGCTCAAACGGATGGACCGTTTTGGATAAAACTCGGAAAGATGGTAATGTTTGCTGGGATTTGATTACTACAAGCTATTTTTGAATTGCGGGTATCCCCGTACTTATATTACAAATGCAAACATTTGTGAATGTGTGGATGTTTGTTACTTCTTCACGCTCCAACGGATGGACAGATTTGAGTGAAATTTGGTGTGGAGGTAGCTTACATCTGAATTAACACATGATACTTTTTAATCACGGATAACATCGCAGGGTGCATCCGCCCCGATCCGATGTGACGTGATCAGATTCGCGTGATCCGTCGGGACATGCCCGAGCGCAGCTAGTGTGCTAATTGAACTCATTGACCCAGGCCATCAAGAGTTTCGACGTGCTGGTGACGCGAGTCCACGACATCTACTCCAACCGGATCATATACGTCCTTCAGGGTATGCAGGAGGTCACGCTCATCTCTCTACCTGGTCAGTACTAATTCAAGAAAGCTATTGATTTTATACGGTATAGCTTCGTCCCAGAATGTCTCTGCCGCAAAACGTTCCTTTGCAAAAAGGGCCCCTTCGTAAAATATTCCTTCTGCATGATGTCCTCCTCGCAAAATACTCCTTTCAAGAAATGTCTTCTTCGCTGAATGTTCCCAAAACGTCCCAGTTGGAAGAAATTACGACCCCAAAAAAACACGCTGTCACATCGTAATTAATATATGATTGAAGCACTCTCATGTTTACAATCAGACAAACTTGTGCTACTGAACCGTGTTCTAATTTTGGAGAATGTGCACAAGAACTTTACGAGCTGATTCCATCATCTGACTTCCGCCACAGGTCATCGAGGCAGACATTTCATCAATATGTCGTCAACTTTAATAAAGCCCGCACGAAGCGCTTTCAAAACTCCTTCCTAATAAGAACTGCCAAGGAGTGGAACGCACTTCCTTCTTCGGCGTTCCCCAGCAATAAATATAACATGGGTCTCTTCAAGACAAGAGTGAATGGGCACCTCATGGGCAAGCGTGCTCCATCTTAGACCGCATCATCACTTACCATCAGGTGTGTTGTGGTCAAACGTGGGCCCATTTAGTCATATAAAAATAGAACCCTAGAAATTTTAATACATCTAAACTTTGCGTGTTTTTTTTACAGAAGAAACGCCGTGGTCAGTCGAGGAGTTTATTGAGAGCGTCGAGAGTGGATGCAGGTACGATCGATCATTGTTTATATTGTTTACTCAATTTGTATTTCGTACTTACATATGTTCGTAAAACTAAACTAGCGACCCGCCTCGGCTTCTTAAGGCAGTAATAATATAATAATTTACAAAAAAATAGAATTTATCCTTGTTCCTTACCAATAATAAAATCGAAAGTAACTCTGTCTGTCTGTTTGTAGGCTTTTCACGGCTAAACGGCTGAACGTATCTTGATGATATTTGATAAATAGTTGCAGTATGCCACAAGGAAGTTTTCTAATACTTTTTTCTGAATAAATAAATCTTTTTGTCATGAAATTCTGTAAATTAATAAAAAATAACGCGCCGCTTGCCAAATGCGTGAGACAACATCACAGAATAGTACGTAGTTGGTACAAAAATTAAAACTCCACTCAAAACCAGCCAGTTTTTTTTAGTTTTTTTAATGTTGGACTCTGATCTCTGTAACGGATAATTTTTCATAATTTGGTCATAATTCATAATCTAGTGCTTATACCAACATTGCTCTTCTCTTTTTCGAATCTCATATTTTGTCAAAAATCTGGCAGGAACGCGTGTGTCGAGTTGAATCGCAAGAGCCTCATGGTGGAAGAGGCGGTGGAAGAAGTTCTGGACCTAGTGAAGAAGGCGGCGCAGCAGATCAAGCCGGCCGAGATCAACCCTGACTTTGAATTCCTCATCGCTGAAGGTAGTAATAATAGTCTTTATTGTCAATCTTATTTTTGACTGCCTCGGTGGCTCAGTCGGTAGTGAACCTGCCTTCTGAGCTAGGGTGCGTGAGTTCGATTCCCACTTAGGGCAAACATTTATGTTATGAACATTTATGTTTGTTCTATGTCTGGGTGTTAATTATCTATTTGAGTATGTATGTAAAATATATATATGTATATATCAGTCTCTGGCCGCTATAGCACAAGCTTAGCTTAGTTTGGGGTCAGACGACCGTGTGTGTAAGTGTCCCGAATATTATTAGTATTGTTATATTATTATTTACATTTTCTCCTATTTCTAGACAGTATTGCCAATAACATTGATTAAGGCGCAGTCATAGCACGATTTTTCACCCACACATACGTTTACTTATGCTGCTTCATTTAGAGTTGAAAATCGCATGTTATATTTGATGGTAAAATGAGATTGGCGCGTAAAATTATATGTTTTGGCCGTTTTTAGTCGTAATAAGAACACAAATAAGAATTAGTTGCTCGGTTAAACTTTAGATAATTAATCTGGCTATTTAATAGTCGATAAATAATATGGTGTAATCGCTGAAAATTTAGAGAACTACGTTCCCTTATTTTTTTTTAAGAAGATACTTTATGTGATTTTTTTTCCATAATGTTTTTCAAAATTGTTCTTCGGTTAAACTAAAGTTGGTTGTTTCTTCTACCAGCTAATTTTTTTTGCACCTGATAATCATAATTCTTCATATCAAACTAGGTGCAAACAAAATGCTTGTTTTTGGTGATTTCGTGTAAGACGGGACCTTAATACAATACTACAAATGTATTTATGTACCTACACCGGTTTCGTGATTGTCTTGCTTTCCAGCATAGGCCTCCCCAAGTGTTCTCCATAGCGGTCTATCTTTTTATTTCCTCGTCTAAGCCGTCCCTTTCTTTAATATCGTCTTCCTGCAGGTACCTCATCTTTATATTTATAAATATATTTTTTATTTATTTCTGTAATCGACAGCGTTACATAGTAATATTTGATACAATGATAATAATATTTATACAGCATCGTGGCTTGTGTAGCCAATCTTGTGTAGTAGTGAATGCTCGTGTACAATGACTGATGGTAAAGGTGCTTTTCACGAAGTTATACCCATATTATCATCATTAATCATCATCACTAAACACACTACACCACTGCTTATTACACTACAGATCTGGGATGTAAAATAAATTTTAGGTTCGTGTTCCACCCACTGCTGTAGGAGACCTAGCTATACCCAGATATTCATAAACATTACTTTGAGCGCTTGAACGCATATATAGGGTGCACAGAATGTGTGGCAGCTGTCATGTCAATATACTGAGAAGACCCGTGCTTAGCCTATTTACTTACATAAGTATTTTTTTTGTCAACACGGGGGATAGTCTCTTTTTTACCGCGCCGTCTATTCTGATCCTTAGCCAATCTGCTTTCTACCTGAGGATGGGCGGAATCGACATTGGCATGTCCAATGAAATCAAATTGCTTGGCCTTACTATCGACAACAAATTAACGTTCAACTCTCATGTCACAAACGTTTGCCGCAAAGCGCTGAACTTCTACAAACAACTTATCAAGACTGCAAAAATACATTGGGGTCTACAGCCAGAAGTAATAAGAATAATATATACAGCAGTCGTCGAACCCACAATAATGTACGCTGCGAGTGCATGGGCGGATGCAACGGACAAAATGGTAGTTAAAAAACAGCTTGGTTCGGTTCAACGTGGTTTTGTACAAAAGCTCATAAAAGCGTACAGGACGGTGTCTCTCAACTCGGCCTTACTACTGGCTGGGTTGCTCCCCTTAGATATTAGAGTAAGAGAAGCAGCATCAGTATATGAAGCAAAGAGGGGTTATTCCCAGCGAGTGATAGGAGACCGAGAAGTAGAGACACCGGTCCTGTACGCCAACATGCCACACCCAGCTCAGCGAGTAGAACTGCAGTTTGTATGTTTGGCGGACGAGGCAGCACTCGCTCAGCACCAGGGAGAGGGACTCAACATATTCACGGATGGAAGCAAAATAGGTGGAAAAGTAGGCGCGGCGCTATCCATCCGAGAAGGTACCGTCGAAGTTAATACCTGCAAGCTTAAGTTGGGCGACTGCTGCTCCGTCTACCAAGCGGAACTTTTAGCACTGCTGGAAGCCACAAAAAGAGCGCTCAAAAGCAAAATACAGACCTGTAGTATATACTGTGACTCTCGCTCGGCGCTGGAGACCGTCGCGGACTCATCCTCCCCCCATCCCCTTGCAGTTCAATTTAGAGAAAATGCTAAGTTACTCCGAGAACAGAACAAAATATTGAAATTATTTTGGATTAAGGCTCATGCGGGGATGGAGGGAAACGAGCGAGCCGACGAGTTGGCCAAGACTGCGGCATTAAATTTGAGAACAAAGCCAAAATATGATAGCTGTCCTGTTTCGTTCGCCAAACGACAAATCCGCCAGGAAGCGCTTGATGAATGGAACCGACGCTACAAAGAGAACAAACAGGCGGCAGTCACTAAAACCTTTTTTCCAGATGCAATTAGAGCATATAAAATCATAAAGGAATTAAAGCTAAACCACATTGATATCCAATGGTTAACGGGCCACGGAGGATTCTCCGCGTACTTACATCGATTTAAGTGCAAGGAGAATCCATCGTGCCCCTGCGACCCCATGGTAGAAGAAAGTGTTATACACGTTATAACTGAATGCCCGATATACGGTAGACTTAGGTTCGAGACCGAAAACTATCTAGATGTAAACATAAATACAGGAAATCTAAGTAAAATTATGGAAGATAAGCATATTAGAGAAAAGTTTATAGAATATTGTAAAAAAGTAGTAATAAGCTGTGTGAATAAAAATAAAACGTAACAAAGAAGTCACTACCCACAATTAATTTTGTGACGTAAGTGATCTGAAAGCGTAATATGTATTAAAATAGATTATAAACTGTTTATAGACATAATAGTAGTAAGTCACTGGCATGAATGAAATATAGATAGCATAGAGCCCTGACACATGTTGGGGGCAGGATAGTTTAAATAAAAAAAATCTGCTTTCTACCGCCTTAACATTGACATTCGACCACGAAGCTGAAATCTCCCCGTTGATCGCTTTCCAATATTTAATAGGTAACTACTTTAAAATTAAAATGGCAAAATTGGTTTTTTAATAACACTACATACTCGTCGTAGTATAAAACAAAGTCGCTTCCCGCTGTCTGTATGTCCCTATGTATGCATCTTCGTCTAGATCTTTAAAACTACGCAACGGATTCTGATGCAATTTCTTTTAATAGATAGAGTAATTCAAGAGAAAGAGTTATATGTATAATACATGCATACTATAGTAGAGAAACACTGATAATTTTAGAGGTTTCCAATGTGATGTTGGAAAAAAACTCTTTTTTTTTGCGTTTACAGGATAGATCAAAATAATGTACTACAGTATTAGACACCTTAAAAAGTTCTTCCAAAAAAACTGCAGTAGTTTATATCTATTTCTTAGGGATAACCCTAAATGACCATTACTATCCTCTATAGGTACTTTTAACGAGAAATAATAGCTTATTTATGAAGCGATTTTAAGCAATACAGCATTAATCCTTATCCAATTAAGTACCATAAATACATTATAGGTTTAATACAAATCAATATCGCCGTTTACAACATGTAATTTAAATGAATATTTTCAAAGATGTTACAAATTTATGACGCAGGGACATAGCGGTTGCGGCGGTACCGACCGGGGGGTCGGCGGCGCCGGCGCGTGCCTATAAAAAAGCTGGGAAATTTGGAAAAAAACATTCTGTAGTAGGGTCAACCGGGGTAACTGCGTTATATTTTTTTTACACTCAGTTTTGTCGATGAGCTATTGCCTGTCCAGGAAATATCTTTAAATAATATTTAAGTGTCTATCATAATAACACATCATCGGTTTTATTATTTTTGGCCTTTATTTTACTTATTGTTCAACAGTTCAAGACATGATTTTTTGGAGAGGTGTATTTTTAGACTCATTTACCCTACCAGGGGTATTTGCGTCCGTAAATTTTAATATTTCAATTTGTAAAATTATGACCATCTAAAAATGTTGTATAAGCACCTTCTCGTTATTTTACAGATATATTTGACAAAATATACACCTACCTTTACTCGTATATAAACCTGTAAGTATATAGCATTCGAAACTACATATATATTGATATATAAACATAATAAATCGCAATGTATATAGGTGCTAAATATATTTAAAAAAACGGCACAGTGCGAGTCGGACTCGTGCACTAAGGGTTCCGTAGCATTATCTACTAGCGGCTCTGTGAGCTGGAGAGCTCGCGGCCGGCGTCTGTCCTCCTCTACAAGTTACTCTACAACCTACTCACAAAGTTTCAAGAAAATCTGTGATGAAATGCTACCTGTAGACGAAGACAGAGATCCGGATATTTTTATCGAAGCTGAAGCAGAGATGCTTCGCTCGCTAACGCTCGCTAGGTCCATTAATCAATTCTGGCTGTATTTTTCTCGCACTTCCTTTTTTTACTGTCTTATTGTTCAATGAATTGTTAATATAATTTGTATACTTATAAAGATACTGCTAAAAATAGTAAAGAATCCTAAAAATGTAAACTATATTCATTTTATGTATTAACCAAAACTTAAAACCTCAAATTAAAGAAATCATTGTTAACTCAACAAGTGTTACCTATTTTAAAAAATTATGATACTCCCGCGATAAAGACGAATCTAGCGACTTCACGGGCTCTTAATCGTACTCTAAAAGTTTGGGATTTTGTATTAATTAAAAGCTAATTTGCTACAGTTTACTGCTCACTTGACATTGAGTTTGCCCAATTCGCTGAAATCACGATATAAACGCACCTTTTCAGGCGCTTTCAAAAACTGGTTGGAATTTATCTTCCGATATACCTTTTCATATTCCTATCTAACAACATAACATCACTTGTGAATACGCTACGAGCCCCACTGCTCGGCGAACGAAACGCTTGCGAGTTTTAACGATAACCAACGCCATCTAGTTTGATTTCAAGTAAATGTACTTACTGTAGGTATTGGTGGTCGGTAAATTAAACTAGTGGCTCTGTGAGCTTTGACTGTCTCGGTGGCTCAGTTGGTAGTGAACCTGCGTTCTGAGCGTGGGTTCGATTCCCACCTAGGGCAAACATTTATGTGATGAACATTTGTGTTTGTTCTATGTCTGGGTGTTAATATAATATGTTTTTAAGTATGTTTTTAAAAATATCTAAGTATGTATATCAGTCTCTGGCAGCCATAGTACAAGCTTTGCTTAGTTTGGGGTCAGGCGACCGTGTGTGGAAGTGTCAAAAAAAATTTTTTTCCAGATATTTTTTTGCAGAGTCCGTTTTGGAAATTGTTCAAAATGGCGGAGATTTGTTTTTTTTTCGTTACGGTTAAGACATGCGACCTGTAAAGAAGACAAAGATCCGGACACAAATCGGACATACGAAAGCGTTTTTGTCAAAGCTGAAGCAGAGACGCTCGCTCGGTCAATAAAACGGTAAAAAATCATGTCTGTTGTATGGGAGACCCTTTATTTATTTTATTTATTTCATTCTGTTTTTTAGTATTGTCATAGCGGCAATAGAAATAAATCTTCTGTGAAAATTGACACTGTCTAATTATCACGGTTTGGTTAGAAGGTCTAAAATCACGTTTCATGAGATACAGCCTGGTGACAAACGGACAGACAGAGGGATGGACAGCGGAGTATTAGTAATAGTTAGTAATTTCAAAACATCCTGAAAATAAAAATACGGAAGTATTTCTATAGGAAGGAAGGAAGGAAAGTATTTTTAGGAAGGAATAAAAACAGTTTTTTTTTGCCATGTAAGTATATACCTAATACTTTAGATAATTCGGTTGTTCTTTATAATATACTAGCGACCCGCCCCGGCTTCGCCCGTGTGAAATGCTGATACTAAATATATTTATATTAAACCAGTAGGTATACGGACACCATTATTAAAATTTGTTAAAGCGCCATCTAGCGACATTGCGTAGAACTAAAACGTTTATCACATTCTGTCAAGGGGGCGCTCGGCTGTTCAAATTCAAAACCTAGCAAGGGACATTTTTGGCAAAATACGTTTTTTTAAACCAGCCAGAAGAAACTTGATTTCACCTTATTTGTTTCACTATTTGATTTGTAAAATTAGTTTTCCGAATCTTTTTATTATAATTATGCCACCTACTAGGCAAATATATAGCTCTATTGATTTTGCTAGGTTTTATTGTTTGACCAATAACCAAAACTCTTTAGAGAATCCAATTCAAATACCTAGTAATTTACCTTGATAGGTTTTATTTAGGATTGCATGTGATAGGTACTTATGTTGGATTTCCTAAATCAAACTTACGTAATGCACATAAAACTTGTATAGTTAGACTTAAATTGCGTTAAACTAGCTTATAATGTAAAACAAGTTGGATTTATAAATATCAAAATGAAAACAGTACAAATGGTATGTTGTGTTGTTAATGGTCAAAGAAAATGTTTCTTTTTCTTCTCTTATAAATTTGGTCAGATGCTCTTGCTAGGTTTTTATTTTGGACTGCCGCCGCTAGGGTGAATAGAAACGGTGTAAATGTTTAACCAATCAGAGAGCTTCCTCCCCTCGCTATATCACCTTACTCAACTACGTACTATACTGTGCTCAGTTGGAGCGCGGCGCTAAATATCCGGCAGTCCTTTTTCAGAGGTGGCCGAGATAGCAGGCGATCTCTGAAAAAGGACTAGCAAAAGACTGATCATGGACAATGGACATGTCCTAGTTAGGACATGTTTTTTTATTGAATTCATTTAATTTTTCGTTTACTTTAGATGCCTGGTTATTGTAGTAATCATTCATTATGGGAATTATTAATTTATTTATGACAAAAATTTAAAAATTTAATTCTAAAAAATGAAAAAATAAATAAATTATATTTTAAGGAAGATTTTTTATAATAGTTTGCGTATTTGTTTGAAATTAAATTTATAATTTTATATTAAAAATTATTTATTTGTATATTTAAATTGTTTACTTATGCTCTGTTGATTATTAGCACATTGTAGTTTATTTTAGGCTTATATTGTTATTTCAACATATCGTCACGCCTTTCCCCGAGGGGACTGACTAAAATGTAATAAAACACCCACACTTCGCCGTTTGATATTCCGTCCCAAATGTGACAGGGGGCGAGCCTGACGCCATACACCGGGCTCATACAGGCGATGACATGAAATACGCATATAATTATGTTCACATAATGAACAAATTGATGCGTGCCGTCAGCTGGGATCGAACCCGCTCCCCTCCGCTTGCGAGGCGGGCCATCTTCAACTAGGCTATCATCGCTTATATTATTATTTAAATGTTTGTTATTGTAATTTTAAATTTAGTTAATATATTTTTTTTAATTAAGAAAAAATATTTATTTTAGAAAAGTTTAGAAAATTAATGTTATTAATATTAACGATTGGATTAATTTGATGTAATTTGAAATTATAAATCGTATAACTTAATTATAAATATATTTTGCTCAATATTAAAACAATATGTTTTGATATTACTTTAACATAATTATGTTTATATTATAAATAACAATCGTTTAAATTCTACATGTACATACATAAATAACAATATATAATATAAATTAATATAAATATATTATATACTTGAGCTCTGTTTAAAGTTTGTAATTTTGTTGTATAAGTTAGGTTTATTTTAGGCTTATATTGTTATTTAAATAATAATATTTTTATCCAAAAATTAACAAAAATAACATGTTGAAAAATATTAGGTATTATATTTGATATAATTGCCCCATAAATATTGTCAGGGGCCAAAACATTTTTAAATTAACATTTGAGGTTCTATCTGACTTTTGAAAAAGTAAATATATCGTTCGTAGTTTTATTATGAATTGCAAATTAATTTAAGAGTTTGCATCGCGGGCCTTTTTTCCACACATTTGTATCTAAGATATTTGTATTTAACCAGTATCAATTAGGTATAGGTAGATATTTTACAAAATTTAAAAAGTCGGCTACCTAATAGATAAATATTCACAAACGTTATGTAAATTCAATAGTATTACATATATATACCTACAAATCGATTTAATAACCTCCTATGTTTGTAGGTTAAAAATAAAATGTTTATGATACCTGAAGTTAAAGAAAATGCGTCATGTAAACGCAATTGTCCCATGGAAGCAGACGCAATTTTACCAGTTGCCCCTATATTTATTGTCAACATTTCACCCGTGCAAAGCCGGGGCGGGTAGCTAGTTATTCTTAAACAGGGTTATCAGAACAGAGTGTACTAAGCCGGACGAGGTTATTGTACTCATAATAATAAACGGTCATAGCACACGTAATTATGTACAACTTTTATTATAGAGCCAACCCTGAAATTAGAAAAAAAAACACCAACTTGTCAATTAACTTTTTATAATTTATTAACTGCGCCCAGTGTTTAAAAAGTAGCCTATGTATCCAAGGCATAAGCTACCCGCCAAGCCCGCTTTTGCCGGCGAGGATGGACACTGTGAGGGTTTAGTCGATATGAGTGCCCTTCTTGCACCGAGTCCGGCATACCCCGCTCCGTCTACCCCGGGGCAGAAAGGGGATGTGTAAATGCATTTCCCAAAAAAAAAGGTTGGTTAAAGTGCACTAACTTTCATCAAAATCTTTGATTCAGATTTTGTGTGTGAAGAAGTAATAAACATGTACACTCACGAACTTTCATCTTTATAATTATCAGTGTGATACTGTGTTGGAACAGCATTTTTTTTTCACAATTTCAGGGTTGACTTCAAAGTAACAGTTGTTCATAATGATGAGTACAATGACGCCTTTTCGGCTTAGTTAGATAAATTCTTTATTGTTCACTTAGATATAAAAATAAATATAATAAAAAGAGAAGAATATCATTGAAACTATAGTGTTACAACTGGCGGCCTCGTCACTATAAGCGATCTCTTTCCGGGAACCTTAGGATGGAGAGGTTACCCAGATTGGTTTAGTACCCTCTTTCCTGATACCCTGCACTTTTTATTGTTGTTCGGAACTTGTTATAGCTTACCGTGTTGTGCAGACGAGGGAGCGAGCGGCAGCGGCGCGGCGTCGACGCTCAACGAGTCCACGTCGAGCGGCCAGCAGGACTGGTCCGCGGTCTGGGAGTGCTTCGAGAGCCCGCACAGGCTGCTCTCGATGCCCGCCGGCGGACTCTCGAAAAGCATGCAGGTGCACTAAAACTTCTGAAAGTGGTATTAAAATGACAAAGTGCTAAAAACTTTACCTGAATTCTTTACAGCTTACCTACGAGTAAAATCAAATGTTCTCAGGCAAAAGAAGTAATGTCATATTTGCCTAAATGGAAAGATATAAGAAATAAATAAATAATAATATATTAATTGATTGGGGTGCAGCGCTATTTTTTAAAAATTAGACTGAATACTGCAAGAAAGAGAGCAACTTAGAAATGTTTTTTTCATCGTCAAATCCATCTTTACGATGAAACAGTTCAATTCTATCAAATTATAAGTAGCATAAAGATTTCAGAAGCATATTTTTCTTATGGATGGACTACAGCTATTACTACTAACTGTTACTAACACAGCTTAGAGCTACTTGCAGAACCTCGGGCTAACTTTTTTACTCGGAGTTAACTACTCATCAGATGTTAAACAACTGGTAATTCGTCGTTCCACCAAGAGCTAAGCTAGCCTTGCAATAACACAGTATTAGAGTAACATTTATAACGTTTAAGGGCCAATTTCACCAGTGAATATAAACGCGATTAGCTCATTTTAAACTTGGTTTACGTGAAAAACTGAGGTTAAACGGTCATTTTGCTTTCACTAAACTTAGCTTAATAAATCTCGATTAGTAGCATAAATGTTGAATTTGGCTCTTAACTGTTGACTTAATTAACTCTGCGTTTATGAATTTAATTAAATCTTATTACATGCAAGTGGGCCTAAACGACCTAAACGTCGAATGAATTCACGTCTAAACAACTTGCGTAATAGGAACTAAACGTCGAGTTCACGTCTAAATATCTTGTATATTGGAACTAAACATCGAATTCACGTCTAAATAACTTACATAGGAGATGGTGAAAAACGCAGTAAGCGAGATGCGGCGCTACTACAGCCGCAAGGTGGTGGACGTGCTGATCCGCGTGACGCGGCGCACGCTGGACCTCATCATCAAGCAGTTCGCGGCGGACTCTGAGCACGCGCCCGGCGACGACGGCGAGGGTCAGTGCCGTTTGACGAACCTCCTTTATTTTACCCAGGAAAACTTTTATAGGTACCTACCACCGCTGCCTCGGGGGCAGGGTGGTGATGTGGGAGTCATCGCCTTATTAGGTATGCTCACTAAAAGCCCTGGGAGTGTTTCACCTTTGCGCCATTTGTCGGGGCTACGGGCACGCATTTGACAAACCTAGCCTAGTCTATTTGGGACCCAAGATTACAGCGCACACATCAACTCTGCGCACATTTCACCTAACAACATATCAAAACCTACTGCAACGCACACTAATCGGAATCGTAACGTTTTATAGGCGATAGGGTAACCAGCCCTTTGCGAGTTGATATGTGTGCTATGACAGCGACACATCGTTGCGTTAGGAATGAAATGCGAAAAGCAACTCTATTCTTACCCATAAAAAGGTCGGTCTATTATGATTTTTGAATTTCAATGCAAATTTTTGGGACATGCTATAAGCAACTCTGCATTTTTGTAAGCGAAGATCGATTTATGTACATTCGATATTCGCTGACCGTTGGCTACCGAAGACCCCAACGGGCTAGTCGGAGTGCGAGTGCTTCATAAGCAGCAGATGTTTGAATTAGGAATTCAAAAATTGTTTCTGGGTCTGGATGTTAGTTGTACTTGCTTGTCTTTGTGTCTCTTTTATTCTATGTCGACATGACATTGACATGATTTTGTTAACATTTATAAACCCTTTTCGAATTAAAAAATAATTAAATAATAAAACTAAGTACTTAATATTGGTCTCGTTTTGTTAAAATCTACTTAGTACTGATGATGGGAAGTAAAATTTTTCATTATCAAAATTTTTTATTTGTCATTTTTACCGCTTTGGTTCAAACAGGTTGTCAAAAGAAACCCATTTTCCTGCTGAACGCCGCCCTCATGATACCCAACGTGTCTGTGACACCGACCTTGGAGGAGATTCAGGAAGTGCTGGTGCTGGCCGGTAGACACATCTCGGGGCTCTCCAAGGGAGTGGCTCAGTGGAGCGGGGGCAGACCCCCGAGGGTAAGATTTTCGAAGAACGCAGTAAAAAACCTTCTCATATTTCTCTACGTAATACTAATAACCATTGAGATATAAGTGCTACGTACTAGAGAAGTTGTTCCAAACAAAAAACGTTACGCAACTTGGTGACAGCGTAGCCTGCCGTCGTAGACTATCTGCAGGTTTGCTGCAGCGCTAAATAATTTAATAAGTCGTCTAACCAAACATAAACATACGTCGCTTGACCGCTTTAAGAGGATAGTTTTCTCACTCCGTATACACAACCACACTGCATGTGTGTCGAAGCCACACTAATGCAAGGTGTACGGATTGCAGTACAGTGTAGTCGATGAAAGTCGGTGTTCGAGCGATGATATCTAGTACGTTGTCCATATATATCGATGCTAATAACAGTGATATATTAACTGATGATTACTCTTAAAAAAGGAGTTTGATAAACTACTACGATATACCACGGTGACTACTTTTTGACTTGTTAAAACAACAGGTTTTGTAAAAAAAATACTAAACAATACTTGTACTAAAGAAATAATTTAAATACGTTAGGAAATGGAAATTGTTTGTGTTGTATTGTATTATATGGTTTATCTATTTGATTTTGCATGAACTTGTAAATACGTTTGGAAATGATGAAGTTTAATTTGTAAATACACGGCACTAAACCTTCCTGTGACAGCTGCCTCTATAATTCAATGTTAAAAAAAAACAGGTTAGACGCGTTTACCATCTTCGACCACACCGTTACTAAACAGATTAGTTGTGCTCAAACGCCTAGCCTGTCAGATATTAAAATCAATTGTTTTAATGAAGCTCCAAGGAAACCAGAATATTGTGTCGAATAATAAAATTATAATACATTCGGGACACTTGGACATACCGTCGTCTGACCCCAAACTAAGCAAAGCTTGTACTATGGCGGCCAGAGACTGATATACATACATATATTTATTTATATTTATTTTTAAATACATACTTAAATAGATAATTAACACCCAAGACAGAACAAACAAAAATGTTCATCACTTATGTAAATTCAAATAGTAAATTCTTCCCCCTGGCCCTGATAATGATCCTGCTGTTACAGGTATTCATAGGCAACGGTGAACGCTTACCATCAGGCGGCCCGTTAGCCTGTACCCCTTATAAATTAGAGTTGCTCAAAAATTTCTTCAATTTATTTTTACGTATTGTGCATTACCAAAATGTAATTAACCCAAACTTTCTTTTCCCTTCATTTTGTGATGTTAATTGTATTGTGTCGTTGTTTATTATCGCACTTGCACTCTTGTGATATCGACTGTGATCTCGTCCGCTACACCTCGTCCTTGCTTCGCCTCACCTGTGTGCATTCACTGGTTGTCGCTTTGTAAAACGTACGGTACGGTCTCTGCACGGTATGTTGGAACGTTACGAACGCTTTGCCGCCCCTCCTCTCGCTTTGTGTGCATGGAATCTAGGTGAGCTGGAAGAAAGTCGCTGGTCAGCAAGCCAATCAGCTCCTCGATGTTGTCACCAAGCTTGACGAACAGGTCTCGTCGTCGGTGACGCCGATAAATATCCAGAAGTCCAAGATCACGGACGCCGCCAAGATGAAGAAGAAAAAGCACTACAGACTCGAGTCGGAAGAGAAGCCTTCTTTCCCATTCCAACAAAAGAATTTCTATAATCACGTCATGGAAAACAAGGAAATAATCAAGACTTTGTCTCTTCTGTCGACTTGCTCTCAAAATATTAAAACGGTAAAAACTTATGTACATAATACTTTTAACTAAAAAGAAGGTCAATGGTATTTGACTCATAGAATACCTACCTGTCGATTTAACCTATTGTGTATGTCCATCTATATTAGCTTCTGGTCCAAAAGTTTTAAATAGGTGATTTTATCAATTTCTCGATTACACCGCTCAACTCCTGTTGATCCTTCCCTCATTGCAATTAAGGCCCTGTGTAATTGAACATAATATTTTCTTTCCAATATTCCTGATTGGCGCAAATTTACGTTTAACCATACATTTCCCAACAGGAGTTAAATACTTTGGTAAAACGCTGGCGTCCGTATCACTATCTGTGGAAATGTGAGAAAACTCTGAGGCAGCTGCTCGCGTGGAACCTGAACGATTTCGAGCTGTCTCTGAAAAGACATAGCGAACTGGAAGCGAAGTTGGCCACTGAACCCGACGTGCTCATCATCGGGAACTGCCTCGCCGTATCTACTGAGAAACTCAAGCTAGGATTAAACACTGAGCTCAAGAGTAAGAAACCTATATAACCAGCACATATAGTAAAGCGGCCATTAAACTATCCAATTTGCGGTATGCTAACTTAGCGTGGCAATTCCAAAAAGCGTGGAAAAAATTGGATTGCTAATTGTCCAACAGCTATTACACCATCCAATTTTAGCAATTAAGTTAGCTTACTGCAAATTAAATTATATAATGGCCGCTCACCTGTCCGCACAGAATAAATAATAGTACGTAAAAGTATATAAGTAAGTCTGGTACTTAGACCATTATCAGTAATTGGGAAGGTTTTTAGATCTTATTTTTTTAAGTAAGCGCGAACGAAGTCGCGGGTAACAGTTAGTAATATTATATAGCGCAAGGCCGGTCGTTGTGGAGAACATTTTTTAATTGAGGGAGGCCTTTGTCCCGCAGTGGACGTTTCCCGGGCTGACATGATGATGATGATGAAAAAAAAGGTTTTTTTCTTTTGTTTCTCATGATAATATTATCTCAGTTGCTTTATTAATTTAAATAAATGTTTGTTGTCAGATGGCACTCACCGGATTAGCCAAGCCATGCGCAAGAAATACAAACGAGAAATGGACTACGTGTACGCCATCATGAACGACCTCGAACGAAAGCTGGAGAGACCCATTCGAGACTTGGACGACGTCAGGACGGTCATGGAGACGCTCAAGAAGATTAGAGAACAAGAGGTCGATATGGAGCTGAAGATCGATCCTGTAGAAGTAAGTTTTCCCAGAAATGTATGCTATTTTTGACATATTTCAAAAAAGGAGGAGGTTCTTACTTTATCGGAAGCTTTTTTTGTGTTTGTTTGCCATCTTCCTTTCTATCTCTCACAGTTTTCTAAATCCCATTTTTCCAAGTCCCATCCCCACTCGACCTAACCTAACCTTTAAGAAGGTTCAACTCCCAAGGTGAAACTCCCTCATTTAAAACCCGACGCAAAAACGACGATGTGTTTTAAATTTGACGTGTCTGTGTGTGTGTGTGTGTGTGTGTGTGAGAGTGTGTGTGTGCGTGTGCGTGTGTGTGTGTCTGTTGCATCGTAGTTCCCGAAAATCTACTCTCCAATTCACAAATCACTTAACAAAAAAACCATTGCTGTACAGGAAGCCTTCAACGTAATAACTCGGTACGATCTGCCGGTGAGCAAGGAAGATCTCGAGCAGGTGGACAACCTGCGCTACACCTGGCAGCAGCTCCAGGCCCAAGCCCTGGCTTCCCACGTGCAGCTCCTCAGAATGCAGCCGCAGTTCGAAGAAGACCTGAAGAACAACCTAGACAGGTTAAAACTATGTCTTTTATAATACGCGTTTTCTCGGGCCCTGTCTATCACGTCCACAGTTTCTTTTTTTGCAATAAATTAATAATCGTATCCTTGCCTAAAACAGGGAGATCGTTACCACTCGGTCGTCTGATTTAGGGACTCTGCTCCCTGAGACTTATAACAGTACCTAGTCCCTGCGGGAGGGTCTGAGAAGTCGTGTACCTAATGTACGCGATGTATGTGGTTTTAAACAGTTAGGAATTGTACTCGTATTGTCTTGTTATATTTCGTAGTTTATATTATTAAGCTCTTGATGTTGTGAGGTGGTCTCATAAGTTGCCTAAAAAGTGAGTTAAAGTTAAATGGTTTCAATCTACCTTCATTTCCAGCTCCTTCTATGTTTTAACCGAATTAAAAGGAGGCGGAGGTTCTCAACTCGACTGTATGTTTTTTTTTTTTGCATGCATGTTACGTGATTACTTTGCCAATTATGAATCGATTTTGATGCTTTTTGTTTTGTTTGGTAGATCATACTTTAGAGGTGATCCCATTTAAATTTTATCTAAATCGGTCAAGCAGTTTTGAAAATATCAACAAAAGCCTAAAAATTGTTTACATGGATGTCGGGAAGTCGGTTTTTTAAGTTTTGCTTTTTATTAGTAGAACCATTCAATTGATTCAACTTAATTTTTGTGAGTTAGCTTTTGTTTTATAAGTTTACCATATCTTATGTGCTTTTAATGTAGGTTTCGTGAGGACAACACAGACTATTGCCATGAGTACCGACACGCTGGTCCAATGCAGTCCGGCCTGACTCCTAGAGAAGCATCTGATAGACTGATACTGTTCCAGGTAACATTTTGCATACTTGTATCTTCATACATTTCCTGCCATGTCATCCTATTATAGTATCTGGTGTATGATTTACTTATTGATTACCAAAATAAAGCAATGATAGCTGTTTTAATTCCGGTTCCAAGCTCATTACTATTCTGACATTTCGGAATTTCAAACAATTTTTGCAAATTGACGATAAAAATTCATGGAATTGAGTATGTGTCGTCGTCCTTCTAGAATATAAATGACACTGAACGTATTTAATATTTGTTAAAAACTGTTTTTTATTTTTTAGAACCGTTTTGATGGCATGTGGCGTAAGCTACAAACATATCAAAATGGCGAGGAGCTGTTCGGTCTCCCTCACACAGAATACCCAGAACTTGCTCAGATAAGGAAAGAACTAAATCTGCTCCAAAAGTTGTACAAACTATACAATGACGTCATCGATAGAGTGAGCAGCTACTACGACATACCTTGGGGAGAAGTAAACATCGAGGAGATCAACAATGAGCTGATGGAGTTCCAGAACAGATGCCGCAAGCTGCCTAAAGGGTATGTTAACAGGCAAACAGTGATCGTTATGATTTGATTGACTCTTCGAATTTACTTCCGGACTTCCTTTAGGCGTCTCCCAGACAGACGCGGCCTGCAGTTGCGCCACTGGCGGCACATTGGCCGCCACCGCAGGCCGCGTCCCTCTAGTAGACGCCTTAGACTTGGCCTCTTTAACTATCTTCTTTTATTTCTCTCTCTTTTCTCACAAACATTAGTTGTTATAACGAAGTACTCTTTGACCTTAGCTATGATCGTCTTTGGTTCTAAGACATTCCTATTTTTAATAAATTTTTATTTCTTTTGTCGACGTTGCACACTACTTCACTGTAAAAATTAAATCTTGCTTAAAACTTATGGAATTTTTGATTTTAAACGAGCATAATAATTGAGTAATAAAAACATCGAACAGTCTGAAAGAGTGGCCTGCGTTCTTCGCCCTGAAGAAGACCATCGATGACTTCAACGACATGTGCCCGCTGCTGGAGCTGATGGCCAACAAGGCCATGAAGCCGCGCCACTGGCAGCGCATCATGGAAGTCACTAAGTACATCTTCGAACTTGACAACGAAGACTTCTGCCTCAAAAATATTCTTGAAGCACCCCTTTTGCCTAACAAGGAGGATATTGAGGTTAGTAGGTCAATATAGTTAGAAAACGTCCTAACTAATATTATAAATGTGAAAGTGATATTGTTCGTTTGTTTGTTTGTTTCTTACTCTATCAAGCCTTAAGTGCTTAACCGATCATCATGATTTTTTTTCATACACATACTTAGAAACATACATTGTCAGGGGTATTTACAGAAAAGCACATAGAGTACTTTTTATTCCGAAATATTAACGGTTCCTGTAGGACCGCGAGTGAAACCATGGGGCGCAGGTAATAGCCGATACGAAAAAGTGTAAAATATACGAAGAAACTAAGAAAAGGAACTTACTAGTAACCGTTAATAGTAAATGATTTTTAACAATGCATTAGAAAATGGAGATCATATACCTATTTATTAGCTTGGTGTAATTTCGGACACAGTGTCCCGTGTCCGAAATGGCACTTATGAATTTACATATCATTTTCACTGTCGGTTCCGATACTGAATGGAAATGCGAATAATGCTTGTGTGACATATCTAAACCGCGATTGACTGAAGTTCAACTGCACGCTAATGCAACACACGAAAGGTCGATCTCCCTAGCGTAACAATCAAACTACGACGAATTAAGAACAGTTTTATGGCGTTCTAGACGGGCCATAATATTATCACTGCAATACATATATGTACTAGCCCGTAAATACTGGCTCTTCAATATTGTGACAATACTTTGAGTGTGGCCATTTCGTCATACATTTTCGGCATGGTTGATAAGCCAAAATTTGTGAGACTGTAATTTATTTATTATTTAAAAAAATAAAGCCCCTCAGTTTCTTGCCTGTTCTTCTGAGTAGAGGCTCTTTGTCCGAACAAGGCGGTCGAGTCTATTTAAATAACTTTGACGTTCATAAGTGTATCTTTGATACCTAAATTGAATAAAAACATTTTGACTTTGACTTTGACTTTGAATGGCCGGGCTATAGTCAGCAATATTGCCATATTGCCGGGCCAGTATTGAAGTAAATATACTTATGGCGCATCTAAGAGTGCCCTTACAGTTGTATCACCATGAATAAACGTTTTTCCTTACTTACTTTCTTTCTCCAAAATACATTTATGGCCTCTTGTACTGAAAATAAGAACTGCCTTAGTACTTGCTTAACTAGTTTAAACTACTCCTAGCTAGCTCCTACCTAAATGTTCTTTCACGAACTTTATGCCATTTTTAGGAGACTCTCAATTTAATGTGCCCGCGAATCGAATTTAAACTAAGGCAGTTCTTAAATTCTCTTCTCTTCCGGTGCAAGTGGCCATTATTTGTTAAATGCTTACGTTGTAAAATGAACTGTATAGGTACTTTATTTGTTCATTCAACTGTATACTATACAAGCTGCGTCCCGCGGTTTCACCCGCGGTTAAAATAATTCCTATGTGCTATTCTAGATTATAATCTATATCTGTGCCAAATTTAATCCAGTACTGTTTAACCGTTCTGCCGTGGAAGAGTAACAAACATCCATCCATCCATTCTAACAAACTTTCGCGTTTATAATATTAGTAGGAAGTAGGATAGTAGGATAGGATTCGTTCATTCAACTGTATCCTATTTTTGTTTAATTTTTCCCCAGGATATTTGTATATCAGCGATGAAAGAGAAGGACATCGAGGCGAAGCTCCGGCAGGTGACGAACGAGTGGTCGGTGCACGAGCTCACGTTCCAGACGTTCAACAACCGCGGGGAGCTGCTGCTGAGAGGCGACACCACGGCGGAGACCATCGGCCAGCTGGAGGACAGCCTCATGATCCTGGGATCTCTACTTTCTAACAGGTCACTGAAGAACAGAACTTTAGATTTTTACTCGGATCTCTACTTTCTTTTTGAGGCTTTTACTCCCGATTCAGCTAATGTCCAGCTTCCCGGTTTTTTTATAATACTGAATGATGAGACGAATAAGTTACTCGCCTGATGGTAAGCGTCATGTTTCATGTTCTCTACATCCTTATCCTTACTAATTATAAAATCGAAAGTAACTCTGCCTGCCTGTCTGTCTGTTTGTAGGCTTTTTATGGTTGAACGGCTGAATGTATCTTGATGAATTTGATAAATAGGTGCAGTATATCACAAGGAAGGTTTTTGGATACTTTTTTCTGAATAAACAAATCTTTTTGTCATGAAATTCTGTAAATTAATAAAAATTAACGCGCCGCTTACCAAATGCGTCAGACAACATCACAGAATAGTACGTAGTTGGTACTAAAATAACAACTGACAACTAGAATTAAAACTCCCTAAAAACCAGCCAGTATTTTTTTTAATGCTGTACGCTGATCTCTTTGATAAATAATAATTTGATAATTAGTTATAGTATAATTATTACGTGGAGGGTTTATGGGCACTATTTTCTGAATAAACGCAAACGAAGTTGCGAGCAACAGCTAGTAGTATATAAAACAAAATCGCTTTCCGTGTCTTTCTGTCTGTTTTATATCTGCACGGATTTTGTTGCGGTTTTCACCAAGGTTTATAGGTACCATGCGAAGCCGGGGTATATTGCTAGTAGTAGATAATTTCGAGTTTTGCTTTAGGGAGCGTTCAAGCATTGGGTAACGCAATTTATTGAGACTTTTGACCCCCCCCCCCCCCCCCCCTGATATTATTAAGAACCATTTGAAATGTCTTATTTTTAAAAACACGCGTTTTACGTAACGCATAGTACAGAAAATCCCTCCTGTCGTAGTAACTTATTGTAACGTTTTACAAGACCTCTCTCCCCTCATTTTTTTTCGTAATACTTGAACGCTCCCATAATCTGATTCAACCAGAAATTAAGTATCGACACGTCAAACGCATTTTTTGTTTTCACTACAGTTTTACGTAGTCATAGTCATAGTAATTTATTAATAACAAAATGTTACCTACCAAAATGACAATCCTATCCTACTAATATTATAAACGCGAAAGTTTGTATGTATGGATGTTTGTTACTCTTTCACGCCAGAACGGCTGAACAGATCTGGATGAAATTTGGCACAGAGATAGATTATAGTCTAGAATAACACATAGGATACTTTTTATCCGCGGGTGAAACCGCGGTGCGCAGCTAGTAAATTATAATTCGTAATCACTTATTTAAATTATTGCAATTAATACAAATATAAAATTAGGTGGAAAGTCGAAATGTCTCGCAATTTGTTCGTAAACATTAATTTAATTACTCTTTTTATATATCCCTTAAAATATGACTTTTTTGTACAGGTATAACGCTCCGTTTCGAAAACAAATCCAGCAATGGCTGTATGACTTACAAAGCACCAACGAGATTTTGGAGAGGTGGCTTCTTGTACAGAACATGTGGGTCTACCTGGAGGCCGTGTTCGTCGGAGGCGACATCGCCAAACAACTGCCGAAAGAAGCGAAACGTTTTTCGAAAATCGACAAGTCTTGGCAGAAGATCATGCAGAGAGCTCACGAAACCCCAGGAGTGGTGTCGTGCTGCGTCGGAGACGACCTGCTGAGGCAACTCCTCCCGCATTTACAGGAACAACTCGAGCTCTGCCAGAAGAGTCTCAGCGGCTACCTCGAGAGGAAACGGACCATGTTTCCTAGATTCTTCTTTGTGTCCGACCCGGCGCTGCTCGAGATTTTGGGCCAGGCCTCCGACTCGCACACGATACAAAACCATTTGTTGTCCATTTTTGATAACATCCGTTATGTCAAATTTCACGATGTTGGTAAGGTTTCATTTTAAATAACTTATCCGAAATGTTTTTTTAATAATAGGTAGGAGTAAACAAGCAGACGGTCCTCCTGATGATAAACGACTACTACTGTATCACTATACTGGTATACTGACATTATTTTGCGGAAGTTCATGATCAAAACTGTTTTTAATTGCGCAATGCATTTGCCAGTGTCAAGTTCTAATCATTCACTTAAGATTTGATGATGATGTGATGATGAAGATGATGAATCCCTCCCCTTTCCCCATTCCAGTAAAGTTATGGATACTTTACTGAGACTTTAAGTGAAGTTTTGCAGAGAACACAAAAAGTCGCGTTTCGGAATGTTTGTATCGTTTACCCACACTCGTGCACGTTGACGAACCGGTAAACGTTAATAATCCACCATTATTACACTTTAACACTCGAAGAATCACAAGTTTTAGAAAATAATACAAAATCACGACACCATCTTTTCGGTTCCCGCTAAAACTCAATCTAATATTTCAGAGTACAATAAAATGATAGCGATAGTATCGTCGGAAGGGGAAGAGATCAAGCTGGAGCGGCCGGTGCGCGCCGAAGGTTCCGTGGAGACGTGGCTCACCTCGCTGCTGCAGTCTGCGCAGGGCAGCTTGCACTCAATCATACGGAACGCTGTCGCTGTAATCAACGACCCCTCCTTCAACCTTCTCTTGTTTTTAGATAAAATGCCCGCTCAGGTAAATTAAACTCATTGTACAAACTACATTAAAATACCTACTAAATTAA
This sequence comes from Peribatodes rhomboidaria, assembly GCA_911728515.1. Taxonomy (NCBI): domain Eukaryota; kingdom Metazoa; phylum Arthropoda; class Insecta; order Lepidoptera; family Geometridae; genus Peribatodes; species Peribatodes rhomboidaria. Next base: position 1,466,915 of record OU452166.1, read on the forward strand.
ACACAGTCCCCCTTATTAAAAAAGGGTTACTTATAGAGAAAAAAAATGTGAAAGAAAGAAAAAGACAAAACACTGTACACCTATTCGACCGAGGTATACTTACCCCTTTAATAAATGATATGTCCAGGATGGACTAAAAAAACATTGTAAGGGCCAAAAAAAAATCACAGCCAATTGTTAGGTTCTAAATGAATATGTATGACGCAACCCTAGTAAAAGACGTGCACTAGTATAAAAAAGTTAGCCTGTCACTTTCACTGTTCATTGTTCGTCTCTTTCGCACTGTTTGTAAATAACTTATTTTGGTCTTGTTTAAGCACGTAGTGACGTCAATCGACGTCACTCGACGTCACTACGTGTTGCCCACGTGACTGGAATGCCATACCCGGCTGAGTATATTATTATATATACCATGTCTCTAGACATATGTATACATAGGTCAAAGTCAAAGTCAAAATGTTTTTATTCAATTTAGGTATCAAAGATACACTTTATTTATTTATTTCTTTATATCAATTTCACAAAACTTACAGTTTATAAAAACCAGAACGTTTTGAGTTAAGCTAGTACTACTTATTAGTAGCACTTATGTAGGTACGCATAGACTTACCCTCGGTTATGTTTATTTCTTTAAAAGACAAAAGACTGAAACTATTCTGAGGCCATAATGTTTATTTCTGAAGGGGTATAAAGTTTAACTTGCTTATAATATGTATGTTTTATTTTGCATAATGTGACGCTTGGTAAATGTGCCTTCATGTTACAATCTGGCCTAATAAGTGATTTAGTTCCAACTTAGGAATCTCAGGCCCACTTGCAGAAGGTACGGAGTAAAATTTTTTGACCACGGGTTAATTAACTCGGAGTTAAAATGTTATAAATCACTCTCATTAGCTCCAATATTGTTTACTTCTAACTCTTGGTGGCAAAATTCGATTTTGCAGCCTAACCTTCGCTAACTCTAACTTAACTCTCAAGTAAAGAAAATCCACCGAATTGTCTACAAAATATCTGAAATTAATCTCAAACATTTCCAGATTGGTCTGCTAGGCATACAGATAATTTGGACGAGAGACGCCGAGTTGGCGCTGATGCAGGCTCGCCAAGACAAGAAAATAATGATGGAAACGAACAACAAGTTTCTAGAACTTCTGAACACGCTCATCGATCAGACGACCAGAGACCTCACGAAGATAGAGAGGATAAAGTTCGAGACCCTCATCACGATACACGTCCATCAACGAGACATCTTTGATATGCTGGCAAGTACTTTGATAATTGACTGCCGGTGGATCAGCTGGTAATGAACGTTGGGGGCGAGGGTTCGGTTTCACCCGTGGTTAAAAAGTATCCTATGTGCTATTCTAGACTATAATCTATCTCTGTGCCAAAGTTCATCCAGATCTGTTCAGCCCTTCTGGCGTGAATGAGTAACAAACATCCATCCGTCTATCCATCCATTCTTACAAACTTTCGCGTTTATAATATTAGTAGGATTTTCTTTCTTTTCTTATTCTTGTACCTACATTTTGTTAGGTTAAGTCATGTTTCATAGAAGAAATGGGAACGGCCGGCTTTAAGTTCCACGTATTTTCCATAGAACTTACGTCGCGGTACCTACAACAGTCGCTTAGGGTCTACAAAAAAAAATTAAATAAATAAATAAATAAATAAAAAAAATAACGTCACACAAACTATCGTGGGTTTCAAAGTTCAAAGTTTTAGGTTCGACTGAACGTGCGCTCAGCGGTGGACTTTGAGTGGCTGAAGCAATGCCGGTTCTATTTCAAAGAGGACGCCGATAAGACGTGGATCTCTGTTACCGATGTCACTTTCACTTACCAGAACGAATATCTGGGATGCACTGAGAGATTGGTGATTACGCCGCTCACGGACAGGTCTGCACTGAAATATTTGTATCGTTTTGAAATAGTTGTTGAAATGGTTTATAACAACGGCTAAATGCCAATTGCATTAAACACTATAAAATAAGTATAAATAACAATAGGTCAATAGCACTAAATTCAACATTGAACGAACAACAATCGTTATCAACAAATAATATTAGGAGAATCGATAACAGTGAGTAGAATGAATTATAATTACGATTAAACTTAAAAATAAGTATTAAATCAATATATTAATAAAGTTATTTGTTGGCTAGTCCTTAATATTTGATGGAATGAACGTGAAATGCTATTTTGGTCACTCTCAAACTCACTTGGTCAAATAATATCTCTCGACTCAGAATACGGGGCTTTGCCTATTCTTGACTCCGGTCACTTTCTCTCCACTTTTCAAAAAAGAGAGACCAGAAAAAATTTGAATTGCAGAAATAGGGCCCCTGTATTGTTGTCACAGATGCTACATAACCCTGGCCCAAGCCCTGGCCATGAGTATGGGCGGTGCGCCGTGCGGTCCCGCTGGCACGGGCAAGACTGAGACTGTCAAGGACATGGGCAAGACTCTGGCCAAGTACGTGGTGGTCTTCAACTGCTCCGATCAGATGGACTACAGGTGAAACAATCTACTATTTCATACTTTTCGTACTAATTTATAAAATCGAATGTAACTCTTAATACTCAATTCTCAAATATTTATTGCTGATGTTAATTTGGTCGTCATGCAGGTCTTAAATTATGTAATAAGGAAGTAAACATAATACTTAATATGACTTTGTTAGGGTATGGCAACAATTTGTACGGAACGATTTATTCTATGCCATCAAAATTATCTGCAAAGAATTCGTCAAGATTATAGTAGGATTTTCTCAAATCTTTTCTTCTTTTCTTCCTTGTTTCGTTGTTCGTCTCTCTGTCTATCTGTAGGCTTTTCACGGCTGAAAAGATGTTAATGAAATTTGATAATCAGTTATAGTGATGATGATGCAGTCCAAGCCGATTTCGGCTACGGCGACCAATTACTGTTACTGGGAGGGCAATTGCTGATTGGGCGTCCTCACATGGCTGATACCCAATTTTTGCAGTAAATGTTGAATTGACGTAATTGTAGGTAATGTTAGAAGGCGGTTTGCTCCCACGTTTGTTTTCAAATGCATGCACATTTTGTCTCCATTCTAAGCGACTGGCAGCTTCTGACTCCCACGATGAAAGCTCAATCCCAGTTGTAGTAGGTATAGCACGAGGAAGGTTTTTGGAAACTATTTTTTGACAGAACGCGAACAAAGTGAACAGCAAGTTTTTACAGCGGTGCACTGTCGTTGTCCAGAGGCCTAGGTCGCATATACAAGGGCCTGGCGCAGTCCGGCTCGTGGGGCTGCTTCGACGAGTTCAACCGCATCGAGCTGCCCGTGCTGTCCGTGGCCGCGCAGCAGGTGGCCGTGGTCCTCGCTGCGAAGAAGGAGAAGAAGAAGAACTTCATCTTCACCGACGGAGACTCCTCCGACATGTGCCCCGAGTTCGGGATATTTATTACCATGGTAAGTCGGTTATGGTGTGTCTAGTGCTTGTGTTTGGTTGTGTCTTAGGGCCGCATGCTAAAACGGCGTAGTCATTAATCTCGATTTAAAGCTGTTTTTATGTATTGTAATTCTAGTTTTAAATCGAGATTCATTATTGAATGCGTATTAGCATACGGGCCTTAGTGAACCAAATAGACTCTGTTTCCTGTGACTTACTTATATAAGCCAAATAACCTCATAAGCTCTGATTCCTAAAAAAAGGGAGCAAGTAAGGAAAGCGTTATTATCAGAATCTGTACTACGTTGCATTCGTGCTACATTTTTGGAAATAAAATTGTTTGTGTTATTTTGTTTTGTATTATATCAATCAATATTATCAGTATTTATTATAAAGCAATTGATCCCTTAGATCTTCGTATCCAAAGCAATACTGATAGGTTTTTGTCTTTTAGGTTTGAGAATTGAAATTGAGCCTCTGCTGTTGGCCTCGTCTCTGCAATACTGTACTTAAAAATACACAGTTCACTTAACTAGAATTATAATAAAAAGTGTTATTCAATTGTTTAGAACCCTGGATACGCGGGTCGCAAAGAACTTCCTGAGAACTTGAAAATCCAGTTCCGCACCGTGGCCATGATGGTGCCCGACCGTCAGATCATCATCAGAGTCAAGCTGGCGTCCTGCGGCTTTCTCGAGAACATCACGCTTGCGAGGAAATTCTACACCCTGTATAAGCTATGCGAAGAGCAACTTACTAAACAGGTAAAATTAATATAAAGGCGGTCATTACATTATGAAATTTACAGTACGCTAGCTAGCTGAGCTAGCGTGCTAAAAATGTAATGTGCTGTAATGGCTGTTAGACAGTTAGTAATCCTTTTTTTTTTTGCACGGGCTTAGCCACTTCAATACGAATATACGATCTCACAGTGATTTCACTCTCTCTCCTCTCACTCAGCTTTGTAGTGGTAGGACTCTTTTGCAGAGTTCGCCTGGGGAAGTACCTACCACACCTTTGCCAGTTCATTACCCGCCAAGCAAATATTACTGTGTTCCCTATTGAAGAGCGATGTTGCCAGAGATGTTACTGGGAACAATGAGATGCAACATCTTATATTTCGGAATGACGAGCGCAGTGCATTACCACGCAGGATTTTTATATTCTGACTGGCATTGAACTGTCATGGCAAGTCAAACGTGACGCTTACCATCACACGTGCGACTTGCTCGTGTCGTCACTTCTTCTTGTTTCATAAAACAAAACTATATCGACACAAACGCATGATTCCAGGTGCACTACGACTTCGGTCTGCGTAACATCCTGTCCGTCCTCCGCACGCTGGGCGCCGTAAAGCGCGTCAACTCTAAAGACAACGAGAGCACCATCGTGATGAGAGTCCTGCGAGACATGAACCTCTCCAAGCTCATCGACGAGGACGAGCCGCTCTTCATATCGCTGGTGGCGGATCTGTTCCCGAACCAGGCCTTGGAGAAGACAACATACACGGAACTGGAAGACGCGATCAAGAAACAAGTGGATACGGCCGGACTGATCAACCATCCGCCGTGGTTGTTGAAGATTATTCAAGTACCTATGAGCTATGAGTACCTATATGTCTAGAGAGAGTTCCGTGTTGTTTATGAACGAAAAATGATAGGCCACCTTTTTTACACTAGTGTGCATGACCGATACCTACATCTTTTACTAGGGTTGCGTCATACATTATGTTGATTTAGAACCTAACAGTTGGCTGTAATTTTTTATTGGCGCGTGCAATTTTTTTCAGTTTGTTTGGACATTTCATTTATCAAAGAGTATGACGTATCAAATTTTCTCGTCAAACTTTTGTCTTGCTTTATGATTTTTTAGTCCCTCTCCCTAAGTACTTACGTCAACCGTTTCAAAAATACGTCGATTTCTTTTCATTGATACCTATTCTGTATCTCTATTATGAAAACACCGTTTAAAAATAAGGTTTCGTCCGATGATTGAGTTACAATCGCGCACCCAAATTTAAGTAAATAATTCAAATAGTTACCAAACGACTTTTTCCTAGACAGGGAGTAGATAAGTAACATGTCTTTAGCGTTGTATAAAACTAATTATGTTTGTATTTAAAATTATAAAGCGTTGATAGCCTAGTTGGAGAAGGCCCGCCTCTCAAGCCAGCGGGAGCGGGTTCGATCCCAGCCGACTGCACGCACCAACTTGTTCATTGTGTAAACACAAAATGTGCGTATTTAATGTCATCGTTCGTTTGTAGATATGTCCGGAATATACTTTATTTATTTAATCAATAAACAATTCCCAGTTGTACGAGACGCAGCGCGTGCGTCACGGAATAATGACGCTGGGCCCGCCGGGCGCCGGCAAGACGACCTGCATACATACTCTCATGAATGCTCTCTCAGAAATGGAAAACCCGCACAGGTCACTAATTTTTTAGATTAACAAGATTAAGCAATACAATACTACTATAAATACAATAGTAATATTAATATAATTGACTGCCTCGGTGGCTCAGTTGGTAGTGAACCTGCCTTCTGAGCCTGGGGGCGTGGATTCGATTCCCACCTAGGGCAAACATTCATGTGATGAACATTTGTGTTTGTTCTATGTCTGGGTGTTAATATGTATTTAAGTATGTATTTAAAATATCTAAGTATGTATATCAGTCCCTGGCAGCCATAGTACAAGCTTTGCTTAGTTTGGGGTCAGGCGACCATGTGTGGAAGTGTCCCGAATTTATTATTATTATTATTATATGATACAATGTTATTAGTAAACAAAACTAAAAGAAATGGGGAAGAACTTGGCCCTGCAGGAGGAAAATCAACAATAATATTTTAAATGATCATTGGTAAATAGTAGCTCTGTGCGCTGGAGAGCTCGGTGCCGGCGCCTGTCCTCCTCTACAGGTCGCATTCCTCAAACTAATCTCGTGAAATTACAAGAAAAAAACCTAAATCTGACTCGACAAAAACAATGTATGCAATGTATCGAACCTACTCACAAAATTTCAAGAGAATCGGTTAAAAAATGCGACCTATTAGATCAAGGAAGACAAAGATCCAGACAGATTTCCGGACGGAAATCCAGATTATTTTTTATCGAAGCAGAGACGCTTCGCTCACTTACGCTCATTCGGTCCATTAAGACACATATCAACAATGCAGTTAGCTCTTTTAGCGTTAAGGTTGCCTGGAAGAGATCGGTTTTAGTGATATGAGGCCGCCAGTTGTTACACTACTGAATAAGTATTATTTTAAATATTTTCTTGTTTTTTTTTTGTTTCTTGTGGTGTGAACAATAAAGAGTTTATCTATCTATCTATCTCTTTCGTAAGATTTTTGTATATTTTTTTTTCAAATTCAACTTATTTCGGAACTACAATGGTTAGTTCCGATCCGATACTATTTATTTAAATAGTTCTGTACCTTCAGTTAGCCAAGTTGATGTTGCTTACCGCGTCTGGCTCTCTGTCTGTATATCCACTAACTGTTAAACCACGTAACAGATTGTGATGTTATTTCACCATCATTATTCAGATTTAAATTTTGTCAAGAAAGGCGTATAGATACCGTGCAAAGCCGGGGCGAGTCGCTAGTATTATCGAAGCAAATGTCTTGAAACCCTTCTGAGCTTTTTAGGCGTGGGTTCGATTCCCAACCTAGAGCAAACATTTATCTGGTGAACATTTGTGTTTGTTCTATGTCTGGGTGTTAATATATATTTAAGTATGTATTTAAAATGTATATACTCGTAATTATGTGTGTAAATAGTCTCTGACAGCCATGGTACAAGCTTTGCTTAGTTTGGTGTCAGACAACCGTGTGAGCTAGTCCCGAATATTTATTTATGTATTTACTAGCTGCACCCCGCGGTTTCACCCGCTGTCCCACAGGAACCGTTTATTTTTCGGGATAAAAAGTACCTTGTGTCCTTTTCTGTACCCCAGACAACGTGTATGCAAAATTTCATGATGATCGGTTGATTAGGGCGTGAAAGCATTACAAACAAACAAACGAACAAACTCACTTTTACATTTATAATATTGGTTAGGATTAGGATTATGATGTTCACAAAGACAAATTTGTTAACAGAGAGATGCGCATGAACCCTAAAGCTATAACCGCCGCCCAAATGTTCGGCCGTCTCGACGTGGCCACCAACGACTGGACGGACGGCATATTCTCCGCCTTGTGGAGGAAAACTCTCAAGATCAAGACCGGGGAGTACATCTGGCTCGTCCTCGACGGCCCCGTCGACAGCATTTGGATAGAAAACTTGAACTCTGTGTTGGATGACAACAAGACGCTGACGCTCGCAAACGGCGACCGTCTGACCATGTCGCCGACTTCAAAGATTATCTTTGAGCCAGAGAATATCGACAATGCCTCGCCCGCTACTGTGTCTCGAAACGGCATGGTGTACATGAGCGCGTCGGGGCTAGAGTGGGAACCAGGTCAGTTTGTTTCCTTCCCATAGGGGAACGTGGTTTGAGACGGCATTGCAGCTGAGATGGCATAGCACCAATTTCTTCGGCGTCTGTAAGCCAATGGTACGTCTATAGGTATACACAAGCTTACCACATGGTAACACGTTTCAAACGGCCGGACGGCAGTGATAGAAATCATTCGAGGGCTGTCACTACGTCGGATTTGTTAAAAAAAGCTCTCAGAAAATTTTGTTTTTGCTGTTGTAAAATCGAGATTCTACTTTACTTAACAGGTTTTCCTTAATGCTGTGAATGACAAATATGATGTAGTAAGCAAAATTATGTAGTTTGTAAAATTAAAATAAATTCAGTTGTTTTCTTGATTATGTACCTCCCGGATGAGATGGTATACCATGAATGCCATCGTATATGTTACAATGGTTCACCTGAGTAAGCATACTTAGTAAAGTAGTGACTATGATTTTGGTGTATGTCATCTCACTCATTGAGCTCGGGTGTGATGGGTTTTTTTTAGACATTTTAAAATTTGATTGTGTTTTGAAGAAATATTAGTTTTATTTCGTTTTGCTCATTGTTTTTAAGATAACAACGTCATAAACGATTTCAACGATATCATAACGATTATTTTATTATAAAACGATTTTTAATTAAAATTGGTTAAGGGGTTCCTCGAAGTCGTACTTTTCAAAACAATTTCAGACCACGTCTCCCTATTGCAAAACATGTATAAAAAAATTGTAATGGTTGTGTGTATTTTTTCAGTTTTGCGCGGCTGGTTAAAAACGAGGTCGGAACTGGAGGTAGAAATATTTGGCACCCTGTTCGAGCAAACGTTTCCGTCTGTCTTTACCTGGTGCACCCAAAACCTAACCTTTAGCATGAGGGTTTTGCAAGCCAATATTATTTTACAAATGCTGCGTCTTTTAGAAGGATTGGTTCCCCCGCAGATAGTTGAACAAGAAGACCCTTCCGCCAGTAAATCTGTAAACGGCGATATCGACGATGAAGAGGAAAAAGACAAAGGCGAAGAAATAATATTGTTTACGCCTGAACATCTACACAAGATATACGTATTTACTCTCATTTGGGGCTTTGGTTCCCTGTTAGAAACAGACGATAGGCACAGGTACGACAGTTACGTAAAAAAGAACTTCCACGAAATAATGGACTTACCTAAACATCCGAACAATAAGCCCAGCATAAGCTTCGATTTTTACGTGAAGCATCCTGGTAAGTGGGAGCTGTGGGACGATTTGGTGATGCACTATCAGTACCCCGACACGGCGACTCCTGACTACTCGAGCATTCTAGTGCCTATCACTGACAATGTAAGAATCAACTATTTGATTCACTGTATAGCAAAGCAGGGCAAGGCCGTGCTGCTTTTAGGCGAACAAGGATCAGCAAAGACTGTTATGATGAAAGCTTACATGAAAAACGCTAACCCCGAGCAGTTTATGGGGAGATCCTTTAACTTTTCATCTGCCACGAGCCCCTACCAATTTCAGAAGACTATAGAAAGCTACGTAGAAAAACGAAGCGGCATGACCTTCGGTCCTCCGGGAGGCAAAAAGATGTTAGTTTTCATTGACGACATAAATCTACCTCAAATTAATGAGTGGGGTGATCAAATCACAAACGAGATAGTAAGGCAAACCATGAGTATGGGCGGGTTCTACAGTCTAGAGAAACCTGGGGACTTCACCACGATTGTCGACATACAGTTCCTGGGGGCAATGGGCCAGCCAGGTACGTATCTCAAAACACCTTTGAATTTTGTTTTGTTTCAGGTTGATAAAACCTCTCCCTAAAAATTACATTTTCAGGTGGTGGTAGAAACGACGTACCCGCTCGTTTGAAACGCCAATTTGCAATATTCAACTGCCCTCTACCTAACAACGAATCTATTGATAAAATCTTTAAAGTGATCGGTGAAGGGCATTACAACGCGAAAAGGGGTTTTGCGATGGAGGTCCGCCAGCTAATAAAGAAAGTCATACCTTTGACACGAGAACTATGGATGAGAACTAGGCTCAATTTACTACCAACCCCAGCTAAATTTCACTACGTCTTCTCATTGCGTGACTTGTCCAGGGTATGGCAAGGGATGGTGGGAACATTACCTACAGTTATTGAGTCAGAAAAGTGCCTAATGTTGTTATGGAAGCACGAGTTCTCGAGGGTGTTCTCTGATCGATTTACGCATCAAGTTGACAAAGACTGGTTTCATAAAGCGATGTATGATATTGCTGAGGAAATTTTAGGCGTCGAGTATAGAAAAATGATGGATAAGGACCCCGTATTCGTTGATTTTATGAGGTGATTTTTTTTGGAAATTATTCATATTTATTTATTACGTACAAGCTGCGCCCCGCGGTTTCACCCGCGGTTAAAAAGTATCCTATGTGCTATTCTAGACTATAATCTATCTCTGTGCCAAATTCATCATACAGATCTGTTCAGCCGTTCTGGCGTGAAAGAGTAACAAACATCCATCCATCCATCCATACATACAAACTTTCGCGTTTATAATATTAGTACGATAATTGATTATTGATATCAATTTACATATTTTTAATTTGACAGAGATGCTCCTGAACCCACAGGAGAGGAAGGTGAAGATGCAGATATGGAATTACCCAAGGTCTACGAGCCCGTGTTTGATTACAGCGAGTTGCGAGAACGATTGCAGATGTTCTTATCGCAGTTCAATGAGATGGTGCGCGGTTCCGGTATGGACCTCGTGTTCTTTCCCGACGCGATGCTTCATTTAGTGAAAATCTCCAGAGTCATCAGACATCCGAGAGGAAACGTTATGTTAGTCGGCGTCGGCGGTTCCGGCAAGCAGTGCTTGACTAAATTATCTACTTTCATAGCAGGATACCGATCTTTCCAGATAGCACTTACAAGGTCTTACAATGTCGGCAACTTTTTAGAAGATCTCAAGCTTCTGTACCGATCATGCGGCGTTCAAGGCAAGGGTACCACGTTTATTTTTACTGACTTAGATATCAAAGAAGAAGGTTTTCTCGAATATCTAAACAATATATTGTCTTCGGGAGTCATATCTAATCTGTTTACCAAGGACGAACAGCAAGAGATTATTTCTGAACTTACGCCAATTATGAAGCGTGAAAATCAAAAACGAACATTGACTAACGAATTGGTGATGGAGTATTTCTTGAACAGAACCTGTCAAAATCTTCACGTGGTTTTGTGTTTTTCTCCTGTAAGTATAGTTAACCAACCCATTAGATAACATTCACCTAAGTAGTGCTTTTTATAAGTATTAATTATTGTTTGCAGGTGAGTGAGGCGTTCCGATACCGTGCCATGCGTTTTCCAGCGCTCATTTCCGGGTGTACAATAGATTGGTTCCAGCCGTGGCCAAAAGATGCACTCGTATCCGTCGCCGATCATTTCTTGGCAGAGTTTGAAATTGAGTGCACTAAAGAAGTAAAAAAAGAACTTGTAACTGTTCTGGGTACTATACAAGACGTCGTTTCGAAGGTTTCTGCGGAATACTTCCAAAGGTTCCGGAGGTCCTCACATGTCACCCCCAAGTCTTATTTGAACTTCATCGGTGGATACAAAACTATTTACCAGATGAAGCAGAAGGAACTTGGTGATGGAGCTCTAAGAATGGACACGGGCTTAGAAAAACTTAGAGAAGCATCAATATCTGTTGAGGTCTTGAAGAAAGACTTGGCTGTGATGGAACAAGATTTAGCATTGGCTTCAGAGAAAGCTGGTCGTGTCCTGACTGAAGTAACGGAGAGAGCTATGCAGGCTGAAATCGTTAAAAATCAAGTTCAAATTGTGAAAGAGAAAGCTGAAGCTTTAGTGGCATATATTGCGGAAGAAAAAGAGAAAGCTGAAATAAAGTTGGAAGCTGCGAAGCCTGCTCTTGAGGAAGCTGAAGCAGCGCTCAATACCATCAAGCCTGCCCACATCGCTACTGTCAGAAAACTTGGCCGCCCTCCGCACCTCATCATGAGAATCATGGACTGCGTACTGATCCTGTTTCAGAGACGACTTCATCCACTTATATCCGATACTGCTGCACCTTGTCCGAAACCATCGTGGGCAGAATCTCTAAAGGTATTAAACATAAAATACAAAATGAATTATCTTAGTATTATAAATTTTCCATACGAATATTATTTTGAATATTAACAATGAATAATAAAAATGCTTGTTAAAAATGCTATTTAATATTACCCTACATACGAGTATAATATTTACTTACCTTAACTGGACTTTTTAATAGATGATGGCGAGTACGACTTTCTTGTTGCAACTCCAAAACTATCCTAAAGATATTATCAACAACGAAATGGTAGAGCATTTGATGCCGTATTTTGAAATGGAAGATTATAACATGGACACAGCTAAGCGAGTGTGTGGTGATGTCGCTGGTTTGTTATCGTGGACAAAAGCTATGGCTTTCTTCCACAGCGTCAACAAAGAGGTGTTGCCTTTAAAATCCAATTTGTTGCTACAAGAAGCGCGGTTAAAGGTTAGTATGAGAGATTTTGAATTTAATAAGATCACCATTATTACCTACTAACACGTGTGTCATTGTTCAGGTGGCTATGGATGACTTGTCATCAGCTGAGAGGCAATTAGAAGAACGAGAAATGTCACTAAGAAAAGTAAAAGAGCAATACGAATCGGCTGTGTCTGAAAAGCAACAGCTAACAGACGCCGCCAATGTTTGCTTAAGAAAAATGACAGCTGCTACAGCCCTGATTAACGGTTTGGGAGGTGAGAAGATCAGATGGACTCAGCAGAGTAAGGACTTCAAAGAACAACTAGGCAGGCTAGTCGGAGATGTTGTGCTTGCTACCGGTTTCTTATCCTACTGTGGACCTTACAACCAAGAATTCAGAAATAGCCTGCTCGACACGTGGATGGGAATCCTAAAGAACAAACAGATACCCGTCACGGATGGCTTGAACATAACTAATATGCTGGTTGAAAACGCCACTATTTCAGAATGGACTCTGCAAGGTTTACCAAACGATGATCTCTCGGTGCAGAATGCTTTGATAGTAACAAAATCCAGTTCCTATCCACTTTTAGTAGACCCACAGAGTCAAGGAAAAAACTGGATCAAGAACAAAGAGAGCACCAATGAATTACAAATCACTTCTCTAAATCACAAATACTTCAGAACACATTTGGAAGATAGTCTGTCTCTTGGACGCCCGCTATTGATTGAAGATGTTGCGGTTGAGCTTGACCCTGTTATAGACAACGTACTTGAGAAAAATTTCATCAAATCTGGTTCGATCGAGAAAGTCATAGTAGGTGACAAGGAGTGCGATGTCATGCCCGGCTTCATGTTATATATCACAACCAAACTGCCCAACCCTGCGTATTCGCCTGAAATCAGCGCAAAAACATCGATTATTGATTTCACTGTCACCATGCAAGGTCTAGAAGATCAGTTACTCGGTCGTGTAATATTGATGGAAAAATCAGACCTGGAAGAAGAAAGGGTAGCTTTGTTCGAGTCTGTAATGAAAAATCAAAGAAGTATGAAAGAATTGGAGAGCAATTTGCTATGCCGATTGACATCGTCCGAAGGATCTCTAGTAGACGATGAAGCTCTAATTCAAGTGCTGCAAATCACCAAAACGACAGCGGAAGAAGTAAATGAGAAACTGAAAGTTGCAGAAGTAACAGAAAAGAAGATTATCAAAGCACGTGAGGAATTTCGAGCGGTCGCCGCAAGAGGCTCTATTCTTTACTTCTTGATTGTAGAAATGAGTAACGTGAACCTCATGTATCAGAATTCGCTAAAGCAGTTCCTAACAATATTTGACAATTCCATAACTAAGTCAACTAAAAGCAATGTCACAGAGGAACGAATCAATCTTATATTAAAGTACTTGACACACGAAGTGTGGGCTTTCACGCTGCGTAGCTTGTACGAGAGGCACAAAGCATTGTTCACTCTTATGTTGGCGATGAAAATTGACTATCAGAAAGGTCTGATGTCGCACGATGAATTTATGGCCTTCATTAAGGGCGGAGCGTCTCTCGATTTAAACGCAGTCACACCGAAACCCTTTCGATGGATTCTAGATATAACTTGGTTGAATTTGGTCGAAATCAGCAAGTTGAAGACGTTTTCTGATGTTCTTAGTAGGGTAAGTAAACATTTGTTGTAAAAGAACCAGAAAAGCCGAGTATTCATTTTTTTTTTTGTAATAAATCATTTTTCTTTTCAGATATCGTCAAATGAGAAAGAATGGCGAGTCTGGTATGAAAAAGCGAAACCGGAAGAGGAGACTATACCAAGCGGCTACCACGACAGTTTAGATGTGTTCCGGAAGCTGCTCCTCATCAGGTCTTGGAGCCCAGACCGTACACTCTCACAAGCTCGAAAGTACATAGTTGGTAAGTGCAATTTCTAAATCGAGGCGAAGCGTTTAGTGTTTCAGAGCATTTGCCTATTATAAACGCTACGCCTGAAACATTTTTGGTTTCAAACAAACATTCAACCTGTATAATTTAAAGCACGTGTGACTAAAAAATTAAATGTTTTCTTCATAAGTCTTTGACATTCCATACGATAGAGGCATCATCCATCCATAGAGGCATATGTGTGTTAACAAATAACAATATACTTAGATTCCTTGGGTCCGGAGTATGGTGAAGGCTGTATCCTGAACCTGGAGGCGACTTGGGATGAGTCAGAGCCCCGGACGCCCCTCATCTGCATCCTTTCGATTGGCTCTGACCCGTCCGCGCAGATCTGTGCCCTGGCCAAAGCTAAGGAAATTGGTAATTATGTAAACAACTATTGGAGTAATGTATCTAAAAATAAAATATCCAAGTGCTCAAGCTACTACTAGTTACCATGTTAAATAGTTATAATATAATAAATTGAGTCAGATAAACGAAAGCATATCGGTCACGCGTCGCATCAGCCAGACGCTCTGATAGCTTGGCGCGTGCATGTAAACAATATAATCTTTAAATACTTACTAAGTAATAACATTATTTTGCAGTACTCAAAGCTGTTTCTATGGGGCAAGGTCAAGAAATAGTAGCACGCAAAATGATATCAGACTCTATGAACGAAGGCGGATGGGTGCTACTTCAAAATATTCACCTGTCGCTACCGTTCTGTGTAGAAGCAATGGATGCGCTCATCGAGACCGAGCACATTCAAGAGTCCTTCCGACTCTGGCTCACTACTGAAGTGCACACGGAGTTCCCTATAGGCTTGCTTCAAATGGCTATCAAGTTTACCAACGAGCCTCCTCAAGGTATCAGAGCCAGCATGAAGAGAACTTACCAGAATATCACTCAGGACACGTTGGACTACTCGTCACTCTCACAATGGCCCCCACTTTTGTACGCAGTCGCGTTTTTACACACGATCCTTCAAGAGCGAAGGAAATTTGGTCCGCTAGGCTGGAATGTACCATACGAGTTTAACCAGGCCGATTACGCTGCAAGCGTCCAGTTTATTCAGAACCATTTAGACGAAATTGACCCCAAGAAAGGTATATCTTGGCCGACCATTTGCTACATGCTTGGGGAGGTACAATACGGGGGTCGGGTGACGGACGATTTCGACAAGCGTCTGTTGACGACATTCACCAACGTGTGGTTCTGCGATGTGCTACTGCGGCCGGGTTTCGAGTTCTACAAAGGGTACAAGGTCCCTCAGACAAGGAACCTTCATGGTTACGTGGACTATATCAACCAGCTGCCTCTGACAGACACGCCGGAAGTGTTCGGCTTGCACGGGAACGCTGACATCACTTACCAGATCAATAGCGCTAAGGATATTTTGGACACGATTCTAAACGTGCAGCCGAAGGAAGGTGGCGGCGGCGGCGGAGAGACCAGGGAGAGTATCGTGTACCGGCTCGCTGAGGACATGCTCGAGAAGCTGCCGAAACAGTACGTCAGCTTCGAGGTCAAGGAAGCGTTACACAAGATGGGTGCATTTCTGCCTATGAATATTTTCTTGAGGTAAGGATACATTTAAATATTCTGAGTAGAAACATAAATCAAAGAGTAAGAAACACGTATAGCTAGATGTCAACCATAAAAAGAATAGTCATGTTACCTTGGTCATCGGTCGATCGTTTCTTACTTACTTATGCTATGCACATATAAAATACCAATTCACACACATGGTAGGCAATGAATATTTTCTTGAGGTATAACATTTAAATATTATAAGCAGTAACATAAATAAAAGAGTAAAAAACACGTCTATAATACGTCTTGTTACTTATGCACATTTAAATACAAATACACACACATGGTAAACCGAGCCAAAAATTTGAAAAATCCCCGACATGCTAAGAACACTCCCCACAAACTCAAATTCCAAACAAAAAAAAAAAACAAAATCAGTACATCCGTTCGGGAGCTACGATGCCACACACACACACACACACACACAGGCAGACACGTCAAACTTATAACACCGATGTTTTTGAGTCGAGGGCTAAAACGAGCCATTAATTCACAAATTTCGTCATCACGGCTTACCCATGGCGCATTTTCCATTAATTTCCATACCAAATGTTATATAAAAAAAAAAATTTAAAACGGTTCAAAGGTTTTAAGGTCCATAAAACATGTTCTGTAACTAAATGTTTTCAGGCAAGAGATAGACCGGATCCAGCGGGTGATCAAAACTGTAAACTCGACGCTATGTGACCTAAAACTGGCTATAGACGGCACGATCGTCATGAGTCAAGGGCTGCGGGAGTCGCTCGATGCCATGTATGACGCGCGCATTCCTGCTAAGTGGCTAAAGGTAAGGTATAGTGTAAGTCAAGATAAAGCTGAAAATGGGTGTGCAGAAGCACGCAGCATTGTGATGTGTAAAGAAAACGTTTATGAAAAAAAAAAAAAAATATATGCACAATATTTAAATTAGGCTTTAAGGTTAATTAAATTAATCCTAAAAGCGTGGCGAGGCGCAAGAAGAACGGTAAACGACTTCACAGCTGCTGCTCTTGTTTTCGCCTTATTAAATGCATCGTATCGTCAGAAAGACTCTGTCTGCACCGAAACCGAACCGAATATAATTAAAAGAAATTAGCATGAAACGTCATGAATGCTTACTGCATTTCTATTAAATACACCTACTTTTATATTTATCAATATACTACCGACCCGCCCCCGGTGAAGCGTCGAGCAGACAACACTATCCGCCGACCGGCTGACTCATTGCAATGAAAACAAATAAATCTCCTCGCGATTCTGTCGCCCTGGTACTTGTGCAACGAATGGCATGCGTAACCTACTTAAAATCGAAGCCGGTCTGAAACTGCTCGTGCATGCATGCATTTTGATCGAGACTCAAGGTGGGACGAATACCTACACAATGCAGTAATAATATCAATAATTATTCAAGAAAATACCACGACGACAGGAAAAAAAAAAACAAGAAGCGTGTATGATATGTAAGTGTCGACGGCCTTCCTAGTGTAGGATTTCAGGTCAGCTCTACCTAAGTTGATTGAATGGTTTTGATATTTTATTTCGCCAAAATGAAAAAAAATCTGGAAAAATCTTGCGACCGACACACGGGTACATCACACTCGTGTATCCAGAAAAAACCACGGGGCACAACAGCTGAAAAAATTGATCTCGAAACGAATACTATTTACATAGCTTTCGAACGACAACGCCCACAAGAGCTGAATTTCATAAATAAATATTCCGGAGTGGGAGACATAAATTATACAGCGTTTAGCCTTGTAAAATACCAGGGGAGCATAGCTGATATTTGAGAATTTTATTGGTGTGACGTAGACACGCGTTATTACCTACCAGTTTCAAATAAGTAGGTATAGTCTTACATTGTATGGATGCAAATTTTGGATTGTGGCCGTCATTTAGTGCATCGTGAAATTAGAATGCATATGTCGCCGCCAACTAGTTTAATCAGCCGCTTAATTAGCCTTTTTATGAAACGGCGCCGTTCAACTAGCTTGCTGATGGTATTCACCCATTTAATCTGAGGGCGGCAAAATGAATATGATCGACAACGTTGACTACATGCCCAGCCCAGTTATTTAGGTATCCCTAGTCCCTACTTAAATAACAGATTACGGCTTGTTAAAAAAATAACCACAAAGACTAAGGCGGCTCTGCTTCGCTTCGCTCCCGCCTTTACGTTGTAATCTAATCGATCCAAGTTGGATTTGCTCTGTTAAAGGAGTCAGGCAGGAGAGGTTTTAGGGTATTAAAATATTATATGTCAGAATTGCGGTTCGTTTTATCGGTTTTCTTGATTTTATTTTTATCATAATTCATTCATTCAAAAGACATTTAAATTCCTCTGTCAATAATAGTATTTTGGTGAAAAAATAAAATGAGTAATATTTTTGTCAAATAATCACCCATGCCAATGCAAATGCAAATACGAATGCCAGTCTGTTCATTAAATTTTGTATTAGACGCTACGGCTCAATATCAACTGTGGAAATCAAAATTAAATGTCGTAAGGGACAAACCTCTACTTTTCAATAGAGTCAAAAAATCAATTTTGCCAAAAAATAGTACATTACTGCCGCGGCCTATAATGACTACTTTGGTAGTCGCGCTGATGATGGCCGACAGCGCAGCTCCAGACCGACACAGCGCGGTTAGCGTGCAGCACTTGATGGACGAGCTGAGATAAAGGCCGAGGCCGTAGGTCGATGCCTTTACAGCGAGGACAGCAGGGGCTGCAATGAGGGCCAAGCTGGAAGGTCTAGAGCGTAGCTAGGCTAGCTCAAGGCAATTATAGCGTAACCAGCGAAGCAGTCATAGTGGGCCTAGGCTTGTATAGTGCTTTACTCAAAAATGCAAGTACCTAACCTAAATAAAATCAGCGAGTAATTTAAATAAAATATATTTTAATTAACTAGAAATTTTATTAAAATGACAATTATGAAAAGTACAGTTACTAAAATTCAACACCGACTTTCCCGCGCTTTTGTTACTTCTTTGTTTTTTTTTTTTAGCAATGGTAGTTGGAACTATACAGCCAAATATGGAATAAAATCTTTTTGTACCTATATCTTTAAATACAAACAGCTGTGTTTTTTTTATGTAGAATAGGTCGGCGTTTGACCACCAACTCGTCTGATGTTAAGCGACGTGGTCTAAGATGGAGCACGACGACCTATAAGGTACTTATTCACTAAGGTAGCCTTGAAATTTTGCAGAGTGAAGAAGTACAAAGACGGCAGTTGAGTGAGGCGCTACAAGTGCGCTAATGCTCAGACCCGTCTTCGGAACAGTTACACCGGACTACATCCCGAAACACGACTAGGTCATTTCACGGCATGGCTTGGTCCGGTGGGTGGTAACTAGCCACGGCCGAAGCCTCACACCTGAGTTTGCTACCCGGTTAGCACTACCCGGGGACCACGTGTAGGGAATCAGAATAGAGTACACTCCTACGGACGTGGGTAGCTCAGCCCCCAAAGTGTTTTAAATAAAATCTTTTTGCATTTAGTTTTTTTAAAACGTTGAAACGTCAAAATAGCGGCCGGCAATGTTTTGCAGGCCTGTTAGAGCGACCAGCAAAACTTTGCTGGCCGCTCCTTGAAACAGAACGGCAAGGTCGACTTTGCTCAAACAAAGTTGTCAAAATAATGACTACATTACATGCATTTTTGAGTAAATATCATAACTTTACGATTTGTGTTCCTACAAAGATAATTTCTAGACAGATCGTTCTTAAATAACTTTAGTTGAGCAAGATGTAGATGAAACTACGATAAATGCAATAGTTTAAAAGATGATGTCCCTTACACATTAGAATATTGGAAAAGATGTCCGTTACAACGTTGCAAAAATTGCTAATTTGAAATAAGTACTACTCACTCCCCAAGCATAATATATAATTATACATTTTGTTGTATGACTTTCTAAACAATAAGTTAAATGTGACAATAATTCTTGTAAGGTCAATATTATAATTATTTTTACGAACCAAATGACAATAACAAAAGAGGTTCCAATAAAACAAACACACACATTTGTAGGAACACATTGCTAATGTTTGCTATTATGTAATGTAGAGGTTAAATACGACCTTAACAGGACATTAAATCCCCTTCGCAGGGGATTTCTGGAGTAAGTCCTAGTATGGCTACTGTAGTTTACGGCAATGATGTAATTTTTTGTTCATTTTCTTATTCCATATTGGCTTTAGAAGAACATGAATCTTAATCAACATCATAGGACATCATAGGATTTGTAACTCAGTTACAAATAAATCAACCGAGAGAGCACAGGGAGCGAAATGGCTATGCTTCAGCTTCGAAACAATACTTTCGTATGTCCAACTTCTGTCCGTATTTCTATCTGGATCTTGTCTTCCTCTACATGTCGTATTTTTCGACCGATTCGACCTACACTCAAAATTTCAAAAGAAAATTCAAGAGACAGACGCCGGCCGCGAGTTCCAGCTCACAGAGCCACAAGTAATATTAGATGCGAACCATTAAATACCTAATATTTTATTTTCATTCATGTACTTCTTCATCTTCATCGTCTCTCTCAGCTAGTGTGTCTGGGATTTCAGCAAAACATGGCATCCCTTGCACGGAGTCCACTGGCATATAAGTACATAATTATGTCCGGGAATCAGAAAAGTGATCTGAAGAGACTCAATACAATATTTGCTAAAATTTAATTATATTAATTACACGATTTACAGAAAATTTTAGAAAATGTTGATAACATATATCCAATTATTTCATTAAATAGTGAATTAATCACAATAGTGAATTAATAAAAAAAACCATTATGTACTTATATTCGCTCTGTATATGCATATTGTCGCAAAATACCTTGACAATACTGATTCACATAAAATTCGTTACTCCATATGTTCAATACCTTAGCCACAACTTAAATAGGTACAATAGGAGAAAACGGTTTATCGGCTCTTCTGAAATAAGTTTAGATTTTTTGACTTAGTTCAGTGCTGTTCTGGGTGTGCGATATATATGTTCGTTACTCCCACGGTACTTGTAACAAACAACTTAAAAGACTTAAAAAAATAGAAACCAGTCGGTACTCATTACTCATTAGCAAAATTATACTTCCACTTTATAATACTAATAGGTTCCGACTGTACAATACGAAAAGGATTAGTATTGTACAGCTCTCAATCATCCTAATTATGTATACTTATACACAGTAGATAAAAGTTACGCGCCTCTGCCATTTCTGCGCCTGTGTGTGTCTCAAAACGGGTGCACTACACACGTATAGCACACTAGCGTATCACCGCTGCCCGCTGTCCTCTAATACGACGAACGACCGACCCGATTTTGCGATAACGCTCGCAAATCGCCCGCGGGTGACACCGCGGGGTGCAGCAAGTATAATCATAAAAAAACTGCGAATAACTGCCATAACGATGCGATGTAGGTTCAGAAATCTCTTTTCAGTTCAATAAACCCTTTATAAGAATTAAAATCGATTGTAATGGTACTTTAATTTTATAGTAAGTAAATATCGGAAAGCGATCAACGGAGAGACTTCAGCTTCGTGGTCGAATGTCAATGTTAAGGCGGTAGAAAGTAGACTGGCACAGGATCAGATTAGACGGCGCGGGAAAATTGAGACTACACAGAGCACAGGTCTGTGAAATATAGAATGTTCACGCACATTACTTAAGTAAGTACATATAGGCAACATGTACAGGTATCGTGGGAGTCGGCGACGCTGGGCTTCTGGTACACGGAGCTACTGGAGCGCGAGCAGCAGTACCGCGTGTGGCTGCGCACCGGCCGCCCCACCGCTTTCTGGATGACGGGCTTCTTCAACCCGCAGGGCTTCCTCACCGCCATGAGACAGGTGACAACTTATTGATAGCTTTCGATATAGGTATACAAGGTGCTGGTTTTGAGTGTAGTAATACTTACTTTGTTGTTCTACCCGTCAAAGTGAACCACTTTTAGAACGCAAGCTTGCGAAATCCAATAAAAAATTGAGTCTCCGTACAAAATAACTCGACTGCACTGTACTGGAATCCGTACACCTTGCATTAGTGGCTTCGACGCTTGCAATGTACCTAATTGTGTAAAGAGCAAAAAAAAACGTGATTCTTATAAGACTGCACAGTGTAGGTACACTGCATTCCACACTTTCGAAAAAGGATAAAATCACAGATGTCTAATACAGAAGTCGATGTCTGTGGCTAAAATAGACGGAAAATGGTATTTTACAATGACTCGATTACGAAGGAATGGTTTCCCGCTCCTTTAGGTTTTATTTTGAAGTGTAAGTAGGTAGTTACCTGGTTCAATTTAGTATTAAAACAACGAGAAAGTCTATATTTTCTTAGGGTCGTATTCAAAAACAACACTCAGTCATGAGTCTCGGTTGAAAACTGTTTTATGTATGGTAAAACTAGTTTAAATCGAGATTCAAGACAGAGCTTCGTTAGCATGCGGGCCAAAGTCTCCAAGGTGTTAGGACTAAAGCGTACTTTATTTATACAACAAACATGAGAAAAACAGTTTAATTCGGGTAGTTCATAATGTAAACAAAAGGTAACATTATTATTCTATCAATATCGCTAATTTATTGAGGAGGGTGAGTTTATCCCTCTGTCTGCGTCCAGACAGCCACGGAGAGCATTATTGATTCGATGCCGTTTTAAACTCAAAATGAGCTCTAAAACAAAGTCATTAGGATCGAAAATTATCATTCGTCATAAACGATGAATCCATCACAGAATATACCTAAGTAAATTTATATATGAGTCTCCTCTCGTCTGGTCCAGTGGGCCTCAAACATCGTTGACATGGGACGGAAGGGGCACGTCGTAATACAGGAAATCATCCACCCGTGCCTACGCTCTACTCGACATTTAATTGTCTTATTTATTTGACACTAGCTAAAGCCATAGCTTTATTTAGATAGACAAAAGATGCATCAAGTCAAAACACTCTTTCTTTTATTAGCTTATTTGTTGTGCAATGACCAATAAAAAGCTCATAATTCATAATAAGTTTATATGCTTATACACTTTGTTCACGTCCCGTCGCGTAGTGATCTACAAAAGCTAAATGCTTAAAACATTAAAAAGCTTGGGTATCCCTGGGCCAGACGGCTAGAAAGGGAGATTAATCAACCCTCATGCGGGGGATCGATCCGTTTACCATCAATACACGAGGCAAGCCGAGAAAGGCGCGTCAGAGAAATATTTCAATCCTTTAATTTTTGCGTCGTCATGAAGTTTTTGCGTCGTGGTAGTAGTATTAAAATTTATAAAGCGTCCGGATATTTTATGTCCGAGTCGTCAGCAGCTCGATGAAGTGCAAACTACGTGAAACCTTTGTACTAAACATGACTTGATGGCTCTCGTAACCTAACATTAGCATTCCATTATGTGAGTGCGAGGTGCGATTACAGTAGTATCAAATCAAAAACGAATCAAATTAACATTTAAGCTCTGAATATTTTTTGCTGAAAGAAAGTTATAATTTTTTATTTATGTACTTACTACTGTATTTCAAAATATTTAGGTAAAACACACGGACCTAAGTCAAGTAAGCTTCATGCTCTACCTACTTGTTGCAAATTATTTAGGTCTTCCTATTACATATTACTATTATTATCACGTAATAGTATATGAAGATCCGATATTCGAATCCCACTAGCCCCCGAGCCAGGAATGTCAATCATATCCTCCCGGACGATAACTCGTAAGTACAATAATTCAAAGAGATTTATCATAAATGATAATTAATGATCCTAGAAATTGTCAACTGCTGTTGGTCGGTTGAGCTGCGGTAGCCTCAAAAACACGTAAAAGAAAATTCAGTAATTTCCTCCGGATTGAAAATTGCCAACTTACAGCCTACCTTATACCAATATCTTAAAGAAAAAAAGAGTCCGGTACCGTGCAGTAGAAAAGAACAAAGTCAATGTCCGGATGATAAAGTATTTCTTTTCGTATTTCTGTAAGTTCCTGTCCATCCAAAGGTTACCTGTAAGAAATCGCTTTAGATGATAAGGTCGCCCTTGTACTGCCGAAAAATGTATTTTAGTTTTTAAGACTTTCATGTAGTTTTTGGTGTGCAATAAAGATATATTGTATTGTATTGTAAAGTCTAGTACAATGCGTAGTACGTATATGGTTATTTCGATGGCTTTAAGTATGATTTAGAATTTTGGATTAGTGAATGTGTCGTGTGTCTGCAGGAGGTGACGCGCAGCCACAAGGGCTGGGCGCTGGACTCTGTGGTGCTCCAGAACCTCATCACCAAACAGAACCGCGAGGACATCCACGAGGGGCCCGCAGAAGGGGTCTACGTCCACGGACTCTTCCTCGAAGGTAAACTAAGGCCATGGAATAATATACTCCGCCAGGTATATCATTCAGCAACACGTAGTGACGTCAATCGATGCTTAAGCAAGACAGAAATAAGTATTTTACATTAAGTTCGAAAGAAACGAAAAACGATAACGTCATTACGTGTTTGCTGAATGCAAGATCTTGCTTTATTAGATCATGACTTATACAGATCTACTGAGAAAACAATATCTTACTAGATCCAGACAATGGATCTACTGAGATTGATCCCTCCACAGACTCCACACGGCATTGTACTGCACAGCTTTTAATAGATACGGACTTACCTTTTAAATTATAAGTGGCGCATGCATTGTACAGTCACAGAACCGATCGCTCGTCCTGTGTACTGCAAAAAGCACAGCTCTTTTGATATTAGGTAGCTAGCAGTGCAATGCCGCCGTGTGAACCTAGACTAGCTTTTAGCCGTTTCACGACCTTCCCAGAGCGAATATACACTTCGACGTAATAAATCAATAATGAATCTACAAACACACTAGAGCTGGCGACTAAGTGCTGCAAGCTTTAGTTTTGTATACTCCGTACTATATAATATTATAAAATCGAAAGTAACTATGTCTGTTTATCCCAAAATAGTCCCTGTACTTACCAAAATTCCCCTTTCCCAAAACGTCTCTTTCACAAAATGTATGTACCAAAAACCTAATTGACAAAAGATTATTTATATGTATAGTCACATCTGTAATCTTATATTAATTGAGAGTGTGATGTAATGTAAGTAACTAGTCAGAGGATTTTTCACAAAGCAGGTCCTGCAGTAAATTAGTGGAACTTAAATTGACTTATACACTGATCGAAGCTTCTACGGGACTTGTTTTGTGAAAGGTATTCTACTTCTTTTTAACGCACAGTAATGATTTCAACCATTATTTTTGTATTTAAAAAAAAGTGCATTAATTTCTAAACCTAGCTCTAGTAATAGGAGTTTTTTCAACCGCGCGCACTAAATTTCCGATGCAATTTTTTTACAAAAGTTCTGGGGTCACTTACTAAGCATAAAATCACAAAACGCTGACAGATCTAGGTGGAACTGCAGGCGCTATCTTGGAAAAAAGTTTTTGGCCGATATCTCATGATAGCGTTTGAAGTTCCTCCTAAATCTGTCAGTATTTTGTGATTTTATGCTCAGAAAGTAAAAATATAAAAAAATTGATCAGAAATTTAGTGCGAGGTTAAATTCTATTTTTACTGGCCTATTGGTTATTACATCAGTCACTAATGACGTCATCAAAATCGGTACCCATCTAGGTAATAGGTATGTACCTACGTATAGCTTATATAGCCGTAGCTTAGTTTTCGAAAAAATATGCATTGTAGTAAGCAGTAGGTATTTTAAGATCGATCAATTAGCCGAGATAAAAGGTGAGAGGCCATACGATAAGAATAACACACTACTGTGACATTTCCACAAAGCGAAGAAATAAGATCTCGTATTACGGAATGAGATACGACTGCATAATTACCTACGAGCCGGTTTTATAAACAATGTATCTTTTTTCGGTAACTGTTACGACTCGTAAATGATACGTTGGTATTTTTTACTGATTGTGGTATTATAGATACATTTTCACTCCCTAAGTGAAACGAAACTTACGTGAATTATCTCTGGCTATTTATCATCAGAGCAATAAATGTGTGTTTAGAACAAAAGAGGAACATGGGCTAAATTGTATGGGCTACGTCTTCACCTACCAATACACGTGGAACTGATTGCCAAAGTTCATAGAGTATCCACTATTTGATTAATATCTCTTTTTTGTACACAAATACCTAAGTGGAATATTTTACAGTGAAATACATAAGTATGTCTGTTAGTTTACATGTTGTTAGTTAAGAATATGGGGTCTGCTACTCTAGTAACCTCAGGAGGGAGTGAAAAGTCTTGAAAGAAAGAAGTCTTAAATGCATACCTATTTTCTCTAGTTAATCTACTAAATATCTAAACAATTACCTCTGACGAGAGCTGGTAAGCGTTAAGCGTCACGTATTATGAACATCTTATAGCTCTATAGACTGCTTGTGGAATAGATGGCAGCGTACCTAGATATATTTATGCATTAGGCTTTTTTTTAGTTTATAATTAAACTATCCTGCACCCAACATATGTCAGGGCTCTATGCTATCTGTTTCTCATTTATACCAGTTCCCGCATTCATGTCTTCTTGTACTTTCATGCTTCATGCTGTATCTTTCTGTTATCACCATGCTCACCATACTCCCTGATGTCGGTGGAAGTTCAATACTATCACTTCTATCTCTTATCTCTTATATTTTTTCATGTTTTAGGGAGTCAGGAAACGTTTAGGGACTTTATTTTCTTAAGGCTAAGGATTTCCTACTTATGGCTATCTATACAGTTTAGTTTATTTATATAGTCTATTTTTATATTTAGGCTGTAAGTTTTGCTTTAAATGAAAAAATAATAATAATAATCGCAATGTCTTAATGCTAGGTGCCTCGCTGGATCGCAAATCGGGTAAGTTGATCGAGTCGAAGGCGAAGGTGCTGTACGAGCAAATGCCGGTCATCTACATATTTGCAATCAACACGACGGCGGGCAAGGACCCGCGGCTCTACGAGTGCCCCATCTACCGCAAGCCGCAGCGGACGGACGCCAAGTACGTCGGCTCCATAGACTTCGAGACCGACAGCAACCCGCGCCACTGGACGCTCAGGGGAGTCGCGTTGCTATGCGACATCAAATAAAACCCTCCTTGCCTACCTATGGTGTGTTCATCATACATACTCGTAATAAGGAGAAAAAAAAGCAAGGGGCACTATCGATAGCCGTGCAATACTCAGATAAACAAACCAGCCCTACTCAAAGCTAACCTACATACTTCCGGTTTATCGTTTATCGGCAACATTCCTACAAAGTGCGGAAATATTAGGTATAGTTGTTCGCCAAACACCACAGGAGACTTGACGCGCCCGTAACTTGTACTTGAATTATTATGAAAGAAATAAATAATGATATGAAAATTATAGTTTAAATTTATTTTATTTTTATTTTTATTTATTTATTTATTTAATAAACATAGTAAGTAGGTACAAATATAATGTAAATCTAAGTATGAAGGTTCCAGTAAAGGGAGACAATATGACAAAAGTACCCTAGATTTCGCACTAGTCAAACCTGTGTCGCGAAATCCAGTCTCTTTCTTCCATATTAATTATTATTTAATTATGTAGCATAGTATTATTTTATTATTTAATTTAGTAATTATAATTAGCTCAAAATTAGAGACTCGCTTCACGAGTAAATTTTATTTTATTCATAAACGGGCATTCATCCCATATACTTGCTTAAAACGGTTTAGGCAAGTATATGCACTGTCTTTGGACATAATACATTCTAGCTACTGTTTAATGGATTTCTATCATATTCGACTATTCTCATTCGTTCTGGTAGTCTATTAACGTCTATTAAGACCGGGACAGCACCGTTGTGAGTAGGGGATCCTTCAATACAAAAAGAAAGAAGCGTAACGCAGGTACTGTTATTTGGGTCATTAAATTAAACATAAAACAGTCTCAAATAAATATGTATTTAAAACCTAATATGACCAAATTACCGTACTTACAAACGATACACCAAAATAGCATAACATAAGCACCACGTTGGCGCCACTTTGCAAAGCGCAAAGCTAGCTCGTATCATATTAGGTTCTTGATCTCGTCGTATAGGACAAGCACGAAGGCGGCCCCGGTACCTCTCAGGACGTTCGAGAAGGCACCCTTGAAGAATGCTTTGGGCCCCTCGTGCTGTAACGTGTACGCCCAGCAGTGGGCTGTGTTCTTGTAGAGCCGCTCGCTGGGCGGCTTGCCAGACTGCATCATCATGCGCCGGCGCACCGTGTCCAGCGGATACGACGTGATGCCCGCCAACGTCGTCACTGTCTGCGGGACAACACACCTAGCATTATCATTGACGCCTCGGACGGCTTCACATTGCTCGATACAATGGCGATGGAATAAAAGAGCTCGAACGTAAGACCATGAAAGTACCAGTGACGTACCGCTGCTGTCGCGTCGGCGTCCAGCAGATTAGGGACGAAGCCTCATTCACACGTAAGTACATGATAATAGTACACTCTGGAATATTCTAGCAGTAGTTGTTGGCTAAGGGAATAAACTACGTAGATAGGAATATCCATTTCAGCTCTTAAATCTGATGAAGCGTTTCGTCGTAAAGAAGAAACAACAATAATTACATACATTTTTATAGAAGGTAGAGAGATATTTAAAAGTGCAAACCTGAGCAATCATCCAAGTTATGATGAGCGGCGTGTTCTTTGGATCCGGGAGCATGTCTCTCGCCGTGTCGAAGCAACCGAAGTACGTCGCTCGGTAGATAATAATGCCCTTCGAAGGTAAAACATTAACATCCCCGATTCATAAGTGCCTTTGGATTTGATAAGGTACTAAAATCAGATTCTAAAAAAATAAGACAGTCGAGCGACACCGCCACATCTGTTCACTATAACTATGAACTATTCCATAACTAGTCCATGCGCCACATCATTTCCTCTCGCTCTGGCAGCAAGTGATGTCACAGAATAGTATTTTTTCAAGGGACAAGTTATAATGAACGGACTCTAAAAAGACAAAACACTAACTACTCTGAGGCTATACAATGTTTATTAGCTATGTCCAAACTGTGCCTTTTTCATCTTCAATTTTCCTCTTCATCTTTCTATTCATCTTCCGTTTGGCGCTTTCAATAGTTGAATGCGTAAACGAACGCAACGTCAATATGGTCATTTAGTTCAGACGTGTATCACAGCGCGCGCTTCGCTTTCAACTGTCATCGCGCATGCGTTAGGGGCATGCCTCATGCGCTGTTGACTGCGCTATGACGCATGCCCTTAATGAACAAAAAAAGGCACAGTGTGGACATAGCTAAAGGTACATGTCGCAACCAACTTGCTTAATCAGCCGTTCAATTAACAGGCTAGACATTTTACTAAATGGATCCGTTCAACTAGCTTCCTGAATGATATTCAGCCGTAGCGTCTATTACATTAAATAAACTGGCTGGCTAATGCTCAGGCCATTCATACAATAGGGTAATTATTTGTCAAAATTTCTTTTTTAGACTGAAGAAATGTGTTTCAAATTAACTATGATAAAAATAAAATCCGAAAATTAGTGAAACGAACCGCAATTATGATATTATACGATATTATGATAACCTAAAACCTCTCCCGCCCGACTCCTCTATCAGGGCGTATCCGACTTGGATCGGTTTTAGGCTTCATGGCTATTCTTTTTATAACAACCCATAACCTCCCCTACTCAAATGAATTGGCTAGGCAAATAGTCAACGTTGTCGATCCAAGGCATTTTGGCTAGCCGTTTGATTGATTGGCTGAATATCATCAGGAAGCTAGTTGAACGGCGCCGCCGTTTAGTAAAAAGGCTAGGCTGTCAATTGAACTGCGAATTAAGTTAGTTGGCTGCGACATATATATGATGATAATAATATATTAATAATATTAAAAATAAATTATAATAATAAATTCGGGACACTTCCACACACTGTTGCCTGACCCCAAACTAAGCAAAGCTTGTACTATGGCTACCAGAGACTGATATACATACATACTTAGATATTTTTAAATACATATTTAAATAGATATTAACACCCAGACAGAACAAACACAAATGTTCATCACATAAATGTTTGCCCTAGGTGGGAATCGAACCCACGCCCCCAAACTCAGAAGGCAGGTTCACCACCAACTGAGCCACCGAGGCAGTCGATATATGATCGAAGCAGGTGAGTATCTAGTGTATAGCTTCACCGTGCGCCCTGCCCCTTATATACCCACTATATTCAATTAAACCATGCTATGTTTAAAAAGTGTAATCTAACCACAGTTGTGGTCCGAGGGAGCCCAGGCAAAAGGTTCGGCTATCGAACGCTTTTAGCCAGGCGCGACTCACAACCATCGCACATGAGGCGTGATGATACAATTGAGGAATAAAGGGCTTTGAAAGTGCCGAGAGCTTACTTGTACAGACACGACAAATCCACGATAAAGACCTAAAGGCCCGTCGCTCTTGAACGTTTTCGTGAGACAGTGTATCAGCCCATTGAACTCTTTATCCTTTCCCTTGCCCACGTCTACCGCTAATCTACGAACACGGAATAATTATTCTTAAATAAAAACTTTTAGTAAAAACAATACCAAATATTTATATGAACTGCAAAATTAACTTGAGGTGTAGATAGATAGATTGATAAACACTTTATTGTTCACACCAGAAATAACAAAAACAAAAGAACAGAAAAATCTTAAACTGTAGTGTAACAACTGGCGGCCTTATCACTAAGAACGATCTCTTCCAGGGAACCTTAGGATGGAGAGAATACTTATGAAAGAGTATGGGACATGGGCGCGGCAGCTGTCTCGCACGCTCGCGACACCATTATATTGATATACAATTATAGAATGTATTTTTGATAAATTTGGATCAATGCATTGGAAACAGTATTACAAAGTATTCAGAATATTTTCCAAGTTGATATTTATAATTTTTACTTAGAAAAAAGTAACACGATAAAAAATACGCGTTTACGTTTCTCTGAGCACTCATTATGAATATCAATATGAAAATTATTCTGAATTATGGATAGCGGCAAATTTATCAAAATTACATTCTATAATTTTATATCTAATATAGTAGTGTCGCGAGCGAGCGAGACAGCTGCCGTGCTTTATCATACACCTTAAGTTTGCCAGAAATACTGTAGAATTAG
Source organism: Peribatodes rhomboidaria (assembly GCA_911728515.1). NCBI lineage: Eukaryota > Metazoa > Arthropoda > Insecta > Lepidoptera > Geometridae > Peribatodes > Peribatodes rhomboidaria. The sequence continues at coordinate 1,497,940 of OU452166.1, forward strand.
TTTGAACTGTCAACTCAACTTTGTTATCACATATTATTATGGAGGATTACAAACTCATTAATGCAGTTTTTATAACTAAGAAACTAGACTAAATTTGGGGTATGTTTTGTTTTTTCCGTGCCTCACAGGCTGAACACTAATTGTGTACAAAAAATTGAAGTTGTAGGTCATCTACCTACCTTAGAAATTATGATGATCTGTCAGTGAGTGAGTGAGTGAGTGACTGTGTCAGTGAAGTTAAGGAACTTTGATTTCCAAAAATTCAGAAGCTAATGGCTCAAATTTGAATGAAATTCTGGGATTTATCTAGATATATCAACGCCCTCTCCTGTCTCTAAAAATTCAGACTTTTCGCTTTCCACAACGAAAATTTGACAATTGAAAATGGCCTAAATGGCTTTGAGAAAAGGATGATCCATCTCTGCCTTTGTGAACTCGACTTGGCGGGGCACTGCCTTGCACCAAGATAGGTATTTTGAGTTTTTTTTTGTGTCAATAGGACATATGTAGATGGGAAGTTATGACTAAATTAATACAAAAGTAAAAAAAAAACAAAATGACTGGGGACAATATCACTATGGGGAGTGCAAAACAAAATAGTAAGGGTTAATTTGTTGATGAAATTTACCATCATTGTATATTTTACCACTTAAGCTTCGAAACCGGTAGACAAACACATTGTATTTAGCAGCCAACTAGCTTAATAAGCCGTTTAATTAACAGGCTAGCCTTTTTGCTAAACAGCGCCGTTTAAATAGCAGCCTGAGGATTTAATGAAATAGCAAGGCAAAATTACTTTTAAATAGAAAATACGTCAAATTGGTACGAGGCAAAATTTAGACTGATTGCTAGATGAAACGGTTCGCTATGTTGATATCTTAAAAAATGCGGTCAATTAATTAATTGTTTATTGTTTTGTTTAACACGTCAAGTCAGACGTGAAGCAGAAAATTTCTGAAATTATTATTTTTGCAATAAGAATCTAATCGAACCTATCGAAAAATCGATGACCGTATAAAAATACGATTTTGGTCGGTCGGTTTTGATAAGGCAAACATTTTGGTTGTGGTAAAAGTAGGTAAAAGTAGGTACATACTTACATTATAAATACATACCTATAACTGAACTGAATATTAAGTACCTTCTGTATAGTTGACTAGTAGGGGCAAAAGTAGGTGACAAACCTGTTGGTCACCTATTGTTGCGGGTGATCAAAAGGTTGGCAAGTCGTACCGGGTTCTAGCGTAATCTAAGGGGTAGACGAAACAGAGCGAGGTAGCGCCGGCGGCGCCGCCCGACGCCAGGTTGCCCGCGAAGTGCCGCCAAAACTGCTTGTGCTTGTCCACGCCCGCCAAGAACATGGACTTGTACACGTCTTTAAAGGCAAAGTTGAGTGCTTGCGTGGGAAAGTACCGGAGTACGTTTGCAAAGTTGCCGCGCCACAGCGACGTTATCCCTTGCTCCTTGGGGATCCGTACAAACGCGTCCATGATGCCTGAAACCCGACTCAGGTGTCAAACATAACAAACATAACGGTTTCTTTAATAATCAAAAGTACTTGGCATAGATCTAGATGACGTTAGTGGCTACGTAGAAGGTACCTGTAGGAAAACCTAGAAGGGGTTACAAAAATGAACCCTCACAAAATAGTCATGTGGGGTATCATTTGAAAGGTCGTAATTGAAGCATTTAAAAACGATTTTATTTATTTTCTGATTTTTCATTTGGCGTTTTGGTTGATTTTATTGTCTGCATTATTTGCTTCAAGGTTTTTGAGGATTTTTATCTGTAGTCTGTGCAACAAGTTATGTTGTTATTAATTTTAGGGTTCCGTGTTGAGAGTACAAGCGAGTTCTTGTTTCTCTGGCGGAATTATTTGAATTATGTAAAACTGGATTTACCGAACCTGTCGCCATCACCAGACTTCAGGTATGTAGCAGATGACATTAAAAACGAACATATAACATTATGGTCATTTAATTAATAAATTGGTGCGTGGCTTCGGCTGGGATCGAACCCGATTCCTCTGCCCTGAGAAGCAAGCGTTCTTCAACTAGGCTATCATTGACATTTCCACATAAATCCCCGTTTAAAATGTGTGAACTATAATGCTGAAATTCTGTCAGATTTTAAACCTGCCCAGAGGTGCGGTTTTTGGATTTTCTGCCAGCGTCTTTATCTGTCTGTTCACAGAAGACATAGGTTGTACTTTTATTTTTCTATAGTTACTATAGTTTGAGTAGAGGAAGCGCGTTTAAATTATGAAGTCTTTAATACTACACCGGACAGAATACCCAAATCCAGATCGTTTGCAACTCTGCGGAATGGTTTAACCCATCAAACTACGCGTTCAATCGCCGCACCTCAGAAGTACTGAGGTTCTGAGTATTGGAAGAGTTTCTATATACGCCGCCCTGCATCCTCGCCCTATGCCCGACCTTGACTTATTGACTTTCGACGAATTCCACATTTCGAACACACACACGAATCTCGAAGAACGCCACAGTAATGTGAGATGTTACCTTTGTACCGCTGGCTCTCCGGTATCTGCTTATTAATGTGCTGCACTTGTAAAATGAGCTTGACGCGCTCGATGGGTGCCACCGCCGTCTTGGACACGGCCGCCGATATGCCGCCCGCAAGAAAATCTTTATAAAACGATGCCGGCGGTTTCGGCTCTTTCTTTTTGTTTTTATCGTCTTTGTCTTTTGACATTTTTACGGATTCTTATGAAAGTCAATTGCTGAAATAAAAAAAATCGTGTGTAAAAATTGGTGTATTATTTCTGCTTAATTTTTAATTTCACAAATAGGACGGCTCTTTAGCGCTAAAAATTTAGATTTTGGTCGAACGGTGGCAAAAGGGCTGAAACTTAGCATGCATGTAATTTTCACATGTGTTCTTTACTTCCGAAGTAGAAACACCTCCAGAACTCTTTTTTTTTTCTTGAGTTCTATCGAGTTATTTGTGTAATGAGTAAAAATAACTTTTTTGCGTTTCAACATACGAGTACCTACTAGCTATGAGAAAAGGTCAAATCGACGAAATAATGACGACAGATGATGACATTGACCGGACGCGGATTGAACGTGGTGACCTGTCACACAAGTTTGCCTAGGAAATATCTTTTACCTTCTGACCCCGGGGTAGGTATGTGGGAAGCCCACCACTGCCAACATTCCCGCTAAAAACCCTAAAAACCTTAAAAAGCCTAGGGTTTTCCAACTCAGCGCAAAACATCTGAGCTACGGGAACGCTCTCATAGACGACCACGGCCCCCAGAGCGCTAGCGCCTTTGGGCACCGTGCCCCCTTTGGTAATCCTCGCCTGTGTCGATCACCAGACACATTGTCATCATCATTTGTTCATCATTTGTTGTCATTGCCTTGGTAGACCGATGAGCGCCAAACATCCTAAACTAATATTATAAACGCGAAAGTGAGTTTGTTCGTTTGTTTGTTTGTAACGCTTTCACGTCTCAACTACTCAACCAATCGTCTTGAAATTTTGCATAGGTACATGTTGTCTGGGGTTCAGAAAAGAACATAGGGTACTTTTAATCCCGAAAAAATTAACAGTTCCTGTGGGACCGCGGGTGAAACCGCGGGGTGCGGCTAGTTTTATATAAAAATCATGTTTGTTTGCAAAAATATAACTATTAATATTTATAGACAAATTTAAATATTAGATACTTTGGAAATAGTTGTATGTGAGTCGAATTGTCGTAATTTTTTACCGACTTCAAAAAGGAAGTTCTCTATTCAGGGGGGCTATTCATAAGCGTGAAATGAGATGAGATTTTATCTTGGTCACTCTCACACCTAAGGAGGGTAAAATTGAATCTCATTCCGTAAGAATAACCCTCTAGTTGGTTTTTTAAATGTTTGTTACCGAATAACTGTAGATACCATTTATAAAATTGAAAAAAAAAACAGATTTTAAAATATTTCTTATATGAAACTTACCCTACATACCCATTCATATATTGGTCCCATTTTTTCCATCAGTATCAAGATTTAAAGATGAGAAGTCATTTTATATTCATTTAAAATATTTGACTTGAAATTAGATTGTCGTAACGTCACAATTATTTTCAAAGCAAAGAAAGAAAAACATTAAAATGGTAAAAGTAATCATAATCATTTAAAAAAATGCTTGGCAAATAGTTTTATATACCTACACAGTAAAAGCTCTAGACTAAAGCTCTAGTCTACTTCCTGAACCCCCTCCCCCTCAGGGTTCAGGAAGCAAGTAGTCTAGAGAGCTCGTTCACAAAGTTGGCCCCCTACTTTGTGAACGAGCTTATCTAAAACAAAACAAGGGTCTCAAGATAGACACGACTCATTTTACAACGACAATACGACAACCAGCTAGCGAACTCACCGAATACTATGACGATATGATAACTAATTCCCTGCAGCAGCACACATACACTCGCTCACAATAGATAGATCTGCGTATCTCCTCCCTATTTTTGTTCTTCATAGCCGTACATAAGCATTTTTTCCTAAAACTCACTAAATAATTTGTTTTGTTCAAAAACTTTTTTTTGGCAGACAGGTGACATGACAAAAAAAGAACAAAGTTTTCCTGCCGTTTGAATTTAGAACGACAAAAAAGTTTTGAAAGCTAAACTTAAGTTTAAAAACCTCTTTTTCACTTGACGAAGACTATACGCTAAGGTCTGGTTTACACTTTAAAAGGTTCTAAAATCGGACAGTTAATCAGTAATTACTAAGTAGTAAGTTGCGTCCACACGCTATTAGCTCGTTAAGTTATAAGTTATTTAGTTCCGCGACGAAGACAGTTGTTGGTTGTTTTACTCGTACATGTACCAATGCTACCTACTTGTATTCAGAAAAATGGACGAGGAATTAATTAACATCAACTTACGTGCGATAATCAGAGAAATAGTGCTTGTTCTTGTAGAAGAAATTGAAAACGAAATTTTAATAGAAAAAAGAAAATGTTTATAGAAAAGAAAGTGAATAGCAAGAAGAGAAACACGAGGAGCAAGCAACCAACTTCGTATGGAACTGGCAGATGAAGACCATCTATCTATCTATCTATCTATCTATCTATCTAACAAACACTTGATGATATGCTTAGTTAATTTTAGCCCGATTAACTGAAACAATCACTTTAACATGCCGAACAACACACCCGAATACACAGAAACATTTCGACTTTCACGCACACACACATGAACACGTACACACACCCGTCTTCATAAAATCACCCACTCAGTCAAAACACACACACACGCACGCACACACACACACACACACACACGCACACACACATACTCGATTGACATAGAACTTGGTAATTGTTCTTTTGTTTAATTTTTTTTTTGATATGTACCTCTAAGTCATTCTTAATATAAGACTTAATAATAATATACATATGTAGATATAACCAAGCTTAGGGTCTGTATGAGCAGACCCACAAGTGAGGCGGGGTGCAGTGCAGCATGGGCGAGACTGCAGCCGAAGGCTAGAGCCGCGGCTGGAGAGGACTGTTGGTGTGTCGTTGCCACTTTCCCTACCTTCCGCGGCCCAAATGGGGTCGCTACCGTTCGATGGCGGACGCGGTGGGGCCGCAGAGGAAGACGCGTGTCGGTGTATCGTTGCCGCTCTCCCTGTCCTCTGCGGCCGAAGTGGCAGGCGGCGGGGCCACTCGTCTGACCCGTCGCATAGGGACCATAAGCGCCTAGACACGGGTGCTATCTGGGTGTCCGTAACTTCAGCTTCCTCATAGGTGATAGAATAATTTTACCTATGCCAATATTTAAAGCATAATAGCTGCAATCAAATATCCCAGTCTTAGTTTAGCTGCCACAAGAACTTCGTTAATATGAGCCATTTACTATGTGTCAGCTGGAGTGACACAACCTCAGCTCGCACATCCAGTACAGGCAAACCAGTGAGGTTAGGGTTTTGGACAATAGCTAGAAAATTAAAGCATAATAGCTGCACAAGGTAGGAAAAATCTGAACGATGCTACTCGAAACATGTAGAAGCTATGATCAAAAAACTGTGTGTAAGCTGGTGTTGTGTCACTTCAGCTACTCATCTCATATCTTCCAAACGAAAGAAGGTATGATTATGCATTTTAGCTCAAATTTTAAAGCATAATTGCTGCCATTGGCAGCAAAATTTTCAAGTCTCTGGGTTATACACTTTCCGAGTTATAAGCTAATACCTATGTGTAAGCTGAAGTTGCGTCACTTCAGCTGACACATGTTGAATCGACGAAACTATCAAACGTAGAGTTTTCATTTAAAAGGCAAAAATTAAAGCATAATTGCTGCACTAGGCAGCAAAATTTTCAGATTCCTAGACCTCGTAGTTTCCACGTAATAATCAAAAAACAGTTTTCGCGCCAAAAAATTCAAATTTTTGCTTAAAAGCGGCGTTGCCGTTCCGTGCGGTACATTATTGCAATTCAATTTGATCTTAGCGCGCATAGTGTTAAAAGTCATTTTAACTTGTGTTCAAAATTCTTTTAGTTTTGTTTAGACTGAGAGCCCCTGAACCATATGGAACTAAGAATGCACCTGTAAAATTTGAAGGCAGATTCTTATGAACTTAAACAACGACGAAGGTTATTGGTTTTGGCGTGGCTTGTTCTCTGTAATTTGGCTAACAAAAGACGTCGCGCGACAGATAATAGCTGCTTGACGTCACAGGCGCGAGGTAGACAGTGGCATGGCGAACCAGTTTTTTTGCCCCACCACCCCGCTACACCCTTCGCGTGCCATCTAGTACATTTACTAATTAAAAAATTAAAATAAAGAAGAAAGACAAACCACTGTATAGTAAAGAAGATAAATTTGTTACTTGGACAATATCTAGTGTAAGTAAGTAGTGTAGGTGTTTAACAAGTTTGAAGATGAACTTACGCAAAGTAACGCCTGATTCAATCAAGAAGATAAATGTTTAATGTGTGGGTAAGAGATAGTAAAATGTATTTTAATAGTCTGTAAGTACTTTGATTTTATGATACGGGAATTACTCGTATTCCGACTATTGTTTCAACCGCATAAGTAAGTGATTCCCGTTACATAAAATCATAATGTGTGAAAACCACGTCAGTTTCCATAGCCTGTAAGTAGGTAAGTATCTGTATTCGATAACTACTTCAGTGTTATTTCAGTTGTTCCATGAAGAATCAGAAGACCAGGGAGCTCCTAGTCTAGTTATCTCGTCTTCTAAGTTCATAAGAATCTATCTTAAAAATAACATACATACCTAGTTTCATATAGTTTAGCGGCTCTCAGTCGTTTTTTGTTAGCCAAATTACAGAGAACAAGCCACGCCAAAACCAATAACCTTCGTCGTTGTTTAAGGTCATAAGAATCTGCCTTCAAATTTTACAGGTGCATTCTTAGTTCCATATGGTTCAGGGGCTCTCAGTCTAAACAAAACTAAAAGAATTTTGAACACAAGTTAAAATGACTTTTAACACTATGCGCGCTAAGATCAAATTGAATTGCAATAATGTACCGCACGGAACGGCAACGCCGCTTTTAAGCAAAAATTTGAATTTTTTGGCGCGAAAACTGTTTTTTGATTATTACGTGGAAACTACGAGGTCTAGGAATCTGAAAATTTTGCTGCCTATGGCAGCAATTATGCTTTAATTTTTGCCCTTTAAATGAAAACTCTACGTTTGATAGTTTCGTCGATTCAACATGTGTCAGCTGAAGTGACGCAACTTCAGCTTACACATAGGTATTAGCTTATAACTCGAAAAGTATATAACCCAGAGACTTGAAAATTTTGCTGCCAATGGCAGCAATTATGCTTTAAAATTTGAGCTAAAATGCATAGTCATACCTTCTTTCGTTTGGAAGATATGAGATGAGTAGCTGAAGTGACACAACACCAGCTTACACACAGTTTTTTGATCATAGCTTCTACATGTTTTGAGTAGCATCGTTCAGATTTTTCCTACCTTGTGCAGCTATTATGCTTTAATTTTCTAGCTATTGTCCAAAACCCTAACCTCACTGGTTTGCCTGTACTGGATGTGCGAGCTGAGGTTGTGTCACTCCAGCTGACACATAGTAAATGGCTCATATTAACGAAGTTCTTGTGGCAGCTAAACTAAGACTAGGATATTTGATTGCAGCTATTATGCTTTAAATATTGGCATAGGTAAAACTATTCTATCACCTATGAGGAAGCTGAAGTTACGCACACGCTATCTGGCGCCCACGAGCAAATTGATCCCCACTATCTACCCACTATCATTGTTCCACTAAGGTACATAATTGGTTTTCTTATTTAGCTCCTCAAAATTTCGTATTATAATAGTATAATTAAGATCTCTCTACCTATAAGCCTAACAGAAAAGCAATAAAACTTATTATTAATTATTATACATCACCTGAAGGCCTGCGTTCATTTGCGTTTTGTCAAAAATTAATGTTCATATCGTCAAAATAATCGTTCAATCGTCGGAAAACTGAGTAGTTTATTGAGGACACTCACTGACTTGCAAATGACCGCGTCCGTCACTCCGTGCTCGACGTGCTCCAGAGAGCGGCAAGCTGGTGTTCTGTCCGCTGCTGCAAGGCCCAGCGTCTTCGTGGCGGGTTATCCGGCATCCTCTCAACACTACGCGCAAAGGGCGTTTCCTCGTGGCCTAACTAGGTTGCCGAACTAATTTGGCTACGATGAATTAAAATTATTCGTGGCCTAACTGCTGCATCTCAGAAGAATAACACATAATTAGCTCATCCTTTGTTTAAAAGTATAGTCGATTAGTAAAATATTAAATTCTATAGTCAAAGAAGATTGCGTGATACCACCTCATCAAACAGTTAATTCTTGTTGCTCTTGTAATTGCAGTTGCTTCTTTGCGAGATGCATTCTTATGTCAAATGTAAAACAAAAAATTATATAAATAAAATGATACTTTTCTATCATGAAAAAAATTGCTTATTGGCATCAGTACCATTGTCTTGTTTCGTGATTGACCGATGGACGAAACTTGGCGAAATACACTATGGTTTTTATTTATTGCAAATTGTCACGTAAATAAATTGGATAAATCCGGATAGTTTCGGATAAAATCCATCTGAACAATACAGCTATGGATAATACCGGAATAATAATAATAACTAAGGATTTATGTACTCTATTTATTTATGTGTAAATTAGTAAGTTAGTAATAAGTAAATTTTACATTGTGTATATTGGCAAGTTTCATTCATTGTTTAATTTTTTTTATTTTTGTAATAGTTACTAAAAAAATCACTTTCACAGAGGAGCGGTACTATTGAGAGGAATTTAATGTTAGTAGGTATTTGTTGTTCCATTATCATAACTTGTAGGTATTGTACTTATGAGAAGAAAAATACACAGTAGGTAGTTTCATCATGAAACAAAATAACTTTACTGATGCGAAACCAGTCATGAGTCGAAAATAAGATCACGACATTTTTACCCGACTGCGCAAGGACGGTTATGTTTTTCGAGTATGTTTGTATGTGGGTATGTGGGTATGTGGGTGGGTATACATGAGGGTTCTTTGGCACGCCATACAGCCTAAACAGCTTCATGAATGAACACATTTTTTTTCATGATGGAAAAGTATCATTTTGTTTCGAAGAATATTTATTTTTCACGATTGAATTTTTCTTTCCTTGTAGCCTAATCAGTTTGGCAACCTAGTTAGGTTAACTCTCAACAAAATACACTGCACAAATTACAAATCGTTTAATCCCTGCGATTACAATATTTGTGGTCCGAAAAGTTCGTTTCACGAATATTGCAAAAATATCAAAAGCGCGTTGGCGTTCTTCACGAAATTGTTGCTACGCTATGACAGTAAGTAAGTAGCGGTTGTACCAGGTTAATGTTGGACCATGGAATGTGTTGGACCAATAGCAAATTTTTGCCGTCGCGTCATGCTTTCCAATTCTGCCCAATATGACCAGCGTTTAAATTCCACTTAAATGAATTAGTCTGAGGCCAGACGAGCGTAATTTTTTTCTGCCTTGAGTCGGGAATTTCGATCGTATAATTTGTGCTGCATTCGGTTTCATGAAAAGACCTGGGGCCCTATTCGGAGATTTGAGATTTTCATCTCACCTTTTTTCGTCCTTGTTGCTCTCGTTTGAAACGTCATAGGTGTGAGAGTGACCAAGATAAAATCTCATCTCATCTCACGCGCAGGAATAGCCCCCCTGTTGGTGACAAACGGCAGCGCTAAATGAGTCGTATGCCGACTCACGCGCGTTAAATCGACCGTAATTACACCGGATGCGCAATGTTGCCAGGTCTTCTGATTTTTTCGGAGATCTACTAAATTCTAGCCTACTGAAATACTGATTTTATGGATGAATCTTAAATGAATAACTGAACATTTATCTGATCATGTCTCTTAAGTTATACTGATATATCAGCTAGTCCGCTTTCATAAGTGTTCTATTAAAGAAAAACATTATAATGAAAAGTACATCTAAGGGACCCATAATTTGTATTACTATAAATGTTCCTATTCATAGCCTATCGTCATGCCTTTCGCCCGAAGAGACTGGCAGGTGTATTACAACACCCACGCTTTGCTGAACGATATTCGGTCTCAAATGTGACAGGGGGCGAGCCTGTCACCATACACATACATCCATGCCATGCACCGGTCTCGAGTTATGTAGCAGATGACATTAATTCCTAGTCAGAAGTGTGAAATCTTTAATAATCATGGTTATATGAGGTTTTTATTTGAAGACTACGGTGGTGGTTATAGATGACCTGAATCAAGGCCAGGTAACTTTTGTCAGCTACAAAACTTCGAACTTTGACTGATGCACCCAGCATCTTACGGTACATCATAATTTACTACCATTTCATTAAACGAAAAGACGAAATATTTAAAACAAGTATTGCAGGCAGATCTTTTTATTTAAAAAAAAGTAACATTTGCTCTCGGTTGTCGTTGAAATGTAATTCGTCGGCTTCATAATAATTGACGGTCTGGATAATTCAGCAGCGCCATCTATAACATTTCCATGCAGACAATTCTACTTTTTGCAGGGTATGTTCTAATTTGTCTATGATTTTAGACAAAACAATGATGCATCTAATAGTATACATAACATACGCTTGTAATACATAGCGGTGCTTTTATAAATAACGTTATCACTAAGCTGTGACGGCATTTATTCGCCTGGGATCTTGGATGAGGCTATTTGTCACACGCCGTCTGTCTTCCTTGTATCCGGCTAAAATACTCAGATACAGTGCGAGCAACTTGTTTAAGAATCGAAAGGGCTCTAGCTCCTCGATTCTATCTAAAAGTAGCCTATACGTTCATCTAGAGCCAGTTACCTTCATACCGAAACCATCCAAATCCGTTGAACCATTTCAGTGTTAGGTTTCACACAATACATACATGTCTACTCACTCACTGATTTCGGCATTAATAAGAGTTAGTGGAATTTAGTTTCGATTTAATTTCTTTCTAACAATAGTATGAGACATTCGAAGAAAATTGTTTAGCCCATTATTTACACAGATATGAATATGGTAGGTCGACCCTCCTTCGGTACCATTACCTCCGGAGGTACTCTTTGCTTGAGCCCCTTCTAGTCCCAGTTGTTTTAGTCATTTCACAATATCAGAATGATGCTCTCAAATTAAGTACAATACTCCATCAAATAAATGTAAATGTTAAAATATTTGAACATATAACATTGCCGACTTGAAAGAGTTTATGTAATTACTTATCCTATCTAGCTAGCCTTGGTACAAAAACCTTATAATAAAACACTAAATAATTACTAAAAAATATTACTGTCATCTGCGGCTTGACGCGCGTTGGTTAGATTGTTATAATTAGTCGAATTCTATACCCAATCCGGCTGGTCTCCGCTAGGACAAAGATTACCCAGCGGGAACTACCCATTGTATGGAGCTAGGATGAAATGCAAATGCGTTAAGTATACGATTAGCAAGTTTCTAATGATGAATATTCTAATCTATCATTGTCTAATCTCATGGTGGTAACATATGACTGAGTTACAAAAACTCTTAAGTAAGTAAGTACGCGTTTCATATTAAGCAGATTAATTTTACATCATACTGATAAAGTGAAATGTTGTCTCGGTTGTAGCAAGTGAACTACGTATCCTGCTTCCTGTATATTGTAGCTGTGAAAGTTTGTTGATTTATGTGTGGTTTGTAAACTTATTCACGTTCAAACAGATCGACGAATTTAGATGAAACTCGGAACGGAGATAGCTTATGCCCTGGATTAACAAATCGGATACTTTTGAGCCGGGTACAGCTAGTATGCAGTGGTTCGTTCTCTGCTCCGTGACTGCTGACAGTTATATTTAATTATCCAGACCGAAATGTTTTTGTATGCCGTTTGCTTGTTAGTTTTTACCACGTATTTCCTGCCGCATATATCATATCACACCTTCTATTACATACTAATACGGTCCCGACACACCATGCCTAATGCGTTCATAATTTTAATCAGTAAGTCCCCATCCATCTTCCATTCGTCAAATAAATGCGTCACACACTACATAATTAAGTTTATTCTAGGATTCTCCAACAGGCAGCCCGAGGAACCACGAATCCGATATAAACGATCACAAACGGTCTTTGCCCGCCTCTTCTGCCGACACCGCATCCCCTAGCCTACTCTAACTATACGCACTTTAAGGGTCTCATAATTACGAAATAAATATCATAAATAAGTTACTTCCCTAACCGTAACGGTTGCTAATACAGATATACCAAATTACATACAGTATACCATCTACACTACACTGGAAATAAGCGTGTAAACATTGATTACCAGATAATATTATGTTATAAACTGAAATACATGTGTATTGTTGATTGATAATTTATATTAATAGAAAGGTAGATTACTGCTAACACCAAATACTTGAACAGTTATACTATGCCGGAAAAACGGAAGCTTCTCGTCTTAGTGACGTGTGCGATTGCATTCTTCAGGCCAGTCTACATTGACGGTCCGTTGATTGCGAGATTGTGTAGATCGAAACTCATTACAATATTGTTTGATAATTCTAACTGAATGTTTATGGTTGCAATTTGGAACAAGCTTATGGTTACAGATTACAGATCACAGCGCTCGAGCTCGTTCCAACTTACAATATATTTTCCGCGTCCTGCTATTTTCACATTGAAGATGGACTTGTACACATTCAACGCTAAAACAGTTTGTTTTCATGGACTTTATTCCGATAACACTAAAGTCGCATTCGACTGAATCAGAAAGTTACAGAATAGCGAGCGTTGCGCAGTGTCAGATGTAGAGCGCGGGTAGTGGTAATGTTCTAAGTTGGTTTTTCAGCCTACTTGCGTAGTTTGGCCGCGCTGTCCGCGTTGTCTTTTAGGATCTTCGACTTGAGATGATCTTTGTATTTGAGGATGCCGCCTTCCCATTTGGTCACAGCGCCGTTCTCGCAAATCCAAATTTCTTCCGCCACCTAAAATAGAAAAATAAAATAAAAACAATTAAAATATAGAATCATTCGTTTATACCAGTAATCATTCTCACTACCAGTATTTAGGAGCGTTGCTCTTGTCGATGTTTTTAAGGAAGCGGGGTTCCGCTAGTGGTATATTCAATGACCATAAATACTATACCTGATTGATGAGACGGAAGTCGTGCGAGACGAGCACCATGCCGCCGTCAAAGTCGTTGACAGCGTCGGCGAGCGCGTCTATGGTCTCCATGTCGAGATGGTTGGTCGGCTCGTCCATCAGCAGCAGGTGCGGCGTCTGCCAGGCCAGCCACGCGAACACCACGCGGCACCGCTGCCCGTCCGACAGCTGCCGCATCGGGCACACCTGCGCGACCACACGACGAAACAATATTACAACGACGCGACGCCGACTACGAATTATTAACAAAGAAACAAACAATTTACTTTAACACGCAAAACACTACAACAACAACAAACAAAATACACAATAAAACATTAACATACAAAAATATAATAACTTCTACATATATGTACTTACATTAAGACATAAACTAATGTTTAGGTGATAAAGTTTCAGTTGTCGCTGTAGTGTCTAATGCGACAAAAAAGGTTAGTGCTTAGCAGCGCTGGTTTTCAGCACTAATCTTCTGAGTTACGAGTATTAATCGAGTCAGACATGAGAAGGGCGCACGCATGCGTCTGGGAAGACTTAAAGGCTGGCGCCCACCAAATGATGGAGAAGTCCGTGTGCATTCCGGTTTGCAAGGACCAGTAAAGTATGAAATTCTATGGAAGACGACACACCGAAAGCAGTCCGTTTGCAGAAGTAGCTGCATGTCACACGGACAGCTTGTTGACGACGATCAACAAATTTCCATATTTGAGTCGGTTAACTATCTTTTAAAAGCCTTGTCCATCCAGTAAAAAAAACTCCAAAAAGCAATCGTTCACTAATAGTTTGAACTCTTGAACATTAGTTTCGATTACATAGCAAACAGCATTAAGTTAAGAAATTACTTTTGCTTGCAATTATTTTTGGTTTCATTCCATTAATAATCTTATCAAAGTAAATCAAATCAAATTAATAACCATCGGTTAAGCCGCGAAAAGCCTACAAATAGACAGACAGAAAGAGTGACTTTCGATTTGATGGTATAAGCATGGGAACATCGATGGCGCACCTGCTGTCGGCCGGTGAGTCCGTAGCGGCCGATGATCTTCCTCATCTCCTCCCGCTCGCGCACGTCGGGGAACTCCTTCATCATGTAGTCGAGCGGCGAGAGGTCGAGGTCCAGCAGCTCGTGCAGGTGCTGGTGGTAGCGCCCGATGCGCAGGTGCGAGTTCTTGCGGATCATGCCCGTCGACGGCACCAGCTGCATGAAGGTTTCTTTTTAACGTCTTGTCATTTTTCGGCACTATTGCACATGTCAGTCCCATTAACATAAAGCCTTAACACGCGATCAAAGCACGCTTTTCCACCCACACACACGTATACTAAATAAATAAATTCGGGACACTTCCACACACGGTCGCCTGACCCCAAACTAAGCAAAGCTTGTACTATGGCTGCCAGAGACTGATATACATACTTAAATATTTTTTTAAAAACATACTTAAATAGATACTAATACCCAGACATAGAACAAACACAAATGTTCATCACATAAATGTTTGCCCTAGGTGGGAATCGAACCCACGCCCCCCAGCTCAGAAGGTAGGTTCACTACCAACTGAGCCACCGAGGCAGTCATACTGAAAGCCCGGTATTACACGAAATCAACGAAACAAGTATTTTGTTTGTACCTAGTTTGATATGAAGAATTGCGATGATCAGGTACAAACGCAACAGAAAAATCCTAGAAGCAATTGTTAATATTTTTTTAAACATGTAATGGTATGTTCGTCTGCAAGGTATTTATAATAAGGGCCAGTGTTGTTATTTCATAACAAGCTGTGTCTGAATTATGTGATTTTTATTATTTGAGTAAATCTCTGATCGGATTCGAGCCGGACTCCACTAATAATTTGTTGAAACGCCCGACATTCAGTCTGTTCAAATGGTAAGCCACCTCAAATGTCTCTGTTGGATGTGATTATCTATACAAAGACGCCACTGTCCAACGATTCAATCTAAGGTGATACGTGTCACCACAACAAAACTTAAATTCAAACAGTTTTTTTTTGGACTTAAACCGGATAACTTTTGTACGTGATAGTGGAATTTGCGGTTTTCTTAGACTATTGTTCTCGTTATTTTCCAGATTTATTTGACTATTGTGCACCTGATTACTTGGTGTTAACTAGGCTCGCCAGTTTATCGATTAATTAGCTATTTGACTATCTGGTGCTTCATCGTTCAATATAAGTACAAAATATCGTAAGTTAAATTTAGTAAATGATCTACGATGGGCACAATTTTAAACTGTAAAAAAAAATGTCTTGCATGGCTCCTATCTTTGTCTTACAAGGACACAGAAGACTTCTTGGTTATAATAAAATAACCCATCTAACGATAAACTCACACACACACACACACACACACACACACACACACACACACACACACACACACAAACACACACACATGCACACAAACACACTATACACTCGCTTTTTTACTCCATCCAAAATTATTATTTATAGGTATTTATTGAATGTTACTTGTTTGAACAATTCTTCTTTTGTTTACATAGTTTTATATAGTTTATTTTTAAAAGATGTTAATTTAGAATAATTACCTACGGAACTATGTATTGTGAAAATCTTCGGACGAGGGCGTTGACATCTGTGACTCAGTTTTACACTTCTGCAGGTGTCATCGATCGTTAAATTTGTAATACCTTGTGTTGTTTGTTCCATAATAAACGTATTATTATTATTATTAAAAAAAAAAAACTATTATTATTAAATTTAGCTCAAAAAATCTGTTTAAAATTTAAATTTCGCGCCAAGAGCAAAGCGTTGAGTCTTAGAATATTTAGACCAAGTACGCTTTTAAGCTTCTCATTTAACTTTTATAGGCATAGACAAACATTTTTTATTTGTTTTTAACTCCCGAGGCAAAACGACGGCGTGTTATAAATTTGACGCGTAGATTTTGATGGATTTTTTTTGACGAAAGTCGGTGGTGGGATTTTTTAAATTTTACATGACACTTAACACTCAGTTCGAGTACTCAAAATGAACTACAGTGGGTCCCAAACTAGGCGATGCCTGTATTTTGGGCACCCAGTGATAGTGTTTACCAAATACAATTTCCGTCCTTGTTAGTGGACACATTTACGCATTCGACTATTTATATAATTATCTACATTATTTAGGAAACTAAATTATTAACACTAAAATATGAAAATTGAAAATTTGAGTTTGAAATTATTAAAATACTTATTCAAAATAATATACATGTAACAAGAATGTTTAAAGGTGTACTTGTTTCAGTCTAGCTAGACAAGTCATTAATCAATGTAAAACACTATTGCAATATCTTACGTCTCCGTAGAGCAGCTTGAGCAGAGTCGACTTGCCGGCGCCGTTGGGCCCGACGAGTGCGAGTCGAGTGTCCAAGTCGATACCGAACTCGAGGTTCTTGTATATCCACGGCGTCGACTCGTTGTACCGGAACGACACGTTCTATTACAAACAAACACAGCTCATTTACACTTCATAAAACAAACAAAAAATATTGGGAAAAACAAAAACCCGGCTGCAAAATGTATTATAGTTACCCTATGTCACTCCGATCATCAAGACGATTCAAATGACACCTCACATGTCGATTTCCATCAAGCTATTTAGGCTGTAGGGCGTGCCAAAGAAACCTTATACATACATACACTCGAAAAACATTACCCTTCTTCTTGCGCAGTCGGGTAAAAACAGTCCTAGCGTCAAGCCACGTTCAAAAGCTGTCACTCTGACATCTGGGCTAACCATTCGGCCTATACGAAGTTGCTTGCTTGGATCATGCCTTTTGAGACTACTAAACTTACAATTTAATTCAATTAAAATACAATTAAAATAGAAATAATTTCAAATCAATAAATGGCTCGTTCCAAAGACACTTACAATACGACCGACGCATTTTCGAGCCCGAGCCTGGCTCAGCAACCTTTAGCGCAGGTATACTCGTGACGAAAACTTTTATTGCCAGATAAGTTTTTGACCTGTTTTCTAAACCAAGCCCTTTGCACGCTATTGACAGAGTTCTCTTTGAGTTAATTGAAAATTGTGTATAATAAAAATATAATACAAAAATATAATAAAAATATATGTATCTTTGTTGTGTTCATTGAAAATTATAAGTATAATACTGACCTGGACCATAATGACCGGCGGCGGCACCTTGCCGCACGACGGGAAGTAGAAGTTAAGTATCTTGTCGTCGACGACTTTCTCAGTAAGTCCCTGGGCTACCATTTTGGCGAGAGTCTTCTCTTTGGACTGCGCCTGCCGCGCCAGCTTGGCCGACCCGTGACCGAACCGCGCTATGTAATTCTAAACGGACAGACAGATAGATTATTCATACATATCGTCCTTTCCCCCGAAGAGGCTGGCAGAGGTGTACAACACCCACACTTTACCGGAGGATATTCAGTCCCAAATGTGACAGGGGGCGAGCCTGTCGCCATACACCAGGCTCAAGTTACATAGCAGATGACATTAAATACGCACAAATGTTCACATTGAACAAATTGGTGCGTGCCTTCGGCGGAGTCCGAACCCGCTCTCTCTGGCCTGAGTTACGAGTCTTCTCCGACTAGGCTATCATCGCTTCGATTAGAGCTTATACTCTGGATTGACACATAGTCTATTTAAGTTCTAGTAAAACCGCGGAACCCAACTAGTATTTATACAACCAGCGACCCGCCCAGATTTCGCACGGGTACCTATAAACGACCATTTAAAATTATCTAACGAATGGTGAAAACCGCATCAAAATCCGTTGCGTTTTAAGAGTTAACGATAGGAGGAGGATAGACAGACAGACAAACGCGGAGAGCGGCTTTATTTATACTGTGTGGAGAAGTAGATTACTTTCATATGCGAGATCTGATCCTGCTCCCAATTGTACTGCTTCATCTGATTCTCGAGCAGCTCCATGCGCGTGCGCACGAACGCCTCGTAGTTCCCTGTGTAGTACTTGAGTCGGCGCTTGCTCATGTGCACGATGTTGGTGCAGACGCCGTTCAGGAAGTCTTGCGAGTGCGAGATCAGCACCAGGATGCGCTTGTAGCTAGGATAGACACGGTTCTTTATTATACAGCTTAGATTATACAGGGTTATCAGAAAAGTTAACTGAGCCGAAAGGGGGTCACTGTATTCATTATTATGAACACCTTTTACTAAGGGGCCAACCTTGTTATCGACAAAAAAAACCGCTGTTATACAGGGTTATAGGTAACTCACGAAAAACCTCTTGAGGGTTGTTTGTACTCATAAATATGAGCAACTTTTACTATGGGGCGACCGCTGAAATGGCGAAAAAGAAATCAGCTGTTCCATGCATTTTGTCTCAGGGTAATTATTTTTTTGTATGGTACAGCTGTTTCAGGATTGGCTTTTTAGTAAAAGTTGTTCATATTGATGAGTATGATTGACACTAAAGATGTTTTTGGTTACTTACCTATAACATTGTATATTAAAAAAAAGGCCAAGTAAGGGTAGGACTCGCGCACAATGCGTTCCGTACTATCTATGAAAACGGCAAAAAAACATGTTTGTTATATGGGGCAAGTATGCTCCATCGTAGGCTGCATCATTGCTTAACAACAAGCAAAATACGGCCAAAAGCTATTATCAAATAAAATATATGTAATTAGTTTGTCGAGAGCCTACTACTTGGCTACAAAATTTCATGAAGAACGGATGGAACTCAAGTGATTTTAGTACAAACTAATGCCGATTTCTCTACTGTTACGCAGGCGTCGAGGTCGAGGTGGTTGGTGGGCTGCCTACTGTGTACTGTATATAGCACGACACACTGTACGTACTGTTTGAGCTCCTCTTCGAGCCACACGCAGGCGTCGAGGTCGAGGTGGTTGGTGGGCTCGTCTAGCAGCAGCAAGTGAGGCTTCACGTACAGAGCGCGAGCGAGAGCGATGCGCATGCGCCACCCTGCACGAAATGCAACACATTTGTCCAGTTTCAAGTTAAAATAGTCAGTTTTTTGACTTGGCGTAGTTTTGTTGACTGTTCTATGGCAACTTCTCTTCCCCATGCGCTCTTAATATTTCAATTTTGCATTTACCTTTTGAGCACCAATTTCGCTAATACTCGGCAAGCAGTAGCGGCCCTTGTAAGCTAATGAAGTTGCGTCATTGAAATTTGATTGATTTATTAGCAAATCTATAAAATAAAAATAAATGGTATTTATATCTAATAATTTCAATTGATTGATTTATTAGCAAATCTATAAAATAAAAATAAATGGTATTTATATCTAATAATTTCAATAATATTTATCTATTTTGTTGTTCCTATGAATAAAATACTGGAGAAACCATGCTACACTGATACCGCGCTTGCAATCTAACCTCCGGAGAAGTCCTTGGTGGCCTGCTGCTGCATTTCCTTGGTGAAGCCGAGCCCGTGCAGGATGTTGGCGGCGCGCGCCTCCGCCGTGTCGGCGCTCAACTCGTCCAGACGGTCGTATACGTCCATCAGCTGTTCTTGAGCGGCTGTTAACAAAGGACCAGCGTTTTAGAACAACTATAACCTTCGATCCTTTACAAGGTCCTGATTTTGGTTCACTTTGACTGGTAGAACAACCAACTACATGCAAAACCAGCCCCTTGTATTTATTTATTTTAAGGAAAAACAACAGCAAAAGAATCTTATGACTAACGTATCATGTCTGAGAGCTAATTATAGATTTTCACGATTTGTGACAGTCTTAGCAATTCTAAACATGAAAATTTATGGGAATGCACGGTAACACAAAGTTCTAACAACAAAACCAATATCAAACGTAATTACAAAGCTATTTACTAACTACATAGTACATTTGTACATTTATGAAAGATACAGTACGAGCAACCAATTATGGACTGCATATATTAGGTCCAGGCACATAATTCATCAGTCACTACTTTTAATCAACAAACGCGACCAGTCGCAAAAGTGACTATTGCAGTTCTCGTTGTCGTTACAGTCTCTAGTACGTTTCTCTATCTTTGTTATTAATAAGGGTAACAAAATACTGTGAACGGAGCTGTGTAGGTGTACGTTTGCTTGTAGTTGAATTTAGTTCACATGCTGTGTGCTAGAATATGAATTGTGTCGTTTTTTCTTAATATTATTCCAATGACTATTATGATTTATTTTAAAAACTAATCTTCGTATTTATAAACATTACATAGGTAAATGCTAAGGTCGACGTTTCTCAGTACATTGACATGACAGCTGCCACATACATAATTTCTGTACCCCGTGCCCTCTAGCTATCATAGTAATGTTTTTGGAAATGGGGGGTACAGTACAGTACAACAGTTACAACTAAGCTTAGATTTTTACCACATCACTAATTAACGTTGTTTAGCCTTGAAATGGTTTTACAGTGTTTTACTAAGTAAAAATTCGACAAAAAAATGTTTGCCGAAGTCGAAACGAAGGCGCTTTTCGTTTACACGCAGTGAATACAAGGCGAAGTAATCGATTTGTTACCGTCATCCTCGCAGTGTGCCAACTCCTCGGCGAGTTTCTCCAGCTTGACCCGTTCCTCGTCGACCTCCATGACGCACTGGAGCGCGGACTTGTCCGAGGCGGGCATCTCGCGCGTCAGGTGGAAGATGTCGATGTGTTCCGGGATCGGCACCTCCCGCCTGCCCAGCGCCGACAGCAGCGACGACTTGCCTGCACCACACAATACAACATACTCACATTTAACAATCACTAGTCTTCGCAGACGTATCGCAAAGGCGAACCTCGGGTTGAGACAAAAGTAGATTGCCTTTGTCCCATTGGCTTTATTGTGGCTAGTTTACTTGTCTTTAATCAGAAATACATTACAAAATTAATTCTACTCGTAGTGAGGCTAAAGTTCATTGCTGCCCCGGAAGTCTGAACAGCCCAAATTTTTATATATTTTTGCACTAATAACTTCTTTTTTGTCTCAATTTTTTGGTGCGAACTGTGGATCGGTTTTGAGCACAGATTTGGCTCGGAAACACAAATTTGGCTTTACAGGTCCAGTTACCGGCGCACAGTGGAACTGGCAATCATATTTACATAATTACTTATTAATACGACAATTATTCGCTTAGGCTCAACTGTGAAGAATCTAGATGACAGATCTAAAGTATAGCTGTCTTTGTTGATGTTACCTATAAGACAAGGATGTCAAATTATTACTGTTAATTAAGATGAGCACTTTTTCATTTCAGCAAGTGTAGAAAAGTCAATAAAGGCTTCAAAGTTGGGCCTACTAATGGGGAATCTCCAAAATACCTTGACTTTAATTTTTATTTAAGATTATGAAAATATAAAGCAATTTAAGAAACTAATTTGGTAGTATTTGTGATTTTTATCGTAATCATTTAGTGAATGAATTATTAACAATTTAGAATTTTTCCCGTTGCTGACGTCATCATTGGCTTAATAAATTGAGACCGTTGCCTTTAGTAAAACAAAAGGTAATGTCAATGACTACAATTATATGATATTTGACATGTATGTACTTTTGGCGTATTTTTTTTATTTGTAGGCTCAGACATTATTTTCCATTCAGCCATGGGTGTGACGTCATACTAAGGTCAAATGAAGATTATTCAATTAAAACCCCAAAATATGAATAATCCGTGATTATTTTTAATTTTAAAGTATAGGTAGTGATCATTAACCTTATTCCACGAAATGGTTTAGAGATAACAAAAAAATGAACATTCCCCAGGCCTAATTTTAACACCCAAATATATTAATACATTTGAGTGTTCGCAGAGACTATATACGCTAGCGAGAGTTTGATTAGCTCAGATGAGATGTTTCCGTTAAGGGCTCGTAGATTGTTTAGATAAACAAGTTGACATAACATTGCTGATGCGACAAGTAAGCAATGCTTTATGACTGAACGCGAGCTCACCACAGCTCACAGATTGTGAGCCTAAAAAAAATAATTTCAACTATGATCAAATGATTTCGTGAAATAATTGCCAATCGCTAAGCTCCTAAGTGTAAATATCACATTTAAAATACACGTAGGGTCAATTGGGGCAAATGCGTCTTTCCAGAATTACTGACAAACCCTTCACAAATTAGGCGCCACCTACATCTTTTTTCTATCTTTAGTTGGAATAATCTGTACAAGATGGCGTTAGTTGCCTCATTTCTTAAGGGTTTGTCAGTTATTCTCGATAGACGCAGTTGCCCCACAGACGCATTTTCCCCAGTTGATCCTAAATTATTATCTCGGAATGAAAGATAGTCAACTATAAAGTTGTATAAACCTTTATTTTGACACCCTTAAACTTGCCTCAAAATCTACTTATCGTAGGTTTTATGCTATTTCTATGTATCAGAAATATTGTAGAGGATTCCATTTTCAACAACAAATGTTTAATTTTTTTTATATCTTGAACCATTTTTTACATGGAGGGCAGAGCGCGCGCAATGTTTAAGTTTCGATAAATATCTTCGTTCTAAAAACACATAATATGGTTTCTTTTCGCAATAACTGGCTGTGACACGACTTCTGCTCTTTGGAAAAAGTTCGGAAGTGTCTCGAGAAATTTGGATTAAATTGCTGCAGCATTTGAAGAAGCAAACTGCGCGGTTCAATCAAATTAAAGGTTTTTACAAGTTTATGGCTGACTATTTCTCATTCCGAAGTGAAACCCCGAACATTCCTGGACTATTTATTTAAAAGAACCCACTTCAATCACAATTACGAACCATCTCGATCACATCAGCTTCCAAACAGACAAAACCACATCAGAATCAGTCCATTCGTTTAGGAGTTACGATGCCACAGCCAAACACAAAGATACATAACATACAGTAACACAGATACACACGTCAAACTTATAACACTCCTCTATTTGCGTCGGGAATTAAAATCGGAGATTATTCTCTAAAATACTTCAAGCTCAATTAATCGATAATCTAGCATGTTTAAAAAATAAGCTCAAAGTCATTCATCAATTTAAAACAAATATTTTCCATTCTTTAACTCCTTAGTGATAAACAACCAAATCAAACAAAACGTAATTTACTTTCAAGTCAACGCGACACATTTGATGTCAATCATTATATAATATACTAGCTGTCACCCGCGACTTCGTTCGCGTTTATTCAGAAAATAGTTTTCAAAAGCCTTACTCGTGAAATACTGTGACTAATTGTCAAATTCCATCAGGATCCGTTCAGCCGTTTAGCCGTGAAAAGCATAGAAACAGACAGACTTTACTTCCGATTTTAAAACATTAGAATGGATTATAGGATACATAATATATTATTCAGGGGTGTCGGTCTGATCTCGCGGAATATTTTAATATTTTCGGCTGAAATTCCAAGTGCCATTAAAGATGCGCATAAATCAAATTTGAAAATAGGGGCTTTAACAAACATCTATCAAAATATATTATTATGTTGACTCACTCATTTACACTCCACCTAGTTTCAAACTATCAGTATATGCTTCGGTGACTGCGCAATTTCACCTGAACCGTTAAATTTTTGACATAATTATATTTCAAGCCAAATCTCTCTGCGGGTTGTAGGGCCGTCTCGACATGAACTATAACCACACTCACACACACATTCAAACTGAAACTTTAGCGTTAAAAGTATTAGTGATATTATCATTAGAGCTATATTTTTAAAAAGCACCCAGTGGTTTTGCCAGCAATTTTAATTTCCCATATTTGTTTGGGATAAAAAGTACTAAATGTCGACGTCGGGTGTCGTAATGCTGCTTGCTACCTAATGTGCCTATTACATTACGCGATTTGTCGGGCCCTATCTATCCTGTCTCCAGCAAGGGACCAAGCAGGGAGACTCGGTCATCCAATTTAGGATTGTACTACACTGTCCCTGAGAGCAGGGTCCGAGAAATCACGTAATGTAATAGGGCTTTAAAACTAATTTTATTTACTTCAATGTAATTAACTACAATGTTTATGTTTTAATGTTTTTACAATGGTAAATTCACTTGTAATGGTTCACCATTTACCAGTCAATTTACCATTCACTGGTAAATGGTGACTTCATTTACCAGTGAAATGTGACAGACAAAGTGACTTATACACTCTAATATTATAAAATCGAAAGTAACTGTTTCTGTATGTGTGTTTGTAGGTTTTTCACCTGGTATTACAGGTGATCATACCAGGTAGGTAACGATCATCGCTTACCATCAAGTGGCCCGTGTTTGCCACCTATGGCAAAAAAAGAACAATAGTATTATTTTTATTTGATCGTCCAACTAATATTTTCGATTGTTTGTTAAAAAATATGTGCAGCTGATAGCAGACGCTTGAGTACGATTCGATTTTAGAAAACAGTGAAGCTGAAGACCGTAGCATAAATTGGAATAGCCCTCAA
Source organism: Peribatodes rhomboidaria (assembly GCA_911728515.1). Classification (NCBI taxonomy): domain Eukaryota; kingdom Metazoa; phylum Arthropoda; class Insecta; order Lepidoptera; family Geometridae; genus Peribatodes; species Peribatodes rhomboidaria. Next base: position 1,522,958 of record OU452166.1, read on the forward strand.
ATGAAGTTGAATTTCAAATTGCCAACCATTTACCAAACATAGAAATCAAAAGAGTAACTTTAGTCCCGCCATACCAGTCTAGAGTGTACTGCAACCAGTGAAACAAAATCGATACTGTTACAATATTCACGAAATCACTCTAGCATTATTTCGAATCAGTTGTTGGGTTGCAGGTTGTTATGCAGACATGTACATATTTAACGAGTCATGCTACTTAGGGAGCTGTTTCGCATAGCACCGACTGCGACGTTAACGAGATCGATATATTGCTTCATCAAAGATTCATTTGATGTCCCTCCAAGGCTATTATTATCTACCGCGCGATTGTCCAGTATTCCATAGACTTGTTCCACGAACTACTTATTCTGTCTAACTAGATACACACTAGTACTCACTACCAACTTACCAACTCAAAGTGAAATTAAAACTATGGTAAAAGTAGAAGGTGCAGCGGAATGAACCAGTAATGATACTATGATACTATGAGTATGATACTGTGAGTATGATACTGTTCATTAGGTTTTTTTTGTTTTTGGTTTTTATTGAACAGTTTTAGTCTAGAATGGTGTTGGTGATAAGCAAAATTGATTTCCTGCTTATTAATGTTTCCGCATTTTAGTGTGTGCTGACAATTTAAGTCATGATTTGTAAACTCAAGACCGCGTCACACTCGAGAGTAAAAAAGGAATGATTTGTTTAATGACACCCACACATTCCTACAATACAATAGCGCTTATAAAAAAAAAAAAACCCAGACTGCACACCTATCTAAGGACACTTAGATAGGTGTTCAACACGAATATAATGATACCTTAACTGTCGAAATCCAACCAACTGTTTGGAAGATACGAGGTAATAAAGAAATTGTAGACTTACAAGACACGCATGAACAACATATAACCCTTCCTGGGCAAATAGTATAAGTCAGTAGTAACATACCACATCCATTAAGTCCCACGAGCCCGTATCTACGGCCGCAGTTGAGCTCGAGCAGGGTGTCCTGCAGCAGCTCGCTGCCATAGAACGTGATGGAGAAGTTCGCGATCTTGATGTCTCTGGAGCGAGGGTGCACTGCCAGCGAGCCCGTGCATGAGCGAGCTTCAGAGTTGATCTGCGCCTCCGCTTCCAGCTTCAGGCACAGAGCCTCTGAAAAATTTAAACAATCCTATTAAGGGGTCTTTATAGTAAACAGAAGATTCATTAACTCAAGAGTTAAAATGTCATGTTACTTTAAAATTGTGCTAATTCTTGGTGGTGTAAGACAAATTATCAGTTTAACCTCTGATAAGAAATTAAATAAGTAACCCATACTTCTGCAAGTGGTAGGGCCACTTGCAGAAGTCATAATTTTTTTTTTTAAATCTTTATAAAGCTTTTAATTTATCACTTTATAGTGTTGTCATATAATATACCTACTCATTTCAGCTCAATTACAAAAACGGGTTCAAATCTTGCGTACAAAATGTATCCCAAACAAACATACAATAAAAGGTTGTAAAAATGTGAATGCTTGTGTAAAAGTATGCAAGTGTGTTAGTAAGTTTGTTCTTGATATTTTGGTTTGGACACTTGAGAATGGATGAAGAAAATTGACAAAGCAAATGTATGACGCGAGTGTGAATGATCAAGTCGATAAGTATATACCTAGATGAAAGTATCATTAAATCGAAGACGTTTTGGAGAAAGGCTAAGTCATAAGTACCTGTAACCGACGAACACGTATGAAAAAAGTCATGGACGTAGAGAGAATCGAAAGATGTGTGCCAGGATCAGGATGGTAAATGGAGAGAAGTGATTTCTAGCTACTCCTACGGAAAAGAGACGTGGTTATATGTAATTTTTTGTCTATTAGATCTTTTATTTCAGACTACTATATTTCTTCTGTTGAATATAAAGCTTTTTTTTAACTCTGCAAAATGTCTTTTACTTTCGACTCGTCTTCGCGCAACATTCACAATTTGATTGTTTATATCACTGTTCAGCGGTACATATTGGACCTCTATTTACCTTAAGCTAAAGTGAGGATACTAATAAAACAGATGTTAATGTATTACTTAGCGGCCTAATAATAAAATAAATTCAATTTAATCACACGAAAAGTGCTGAGGACACAGAGTTGGCTTATTTTCATGGAATCAGCCAAATATATGTATCATAAAACTTTATATCAGCCAAATATTCATAATAATTCAATAACGGAAAAACCGGAGGTAACCCCGGTTTTGTCTTTCAATCCCGGTTTTCAAAAATTGGCAAATTTCGTCCAGAGTTCAGTTTTTAGCAAAACCGGGAAACCGGCTTTGCATGCCCTAGTCCCAGTACTATTATTCCCATAGCAACAGAGCTGTTCGTAATTAAAACCTATTGGTAGGTAACCTGAGAGTGCAGTCTCATTGGAATTAATAAAAACAAACTGGAAAGATTTGAACAAAGGAGAAATCTTGACAGACAAGCACTAAATTCAACAGCACAGGCACATTTGCTGCCCACTCATTAAAAGATTGTTTGTTATTCTTAAACTATACAGACAAGTGCTTTAATGTGTAATCTAAACCACAATAGAATAGCCTGTACATTCAAATTAAACATCTACCTATACACAATGCAGCAACATATCAATCTCCTTATTCCAGACTGGGAAAATTCCATTGCCAATTATTTTCAATTATTAACCAATGCCATAAGTGTAGCGAATTTAGTGCATGCTCTATTTTCGAACTTAGATTGACTGTCTTTAGGTAACCAGATTTTCACATTCATCAGGTCTGAAGTAAAAAGTAAATATATAGCCAGAAAGCCACAGCTACATAGCACTAGAAAGTGCCATTTTAACAGTGTCATGGATCACTGAATCTGACGATTTTATTGTTGTTTTGGAAAGTGAAATTGGAATGGTGTACAAAAATGTAACAGTATGATTCATTGTCATGAGTTTCACAAGATACAAATTTCTTTTCATTGAAGTGGGTGGGTACCTGTAAATATAACATTGATACTCAAAGAATTCAAAAACATAATGTGCATTGAAAAGATTACAAATATGGCGTCAAAATGATTTTTTTTACATTTCTATTGTGCTGAATCCGTGGCGACCAATATTCTAGAAACAACAGCCGAACACGAGGAGACGCGATTCCGACTGATAAATAACATGAATCTGATGTTTTTTTTTAATAAAACAAGTATCTAACTTTATCGGAGGTTGAACCATCGTGTTACCTGACTAATTCTAGCAAGTAGTAATCGGAAATGAATGAAATAATTACCTTCAGCTGTGAGTTCGCGTTCCTCTTTGCCGTCTCCATTCGAGGTCCCGTTCTCGTCCGCATTGACCTTGGCAATGGGTTTCTTGTTCCTGTTGCTAGCCTGCTCCTTCTTCTTCTGGGCTGCTCGTTTTTTCGCGTCTGACGGCATCTTTAAACTACCAAAATGACCACCCGTTAAATTTTCTTTGCAACAACACACTTTTTAACTTGGTAATGAAAGTTGTACTGATCTTTCACTTACAAATATTTGCTAAGGTGGGGTAATTATTGATTATTTACCTAAAACGTTACTGTAGGATAACAAAGCAAGTCGTCCGCGTCCGCTGCACACGTGCACGTGCTGCATTGATAAAAGTAAGGAAAGAAAAGAAAGATCAAATCAGCTAGAGGTGCCAGTACCTGTTCGCTAAATAATCTGTAAGTCAAAAAGTAACACCAAATTGTCATAAATCTCAATGGAGTGACTTTTAAACCAGGAATTTACGTCAGATTTTTCCATGCTATTGTCGGATCCGATAGTATGATCCGACTATAGGAAGGCTTTGTGCCAACTTTGTTCATATAATAAATACACGTCCGATCCGATTATCGGATCGAACGTGTACGTATTACGGTACAAAGCCTTACGATAGCCACGAGCTCTATTCGGAGATTTGAGATTTTCACCTCACCTTTTTTCGTTTTTGTTGCTCTCGTTTGAAACGTCATAGGTGTGAGAGTGACCAAGATAAAATTTAATCTCACCTTATCTCACGCGTAGGAATAGCCCTCCAGTGGGGCTATTCCTACGCGTGAGATGAGATGAGATTTTATCTTGGTCACGCTCACACCTATGACGTTTCAAACGAGAGCAACAAGGATGAAAAAAGGTGAGATGAAAATCTCAAATCTCCGAATAGGGGGCCAGATCCGACTATACAATACCTCATACAATAAAACAACACACGTCCGATCTGATAGTCGGACATCCGATCTGAAAGTTGGACGTACGATTCGATAGTCCGATCGGACGGAAATTGAGCGTCAATCAAAAATATAGCACAAACGCCGCTTTCCAATAGCCGAATCAGACAATCAAATTTGATTATCGGGTGAAAATAATCTGACTTATATTCTCGGCCTGTAGACTCGTAGATAAGGCTGTAGTGCCTGATAGCCAGCTTCCAAATGCCAGCTCTGATACTAAAACCTGGTACCAGGATACTTCCAACTATGGCAACTAGTTCCGATAGTGCTGTGAACACAACATAAAAGAAAAACAATATAACCTCTATTTTCCTGTCACCACTGATCACAAAAATAGTACAAAGATTCTAAAGGAACTTTTTTCGCAATAAAAGTAAAATTTTGGCAACATTGAGTTTATCATCGATCAAAGCAAAAGTCAGAAATACAATGACAGATGATTTTAAAGATTTGATTGAAAGTTTTAGCGCCAATGCGAAAATATATGTCGGCTGGCTCATTGTAATATTTTCCTCAGTCTACCTTTTCTAAAACACCGTTTAGTCATTGTAGTTTATAATTCATTTACGTACCCAGGAAAGTCCCCAGTGAATGGTGGACTTGATCATGACTTTATCATAATTAATTACTATTACTTGACTTCCAAATGCGCAAAACGTGTAACGCCAAAATCCTTGTTAAAGTAAAAAAAATTGCTTTTTTTATCTTGAATTTGGCTACACATACATAACGTATTTAGCCATCGTTAATTTTAAGCTGTATTCATACTGCACCAAAGCCACACCGCCGTGCTGCCCTAGCGGGGACGAGGCCATGTTTCCCATGGTAATATGATCTGAAAATCATTTTTTCTATTAGTGAAGAATAGTGTCTGCGAAGAATAAATGTGTGAATAAGTCGACATCATCGGCTACTCTAAGTATGATCTACACCAATATGTTATTATTTTGAAGAAAGATTTGTGTATTTAAATGTGTAATGAATAAATTCAAAACCGACTGGTCCGATTACAAAAGTTCTTTCACTATTAGAAAGCTACATTATCCCTGACTGACTTCTTTATTGGTACGAAACGCGATGGAAACCGCGGCAAAAGAGGTAGCCTATTAAGTTTGTGATTGATAGGTTTGTTTGCGTTTGTTGTTCTCATTTAACTTCCGACCCCCTAAACTGATTTTGATAATATTGTTATGGTACGGAGCTAGCTTTTACCCTTAAACAATACCTACATAAGTAATAAGTATTGGAAAAAAATATGGTTCCTATAGGGTAGCAGGTGAAACTAAGGAGCGCTGTTAGTAAAAATACATTCAAGAAGTATCATTTTTATTTAGGATTTTTTAAAAGGAATTAGCAGAGAGCGTAGGTACATAATTTATAGATTTGCTGTTTAATGAAGTGCCATGATATTTAGTGGACATACTAATAAAAATGTAAATAATATTGAGCGTTTAAGTACTTAAGTACTACGAACATAATTGAGCTATTATTTACTAAGGACGTAGTACATAGTAGGTACATAATGGTAAACAAACAAGTTGACAATCATTGAGACATAAGTACTATGTACAAGAAGCTCTTCCAAATAATAAACGTCAAGCAACTAGATAACAGCGTGTGCCGTCGCCGTGGACTAACTGCAAGTTTGGTGAAGAGCTAAAACATTCGATAAGTCGTGTGACCAAACTATTAAAACATGCAGCGCTAGATCGCTTGAAGAGGATACTTTTCTAGCTCCGCACACAATCACACTGCAGGCGTGTCTAAGCGACACTAATGTAAGGTGTACGGATTGCAGTACAGTGCAGTCGACGAAAGTCAGCGTTTGGATGATGATATCTAGTACATAGGATATATGTATCGATGTTGACAATAAATATTGTACTTAACTACTAAACATACTTATTTAGAAAAATAATAAAATTAGACTGAAATTATTTTCTCATGTAAGTACATAACTAGCAAAGACATGATTATGCTATAATCGTAGTAATTATATACTATAATTATTATTTAATATATTTTCTGCATGTATAATGTATAAATATAAAATTTTATCTACGCAAATTAGCAAAAATATATGAGTAAATGTATGATTTACGTGACTTTTATAATAGACACCCATTTTATGTTGGGACAACTTACAACTTATTGTTCGGCTGAATCACTATAATTTTCTAATATATTATTTAATATATATCTCTCTGAACAATCACACACTAGCAAGGTCTACGGAACTCACTATCCTAAATACGAAGTTCCTAATAACTGCGCTCGGCTAAACCAACGCCATCAGTAACGACGGCTGCCGACCAGATGAGCGGTGAGAGGAAGAAATTCACCAATAGCGAAGTGACCTTAGTGGCCGCTATTTCCCTCACTATACGTCCTCGCATCGCTTATCTTTTAGTTCGAAACTTCAAGCATACATAGCTGGTGCTAGTCACTATTTACACGTTGCAATATAACGTACTTTGATGGAGTCACCCGCGTTTAGCGACGGTAAAAGCAACATACCACCTATGAGTACTTATTTAAGTCTAGTCTAGAGAGTTTCGTACTGTTTATGAACGAAAAGTGACAGGTCAATTTTATTAGACTAGTGCGCGTGAAAGGTACGTCTTACACTAGCGTTCGTCATACTTTCTGTTCGTTTAGGGGCTAACAACTCGCTGCAATTTTTTCGACGCCTGCAATGTTTTTTCAGTCCATAACAATAACCCCCTTAGCAATAAACGTTGTAAAGCCTCGGAAAAGTTATACAGTGTCATGTTTTTTTCTTTCTTTTACATTTTCGAACTCGATCGAAAAAGACAAAAGACTGTGTAGCTATTCCGAGGTTGTACAACGTTTATTGCTAAGAGGGATAATTTATTAAAGCTTACTACATTAGTGGCACTACTCGTCACGACAATCAAACAATCGGACGATTCCATCATCTTTGGCCTGCACGTTCTCAGCCGAGACAAACGCCCAGCGCGTTCAGATCGCAGATCAGACCGTATCCGGACGACCGACACCCAACAGTGTGTTTGCAGCTACGAAACTCACACGGATGGCGCTAGCCGTGCACAGTTATCTGTCACGCATTCTATACTCACTAACTTAACACCATAAGAATTTGAAAACTAGCTAACAATAATGAGGATCATTAAATATTTTGACTACACATTCACTAGTTATAGAATAAACACTTATGAAGGCGATAAATATCATTTTGAAAGCCTATCTATTATACATTTTAAATATAACTTTCTGTAACAAGAGAAACTGCGTAATGCTGAAAACTTGGCTCGCGTACAGTGCAGTAGTGGCGTCAACTTGTTCGTTATGACGGAGAACTGCCTACTTACGGGATAATTGAAAACGTTCGGCGTACTAAGCCTGAAATGTAAGTGGTGCAGGTTGGCGGCGCTGTGCAGTGTACGCTTTAGAGCCGATGCACCGTACCATTCTATTTATTGCTTCACATCTCTTACATCTCACTGTAACATAAGGCTAAGGCTGTTCTGCCTCGAACATAAGGACCGCCAGCGACAGCGGGGCGAGGCACGGCGCGGCTCTGCTTGTATTGCGCTGGCTGCCACCAAGGAGTACAGAACTGCTACACACACCGCTCCGCTGTCTTCGAACAGTTCCTGATCCCATTCATATGAATGCACATTAGGGTTACATCACAATATCGTTTTCAAGACACCTATATAGTTAAACTTTGTACTTTTCGTTACCTTCACGTGGTATTAGCGTTTTACATCTCATTCGTAAAGCAGCCTTTACCGATAACAGCAATAAATATCTTCAAGACTTTACACAACACCACAAGTTAGTTTGTGCCGTCTGTCTTCGATCACAGCTTATTAAACATTTTTGACGGAACACAATTCTCAGTAACAATGGTAAATAACTAAGAAAATATTTATGATACATAATATTTATATGTATAATAATTTGGTCCCCAAGCGAGTTTCTTGGGACCAAATTTTCATATAGAATTTCAACATCAATTTCTAACAATTCTATAACAGGATATAGAACAGCAGATATTTTTATTACAAGCTTGTATATAGTAAAACAATGTATATTTGTTACGCGGAGTTACAACATGCAACGTTTATTCGAATCATCAACGAAATTAATATGACAATGTAAGAAAGAAAATGAACAATGAAATAAGCGCGTCCAGTGTGTGAAGGCATCATATTACACCATTTCGACAGCACACAGGCTCAAATCGGGGCCTTTGAATGCAAGCCTTACGTCCTCTCACACACGCTATACAAGTACTGTGAGCTCCCCGAGTAGTGGCATCGCTTCTCCGGAGTTCTCTGAAATACTGCGCTCATATTGCAATGCAGTTCATTGAATCAAGTTAGTGTACAGTTCGTATGTGCGAAAGTCGTTAAACTATTACATTCAGTGCCACTCGCCTGAACACGGGCCTAGCGCCTCCACACACAGTCTGACGCTGAACGAAGAAACGAGTATTCCATCTTATTTAACTCTTTTAATCCCAACATCTCGAAAACTACACTAGAACGCGCCGCACCGTGTGTGGTGTCTAAGCCAAATAAAAAATAAAAGAAAAAAAAACAAAAATAAAAATAACATTATTTATTCGTAATCACAGATGCATACCGAGCATTCCCCCGACAAGTTGCCGCTCCGGGCAACACAACATCAGCTCGAGAATTTAAACAAATGCAACAAATGCTATCATGTACTACTGTACAACGTCATCATCGTATCATGTACTACTGTACAACACAGGTATACCAATAAAGCTTAAACATCCAATTCGAAATTATAAAATTGTTAATAAATAATTCTTAACATCTGCGAGAGCTATTTACAAAAAATAAATAATTAAATCAAATGCAAATAATGCTTAAATTAGAATGTGTGGAGTGGAGTGAGCGCGGGCGGCGTGGAGCGCGGAGCGCGCGCGTGTGATGTGGCGTGGCGTGGCGTGGCGTGGCGTGGCGTCGGCGCGCGTCACGTCATGTTCACGCCGAGCGACCGCGACGCGTACTCGTACACCACGTACGAGATGGACACGGCGGGAATCACCTGCAAACAATTATTATACAGGTTATGCGTTTTACTATTAATCTTATATCTTTAAATGAGCAATTCTTGTATATAATATATAATTGGAATCTCGGAATCGGCTCCAACGATTTTCATACAATTTAGTATATAGGGGGTTTCGGGGGCGATAAATCGATCTAGCTAGGAATCATTTTTAGAAAATGTCATTTTATTCGCGTTTTATCGATAATCAACTTCAACATAAACTTGCGAAGAAAAATAACAAAAAGGAGGCGTTTGAGTAGTCTCAACTGAAAAATATGACTCTTCCTGACATCTATTGGCGAATAATAATACTATTTTTTGTGAGCAACTAATTGCTTTAACGACACAACAGCAGATGGCGTTGTTAAGTAACACGAAGTCAATGAGTGTTTGCTTTGAGGTTAGACTAAAATCAATTGTTTATTTTCCAAAAAACACAATTAAAAAAAAAAAATACCGAGCAAAGCTCGGTCATCCAGGTACTATTCATAAAAAGCTACGACTATGATAGCCTAGTTAGAGAATGCTCGCCTCTCAGGCCAGAGGGAGCGAGATGGATCCCAGCCGTTAGCATGCACCAATTTGTTTATTCTGTGAACATATTGTGACTCATCTGCTACATACCTGGAGCCCGGTGTATGGCGACCGATCAACCACACTTCACCAGACGATATTCAGTCTCAAATGTGATGGGGGGCGAGCCTGTCGCCATACACCGGGCTTCAGTTATGTAGCAGATGACACTAAATTTTTTTTTTTTTTTATGTAGTATAGTTCGGCGTTTGAACACCAACTCGCCTGATGTTAAGCGACGTTGTGGTCTAAGGTGGAGCACGACGACCTATAAGGTACTTATTCACTCTAGCCTTGAAGTTTAGAGTGAAGAAGTACAAAGACGGCAGTTGAGTGAGGCGCTACAAGTGCGCTACTGCTCAGACCCGTCTTCGGAACGGTTACACCGGACTACATCCCGAAACACGACTAGGTCATTTCACGGCATGGCTTGTTCCGGTGGGTGGTAACTAGCCACAGCCCAAGCCTCCCACCAGAGTTTGCTACCCGGTTAGCACTACCCGGGGACCACATGTAGGGAATCAGAATAGAGTACACTCCTACGGACGTGGGTAGCTTAGCCCCCAATACCTCTACTAATATGTTTAAACATGTTATGTTAAAACATATTGTTTTATATCTCTAATATGTTTACACATATTATGTTCACACAAAATATTATGAAAAATTTGGTGCGTGGCTTCAGCTGGGATCGAGCCTGCTCCCTCTTGCATTGAGAGACGAGCCTTCTCCAACTAGGCTATCATCGCTAATATACATACATAATATTATTATAATATGTATATTTAATTACATACTTAAATATAAATTAACACCCAGACAATTACTATAATTATTCACAACATTATGACAATCGTTTGTTTTTCTTTTTCGAATGTAATAATGAATTCTTAATTGCATCTGCTTCGAAGAACTTGACGTCGCATGTGATTGACTTGATACTTAGAAGTAGAAGATGCGAAGGGTGTGCGCCAGGACCGTAGAACGTGAAGTGGTCTCTGCCTACCGCTACGGGAAAGAGGCGTGAATATAATTATGTACATTAATATCGCGCCTTTTTCCCCGAAGGAGTTGGCAGAGGTGTAGTTCAACAGCCAACACACTTGGCGAGACGATTTCCATCAGCCAAGAATGTGAGGGGGCGAACGTGTCGCCAGACACCGAGTTACAAATGTAAAAGGATGAAAAAAGATAACACCAAGGATAATTAGTAAGAGGGTAAATGTATATCTGTTAATATGTACAAATGTTAGTAAAATGAACAAATTGTATTGCATTCAGATATAAGTACTACGTACTAGAGAAGCTGTTCCAAACAAACAACGACACGCAACTTGATGACAGCGGAGCCGTCACGCGTGATCTGACTACAGGCTAGTTGCAGCGCTAAAACATTCGTTATGCCGCGCGTCCAACAAACTTTTAAAATATGCATTTTTCTCGCTCCGTATACAGCCACACGGCATGCGTGTCCAAGCCCCACTAATGTAATGCAAGTAATGGTGTACGGATTGCAGTACAGTGCAGTAGAAGACAGACAATGTTCAGATGATGAAATTCAAAAATTCAAAATTGATTTATTTCTTAAACTGGTTAATTACAGGGGTTGGTCTCTCCTGTTAAGTTTGGAAAACCTGTGTTAGGAGAGACCGCATAATAGAGAAATCTAGTACGTAGTATATATATATCGATGATGTATTGTATGAATATTACATGTTTTACTAATTCTTCGTGCCACAAAAAACATATTTGATTTGATTTGAATGTACATAATGTACATGAATATAATATACATGAATGTACGCACTTTGATGAAGTTAGGGGTAATGCCCCGGTAGAGGCCTAGGAGGCCCTCGCGCTGCACTATGTCGCGGAAAACGCCGCTCATCGTACCTTCCGCGCCTCTCGCTGCCTTTTCTGCAATAATAAATTAAAATAACGTTACACACTTATATAATCAAAAGAATTCAAAAACGAAATCAAAAATTGTTTATTTAAGTACATATTAGGGTGTATCATAATATTTAATAAATTAAATATTAAATTGTTAAGTTAAGAAGCAATGATAGCCTAGTTGGAGAAGGCCCGCTTTTCAAGGCAGAAGGAGCGGGTTCGAACCGAGCCGACGGCACGCACCAATTTGTTCATTGTGTGAACATATGTGCGTATTATATGTCATCTGCTACATGACAGGAGCCCGGTATATGGCGACAGGCTCACCCCCTGTTATATTTGAGACTGAATATCGTCCGGCGAAGCGTGGGTGTTGTACACCTCTGCCAGACCCCTCGGGGGAAAGGCGTGACGATATGTACGTTAAGTTACGTCAATGTGTCATATTAGGTTAAATTACAGAAATGAGTAGGTATCATATTAGCAAGATTCTTGGATTTCAAATATTTTTTTAGATTCAAAATATGAAAGCTAGACGCCCTTGTAATCGTAAAAAGTTTTCAAGTAAAAGAAGGTTAACGGAGACAATTTCGCATCAGGCAGTTGTTCGACCACCGGCGATGAGCGATTAGCTATAAATAAATGTATGTAAAACACTTGCTCGGCCGTGCTCGTCAACTGGCCGAGCGAGTGTTTTACATACATTCACAAACGCTAATAGCTCATCGCCAGCGGTCGGACAACTGCCGTAGCACGACGAGTAGCTAGAGTCGTACCTTGAGCCTGCAGCCTGGTGCGAATGAGCGCGAGGGGGTACGAGCAGACTTGGCCCAGCGTGCACGAGACCGACCCGCACGCCAGCAGCAACAACAGCCCCGGCTGCCCGTTCGCCTCGTATTTACTAATGTACTTTTTCTTCAGCGTCTCGTACACGGCCAGGTCGATCCCCGCATACGGCACTATCCCTAGTATATTCGGAATGTATCCCTTGTAGAAACACCGCAGCCCTTCCCGCGCGTATATCTTCCGCGCCGCGTCCGCTATGCTGCTATATTGCCCAGTTTTCCTTAACGCTAATCTTGTCTTTAAAACTTCTAGTGGATAGATCATAGTTTGACTGACGGCGCCGGCGGTCGCGCCCGCCAAGAACCGCTCGTGGATCTGGAGCGGCATGTTCCGTTTGTCGCCTTTTATTAGTTTCTTAACTTGTTCGTAAGCGGCGAATTTTATTGCAGATTCAGGTGCTATTTTGATGACGTTGATGCCATTCCCCCGCCAGAGGCCGGTGAGCCCCCCCTCGTTGATCATTCTCGCTAAGCATTGGACCATGTTTTCTCTAGTCGGATTTACCTGGAAACGGGAAGCGGTAGTTGATTATGTAAATATTGATAATGCGATTGTGAATGAAGGATAGTCTGATAAAATTAGCGGAGACGACCTTGCTTTCTGATACCGTCACAGAAATAGGAATATTATCTGGCTTATTATTTCAAGTTTCCTCTTTTCAGGATAGTTATTAATTACCTATACGTAATTTGAACTATGTCGAAATCTTTTATATAAGATTTGGGCACTCTCGGTCTTGTCTCCGACTTATATGTATGATGGAAAAATTAAATCATTATCATTAATTATGATATATGAAAACGGGAATTTACAAGTAGGATCAGTTCAGTGTGAACGTTACCCCCCATCCAGGTCTATCACTCGTAATTTCTGAATTCATTCTCATTCATGTCCTCTATCACGCATTTGATCCATACTGTCTTCGGTCATCCTCGTAATACAGCTAAGCTAGTTGGTTAGGCTTCGTGTTAAGCCTAACCAACTAGCTCAAGGGTAACACCATTTTGGACCATTATGAACCCAAATGGTTTGGGTGTGGGGATTGAGTCCCTTAGAACCATTAAGATGCGCTCCTGAAGAAGTGGGAGATCCGCTTATGATTACAGAATGAAAGGTACCTGTAGGAACACTTTGAGCCTGTCGAGAGGTGCAGTGCAGGTCCTACTGAACGCCCCGGCGATGCCGCCCGCGAGGAGATGCCGCCACCACTTGCCCGTTTGAAGCTCGCTCTGGGTGAAGTCATCGGGTACGTTCATGTCCTCTCCGATGTCCAGATACTGTGGAACAAACGAAATTTTGTTTACTACTATTTTGTATTAAACTTGCATTCGCGTGGCATCGGGATAAGCACTAAGGCCTACATTGGTACCTTAAGAAGTTCACTATGCTAAACTGTATAACTCAAATGACTGCAAACTATGAAACAGAGTAAACTATGCCTAAACGAAATGTGTCCACAAGAAATATGTTTTCACTCTGCTACAAACAACCGCCTGTCGCTTTCTTACGAGCAAATTCAAGTTCAACCTTATTCAGCCAATTGAACGTTCAACTCCAATCTGGGCACAAATTTGATCATGCACTTTGTATCAAGTACTTGATTCGATAATGTTCGCAAGGGTCACAACGGACACGACCACAATTGATTCGTTCGAACGTTATGATCGGCGCTTGTGTTACAATGTAATGGAAGCGGGTGGAAGTGCAATAATGTCATTGTCAGGGAGCAATTGTACGTCGTGTGTGGTAATTTAATTTTAACTTGATAAATGTTCTTAGAACTCTTTACATAGAAATTGGTCACATTTTAATACTGGTTTCCTTCAAATGTTAACTAAATATCTGGTGACAGAATCTGCTTTATTTATGGTTGTAAGCTAGCCATAAATGTTACTCATGCTTCTGTAAAATTTTCTACCTTTTCCTCATTGTGAATAAATCACTTGCTGATTTTTAAAAGTCACGCTCAGCTTAGAGTAACAATTTACAAGCAGTGTCATATGTATGACTTACAGATTAGCAACACGAGTAATTTGTTTTGTTTATCGCTTTTTTAACTGATATATAACATTGTCAAGATATTGTCGCTAGTCTAAGAGCACTGAAACTTTGTTATTTATGTTATGCTTTGATGATGCAATAATAGTTATGATAGGGTTTGCGAGCAATTCAATAGCCAGTAGTTTTCTTTGTGTTTCAAAGATTGATTATTAAAAGGTAAGAATTAACAATAATTTATAAAGAATAATCGGTATACTTACTATTTTTGATAAACGTGAAAAACAATGATGTAAGCACCATTTTCTAGTTAATAATTCTGATTCATGATTATGACGATCATTGATGAACGTATTGTATGTTCAAATGTTGTATAACTTTTGTAATAACCGCAGCGAAATGACGACTTTAGTATAGGTATTTTATACGTGTAACCTTTCGTCGGGTTGCGATTCCTAGAGGTCGAAAAAAAGAAAGAGGTCGTATGAGGTTGTCAACTCAAATATATTATAGTGTTAGGTAGTGACTAATATTTGTGGACGAGACTAGAACAGGAGGCCTTTTGTTTTCGACGCCACGCTACCATTGACCTTATTGCGCGATGATACGAAACGTGGGCGCACAGTGTCGAAAACAAACGTAACCATCATTGAGATAAGATGTCATGGTAGGCCACCAGGGCCTCAAGCCAAGATGCTGAAGCTTCGAATTTCGAAAGAAGAAGTTCGACTTTCAAACGATAGCTGTTGATTGGTCGAGCTAAAGAAATATCACGTGATCTTATTGTCATCTCGTCCAATCAGCAGCTGACGTTCAAACGTTGGCGATTGTAGAAATAGAAGCGGTTGGAAGCGAATGCAATTTAGCTGAGATCCTGGACCGGGAATAATGGCACCCTAGAGAACAATGGGTAAAAAAGAGTCGATGTTGGTGATGATGAACTAATAATTTATTCGCAAAGATCTAATAATTTACTAGCAAAGAGTAAAATGAGTGTCTAGCCAATTCACTCGAAGGTCAAAGTTGAAGGACATGGACGAACGCACGGAAAGGTGAAATACTCGCTCCGTCTTTCGCCATGTCCCAAGGCTGAAGTGGATATGCGGTAACTAATGAGCTACGTAACTAGTTGAAATAAAATTCGGTAAAATGATCAACAAAGATCGGTACTACACAGGGGAGCAGAGTGGGTCATCCTCCTCGACGCAGGGAGGCCTTTCCCTGTCAACTATCCATCGCGGCATGTTGGAACCCCACAGCTTCGGTTTAAGCTTAAACTGTTCTGTCTGTTGGAAAATAACCTTAACATTCAATATATAAGCATACATGAATGTACATTAACCTTCAAAATAAAATTTCTTTCTTTTCTATTAAGTCCATAATGTTCCTAACAATAGCATTGATCTGGAGTTCTAGTAAACTGCTTGGCTTGCATGTTAGTGATCTGTTTTCACTTAACTGGACGCAATTATGATCAGAGGTTAAAGAAAGCTTAGTAATAGGATGCTTCATAAGTGTTATATTAACAAGGTTAAAACGACGGTTTGCTTCAGAGTAGTTTGTTCTGCTGTCCATAATATGATACCAGATCCAAACAACAAAAATAAACTTTGGAGCTTCATGGATATGTTTTATAATTGGACTATGCAAGCTTACCGTGGTATCCATAAAGTAGCATAGGACCTGATCATAGCCCCAACAAAGTGTGGCGAACACGAGGTGATACAGTTTCCAGTACATTGTATTCGTCATGACTATATATATTACTATTTTCATTCTATACGCTCAATTTTGAGGGTGCGGCGCGTCTGAAGGGATACATTGGGATTAAATTAGGATTGTTTGTTGTGGTCCAAATGACAGTGTTAACAGATGAGCAGAGATGACAGGCATTAGACGTCCAAAGAGTATATGTCATCGATGGCACTAAAAAGTTCAAAAGTTGAACATCTGCCATAAACAGTAGGTCTGAGAATCTAAGGTCTGAATTTGAAAAAAGTTATTTAAGATTACTGTTAACAAAATGCTCGCATTTTTTAAATACAATACTTACGTTATTTCGAATAACTGAGATCCATACAAATAAAATTATAATTGAATACAAATAGCACAATAAATTGTGTTACTGTGAGCAAAGTTATTTTAATTTCGTTGCTTGTAAGTCTTGTCCTGCTAGCATCAATATCTAAAAGATAGAAGGAGATACGTGTTCATATTTTTACAGAGAGCAAAAATAGATGCGAGTGCTTAGATTTTCTGTTTTGCGCATTCGTACTGACTTGCAAAAGTACTCGTGTAGTCACTTATCAACGGACGTTGTCTAATCGTAGAAGCAAGGCGACACTGTACTTATGCTCTTCGTAGCATGATTCAAGGGCTTTTGTAAACAACTGATTGAATTTCAAGAACCCAAGACAAACATAATTCTGAAATTGCCTACATGGAAAAGTGAGATCGAGCGTGTCAGCTTTCATATTTCTCGGAACTTTCGGTACAGTGAGAAACAGAAGTAGGTATGTTTGATACAGACGATTACTGTCAACTAGACAGCATTCGTCTGTATCAATAATTTTGCTTAATTAAGAAAAATTGAAAGTAATGCAACATATAAAAATAAATGTTTAATTATACATAATAATCCTTGCGGGTCGAACTATCTTACGCAGAAACATTTTAGTACTTACTGTAGAAGTTAATGTTAAAAATTAGCTGCGACATCAGAAACACTGTTTAACAAAATTTAGAGCTTGAACTTTAAAAAGTTTCATGCAATTGTACAGTTGTTAACCCTTGTCCAACGTCTTTAGGTCGAAGTCGATATGAGCAAATCTTCGATTGGTACAAGTGTGGTCTAATCTTATTCAAAGTATAAGGCTGCCTATCAACTGTAACGGGAAAGAGAGGAGCGGAGCTGTGCCAATAACCAATAGAATTGAATAATATCTCCGCTGTGCTCTCTTAGCATAAGCAATTCTATTGGTTAAGATTGGCACGGCTCCGCTCCGCTCCTCTCCTTTCCGCTCCGCTCCTCTCCTTTTCGCTCCAATGTACAGGCAGCCATTTATACCGGGTTGAAATCGAAATGAAGATTTATTACTTCCCAGATCTGTGTCAAGGGTGCTGGATGTTGTTGCCTAACGGATGGTTGAGGCCGGACCTCAGATTAAATGGGTAACAGTCAAGGAGGAACGACTACATCAGAAGTGCAGTAAGATTATCCAATTGCTAGTTTATTGCATAATTGGATTCGTGAAATTTTACGCGTATTGTTGAGCCTAATACTACTTCAATGTCGGCAGATAACCTTGCCCGTAGCTAAGGTTAAGTCCGACCGATTGACCTTACGACTCTCGAAAGATGTGTCTTTAATCGGTTGGGCTTTGAGGTCGGTAAAGAAGCGTAGGCTCTTTAACAGTGACAGCTAGATCGTTAATATAGTCTAGTCCCCTTGGTAATAAATAGTGATAGACGCGTGCCGTATTGCCAGGAGGTTCCTCACTCTGCAGCCCTAACCACCGGTAGCTTGGGCCTAGCCCCGCTGCCGGGGGCACCCTAGTTTTTAAGTTTTTTTAGTAAATGTTTTAAATTAATTTATTGTAAAAAACGTAAAAATTAGGAAGAAAAATAAATATCTATTATTTTACTCGTAGAAAGGGGGTAAGAACAATTTAAAATATTGCGAATATGCTAAGTTAAAAGTCAATAGTTCACCGTCCATCTTTAAATGACGAACGTATCATAGGATATCATTGTACTCGTTATTATGACCAACTTTTACAATGGAACCAACCCTGAAAAATGGAGATAGAAAAACAGCTGTTCCATACATTGTGTCGACGATCAATGAAGTTTTTGTTTGAAACAACTAATTTTTTATGCGAGTTCAGGGCTGGCCTCATAGTAAAAGTTGGTCATAATGATAAGAACAGTGATATCCCAGTTTATGCTCGTCGATTAATGATGTGATTCATGCATGTACGTACACCCTATGTAGTTCATGATTATTGTAAATATGCTAAGTTAGCGATATATTTACGTAAAAATATCTAATGCATTCTTGAGTTTTTAACCAAATTATTCCGAACCAATCTATAGCTCGTTACATCTAAATTATCTCAAATCATGGTCCATACACAATTACACACTCATGTACACCAGCAGACGATAAAGGCAAACGCGAAGAAATTTCACAATTTTTCAAGAATGCCTAAGAAAAACCAGAAAATATATAACTATCTTATCGCTGCATATGGCATTACACTGTCATTCAAGTCATTGAATTTTAATCTATAATGCAGATTGATTGAGTACGTTCATGAAATATGTCGAGCCTACATTGACGAAAATAACTATGAGGTAATATTACAATATATAGATAGATATAGATATATAGATTTCTTGTTGCCTGCAGTTTGACTTGGTGATTAGCCGTTGAGTAACAAACATCCATCCATCCAACCTGTAACATCCTGTCCATCCAACAATGTCATTGTAGCGGTCGAGCCGCTTGGGAATCGAATTCCGTACCTCCTGCGCACTAGACACAACCACTTAACCATGCCAATCGTCACTAATGATGATAATAACCATTTTACTCGTATCATAATTCCAGGACCTTCTTAGCTCCATCGACAAAGTCTGCACGTTTCTCGGCAAGGAGTACACAGCAGAGCAGAAGGCGCAGTTGGCTCAGCACCTGAGCTTCGAAAACATGAAGAAGAATTCCCCCATGTTCCAGAACAAAGAGAATGAAGGAAAGACAGGTGCAGATGCTTTTATTAAGAGAGCGCGAAGTGGCTGTTTTTCAGCTTGGGCAAAAATGATATCGTACGTCCGGCGGATTTCCTGCTGTTTCCCACTCAGCCGATTCTCGTGTTTTATGAGCGGGTTCGATAACTTACTTATGATTTTTTTGTCAATTTAATTTTTGGAGACGATGAAAACGGCGGAAATATGGGGGTTAAAAACGTAAATAAAAAACATTTCAACTATTTCGAAAAAGAGAGACTCGTGAAGTCTTTAGCTCGAACAGGCATTAGTTTTTATTATGGCGCGAGGAACTTATAACCTCGGCCATGCAAGAGCCCACGCGTAAGCTACCTAGAGGCTAAAGAAAGGCCTCCGACACGGTGACTGCAACTTATTTTGTTACAAACACGAGTTCGTAAGTTTCGAGTTAAAGACCTTCCGACGACCTTTTAACGTTACATTTGAAAGGTATTTGCAACGGGGCCAATGTCAACTATTCATTGATACGGCTGTTCAAAGATCGAGAAGTACGAGTATGTGCGTTGGTTGAAACCTGCAGTACTAGACACTTATGGACTATTGACATGAGTTAATATAATTTTTCGATGTTTAGCATAATAAGTTTTTTAGAATATACTCGTAAATCGCTGTCTGATTAACATTATTGTTAACAGTTAAGGTATCGTTCAGTCTTTCGGACTTTGGATCTATCGGACTATCGACATGTTTGAATATAATTTCGAAAACTATGGTTGGTGTGACTCTAATGGATAATGAAGAGCGATGTGATAAAAAATAGTTGTGTGGTTGTGTGTAGAGCGACGTGTTTTTTAATTTACACAAGCGACACGGCGCAGGCATGCCGCTTCAGTTTTCACGTTTGAACCGTGTCCGCGCAGTATCCGGCCTGTGTAATTCATGCTTTAGAAGAAAACTAGATTGCATTCTTAACACTATTTAACTTTAAGCTCGGACAAAAAGTCAACATAGAAAATATCAATCTGACTTACGGTTCAGACTGTCTGTAAACAGCGAACAACATTTTGAATATCAACTGAAGTCACTCACTCAATACTATTTATTATTTACTTATTTGATATTACAATTACCTACTCCATTACTATCGCAATAGTTCTGCCGGAAACTATACAACTAAACTACGCGGAATTCGAATCAGAACTAAATATATTGTATTTGTATGTATAGTCTTATATCTTACAGTTATTAACATTGTCGGTTGTTACGTAGGTGTTAAGCTGAATGATACATACCAACCTATCTTTAGACTTGAACAAATGAAGGAACTGTATTTTTTCACGAGGGGCTGTTAGTTTGGTTTGGAAAGTACGATGGTAGCTCCCCCACACAACTTTGGAGACGACTGGTCGCACTTTAGTCGCTAATGAGTGGGGCATGACAACGGGCTGGACGAGGCGTGACGGTGACCGAGGTCGGCAGCACGTCGACTTCTTTGCCGAAAACAAACAAATGCCAGTGAGATGTGCATCGCCGACCTTGCTGGTGAATAAATTCGATTTTGAATGAATTCGTGCGCTTCAATTTGCCGTTCTGCGTATGGACTGAACCGCTGGCGATGACATTGTCTCTATACCGAAAGTTTAGTTTTATACCAAGTTTTATTGAAATTTGACGAGCTGTGTCATTTAAGGTGAAGAAGTAACAAGTTAATTAAAAATTTAAAAAAAACCCGAGAATGATTTTCATCAAACGTAGCTAACAACACTCCCGACTAAAACACTTTTCAAACTAAAAAAAAAATCAAAATCAGTTTATTCGCTTAGGAGTTACGGTTCATACGTTCGGAAGTAACGATGCCACAGACAGACACACAGACACGTCAAATTAATAACATCCCGTCGTTTTTGCGTCGGGGGTTAATAACATCATCCACAGTATTTTTTCGCATTTTAATATTATGTAGCTTGATATCTTTTGGCAGCGACTTCGCTGGCGCAATGAATAAAACATGACCAATGTGACACACTTGAATAGTTTAATTTTTTACTGGAATAAATTTACACAAGAATCAGTCTTAGCGGACACTTCTGATAACCAAAGCTGATGAACCGTTGAAATTACCTTTGATACAAAAAAAAAAACGGACGCGAATCGGCCGAGTGTCACTAATTTCTGGCAAAACCTAGTCCTGGCCAGCTGGACTACCGGTGGCACGTTTGTGAAACATTAGTGATATTTAGCCGTTTCCCGTCCGTTTTTAGGGTTCCGTACCTAAAAGGTAAAACGGGACCCTATTACTAAGACTCCGCTGTCCGTCCATCTATCTGTCTGTCCCTCTGTCACCAGGCTGTAAACCATAATAGTTAGACAATTGAAATTTTCACACTGATGATGTATTTCTGTTAACGCTATAACCACACATACTAAAAAAACAGCATCAAATAAATATTTCAGTTTTTATAATTTAAGCGCCCACATGCAGCGCGACTAATGCGATACAGCATCGCTTAGAGGCGTGCGTTTACATCGCTACAGATGCTATGCAAAATCTGGGGATGGATATAATTTATGACCTGCGATTGTAAATCTTTGTTTACCGACTGTTTTTACTAATACGATACAGCAACATTGCCGACGCGCGTTGCAATAGTGACCAACGGCCAAAAGTAGCAATGCAAATGCGCTACAGAGGCGCTTCAAAAATACGTCGTTGGTTACCTCCTTCAACCAACGTTCGTTTTAGGAATCCTCTAATAAAATCTCACCGAATGCGGTATTTGCTGGCTTCAAACTGCTATAAGTAGGTTTAGTGCTGAAAGGATGAAATTTATTCCAGAGCGTGACCTATCAGTCGACCACACATTGCCGTATACGAGTAGGTACACAAAACACGTAATGGGCGTTTCAAATTAAGCCCGCAGCGCAACTACATCCCTTCAACTACTATAGGGAGGACTTATAGTAGAAGAGTCAATACAGTGTTTCCGTGGTACTAATAATAAAATACGTCGCCAACCTTTGAAACCTATTTAGATTGTAGACTAATAGATCTCCAGGCAAAAATAATTTCCGGTAGCTCTATTGCAGCGGTCTGTCTCTATTCAGCAACAGATGAAGTGTGTTGGCTGTTGGATATTTCGAGCCGCGGCATTGATAGTTACATGTGCTAGATACTAGATATAGTACCTTACATTTATTACTAACACAACATATAACACATGGAACGCATTGTATAATTTTCAAACTAATATCAATATAATAAAGGACGAAATAAGAATTCTCTGATAAATCGATTTAGGCACGCGATACATTTATTGCAACCATTACGAAAACATCCAATATTACAAAATAACATATAACATAACAAATGTGATAATGACATTTGCTTTACTCTTGACCTGGTCATTTATCATATAATTTGCACTCTAGGGCTTTATTTTAGGTTTGGGAAAACCTTTTCTAGGTTCTACCACCGACCTGGGAGTGGGCACAGAGTGAATATGTGGGAATACCGCGGCCTACCCATTAAAACCCAAGGGTGTCCACCTCGGCGTAAAATGTCGGGGCTACGGGAACGCTTGCTCTGTAAGACCCGTAATATATTTAATTCATCTGAGTTTAAATAAATAAATAAATTCGGGACACTTCCACACACGGTCGCCTGACCCCAAACTAAGCAAAGCTTGTACTATGGCTGCCAGAGACTGATTGACATACTTAGATATTTTTAAATACATACTTAAATACATATTAACACCCAGACATAGAACAAACACAAATGTTCATCACATAAATGTTTGCCCTAGGTGGGAATCGAACCCACACCCCCAAGCTCAGAAGGCAGGTTCACTACCAACTGAGCCACCGAGGCAGTCAAGTTTAATCACCTGGGTGCGTAAAGTGAAGTTTTAGTGAACTTAAGATAGTCTCAAATCTTTACAGCCCCCGACGCAAGACAAAGGGGTTAAGGATCTGCATGTGACCTCTGTGGTTGAGTTGGTAGTGAACCTGCCTTCTGAATTTGGAGGCATGGTCCTACCTAGGGCAAACATTTATGTGAAAAATATTTGTATGTTCTATGTCTGGGTGTTATTATCTATATATGTAAGTATGTATTTAAAAATATTATTTATTTTTGCCTCTGGCAACCATAGTACAAGCTTTGCTTAGTTTGGAGTGAAGTGACCGTGTGTGAAAAATGTCTTAAATTTATTCATTTGTGTATGAGTCTTGTCACCGTAACTCCTATACGAATAAACTGAATAAGTTTTTTTTTGTCTGAAACGTTACTTGATTAGGTACGAGTGTACTTAGCTATGATTGTCGGGGGCTTTTTAAGTCTTGTAGTTTAAGCTTGTTTCTACCTTGTTTGTATCATAGCTTTTACGAATCTCATATCTTTGTTAAGAAGCCAATTATTTCACAATACTTCTACTTTACTTAATCTTCATTTCTCAGAACAAATATATAAATACGTACATTCCACATGACTCTTACATTTTCTACTTCACTAGATTTAATAACGCTGTTTTATTTGACGGAACATTTGCAGAGAATGAGGAGCGCGACGTAATTATCTGTTGTATATTTAGACAGACTACAGCCATTCACGTGTATAGTATCTACGCATCAGAAGAGCACTCGTTTCATAGATAACGCTTCAGTTTTAATGAGGGATCAATATAGTACTCGTCCCGGTCTAGCTTCGCATAATAATATATATTCTAATCTACTCTAGACATTTAAACCAGATAATATCTACCTGTATAGATAAGAAATAAGTTCTTTATTGTATATATTTTACATATACTCGGTATAAAAAAGTTCTCCGGGTAGGAGAAAGACAAGTGAGATATTTTAGTTTCCTAATAGATAAGTAATAATAAGTACCTAAATAAAAAAATATGAATCATTATTTATGTACTTTTTAACAAAAATGCCTCATTTAAAATGTCTACATAATCATTAATAGTAATCAGCTACCGGTCTCCAGAAGGAAATCGTGAGATAATCTATTCACGGGCCCCCTATTCTGACTTGTGACACGTTAGCGTGGTCACTCTTACTCCTATGAGATTACAACCGAGAGAGACAATGATCAGAAAATATCTCACGCCTAAGAATAGGTTCTCTCTCGTATGAAAAGCCAGTCAAAATGCGGCAGAGAAAATTATATAAGAAGGCAAAAAGAGAGACAAGACAACGTTCCATTCATGAGAGATTCTTATGAGACTTATGAATATTATGATTGTATTTTATGGATTGAAAATTTACATATACCAAATACATAATATGCATGAAGCAGTCTATCCTGATTAAAGTCCACTCTGCACATTAGTCAGAATTCCAGTGAATTCCACATAATATCCGTAAAAGGAAAACTATGCACGGATGAATCAGCCATTGATACGAGGCGCTCATTCCGCTCGACTGCCCCAGCGCCGCCGTCACAGAGTAACTAAAAGTCTCTACGTAATCAAGCGGTAGGATTTCCCCGTGATATTTTAGGCCATGTGGACAAATACACGTACTAACTGCTACGCAACC
This sequence comes from Peribatodes rhomboidaria, assembly GCA_911728515.1. NCBI lineage: Eukaryota > Metazoa > Arthropoda > Insecta > Lepidoptera > Geometridae > Peribatodes > Peribatodes rhomboidaria. Next base: position 1,547,848 of record OU452166.1, read on the forward strand.
TACGGTCGTGTTTCATACAAACTATGTGTTAACCTGTGACGCGCTGACGCAACTTGCGCGTGCGCTGCGTCATCCGTCATGAGGCAAAGTTTAATCAGGCATGTTATACTAACTGTTTTTGAAACTGTGTCGGATTCGTTCGTTTGGGAATTTGTGATGTAGATAATAACTAAACAAGTTCGCAGTTAAATACATAACGGGAATTCGACAACGATATGCAACAAACTTGCTATAGTTTCCATACTAATATAATTTATACTAAAAAAAACCAACAACCGTAGTATAGAACCATCTCAATCACGTCAGCTTTCAAACAGCATAAACCACATCATAATCGGTCCATTCGATTGGGAGTTATGATGCCAGAGACCATATACACATGCCAAACTTATGATATCCCTTTTTTAAGTCGGGGGCGGGGTGAAGAAATAAGCACGAGTAAATTCTTCGATATAAGTATGTAAATCAACAATTTCTTCTTAAAATAACCATACAAATGAAGAAATGAACTAAATCATCATTTATAGTTAAAACTGGTCTTAATGAGAAACAAGGTGGCGACGCTTGCAAATAATCACGTAGAGGAAAATGTATATTTAAATCTATAATAAATAACATAACCAATTCCTTCAATAACTAGGTATTTAGACTGATATAAACAGAAATATTCTAAGCCTATACCAACATAATTATGTAGTTCTGTCAAAAAACTAAAGATACTCGAAAAAATATGTCCAAACAAAAAAATATGTTTTCATATATGTAGCGCCTATTTAGAAAGGTCTCAATTAAATCAAACACAAACAAATAAGTATGTAGGTACGTCATCATCAGATTTATTACGAGTATAAGCTACGATAGCAAAGACAGAGATGCACAAAGTCCAACTCTACAATAGTAATTTCTGGAACTTGTCTCTCATAAAAGACTGAAAGTGACCAGATCTCATCTCACGCGTCAGGAGTAGGGGGCCAGACATACGTAAATAACATCCGAAGCTGGGTCACAAAACATATAATAATGCTGCCGGGTGTTAAAAATACCAAACAAATGTGGTAAAAAATATTGTTACTGTCAGTGATGACGTTAACGGACTACGCACATACGTTTACGTACATGTATGTTTTACTATGCAAGATTGTTATCGCTACGCGGACAATTGACAGCTGTTGTAATATAACAGCAATATAATTGGATAGCAACGGCTGTTGTTTCTATAATTTAGGTATGTCTATGCTACTGTCTGGCGTTCTTCTCAGGATATACGAAATTCACACCTTGTTTCGGTAACACTATATCAATTTACTTATCGTTATATTGCACTAATATTATGAATGTGAAAGTTTGCCTGCTTGTTACTAAGTCAACGCAAAAAAGGCTGAACTAATTTGGATGATGGTACGGACGTCGCTTATACCCTGGATTTAAAACAGGCTACTTTTTAGCTCGAAAATATTTGCAATTAACAGGTGGAACCGCGAGCGCAGTTAGTCAATATCTATATTGTATACCTTATACGAATATGCATCCATCTATACTAATATTAAAAAATCTAATACTCGCTTCAGGCGATGTAATTATTCCTAAGTAACTTCGTCGACGATGTAAGATGTACGAGCGATAATAGCCTAGTCGGAGAAGACTCGCCTCTCAAGCCAGAGGGAGTGAGTCCGGGCCCAGCCGAAGGCACGCACCAATTTCTACATTGTGTAAACATAATCATGTGCGTATTTAATGTCATCTGCTACGTAACTGGAGCCCAGTGTATGGAGACAGGCTCGCCCCCTGTTACATTTGGAACTGAATATCGTCCGGCAAAGTGTGGGTGTTGAACACCTCTGCCAGCCCCTTCGGAGGAAAGGAGTGACGATATATTATGTAACTTCGTCGACAGGAATTTACGGACAAGCCTAGTCTAGTGCTCTTTATCTTTAAATGTCAACGCTGACGTATTCCAAGGCGTCCTAATCGTATTAAGTAACCCAATTGATAATTCAATTCGTAAGGTCGAATTTCATAATGGTTTGCCCGTTGCCCTCATTTGGATTCTTATTTGTACTAGACACAATTGCACAGATATTTACGTTTTTGGGATATCTAAAATTAGTCGTTGTGGGTGTCAGGCGGCGGCTAATAGTGGGATGTTTGATGTGGGAGCAGGAATTTAGTTGTGCTTTTCTTTTTGTTTCATTTGAGGGTCCACAAGGTTTCGTATCTACGCACATGTTACAAAAACGGTTCAGTATGTGTGTATGTAAGTAATACTTTCAAGGCTTGGTGTATTCCCAATTTTTCAACACAGTGCAGTCGTTTTCTGTCTGTCTGTCACATCTTAATTTTAGTTGACTGTCGTTGTCATTTAGATCCATCAACCCAGCAACGTAGCTGATAAGTACCTCACAAGCAATGCAAGTTTATTTAGCCTCGATATTTAATGTTAGCGGGGACGAATGACGTGCGACAAGGAAAATAGTGAAACTAGTAAAGCATAGGATAATTAAACATCAAAATGATAATTGACTGGTTGTGTACTAGACTTATTGCTAGACCAGACACTGTTGTCCAAAGCGGAAGAGGCGTGTGAACCATGTACAGCCAAATTTCTCAACACAATAACAAATGACGAACACGTCGTCACGTTGCCATTCGAAATTATGTTTTGAAAGCCATTACACAGAGTTTACAATTCAAAGTTTTTCTGCGACGAATGATGACTATCCGTTCACGCTAAATACCATTAGGTATTCTGAAATCGCAGCCTTAGTAAATATGTATTGTGTGATTCTTAATACATCGTTGAAATAAATTATTGAGAGGATGTACGTTATCGTTGGTAGAGAATACAGTTTTAACAATGCTGTTGTAACAATGCTGTTGTCATGCAACGAATTTGTTAACAGCCTTCGATTACTCGCGCACGTGTTTCGGCTAGCACGTGTACATTAAATACTTACACAGAGTTTTACAGAACATCGGCATTGCCGAAAGCCGATAATTGTACTCATTGTTATGAACAATTTTTATCGTGTCAGCCGTGAAGTCGCAAAAAATTTGCTGTTATAGAAAAATGACATTCACACACACTCAGCGAAATGATGAATGAGCTGATGATTTCTTTCAGGAGTTAGTTGCATAGTAAGTCATTTACTAAGACAGGTGTAATGAACTTGTTTTGGCTTAGTACTACCGTTATTGAATGTACCTATTATCATTATTTACCATAGTAAGGAGTTAGAAGTTTTATTCTACGACATTATCGAGGCACACAACGATGGATACTATTTCGCCAGCATTTGAGTTATGAAATTTCTGCGAAAGGCCTAGCTTGCCTGTAACGCTCCAAGACCTTAAAATATAAAAATAACAGGTTAAACGTGATAAGTATCTGATCCGTCGATACCTCTAAATTCCTGCTCCTAGCATTAGCATTTAAATATGAAGTGTCTATACAACATGTTGTTTTGCATTCTTGCCGAATTTGTAAAGGAAGTAATACTCTACCAGCAGAACACGAATAGATTATGGGACTACCTTGATACGAGAAAAAAAAGCAACTGTTCCATACAAAAAAAATCGTTGATCGTCGACAAAATACATATATGGAACAGCTGCTTTTTTTCGATTTCAAGGTTGCCCCATAGTTTATTCGTGCTTTGCTAATGGAGTATAAAGAACTCCACAAACTCCGCGAGAATGCAAAACAACACGTTGTATGGGTACTTTATATTTATATGTTAATGCTAGGAGTAGGAATTGAGAGGGATCGGCAGATCAGATCCTTTTCACATTTCACCTTTTATTTTTCAATTTTAAGGTCTTAGTGCGTTTTTGGCAAGCTAGGCATTAGTTATATTACGTACTTTTCTAACTAAATAATATTCAATAAAAATTGAGCTATCGTCTTTGAACTGTTCAATACGAAAAATGCTTACTTACAGGTGCATGTAGTGCACAGAGGTAGAGTTTTGAGTTAATTATTATAGTTATAATTAAAGTTAATTATTATAGTTATAAATTGCGTAAAGTAGTGTTAGTTAATGCATGTGTCAATTAAGAAACAAGTAACGTGTGTGAATTACGGTAACTACAAAACTTAATAATTACAAAACGGTTGCATTTGACTAAAACGTGGTCTTAATGTAATTATTATTAATGAGGCTACGCTATCGCTCCAAATAAGTTTGGAACTTTGTACGGGGCTAAAATGAAATAAAGCAGTGTTATGAACCTACGGTAGTTGAACAGATATAATTTTCTAGTTGATTCCAGGACTACCAAATTCTAAGATGTGGCCTAGGGCGGTGTTATTAGATTCTTCGTATTGACAGTACAAAGTATATTCACGAACATTCTCGTTTCGCAGGAGCTCGCACAGCGCTTGTTGTTGACGCTAATATTTATAAAAATTAAAAAGGCAAACTATTTGACGTTAAGTGACAAAAGCAGGTCCGTCTTATAAAGGACTTGAAGAACATTCAAAATATGCAGAAAACCTGGCCGAGATTCTATAAAAGCTTGCGAAAAGGAAATGTAACGAAATATTTCCATTGAAGCATAGCAAGATGCAGCTTCTTTTCTATAACAACACTGAAGTTAACTAACATACACTTTCCTCGAAAAAATGTAGAGCCTTCATTAACCTAAAAATTAGCATAGTAGCATAGTAGCACGTGAGTGAAAGTCTAAATTCGACTTCCAATGAAACGAAAGTGCTATTTGAACAGGTACAATTCGCAAAATAGTCTCGCTGTCGCAGTCATGATGATGAGTTGATGACATACACACAGTTGGAGGGTACACTTAAAAAAACAAGATAACAGCGATCGTAAAAATTAAAAAAATAACAATGATCAAATCGTGAATGTGCCTCGATAATACCGTGAATTCGATTAATAACAAAAATCTAGATTTCGACAAATCGAGTCGCTTGCGCGCTGTTTCCTAGGCAACGCGGTGCCATGCTCAAGGCTGATGTCGAATTTACATAAAATGGAGAGGAGCTCCGGGTTATTTTTATGATAGACGTTAGGTAATAAGCTAATGACTCATTTTGATCATACAAAGTATTAATTCAGCGGATCACCCGCCGTGATATTGGCTTTTTTGGGCCGTTGTTATTCTAGACGCAATCAGACAGTGAGAAGCAATTCTTGGTCACGTGCATTTGATATCAAGATTCGGCAGGGTCATAACCTTGTCTGTGGCAAATTCTTTGAATACTCTCCAAACACTGCCTCAAGCCAAAAATGACAATATGGTCGAAGAAACGATAGTACAATATTTTACCATTCATACCTTCACAACCCAATCACAAATGCCTGCGTAAGACTCCATATCCATGGCGATAACTCGAGAATCGTCACAGATAGTACGGCCAAAACCGTCGCGTGTGCGAACTGCTTATCGACTGGCATCAAAGTTCAGCCAGACGCACCAGCTAACCGAAATTAGATTGCATTTACCTTTGCCAAACACCGACGAAACACGACCAGGAAATCTTCGAAGACATCGCCGGTCACTCCCGTGAGTTCCTCCAGCTCCAGAGACATTGTATCTAGTTTACAGTTTCCGTAAATAAAATAATTATAATCAAACTAAAATTAAATCACAGACAGTTTTCTTTGGGAAATCAGATTCGAGCGGATTCGAGTGCGCGTATGGCGCGCGCGCGCTGCGCGTATATTTCGGCCGAGCAACGATATCACACTGAGCGAGCGGTGAGCGGCCGGACTCAGTTGGAGTGTAAAGCATCAACCGGTGGCGAGGGAACCGCGTGTCGTCATAGCTGCCGACCGACGAGGTGAAGCGAACCGCGCTTCACTGGTTCCGAGCAGACGACCGGGCCCCCGATACCGATAGCGACAGCCGCCTGAACCCACACTCCGATGGCCACTAGCTCACATACACCACACCACTATCGCTATTTGAAGAAACAACAGCTGATAAGCGAACCGGGGTCGGTCGGAGCGCAAGTTCGCTGGGGGCTTGGCCCTTACGTCGCCGCCGATATGACACACTTATAGCAACAGGTGTTGGCGGTGCACGCGACGTGAACCAACCCAACGTGAAAGTAGTGTGCAGTTTATCGACCAAGAATGTGAAAAACGTTTCTAGAATGTGAATAAAACATGGACTGAAACTCAAAGGGCACTGGTAAATAAAATTAGCAAAAAAATTACTTTGTTAGAGATCAACGTATACAGACTGGCGAATATAAAGTAAATAAAAGTATGAACTTTTATGTCTTGTTGTAATAATTCAAAAGGCAATGAAATACGCAGATGCAATAAAATACGCCGACATCGTACATACCTGTCTTTGCAGAGATATTTATAAAACAAACGGATTTTCCATCACAAAAGGAATAGTATCCCCTTTCCTTGAAGGAATTTAACAGAACAATGTGGAAAGTTACACATATCGTCCGTCGCTCGAGAGCAAGCAATTCGATTAACATTCGATTGACGCCGGGAAGCCTCGAAAGTATTGCGCCTAACGACATGTACAGACTGATTTAGCCGAGTGGTTTGCGTGAATCCCATTGAATTACCGACAAGAATCTTGCACAGATTCTTGCACTTGCAGAAATTGTCTTAGGAATCAGTATGTGATGGTCTTTTCAACTTGTAAAAGGTGAAATTGCAAGATTGGTGTAACTAGTATCTAATCTGTCATTGTATCTATTTTTTTATACTATAAAAACTACGTTTGTTTGTATGTTCTCTAAGGCCTTGAAAACGGTTGAAAAACGACTTTAGCCTTCATAATTATTCTTCATCGTTCTTCATCAGACTGCATTATTAAGACCAGCGGGTGATCCTATAAAGTTTGGTAGCGATAAGATCGACAGAAATCGAGGCGGGTCGCTAGTAGTGTATAAAAGTAGAGAAAAGTAGCTCAGCCTTGTATTATATTGTCTTTTCTGCCTGGACCCATTTATTTGCTTTGGTCGTAATACATATATGCCAAAAAAAGATAAAGAACTGAAATGCGAATCAACAATACAGGAACTGAATTCTTGGCAACTGATCAAAAGATGATGGCAAGGTCTTGTAAGTCTACAGCTACGAATTTACGTACTAAAGAAATAGGATCAATCATGCTTATGCTTTTTTATTGTGATTTGTGACTAGCTTATGCCCACGACATCGTACGCACCTACGCACAGAAAAGGATTTAATTTGTGAAACGAGATTTATCGGTGACTTTTCTCTATTAGGGACATGTCATTTATTCGTGTTTTTTGTATAGCATAGCAGAATACCAGAGTATACGAATAGAGCAAAAATCTGTTTATGATAGCCCACATATGTAGGTCTTATTTGCATCAATCTAGGTCTTGGGGTCAAGACACCAATGTGTGTATCAGACTTTGGACACAAAGCTGATATTGTAGCCAATGTGTCACGCAGTAATAAGGTTTAATATTGGCCAGTTCTGAAGTCAAGCTTAGACCCAAAGTTAAAGCAATTTCAGACCGCCGCATAAAGCGTCAAACAGACAGAGGCGGCCTGACAAGGCGGCCTACTGTCACTGACTGTCAGCCGCAGCTCCAGCCGCGGCGACAACACACTGCCGCGGCCATTGACAGAGGCGGCCGGAAGCGTCAGCAGTGTTGCCACATTGGGTTTTGAAAAGGCCTAGTTGGACAAGGTAGAACGGGCTAGATATACCAAATTTTAGCATCAAAAGTGGTGCTAGAAAAAAGAGACTAAAAATAAACACTTTTAACGGGGGAAAATCTGCATTTTGTGTTCGCATTTACGTAGGTATATTTCGGGCAATTACAAATACATTACTTACAAATTGATTTTCGAAGAATGATCACGATCCATACAAAATTAACCCAGCCCCGGCGCAAATTAATCATATTGAATAAATGTAGTTGTTTTGTTATTTTATGTAGGTAAGTACTTACATAAATTTTCAGTAAAAAAAATTATACAATATTTCTGTGGCTAAGTTACTAAAGTTGCCAAAGTTAAGATGTATTGTCGTTGACAACAAATGACGAAATCAAGAAGACAAACCACAAACCGATACGTAACTACCATCCCCCAATCGAACACGTTATATTTCGGTCGGACGAGGTTGGGCATGGTGTTCGTCTTGCCGGATTACAGAAATCTCACCAACTTCCAGTATGTCTGGTGAGTCGGGTCTGATCTCTGAAAGTAGGTAATTTTTTTTTTTATATAAATAAAAAGGTATATAATAAAAAGCCTTTTAATCCATGCAAAAACTAAGATGCACACAAAGCTTAAAGAAAGAGAAAAAAAAGATAAGAAAAAAAAAATGTTATTTACACGTATTTCACTTATTTTTGAAAAAATAAGTGAAATCGTGAAAGTGAAAAGTGAAGTGGAATCTTCATCGAAATCTTCTTAAAATAATATCTGCTGGCTGAAGTAGAGCAAGTTGATGGCTGATTGACATCTGCTTTTTTTGACAACTTATAAATTATTACAAAAACACCACATTAAAAATGCTAGATCTAGCCCGAAAAGTGCTAAAGTGGCAACATTAAACGTCATTCACCATTTGTCAACGCGGTACTAGAGATGAGCAATGAATAATTTTATTCAGTTAAATTAACGCGTTGAAAAAATATAACATTAACATCGTTAAAAAATATTCTTCAAAACGTTAATCGATAAATCCAATTTCCGGTTTGCATTTCTTAGAATTTAACGTCATCTATGAGAATATTGGTACATCATTCATTGATTGGGCCACAAAAGTCTTCGAATTGTTGTTATAATTATTATTATTATTTGTTTTATTTTATTATTAACATAAATTTAACTACAATTTAAACTAAATATGCCCTTAAAACCAATGCGGTTTGTCTAGGACAAACAGTTCTCACCCCTAATTAACTTAAGTTTGCCATATTATGCCTAAATATAAATATTTAAAGAAACGTTGATTTATCGACCAAGCAATTTTAAACAACATGATAATTATTTTAAACATTTTATTCAAAATGTTTTTTAACAGTTATCAGTTTATTTTTTTTAACGTTTAATCCCATTTCTAAGCGGTATCCGCGGCTGACGTAGCTTGTTGTAATAAGTGGTCAAGTGCAAGCCGGGCTCGCGCACTAAGGGTTCCGTTCCAGCATACCAAATAAAATACAAAAGTACAAGGTTGGTATCGAAAATTAGACAATACTAGAGTCTTGCGCAATTAGTAATTACCTAAACTTTTACAGTTATCTTTCCACAAACGTAACTTGATATTTATTATAGTACTTTTAAAAAAATAAATATTATGTACGTATTTCAGTCTCTGGCAGCCAAATTACGAGCTTTGTTTAGTTTGGGGTCAGATGACTGTGTGTGCAAGAATGTCTCGTTTTTTTATTTCAAACAAAGATAACTTACCATCACCTCATGTCTCTCACTCATCCGTCTGTCTTTGAAGGACAGGCAATCAGACGAAGGGACGGACAGAGGGCGTAAGCTTAATAATATGGTTCCGTTTACAACGTTAGGGTACGGAACCCCAAAAATGTTTCCGACGCGCGGCCAGCCGCCTGCAAGCCGCGTGGTGGCCGCGCCTGTGTGAAGACTCCCATACATTTCAATGAAATACAACTGGCCGCTCTGTCAGCCGCCGCGCCAGGCCGCCTCTGTGTGTTTGACGCTTTAGGCTCCCGTATTGGTCTGGTGCTATCTGCCGCTACAAAGTAGCCTGTGTTCAGCCTATACGTAGCCAGTATGTAGGTAATCCAGGCCGAAAGCTATCCGTCGATCTGTTTGAGAGTGAAGAAATAACAAACAGACACCCTAACAAATAAACCCTCAAAAATGACACCAGTTGTTTGTGATACTATTTTTTTTTTTTTGTTAATGTGTGTTTATTTTTTGTGTGTATAATATGTGATGATGTGTTCGTTATGTTCGTTTTGTAGTATTGTTTAAGTCCTATTTTAATGTAATTGATATGTTTTTTATTATTTTTGCTTTATTGTTTTTTATTATTATATTACGCGACATCCGTATGTGACGTCACCTGCCGGTTCCAACGGATGTAAATTAATAAATATTTGTCTATTGTCTAATTAAACATTTATGATATAAGTGGTATTTAGCCACGCGAGCCGATGCAATCAATTGGAAGCTACATGAAAATCTGTGTTATGGATGTTACTAGGCCAATGATGATACTTAAAGAGGAAAGTAGAAGAGAAGAGAGAAAATAATTTTCCAGTCATTCATCATTTTATAAACTCGATACAATCATTGGCAGATCCAGGATTATTGTTTTAGTTCTGAGAGGGTAATCTTTAAAGAGAGCAAAAGTAAATACAAAAGCACTCTTAAGACATGAAATATACAGGCGGACGTAGACGAGGATACGGCGCGGACAAGGCGTGAGCGACGCGGCGCAGACATGCTACTTCAAAGTTTTCACACCTGAATCGTGTCCGCGCGGTTTCCTCGCCTTATAGACCTACCATACGGCCCAATTTCCTACAGCTGTGCGTACATAACTGAGGCCTGTGCGTACTGCGCCTGCGCCGTGTGGTAACGAAACGATCGGCTCTGTTAAGTACGCGCGAAAAAGGATGTGCATCATTCTTGTCGAAGTCGTCGGCGTCTTCTCCACACTTTTAATTGCGCAGGCCCAGGCAGGTGAGGTTGGCACGGTGTACAACACGGTGTACACGGTTTTACCAACCACACGCTAGTAGTTCCGTGTTCAACCCGGGCCTACGCAGTTACGAGTAACAATGTGGTGAAATTGGAGCGTATGGTAGGCCTGTTACGTCCAGCCTGTATATTTCAGGTATCGGTGGATAAATCCGTCGTTCATAGCTAACACGCTTTACGTTGGCTCGGCGCAGCGCTCGCGATTTCGACGCTTGCCGATAGCATTCACACGCAGATTCGTCCGTAAATTTGTCACAAGCGATTAATTCGGCGGATCGGTACGCGTGTGAATGGTGGCCTTTATAATGAATTTGTTAGCAAGTGGATACAATGAACTGCAATAAAACGATCAGTATCTGGCCATAAGGCGGTCGCAAACTTTGACCGATAAGTTTAATTTTTTAACAACAAACTGTACTCAAAAAAGATACAATAGCATGAGTGAAGCTAAAGGCGACTTTGAACTCTAGATAAGAAACCGATTACGTTGTCTATATTAATTGGCAGTGTTACGGAAATTTTAGAAGAACCGAAGTGCGATCTTTCGACACTAAACATCCGGATTTTGATGATAAGCATTTACATGACTTTTCAAAATTTTTGAATTAGCATTTTTATTCTTGACGTGACAACGTGAAATAAATCGAGTAACGCCGGCCTCGCGCACGAAAAAGGATGACTCATTGTCCCGTTACGATCAGAGCGAGAGCGCTACACGAGAGAGCGAAAGGCACGATCGGCTTGAGCGTCCGGCTTGCGCCGAATCTATCTTTCTTCCTCCCTATTGGCTTAGGCGTCCGAGGAGAAGGTTCCATCAGTGTTTTGTTATGATGTTGTCACGTTAAACTATCGTCCGTTGACCGACTTTACAGACAACCAATTTTTTTTCTTATAAAATGATTTTTGCTAAGTTTGCCTGGAAGAGGTCGCTGTTAGTGGTAAGTGACGTGAATTCTGACGTGAACAATAAAGAGTTAATGTATCTATCTATTTTTGACAAACTATGAAAGTCCAGCCTTTTAATTACGCCGCAAATATTAACCGCACTTTGGACCAGAGATAAGCATCCAAACCAAGTATTAAGACTTCAAGAAAAGAAAAGGTTCTCAATTCGGCTGTAAGTTCTTTAATAATCAAGAAACGAGAAATTGTGGGGAAAACAGTATGACGCAGCTGTAGTAAACACAAGCCTAAATAAACACAAAAAAATAAAATCCCCACTCGGAAACTTCATAATCAAATTAATAATTGGAATAATCGATAATTAATCATTTATTTAAATCTCGTTTGTTTTGTTTGTACAAAAACCCTCTGGTATATTACGATGAACGTGAAATCACTAATTGCTTATAATTTTCATCATAAATGTTTTATAAATGCACCACATCGGCAAACAAATCAACGAAAATCCCGCAAAACATGGGTCAAGAGAGTTCGTTAGCCTTGATTTTTGGTTGGAAGAAATAGAGGGCAATAAAACGATAGACAGTGTAGTCCACAAGATTACTAGTCTAGACTAGACTAGACTACACACACCCCCTTACTAATAAAGGTTGTATAGCCCCTGGCGGATTTCGCTTAAGGGCGCGTTCCCACTTTGTCGTGACGAAAGACAATCGTGTAGTTTTAAGTGTCGTGGCTTATTTATCTAAATGTAGGTATACACATAAAGGACGACACGATTACTTGTCGTCTACGACTTTTTTTGCGGTGACGACAGATTGTCATGACAGTGGGAACGGCTAGCACGATAGACGTAAAACGATAAAAATGTCAATTTGCGACTAGAACATGACGGCAAATCATGTGTCGTTGTTGCGACTATCTATCCTATCTTTTAATAAAGTAATATTTTATTAAAATTTCGTCTTCGTCCATTGTACTCAGGAGCATAAACGGAATGCTGATCTCCAGGAGAATGTAGTGGTGACTGTAGAGTTTGTAGCTTGCTATTGATGTGCAAACGACATAGCCAGTGCCGTGAAACGATAAAATGTTGTCGCGATCCAATGGGAATAGCTAGAAGCAATAGGCGTCCGACGATAAAGTAACTGATACGACATAGTGGGAACGCGCCCTAAGGTCCGGTAAGCCCGAGCCTAGTGAGGCCAGATTTTAGGGGCGGCCAAAAATGACAAAATAAACGGTCAAGTGCGAGGCGGACTCGCGCACCGGGGGTTCCGTAAGAAGTTGTAAGTTAGATAACTTTAAGCAGTACATTATTAATAGGTTAACTAGAATAGGCACTATCGGTGCTAGACGCTGCGAACCACTTCAAATCCAAGTAAGATATACTCCTCAGTTTCTTGCCTGTTTTTCTTGGCAGTGGCTCTTTTTCCAAACAAGGTGGTAGAGTAATTTTTATAACTTTGTCGTTCATAAGTGTATCTTCAATCCCAAATTGAAGAAAAACATTTGATTCAATTTAATTGAGTGTTTTGTCTTTCTTTCTTTAAATTTTTAACTCGATTGAAAAAGACAAAGACAATAAACTTTTCCGAGACTAAACAACGATTATTAGTGAAAATTATACTGGGTTTGAGTCTCCAGCCAAAAACCGCACAAGCAGACCCAAGCTTGGAGGTAGTCTAGGCGAGGCAAGGTGAAAAAGCACAGGTTGGTGGACTGCGTTTTTTTAATTTAGTTTTTTTTTTCGGATAGGAGAATTCATCACGAGTGTTCCTAGCTTTAATTGTTGTTTTTTTTTAAATTGTACATTTTAAGAAGCTTGGTATACTTTTAGCCTATTGTAACATTTCTGTGAATTGCTTTTTGGTAGGATGATATGATCAATCCTCTGCGTTTTAAAAGACGTGTCAACCATTATGAAGTAAGTAATCAAAGTAAGTCAATCGTTAAAGTGTTGAAAGGAGACACAACTTAACGATTAAGACTTAAGCACGTGGTTTTCCTATTCGATGATGACAAGTTCAAGTTCAATTGAATTTGTAGTTGTATAAAAATTCAAAGAGTATAAAAATACAAGGTGTTACAAAAACCCTGTTGTATCCGCGGAGGAGGATGCAATTTTATGCTAGTTTTAAATTAAGTATTTACTCTACAAATTTGAAACACACAGCGCGCTCCGCCCTCCTAAAAGCGTGAACGCAGCCACTAATCGCGTCGGTTTTATTTGTAAACTATTCGCGTCGTACCGCTACTTTCTTAGAATAAAAGCCTCCAACATATGATACAGATTTGTTAACATTCATGTAGAATTTCCTTTCTTTCTTACGTTATTAAACCGGTAATAACTCTTGCTATTTTTAACTTGCATTTTTTTTTCGAATTTTTGCATGAATACTCATAAGTGTGTATACACGCCCTTCAATTATACAACAGGGTTTTTGTAACATGCTGTATAATTGTGTACAAATCATAATTTTCATAGATCATAGATAGATAGACTTTCATAATTTTCTTTATGCCACTGCTCTGTAAGTCTCTCTTACTGTGCCATCTACCTCAGTCCTGTGCCAATAGGATCCTAAGATTCGACTTGACAAATCTACGTAAAAATATAATAGCTAATTTCGATACGAAGAAAAAGAACATAAAATTGCACTTGTAAAGGCTAGAAAAACACCTTAATAGTAGCAAAGATTTTTGAATGGAGTGACCGCTTTATGCCGGTCACATGGACGGGACGTCACGCGGCAGTCTGCCAGCTACCTGCCAACTGCCGGATACGAAACGACCAGACAACCTACGCTTTGTAAATTTAAATAGTAAATTAAAACTTTTATGGCACAACTTTTTAATTTAAATATATATAAAAAATCGTAACTTTGAGAATGACTTACTTTTTGAAGTGTGGTGTAGTACGTAGGGCGTATTCCGGGCATATAATCTAGCTAGTGTGTATCTTTAAACGACGGTCACATCCTAGGATATCAATGTACTCATCACTATGACCAACGTTTACTATGTGCAAACCCTAAAACAGCGATAAAAACAGCTGTTCCATACAAAAAGTTTACTGATCGTCGACAAAATGTATGGAACAGCTGTTTTTTCTCTAGATTCCAGTTTTTGCCCCATTATGAAAGTTGTATCATAATGAGTACAATGATATCCTAGAACATACCTACCCGTCGTTTAGAGATACACTGTGTACATGCAAATAATTTACTTTAGTGACTGTTATACGAAGAGGAAGTCTCAAAGGCAAGGCAGCTTTTTAAAGTGAAAGGCCAGCCTTGGTAAAGGCCGTGCAGCGCGCACCTTTACATTCTGTTACCTTTCAATTTCAAGTACAAGTTTAGTATCGACCGGGGGGCCTACCATGAAATCTTACTGCCGTGACGGTTACGTTTTGCATACGACGCTGCGCGACCGCGGACCTTATTGCGCGGCGATACGATCCGACAACAAAACGTAACTATTATGTAACGGTAGGCCCCAGCTATGATGTTTCCTTGAATTCTCGTGTTGCATTCGATCGCTCATTGAATGATTTATGAGTTGTTACGTCTGCGAAGGCGGGTTCGTTTTACGTTTGTTTAATAAAACGTATTAGTATTTTGTTTATTTTGGACGGTACAGAGTACAGTGCTGATTATACTTATTGAGCAGTTACCTACTTAAGATTATATGCTAATTGACGTTAAAATATTTTTTTTTGATTTATTTAAGTTAATAACATACATATGCATTAAAATACAACTCTGCCAAACTGCGTAGCAGTTTGTAGGCAGAAATTTACTCTCATTTCATATTTATATTGTGGTACAACGAAGCATCATGAATAAATCAAATATTTGAAAAAACAAGTCTAAATTACATTTGTCAGAATGTTGAAATATTACATATCGTCACGCCTTTCCTCCGAGGAGGCTGGCAGAGGTACAACACCTACACTTCGCCGGACGATATTCAGGACCAAATGTGACAGGGTCGAGCCTGTCGCCATATACCGGGCTCCAGTCATGTAGCCGATGACATAATGATGATATTTACAATACGCACATAATGTTCACAAAATAAACAAATTGGTGCGTGCCGTCGCCGTCGGCTGGGTTTGAACGCGCTTCCTCTCGCTTGAGAGGCGGGCCTCTCTAACTAGTCTATCATCCCTAAGAAATTTAATCTCGCTGAAATATAAACAAAATACTTCTATTTAATATATTGACAACTAACCAATAGTTTATTAGTAACTATACTCGTAGTTACCAACAAATTGCCTAAAGAGTAAACAGGATAAGTACCAGATATAGGAATATTCTAAACGGTGTCGCAGGTGATATGACGGAGAGCCCGCAACGTCGCGGCGGCTACGTCGCGACGGCTACGAATGACTCAATCACTTATTGTGATAGGCCATATCGCCGCTCATTAGGGCTGTACACACTATTATCTTACTCATATTATAATATGCGTAAGATTATCCCTCGAACTGTGGGTGTTGTATTACAGCTCTGCCAGCCTCTTCACGGGAAAGACGTGACAATATACTTTTATTATATTATATGCACCAGTTTGTGAGCTTGTGTGTCAGTTTGTTACGAACGGATGACTGGTTTTGGATGAAATTCGGGACGGAGATTACTTTTGCCCTGAATTTACAGATATGGGTGCAACGAATCCTACTAATATTATAAACGCGAAAGTTTGTTAGAATGGATGGATGGATGGATGGATGGATGGATGGATGGATGGATGGATGGATGGATGGATGGATGGATGGATGGATGGATGGATGGATGGATGGATGGATGGATGGATGGATGGATGGATGGACGTTTGTTACTCTTTCACGCCAGAACGGCTGAACAGATCTGGATGAAATTTGGCACAGAGATAGATTACAGTTTAGAATATCACATAGGATACTTTTTAACCGCAGGGCGCAGCTGGTCTTTCTATATACATAAATAGAAATGAGTCGCCGAAGTGTATGTACTTACGCGCATAACTTGCGCACGACTGCACTGCACTGAATTGGATAAATCTTTTATTCTTGCGTTTGTTATTGTCCGGACGAGGTTTGTATAGTGATTCGGTACAGACCAAGCCCACGGGCGCCACAGACTACGCGGCGTCCCGTTTCGTTTCAACAAAATAAAAACGAGACGCAGCATATCGTTGGCCTTCGTTTGCTTTGGTCTGTATGAAGTATGAAAGAAAATATATTTTTTTAAATATTACTGGCGGTAGGAAGTTCGCCGGTCAGCCAATTCAAAATAAAACTCACTGTATAAACATTGAGTTTTATTTTACAGTTGCAACAGAGAGCAGAACATATAATCGATATGAGAGCGCTCCGTTTTACCTCATATGTTTGTATTCGCCTGGGGCAATCGTTATTTTCCCCCTGCTTCCCTGTCATTATCCGAGCTTTGCAGCGGCTATGCCGATGCAAGGGTGGCGATCTAGCGATGGAGTTATTCTTGGCCCTCAGGGACACAATGGCTGACAGCCGCAGCCCTAGGTTTTATTACATAAAAGACGTCATCAGGGCAACCTGGTGCTAACGCGCAACTGACGGTCGCCTCCTGACTCCGAGACACACCCACCGATTACGAGCTGGTTTTCACGCCACTGACCACTTGTGATAATGATGTTGGCTCCGTTACGACGCGGAAAGTTAGAATAACAATATGCGTAGTGGCCACTGGCTAGCCCAAGTTTCAAACATTGAGCCCTAATCGTTTACCCTAAGTAAACATAAACTCTCAAACTCTATAGTTACATAGGCAATTAGGCCTTTTGAATATTTGTAGAGTGGTAAGTGTTCTATCAAACTTCCACAATATAAGTAGAGCAGAAGTAAAATTGCTCGGTTTAAAGCTACTTAAAAACTATATTCGTTTCTACGTTTCTAGACTTATGATTATAGCCGCACAACAAAGGTCTTTGAAACTACTTTGCATATTGGATGAGTTATTGCTCAGTAATCTGTAGGAATACATTTGTTAAAATGCTATCAAAGTAGCATTACGGAGACGGAACTAGGGCACGAATAAAACCATGATCCAAAAAAACAAGGTCTAGCATTCGGGAGCAAACACGTCACTCGTCGCCGTCTCTTTCGAACTAATTGTAAATGACTTATTTCGGTCTTGCTTAAGCATCGATTGACGTCACTACGTGTTGCCCACGTGACCGGAATGCTATACCTGGCGGAGTATACCAATATACCATCAATACATGAAATACATCAATAAAACCTTTCAGAATGTCGTCATAAGCAGATAGAAGAACGGATAACTGTATCGGTGGATACAGCGCTCCGGGAAGCGTGGCCAATTCAGTCTGATCTCGCGATCGGTAGACAAGCCTAATTTTTTACATTATCTGTTTAATTGCTACTCAAAATATATTTATGTAAAAAAAAGATTAATATTCACATTGCTTGGGTTTCGTCTGTTTAATACATAAGTTTTTACGACACACAATGATAAAGCAATTAATTCCAAACTGCGCCCTTTTTGCCTTTTACTAATCCGATTTGCCCCGTCTGGGATTTATGAAAGCCAGTCTACTTCAGACTAGATTTTTGGAAGCCCAATAGACAAATCCGATTAACTCTAAAAGCTGTTTAAACCAAAAGTCAAGCCGATAATTATTAAACGAACTTAAAAACCGGCCAAGTGCGAGTCGGACTCGCGCACAAAGGGTTCTGTATTATTATCTATAAAACGGCAAACAAAATCACGTTTGGTGTATGGGAGCCCCCTTTAATGTTTATTTTGTTCTGTTTTTATTATTTGTTACAGCGGCAACAGAAATACATCATCGACTGCCGAACTATCACGGTTCATGAGATACAGCCTGGTGGCAGACGGACGGAAAGCGGAGTTTTATTAATAGGGTCCCGTTTTACCTTTTGAGTACGGAACCCTAAAATCATCGAAAGTTGATTATATCACAAAAAAACAGGATGAAGATATCAAGGTAGTTATGGTTAGTACTATCTTAGTAGTGCCTTAGTAGTATCTTAGTAGTACTTAGTAGTGGGCAACACATAGTAACGTTAATCGATGCTTAAGCAAGACCGAAATAAGTCGAAAAAGACGATGACGACGACGAGTGACGTCATTACGTGTTTGCTCCCGGAATGCCGGAATGAATTTGCTAGCATTCCGGGAGCAAACAGCAAACAACTTGTTTTTTGGATCATGCATAACACAAGGACGCTTAAGTCGACTGATTTAAAGTCGATTATCGACTTGTCATTCGAGTTTGTACTGTAAAATGATCAGATGTCAAAATTCCTGTAGTCGCTATATGCATGATGAATTTTGATTATAAGTATGTATTTTTAATTTTCATTAATTTTCAAATTGTCATCATCTGCTATGGATGTAATTGGAGTCCGGTGTATGGCGACAGGCCCGCTTTGTCACATCAGGGACTGAATATCGTCTAACGAAGTGTGAGTGTCGTAATACACCTCTGCCAACCCGTGCGGTCGAAAAGCGTGACCATATGTATTAAGTGATATATTTTCTGTACTGACAGAATATTTACTACATAGCTAGGTACCTGAGCAATCGGCATATTTTATGACCACTATAAGTAGTCGCTTAGGCTCTATTATATATCTGATAAAATATCTATTCATCTCTCTCTCTCTCTATTTTTCTTCTTAGCTATGTATCTCACATGGTGGTGAGACCAGCCTTCCTACATTTTTTCCTCCACTTCCACATTTTCCTTATTTCTTTTCCATCATCATAAAAACATTTATAATAATAGTCCTACTTAAAATAACCTAAAGTTAAGTACTAGTAATAAAAGAACTGTGAATTTGAATGAACACAACGTAGCAATTGTCCATTTTCAACAAAACACGGTACGACAAATCCAATAACCATTTCTTGAAAAGAAATAGCAGCCGGAAACTCGCGCTGAAAGAACGTCATTTCCATTCCAATACAAAAATTTACCACAAATACATAACCATAGGATTCATTTTAGAGCATCAGATAAACGTGACCTTTAGATGTTCAGTCTCGTGTCTAAAATTCTAGCCTTGATTTTGGAAAAATATGTTTTCAAATAGATATAGATTTTATTCGCAAGGCGTCAGCAGTGCGATAGAAGAGCGGGTCAGAAGTGACGTGGCTTTGTAAGCGAGTTGTACGGGGACCCCGTTTAAAGCTCTTAGCGTGAGAAAAAAATACAAGCGATTGAGATTGGCGACGATTTTAACTTGAACTAACTAAAGGCCGCTTGCAGGAGCTCGGGTTATCTTTTACTCGGACTTAACTCTATTAACCGCTAGTCAGAGGAAAAACTGTTAAGTCGTATTGCGCCACCAAGAGGTAGGAGTTAACCTAACATTAAAGTGACATTTATAACCACCTGCTCGACAATGATCAATATCACGTAGCCTGAACGTACAGCAAGGCATTGCCTCCCTAGGTAGATAAAGTTGTATGAAAATCCCTAAGGAGTTCCCGAGCACAGGGGTAAAATTGAGTGATAACTTAGGATACGGACATAATAAAAGGTGTTTTCACACCACCTGCTCGACAATAACCAATAACATATCACGTACTTTCAACGTAAAGCAAGACATTTCCTCTCTAGGGAGGTAAAGTTGTATGAAAATCCCAAGGGAGCTTTCGAGCATAGAGGTTAAAATTGAATGAAAACTCAGCATACGGGCACTGTAAGAAGAGTTTACTCAAAAATTGAACTGGTCACCAAGAAAAAAAAAAAGAACGCAACTGGACCATGAGCTTCAAGAAATTTCAAACAAAAGACGGTATTTGGTGTAACATATTTTCACAGTTCCTTTTTATTGCCTTGCAAGAAAGAGAAGGTGTGAAAAGTAGAGTATTCACCTCTAGGATAAAGCAGTGTCTTTCCCTCGGGCAACTTGAACCCCGCGCTTCACTTAGGACTCTAAATAATTGAAAATCGAACTGGCCACCACAAAAAAAGAACTAAGCTGCATGAAATTTAAAATAGTGTTTTTTGTATGTAATATGGTACGAGTATTTGTCGCCGCACGTCGAGTGCACTATCCCGTGTAAAGTTAATGAAGTAGTTCTTGGTTATAATGATAATCAAGCGATTGCGACAATAAATCATGCCTATTTCCCATTTCAGTGTGTAACCTTCACTGAAACTTCAAGTGGAGTTTTGTAGGAAACACGAAAAGTCGCGTTTCGAAATGTGTGTACCATTTACCCACACTCGTGCAAGTCAACGAACTGATAAAAGTTAATAATCCACCGTTAGTACACTTTAACACTAGAAGAATCACAAGTTTTAGAAAATAATACAAAATAACGACGCCACAATTTTGGTTTCAAGACTGAACTCCAAAAAAACGTTGTTTTATGTAACATATTTTCAGAGCTTCTTTTATTGCCTCGCAGAAAGTGTAAAAAGTAGAGTACTTATTCACCTTCAGGATAAAGCAAGTCAAGGTAAGATCAAGTCACTCATCATCAACCCCTCGCTTCACTCAGGACTCTACATAACTCCCTCGCTGCTCTAGGGAGTTATGTAGAGTCAACTCTAGAATCCGTCATTACGCCCAGAGTTCAATAAACCGCCCGTACCGTAAGACACTGCTTATCCCTCTCGGTGCATGATCTACTATTAAACTCTAACAGCCTTAGAAATAAAGTTTTAAAACATGTGTATACACATTGTGTAACACAAAAGCCAAAAAATAAAAATATTTTGGACTTAAACGTTGTGTACAGTTCGTGTACAGATGTAACAAAATCAAAGGAAAATAAACACTCGTTCCACGGCCGGGTACCCTCGTTTAGCGGGCGTGTACGGAGTCAAGATGGCGGATTTCACTCTAACAGCTGATCTAGACTCAGTAACTATCATGGAATCTGTGTCATTAGTTTCTTTGTCAAAATAAAAACGTTTATAGTTGGTAGTGTGACATTAGACACATTGTAGTGTTGGTAGATTGACATTTGACTGTTCCGTTCAGAAATTTGTTGTTAGTCTCCTACTCTAACCAAAAGAAAATGTTTTCCTCTAAAATATTTTTTTATCAACGAATTTTGGACAATAGATTCAAAAAACAACAAAATTTGATTAATCTTCCTTTACTAAAACGTAAATTTGAATTGAATTTAAAATTGTATGTGCAATGTTAAGAATTAGTGAGCTTTCTTAAAAAAAAATTATTAAAAACTATTCGGACGAAAAAGTTTCTGAACGAATTTACCAAAAGTTGCCAGGCGAAAAAGAAAAAAGTGTTAAGCATGTGTGTAAATACCCAATGCCGATTCACACTTTATTGCTCAAACAATAGTTACACGTTTGTGTAGCGCTTTTTACTTGCTACTCAATGTCTAACTGAACATTGGTTTAGCAGATGTTAATGCATTTTTTTATTTCTAAGGCTGTTAAGTTAATTGTTCGAAACCCTGCGTTTACAAAGTTAACTCCGTATCTTATGCAAGTGAGCCTAAGAGGATATCGATGTTCAAAATAAATTTGTCGACGGCAAAAGGTAAATCTGTTGATCTATAAGTACTGTGGTCGCACTAGTTTCATAGTAACAACGTTAGGTAAGATCTAAAAATAGATAAAATATTGAATTAGCTTCCAAGTTCGCACGGAAGAGATAATCGATATTCTCTCAACAGGTTTATCTGCCAAGTACAAGGTCCTATATGGCTTCAGCGTGATGCGATAAAGACGTTCCAACATGGTGAGTAGTGTGTGTATTATAGCTGTGATCCAATGTGCTCTGAGACGCGATAAGGGTGAACTTCTTTTACAACCATAAACTTACGCATAGTGTATAGGTTATCTTATTTTTTTATTAAGTAGTTTTATACATAAGAAAAAAAAACAAGTAACATGATTAAAAAGAAAAACAAAAAAAATCCGGCTGTAAAATGTTGTACCTTAGGTCATTTCCACTATCAAGACGATTCAAATGACACCCCACGTGTCGAAATATATCAAGCTGTTTGTAGGAGGGCGTGCCAAGAAACCTCATACATACATAAATACTTACATACATACATACACTCGAAAACATAACCCTCCCTCTTGCGCAGTCGGTTAAAAAAATACATAACTTAACATATCGTCACGCCTTGCCCCCGAGGGGTCTGGCAGAGGTGTGATACAACACCCACACTTCGCTGGACGATATTCAGTCCCAAAAGGACAGGGGGCGAGCCTGTCGCCATACAAAGCGCTCCAGTCATGTAGCAGATGACATATAATACGCACATATGTTCACACAATGAACAAATTGGTGCGTGCCGTCGGCTGGGTTCGAACCCGCTCCCTCTGACTTAAAAAAACTACAATCAATATAAAATCTTATTTAAATGAGGCGGCGCTAATCAAGGAGTATTGTGCGATTGTGGGTCGAGTGAGATGACCTTATTAGCACTGTTTCATTTCGTTAAAAAACAACGTTTACCCTTCAGAGAGCCAACATGTGGTGACACTGGTGACGTCACCTCGTCAATATTCGTCATCGTCCCTTTCGCACTATTTGTAAATGACTTATTTCGGTCTTGCCATGATCCAAAAAAAGCAATTCGGGAGCAAACACGTAATGACGTCACTCTTCATCGTCATCCATCTCTTTCGAACTATTTCGGTCTTGCTTAAGCATCGGTTGACATCACTACGTGTTGCCCACGTGAACCGAATGCTATACCTGGCGGAGTATATTATTATACCACGGGTCTTGCATGAGCATCGATTGACGTCACCACGTGTTGCCACGACACGTGAGTTCACGTGACCATTTTTGACTCGGAATGATACATGGAATAAAAATATACTCAGCCAGGAGTACATTTTTATACCATGGTTAGATGCATTTCACACTCTCACTTTATCACTAAGGTCTTTGTGGATGTGTCTCGGGGTGAAGTTTGAAGAACGGAATTATAATAAATCAGCAGTACCTACATGCTTACTATTTTTTGAAATAGTAATTAACTTATTTCAGTCATCACAAGTGTCAAATGTACATCCGGCTATATTATTTTTACCCGACTGCGCGAGGAGGAGGGTTATATTTTTCGAGTTTATGTATGTATGTGGGTACGTATGTATGTTTGTAAGTATGTAAGAGGATTCTTTGGCACGCCCTCCAGCCTAAACAGCTTGATGTATTTCGACATATGAGGCGTCATTTGAATCGTCTTATTAGTGGAAGTGACATACCGGGTGTAAGGAGACCGTTCTCGAAGCCGAAACGCCGTTATTATACTATCTATACACAACCCGAAACCACTAACTATTAGCCATATAACTGTTATTTTAAACTTTTAGAAATTTGCAAACCAGCAATGTAACGCGTTTATATCGCGGGGGTCAATGGTCGGCGCCAGTACCTACGGAAAGTGCGACGACGCGCCGCCGCGGGCCGCGCGCGCGCCGAGACAGCGGAGGGCGCGGGCGGCGCGGCACCTAGGTCGCGACCGCGCGCAGCTGTGTGCGGGCGTTCACCTCTAGCGTCAGCTGTTAGGCATTTAGTATTAGACTGCCGTTAGGGTACATTTTTTTTTTTTTTGGTAATTGGTGTTTAAACTAGCTTTTTAAAGCTTGTATAACTTGTGTCGATGTTAAAATATCAGATTTTAAGTTTAAAAAACAAGTCTTTTTTTCGCGTTTTTTTTAGTCGCTTTGTATTAGTAATCCCCACCACTATTCCCAGTTTTCGTTTTCGAGAACGGTCTCCTTACACCCGGTAGAGTAAGTACAACATTTTGCAGACGGATTTTTGTTTTTCTTTTTAATAATGTTACTTATTATTATAGTCTAAGCTTGCAGAAAAATTGCATTATTTTGATCGTAACTCATACCTATCTATTTTATCCTAATTAATGATAAAATAAATAGGTATCGCCGTCGAAGCGTGTGAAACTTGACGTCTCATTCATACTCGTATATGTATGCAGCTGATTTTCATAAAGATATGGTAAAATAGGCGCTATGAAGTGCTCATTTACACAAATACAACTACTATAGCCATTATCCGTGATCTTCAGGTGGATATGTCGCTGCCAACTCGCTTAATCAGGCGTTCAATTAACAGCCTAGCCATTTTACTAACCGGCGACGTTCACACAGCTTCAACGATATACAGCCGTAGCGACTAATACGACATTTAATAAACTGGCTGGCTGACGCTCGGCCAATTCATACAATTGGATGAATATTTGACAACAATATTATTTTTGACTGAAGAAATGTGTTTTGAATCAATTACAATAAAAATAAAATTATAATAAAAGCGATGATAGCCTAGTTGAAGAAGGCCCCGCCTCTCAAGCCAGAGGGAGCGGGTTCAAATCCAGCCGACGGCACGCACCAATTTATTCATATGTGCGTGTTGTATGGCATCTGCTCCATGACTGAAGCCCGGTGTATGGCGACAAGCTAGCCCCCTGTCACGTTTAAGACTGAAGTACCTGGATGACCGAGCTTTGCTCGGTATTTTTTTTTTTTTTAATTGTGTTTTTTGGATAATAAACAATTGATTTTAGTCTAACCTCAAAGCAAAGACTCATTGACTTCGTGTTACTTAACAACGCCATCTGCTGTTGTGTCGTTAAAGCAATTAGTTGCTCACAAAAAATAGTATTATTATTCGCCAATAGATGTCAGGAAGAGTCATATTTTTCAATTGAGACTACTCAAACGCCTCCTTTTTGTTATTTTTCTTCCAAGTTTATGTTTAAGTTGATTATCGATAAAACACGAATAAAATGACATTTTCTAAAAATGATTCCTAGCTAGATCGATTTATCGCCCCCGAAACCCCCTTTATACTAAATTGTATGAAAATCGTTGGAGCCGATTCCGAGATTCCAATTATAGATATATAATTATACATATACAAGAATTGCTCATTTAAAGATATAAGATAAGATATCGTCCGTCGAAGTGAGGATGTCGCATTACACGTCTGCCAGCCCCTCGGGGGAAAAGCGTGACGATATGTTATGTTATGATAATAAAATCCGAAAATCCATGAAACAAATCACAATTCTGATAGACATGATATTATAATAACCTAAACCCTCTGTTGCCCGACTCATTTATAAAAGCAAATCCGACTTGGATTGGTTAGGTAAGTAGGGTAAGGCGTGGCTCTTTTTATAAAAACCTAAAATCTCTTCTACTTATATTATGACTCGGCTAGGCAAGTAGTCAACGTTGTCGATCCAAGACATTTTGGCTAGCCGTTTGATTGAATGGCTGAATATCATCAGGAAGCTAGTTAAACGGCGCCGTTTAGTAAAAAGGCTAGGCAGTTATTTGAACGGCGAATAGTAGATATAATACTAATAGGCTAATAATAAACTAGTTGGCTGCGACAGATATATCGCGTTTTAAAGGGTTCCGCGACGACTCTCTGAATTTTCCATATAAACGCACTTGCCGAATTTCTTGGAAACTATTCGTCAGATGTAATTTGGCATGTACAATTAAATGAACTATAACTCTTTCCCTATTGTTTTTTTAAACGACTTTAAGATAAAATAAAGCTATGAAAAATATCCGCATTTGCTAGGGGTCACTTTTGACTGATTTATTTAATTGATAGACTAAACAAATAAAAAAAAAATTGCATAGGGAGGTTTTCTACATAATTGGCTTTTAAATTAATCAATAATACAAGGCACATTCTAAGTTAATTAAGAATGGTAAGATACGAGTAAGTGCGAAAGTCATAAGAAAAATATTGAAATTGCAATTTGTCACTCTGTAGATAACTTTCGAGGCTCATCAGTACCGTTATTTGCTCTCTTCACTTCTCGTCTTCTTTTAAACGAAATGACAATAGAAAACCTTTAGCCAACGCGAAGTTCGTCGAAAGTGTCCGCCGCACCCTTAAAGTTTGTCACACATGGAGCATATCTTATGTTTCAAAGTCAAGTCAAAGTCAAAGTCAAAATGTTTTTATTCAATTTAGGTATCAAAGATACACTTATGAACGTCAAAGTTATTTAAATAGACTCGACCGCCTTGTTCGGATAAAAAGCCTCTACTCAGAAGAACAGGCAAGAAACTGAGGGGCATTATTTTTTCAAATAATAAATAAATTAGTCTCACAAATTTTGGCTTACAACTAGGTAATATCTATAAATATTAGTGGCTACTTGGCGGAAGTGGAAGGCTCCAGACATCTTTATCTTCTAAATAATTCTTAACCTTATAATATCCTCTTTTCATTAATGTAGTTTTTACATGTGATTTGAATTTTCCCTCGGTGAGCCCTGTTATATTTTTCGGGATTTTATTGTAAAAACTAACGCAGTTGCCTAAAAATGACTTTCTTGACTTAGTCAGTCTAAATCTCTGTACAGCTATCCTATCCTTATTTCTAGTATTATAATTGTGATAGTCACTGTTCAATTTAAATTTATGTAGATTTTTGCGAACGTGCATAATATTTTCAAATATATATAAAGAAGGTAAAGTTAAAATATTTATTTCTTTAAATAAATCTCTCAATGATTCACGGGGACCCATTCCGTAGATAGCGCGGACCGCTCGCTTTTGCAAAATAAAAATGGCCTCTACTTCAGCAGCTGATCCCCACAGCAAAATGCCATATGACATTATGCTGTGGAAGTAAGCAAAGTAAACCATCCGAGCTGTAGTTTATCAAAGTAATACATTTAGTCAAAAAAGTATTGGGAATGGATGATTTGTTTATGGATCCAAATTCATTTTTTTTTTGTTGCTGTTAGATTGGCACAACTGTTTTCCATTTTGGCGCGGAGTTTGAGTTGCATCTGTTAATTATATTAAATACAGTGTTGTTTTTAGTTTTATCATATCTAGTGTGTATTGGGAATTTCATAATGAACAACAATCTAATAAAGAGTTTGTCTTAAATTTTGCATCGCCAATGGAATTTTGTGTTCGGAGTCACTGAATATGTTACAGAAGGCTTACGTCGAATCTACTTTATCAAAAACACGTGCTTATGAGTGAAACAAAGCGTTCAAAAGCGGTCGAGATGTGATGGAAGATTTGCCTCGCTCTGATGGGCCATCAATGTCTGCAACTGAAGTTAACATCGCAAAAGTGAAGGAAACAGTGTCTGAAAATCCTCATTCAACTTTGAGAGAGAGATAGCCGCCGAACTTTCTGTACCTCACGAGTCGATCCGTGCCATTTTAAATAATCACATGAGAATAAAACATGTTGCCGCTTCTATTCCCAAAAGACCTGAATTTTCTCCAAAAACTCAATCGCATGAGAGTCGCTGAAGACATGCTAGAACGAGTAAATTCCGACCCGATATTCATGAAACGCATTGTCACTGGTGACGAGATGTGGGTTTACGTGTTTGACATGCAAACTAGTCAACAAGCTTTGGAGTCGCGCCTTCCAACTGAACCGAAACCGAAAAAACCACGCCAAAGTCGATCAAAAGTCAAAGTCATGTTGACTGTTTTCTTTGACTCTCGCGGTGTTGTGCACTCGAAATTCTTGCCGGAAGGTCAAACTAAAATAAAGAATATTATTTGAGCTTTATGCGGCGTTTAAGAGAGCAAATTCGACGAATAAGGCCAGATTTGTGGAAAGAAAATTCTTAGATTTTGCATCACGATAATGCGCCGTCGCACAAGGCCATCATTGTGAACGAATTTTTGACCGAACAATCAACAGATACCATCGAACAACCACCATTTCCACCAGATATTGCTCCAGCCGACTTCTTTCTTTTTCCTAAACTCGAATTACCGGCAACCTTTTTCAATCGGTAGAAGAAATAAGGAGAATTCGCAACGAGAACTGAACTTAATTCCGGAAACAGCGATCAAAAAATGTTTTGACGATTGGGTTATTCGTTGGCGTAAGCGTATCGTTTCTGAAGGAGCATACTTTGAAGGTGATAAAATAAGTTTGGAGGAATAACCAACATTTTGTGTATTATTGATATTTTCCCGGTACTTTCATGACAGAGTAGTACATCCCGGGATGTTTAGCTTCACACGGCTGGTATTGAAATGTATTGTTACGCCAGACGCAGGCGATAAAGAAACTTTCCTTATCTGTGGAGATGTTTACAACTACCAATAGGTAACGCAGATTAGGCAGTAGTAGCACACGAGCCGCGCGTCCTATTGTTAAAATCCGGAACAAAAGAAATATTTCTGGATAGCATTTTTATGCTCTGTTTTTATCTATTGAATAATAGGGTGTTAATTTGAATCTTTAGTAATGTTCGAATATTCTAGATTAAACGCGTGGCTCCGGGAGATAAACAACTTTTTGTGTGCTTGTGCTATTGTTCAATCGAATTTTCTAGATCTCAAACTTATATAAATACGTGGACGACCAATGACTGAAGGACGACTGAATGAATGACGATGGCAGTCAGTTTTGATTACGCGTTCAAAGTGTCAACATCGAAGTAATTGTACGAATAGTGTTCAGAGCGTTATAGTGCAAAGTGCAAATGTATACTGTAGTGTCTTAGTGTTTATGTGTGTGTACTTGGTGAATAAAGTGAATCTTCGGATACATCAACTCTTCATTCCTTTTATCCCTAGCCAGCTCGTAACAGTATCTTTATCTTCATCCCATTGGTAAACAATTATGTATTGAGATGTATCGAGGTATCATCACTACATAGTATAAAACAAAGTCGCTTTCTCTGTCCCTATGTCCCTATGTATGCTTATTAAATCTTTAAAACTACGCAACGGATTTTGATGCGGTTTTTTTGAATAGATAGAGTGATTCAAGAGGAAGGTTTATATGTATAATAACATCCATTAAATAGTGGAGAAATACTGTTATTTCTGAGGTTTCTAATGTGATGTCGTTAATTATCTTTTTTGTCCGCTTACATTGCAAACGCAGGCTAAATCCTACGAGATTTATTAAATTAATGTACTCGTACTAATTATTTGTACACATTGAAAAGGTCTACAGAAAACTCCGCGATGGTATATGTCTATCTCTTATGGATATCCCACAATAACATTTTTTTGTCATTTACTTTTTACGACAAATACGTTTTTCTGTACTGTATTTAGTATCAGCATTGCACCCGTGCGAAGCCGGGGCGTGTCGCTAGTTATGTATATTTTCGTATCGCTCTGTATTTGAGATATACATTTCAGCTGTCATGTGTAGTCTCCGACCATTTCTATGTTAATATGAATCTACTAAAATGTATCGTGCAAAAAAATATTCTAGATGTAAATCATTGTAGTACAGCAGGTTACTCCTTATTATTATTAGGTTACACCATGACGCTACAAACAGACAGACACAGAGGCAGTTTTGCTTTAATATTATTAGGGCCCAGACTTTTGCATTATTTCGCTTGCACATTTTAATTCAGTACTTTCCTAAAAATTTGTTCTTATCATGAAAACTTGCTTGCATCAAGCAAAACAATATTTTTCAGAAACTTTAGTGTAATTTTTAGCAAATTTATCTATTGCGATATTTTAAAACTATAATCAGTGATTTTGTATCGATAAAAATATAGAAATTAGCGAGCTATGCGAATGTCTGCGTAAAGCTGCGTATCCACTGGATATGTACGAGGAAAACAGCTAGTCACGAGGAAAGTAATCCATACTAATATTGAATTGATCTTAAAATTGAAAGTAGCTCTGTCTGTCTGTCTCTTTATAGGCTTAACCGCTGAACGGATCTTGATGAAATTTGATAATTAGTTACAGTAATCACGAAATATCACGACATAAAAAAATATTCAAAAACGATTCGTTTCGTTTTTGAATATTTTTTTATTTGATTTTAGGGTGTGAGTACAGATAATATAATAAATAGAAAAGAGAAGAATTTACAGGAATACCTGCAGATTGGTCCCATTTGTTTCAAAGGCCAATACAGTCGGCGCAAAGATGTTTTTTTAAAATTTTTAAAGACTAGCGAGTTTTCGATTTTATTCAGAAACTAGCATCCAAAAACCTTCTCTGAGATATACTGCAACGGATCTGTCATTAAGATCTGTTCAGCCAACCCTACAATCAGATAGACAAACAAGAGTAGGCAAGGCATTCTCAAAGGGGTTATCTTCGCTACCCAATTGAATGAAGACATTGAATTTGAAATTAATATGACGGATTTTATCCTCGCGCACTGCGCATTTTCCTCCAACATTTCCTGTGGATGCAGCCAAAATATATGAATAATATGTACTGACCGTGGAGTGCCTCCAGAAGTGTATAAGCGCGTGGATGTCGGTGGCGGGCGCGAGCAGCATGTAGTCTCGCCATTCGTCGTAGCTGATGTTGAGGCTGCCGTCCTGATCCATCCTGGGGACAACCGCTAATGTGAACACACCCGAGCAATATACTACCTCTTTTTAACAGACTTCAAAAAAGGAGGTTCTGAATTTGTCGGAATCTTTCTACTCTTTTTACCTTCATTCCACTTAATTATGAGATTGGTACAAGTTAGTTTTACTTCTTTTACAAAAAAGAGGTTTTCAATTTGACTGTAATTTATTTAACCGACTTTAAAAAAAAGAGCAGGTTTTCAATCCGACTGTGTGATTTTTTTCCTGTATGTACGTTACGCGGTTAATCCGCCAATTGTGAATCGATTTAATTGATTAGTTTTTTGTTTGGTAGATCATACTTTAGAGGTGGTGGAATTTATATGAGAGGGCATATAAATTTAATCGAAATTAGTCAAGCGGCTTTTAAAATATGAATAAAAATCTAAAAATTGTTTACATGGAAGTCGGTTTTTAAGCCTTGTGTTTTATTTTATTATTTTTCGAATGATTTCGTTTTACTTTTTAACCGAGTGAGCGACCTACGATGGCGCGGCTTCAAGTAACCGATGCTGTGGCAAACAATCAATGTCTTCTTTTCAATTTGTGCACACAATCCTATCTTATGCATATAAGTTAAATTGATAACCGTCGAGTTATGATAACTATCCGAGCCGAGGCAGTAGTCGTAATGTACAATATAAATAAATCTGTCTCACAAATACGAGTAGGTCTTATCTATCTTTCGAAATAATAGCTATTTCGAAAGAAATAATAGCTATTTCGAAAAACAGTGAGATTTATAAGTCACAAGTTATATCGCACTAAGTCCTATGTTTATTTTTGATTGTATGATATTACATATACTTTTTTTATAATACCTATTATTGTTATTTTTTATTACTTACGTAATTTTTTATTTATTTCGTATACTTATAAGTTTAAACCTATAATATATATTCTGCTAACGTCTTTTTTTTTTTAGTCCTGGAAAGTTATTTTTGTTAGGATGCAAGATCTCTATGTTATTTATTTTTAAATTTCTGCCCATACAGATTGCCTGGAAGACATCGCTTTCAGCGATAAGGCTGCCGAATAAAATCTTGGTTTAGTTTAGGTTTATTGAATTATTTTATGTACCTACAGTTTTTTTAATAAAGAGTTGTTATATTCTGTTTTTTAAAACAAGAAACTTAAAATTAAAAGAAAAAGAACATTTTTTGCCTTTTTATAATTAAATTTTGATTTAAATAAGAATTGATAAAAAAAATGTAGTGTGCCTTTTAACATCTGTGAAATGGCTTGAAGATGAACTAACTTACAATGTTTGTATGTAAATCATTAAAGAGAGCGATTTAACATAATTAAAGCACTATTTGGCTAATGTTCATGATTGATAAATTAATTGGTAAAACTTCAAAACAACCGGCTTCTATTAAGTAACGTGTTTTTGACTTCTTCTAAATTTCTGCCATCCTTTTCTCACAAATGTAATGTGTGTTAAATTGAGAGAGACGCGAATAACTAAGAGCTGTAAGTAATAGACAGGTACGACAAAACACGTGAATGGTTTTAAAAATGGCTGAAAAACTGTGGACTGAATAAAAATTAACACAGTGCAAAAAACATGTTAGATAAAAACAAAAGATTTTAAAAATTAGAATTTTTGGAGAAGCATCTGTCGTACATTCTTCCCCAAAACAATCTAATTTCAAATACTATTTTTTTTTTAATTTAGCAAGTTTACAGCTGAATGAGTTTTTTTTTAGTTTGATGTTTTGATTGGTAGCATGTTTGACCTGCAAAGCCAACAAGCCTACGATTTCTCGACTTACCACCAAAAAATAGGCCATCTGAAACATTATTTTTCAACTTAAACTTAGACTACTTTTTTGAACTTAAATAAACCCGAAGAAAAATCAAGACTTAGATCAATCTAAGTACACTAGATGACGGAACACAATTTAGAAATCCACACACTACGCCAATAAAAAGAAACCCTACAAATTCGCAATGCAATAAACATAAAAAAAGTAAAAAAAAAACTTCGCAAAATTATAATCTTTACTCATATAATTAAGGTACCTTTTAAGTAATCTCGTCGCTTCAGTTTTGCTAACGGCAACGCCCAGATCTGCGAACGCTGTAATGAGCTCATCCAGATCCACTTTCCCTGCAAAATTTAACATCATTTTACACTCTATTACATAATCCCAGTATTTTATGTACAAGAAACTAGGTCGCCTGATGTATGTAGGACACTTTAGAAATGGTAAAAATTAATGCTAGTTTTAAACCTTAGAGACCTTTGCTTCACTGGGTCAAAAATAAAGTCTACATTTTGTGTCAGGGTCAAAAAAGCACGGAGTATAAAATATGCTCGTTAGATTTAATTTAATTGTCAATTAGTATTCGATACTGCCGTCTTGGTAATAAAATAAGTAATTGGTAATATAACAAAAAGGTAATTGAAGTTGAAATCTGAAAAACCGTACGTACCATCTTGGTTTTTATCTATTTGCTTAAACTGAAGCCTAAGATTTTTTTCGTGCTCCCGCACGTAGTGGATAAACTCCGAGAGTGTGATGTCTCCAGCTTCTTTCCATCCTGATTTTGCCAGGAATTTCTGCAACAAAGCAGATAATTACTAGCTGCATTGAAAACGGGGATTACGTAACTATATTTCAGGGCGATCCTCACACTGTTGTATCCGCGAGACATAGCGCGGGGCCGTGTTTTCTAATGTAGTTACGTATCAGTTTGTTAGGGTGGGCCATCTAGTGTTGTTCTTTTCAGTTATTTTAACAATCTCAGCTCTTTTCCGCTCAAAATATTGTCGAAAGATCAGTGTCATATTTCCGCAGGACAAAATAAATCGATTTACTAGGTAATAAATGACATTAGGAAATAATGAAAACTTTTTCCCAAAGAAACTGCTGTGCAGCCGAAACAGTGCGAATTTTGAAAACAAGTTCAGTAATCGTGTAATCAGTCGCCTTGGCGATGTCAATTGGCCGCCGCCGAATTGGGTCAGACGGAGCTGCGATTTTTCGCCGTTAGGCTTTTTTTGTGGGAAACTGTGAAATACCGATGTTATGCAAACAATTAACAAACTATATTCAGGTCCTCTAAGTCGAATATTGACCGCAGTCGCACACATTATGATTAAAATTGTATTCAAAAAATAATGGGAATATTTGCTGTTTAAAGCCATAATATTTAGATGAAGTGTTTGACCCGCCCTATATTTAAAACACGCGCGGTCCAAAACACTACGCCTCTCCGCGCGGGAAATTTAGCTCGACCCGCGCACTGCGTGGAGCGATGCAGGGGAGGATCGCCTTGCAGTATAGTTACGTAATTTTATGATGATACACCCATTTCTATTATGTAACATTTTCGAGACATCTATTTTTCTTTCTAGTTTTAACTGATTTGGTATCGTTCGCCTCACGTAAAAAGAGCGCTGGCGGGCAAACTGCGCATTAGGCGAATTGTCGGTCTATTTGATGGTATGATGTAGGAGGTACCTACCAATAACCAATATATGAAGCCAAATACTTTTAAATCAAACGTAACTACCTACTGCAAACCAAATACTTTTGTGCGCGAGTATACCCATGCGCAAACACACCTCGTCCTCTTTTTCCAGCGTTTTTTTTCGTGACGCGAACTATACGACAAGTTTGTTAAAAACCACTGTGACGGTAAACAAGAGACTAGATCGAACTAAAATCATGAATCATAAATCTATGCATAAGATTATCGACAGTGTCTGTCAGGGGAAGCCTGATACTTCCTTTCGCTATCATGATGCTAGGTTGCCGTGAGCAATTGACGCGATAACAATCAAGGTCTCCGTCGACTTACAATCTCAGCGACCGACCGCCTTGTAGTAGTAAAGATGAAAGAAAAAGTTAATGCTTCGTAACAAAAAATCCTTTTTAGATCGTCTTTCTTGGAGAGTGCTGCGCCGCCGGCAGCTTTGTGAGTCGATCTAATAAGGACTTTGTCTCAATGTACACCTTTGCAAAGCGGTCGGGCGCTGACCATGCAAGTGGACACCGACCTTATGGAAGGCTTTAATTTCCGGCACGTCAGGTAATGGCATTTGCTTTGATACAGATCAGGTCAGGGGTCAGATCACGTCGTCAGTTGAAATGTCCCACTGAGGACAAGGTCACTTAATGAAATACTGCCTAACTAACTACAACCAGGTACAATTGCAGCGTAATTGTTTCCAATACACAAATTAACACTACGTGACCACAAAATACTCCCTATTGTGTGTATGTGACTATGTCGACCACTAATAAATGCTTAATTGGATGAAAGTTGAATAGAAACACTGACATTTATTAATGGCACCCATTTATATCGCACTATGGGTGTAGTTCAACTGCTACGCTAGTTAGGTCGGTTTGTTTGAATATTGCTTGCGTAGGTGACGTTTCTTACTGGTCGTAAATGTAAGCACACCTAGCCATTAGCGGAACCTGGGCCGGCCAAGGGGCTTAACCCCCCCCCCAAAGTGTCTAATTCAGTTTCAGTCAGTCTATTTGCCTACTTTGATAAAGGTTACCTTCATCTAAGTCTAGCCCCCTCCCCCTTCCAAATTAAAAATCCTGGATCCGGGACCAGGGAATGGGAACTGGCTCTCAAGTATGGTATCAGGATACTGTTAGACACTTGTCCTGAGAGGCAGTGGTCAGCTCAACATGTAGAGAGGAAAATGTTACGTAATCGCTACTGTAACTGCTAATGTAGCTGTGGCCTCTCATCGGTTGCCTCTTCACAACTTGGATACTTGAAAGTTAGCATCATAAAAATGGATAATAATACTGGAAACCTTTCAACCTTGAGATGGCATCAATATTGGATAACTTTTGTCCTAAAGAACTATGTTACGAATAGATTTCTTGACTATAGAAAATGAATCAACTATTATTACTATTTTATAACCTATAGACAATAATCAAAGAATATTGAATTTAAATATCAGTTCTGGGTCTTGGTGCTAAGAATTTAACTTGACTAGTAGCAAAATATTTGAGTGACATCCTGTGAACTCTTCCAAGCTTCCATCACATGTGTAACAAATCGAACTCCCGCATCTGTTGTTGATCTGCTTTTCGTGAAACCGAACTGATTCTAGTTTAATATACTGTGCATGTTAAAGTGAGACAACAGTTGATTAAGTATAATCTTTTCAAATATTTTGCTTCATGCATAGAGTAGAGTATGTAGAGGCTTTGCTTGCATTTCACAAGCCAGCCTATGGTAATAGTGATAGTGTGACTTTCTTTATACTCTATTTTCCTTTAGCATCGTGAATGTGACAGCTGCAATTTGGTTTACCTGTTTTTATTGCTAATTTACTCTAGTTATTGATGATGCCGTATTTAGTAAAACTAGTTTTTAATCAAGATT
Organism: Peribatodes rhomboidaria; assembly: GCA_911728515.1. Lineage (NCBI taxonomy): Eukaryota > Metazoa > Arthropoda > Insecta > Lepidoptera > Geometridae > Peribatodes > Peribatodes rhomboidaria. The sequence continues at coordinate 1,584,124 of OU452166.1, forward strand.
CATGACTGAGCGTTGTTTTAGAATGTGGCCCTTAGTATTGTGACATATAAGGTGCTACTGAAGTTTTAAGTCATGAATGATGTCACCCGCACCATCCTACAATAAAAATAATATTGGTAGTCTTTTTTTTATTTAAATGATGTTTTTTTTAACAAAGTCATTTCATGACCCTCTATGCGACATTTATGACAAGCCTCTGAAGTTGATTCTGATGGGAACTGATAAATCTTACTTTTATATGATAAGAAGATTCTTGCCTTGCAAACATAAACAATGTGTTATCTGCAAACAGCTATCACTAAAATGACATATTGAGTTTTATCAATGATTTATCTGCTAAACCTGGATATTTTAGACTGCGCCAAATAAGGAAGAGGGAATATGAATTTTAATACTTGATGACGCATTTACATATAATAATACATTTTAATATTTTATGGCATTTTTGAATAATTTTTGTTATTAAGAGATACTCGTATGCTTTTAGATTGGTCTCATTTTTTACAAAATCCAATTTGGATGATGGGAAGTCACTTTTTCTTTTAAACATTTATTTAACAATTAGCTAGGCCAAAGTTGGGTACATCCCTACATCAACAATTTCAAGAAACATGTGAAGGAAAACTATGACAGTTTAACAAATGAGCTTAGTCATTTACATGCAAAATTATTCCTTTGTTGACTGGGCAAATGAACTTTTTAAATGGTACCAACTCAACATTGTTCAATAGAATACTGCACACCATTATAGGTATACTCAGTTCTAGAGGACAGGCACTACCACATTGGCATTACATGATGTGCCACTCCCCGAGCTCATATCAAACGTTAAGCCAAGCCACCTAGTACAAATTTCAACTAGTACCACGAATCTACAAGGAGCATAAGCATAACGAGATGAGAGGTTCAAAGGATCACCATGTATAGAAATTTTCCTTGATGTCATTAATACAATAAAATAAATTACCACTGGGACAAATTCCTGCTGAGCTTGAATAGTTCGATAAAACTACACTACCAAGAGATGTGATCAAAGTTTTCAAGATATTCATGAGAAAAAAAAAATGTTCCAAATTTGAAATGGGTCTATTAAGCAAGTGCGCGAACCACGTGTGCATCCACCGTTGGCGACAGTGAGGCCAACCATCGGCAGGTGAACCGTTACATGGACCATAATTATTACGAAAAGCTTGGATTCTAACCTCTGCATAGCTGCGATTTATGTGCGGAGCTATTTCCTTGAGGGCTTCAGACAAGTCGTGTATGTCGATCTTCCCATTACCGTCGAGGTCTAATTTAGAAAACAGTTTCTCCAGCCTTTCTTCGTCTTCTTTTGGTAATTCTTCTAGTTCCAACGGCGGACGACAGTGGACCATGATGTCTGTAGTTCGCGTAAGTACCGTTAATTATATAACTACAATATTTAACTTTTAATAAAGTAATATAGGCAAACATAACTTTTTCATTAACTTATAAACATTTTTTCGTAAAAAATTGCACTAGTCCCTCATTTGAAAGTATTTTGACAGCTACTTGCTGCCGCACTGCTACACTACAGTGTTGCCAGCTAGTCTAGGCAGTGGATCGTACAACGTATCTATCATGGATTTTGGCTGGATTTCTTATAGAATACTTAGGGGAATAATAAGCAGTCTCTTATTCATATAAAAATCAACATAATTATGTATGGGCAGGTAGTTAATAGTTAAACTACCTAGTTATGGTAAGACACTACGAACGATAATATTATGTTATTTATATTGGACTTAGGAATGTCCTAGTTACTTATTTGATTAAAAAAAAAAGCTAACTTGTTTTATTTGGTTTTACTGCACTAAAGCCGGGAATGTACGTCAGATTTTTTCCATGATCCAGCTATTGGAAGACGTTTGAATACTCAATACAAGTCCAATCTGATAGTCGGATCGGACGTGTTTTAAGCGTTCAAACAAATAGGAAGTGACTATCGCTTTCTGATAGCTGGATCAGACTGTCGAATGGACAAAATCTGACGCACCTATATTCCCGGCCTTACTTAACAAGAATGCGCTAGGCCGGAAAGATACGTCAGATTTTTCTATCCGACAGTCCAATGCATTAGTCTGATCTATTTATCGGAAAGCATTTGTACCTTACGTTTATATGAAAACTTTATACGGCCGATAGTCAGACCGGACGAGTGTTGAGTGATTAACATGAATGAACATTTTTTTTTAACACTCAATACACGTCCGATCCGATACTCAGTCGTCCGATCCGATAATGGGATCGTACGTGTAATAAGTGTTTAAACAAACAAAGGCACAAACGCTTTCCGATAGCCGGATCAGACTTTCAGATCTGACTGTCTGATGGAAAAATCAGAGGTATGCTCCCCACCCTACAAGATCGTAAATCGTATATAAGTAAAAAAAACGTATGAATACAAATCAATCAAACGGCTAACTTCGCTGCCATAGTAAAACCTAGGCTGCCACCTCTATTTGGGTTTTGTGGCTGTGTAGCATTAACTTGGTCCGAAACTCCAAATAATATTTTAAAATCCGCCAGATTAATAATATGTTATGATATGATATGAGTAAAAATAGATATAAATAAAGAGGTCCTGGTTGCTAACACAGTATTGCACGTGCTGCTAAATGAAAATAAAGTGTATATCACCGGTTAATCATGATTTTATTTTAGGAATAAACTTATAGAAGCTTTATTTTTTTACTAGTAATCACTTTAGAACACCGGAAAACTGTGCTAGAAAAATCGCTAGATCTATCTCGGTATGCGCTAAAGTGGCAGCACTGGTAGCGCACACATGCACATGAATATCGGTTTCCATTCCACGTCAATGTGTCAGTGGCCTACTTACCCACACGAGTGAAACATCCTTCCGCATTGCAATTTGACATTTAACTCAATACATCAAGACATATTTTTGTAGCAGAATAAAATCAAATAAAATATGAGCGTTAACTAAATGTTACTGGAAATTTAGTTAATTCGTAATTATCTACATATATTGCCCAGACATATTTGCAAAACCTAAATTCGTGCAGAAATCAACCAGTCGCAGTTTTCGAGCTTGGGTTTAATTAACCATCAAAATCAAAAAGCTCACCATCATGGATAACATCACAAAATCAGATCGACCAGATTTTCTAATGGGTGAATTTGGGTTTTTGACAGAGAAGATTCATACATATCGTCACGCAATGGCGTGAGGTGACCAGGCCCTTCAGAGGAATGCCCCTGAAGGGCCTTGTCGAGGTGTAATAACAACACCTACACTTCGCCGGACCATATTCAGTCCCAAATGTGACAAGGGGTGAGCCTGTCGCCGTACAACGGGCTCCAGTCATGTACTGGATGACATTCAATAGTTACATAATTATGTTCACACAATGAACAAAATGGTGCGCGCCTTCGGCCGGTTCAAACCCGCTCCCTCTGAAAATATAATGTTATATACTTACCTAGTTTTATTACACATTCTTTCTTGTTTAGCCAACAATAGCGATTTTTACTCTTATTTTTGATAGTGTTGTTTATTTCATATTGTTTAACTAACTGTATCTTATCTTCTTCTTCCTACTTCCTACTAATAGGTATTATAAACGCGAAAGTTTGTAAGAATGGATGGATGGATGGATGTTTGTTACTCTTTCGCGCCAGAACGGCTGAACAGATCTGGATGAAATTTGGCACAGAGATAGATTATAGTCTTGAATAGCACATAGGATACTTTTTAACCGCGGTTAAAACCGCGGGGCGCAGCTTGTAACTTGTTGTTGTCACGTTGTTTGTCCGCTATAGACTCCTAAACTACTTCACCGATTTCAATCAAATTTGCACACCGTGTGCAGCTCGATCTAACTTAACAGATAGGATAGCTAGTTTTTCATAAATACCTACATTACATTGCACACCCGACTTGAGTCTACTGTTGAGACTATATTTAAATTAAGACCTTTGTACTCAGTTCTCCAATAAAAATGATTCATTATCTTATTCTTAAAACAAAATTAACAGAAAAAATAAAATAATGTAAAAGTTATATGGGTTTTTCAACGTTCTTTTTTGCATTCCCGCAGAATTTGTAGAGCTTACACTTACTGCTTAGAGCTAACTAGAGTATACTCCACTAGCAGAGTACTCGTACCAATACCTATACCTACTCGTACCTATTATGGGGCAACCTTGAGATCGAGATCGGGAAAATAAAACAGCTGTTCCATACAAAAAGCTCTTTGATCGTCGACAAAATGTATGGAACACGTTCTTTTTTTCTCGATTTCAAGGTTGCCCCATAACTCATTCCTGCTCTGCTAGTGGAGTATACCTACCTTTACAAATTCTGCGGGAATGCAAAACAACACGTGTAATGTCATAAGCCCATTATAAAAACTTTTCGGGTTATTGTACCTACTGTGAAATGATTGTTTTTTACTCAGTAAACATATAGATTAGCTTAGTAACAAGTAAAGTAACATTATTAAAAGAAAAACAAGAACCCGGCTCCAAAATGTTGTAGGTACCTACCCTAAATCACTTCCACCTATCAAGACGATTCAAATGACATCTCAGAAGTCGAAATCCATCAAGCCGTTTAAGCTGTAGGGCGCCGGGCGCCGGGTGTGCCAAAGAAACCTCATACATATGTATACATATCCACATATACATATATGTACATACATACATTACGCTCAAAAAACACAACCCTCAATTTTCACAGTCGGGTAAAAAATGTTAGCTAAAGGTGCCATATAGATAATGAAGGTGTATATAGATACACCGCAAATCGGACCGCGAATACATTTTAAGAACCCCAGGGGGGCTATTCCTACACGTGAGATGACATGAGATTTATCTTGGTCACTCTCACACCGAGTCCGACTGGCACTTGACTGTTTATTTTGTCATTAGAATTTCGGCCGCCCCTAAAATCCGGCCGCGCTTTATAGGCCCGGACCTACCGAGCCTTAGGGGAAATCTGCCACTGAATTTACATAATAATAACATAGCAATGTTTGATATTACACCCTCGACACATGCAACTCGATCACAACATTCTACAACTCGATCATTCGAAACTAATTACCTACCTACTCTTTTCAAATAAAAGTTTGAAGAAAAATAAATAACGGACCGAAAAATTTAAAATTTAAAAACCTCCGACACAGATTTTCATCACAGCCGTTGTTCAACAAACACACACACACACACACACGAGCACGCACGCGCAAAATTCGATAGACGGGCCAAACATTCCACAAGGCGTAGGCCTTTTTTACCAGCAAAATTGTGTGTTTAAAATTTAAAATTCCATTAAATTAATCCAATCATTAATATTAGCAAAAATTCTTCAATAATTTAAAGGAAATTAATACTAACAATAAAAATATATTAACCAAATATAAAATAACACTAACGAATATTTATTGAACACAAAAAAAAGCCTAAAATAAACAATAATAAGCCAAAAAATTAATTATTTACAAAAATTAAACAGAGCTCAAGTGTATAATTTAAATATGTAAATGAATAATTTTTTAACAAAAAAATATATGCAAATAATAAACCAACAATATAATTATCAAACAAAATACGCAAACTATTACTTTTAATTTTTAATTAAAATTATTATTTAATTATTAATATTAATTAATACTAAACTATTAACATTAGTTTTTAAAATTTAAAAATACCTAAATTTTATTTTTGTCTTAAATTAAATTAATAATTATCATAATTAATAATTACAACAAAAACCAGGCATCAAAACAAAATTAATTCAATAAAAAACATGTCCTAACTAGGACATGTCCATGATCAGTCTTTTGCTAGTCCTTTTTCAGAGATCGCCTGCTATCTCGGCCACCTCTGAAAAAGGACTGCCGGAGATTTAGCGCCGCGCTCCAACTGAGCACAGTATAGTACGTAGTTATTTAGAGCAGCGGTCGGCAACTCGGGGCCCGCGGCCTACATGCGGCTCGCGGGTGTTTTGTAAAAAAATCGGGACATTTTGCTCACACGGTCGTGTGGCCCCAAACTAAGCAAGGCTTTTACTATAGCTGCCAGAGACATATAAACATTGATTTTTAGAAATCAGATAATACCTACTTTAATAAATAGATACCTATTGTAAAATATGTATTTTTAGAAACCTATAGTAAAAGTTTTGAAAAGGCCCGTCACTTGCTTATTTTGGCACAGCCTGCCAAAAGGTTGCCGACCGCTGATGTAGGGTAATATAGCGAGGGGAGGAAGCTCTCTGATTGGTTAAACATTTGGATCGTTTCTATTCACACTAGCGCCCCCTTGACAGAATGTGATATACGTTTAGTTCTAGGCAATGACGCTAGATGTCGCTTTTGTTGTTTTTATCCGACGAAACGGAGGAGGTTTACAATTCGACGCGTTTAAATATATTTTTATGTAGTTTTAGTCCGATGTAGATAATTATTTTTCTATTGGAAAACGTATTCATACAAGGGGTTCCATAAAAATTTGAAAAAAAAATCCAACCCTAAGGGAAGGAAAACAGGGGATGATAGATTGTTCACTCACTGATTGTAATCTACAACCACGCATTACTTTTTACAGAGTAGTCCGATTGTAATTTTTTTGGATCGAACTTGGTCTCATATCAATTTGGAAAAAAAAATCTATCCCAAGGGTGGTAAACTAGGGGTGATTTACACTACCATATTTTAATGCTGAGTTTAGACCGGTCAGTCTATTTTATATACTTACAATTAAATTAATTACAATAAAATCCAAAATAAAAACTTAAAAAAATAATTAAACAACCGAAACGGTAAAGCAAAAAATAATTAATAACTAAGTTCTTAAACTAATGTAGGTATACTTAAGTAATCTTGAGTCGATACGAACGACGCTACGGACGAATCGATACAAATCGAACATAATAATTTTATGTATTTGTATTTCGCCAGAATCAATTAGGTAGGTAAATATTATACGAGAATTTAAAAAGTCGGCTAATAATAGACAAACTTTCAAGAACATTTTGTAAAAACAATAGAAATAAATAGACATACCTACGGATCGAATTACTAACCTCCTTTTTAGTAGGTTAAAATTTAAATGTTGAGTTATATGCGTCACATTGACGCAATTGCACCATGGTAGCTGACGCAATTGCACCTGTTGGCCCTATACCTATTTGGTATCAGCATTTCACCCGTGTGAAGCCGGGGCGGGTCGCTAGTATATTATAAAGAACAACCGTGTTATCTAAAGTATAGGTTTATACGTACATAGCAAAAAAGAAACGTTTTTATTTAAGTACCTAATTTACTTACGTATTTTAGTTTTGAAATTATTTACTATTACTAAAACTCCGCTGTCCGTGCGTCTGTCTGTCCGTTTGTCAGCAAGCCGTATCTCATGAACCGTGATCTTAGGACCTTCTAACCAAACCGTGATAGTTAGACACATGGGCGTACCCAGGGGGGGGGCAGGGGAGGGCAGCTGCCCCCCCTTGAAAATCTCGCAGAACATGTATGAACTCACCTAATTACTAATTAAAGTGTAAACGGGTTATGCTCTAACTTTTAAATAAACCGCGCAGTAGACACTGACAAAATGCACGATGCAATAGGGAACTTGCATCAAAATTTTAATGACAAATTAGGTTAATGATTCACTTAAGAATATAGTAAAATGTACTACTGTGACAGGATTGTAAAATTTTATTTATTTAACTACCTATAAAACAGGATCATTTGCGGGTGTTTGCCCTACACACTACACTACATACATCTAATGACTCATGTAGGTGTGTTGTGTAGTGTGCATGACAAAACAACCGCGAACGATCCGACCTAAAAAATCTGACTTGCCCCCTCCTACGCCAGAAGCTGGGTACGCCCATGGTTAGACAGTTCAAATTTTCACAGAAGATTTATTTCTATTGCCGCTAAAACAATAGTAAAAAACAGAATGAAATAAATATTTATGGGGTCTCCCATCCAACAGACATGATTTTTTGCCGTTTTATCGACAGAGCATAAACGAGCGAGGCGTCTCTGCCTCAGCTTCGACAAGAAGGGTTTCGTATGTCCGATTTGTGTCCGGATCTTTGTCTTCCTTTACAGGTTGCATTTCTTAACCGGAAGTAAAAAAAAAAACGAGTGTGTGTACTTATGTACACGCGTTAGAAGTTATACTTCTTAACCTCAAATCTATAAATGCACTCAAAACAGTTTATTCAAATCAGTTTTATCACTATTATTCAATATACGAGTATATACATACATAGATATACTAGTAAATAATAAATTATTAGTAAATACTATCACCGTCTTATATGAAATTGATTTAATAAAAACACCAAAATAATATGATTTATTCACTGTTTAATTGTACTCTTACGAAACAAATGTTCTAAATATAAAAATACTAGAACATACAACTTGAACATAGTTTTCAATTTTCATGCCACCTAGAACTAACTTCACGATGTAGAATTTAGGTGTCGGTGTGCGCGCGCATCGTAAAAATTCACTCTCATTATTTTTCTCTATCGCGCCAAAAGAAGTATAACTTCAACAAATCTCCGCCAGTTTGATCAATTTCCAAAAACGGACTCGGTATAAAAGTATCTGTAAAATTATCGAACCTAATCACAAAATTTCACGAAAATTAGTTGAGGAATGCGACCTATAGAGGAGGACAAACGTCGGCGAGGTCAACAGCTCACAGAACCTCTAGTTTCAAAGTCAAAGTCAAAGTCAAAATGTTTGTATTCAATTTAGGTATCAAAGATACACTTATGAACGTCAAAGTTATTTAAATAGACTCGACCGCCTTGTTCGGATAAAAAGCCTCTACTCAGAAGAACAGGCAAGAAACTGAGGGGCATTATTTTTTCAAATAATAAATAAATTAGTCTCACAAATTTTGGCTTACAACTAGGTAATATCTATAAATATTAGTGGCTACTTGGCGGAAGTGGAAGGCTCCAGACATCTTTATCTTCTAAATAATTCTTAACCTTATAATATCCTCTTTTCATTAATGTAGTTTTTACATGTGATTTGAATTTTCCCTCGGTGAGCCCTGTTATATTTTTCGGGATTTTATTGTAAAAACTAACGCAGTTGCCTAAAAATGACTTTCTTGACTTAGTCAGTCTAAATCTCTGTACAGCTATCCTATCCTTATTTCTAGTGTTATAATTGTGATAGTCACTGTTCAATTTAAATTTATGTAGATTTTTGCGAACGTGCATAATATTTTCAAAGATATATAAAGAAGGTAAAGTTAAAATATTTATTTCTTTAAATAAATCTCTCAATGATTCACGGGGACCCATTCCGTAGATAGCGCGGACCGCTCGCTTTTGCAAAATAAAAATGGCCTCCACTTCAGCAGCTGATCCCCACAGCAAAATGCCATATGACATTATGCTGTGGAAGTAAGCAAAGTAAACCATCCGAGCTGTAGCTATATCCGTCAGTTGCCTAATCTTGCGAACCGCATAAGCAGCAGAACTAAGTCTCCCAGACAGAGCACTAATATGTGGACCCCATTGCAGTTTGGAATCAATGCTTATACCCAGGAACACCGTCGCCTTGTCTATGTTAAGTTTATCGCCCTCAAGCATTACGTTTGGTTCTATATATCTAACATTAGGCATGGAAAACTTTAAACACTTAGTTTTTTTTGCATTTAGTAACAAATTGTTCGCAGCGAACCATCTCGAAATAATAGTCAGTACGTTGTTCACATGCACAAGTTCACTATCTTTCCTATCTGTTCTAAAAATAAGAGATGTATCATCAGCAAATAGAACTATGTCTGTAAGGTCCTTAACCATATACGGCAAATCATTTATATACGCCAAAAATAAGAACGGGCCTAAGATAGAACCTTGTGGTACTCCCATTGTAACTAAAGATCCGGAAGATGTGACGCCATTAATTCCCACTTTTTGTTGTCTATCAGTTAAATATGACTCGACAAGATCTAGAGCGATTCCACGAATTACGTAGTGGTGTAATTTACGGATCAAGGTGCGGTGTTCTACACAATCAAACGCTTTGGAAAGATCACAAAAGACACCGATGGCATCCTGTGAACTCTCCCAAGCTTCCATCACATGCGTAACTAATCGAACTCCCGCATCTGTTGTTGATCTACTTTTCGTGAAACCGAACTGATTTTCGTTTAATATACTGTGTATGTTAAAGTGACACAACAGTTGATTAAGTATAATCTTTTCAAATATTTTACTCAAAGCCGGAAGCACAGAGATGGGTCTGTAATTCGAGGGATCTGACTTACTACCCGATTTGAAGATAGGGGTAATTTTGCTGTTTTTCATTAAATCGGGAAATGTGCCTCTGTCAATACACATGTTAAATATGACCATGAGGTGTGGTGCAATAGTTTCTATTAAAGACTCTAACACTTTTACTGATAATCCCCATAAATCTTCACTAGATTTAACTCTTAAGCTTTTGAAAGTTTTGATAATTTCAGAGATGGAAGTGTATCTGAACCGAAAGTCTGGTATATCCCGCGAGAAGTGTTCTTTTAGAAAAGCACCTGCATCATCTGGAGACGAGTTAAGCGTTTTGGTGGCATCAAAGGGTATGCTAGAGAAGAAATGTTCAAAAGAGTTGGCTACCGATTTTGCATCAGAAACCGGCTGATTCTCAACTACCAGCGTAAATTCTGAATCCCTCGACTTACTTTTTCCCGTCTCTGTGTTGATGGTCTTCCAGACAGCTTTTATTTTATTATCGGATTTTTGAATTTTATCTTTTATAAACAAAGCTTTAGCGCGAATGCAAACCGACTTAAAAGTTTTCGAGTATTTTCTAACATAGTCATGAAAATCCTTACTAGATGTCAGAGATTTCTTGTTATATAAATCATACTTATCATCTCTACTTTTTCGTATACCTCTGGTCGCCCAGTCACTAAACTGTATTTTTTGGTTGAATTGAATCTTCTTCTTTGGACAAATTTCATTAAATTCATTGCTAACTATTTTAAATAATTTTTCATAACTGTCATTAGGGTTATTGACAGAAAAATCAGTTAAAATAAGTTTCGACTCTATGCAATTATTTAGTCGTTTTAACCTACCTTTCGTTAATGGTCTACACTCAACTAAAGATGGTTTCTTTATTTTATCAATTTCAAATTTAATTGCAAGGCCCTTGTGATCTGACCTGACTCCGTTAAAAAGTGATAAATCTTTTGTTTTACAACTTGAGAAAATATTGTCTATGCAAGTAGATGAGGTCTCCGTTACTCTAGTTGGCTCGCAGAAAAGATAGTTTAAATTAAATGCTTTAAATAAAGAAATTAGATTAATTTTATCCGTAGAATTGACTAAAATATCTATATTGAAGTCTCCGCAAACCAAAATAGATCTATTTGATTTAGAAAGTTTCTTTAGTACGCACTCCATTGTTGACATAAAATGATTGAAGTTAGATGCTGGTGGTCGATAAACACATAATATTATGTGCCTGTCCATTTCCGCACAAGCAATTTCACAGACACGTTCAACAGAATAGCCCCTTATGTCAGAGCGCTCCTTATATTTCATGTTATTTTTAAAAAGAATAATACAGCCTCCTCCTTCAGCGAATACTCTGTTAAACGCACTGGCCACCTGAAAATTTGTAACATTAAATAGCATTTTATTTGATTTTAACCAAGTTTCAGTGAAACATAAAATATCAAAATTATACTTATCTAATAAATGTTCTATTTCTAAAATTTTGCCAGAGAAGCGGTTTATGTTTTGATAAAAAAGTGAAATGTCCACACACTTCTCTGTTGTCTCACTTAAAAGTTTAAACTAATTTTATTTAGCGACCACCAATACAGTAAGTACATTTACTTGAAAACAGACTAGATGGCGCTGGTTATCGTTAAAACTCGCAAGCGTTTCGTTCGCCGAGCAGAGGTCTCGTTTTCATAAGTGATGTTAAGCCGACAGGTACAAAAGTGTAGAAGTAATTGAGGAAAATTAATTCCAACTATTTTTGAAAGCGCCTGAAAAGGCGCGCTTAAAACGTGACTTCAGCCATGGTGTAAAAATATACTCCGCATTTTTATAATACAGCATTTCGGTCACGTGGGCAACACATAGTGACGTCAATCGATGCTAAAGCAAGATTCTACAAATAGTATTTCTAAAAATAACTACACAAATTATATTAACAATTTATTGAACAAAATGACAGTGGAAAAATAAAGTGACCAAAAATACAGCCAGAATTGATTAATAGACTGAGCCAGCGTTAGCGAGCGAAGCATCTCTGCTTCAGCTTCGACAAAAATGCTTTCGTATGTCCGGATCTCTGTCTTTGTCTACAGGTCGCATTTCATATTCATTTTGACCGCAAAAGGAATCCAATCAATTATAATTATAATCTTGACAATTTGTGTATTAATCGATGTAACTTTACGTTTTTTTTTAAATATTTAGCACGTATACATATACATTGCGATATATTATGTTTATAATTATACTTACAGGTTTATATAAAGGTAGGTGCAATATTTTTGACAAATATATCTGTAAGCTATCATGAAGAACAGCCAAGCTAGGATAATCGCAAATTTTATTATCACGTACAATAGTTACGTATCCGGTCTAGATCAAAAACCAAAAAAAAAAAAACTGGTATTTAGCGCCATGAGCGAGAGGCGAGACGTATCAACATAATAAGTTCCCGCGAGTTTAAAAAGTTTGCGATCGTGTATTAAATACTGCTGTCATTTTTGTGACTGTTCTGAAGCTATTACATGGGTACGACGTGCTGCTCGACATACCTATAGGCGATGAGAAGTTAGTGCATGGCCAATTGGCCAATAAACATCTCAGTCTGGAACACCGCCGTAAAGTAGCGAGTGTTGATTTTCTACAGGATTCATTTCAGAGAATGTGCATCGCAGCTACATTACCTTATCCCATCGCCTTTCTACTACAGGACTAGTAGAAAATCGGTCCACTACCATCCATTCATTGTGGATTTTCCCCGGATACGTACCAAAAGCTTCCGTTCTACGTTTCTAATCCGTACGACCAACGATTGGAACAACCTGCCGGCTTCCTTGTTTCCTGAGAAATATAATCTAGGCCTATTCAAGCTTAGAGTGGATAGGCAGGATAGGTGTATCTTCTTGTCTGCGTGCTTCATCTTCAACCACATCGTCGCCTACCAACACCCAAATTGGTGCCAACGCGGACTAACTCGTGTTAAAATAAAAGTATTAGTGACAACGAGTATTTAATTATTACAAAAAGTATTTTATAACTCATAGTTAGGGTGCTGTTCACAATCATAACGCTGCATTTCCATTAAGGCGACGCTGAGCGGAGCTGTGCTAATTGAGAATAGACCAATCATAAGAGAATTCTTTCACTGAAGTGGGGCGGAGGTTTTGAGCAATGTGGCACCGCGTCGTTCAACTCCGCAAACGCTAAGTGGAAACGAAGCCTAACTTACATCTTTGTCATTCAGCTGCAGGATAGTCCTACTAATATTATAAACACGAAAGTTTGTAAGAATGGATGGATGGATGGATGGATGGACGGATGTTTGTTACTCTTTCACGCCAGAACGGCTGAACAGATCTGGATGAAATTTGGCACAGAGATAGATTACAATCTAGAATAGCACATAGGATACTTTTTAACCGCGGGTGAAACCGCGGGGCGCAGCTTTTAATATATATTTGTATGTGTTTCACAGTCGTAAAATACGGAATCCTACATCCTACTTCCTATTAATATTAGTACCTGGATGACCGAGCTTTGCTCGGTATTTTTTTTTTTAATTGTGTTTTTTGAAAAATAAACAATTGATTTTAGTTTAACCTCAAAGCAAACACTCATTGACTTCGTGTTACTTAACAACGCCATCTGCTGTTGTGTCGTTAAAGCAATTAGTTGCTCACAAAAAATAGTATTATTCGCCAATAGATGTCAGGAAGAGTCATATTTTTCAGTTGAGACTACTCAAACGCCTCCTTTTTGTTATTTTTCTTCCAAGTTTATGTTTAAGTTGATTATCGATAAAACACGAATAAAATGACATTTTCTAAAAATGATTCCTAGCTAGATCGATTTATCGCCCCCGAAACCCCCTATATACTAAATTGTATGAAAATCGTTGGAGCCGATTCCGAGATTTCAATTATATATATATAAATATACAAGAATTGCTTATTTAAAGATATAAGATAAACGCGAAAGTTTGTAAGAATGGATGGATGGATGTTTGTTACTCTTTCACGCCAGAACGGCTGAACAGATCTGGACGAAATTTGGCACAAAGATAGATTAAAGTCTAGATACTTAGATATTAAATAGCACATAGAATACTTTTTTACCGCAGGTAAAACCGCAGGGCGCAGCTAGTACATTACAAAAAGGCGTGTGTGTCTATTAGTTATACACTCAAACGGATCGACGGATTTGGATGGAACTCGGAACGCAGATGGCTAATGTCCTTGGTTAACACAAGGCTTCTGTAAGGTGCAGCAAGTGCAAGTCCTAATAAATATCACACTATAGGCGAATGTTTGCGAGTGTTCTACTGTGTATGCTTGTTACCTCTTTACACTCAAACGACTGAACCAATTTTAATGAATTTTGGTATCACGATTCTCGTGAAACTTTGTGACTAGTGGCCCTATTCGGAGATTTGAGATTTTCATCTCACCTTTTTTCGTCGTTGTTGCTCTCGTTTGAAACGTCGTAGGTATGAGAGTGACCAAGATAAAATCTCATCTCATCTCACGCGCAGGAATAGCCCCCCAGGTTCGATAATTTACAGATTTATTTTGCCGACTTAGTTTTTGGTCAATTTTCAACATTCCGGACAAGGTTTTTTTTCCATTAAAATCTCATGTCGCTAGGTGTTTAGCTCACAGAGCCACTAGTTTTTATAGTGTCATAAAAATCCTAAAATAATAACTATTTCCAAAAGGGCATACAGCAGCCAAGTAAAAAAAAAAAACGATTTATAGATGACATTGGCTAAATAAAAAAAGATTAAAGAGTCAAAATTTAAAGACAGAGATTGAAAGTGTCAAATTTTATTTGTTGCTAGTTTAAAAAAACATTCAAAATGTCATTTTATATCATTGTCATCAACAGAGTTGCCACATCGTACCTAATGTGCCAATAATCGTTATTAATTTCATGACCCCTTGCCCAGTAACTGACCAAATTAATCATTAAAATTCGTAAAATATAGCTTGACAACCATCAAGCCATCATTTTAAAGTCGGGGTTGATTAAAAAAAACGAATATCGAATATAAATCAATTATTTTTAACGCCCTTAAAAAAATAATGTCCTCAATTTAGCTGGATTTTATTTATTGATTTTGCTGATTCGGGATATCCTTTTGTTGTATATTTAAGTTTTTTATAAATAATTAATTTCTTTATTTATCCTTCAAATACACTTTTTTACACATATACGTCTACACAACACAACTAGCGTCATATAAGGTAGATAGAGCATTGATGTTAACTAAGTCAGTACGTGTGAAAAAATATAAATAAATAAAATGTTAAAAAGGTACTTAGGTACTTATTTCTTTATGTGCTCATAAAATATCTACCTTCTAATTCCTCCTCTTGTTAAGTCAATCTGTAGGATAGCTTAACATTTTTGTTATTATTTAAAAGAATAACACTCACTTTGGCCTTATTTTTACAAAATCTGATTCGGATGATAGGAAGTCTGATTTTTAATAAGATGAACCACCTTACCAATAAAGTTTATTTAGCCTCGGAAAAGCCTTAATGTCATGGTTGTATTATTGGATGACAATTTGGAAAATGTGTAAATAATTACATTTCATAATTTAATTTGATTTTTTTGCATTTTAATAACAAACCTTCATGAAAATGAATTAATGAACTGAACACCCCTATTAAATTAAGATTTTACGTCACTAGCTCACTACTCACTAACAATGAAGTAAGATATTTCATTCTCTTAGATACATTTTGACCACAAAAAACTTCTTAGCGTCATCTTTCTTATACTGTCCGTGATATTTTGGTAACTTCAGTCTGTGGCATCACTTTAAGAAACTTCGAATTTACGCTAAGATCTCTTATATATATAGCGATCAAATATGTTGTAATGAAATTTTGAGCAATGTAAACGCGACGCTAATAGTCATAATTGTTTAAGGTTTTCAGATAGATTGCCTCTGTGGCTCAGTTGGTAGTGAACCTGCCTTCTGAGCTTGGGGGCGTGGGTTCGATCCCCACCTAGGGCAAACATTTATGTGATGAGCATTTGTGTTTGTTCTATGTCTGGGTGTTAATATGTATTTAAAAATATCTATGTATGTATATCAGTCTCTGGCAGCCATAGAACAAGCTTTGCTTAGTTTGGGGTCAGGCGACCGTGTGTGGAAGTGTCCCGAATTTATTATTTACAAGTTGTGCCCCGATGTTTCACTCGCAGTTAAAAAGTATTCTATGTGCTATTCTAGACTATAATCTCTGTGCCAAATTTCATCCAGATCTGTTCAGCCGTTCTGGCGTGAAAGAGTAACAAACATCCATCCATCCATCCATCCATCCATCCATCCATCCATCCATCCATCCATTCTTACAAACTTTCGCGTTTATAATTTTAGTAGGATTATTATTTATTTATTGGTCGAAGTAACAACAACCGTCAATAATGTGTAGAGAAACTTATGTTTGAACTTTTCGTAAGCGAGCTTCGGCAACATTGTCAGAAAATACAGAAAATACCGTCAATTACTTTTTAAGACTCTGTGGATATTTTTATAATTTCCTTTCACTATTAAAATGTTACTTCGCAATGTTGGTTGTTGTATAGGGCAATGATTTAGTTTATTGAGTCTTCTAATCCGTGTTTGTATCGCGTATTTTTGCAGTTAAATGTTTGGAAAACATAAAAAATTGCCAATAAATGCACTGTTTACTTTAAGCGAATTAAAAATGAAACTGGAGCCCGAAGCACGCGCTGGCTGGGTAGTGTGGTACTTACCGTAGATCGCACATTCTTCTTCCTCTAGTTGTTGTTCTATTACTTCTTTTACATCCATAATAATAACAAATATTCATAACAGTAATATGCCGCTGAACCTACTCTTTGTACCAACTGATAGTTTTTTTTACATTTTTTCTCTGTGGTTTTGTTCGTTTTTTTTTTGTTGTGTTTATTGTTTTTTTTTTCAATCTAGGGGTATTTGGCGTCGCAGGTCTTGTTTATTTGCCAGTATCAAGTTAATATACTTGTGTTCCTTCGACTTTGTTGCAATCAGACTGGAACCGAGATTGGGAAGTGCATAAATATAAATATTCATCTTTTCAGCCACTTGTTGTCTCTCGGCCGTGGTTTTTTAAATATCGTTCTTTTCCTAAATTTGTTACATCAGTATTAATTCGTTTAAGACTAGGTCATGTTTGTAGTCCTGATAAATTATTTAAATTCAAAATTGCAGACTCTCCTAATTGCTCTTGTGGTTTGGATATTGGTTCAGTAAATCATATATTTTTTAGCTGCCCTCTTCGTAGTAAATCATCCCTTTATTCTACCATCACTAAGTGTAAAGTTCCGCTTCCAATACACATTTCTTCTCTGCTCTCATTCCCAAACAAAAAAATCATTTTTTCATTAGCTAATTTCATTCAGTCCAATAACATACGTCTATAGTTTTTCTTTCTTTTTCCTTTCATTTATTCTATCTATATTTACACATTTTCTTTCATTACTATCTACCCCACCAGGATTATTTCTCTTCTTTTCTTTTTATATTAATAATACTATCACCTCCCTCACTGTTGATGGCAAAATTGCCCCAAAACCCAAAGGGGCAGAAGCCACTTAAAAGTTAATATACATAGATATTAAAGATTAAACACGATTTCGAAACATGTAAAATTTATTTTGGTACCCTAATAAAACCTTTTTTTCTATACATGATGAACTTGCCATTAAAAAAGGTTACCCTATTTAGTTGGGTAAATTATACAACGATCAAGAGTTTAAATAAATCACAAGACCGGAAACAAAGTATTAGGCCAGCTTAGGCCAGAGCTAAACTACACACAAAGTCTTACCCAGATCCATTCATGACACTATACTACAAACTAATATTATTGATTGTATGTAAACCTTAACTAAAATCAGAATAGCTAAAAGGTAAGAATTTAAGTAAAAAGCAAGAGTACGAATTTGAGTTAAAATCAATAGTAATCCCTTTAATCTTATTTACACATAAATTGATACATTATCATTATTTACAACATACATTTAAGTTATTTTTTCGGCAATATTATAACATTACATTTATATAAAAATAAAACTGACGCCTGCTTGTCACGATATTTCACTGTTACGTATCTTTCTTTCTTGCGAAGGTGCACAGAACAAATTGTTGAAAGGCGACGAAGTTTCATTTTTACTTTGGCGAATTCTTTTTTTCCACTGATCGGCTAAACTGGATCCTTATGAAACCTAAAGATAATTTATTGGGAAAATATAAAAATACCTTCTGGCAACACTTTTTTCAGGAACTTTTCGCTCTGGGACCCTATTCGGAGATTTCAGATTTTCATCCCACTTTTTTTCGTCCTTGTTGCTCTTGTTTGAAACGTCATGGGAGTAAAAGTGACCAAGATAAAATCTCATCTCATCTCACGCGCAGGAATAGCCCCCCTGTTGACATTAAGAATTAATTACAATTATTCGCTTTTTAAAGCACATAAAAATGTATTTAAGACTTACGGATGATATGTGACGTTGCCTTTTTTTACTGTTTTGGATATTCTGAAATTTCGGCATGAGTGCACTACACAGTTTACCATATTTATTGGTTAGTGGGGCGACGTCACCGCTACTGGATGACATCGAAGACTGACTAGTGAACAGGGGGGCTATTCCTGCGCGTGAGATGAGATGAGATTTTATCTTGGTCACTCTCACACCTATGACGTTTCAAACGAGAGCAACGAGGATGAAAAAAGATGAGATGACAATGTCAAGTCTCCGAATAGGGTCACTGGTTGATTTTCAATGGTTTTGTTTACTTTTTTTGGACTCATTATTTTTGACCGATTAAGAGTCTTTTTCCTATGTCTATGGGGTTTGCTTAAAAAAGCAGTCAAGTTTCCGTAATGGCGTTTAATTATGAAGTAGGTAAATAAACAGACTTGTAGGTATTTACTTCATATTTAAACGCCATTAAAGTACTCTATTCTGATTCCCTACACGTGATCTTTGGGTAGTGCTAACCGGGTAGCAAACTCTGGTGGAAGGCTTCGGCCGTGGCTAGTTACCATCCACCGGACCAAGCCATGCCGTGAAATGACCTAGGGGGCTATTCCTACACGTGAGATGAGATGAGATTTATCTTGGTCACTTTCACACCTATGACGTTTCAAACAAGAGCAACAAGGATGAAAAAAGGTGAGATGAAAATCTCAAATCTCCGAATAGGGCCCCTAGTCGTGTTTCGGGATGTAGTCCGGTGTAACCGTTCCGAAGACGGGTCTGAGCAGTAGCACACTTGTAGCGCCTCACTCAACTGCCGTCCTTGTACTTCTTCACTCTACAAAACTTCAAGGCTAGAATGAATAAGTACCTTATAGGTCGTCGTGCTCCATCTTAGACCACAACGTCGCTTAACATCAGGCGAGTTGGTTGTCAAACGCCGACCTATTACAAGTAAATAAAAAAAAATGTTCAATGCTTCCAGAGATTTTATTAGGCATAAATTAGACTTGCAAATTCAAGAGTAAGCTGACTCATGTGCTTTCGCTCCGACCTTGCTACGAGTCTCGTAGCTACGTAGGCGCTGCCGTAGCCCTACTTGCTATACCTTGGTAAACTGTAATGCTGCGTTCAGACGCTCGCGTTCAAAGTAGTCTTAAAGTTTTGTGCGAAACTCACTAATAACACTTTGGGCCCTTTTCCTGTCATGCAGAATTCCATCCGCGCACGGATGTGGTCCACATGCGGGTGATAACACGCTCCTGGCCACACGCAGGACAAAGTTTTCGTTTGCCGCTGCAGTGTCGTGCGTGTCGCCAGTGACTAGTGTGTCGGCTTACTATGACTATGCGTGTGTCACGAGTCACCGTAAAAATAACACTGAAGGCAGAATAACGCGGATTGGTTCCGCGTTCCACGCGCGTGCTGCCCGCATGATAGGAAAAATATGTTTGAAATGATCAAATCGGGCAGATCGCACGCAGACTAGGTCCGCGCGCGGGCGGCAATCCGCATTACAGGAAAAGGGCCCTTAGTGCAAAGTGTGAAATTTAATACTGTGGCGCCTTCTAACGTCGAGTAGAAGCGTATCGATACCGCTGCCATCTATGCATTTTTGCAGAAACTCCTTGTTGATGTTGCTAACATGCGCCGTAGCGGGAAATTTATTTCTCCGCAAGAGAGAGCTAAATGCGAGAAACGTGAGTGCTTACAACGAGTTTTGATAGTTAGCGAAAACTTTTTTCGTTTTCGTTTGGCTCCTAAATTAAACTTAGTTCTCTAGGTGCGCTTTATCGAAATGTATAGAGGTAGCTGATTGTACCACTGTACAGGATTGTACCCTGTGTGAATATATGGCAGCAGGCAATATCCAGCTCAGCATGGATAATGGTTATGTCTGAGCCGTAAATGATGCCTAGAGATAACAGCTCGTCCACTCCGGTCCGAGGGGCGATGTCATCTGTCGTGGAGGAAGATCATGTGCAGCAGCTAGGTACATAGTTGGTTCAGGCACTTTCGAGCCAGGAATGGCCTTTATTAGATTGTAGATGTTTGTCGTTTACGAATTGAAAGCTTAGGTTCCTACCTATGCATTTAAAGTTCTTACTAATGAAAGCTTTTTGAAGCAAGAAATAGCTTGATTAAGAACCGAAGTGCTTGATAGTAAGTAGAGACTAAAAAAGCCAAACACTTTAGAGGTAGAATTGAAGGTATTACGCTTTCAGCCTGGTCAGAAGTGGAACGAGTATGCTACTACAAAACCAACGATAGCTCCAAGAAGGCAAAGAAGAGAAGCATCGCAGTAGTCGAGACGTCGCGGCCCTCATGCAGTAGGTAAATCTGTGGATAGTGTCCCAGTTTCCGTGATCACGAATAAAGGTCACTCGTCACAACAACAGTGGCGGATTTGCAGTCTTGGCCGCCCTAGGCAGTGTATTACCAACCGCCCCTTTCTCAGTTCTCACCATTAGATTAGTTAACCAAGGCTTGACTTAGGCAATTCTTATGTTCAAGCAATTGGCCATTAGACTATACAATAAACTTCCAGAATCACAGCTCCCATTTCAAAAACTTAGAACAAAAGTTTTCAAATGGCTAATCGATCGCAGTTATGATCAAATTGAAGATTTCTTTTAAACTAAAAAGTATAGATTTAGCCTATCGCTTTCACAAAATATCTTGCAACTGATTTTTTTTCTCAATTTCAGAGTTTGCCCTCTAATAAAGTTGGTCATTAATAAGAGTCCAACGAAATCTTAAAATATGTCAGTCGTTTAGAGATGGACAGGACAGACAGCAGGAGGTATTCTGCCGCTTTATCACTAAGCCGAGGAAAAAAAACCCTAAAATGAGATTGACATTCAAACTCGTGTTCGTAAATTGGTTCGATTATTTATATTTAGATTTTTTATATTTCGGTAAAATCAGCCGTTCAATTAACAGCCTATAGCCATTTTAATAAATGTCGCCGTTCAATTTGCTTCTTGAATGATATTCAGCCGGTAGCGTCACGGACAATAAACTGGCTGGCTGTTGCTCAGGCCATTCAAACAATAGGGTGATTATTTGCCAAAATAACTATTTTTGATCGAAGAAATGTGTTTTTGAATGAATTTTGGTAAAACAAAACCCGAAAATCGGTGAAACGAAATTCTGATGATTTTATAATAACTTAAAAAAAAAAAAGTATTTATTGCCTAAAATTAAAAAAACAAGTTACAAATTAATGCTGGGTACACACACATCAAGCCAACGAACGCCAACGCACGGGCAGCGTCCCGTTTCGTTTCAATAAAATAAAACGAGACGCAGCACATTGCCGGCCCTCGCCGACCGTAACTTAAACCTTCTCCTGTCCTACTCCTTTCTCAGAGCAATTCCAATTTGAATTGGTTAGGTTAGAAGGCTAAAGCGGGAGCGAAGCGAAGCGGAGTTCCCGACTTAGCCTTCGTGGTTATTGTTTTTATAACAACCCGTATCATCCCCTACTTAAATGACGTGGCTAGGCAAGTAGTCAACGTTGTCAATCTTAGTCATTTTGCCTAGCCGTTTGATTGAATAACATCAGGAAGCTAGTTGAACAGCGCCGTTTAGTAAAAAAGACTAGGCAGTTAATAGAGATTGAGACTGAGAATAGCCGAGAACCAGGGGGGCTATTCCTGCGCGTGAGATGAGATGAGATTTTATCTTGGTCACTCTCACTCCTATGACGTTTCAAACGAGAGCAACAAGGACGAAAAAAGGTGAGATGAAAATCTCAAATCTCCGAATAGGGCCACAGAGTTGGCGGCGACATAATATATTATAAGACGAGACTGTGAGTGGTGTCAGTGCTAAAATAAAATATGTAATCGAAAATAGCAACTCTGGTTCTCAGTTTATAATATGATAGGTACTTAAGCAGTTTTTCAACGATAATTTAAGTAAGTAGGTAGGGATGCTAAATTTCATGACGACCGGTTGAGTAGTCGAACAACCTAAGGCTAAAAAGTATCCTATTTCATTTCATTCATAAACAATTACTTAACACACTTACAGCAACGCCAAGGCGTGTGAAAGGCTAATGACAAAAAAAATTGAATACATAATAATCAATTTACAGAAAGCAATTAAAAAAAAATAATAATAATAAATACGTAGTCAAATTATACCATTCGTTGGTTAAAAATTATTATGTGCTATGCCTATGTGCCATTCTAGACTATAATCTATCTCTGTGCCAAATTTCATCCAGATCTGTTCAGCCGTTCTGGCGTGAAAGAGTAACAAACATCCATCCATCCATCCATTTTTACAAACTTTCGCGTTTATAATATTAGTAGGATTTATGATCTAGAGATATATTCGTACTGTTGATCGAAACGGCAGGCCAATTTTATTATAGTAGTGTGCGTGACAAGTAGGTCTAAGACAAGTGTAAGTGTCTTTAGCGTTGTGTCATACTTTTTGTTCTTTTACGGGCTAATGATTCGGCGCATTTTTTTTATGAGTGTAATGTTTGTCATGCCATCTAGACATTTCATTTATCAAAGGTTAAGGATTGGGATGTTAGGAGATTGTACTCGTAGGAAGGTAACACATCAAAGTTAACGCCAAAAGTTTAACAAAAAACTAACTTATTCTTAACATAGAAAGTATTATCCGATAACAATGCAGTCATTCGGGAAACTGATCACGTCGCATCCTCATCCTGCCCGAGTCCTGTCACAAACATAAAAGATATCCCGGGACATTATAGTTCATTAAATTCACTCAATAATCGAGCCACATTTAGCTAAGTAGGCCTTTCATTCAATCGTCATCCCTATCATTTCAATGGGAACGACCGAGATAGCAAATCCTTCAAAAGTGAGTTAACTGTCATCGGGTTTCAACCAATAACCCGTGGGGAAGGCACGGCTATTATGTCAAAATGACAATACACAAATTGACGCGGCTGAAAGACTATAAACTTTAAAAGTTAATAACAGCGGCAGTTTTGCTTTAAGTACAATCGAAAATAAACCTTAAATCATTCACATAAATATTGAAATTAGTCGGACCGATTTAATTGTGTGTCCTATTTCAAAATAAACATTACGTTCATAGTTGTTAAGGTTAATTTTGGAGTGGACCAATTGAGCGTTGACGTTTTCGTTAGTAAGTCGGTCCAGAGCAAAAAAACGTTTGAAAGGGAGTGAACAAAAGCTCGTAGAAGTCGGAGATTAATCGGGGATTTGAGTACAAAAGCCGAGCACACATGTCAGGGATGAGGCGAGACTATGCGCAAGATTCTTTGCAATATTCATGTCGCTAAGTGAAGTTTACTTTTAATTTTTATCACAAAATTGTACATTAAGTAGAAAAAAATAGAGTTGCTATCTCAAACATATTTTGTCGAGCGGCTATCATTCACGCTGGAAAACGAGGCATTAAATATTTTCACGTGTTTTTAATTCAAAAATATTAACTTAGTTGTGAATCCTTTACTTATTTTTTCGGATGTCGCATTGTTTAACACAAAGCACGTGTAGTCTTTTCGAGTGCCTAACTACGTGTGAGTGAGAGGGCGCTGGGCAGCATCCTCACGGTTTACCATGCCAGTCAAAGATATCAATTCTAGTATGAAATATGTACTTAATTATTATTGTCTCTATGGAAGACCATACTATTTTCATTGTAGGATGGTGCGAACGACATTTTTAAACAAATCGTTCCTTTTTACCCATTTTATATATTTTTATCCATGAGTTACAAATCATGACGTTAAACTAAAAAACACTAAAATACGAAATCCTCAATAACTAGTAAATGAAGCAAGAAACGAAATGCTTAAACCCATGTGTCACCTGCACCATGCTACAATTAATAAAGAATTGGTAGATACTGTCATACAGGACTTCATGTAAGTCACAGTCCGCATTGTTTTTTCAAATAAGGTTCTCGGTTATTCCTTTCGTTTCGTTTAATAAAATAGTAATGTTTGTTACCCAACCGGACTGTACAACATGTTAAAATACACCTGTTATTTGATATTATTCATTTAGAATACAAAAAAAATGCACGTCAAAAATAGCAACAGTTATGACCGGTTCAAGGATGCAATAAAAAAAGAAAATTTCACAAATATTCACAAAAATTTTTACAAATCGGTATGATATGGTATGTTAGCGGCTTTTATTCCAAGAAATTAGGGGCACGACGCGAATAGTTTACAAATAAAACCGACGCTTTTAGGAGGGCGGAGCGCGATGTGTGTTCAAAACTTTTATAGTTTTTATTCAATGGAAATCCGCAGAATTGTATCCTCCAGTCGATTTTGGATTCGCACATCGCTGATACAACAGGGTTTTTGTAACACCCTGTATACCATCATCATCTTCATATCCTTATCCGGTGGGGTCGGTACAGTATGTTCACTTTCTCCATTCGTCTCTACCACTCATCATCTCAGAATTGACTCTCTTATAATGATTAAGAAGAAAACAGATAGGTACTTAATAAACTAATAAAAAGCTAAAATAAATAGTTTTTGTCTCAGTTATTTAATTCATTTGGAGTATTAGACACTTAAATATTTACAGTTCTACTTAGTTTCACTTAATTAACACCAAGTATTACAAATGTGTCAAGCAAGTGTGTGTGTGTGTGTGTCTGCATGTGCATTTTGTATAATTTAACATCCAGTATACTTATTATTAAATATAAGTGCAGACTTGTCGGTCTGGTACAATGGACCAACAAAAGAAAATAACAATAAAATAAGAGGAACATCTCGAATAAGAATAAAGTGTAAACAATCTTGAGTGTATATTTCGTAAATATTACTACAATATTTTAAGGCAAAGACGGTTGTATAGTAAAAATCATGATCCAAATTATGATCTGGACTGAGGTCTGCTGAGGACTGAGGAGAGATCCGTCAATACATTTATCTACGCTCATTAAATATCAAGATATGGAATAAGTAGCAACTACCAATATTTATTGAAAGTCTAGTCTTCGCCTTAAAGTAAAAAATATTATCTCTTTTTCTCTCTCGTAGTCAGTCCCCAGGGGCTTGGGGATATGAAGTATACATATTATTACAAGATAATTAGGTCAATATAGTAGTTACTAAGTAAGTACATCCAAAATTCTAAGTTTTTATAAATTTAAGTACACATTTTTATATATAATAAAATAAAATAGTTATTCGAACATTTTAATTAAACGGTTGGGTTTGTTTGGGTTGGTCTGTTTTTTTTTTCTCAGCTCCGTAATGACTGAAGAGATTCAGATTTTACAATCTTAATATATATAAATCTCGTGTCACAATGTTTGTCCTCAATGAACTCCTAAACCACTTAACCGATTGTAATAAAATTCGCACACCATGTGCAGTTCGATCCAACTTGAGAGATAGGATAGCTCAAAACGCGAACGAAGTCGCGGGGTGACAGCTAGTATTATTATATTGCACTCCTATAGAGGGGTACTTATGGCAGTGCAATATTGGCAAAAGTATTGCTGATTGTAGCCCGGCCATCATCAGCCATGTCAAAAATGTTATGCTATTTCGCCGGGCTACACTTAAAATATTGCCGGGCTAGTTTTCCAGTAAAAATATAGCCCGTCTAAAAGCGCCCTTAATTTAGGCAATGTAAAGGTAGGTGAAACATTGAAAACTATTGAAACTGGAAAAATTAGCGGTCCTTAGTAGAGCTTTGATAGTTAGCTATTTTACGCTAATTAGACATTCATATGGTTTCTAGGAAAACAATTAAGCATTCATTATAGTCTACTAGTTAGACTCATCTAGAGCGTAAAAGTGTAGCTATTACATATATCGTAAACACATATGTATAACGCTTATAATCCTACCAATCTTACTTTTATTATAAAGGCGAAAGTTTGTGAGTTTATATTGTTTGTTTTATACTTTTTCGCCTACGTTTTTGATGAAATTTAGTATGGAGATAGCTTTTTAGCGGATAAACACATAGGTAACTTTTTAACCGCGGGGAAAAGCGCGGGCGCAACTATAATTGTTTTAAATGCCTCTTACCGTCACCTAGAACTTAATTTGACTAGAGTTAACCTAAATCTACCTGTTAAAATAAGAATAATATTCGATCCAGCGAATATCTATAGCCATTTCCAAAAGCTAACATCTCGCTCATGGGCCAGATTTCGAGGTGGCAAGATGCTTGTGGCAAGAGGAGCAAGATGCTCCCTAACCCAATAAAAATAATTAACCTATTATTTTTTTACTGCATAACCATGAAAAATGTTTTGTTAGCCATAGTCTGGTTGACTGAATAACTAAACCGAATTTATACGAATTGATTTCATAACGTCGACTCCCACGACACCGCTCCCAGCTTATCCCGCCACGCCGCTTACGAGAAAGGGAGCAACCAACCATTTTCTAACCTGCCCACAAGTTCCAATTGCTACCAAGTGATTCTGTTTCTAGTAACAGTAGTCTAGTAGTAGTAATAGTACTAGTAGTAGTAATAGTACTAGTAGTAGTAGTAGTAGTAGTAATTACTACCACAGCTAACGCTAGAACTTTAGTGAGATTTAATTAGATTGGATGAGTTGACAATAAGATATAGTGACATTTATATATTTTGTATTTTTCGTTGATGAAAAATATAGAAAAAAAATACTAATCAACAAATATTATTGCAGTATGGAAGAATTTTTAGAAGACAATAGGTAAGTGCATACATTTCAATGCCACGGCTGTCGTTTTCACCAGTTCACGAATTTTACATTAGGTACTTATTCACTACTTAGATTTCGATTCATAATAACTAAATTGAGATTCATGTTTTGTGTTTGCGGTAGCTACTAGATATGTAGATTTAGGCGTAAGGTGTAACTTAGAATGTAACAGTACTTTTCAAATTTAGGACAATTATAAATACTTTTACGTTCAACGCCCTAACAGGGTATATACTTGTAAATAGCACACTAACATACTATTTATACATATACTTATGACTAACATTTTATGTTAGTCATAAGTATACCTTGTAAATTCATGCAATATATTATGCATGAATAAATAAATACAACATAGAATCGTTTGTAAGCGAATGCAAGATACTTGTCTAGGCCTCTAGGGTATAATGCCGGGGCTAGTGGTCATGTACATGTCGCAGATGATCTGTTCGATCGAGATGTTCCCGATGGTGGCTCTGAAGAACAGCTCTATTATGGTCTCTCCGGGCACTCGCTCAATAATGGGCAGCAGCTCGAGCAGCTGGCTCGCACGATAGCTCTCCAACGGATGGATGTAAGCCACGTACTGTAGGGCAAAACAAAGATTTAGTAATCAGATCAAAAACAAATCAAAGCGCATTATTAAAATAAGTAAGTATGTAGTTTTTGTTTCTCTATTGTTATTAAATATGCATTTATTTATAAGAAGAAGCGGTACGAGTCTAGCTTCTAGTACACAGCGCGTGGACCCTATATAACTACAAGCAAACGGACACTACACAGCTCCGTTGTCAGTATTATGTTACGTATATCAATAACAAAGTTATAGAAAAGAATATAGCGAGAACGAGACAACAATAATTATCTTCATTAATTTTCTAAACTGCCAGTCCTCCGAAAATGCGTTTTAATTCAGTGTGCCAACCTCATCAGAATAATCGTACTGGCCAGTATGGCGACTGCATTAAAAACATTTTTTTTGGCTTCTAGGATTTTCTAAAGTGTTGTGAGGTGAAAAGTTGTGTGTTTCGCTCGACAGCAAAGAAATTCTGCGTCTAGTACTATTAAAACTCTCGGTACACTCAGGATTCTATATTCGGGTTTCAATCTGTTCTCGCGCCAAAAACAACTTTGCACCCTTACATAACAAATAACTATATGTATTTGTAATATTTACATTAATATTTATTTATACTATCGCCTAGCTGTAATAAACCCAAAATTTTGTAAAATAAAATAAATAAATATTTCAAATGTTTGGTCAATCAATAGGGTATCGAAGATACATGAATAAACGTCAAAGTTATAAAAATGCCATGACCACCCTGCACGGAAAAAGAGCCACTAATAAGAATAACATAATTATTTCTAATAGAACCTAGAAGAACATGAGAGCATATTTTTTTCATAACTTTTATTCACAATGTCCGAACTTGGACTTGGGACTCCATTCAGGGCACCAATTCGGAGATTTGAGATTTTCATCTCACCTTTTTTCGTCCTTGTTGCTCTCGTTTGAAACGTCATAGATGTGAGAGTAACCAAGATAAAATCTCATCGCATCTCACGAGCAGGAACCCCTATTTCTGACGCGTGAGATGAGATCTGGTCATTTTCACTCACATGACTTGTCAAACGAGAGTGACAATGACCAGAAAATATCTCGAATTGTAGGAATATAGAGGTGAGATATTATCCCGGTTACTCCTCACTCCTATGACTTTTTGAACGAGAGAGACAATCACTAAATAACATCTTACGTCTCAGAATAGGGAGCTTGCTCTCTGCATCCAGTTTATGTAACTCGCCACAAAAAACTAATCTGAGATAAGTGCTATGATAGCGGATTTATGCACTCGAGGTAAAATCAATTGGTTAAATGGGAAATTAGAAAAAGAACTAAAACTATTATTTTTTATTCCTCTTGTTTGACTTAGTTTCCTAAATACATGGAAACATACAAACAAGAAGGAAATGTTTGATTATTTCTAAGAATGCACCTAAATTTATTTAAGTTTAAGTTTTAGGTTTTGTAAGACCCTATTCAGAACGCTAAACTGCTAAATCAAAACTATATTTAGCTATAAGTATTCGTAACCTTGTCATAATCGCAGCCAAAACAAATTAATATAGCTAGCTAGTTTCAATTTAGCATTCTGAATTTGAAGTTTAGCGTAGTTATACCGCATAATATATTGAATAATAGTTTTACTTACCCCATTTAAAATATTCCTATTTCTCTCCTGTTCTACAGCCACCTTGTATGGATCTTGCAACATTTCAATCCTTCCATTGAAGTTAGTTCTGAACAGCATTATGCCTCTAAGGCAACTGAATTCCATGCTGTAAGGTCTGAGCTTCGCAATTTCTGCCAGCGCCACTTGAAACAGCTCGACGTCTTTCAGATTAACATTGTTATTTTTCTGATTCAAAAGGCTTTTTAAATCTAACGGAAACAAAAACTGTGCAGCGCCAATTACGAAAAGGTCTTTCCAAGTTTCTCCCAGCAAGTATACTCGATCTGCTGTTGACAGGCATTCGAAGGCCGGTATTCCTTTTGCCCACTTGACGTTCATAAAGAGAATCTTTGCCGCTGCCTCGCACGTTTCGGCGAGGTCTTTGGGTATCAACAACCCTGGAGTCAGCGGTGGAGAAGGCAATATTGTTGAAAAAGGAAGAACTGGAGGGGTTTGTAGATTTTGACCGGGGAATATAAAGGGATAGAAGAAGTTATAAGGTGGTGGAGGTGGCAAAAACGGTCTTTTGGGTGGGACCATAATCGGGGGTTGAATGGGGAGTCTTATCTCGTTTGAAGGTGAGCGATTATTCATCAACATAGCCATTTGCCGTTGGATGGTAGTGTTCCTGGGACCTCTTTCGTGTTGAACAGCTGAAACAAACAAATAGTAGATTTGGTTTACAATTATATCTTTAATCGAATTCTAAAAAGGAGGATTTCAATTCGTCTGTATTTTTTTTTCTTTTTTTTTTGTATATTATACGTGACCATAAAATCGATTTTGATGATTCCTTTTTTGTTTGATAGATCATACTTTAGACGTAGTCCCATATGCATTTTATTGAAATCGGTCAAGCAGTTATTAAGAGGGCCGCGACACTCTGAAATTTCCATACAAACGCGCTTCTCAAATTTCTTGAAAACTATTTGTCAGATTATGATGAAATTTAGCAAGTACAATTAAATTAACAATATCTCCGCCCCTATGTTCTTGGTTTTTTTAAAAAACGTTCTCAAGCTAAAATAGAGCTATGAAAAATATCCGCATTTTTAAGGGATCACTTTTGACTGATTTATTCAATAGGTAGACAAAGCAAATCAAAAATTCCTTTACATAGGGAGGTTGTCTACATCATTAGCTGTTAAATGAATCCATAATACAAAGGAAATTCTTAGTTTTTTAAGAATGATTACAGAAGTGCAAAAGCCATAAAAAAAAAATTAAAATTGCACTTTGTCACTTTGTAGGTAACTTTAGAGGCTCGTCAGTATCATTACTCCCTCTCTTCGCTCGTCTTCTTCTTCTAGACGAAATGGCTATAGAATACCTTAAGCCAATGCGAAGTTAGTCTAAAGTGGTCGCCGGACTCTTAAAATATCAACAAAAGTCTAAACATTGTTTACAAAATCGAATTCAAATGACGGGAAGATGGTTTTTTAAGCTTTGCTTTTTACGTTATTAGAGACATCGTCGCTGTCCTCCCCGCTTTGAGGAGACTAAACATATTTTAGAAACAAGCATCTTGTCTAGATCTTGCGAGTTACCGTCTCTGTTCATCCCAGCGCCGAGGCACTTGTCCATCCGACAGGCCCGGCACTGGTTGCGATGTGTCTTGTCGACGAGGCAGCAGCCCGGCGCACGCGACTTGCACACGTAGCTACGGTGTCGTCTCACAGAGCGCTTGAAGAACCCTGCGCACCCGTCGCAAGCGTACACACCATAGTGCTTGCCTGAAGAGTAGTCTTGACAGACGGTGCAGGGTACGTCGTATAGGATGCGACCTGCCAATAAACGGTTAAAATAAGTTTGATTTTTAAGACAAAATGGGCCAACTTATGACTGCAAATGACCTGATGGAAAGTGACGATGCGGTCTAAGATGGAGGACTCATGGGCAAGCGTCCTCCATCTTAGATCGCATACGCCCATGACATTCACTCTTGTCTTGAAATGATCCAGGTAAAGGAAATCATTATTATAAAACTACTTAGCAAAACAAAGTTTGATCGTCCAGCCGCAAGATGGGTCAAAGGTATTGTCCGTTACCTACTATCACAGGAACCGAGGCAGATGGCATAGTAAGAGAGGACTATATACATGTTACAGGCAATTTTAGAAGTCTAGTCAATTTCAATAATAACCGGTCTGTAAAGGCAAAATGACTTGGATCAACAACATTGCCTACTTGCCTAGCCCAGTCATTAAGGTAGGGGAGCTTTCGGGTTGTTATAAAAAATAACCACAAAGGCTAAGGCTGAGGAGCTCTGCAAAACGTTAAATCCTAACTTCAACACCTAACGAGTTAAAACCTAACGTAACCCTACGTAACGTAAACTACAATAAACAATAAGAACAAACTGAACTGACATGACTGTTTCAAGATATTTTTTGTTGTTTCCTGGAAATGGTTTAAATATTTTATCAAGTCCTAAAAGTATATAACGTGAAAGTAACACTTTCAGTCGTGTAACATGGAGGTAACAAAAACTGTTACAAAAGTAACATTCTGGCAACGCTGGTGCCCAGCCCTGGCTAAGTTGTAAGGCTTAAAAAAATGTTGCAGTATTTTTTATCCATGGCAAGGTTTATTTCAACCACTCTATAAGGACCACGTGGAGAAGCTCGCGTTATCTTTTTAAGTAGGAGTTAAATGTGCATCAGAGGTTATCTTGCACCACCAAAAGTTAGAAGCTAACCTAGAGTTAACACATTAATCAAGAGTTACATTTATAACATTTTACCTCTGAGTTAATTAACTCTGCGTTTAAAAATAAAAGTAAGTAAGTATCATCTGCAAATGCATGGGCATATAGATGTAACTTTTAAAGTCGCGATTTGCACATACAAATACATGTATACTGACAAGAATACATCTCCTAAGGCCATTTGTGGAGAGACCAAAAGTCATAAATCAGTGTCACGAGACCCCGCCACTAAGGCCGTGATTCACCGGGCCTGGGCAGGGCTGAGACTCCGCCCTTCAGATGTGGTAACTGCCATTTAACCTGTGCTTCGGAGCCCACCCCAATACCACGCTAGTAATTTACAACCCTCAAACAAATAATGCGTTTTGTGTGGTCTATTGATTTCCTAATTATAGTGGTGTCAAACTAAAAGAGCATTCAAGCCGGTGCGCGGTGTCGTGTGGTGTTGTACGAGCGACCTTTGGGCTTTCTTCCTTTCTAAATTGAACTAGCTGTGCCCTGCGGTTTTACCCGCGTCCCAAAGGAACCGCTATTTTTTTCAGGATAATATCTTAATTTTTTCTTTTCTAAGATCCATCTCCTGGCAACAATAAAAACAACAAAAAAAAATTGCGAAAATGTTCCATCTGTTCACGCGTGATGCGATGACCAAGGGAAATAGTGATTCATTTTTAGATATACATTAATTGATAGAGATTATAATTATGATTTATAGAGATAAAAGATTAAGTTAGCTTTTAGTCACCCACCCTAGATGCGGTCAAAACAGAGTTAAACATTATTTTGGTTAGGAAGGTAAATAGGTAGTTAAGGACCTAGTTTCTTTGAGAGTGCGAGTAGCTCATCAAGTACTTACGAGTACGTACTACCAGAATACAGCAGCAGCTCATAACTGTACAAGACGTATGTAGAATATAGTAAAGTTATGTCGTATTTTTCATAAATCTGTAGAATTTCACATACACATTTAACTAAATTGTACATTAACTCCTTAGCAATAAACGTTGGATAGTCTCGAAATAAATTGTGTTACTATACTTCGAGACCATACAACATGTTTTGTTTTTTCTTCTAAATATCTTTAAACTTTTGAACTCGATCGAAAACACAGAAGACTGCTTACAACTTTTCAAAGCGTTGATTGCTAAGAGGGTAAGACTCTAGAGACTATTATTTATTGGGTAGGTAAGTACTTGCACAGTAAGGCCATCCCATACATAATACGTACTTAAATCAGAATGTTACCTAGATCCGATAGGTTTACCGATTCACTACAGAAGTAGCACTTACTATGATCTCTAAAACCGAATAGACACATACAGTCTACATTCTTAATATCCATAGTCTATAATTTATCATGACTTGTCAAAATACGAGTAATAATTTGACGTAGACGGGACGCTAAACTCATGTTATTCAACACAAAGCGTCATCAACAAAGATGCGATTTTTTGTACCTACCGGTCCCACGCTTTCATTACACGAAGCTCCTTTATTGAGACATCCAAACACACCCCAGTCGAAAAGGCAAGGTATTCAATGAGACAGATGATTTGAATGTATAGCACACTTGTGTTGTGCGCAGGAAGCTTGGTGTCGAGTGTACGAACAGAGCAGGCAGACGTACTGCTAACCGAGTTCTTATGGGTTCCGTTATTGTAAACTATGGCATTTATTATTTTATCACTGAATAACTTTTTTCTGTTTATTTTCCAAAAAATAAGATTTAGTGAAAACTTACGAAGTTATGTTAGTAACGCCGGATATGCGGAGTTAAATTCGTAAACGCAAAGTTAATTAACTGACAATTAAAATGTCATGAATGTCACTATGATATTGTGTTAATTCAAGGATAGCTTCTAACTCATGGTGGCGCAAGACGATTTATCAGCTTGATAACCAGCTTAATAAGCAGTTAACTCCAAGTTAAAGATAATCCGAGCTTCTGAATGTAACCTTACGTAACTTAACTTACGATAAGCTTTTTAATTTAGAACTTGTTATAGCTAAAAACGAAAAGCAGGCATAGTTTTTCAAACATTACTGCGGCGGGCGGCTGCGCGTACTATGAGCACAAGATTTGTTTTGCGGACATCAAGAATACATCTATGTATGCATATAAGAACCTACAATAACTTTTGAAAATGTACTTAGTTTAGAGAGATGCCTCCAAACTAAGACTACAGACTCGATTTTTTACTAAACATACGCTAAACGAATTTGCTATTGTTTCTTAAAAACTTAATATGAGTTTAAAATATAAAAATAGAAATGCAATCTTACGGCTAAGGTCTAATAAAAAAAAAAAAAAAATACTAATTCTAGATGACAACACTTCGATGTGAGAGAATGAAACAACTTGTAAAGAGATGAAGGTTCCTTATATTGGTATCCCAATGAGATCGGCTATACTGCTGACCAGCAGCTCAGGACGCGCCGGAGCGGTGCGTGATCTCGCGATGGAATGCGGCGTCAGGCACATTCTGCAGATTCACATCTTTACGCCAGTCCGATGCATCGAAATGTGGAATTGCATAGATGTGGAGCGCCTTGTGTAACGATGTACGAAGTGCATGGATATAACAAGTATCATTATTTCAACTTCTTTCAAGTATTACTTTAAAAAAAATAAAAAATAAGCAGCGGCAATTCAGCAAATCAAAGTCGATGCTTTTCTGAACCTTTGATGTTGCAATTATTAATTAAAAAAACAGACAGGGAATCACTGAAGTCTAACAAACAAGTCAGCTGGACTACCGGTGACACGTTAGTGAAACATTAGTGATACTGAGTTCCCTGTCCGTTATGTTTTAAGGCTGACGTAACGTCAATGGTTCAGTTAAGCATTGGTTATATACTTCTGAATAGACCCCTATCGGCTTTATAAAACTTGCGGTTTCGTTTATTGAAACCAAAAGACGGAACCCTAAACTACTGACAGACAAAAGCTGCACAAAGTAAAGGATCTTTTGAATGATCTTGATTCAAAGAATTCAAGAGAAAAGGCAGGTTAAATAGCGAGGACCGATTTATTGCGAGACATGCGAGAGACCAGATATGCCGTGTTTGTAATAAGAGTGTAGGTATTAAATTAAAAATACTTATTTAATTATTTATTTATTATCTACGGAAGAGTACGCCGCAATAATTTAATCCAGCACATAGCAAAATCAAAAGTAAGAGCTCTATCACACTGGCGGTTTGCGAGCAATTTCAAAGCGAGCCGTTACAATCGCGGCTTCATCGCTGCGTATTCGTTGAGCGCTCGTTGCGGACTCGCGGGGAGCTCGTTGGTGCACTCGCCTCGCTTTAAAAACGCTTGCAAATCGCTCAAAATTGCCAGTGTGATAGAGCTCTTATTTTACACACATGATTTAAGGTACATTTGATCCAGCTTTTACTCGCTTAGACAATTCTTCTGATACGTTAAAGAACAACAGACTGACACCAACTTTGTATTTTCGTCGCTTGAAATTTCTAAATAATAACTAGCCTTCATCATCATCACCATCATATGAAGACTATGGAGTCTTCTTTATCCCACTGGTGGGTATAACATCAATCAACTAGCCTAGAGAGTTTATATTCCGTAGACTCTAAATGTAAATGTAAATCTAAATAAACAGTCCAAAGTTACCCTAATACTCGTAGGGACAATTGTAATATTTAGTTCACTTATTAGCTATATGTTCCGCGATTTTACCGGTTGCCTCTTTGAGAGACTATTAAGATGTTGTGTCTGCGTCAGTTGCCCGCTTCAGTGACGGCAACCTAAATGATTGAAGATGGTTTTAGCCTGGACCATCTGAGCGAAAAAGCAGACGAAATCTACGAATGTTACAGATAAAACAACGACGATTGCGCAAGTGACAAACAAATAATGTAAACCTTGTTGGCTGTGTTTCAAACTAAACTGCGGGGTTGGCAGAAATAAAAATAAAGGTATGTGAGTTGCAAAACAGTGGTTAACAATTTACCAGACAGCCGTGGCAGTGCATAACAATTATAGGAACACTTATAAAAGGATGTGGATGTGAGCCACACATGTAATTGGAATAGTCAGAGGGAGCCACGAAAAAAACAAAAGTCAGCACACATGGTGGCGGGCATATGTGCCATTTCTCTGCCAAATCGCTTATCTATCAACGATAAGCAACGTGGATACAGATTTTTAATTGATACCGAAGCGAATATTTCAGTGATTCCGTGTTCTCGGAAAAATCAGTTACAGCCAGCAGAAATAAAATAAATTATATGCAGCGAACGGGGCGGTAATCAATACGTACGCCGAAAAACCCTTAATAACGTGTTTGGGAATACTGCGAACGTTTGAGTGGACTTTTATGATTGCTCATGTCAGGACTCATAATTTAGGGGCAGAATTTTTGGAATACTACAGACTGTTATTGGATGTATTTGGCAGACGATTAATTGATGCGCATGCCAGGCTATCTGGTTACACCGGGGTGTCACATTCGACGCAATCATCAATACGCACGATTGAGGTGCACCATGAAATCAAAGATTTGTTAGGTAAATATTAATCTATACGAGGCCCAGGGCATTATTGTTGCCCATTAAGCATTACGTGAGACACCATATTGAAACAAAGTGGCAGTTCATATCAAGGCCAGACCGCAGAAATGAGGGACAATGGAGACCGTGCGGGGATTATCGTCGTTTAAATAGCATTACCATTCCAGATAGGTATTCGGTTTCCCGTTTAGAGGACCTTACGTATCTTTTGGAAGGAAAGATGTTGTTTAGTAAAATAGACATACGTAAAGCATATCACATTTTCCCTGTAAACGAGGAGGATATACAAAAGACTGCTATCATTACACGGTTCGGATTAAGTATTTAAATTTCCAAAAATGCTATTTGGTTTGCGGAACGCCGGTCAAACGTTCCAGAGAGTGCTCGGTGTTGCAGGGGCTGGATTTTGTGTAATGTTTCATCGACGGTGTTGTTCATCCTGAAAAATTAACGGTAACCGAAGGGCGTAGCTAGTTTATAATATTAGTTAGGAAGATGTTAAAATGGTGTTGTCTCTTACTAAGTAGGGTCAACTGGGGCAAATGTGTCTGTGGGGCAATTGCGTCTTTCGACTGACTAACCCTGCACAAATTAGGCACCACCCACATTTTTTTCTATCTTTAGTTACAAAAATCTGTACAAGATGGCGTTGGTTGCTTACGAGTAACTTGTGAAGGTAATTCTCGAAAGACGCAATTGCCCCTCAGACGCATTTGAACCAGTTGACCCTCCCTACATTTAACCTACTGCTGATCGATCAAGGTTTTCATAAAGCGCTATGTGACGCTACGTACACGTGGGATGCACGTAGGTGCCGTGGCGTGGGAATCATCTCCCGCCCGCTCGTACTAAATAATGAATGGCAATTTAAACGGCACCCATCAGCATGCGTTCGTTAAGGTACATGTTGACTGCCAGATCACGCAAGCCATGTAGGGTTGTTATTGTTATTTCATTAGCTCTACTAACTACAAAACAAGGTCGCTTTCCGCCTCTTTAAGGGAATTCTCACGAAAATATGTTTTTTTTCTTTGTTTTATTTTCGTCACGATTTTTTTTCTTCATTAAATTCTGTAAACCAGCAATTGCATTTGAACAACACGTTAAAATTAAGACGTGTGGACATTTGATGCTGCACTCATCTATTTCGTTAAGGATTTATGAAGTAATGTATTTTTGGATGGTAATCAGGATACATGGTTAGTTTTTTAAATTTTACATTTCTTTTAGTTAAATTACTTTAGATTATGAAAGTGAAAGAAAACTTTGTATTTGAAAAGCTAGGCACATATTGGTCCCATATTTAACCGACTTCAAAAAAGGAGGAGGTTCTCAATTCGGCTGTATGTTTTTTTTGTATGTTGTTACACGATTATGAATCGATTTTAATGAATCTTTTTTTTGTTTGATAGATCATAATTTACAGGTTGTCTCCCATATTTATTTAATCGGTCAGGCAGTTTTTAAAATATCAATAAGAGTCTAAAAAATGTTCACATGGATAACGGAAAGTCCGTTTTTTAAACTTTGCTGTTTACACAAAAAATCCAAATCGGATACCGGGAATGAGGTTTTTCATTTTCAAAGGCTTTTGTTTTGTTTGTGTTATCGTATAACTGCGTTTTCTACGAACCGATTTAAAAAAAAATTGATAGAACATACGAGTATGCGTACAGACTGGTATTTGCTTGGTATTCATTATTGGCTGTGTCAAATTTTACGCAGGCTAACTTGTCCCTAACACTTTTTATTTATTTATAATTAATAATGTTACAACTGCTTTAAAATTTTACAATATTTATACAAAATACATCGCATAAGTAACCATTTATTAATCAAATAAAGACTTAGTTTCGATATAATGCAATGTTTTTAAAGTAACATTGTGGTCGTTTCTGATAACAGAATGGTTTTCCCTACAAATTCTACCTGTCCCAGAAAGCACTCCGTTACAACCACGAATAAATAGCTTCACTTTCTACTATCGACCTACTTAAAATAAATTATTACCATAAACGGAGTACCATGGATATTTATAAACTATGTTTTATAACTAGTCAGAATTAAAATTTAATTTAAAATATTTTTTTTCTAAACTCTGTCCCACGTATTCTTTGGAACTGTCTGAAAAACTATGTTACTAAATATTTTTAGGCTTTGTATTAACTTGGGTGGGGTGTCTGCATTTATCGTGGTTGTTCGTTAGGCCAGGGGGAGGCGTACATGAAAAGTGATGTGCCCCTCCGCTTGTCGTCTCCAGGTAGTCTGAGAAGTTCTCAGACGAGCGTGAAGTGTTGAACGTGCTGCGTGTTTTTATTACGCACCCACTTTGTTACCTACATGTTTACGTAAGTAAAACATTGTGTTTTATTAATTATCGTTCAGAATGTTGTCCAAAGGGTATATTCTCTAAGTGGAAGATTTTTTTACTTTACGTCTTATTTTATGGCTTATGGCTTAAGGAATGTAGAGTTTACTACTCTGTTACGCCAACTTTATTACAGCGCGTGGTAAAAGAGTTGACAAAGTCTCTTTACATTTAACTTTTGGCTGTAAAATTATGTATATGGATTTTTTTTTGTAGTATTAGTTTTTATTAAGCAATGTAAAAGCTTGGTATGGATATATAAATCGTGTATAATTGTTAAAACCCTAAGAACATTGTTACCGAATCTTGTGCGTTATTAGAGCTTTCAAGATGTCTCTGACGTCTGCTGACAAGCAAGACCGATGGAAAAAATAAACGCTAAAAGATACTTATAAATTTAGTAATCGCCGATACTGCAATAAAATTTAAATTCGTTGAGACTATTTTATATTAGCAGCCATTTGATAATTTACTTGCTATTACCCCAGAGCATGTAAAAGCTGCAAAGGAAAAGAGTACTTATCTACCAATCTACATAATATTTGTTACAAGTATTTTTACATTTTAGTTACTATTCCAAGACAATTTCATATTTATTTTTAAAGTCTATTTACATTTGTTTATTTCATTCTTAAAATGATTTTATCAATTTCAAGTTAATTATTTATGTGCATTAGACCTGAATCTAAACTAAGTTCAATTTATTCACAAATGTACAATAAAAGAACAATCATTGAACTGTATTACAACTCTGTTACATGTACTTATATCGAGTTTTAAAAACACACTTAAAATTTTTAGGAAAACTTAGTTAATAATCCTATAGCAATATCATAAATTATGATATATAATAAACGTATTATGTATGATTCATAATACGTTTATTTGCTAAATATTTTTAAACTAACTATTAATATGTTATAGTTAGCTGTTAATATAAAGGTATTTGAAGGACTTGTGTACTTGTGTAGTATTTATAAGTCTATTAATATTTAAAAAGAGACAAGCGCTGTTTAAAAAGAGTTCACATTATTTATTTAAAAACTTTAAAAAGTGTTGTGACAACAATGACCCGGATATTTTTTATATTCATATTCATATTTTACAAAATCCAATTCGGATGACGGGATTTTAACTATAAAGTTAGTTTGTTTTGTTATAATATATTATAATAAAGAAAACCGACGGACAATCTGGAAAAGCTCATAGTTACAGGGAAAGTGGAAGGAAAAAGAAGTAAAGGTCGAAGCCCTAAACGATGGTCGGAACAGGTATCTAAGCAGCTTGACACCAAAATTTATAACGCCATTCATGAGGCCGCTGATCGACATAAATGGCGGCAAATTGTCCGGAAACTTATCGGTCGGGATCATCACGACGCTCAGCAGTGAGCAGTACGACTCGAGGCGGAGGGATTATAATTATTTCAACTGTAAGTACGTTTAATTATAAAATTAAGCAATTGTAACGGATTAGAGTGGCATAGGACCGGAGAAGATAACGTGAAAAAGATGAGATCTATTACTCAAGTGTTGGTGAAAAGTAGAATGGAATATTTTATTTTATTTTATTTATTAGACACACAAACAAATAACAATCGATAAACCAACACAATACATACATCTAAGTTTTGAACTGGATTGTCATCCAAAAATAGTGTGTACAGAAAAACCAAAAATTATACATATATAATAATATTTTTTATTGTCATTAAGTAACAGTTCCTTAACAATTTTAACTAAAAAATTAATTATGGATGCTCCTATAATGGACTCGTCACAAGGTACAAAGTAAATAGGTTACAACAGCATTTGGTAATATTATTAAAGGTTGTGTCTCCCTCTAAAAACGACAACGACAATATTGCGCAGGTCTCCAGACTATTTTGATTATGTATAAACTTTGAAATAAATTCAAATAAATCTAATTCTAAGTCAGCTGTTTAGGGGATTCGACAAACAAATAGAATAAATTTGTAATACTAAAACTTCTAGAGATAAATTAGTTCTATGGCATCGTTAATAAAAAATCGTTGGTGATGGTGATAATAATACATTTTCTTAATTTAAATATCTTATCGAATCGAATATTAAATATATCAGCCCATGGATGAGATTGGGTAAATCGATTTTATATAGCGATAGCTATCTCCTAGGCAAT
This sequence comes from Peribatodes rhomboidaria, assembly GCA_911728515.1. Lineage (NCBI taxonomy): Eukaryota > Metazoa > Arthropoda > Insecta > Lepidoptera > Geometridae > Peribatodes > Peribatodes rhomboidaria. The sequence goes on from OU452166.1 coordinate 1,625,589, forward strand.
CGTTTACACCTTTGATCACACAATTTCCCATTAAGCGAGTCAGTGGGCAAACGAATGGCTAGTTCTTTGTAAAAAAAAACTCGTTGCGCGTTGTGATTGCTACACGCAACCACTTGTAATCTAGCATGGGTGAAAATCCAAACCGAGCTAGGTAAACTCGTCATTCGAGGGTATCAAATAATTTAATAAAGCTAGAAATATAGCTAGCTGGTATAGTTAGATGAGTTAGTGAATACTTTAATTGTAAAGTGGCAACCGGGTAAGTAATAATAAAATATATAATCGATATTCAAAATACCGATAACTAATAGAAGTAACAACGTTTGTCATAATCATCAGAGATATAACAATAAAAAAAAAACAATTCGCGCTTCTTTCCTTCGCGTCTTCACAAATTATAAAAAAATATCTATTTATTGCAAAATTATTATTCCTATATTTCTTAATTCCCTGATCTAAACGGTATATTATTTAGGTACAAAGTAGACCTTTTTACAACTACACCTAAAGTATTTACCGCCTTTGCCATGGTCGGTGTTTTTGGAAATGTAATCAAACAGAACGTTTAAGTACAGCAACTTATATTGTTAATTGCTGCCACATATAAGACTATCCTTCCTGTGATAAGAGCCACTTCGCGTGTTTCAAAAACTGCTAATCAAAAAAAAAAAAAATACAAAACTCTTTAAACCTATATTACCTAGTTGTAAGCCAAAATTTGTGAGACTGATATATATTTATTACCTATTTGAAAAAATAATGCCCCTCAGTTTCTTGCCTGTTCTTCTGAGTAGAGGCTTTTTGTCCGAACAAGGCGGTCGAGTCAATTTAAATAACTTTGACGTTCATAAGTGTATCTTTGATACCTAAATTGAATAAAAACATTTTGACTTGACTTGACTTGAAACTGTTGCCTAAACCTAAAGATAATAATTAATCAATATGATCAAAAACTTCAATTACATTGATTTTTTATATTTATTTTTGTTATTTTGTCGCCTAGGATACCGTATAATTTACCAATCCATATTCACGGTTTCTGTATTCGCGGCACATTTACAGAACATTTACCTCGCGAATTAAAAGCTTTTACTTATTTAATCGAATTTTAAAATATATAACAACTTAAAATAAAAAGCAAAATAAAAGGAATATAAAAGATAAAAAAGACAAATTAAAAGAAACATAAAAGACAAAATACATATATACTCCGCAAACGACATGACGATAAATTAACATAAAATACACCACATGCACATACCAATGTTTTGATCGAATTTTAAAAACAATTCCTATCAAGACAACTACACCCTTTAGAGCTCGCCGACCGCTACCGCGGTACGCTCACTTCGCTCGCTCGGCTCGCGCCGTCTGTTGACGGAGTTCTAACTGAAAAAACCTTTTTTTACTAGAGATACAGGGATACAGGGATTACGGACATCACCCTGCCCCAGTGCAGCGGTGTGGTGATGTGGGAGTCTCCGCCGTAGTGGCGGCATACCCACTTAAAACCGTGGGGTGTTCCTCCTTGGCGCCATGTGCCGAGGCAACGGGCATTCTTTCGCGGCCCCGGCGGCAACTTTGCCTTACCTTGCACACTTTTTAAAGACTGTCACTCTTTAACACCATATGTTGTCGCAGTTCAAACTTAACCTAACCTAGCCACAGCTAATGTTAACAGACCATGGTAATGTTAATCACTCTATTTGACAAAATCATCAAAACAATCAAACAAGTTAACAAACGAACCTAGAAAAATCAAAATTATTTTGAAAATATGGTATGTTACGTAATTATTATATCAAATAATTGTATGTAACCTAAACGGTATGTCATAATAATGGCAACTAAACTGATGTTGATTCAGCTGAAGATTATATCCAACGTTAGTAAAACATTTATATGTTCAATTCAAAGAAGGTTATGTCAAATAAAATCATTAACACGGATCGACATGTCAGATGTCTCTTATTCTCAGTAAGCAGTATTGAAATAAAAATATGATAAAAATATTTCGATCAAGTCTGACGCACCCGTGGCAACCCTACTCGCTTGCCCCTGCAGTTGCGCCACGCGATGCGAACTTGCAGGTGTCGAAATGAGACATGGATGGGGGCTTCATGGAATATCGCTAATTATAGTTTGTACATCATCGTTTAAATTAAAGTTAAGGGTTAAAAAGGTACATTTCGTTTTTATTTAATAAAGTTTAAAAAAATGAAATCGAAGGACCATTTAATTTTTTAAAACTTATAACCCAAATACACAAACTATAACCACGCAGAAACAAAAATATCTGCCAAGAAGTAGAAGCGGAGCTCCCGCCTTAGCCTTAATACAACCCGAATCCACCCCTACCTAAATGACCCTAAAACCTACCCTGAAACCTAGCCCAGTCATTTAGGCAAGTAGTCAACGTTGTCGTTTCAAGGCATTTTGCCTAGCCGTTAGATTAAATGGCTGAATACTATCAGGAAGCTACTTAAACGGCGCCGGTGCCGTTTAGTAAAAAGGCTAGGCTGTTAATCGAACGGCGAATTAAGCTGGTTGGCTGCGACATAAATACATACATTTAATAAAGATAATAAAGGTTAAAAAATAGAATATATATTATCTGTTTATGGTATCCCAATTTTATGATTTACAGGAGCTATGATTACATTAATCTGCCTAGTAACCTAGTTAAAAACCTGACCGTTTTCAATTTCTATCGCTTTGTCCTTTCTTGTTTTTCATTTTAACTAATCTAACACATTCAATTTGTTGCCCCACCTAAATAAATCGGCGTGTAGCGTAATGTGAAGGCTCAAAACTAAAAATAGTGTTCGTGATTCGATTACCAAAAGTTGGTAAAGTAAGTAATGCTTACTTAGGCAATTTTTAAGCATGCTTTATCGTAAACTTCATCACCACTTGCACTTGCACTCAATGCAGCTAAATCTATTTAATTATTTTTCGCTATTTACTCAATTTTATTCTTACTTACTTCTTTAATAATAAGCTAACTTTATTATGTTGATTATCGTAAGCGCGCAAGTACAACTTTTTGTACTGTATATAAATTCTAGCACCGAACCCCAAGATACCGGCTGTGCCGAGTTTGGGGTTCACAGGTACTAAATGTTTTTGTAAATTTATTAGCCTAAATAAACATTTTGATTTGATTTGATTTGATACTTATCATCTCGCAATTCGAAACTGACAAATGTACTCATCCAGTGTAAATAAACAACCGCGGCGAAAGCTAATTAATATTACCAATTGTGCTGTTAGTAAGTTTAAAAAGGTAGCTAATTTAAATGAATACGACTCTCATTAAATTTGGCCAACGAGGGGATGCAGTGAGAGCGGACAGATGCGCCCGCGCACCTCGTGGGAACAATGCTCCGGCACGTCATCGCGTCCATCCCTAATTGTCTGATACTGATATGATAGATAGCGTTTCTGTTATTTTATGGTATATTAATGTACAAAAGTTATAAGTGACAGTTAGGTTAGTTAAGTGTGAAGTTATGAGAATTTAAAATGAAAATGAAAAATGTTTTATTGCATTAACCAATCACAAATTACAAAAACAGGTTGGGGCCTTTCGGTAAGTATTAAATACCTGTGTTAGAAGACTCCGCTCTTGCATATCTACATTCCATAGCATTTTATGGTTACTAGGTATTAATAGATTTTATGAACTTTATACAATTACATAAACTATAATGAAAGATGTTTCTAAATTTATGTAAAAGTGATTATTTAATTAAGGTGTGGACTACAAAGTTACTGTACGGCTTATACAAACCGCACAAAACAGCGCTAAAGGCGTCATTCGCATTTCGCTTGTTTTTGGAAAACATACTCGTAACCGAAAATTGTGAATTTAAAGATACACTTAAAAACTTTGAGTCAAGACGGAAGGCGGTCAATATGGCATAGTGGCATGTCATATACAATCCTTGAATGTTAGTAAGAAGTTGACAGTTTAAATGAGTAAGAAAAGTTCGAAGTAAACGTTTATTACGCGGAGGCGTAGAGTGTACTTTAGTGGTGTGAAATAGTAGGTGTAGTCGATGGAGCGAAAATGCTTATCCACGGAAACATGACGTGTTAAGTGCCGTTTTGTACGGTTTGTATAAACCGTACAGTTACAGTATGAGTAATTACTTACATCCATAACTTAGCACTCAACCAACTTTGTAAGTTCAAATGGCCCACATTAAATTTATACTTATGATTATAAATATATCTTTAACCTGCGGCTTTATTTTTACATAGGTATATAATCATGTAACTATTGTACTTAATTACTCTGTTATTGTCTATTAATTTGTTTAAGTGTTTATTTAATCGGACCAGTTGTTCTCCTATAAATATAGGTACAAGCGTTTCCTCGCCATTTTAGTACAGAATTGCAAATGTAGATTAGTGTTGATTGTAGACAGTGTAGATAAAGTCGTAGCACCTCTACGGCAAGTTTTGACGTGTCGTAGACGTAGCGATTGCCTTCTTCGAGTGTCGTAGACGCAGGAAATGCTACGACAATGTGTAATCTTGTAGATTTTTTATACCTGTATATCTCCGTGTTCTATTTTATGAAGAACATTTCTATGAAGTTTTGTTAATAATAAAATAAATCAAAAAACTTACTTTATTTCGCTATAGGTATGCATGTGTAGTCGGTATATTCACGTGAGTACCTACTTTTGACAGGCAAACGGTTGTGACGTATACATTAGTGACTAAATTGCAATACTTACTTGAAGAGGGCATAGCAGACAAGTCCATCTTATTAAGCTGTATTCCACATCTGAAAAGATACACATCAAATTAATTACGTCAAATGCGAAAGTTAACGGCAAATTAACACCATCATATTAAATTTACGTTGGTAATTCATATTTGATTTAGTAATTATAATATACTAGCTGTTGCCCGCGACTTCGTTTGCGTTTATTCAGAAAATAGCAATAGCATAAAATAAAAGAAATAATCTAAAAACCTTTCTCGTGAAATACTGTAAGTACCTAATTTTCAAATTTCATCAAGACACGTTTAGTCAAGACAGACAGAGTTACTTTAATTTTTATAATGTGGTTTATAATCAAATTCAAATACAAATAAGCTCTTTTAGTTCATTCAATGGGTTCGTAAAGAGAAGAAGTGGCGTGCGAACCGCCTCGTCGAGTGCTCTCAGCCGCAAAGAACGAGAAAAGAATCGATCAATATTCGATACAAAATGTAAGAAAAGAATGCACTATTGTAACTTCGCGACATCTTTCCACCACAAAGCTAAGGAGCACTCGGTTTTGTTCATTATGCGCATTGTTCTACAGTTTTGAACAAATTGTTCAATTGTAAAGGCCATTGCGTCAAGAGCCATCGAGCGGTCGCCGTTTAAATCATTCAAAATAGTTTAATGTTGCGTGTGAACGATTGAGCGATTGCAATATAGCAAATCTACCTTTTTGAGACTGTCAAGAAGTGTTTAAAAGTTGAGACGATCGATTTTATTTTTTTATCTTATAATTCATCTAAAAATTTCGTTTCCATGTTCAGTAATCGCAATTCGTTCGTGGACAAACTATGAAATAAAAATAAAAAGCAGAACAATGGTGTTTGAGAAAAACAATAGAGCTGTTATTACGCACATATTTTGTCGAATTCCTATCATTCACACAGGAACATGAGGAGTGAATTTTTTCACGCGTTATTCGAAAATCTAAAATTACTTGTGAATATTGAGCGCTTTTATCTATTTTTCCTTTATTTTTGATGACGCGATATTTAACACAAAGCGCGTGTTGTCTCTTTGAGTACGTAACTGCGTACGAGTGAGAGGGTGCTGGCCAGCATACTCGCTATGTATGTACTACTATGCCAGTTCGAGATTTTAAATCTAGCCTGAAGTAAACAATTATATTATTTAAAAAAAGTTTTTTTCAAAGCTCATTTGTTCCAAAAACAATTCGTTATTTGATTTCGTTATTCGATGTGTGTCCAAATTTGATAAGTTACATTTCTCAAGATCATTAAATACAACACATGTATAGTCGCCATGTGTGAATTTCTGAAGGTCTTAAACGAAAAGTCGTCTCAAACCGTCAATTAAATAAAAAATAGCCAAAACCAACATTAACTTCGCTTCCAATTCAAAACGAATAAAATAATCCGTCAGTTATATTCGCTGAAAAGACGAGAATAGACAAATACAATACAAGTATTATTTACGCAAAAACAAACACAATATCGTTAAACTGTCGAAAATTTGTACAGTATACATTGTGTCGGCAGCTTCGATGTAAAAATTGCATGTTTTTTGCCTACAATTATCGTTTCGCGAAACAGGTAATTATGCTTGGATAATCCTTGTAACAATGTGCCGGATGAGTCCTGAGGACTCGAGGCCCGGTGTTTCTCTGATGGTATGCTCCCATCGATTCGGACAAATTTTTTTGGTCCTAACAAAAGCGGCTCAATAATAACATCGTAAAGTCGGTAGCTTCTTGCTTTACAAATTGAAATATCACAAAAACATCACTAATACGTTTTTGGGACGACTGTTTGGGAGCTTAATAGAGTACGCGATTTGCGGCTGAGTTTTTTTTTGAAGTGACTTTCGATGCAGCTGTTAAAAAAGATTTAGAGGGTTTGTGGAATATTTCACGCTGGTTTTATTTAGATTGTAGTCAAAATATTGAATAGTAAATGAGTGTGTAGGTGCAAGTACCAAGACAAATTAATGTCAGTAGAAAAACTCATCAAAAAGAAAAAACTGTTCTGTCCACGTACATTTTGTTATTTTTTTTTATGCAACATCATCAATCATTTTCCATCTGGAGCTGACAGTTCTCTTCAGATCTCATTTCATTTTTATACAAGCAAATGAAATAAAAAGTATTGCATTAATGTTAACTCACTCTTTGTTTCCCTCCGGACCACGAAAAGTACTTACAAGTTGTTAAATATTTACTACCAAGTAAACATTACATGTTCTACACCGCAGAAAGTAAGATTAACTTCCAATAGCCGTGTCCTTAGGCCATTAACATGAGTTAACGATTTGAAAAGTGAGTGAAAAATAGTTTTGAACGTTAACGCGGCCGTTATCGGTTTTAATTCAAAAATTAATTTAATGCCACAGCTTGCTGGAGATGATAATTAGTCGATAAAAAACGTATGAGTATTTTTACCAATTCGTTCATTGTGTGAACATAAGTGCGTATTGTATGTAATCTGCTACGTAACTGGAGTCCGGTGTATGGCGACAGGCTCGCCCCCTGTCACATTTGGGACTGAATATCGTCCGGCGAAGTGTGGGTGTCACTCTGCCAGCCCCCGCGGGGAAAAGGCGTGACGATATGTTTGTATGTTTATGTTTAGACGTCACAAAGCTAGAATACAGATACTGAGTTTATAATTGACAAATGACAAGTCGTTATTTGATTGTACGATGATAGCTTGGGTAGCTACCGTTGATCCGTACCGTTAATTGTAGTTAGCAACAATCTTTAGGTGCAAATGTGAGCAAAATTGGCGAGGTTATAGTTCGAGGCGAACTACTCGTACGTATTGCTAGTTTGACTGCTTCAGTGGCTCAGTTTAGTAGTGACCTTTCTGAGCTTGGGGGTGTTGGTTCGATTCCTACCTAGGGCAAACATTTATGTGATGAACATATGTGTTTGTTCTATGACTGGGTGTTAATATCTACACTGAGAAAAAAATGCTACGTAAATCATGAGACGCGCTGCGTACGTCTGGACAAAAACATACCACTCGTAAGCTTGTAAGCGCCTTCATGTTGCGTACGTAACAAGCATTACGTAGCCCGCTTCATGACAACTGTCATGATGCGAATTGGTGTTCTATACTTATCGTATTGACGCGGGTACATTACAGCTTGGAACCGCATACGTATGGATTGATGTTCCATACTTATCGTATTGACGGGGGTACATTACAGCTTGGAACCGCATACGTATGATACGGGTGTCTAGTACGTATGGATTGATGTTCCATACTTATCGTATTGACGGGGGTACATTGCAGCTTGGAACCGCATACGTATGATACGGGTGTCTAGTACGTATGGATTGATGTTCCATACTTATCGTATTGACGGGGGTACATTACAGCTTGGAACCGCATACGTATGATACGGGTGTCTAGTACGTATGGATTGATGTTCCATACTTATCGTATTGACGGGGGTACATTGCAGCTTGGAACCGCATACGTATGATAGGGGTGTCTAGTACATATAGATTTATGTTTGGTAGTTATTGTAACGATGTGGGTACAATACAGCTTGGAACCGCATACGTATGATACGGGTGTCTAATACACACGGCATTATGTTTCATACTTATTGTAATGACGCGGTTACATTAGAGCTTGGAACCGCATAGGTGTTATAATGGTTCCTCGTACGTATGAACTTGTTTTTGATATTTATCGTAATGGAGCGGCTACATTAGAGCTTGGAACCACATACGTATTATACTGGCGTCTTGTACGTATGAATCGGTGTTTGATACGTAACGTAATGACGCGGGTACTATACATTTTGGAACTACATAAGTATTCTACTGGTGTCGTGTACGTTTGGATTGGTGTTTGATACTTATCATAAATACTCGGTTACATTAGAGCTAAGAACCTCATACGTACTTTACTGGTGTCTCGTATATGCGGGTTGATGTCAGATACTTATTGAAATGACGCGGGTACATGACAGCTTGGAACTTCATGCGTTTGATATTAGTGTTTCGTACGTACACCTTGGTGTTTGATACATAACGTAATGGTACTGCTTTATTACAGTTTGATACTCCATACGAATGTATGGTGTCTCTTACGCAACCTAATACGATTGCTACATTACAACTTGGCACGCCATACATATACCGGTTGTTCATCTAGACGACAGACATATTCTAGGATATCATAGTACTTATCATATGAAAAAGTTTTACTAAAGGACCAACCCTAAAATTCCAAAGCAAAAATTTACTGTTTCAAACATTTTGTCCAAAGTCAATGAATTTTTCTAAGGAACAGTAGATTTTTTTCGAGATTTCAGGGTGGGCCCTATAGTAAATGTTGTAAATGATGAGTACGATAATATCCCAGAATATGTATGTCATCAACATGAACACATGGTATACGTGCGCCGCGCCTAGTTGTAATGTTGCATTCCTATTGGTTGCGTATGAGAAACCAGTATATTCGCATGGAGTGTCAAACTGTAATAAAGCATTACGTTACGTTTCAAACACCAAGGTGTGCGTACGAAACACTAGTATCAAACGTGTGAGGATCCAAGCTGTCATGTATCCGTGACATAATGATAAGTATCTGAAACACAAAATAAGATTTCATTTAAATAGCATCGTGATTTAGTCTGTAACATTAAAATAAACTCGTTTATAAACAGTTAGATAGATACGAACAAGTAGTACTCTTACACAGCAAAACCAATTAACATCACACTAACTGGAATTATTAAGCACTCAATATCGTAAGCCTAAATGTCTGGCTATAATAAAAATAAAAATTAAATTATATTATTAAAGGATTTATTCATAGAAAGCCATCACAGATCTCAGCTCTCGAGGGTTTCCAAGCTGGCTGGTCCTTGAGCTTGCGTGCTGGTGATATATTGATGACAAATGGCAACAGCATCAATCTGCAAAATTTGAATAACATCAATTTAGCCCATGTATTTCCATAATCGATCAATATTACCTAATTAAATATTTATATATTATCGTCTCGCCTTTGCCCAAAGGGACTCGCAGAGGTGTATTACAACATCTACACTTTGCTGGACAATATTCAGTTCCAAATTTGACAAGGGACAAGCCAGTAACATCCATCGGGCTCAATTTATATAGCAGATGACATTAAGTCGAATACGCTCCCGCTAGATTGAGAGGCGAGCGTTCTCCAACTAGGCTATCACCACTTTTTACTGTCAGTTATACCATTATACATTTTTAAATAGTAATATAATTAAAGCTTTATTTGGTCTGACTGCCAATTACAGTACGTATGTTTAATTATAAATCATGTATTAACGTACCATCTGCGACTGCGAATCTCTGGTAGTCAAGACATCTTGTTTTTTCAGGGTTATAGTCGAGAATAGGCTGTCGTCATTGCTCGGGTGCATACGACGAAACTCTTGCAACAGCTGTAAATAAAGAACATGTTGGTCTGTTATGGTGGTTTATTTTATATTAATTATAATATCATTAAAAAACCGACTTCCCGTCATCCCAATAGCATTTTGTAAACAATTACCTCCTCTGTAGTATAATTTACAAAAAAAAAAGAACCATTTAAATCGATTCATAATTGGCAGAGTAATCACGTAACATACACACAAAATCATACAGCCTTTTTGGAAGTCGGTTAAAAAGAAGTAACAACTAAATACATCTTCAGTCATATCACAAAGAGGTAAAGATTTTGACTTTGTTTGTTGTGGGTTAATATCCAGAACTACTGGTCCGATTCAAAACTTAAAATATTCTTTCACCAATACAAAGCTACACTATTCCTGAGTAACATAAATATGACATTGCTTACTCAGTGGGCAAAGCTACAAGAAGCTCGCAGATGTGTGAAGCCAGGTGATAGAATTCCTCGGATTTCCCGGATTTTTCCATACGGTTGTTAGGTTATTAGTCGACTAAGTTTCTTCCGTCAGTAGCATTTGTGTCCTCGTCAGTCTTCACGTAAAATTGCTCTCCAGAAGACCATCTTAGTTTGCCTGAAATATAATAAAACTAGTGTGTAACGTGCACAGTAAAATTGTAAACTACTTTAAGCTACACTCTTTATCAAACACCACTATAATATATTACGAGTTCATATGGTACTGTACTACAAAGTTCAGTAAAGTATGTGGTACTTTTTTGTATTCTAAAACTGACAATTAAATATACTCTAAAAAAGTGGTTATCAATTCTACACATATGTGATAGTTAGGTTAGCTAGGCTAGCTAGGCTGTAGGCTGTGACCATAGATCGCACACTAACGTCGTTTTCATAGTACTACAAAGATTTTTACGTAGGTACGTACACGCTTGATTTAATAAATAAACTTACCTTTAAATACAAGATCGTCGCATCCCACGCGTTTTAAAACTCCTGCTATACTGTGACTGTCCGTGTCTGCGCCTGCGTCTGGCAGTTTTTTAAAACTTGAAGTTGTAAAGACACAATGCAGGAACGATACGAGTAGGTAGCTGCTTTTCTAATTCGTTTCAAAGTTAATTCATAAATTAATTTAATCCGACACAAATTGACAACACTCACAACATTATCTGAACATACAATCATGTCATTAATTTACCACAGGAAAACACTATAAACTCTCACTCGTAGTAATTTGTTTGACCGTTCACGACTCGTTCACTACACAAGACTAGTGTTGCCACCATGGTTTTCGAAAAGAGGCAGTCGGACAAGCTAGAAAGAGCTAGATTTAGCAAATTTTACCATATAAAAGGGTGCTAGAAAGGGTTAAAAATATAATTACAAATCATAGGGTTAAACATAGTTTATTTGAAACTTAGTTTTTTTTTTTCAAATTTTATAAAAAAAAAAATTATAAGAATAAGGTAAAATTTCGACTGGAGTCAAGACGGAACAGATCAGTTTTGCCGCTCAGACAAAAAGAAGTCGCCAAAAATATGCAAATTTAGCTAATGTCGCAATTTTTTTTTCATGATATTGCATTACTAAAGACGAATTATTGACCAAGCAAAGCGAGATCTCAGAATCTACTGAGACCGTTTATAGGCCATGTTACTACCGGCTGTCTTACTAGTACCTAATAAGTATGTAAAATGTGTTTTTCCTCTGAAAAGATTTTGTCGTTGCACGCCTTGTTCATTTGCCAATAAAATTTATTTTAATTATTTTCCCACCCAGCGATGATATCTCAATGGATGGAGCGTTCAGCTGGTTTATGATTAGTATGACGTGGGTTCAAACTTCGACTCCCAACGATGAGCTTGAGAATTTCATGTCTTGCAATACATTACCGTGTCACCATTTTTTTTTAATTTCCCTTCATTTTTTAATTTTTCAGTAATGGCAAACAAATTTTATGCATTCAGAATCATTGAGATATCTAGCTGATATCTAAATAATCTAAAAAAATGCCAAAAACTGCCAAAGAAAAGCCAAATTGGCAACACCGCAAACGTGATAAAACAGGCTCCCGCCAAACAAGACTTACTCCTCCTACGTACAAAATGCAAGCGCATATTTATGTACGTAGTCGCAAACAAGGATAGTACCTACCCCGATTACGGATACTGTTGCGGGCTACGTACAATAGTTAATCACAAACAACGTGAGTACTCCGAATACATATATACGTTGGTGGTTACTATACGTAGACTCACAAACAAAATCAATACCTACCACGTCGCAAAAAGGTCCCGTTTCTGCTGACATGGTCACGAGTTGCGATGTTGCCGCACTTTTAGATGCTTAGACCTGAGTATTTATCAATCAGAGTATGCAGATTTTATTGAAAGTCCCCGTTAACGTGTAAATAAATACACCAAACAGAGTATAATTTGGGCTCCGAAAATCCTACACGGCAGAGCGTGCGGTGGAGCGCGGGAATGAGGCACGGGACTGTTTACCTAGGTATTAGGGATTTGTCTGAGGTTGTGGTGCATCTGTGATTTATGTTCTTATCTGATAATAATTATGAACTAATATTTGCAATTATTAACAGAGGCTATTTTAGTTTTACCGAGAACTCGAGTTTTACCGAGTACTTACTTACTTATTGCTTTGCTTGGAATAGGTACCTACCTACCTATTGTCAGTTTGCATATTCAATTGAGAGGTAGTGAGAGCACTTACAATGTTTCTTTCTAAAGAAAAATAGGTAGGTAAATATGTCATTTGTTTCGTGTAGGCCACGAGGACAAAGCCTCGGACAGAAGATCATCTGTAATGATGTAGATGGGAGAACACAAAAATATAAATTTAGACTCCGACATAGATACCTATACCTACCTACTGTTATAGCACCACAAACACAACCATCCCAACAGAAAAAGTTGAGGCATAGGTACTTAAAAATATTTTCATATGACCTACCTATTTCTTTTGTTAATGTGCCGAGCGAGCGTAAACGAGCAAAGCGTCTCTGCTTCAGCTTCGACAAAAATGCTTTTGTATGTCCGATTTTTGTCCGGATCTTTGTCTTCCAGTAGTACCGGTCACATTTTTTAAGCGATTCTCTTGACATAGTGGGAGTACGTTCGATAATTACGAGTATATAGTGTTTCTGTTGAGGCAGTTTTTAGGAGTTATGAAAGATTTCCCGCAGGTCTTACAATTCTTATTTCCCATGGCCATTACAAGCTGGTTGAAATCATCTTAAGGAACCTTTAAACTGTCAATGCTTATAATAATGACTGTAACTTTTTCGAAAAGATACTTTACTGCAACTAAAGATAAAATATTGTAATGATAGCTGTGTAGGTACAAACCCAAATTCTATCCAATGGAGTGGACCAGAACAAGACATTTGGTTGCCATCAGCTTCATCGACGACTCAAAAATATCAATTCTTTAATGGAACCCAGAACCCATTAGAATCCCCTAAAATACTTTTTTTTAATGTTAAATGTGTCGTTGCCATTGTAAATCGAACATCGACTTAAACAATATCGGGACTGCGTAGTATGTATGCTACCGCATACTTACAATAAGTAATACCACACAAGGGCAGTATACCGAATACTTATAATGTCGCCGCTTATGTACCTACTATGTATTGCAGTACAGGAACAGTATCGTGGTTATGTATAAATGCGGCCGCGTCCGTACATTTTGTAATCTTATGCAAAAACGATACACCGGGTACTTACGGTGTAGCTGTTTACGCCCTATAAGTAGTCCCGCACAAGGGCAGTACGCCAAATACGTTTAATGTAGCAGCTTACGTACTATAATGATATAGGTGTTAAAATGTGTGTGTGTGTGTGTGTGTGTGTGTGTGTGTGTGTGTGTGTGTGTGTGGTGTATAGAATTATGACATATCTTCACGCCTTTCTCTCGAGGAGGCTGGCAGAGGTGTACAACACCCACACTTCGCCGGACGATATTCAGTCCCAAATGTGACTGGGGGCGAGCCTGTTGCCATACACCGGGCTCCAGTCGTGTAGCAGATGACATATACGCATATAGTACGCACATATGTTCACACAATGAACAAATTGGTGCGTGCCTTTGGCTGGGTCCGAACCCGCTCCCTCTGGCTTGAGAGGCGGGCCTTCTCCGGCTAGGCTATACTCGCTTTTATATAATTATGAACTAGGCGTATTCTATGCAAAATCCAAACGTTATTTATTACGGATTATTTTATCTAGTTACGTCCGACCAATATGTATAATCCAGTCATGAGTAACAGGAGACGCTATCTTGTAAGCACATAGTGAATTTACATTTTAAACATAATAAGCGATTAACGCTTATTATGTTTAAAATGTAGCCGCGTACTTGTGTACGAGGTTATCAAGCCGGATACGTAAATTCCTGTAGGAACACCATTAAGAATGATGCGGCATCCTTGTACGAGCTTCACTGAGTGACCGTTCTCGAGATGTATGACTCTTACTTGCGCATCAGTATGTATCTTCTTTAGTAAGTATGCAACAACTAAATAACCTATGCAGTTCACGTAGTACGTATAAAATTGCAAGCTACGTGGTAATGGGCTTACGGAGAGCTACGTATACGTATCATTTTTTTCTCAGTGTATTTAAGTATGTATTAAAAAATGTATTTGTGGTTGTAGGTATATCAGTCCATGGATAGCTTTGCTTAGCTTGGGATCGGGCGACGTGTGCGAAAAAATTCCCGAGTTTTTTAATGCAAATTTAGTGATTCCCTAATTTGTCAGTTATCGTTAGCTCGGTCGCGGTCAAGTCAACTTTAAAAGCGTCTGTTCTAGGAAGCAAACGTAAGCACAACTAACACAACTAACTAAGAACGTTTAGTGGTTCTGTGGAGCCGCGGTAGGTAGAGCCCTAACGTCAACATCCACCGAGTCAAATACTAAGTGTGCGGGTGACGAAGGCCGATAGTTGATACTTTGCTGAAAATGATGTATAAGACCTATAAAATTCTTAATACGTATTGTATAAACACTATAGAACCCACAATCTCGCTCATGTCGAACTGGCATTATTAGAACGCGTTCTTAAATTCGTGGAAGACCATATATCGATGGTTTCCAGCCAAAAGGTGATAAGCGACATTTTTTGGCAAATGGACTTATTTATATGGTTGGAATCGTCTTTTTTTTCTGCGTCGAATGGTCTAGGTGACATGTCTCTACGAGCAACTTTGATGTCGCTTAGGCGGTAGAAAAATCAACGATTTTAGCTTATTTTTCGTTATAAACGCCAGAAATTTTACAGTTTTTCCTTTTTTGGGGGTTACACTAATATTTTTTTTTAAGAAAAGGAACTTACGCTTTTTGAGCTTTCTGTTACGTTTTATTGTTTGTACCTTAACTACACATTTGCGTTTACGTTTATTAGCCTCTTAATAATTTGTAGTATTATTCCTTTTATTACTTTTTGCCTGTTATTTTGAAGACTATATTTGTCGTTTATAGCTATTAGACAGCATTTTTTAAACCTTCATTTGGTGTTTAGGGTGTTATTCTCCGATAATAAATAATTAGCCAATTGGCGGTTACTACATATTGCACCTACAAATATTTCATAATAGTTTGTCGCTTATCCCTTTTTTCCCTCACGATACTTAAATAGTTTTGGCGCGTATTTAAAAAAGTAGGTCTAAAAGGTATCGGCATCTGTCGCTTACCTATTCAAAAATAATTGAAAATGTCGGGTACCTACATCGGTTTCTCGGAACTACGTGAGCAAGCGCCACGCGCTCTCGCGAGCCATTTTAACGCGTAATTTTTTTGTTGTTTTATGATTGATTTCTCATCAGGTAAGTAAAGTTAATGTTTTTTATCCATTTTTACTAAAGTTATTAGAGAGAGTTGTTTAATGAAGTATTTACTTACAAAAGTATTAGCTTGTTTACGAATAGACACATGTAACTAAAATCGATAGGTATTTAATTATTGTATCTTATTGTATTTTAGGTTGTCAACATGGGTGCTCGAAATCGGACAATGAATAGCCTTGACAAGGCTCAACAGAATTCAAGTTTCGTTCGCGAAGAAAGCTAAATTTTGACATATCCGAGTCCGATGAGGTAAGAAGGAAACTTACACAGAGGAAGAAATTGTCATTGTGAGCGAAAGAGTATTTAGATCTTTATTTAATGAGAAATTTAATAATGGTTTTCACGTGCCGAAAAAAGATAAATGCCTGAAATCCCTGAATTTTGAACAAAATATAGATAAACCCGGAATAGAAGACGAAAAGAAGAAACACACTTTAGAAAAAAAAGAAAGTTTCAACTGATTCAAAGCCCATCAAAACATACACAAAAGTGATCCTAGTACATTATGTGCTAGTTTCGATCTCCAACGGGTGTTAAATTCTCCACACGGAAATAGTATGCTGTTAAAGCAAAACACGATGATTTACTTAAACTTTGTCGAACCAATGTGATTCCTCCTATTTTTCATAACGAATATAACATTCTTACGGGTTCCAACAATGTTAAGGATACACTTCCTGAGACTGATGTCGAAGATGTTGATGTCGAAATGCAGTTACGCAAGTTTTGCTGGAAATGCCTAATCATGTATATTGATTTACAAAATTTTGGCTGTTTGTAAAATTAAGACCTATTGGGATAAGCGACAGAAAATAATGTTTGCAGGCTGAATTTCAAAAAAGTAATGATGCCATTCAATAGAACCATTAAATACTATAATATAGATACATTTCCAGCTTTTCGGAAGCTATAGTGGCGCTTATCACCTTTTGGCTGGAAACCATCGATATTATGTTTTTAACTCCCGACGCAAAAGCGACTGTGTGTTGTAAGTTTGACGTGTCTGTGTGTGTGGCATCGTAGCTCCCGAACGGATAAACCGAATATGATTTTGTTTCTTTTTGTGTTAAAGGTGTAATATTCGAGAGTGTTCTTTGATGGTAAATGATGTTAGCTACTCGTATGTTTGATAAAAATCGGTGTCGGGTTTTTTTAAATATTGAATTTATTTTAACCCATGATCTGATTGTATGTTATTAAGTTATGTATGTTGGTAGTGCTTAACAACGCTCCTTGATAATGATCACCGAATACAGTTGAAACAATTGTTGGAGTAACCGATTTAAATCGTCCGTGAGTAATATCTGCTTCATAAATCACAATAATGTGTGAGAATCACAATACGACTACAACATTTTGTAGTAGCAAATTTATAACTGTGAATGTGTTACAGATGCGTTACAATTAACAGGAACTTCGTTGCTAAACTTACAATTAACTCTAACTATAATTATGTTTGCTCAAAAATATTTGCGTGAGTATTTTTCAAATCGGAATATATTTTAAAATGAGCAATAATGTTTGAAGTAAACTTTGTAATCGATGGCAGCCTAGTTGGGAGAAGGTCCGCCTCGCAAGCCAGAGGAAGCGGGGTTCGAACCCAGCCAACGGCACGCACCAATTTGTTCATTGTGTGATCATATGTGCGTATTGTATGTCATCTGCTACATGACTGGAGCCCGGTGTATGGCGACAGGCTCGCCCCCTGTCACATTTGGGACTGAATATCGTCTGGCGAAGTGTGGGTGCACTATTAAACCTCTGCCAGCCCCTTCGGGGGAAAGGCGTGACGATTTGTTAAAAGCCACTGAGCACACTGCCACTCTAGCATCCTCTAGCATACTGGTCAGAGCCAGCACGGTAGCGCTCACAGCGTAGCTTGACTAGGTGTTCGTAGCCGATCACCGATGCTAAGCAACGGACGACACGGTCAGTCCTAGGATGGGTGACCGCGGGTGGCATTTACGACTTAGCACTGCCGTGGCTCGGGTGACACGTTAAAACGAAGGCCTCGGTTGTTTTTTCTATGACAATCGTCAAGCCATGTTTCTAGGCCATCGGGTGGCCTAGAAACTCTGACATCAGGTCTAGCCACTCGACGAATACAAATATGCTTGCTCACTAAGGCTAGCACGGATCGGAGATAACTTGTCTTCGGACAAGCCTTTATTTTCCGCGAGAAAGAGACAAACGTATGCCTGGGAGATGAGGTTTTTTTTTACAACAGACTAGGCATGCGTTTGACCACTGACTCGTCTGAAGGGAAGCGTCAACGTCATTGAAGGTGTAACACGCTTGCCTAAGAGATACCTATTCACTTTACTCTTAAACACCCTCGGAATGTAATTAGGTTGAAAGACTGATGGAAGGATGAATTTTCTTGGTGCTTTCTCTTTACGCTAGTACTCGTAAACCGACAGTTTAGGAGATGCTTACGATAAGTCCAGTTCTCATAATTATGCTCAGCTGTGAATGAAATGAGAGTCAGACCTGTTGTGGTTAGACAGATAAGCGAGCTTTAAAGCGTCAATTACAATTACGAGCGTCAATTACACGGAGCTTAAAGTGTAATAATGTCTTTTTAACCGACTTCAAAAAGGAAACGCTATCTATTCGGTTGTATTTTTATTATATTTTTTTTAATGTTCTTGCCGCAGTACGTTTTTTAAAAGCCAAAAAAAATATGAAAGGTTTTACTCACAGATTGGTCCCATTATCTACAAAATCCGGGAGGACGGAAAGTAGTTTTTTTTTTAAATTATAAGATAAAAGCAAGCAAGTGAGTTCAGGCCGAGTGGCGCGGTCACCCATCCTAGGACTGGCCGTGTCGTCCGTTGCTTAGCATCGATGATCGGCTACGAACACCTAGTCAAGCTAAACTTTAAAGATTATTTACTCAAAAATATGGGCTTGCGTTTGCCAGCCACCCCGATGTACGAGTAAATATAAACTAAGATACGGCCACCGATGAAATACGCTTACCTAGAAGGAATCGAATCACTCGAGACTTTGTACGGCAAAAATTAACTTACCAGCCGTGGCCTCTCAAAGTCTTTCAGGCCACCCAGAGGCCTTTAAGTTGTTTAGGAACACCAGGGTTAGACAATCGACCTATACGATTTCATTTACTTTTAGTTACAATTATTTGTTTCGTAATAAGTAGATGTACAGTGGCCCTATTCGGAGATTTTAATTTTCATCTCACCTTTTTTCGTCCTTGTTGCTCTCGTTTGAAACGTCATAGGTGTGAAAGTAACCAATATAAAATCTCATCTCATCTCACGCGCAGGAATAGCCCTCCAGGTTTGGCACAGGCCCCCATTCTTGACGCGTGAGATGTTCGTTGGTCACTCTCACTCTTATGACTTTTGAAACAAGTGAAACAATGACAAAAAAGTATCTCGACTTGCAAGAATAGCTCTTTCTGGACTGGGGCAGTTTGTTCAAAGGAAGCAGTAGAATAACAAGTAAAAATTAAAATTTTACAAAACCCCCAAAACCGATGACACCTTTCAAACCAAAAATAACACAAACGAGAGCTACGACGCCACAGACAGACACACACACACAGACAAGACAAACTTATAACAGCCCGTCGTTTTGTGTCAGGGGTTAATAATAGCTGTTCATGATGATGATGATGATGAGGGTTAACTTCACGTTTCTATTTTTTTTTTTGTTTTTTTTTTTTTTTTTTTTATCTACGAATGAATTATGGACAATAACTTAAATTAGCACCACTTGCAGAAGCTCGGGTTATCTTTTTAACTCGGAGTTAACCGCTCAATCAGTGTGCGCCACCAAGAGTTAGAAGCTAACCTTGACTCAATACAACACTAAAGTGACATTTCCAACATTTCTACTCTGTGTTAATTAACCCTGCGTTTAAGAATTTAACGCCCTAGCCTCTGCAAGCGGGCTTCATCTCATTACTCTCGTTACACAGTAAAGTGAGTATAGGTATAGCTAGCTGCAAAGTCATAACAACTTTCGCTTGCTTGCTATTCAATTTATTAAACAACCTGCGCTGTAACAGTGGCCGTCAAAATAAAATAAACAACCGATAAGCAATTGAGCGAGCTCAAAGCACTTATTGACTCATCAAAACGTGCCAACACTCTGTGTGTAATAGACATCATCAACAAACAGATAAAACCTGTAATACTATATAGTTGCGCCTGAAAAATGTCAGGTAAATAATGCTGCGTTATTTATATCCAGGTTCGTTCAGCCGCCGGCGTTATTGAGTAATAAACACCCATCAATTCATCCAAACATTTGCATTTGAAATATTAATTAATAAATGGTCAAATTGAATGTGTAAGCAAATGAATCTGTCGACGAAATTACACTACATTGTAAATGCGGAAGTTTGGATGGATTTGTTAGTCATCACTGACGGCTGAACGGATCAGGATGAAATTTCGCACAGAGATAGATTATAGTCTGGAATGCACATACTGCTTGCCACCTTAGCATCGCAGGACGCGGGTAATCTTTCATAATAGGTTGTTACATTGAAGGTTTATTTTATCGCTCATATTAAATCAAGCACAGCCTTGGTTAGAACCTTGTTAGGATTTTGTTCGATTACTTTACATTTAAAAATAAATTAATGCTAAGCTTAAGTGACGCGTTAAAAGTCGCAAAAGCAGCAAAATAAAAACATTAAACTTGTTTCCAACTATACTTATTTTGACAAAATAAGCCCCACAAAATACTAACTTGTCAATCCTGAATGCCACTGAACACAACAGTCGATTGACCTAATGTTGTCCTTGAAAGTTTGAATTATTACAAATATTTGCACACACTGAATGTCTGTTCTCACTTTTCAGACGAATGTTAACTTTTCATAATGTTCGTTACGAAGTTAATCATTTAAAAAAAAATCTAAAAACAAATTAAGGCTTAATTTATTGCAAAACAGAGAGCTTTAAAATGTTGTTAAAATTTGCAAGAAGCACGAAGTGCCTCGCCACTGCGTGCTCGGCCCAGTGCTTGACCCGGTCCCGGAGACCCGGAGGTTGCTCGAATACTGACTGACTCGGGCGCAGGGGTTGCGCCGGGCGGGGACTAGCGCTGCGCCGCCGGCCTACCACGCTGCACAGCGCCGCATCCAGGATTTTGTTTTGGGGGCATGACTTAGGCATTAGGGAAGTAAGCTTCATCAAGGCAGCAAGGTTTTTTAAAGTACCATAGCATATACCAAGGCGCATATAAAAAGATTTATGCAAGTAGAAGAAGCGAAAGTTGTGTGCCAGGACCGTTGTAAGTGGAGTGAAGTGGTCGCTGCCTACCTCTACGGGAAGGCTGCGTGATTGTTTGTATGTAAGTTTTAGTTTTAGGGGGCTTGACTAAGCTGAAGGTAACTTTTATTTATTTATTTATTATTACTAACACGATTAAAAACCAGTTACATTAGCAATATTAGAAATAGATTGATTTTATACAACATTAATCATAATTTAAAAATATAACAGTTTAACTAAATAAAAATATTGTAATTCAATTATAAAATAAAAATAGTGGTATAAATGTCAGAAATCAAGTTTTCAATCAATGTTTATCAAGTTAGGCAAACGCGAAAACACTGTTTAAAAAAACTTTTTCGACCATTGTAGAATGTGAGTTAGATATTCTCTTCCTGGATCCGCTAGTGACGCTAAACACTGTTAATTATTTCTAATTGCATGTATGCGTTTACGCGTAAGTGGCTTCGCACTTGCATACTTCAAATACTTGTTCAATTCAAGGCAACCCTTTCAATTTTGTGAAAAAACATCACCAAATTCCGAGCCCCGATGAGCCGATGTCATTTATCCCAGTTCTCTTTGCAGGTCATTGCCGCCGGATTAATGTAAAACTTTTTAGGATCTACGCATCAAAAGCAAATGCAAAAAGTGGTGCACTTTTTTTTCCGGCGGCCACAAACCAAACATTGAGGAATCGTTTCTAGACAACATAGCCAACTAAATGCTATAACACGTTCTCTACGCTCAGTTCGTACTGAGTTATGATGATCGGATGTTACACATAATAATTGCATGTTTCGTCATAAAAATAACATTCTTTATTTTTGTTTTTTCTTTTGGTTTTAACTGACTTAATTTTTTTAAATGAGAGTTTCTTTTTCTCTATTTCCGACCTTTAATCGTTTCTTTTCCAGTGGCCTTCAGCCGAATATTGAGATATGGTTTAACAAACAAAATGTTGGAACATGTATACCTACAGCTCAGTCCGAACAGAGTAATGAGGGTTAAACATCTTTTGAAAACACGGATTTTGAAGCCTGTTTTAGTTTTTATGCAGCGGCTTTGACCAACACTAAGATATTGTTTCTAGACAATTATGAGGTTTGGTTTGTGGTCGCTAGAAAAAAAAGTGCACCACCTCCCATACCAAAAATTGCATTGTCTTTTCACCTAAAACTGGAGAGCGTCTCAAAAATTCGACCAAAAATGTCGGACTTTTGCATGCCGCTATATGAGTCATCATTTTAATTCCTATTCCATTTACTAATAAACGTTGCATGGCCGCGGAACAGTTTTAGAGTTTTTGTATTTTTCTTACTTTCCATTTTTTAACTCGATTGAAAAAGATAGTTATTTGTTAGTTAGGGGGTAAATACTTACGTACTTATAAAAATTGCAATCAGTTAAATTGCTGAGTGCTGTTGAAAAGTCTCAGCAATTTAACCGATTGAAATTTGCAAAAAAAAAGGATTTTAATTTTGTTTTATATGCTTTACCTTTGTGTTTAACCGTTACAGTGCAAAGCTCAAGCAAATGTTACGCATTATTGAATGTTTGCTTTTATATTAAATCCGGGTACAGAATTCATGGAATCAATAATTTGAATTTAAACCTATTTGGAACCGAATTCACGCTAGAGTAGTAACTATGCGAATATGATAGAGTCAGTTCAAAAATAGAACTGTTGTGGGAATGGCGCTACTGTGCCCGATCCTTTATTTTATTCGATCAGAATTTGTTTTGTTTTGTTTGAGAAGTTAGTTCCTGTTTGCGCCACGATGGTTTTTTTCCGAACACACACACAGTCAGTCAAACACACCTACCTATAATTTATTTCTAAGCCAAAGATGATGCATTATTTGTGTGTGTGATGTTGTTTGTTTGAGGCTAAAGACTTGTTGAAAATTAAACGATTTCTTAGATCTAAAAGAATTGATTACTAGAATTGAAGAATCAGAATTACTTACTATTGAACTAGCGGAGCTAGTGCGTCGTTACGGCTTCACACACCTATGAACCTTTTGAAAAATTATCTAATTGATTGTGAAAATCGCATCAAAATCCGTTGCGTGATTTTGGAGAAGTTAGCGGATGTACGAGTATATCTGGGCCGCCAAGTCGAGCTTACAGAGGCACAGCCGTACCATCCTTTTTTCGATGCCACTTAAGGCAATTTTCAACCAAGCTAGATTAAGCACGAATTTTTCTAGACTCAAAGAGGGTTTAATATATCTGGTAATGTGTATTCCCAAACTTCATTGTATTTGAATCTAATTTGGGAATTTGTCTACGGATTTGTCTATTTGTCTATGGTAGCATCTATCAAATTATTCCCTAATACATTGAATGAATTGACAATCACACACCGCAATAAAATCTACATGTTACAAAATCTGCCTCACATTGAAGCCTTGAGCGTAAGTGTGTTTAGGTTATCGGCAATCTGTTAAATTCAGTTATTGTATCCAATGCCTAGGCAATGTAGGAAATGCTATGAATATTATTATCCGTTACATATTTTGTCTTGGTACCCAGGGATTGTGTACAGTACCTGCATGTCCACCGGCAATGAGTTAAATTTGGTAGAGTAGATTTGATCTTTATTCATCATCCTCATCATATAACGTATCATTTGAAAATAAAATACAAAAATCTATTAAGCGAATCGCAATTCTGAAATACAACATGATATTTTAATAACCTAAAACCTCTCCTGCCCGACTTTTTCAGCAGGGCAAACCTGACTTGAGTTCGGTAGGTTTGAAAGCCAAAGCGGGAGCGAAGCGAAGCAGAGCGCCCGGCTTAGCCTTCGTGGTTATTTTTTTCATATTAGCCCGATACCTCTCCTATTCATATGTTCTTTGTCCCCGTTCTCGGAAACTTGTCAAACGGATATAGATGAGAGATAAGTAATTAATTTCAGTATTTCACGAGAAATGTTTATTGATACTATTTTCTGAATAAACAAACGAAGCGAACAAAGTCGCAGGTAACAGCTAGTTACAAATAAAATAAAAGAAGGCATTAGGGACCACAAGAATTTAATTATTTTATTTTGTTCGGGAAATGTAACAGTGCGAACAGACTTAATAAATTTAACAGTTGTATAACTATGCACCAATTACATTTCCGCTTATAGATAACTATTTTACACCTTGTCTAATTATAAAATGCAATTTAAAAGAGATGTCAACAAGAGAAAGCAAAGAAATAATGGCCTATAATACAGTTTAAGCCGCATCAAACCAGTTCTTTGAGGATGTAGTTTTAAGTGTATGTTTGGGAATATTAAATAGATCAAAATCGGGGAAACCATTTAGGTTGTTATGTTTGAATAAATCCAAAAATGTCCTTAAGTTTTAGTCAAATGTCTAGGTAATTAAATTAATGACGAGTATGATTTTAAATGACAGTAATAAACGAGCGAGAATTATCTATAGCAAAAAATATAAGTTATCTAAAAACAGTGACTGCCCCGTATTCTATCAACAATTCAGCTCATATCTCAATAAATCAACAACCAGAGGGGCTGTAGCCTCAATAATAATAAAAGGACCGAAATCAAACCATTTTCAATGGGATTCTCTTTTAGCGGGGTGCCATCTTTAAATCTGTGTCATTACACGTCAACTTCAGTGACGTATGCGGACGGCGGCGCTCTGTGATTGGTGGCGAGAACGCACCCGCTGCGCTTGCGACGCTACGACAGATAATGGTATAGAGTCCACTTCAAATTTTATAGCCGCTCTCACTGCTCTGTAATTTTACCTACAGTTAAGTACCTTACTTACCTTTAGTAGGTTTCCTTAATAACAGTATCTAATACTGCAAGGTTACGTGTAATTTACCTATATAAACACAGCAAACTTTTTTTTGGAAAAAAAAAACCATATTCCCTTATTGAATAATTTTCAAAAACTGACTCGACAAAAAAGTTCTAAATAATTATTGAACCTATTCACCAAATGCGACCTATAGAGGAAGACAAATATACGTACAGAGATCCAGACAGAATTAAGACATACTAAAGCACTTTTGTCAAAGCTGAGACAGAGACGCTTCGCTCGCTCACGCTCGCTCAGTCGATTAAATACCATTAATGGCTGATAATTTTAACAACCAATTCATAGGTAGCGAATAGATACAGAGAGACTTTCAAGAAAATATAGCATATTCTTTTAATAAACTATTATACTATTACTATTATAAATACTTTCCTACTAAATGATAGATAAGCCAAACAAGCTCTGAGCCGACTCAACCGCTGTCATTCATATAGAAATAATCGAGAGTGATAGGTACAGAACATTGCTCTAGAACCCGTCTGTGAAAAACAAGGCTTGCATTTCCTAAATTACGTTTACAAATACCGTTTGCAAAAAAAAATAATTGAATTTCATTAGTATTGGATATTTATTATTCTAAGCATAATGGGCCACTTTATCTAGAATTACGTATTAAGGTCAGAGCATCGAAGACCGGCAAAACTAAACATAAAAATAAAATGAAATTTTCCCTTTGTGTCAGGTCTTCCGCGAATCCGTTAGCAAAATTCAATTATTCAATTATGATTGCAAATCTATGGTACCAGTATATACTTCGCCATTATACGAGTATATCCAGCGCAAGAAAACGCCATTTGTAATTTCAGTGACTTTTTTATTTGGCACCAAATTCGACATGCTCCAGAAAATATTAAAAATACAAGAGAATAGAAGAGAAATAAAGTCAGTTGATTTCCGATTGTCTAATTCTATTGTATTTTCGTAAACTCCCATTGCTTAGAAGTTATTAAGAGTCCGGCGACCACTTTAGACTAACTTCGCATTGGCTTTAGGTTTTCCATAGCCTTTTCATCTAAAAAAAGATGACGAGCGAAGAGAGCAAGTAAAGATACTGACGAGCCTGTAAAGTTACCTACAGAGTGACAAAGTGCAATTTATTTATTTTTTATGATTTTTGCACTTTTCTAATCATTCTTAAATAACTAAGAATGTCCCTAGTATTATGAATTCATATAAAAGCTAATGATGTAGACAACCTCCCTATGAAAGGAATTTTTGATTTGCTTTGTCTGTCTATTGAATAAATCAGTCAAAAATGACCCCTTACAAATGCGGATATTTTTCATAGCTCTATTTTCGCTTGAGAAGGTTTTTTAAAAAACCCAAGAATATACGTTCGGAGATATTTTTAATTTAATTATATATGCTAAATTTCATCATAATCTGACAAAGGGTTTTCAACAAATTCGAGAAGCGGTTTGTATGGAACTTTCAGAGCGTCGCGGGACTCTTAATCGGCTAAAATTCGAACCTACAATTAGTAGGTGGAGATGTCGAGCTAGGCTTATACGAGGAAAGTCCGTCACATGCCGGTCTGGCCTAAAAGCAGAAATCATAAACCTTTTTCGTTAACGATATAATAGTAAATTCAAACCGTGTGTTTGAACAAAGGTAGAAAACATAAAAATGAGTCAAATACCTAAGTCACATTAGTTGTACAAAAATCAGGATTTTGTTATGTGGATTATGATGTATATAATTATGTATTATGTATGATTTAAGTGTAATGATCTAAGCTGATGTTTACAAAAAAAATCAAGGAAATAATTTTGAAAATATTATTTATTACTATTAGTTATGAAATAAAATTAGCATCTGTTGTAATTAAAGGTCATTTTGCCTTAGTTAATAACAAAATCGTTAGAATCTTTATCAGGTACCTGTAAATGCATTTTTATTTTGGCCACCCACAATAAAAACGTTTGCAAGCCCTGAAATTATTTTAATGCCGGTCTTGTCTCATAAAAGTTTATATTTTGAATATTTCCAAAACCACACTATAAATTAAGTTTCATATAGTATACATTTGATCATATTTCTTTTACAGACATTTGACAGGACAAGAATAATAAATAAATAAACAAATATCAGGACACTTACACGGGCGTCTGACCCCAAACTAAGCAAAGCTTGTACTATGGCTGCCAGAGACTGATATATACATATCTATTTAAAATAGGTACACACTTAAATAGATAATTAACACCCACACATACAACAAACATAAATGTTCATCACATGAAAGTTTGCCCCTAGACGAGAATCGAACCTACGCCCTCTAGCTCTCAGAACGCAGGTTCACTAAACACTGAGCCACCGAGGCGAAAAAAACATATCTATTTTCCCGTAGGTTATCACGTTACTAGAGGGCAGGGGCAGGCCGCCTAGCGACCAAGTTTTATTAAAACTCGATAATTAAATGAAACTTGAAAAAATGCGAAACCAATATTTTTCTAATATTGTTTTTTTCAAGGCTTCCATAAATAGAAATATATTTAGTTTCGTGTTTTTACATAAATCTCAATAAAATGTCACGTTTACCGATATAGTATTTGAATTCACCAAGGCTTTTAGAGAATAGGAAATACATAGAACACAATTTAACTTAGAAAGCGAAATATATGCCGACCTTACCCACACTGACCTTACTTACATGAAACAAAATGTTCTCCACGAAACAAAATTAACAAATAGCAGAGTTTTTCGAAAGGTATTACAAAGTTCTTACCAATAACTGGGCACCTTTCCCTCCACTGCTCGTCTTTTAGTTGAACTTTTCAACTTTTATTTAGTTGCTTAAAGTTTTAGTCCACAGTTAATATTTTAAGATTTCTTCAACTTTCTGTTATTTTAAGTTGTGTAAATATTTTCTTCACTAATAAGTTTGTTGATCAAAACATTTCAGACCCGGAATTACAATGTTGACTACATTTCATGGCTGAAACCCATGGGGAGTGCTATCGCGCGATGCAGCCGAGCCGACTGCCAGCGGCTGCGTCTCGAACGAGAGACTGAGTTCACGCAGAACTGCATGTATGTGCGCAAAACGCAGCGATGCTAACGTTTTATTGGTTACATTATCTGATAAAAATATTCACACGATTCAGAATATTTTTATCAATTAATGCAATTGTAACGCAGTAACATTACATGTCGACTGTAATATTTAGTAACCGTAAGTCCAAAATGATAAACGTAACTTTGAACATTTTATTAAATTAAAGCATATTTAGGTAAGTCAGCAGACTTAATTTTTCCCTTTAAACATACTCGTATGTTTATTTATAAATAGCAAAATTTAAGCTTTACTTCAGCCAATTTGTAAAATTTTATTTTGTGTTCATTGTTGTCGTTTTCGTTGATTGAAAAGCCACGCGGTTTACCTACGCATCTCGATTCTTGGTTCGTTCGTAGATTAAGTTTTTCTTTTAGCAACTTTTATTTATTTTGTTTTAAAATGGGCACACGTTTGGCCAAAACACACCTGATGGAAAGTGACGATGCGGTCTAAGATGGAGCACGCTTGCCCATGAGGTGCTTATTCACTCTTGTCTTGAAGATACTCAGGTTGTAACTGTTGCTGGAGAACACCGAGACAGGTGCGTTCCGCTGCTTGGCACTTCTTACTTGGAAGGAGTTCTGAAAGTGCCTCGTGCGGACTTTCGGTAACAACATATTATATAAATAATAAAAAATAAATAAATTCACACACGGGACTTACCTACCCCAAACTAAGCAAAGCTTGTACTATGGCTGCCAGAGACTGATATACATACATTTATATTTTTAAATGTATACTTATAAAGAAACCCAGAACACCCCGACATTGAACGAACACCAATGTTCATCACATGAATGTTTGCCACCTAGGGGAATCGAACCCACGCCCCCAAGCTCAGAAAGCAGGTTCACTACCAACTGAGCCACCGAGGCAGTCAATATGGATGGAATGTCTGCTTCGATGACCTATGGTGGAAGTCAGATGAAGGAATCAGCTAGTGCAGTTCCAGTACACATTCTCTAAAATGCGGTAGACAACTGTCGACAAATCATCGCCTTTCCTGTACACTTTTTCTAAGGTCCCAGTTCGCGCACTGGAGAGGTAATCACTCCACTATAGTGCTATCATCTGCATAGCCAAGGACACCTGGTGCAAACAAGTCATTTATATGCAGAAGAAACAATGTTGCCGAGAGAACTGATTCCTGAGGGACACTGACATTGATAGCCATGAGGTCGGACTCCATCAATATCTACCCGAACTGATCTATCCCTCATTTTGTAAGCTAACGCATAGCGTAGGTATTTTAGATTTTCCATAGGATTAACGTATCTGTAACGTAGTAACTATCATCATACAAAACATAACGTTACCCCTTTCTCCAGAGGGAGCTGGTAGAGGTGTAATACAACACCCACACTTCGCCGGACGATATTCAGTTCCAAATGTGACGAGGGCGAGCATATAATAATAATAATCATAATACTTATTTCCTAAAAAGTGTACAATGTAATATCGCCATCCACCGGGCTCCAGTCAGAGCAGCAGATGACATACAATTCGCACATATTATGTTCACACTATAAACAAATTGGTGCATGCCGTCGGCTGGGTTTGAACCCGCTCCCTCTAGATTGAAAGGCGGGCCTTTTCCAACTAGGCTATCATCTCTTCCCTATTACCATATTCCCTTCGCAACTATCATCATGGTAAAATAATAAACTCCGCCAGGTATATCATTCCGTTCGAGTCAAAACTGGTCACGTGGGCAACTCGCAGTGACGTCGATCGATCTGAATAAGTAATTAGTAATAGTAATACGTAATAATACGTTTATTATGGAATAACACAATATTACAAATTTACCGATCGATGACACCTGCAGATTTTGAATTGACAACAAGTTCGATAGAGACGGATGAGCGTGACGTCATCAGGTGTTGGCTCCCAGAATGTTAGGCCTTGTTTTTTGGATAACTAATATCTAATTAACTATTATCAAATCTGTGCCAAGGGTCCCATTCGAAACGGCCGTAAAGTTTGTACCGCGCTCTATTCTGGCAGCTTTTAATTTGTCCCCATGTTGAGGGATCACCCTTTGTATCTGTGGGCTTGTGACTCCAAGGGTTGCCTTCGTGACCAAGCTAGTCATTTTTTAATCGCTGTTCATTATGCTTTTGTATGTCCTTTCATGACATTCAGGGGCGCAGTACTAGAGGTTTTCGGATATAAACAAAGTAAATAAAAATAAAATAATATTAAAATTATCGTAAATAAGTGTAATAAGTGTAGTTATCATTAATCCTAATTAATATTATTTCGTTAGTGAGTTAGTTCGTTTGTTTATTTGTTACGCATTCACGCCTTATGTACACAACACAAGCACACAACCCATCAACATTTTTGCATACATGTTGTCAGAAGTACTGAACGGGACAAATCAACATTCATCTCAAATTCAAAATGTCATTGTTCAATTGGGTATCGAAGATACTCTTAAGAACGTCAAAGTTATCAAATTGACTCTACCACCATTTTCGAGAAAAGGGCCACTAGTTAGAAGAACACCAAGAAACAATTAACGGTTCTTGTGTGATCGCGGAAAATACCGCGAGGCGAAGCTAGTTGATCACAGTTTATCTTTGTCTTTTGTTATCTAATACTAGAGTCTTGCAGACTCTACTCGTAGTATTTAGTAGTTTTACAAATTTTGTGGAAGAAATCGTAGAAGAGTTTTATTATTAATAGGTAGTTGTCAAATATGATGTAAAACAACTACCTGCAAAATGTTTTTGTAATTAGTTAACAATAACGCTGCGTTGATCATAGAAAAGGATGAAAAAACTGGTTATCTTAAGAAAGAGAGAGATATAGAGTTTTTAGTAGAGTAGCGGACTTAAGGTTAAAAAAAGAAACTTTGGATTCCTTAGTTTTCAGACAATATATTATGTAATCTCATCCACACTTAGACGCTACGAGTATGAACATTAAATAGGTACATCCTTTACAGCAACAATTAAATTACAAAAAAGTAACTACGAGTAGCTACGAGAAAATGAATTACTTATTTATCTAAGTTATTATTTATTAATAAATAGGTAAAATGGGATACTATTCGCATTAATTACATAAACGATTACTCTCACTGTAAGTAAGAGTAAAAATATTTCGCTACGAATTGCATTACGAACGATTTCGTTATATTTCTCATTTATCATACAACAAAAATAATGCAAGAGATGAAAATGCCCATTTCAGAAATCCAATGTTGCAGTTTTTCGATGATACTTGATACATTCGGATAATACTTCGTTTTGGTTTTCAATTTGTAATTCTTGAAACTGGCATTTTTTTAATGATTTGAACTCTTTCAACAAGTTATTTTTTTGGAAATTAATAGGTCAACAAAAAATAACTTTCTAAACAAGCAATAATGAAATGAATTACACAAAACCCGTAAAAACTCAAAAGGGCATTGTTTTTATTTATAAAAAAATATCAACCACCTAAAATATGCACTTAAGTAAAAACATATCTAAAGAATAAAATTATAATAAGTAGTACTACATCTGCGAAATGAACATGATATTGGCTATACTGTTTTCTACTTTACATTCACTAAATAAAATAGAATAATATGCAGAATAGTTATACAGTGTTATTACCTTTTCTTTCTTTTACATTTTTGAACTCAACCGAAAGAGACAAAACACTGTCAAACTATTCCGAGGCTATTCAACGTTTATTGCTCAGGGTAATAGTGCTTTGTCTATTTCTTGAGTCGAGTCGAGAATTGAGTTCTAAGTTTAAAAGACAAAACACTGTGTAACCTCCGAGGGTGTAAAACGTTTAAGTTTTAAGGGGGTATACTTATATAAATAATACTAATAGTAATAAGTACATTTAATAATAAGAAAAACGACTACTTTAACAACGCGAAGAATTAAAGCTAAGTATAGCTCACATCTCACATTACTTTATTTGAAGACATATCAACCGTGAAAACAGGCACTTGAAAATAGTGTTTCTCTAGACCTACGATACTTAAAGGTAAAATTGGTAAATTCCTTTAGTAGAGATACGACATTTAAGTAAAATTTATACCGTGTACATTTAAACGACGGCCATAATTCTATTCATTCATTCATTCATTTTGTCGATGATGAATGAACTTTTTGTATGGAATAGCTTTTTTTTTCGCAATTTCAGGTTTGGCTTGGTAGTAAAAGTTGGTCATAATTTGAGTACAATGATATCCTATGAGACATGTCCATCGTTTAAAGATACACCCTATATAAATCAAATTAGCTCTTTAAACACGGCTCATTAAAAAACGACACTCACTGATAAATCTCGATTTAAAACTGTTCATACGAGTACATGGTAAAACCAGTTCAAAATTGAAATTCTTGACTGAGCGTCGTTTTAGAATTTTGCCCTTAGAGAATCTAGATGCTAGATAGATAATGACTCTAGTTTTAAATACTTACTCATTTAATTTTTTTTTAATTACATCTAAATTTGTAACTTCACAATTCATACGAATAATGTTATTTGATTCTATACAATGAATATACACTGATAGTAATAGAGGAAGCAAACACATTAGGTACCTACTTAATTAAAAAAATTGACGCTAGCCCTAGACAGTGACTAGATACAAAGTCTTATACATTGTTTTTATTAAATACATGAGTATAACAATCTACATAGCACGTAAACGTAACAACATTCTAGTTAAACCTTCTACACAAATATGTAATGAGTTATCTAAGATTATATTTTACTAATACTAAGGATTATTGAAACATTGATCACGGCAGTAGGCCTATAGAAGAGCCGTTTTAACCCGTCTAGGGTAAACAGCGCGCGGTCCGCGAAAATCTAACTTCCAACAATCGACCTTCGCTTACACAGTGCAGCGTTGTTTTGCATGTTGAATTAAAAAAAAAAAATAGGGCTACCTCATGATTGCAACATAGAGTTTACATTCCCTTTTGCGGTGCGTAGCGGTCCGCGGTTCAGCTGTGGTACTATTATTTATTCTGTGGTTTAGCGCTTTACAGTAAGGTACATTACGCGTTTGCTCGGGCCCTGTCCATCCTGTCCCCGCTTGCAGTGACGAGGTCGTATTATTCTGTCGGAGGTCCGTTTTAGGGACCATGACTCGCTGTCTGTTATGATTCATCATGCCATGAAAAATCATGACTCATCGTCACGTCTTTCATATCTCACAACATATCCTTACGTCTTTCCCCCAAAGGGGCTGGCAGAGGTGTATTACAAAATCCAGACTTCGCCGGACGATATTCAGTCCCAAATATAACTGGGGGCGAGCCGGGCTCGAAAAATCGCGAAACATAATAGGCACCTCAGGAATTCATCTGATAACAACTCATAAAATGCCATATTATTAGGAAATCTGCTTATTTTCGTAAACTAGCAAATGAATGCGATGTACCTTAACAAGTTTCATTTATTAATGATTTGTTGTTGTCTATAATAATTAAACACAAAACCGACAGCTAAAGAATCTCAATAGGATTCATATTATGAATCGGAACACCGTTTTAAATAAGCTGATTTCACTATCCGTCGGTCGCGACGAACCCTAATAAGGGGCAGTAGCCCGAGTTATCTTAACAGCCGTTAACTCTGAGTTAACTCTCTAGTTCCTTAGTGGTAAGCCGATAAATCGTCTTGCACCACCATGAGTTGGAAGCTAACCTTAAGTCAAAACAATATTAGAGATACATTTTTGACCCACTTGCAGAACATACGGAGTAAAATTATTGAACGCAGGGTTAATTAACTCAAAGTTAAAACGTCAACCTGATGTTGTGTTTATCAATTAACATTAACCTCTCATGAGGAGTTCAACTTCAAATTGAAAAGATAACCCATACTTCTGCAAGTGCAAGTTCTGCAAGTGTAGCCACTAAATTAATATTTTAACTCTCAGTTAGTTAAACCTGCGTTTGAGAATTTAACTCCGTATCTCTTGCAAGTGGGCCTAACAGATTCACGCGTTTCTCTATGCTACGACTACCGCGGTGACGCAGTGTTTGGCTACAAACTATGACGCATTTCAAATTAACCAACTAGGTACACCCAAATAAATTTTACTTTCAGCCCTGACCCAATTGTAGGGGCTGGCGCGAATATTAAATACCTACTAGGTATTATTACTAAAGTACAGATTTTAGGGCTCTCCTAAACGAGCCATATTTTTACAGCAACACTGGGCCGGCAATACTAGCAATATTGCTGACTGTATCTCGGCCATCATCAGCGATGCTATAGAAATGTAAGACTAAATGGCCGGGCCACACTAAAAATATTGCCGCAACATTTCCGGGCCAGTATTGCGGTAAAAATCTGGCCCGTCTATGAGCACCCTTAGTGAAACTCGAAGGGTAACATGTCACCGCTGCTTAACTTTCATGACAAGAGACAGGACGTCTCCGTTTCGGTCTAACACAGCAGGGGAAGTTTCCGAACCCGAAATACTCAGTGAAATGTTGTGGAAATACCTATCCCCTTAATTATTAACGTTGTGTAACCTCGGTAGTAATGCACAACATTAATAGCTATTCTGAGATTATACCACGTTTATTATAAGGGCAAGAGTACGAATACTCACTTTATACACACGAATGAAGCATTAAGTGATTGGATTTTAAAGTTAACGAATAGAATAGAGTCAATATTAAAACAAAAAGATTCGTTAAAATGCGATTTTCCTACGGATGTCGTAGACGCATGAGTCAATCTGAGCATATTTATGTAAGTAGGTTCAAAATAATCTGCTATTTCAACTAAGCCACAAAGTTTCACTAAATTCAGCTTGGAAACTTTCTGAAAATCTTAAAAAAACATTAAATGGCAAAAACGTGTTGGATAAAATTAAACTAAATGCTTTAATCCTTGGGCAGGGCACTGTCGCTTTTCCCTCTTGAGTAGACTCTGTAAGCGTGTTTCGAGCCCAGCATCCTATCCAGCAGGCTGTGCTTGTTCCGCCGCCGCAGCGCCAGGACCTCCCTCACCAGCTCGTGGAACACCTCCCCGACTTGGTTCACTTGCTCAGCTGCTGCCACTTCCGCAAAATTGCACTCGAAGTCCTTGGCTAGGATTTCGCCTTCGTCTGGGCTCACCTGGAATAATAATTATGCTGTATATAGTTAGGTGTTGAAACATGTGCAAATTTTAAAGATTTTTTTATCTCGAGTGCTCACTGCTCATCGCCGCTCAAAGGCGCATTTGTTGCCTGGCCAGGTCTGACTATCTTACAGGCACCAGTAAACAAAACACACGAACATGTGTTTTGTTTACTGGTGCTTGTAAGATAGTGGAAGCAATTACTGCTGAGTTCAGCGAGATTTTAACTTGTTAACCTATGCTGTCCTCTTCTGGCCCCTCTCCCACTAGTATCCTATTTAAAAATAATGTAAAAAAAGAAGCAATAATAGTTTATTAATTCGCTCTTAACCTTGGAACCCTTGAATTGTAAACATTAACGAGTTCAAGGGTAGGTTTAACGTTTCGTCCGACAGAGAAAATACGCGGACTCTGGCGCGCGTCCAAAACACGCGACCGCTTGTCTCCTAACTAATTGCCACTGATATTTAACACTGCTTTAATAGCTACCGATTATTGCTGTTGTGGCATGTAACGGCCGTGGTTGTTAAAAAGTGCTACATTTAACATCTCATTGGAGCCCACTCTGTAGCCTTGGCTTTGCCAGTGTGATTGACGACCGGTAAACCGCGCAGAAACTGGAAACTAGATTAAACTGAGCTCCTGAGCTCAGTGTATGCTCCATATGTCCATGTCCATTGCCCATAGAACGTCTTCTGGCTGTAGACTCTTTTTTATTTATGGATAGGTTTGCGTTTGTCTCACATCTCGCCATCTCTGAACTGTCTACTGTAACGTCTCTCGGAGGTCGGTAGACTAGACCTCAACTGACCTGCCTAAGGTGGACCATGTCAGCCTTGTTCCCGACCAGAGCGAGCGGCACGTCCGGCTGGAGGCTCTGCTTGGCGCGCCGAACGTAGTTGAACGACTCTCGGTCCGTGATGGAATAGACCAGAAACACAGCGTCCGCCCATTGGGCAACGTCGCTCGCCGGTAGGTCGTTTAGGCTCTGAAAAAGAGAAAGACAAGTCCAAGAATTGTTGAAATTTTGTAGTGAACACCATTGGTCATACGTACTACAATATACGTATGTATAAGCTAGCAGTGTAGGTAGGTATACCAGCGGTTCCGTTCCAAGTCTATGACATATAAACTGTAAAATATTTAAGTAGGTACGTATTGACAACTTCACAGAAGCTTGCATAATTTCGAGGCGTGGACCTCTTAAAATGTTCGCAATAGACTGTTGTTAGTTGTTGCCTTAGATCTTCTAACCAAAGGTCTAAAGTTGTTGCCACAATGTTGTTCGTACAAATCAATGTCCGTTCGATGCCCGATCGAAATACCTTAAATGCAAATAATTTTCAGTATCAATGTACTGGCATGACCAAAAGTGTATCTAGACAATGTCATTTTTCATGTTATTATTATTTAATTTTCTAACTGATTTACCAACCGCTGCGCTCGTAATTTCTTCAACTTTTTCAGAAGACGCCTCCACAAGATATAATAGCAATAGTTACCTTGGGGCACGAGTCCAGGATCTCAAAGAGGATGGGCTCCCCGTCCAGCATAGCTTCGTGCTTGTACTTGCTGTCTGTAACCACACACATAACTTTGTATTATACTATTATATAAGTTACCGGCAATCTGCATAATCTAGTATTCTATTAACTACCTAGGCAATGTATAAAATATCTAAAACGTTAAGGTAATGTATGAAATATTATTTATTCTATACTGTTACGCCAGTCGCAGTCGATTATGAAACTATACACTAATATGTATAGTGTGTAGGACTACTACAGGTATCACAGATTAGGTAGCACGCTCAAATTGCGCGTCTCATTGTTAAAATCCGGAACAAAAGAAATCTTTTTGGAAAGCATTTTTTGTGCACTATTTTACGATGTTTTTATCTATTGAATAATAGGGTGTTTATTTGAATGTTTTGTTTTGTCCGAGTATTGTAGACTAGCTGTGTCCCGCGGTTTCACCCGCGGTCCAACAGGAACCGTTTATTTTTTCGGGATAAAAAGTATGTCCTTCTCTGTACCGTAGATAACGTGTATGCAATATTTCATGATGATCGGTTGATTAGTTAGAGCGTGAAAGCGTTACAAACATACAAACAAACGAACAAACTCACTTTCGCATTTATAATATTAGTTAGGATTAGGATTGAACGCGTTGCTCTGGGAGATAAACAAATTTTTGTATGCTTGTGCTATTGTTTATTCGAATCTTCTGAATCTCTTAAATCCGTATACATACATACGACCGACGAATCGGCACTCAGTTTTGATTACGCGATTGAAATGTTACCATCGAAGTGATTGTACGGTGTGTAGTGCAAGTGTCTACTCTAGTGTAATAGTGTGTGTGTAATTGGTGTAATAAAGTGAGTCTTCGGATATATCGACGTTTGATTCTTGTTATCCCTACACAGCTTGTAGTAGCAACACTTTCTCTAGGTATTCTATACAGTACCGAATTCGCAGCCGGCAATGTGTGAAAAAGACGAGAACGGGAAAGGGGAACATTTTAGGTTTCGGGTCGTTATGAAAAATATAACCAAGAAGGCTAAGGAGGGACTCTGCTTCGCTTCGCTCCCGCTTTAACCTTATAACCTAACCAATTCAAGTCTGATTTTCTCAGATAAAAGAGTCGGGTAGGGGAGGATTTAGGTTATTACAATATCATATTGTTTTTCAGAATTACGGTATTTTTCTATAATACGTATAATGATATGGATGAAAAATATAGACCAAATTTATTTACTTTACACATTCCCTGGACATGCAGCTACTGGGTAATAGTATACAATCCCTGGGTAATGTATATGTCAGAAATCCAAGGAACCGACGGCAAGATCGGTGACAAAGTCCCTTCGTCATCATGGTCTTCATCTCCTTCCATAATAAAATAACACCAAGTAAATTATGACATTAATAATTATATTTCAAAATGAATTAAATAAATCAAAACAAGTGATTCAGGTGAGAACGTTTAAGACTAGTGGCTCGCTCGACGTCCGAGCTCCGAATGACCAGTCCGCCGCTGCCTGTGCCGTCGCGCGCCGAGCGCTCCCACCACTAGTCGCCTGATTCACGGAGCAGAGGGGGTTGTAGTAGTCGTTTCACAACTCGTCGATATAATATTAATTTCCGACGCGCCGACACGGCCATTCTGCTGCATGTCGTGCTCGACGTGATCTTGTAAAAACCAACATAAAAACAATGCATTAGAATATAATCTAGCTCGGCTTCAATTCTGACAAAACTTTCACTCTTAAACTGTTGTCAGAGTAAAATATCAAAATAGATTAGAGGTTCTCGTTAAAAAATCAAAAATCAAAACTAATTTGGAGGCCCCTGTCCTCGACAAACTTAGTCACAACATTGTAATGGTTCGGAGGCCCCTGTCCTCGACAAACTAGAAAACATAAAAGTGTTTGGAGGCCCCTGTCCTCGACAAACTTCAACTATTCGTGAAACGGTTCGGAGGCCCCTGTCCTCGACAAACTAGAAAACATAAAAGTGTTTGGAGGCCCCTGTCCTCGACAAACTTCAACTATTCGTGAAACGGTTTGGAGGCCCCTGTCCTCTACAAACTAAGTCATAAAAATAAAGTTTTGAAGCACATGCACTCAACAACCAGAACTAACAAAAGTGACCTTAATTTTCTTACCAGAATCATCTCCAATGTCTTGGCTAATGTCATTAGCTACCACGTTTTGATTACTTCCTGTTACACCTTCTACCGCCGACACGGTTGGGGTTGGAATCCCTGGCTTCGGTGCAAGTCGAAGTTGATCATGTGCCACTTTTTTGGGTCTTCCTCTTCCAAGTACCTTTTTGACTAGGTAGCGATCATTTGGCAGTATCTTCCAAATTTCATAAGCATCTGGGTATTTAAGATCTAATCCTATTTGGGTTCTTGGGTTTGTCTTAAACAGTACCATTTCACCTTTTTGGAATGTTTTGATTATAGCTTTACCCTTATCAAATCTTATTTTATCTTGCTTTCCTTTATTTGTGATGTTTTGTTGCATATAAGTGTCAAGTTGAACTCTGTCAATCATCGTGTCTGTTACGGCATACTGTCTTCCTGTTAAAGCTTTAAGTGGACTCACGTTGGTTGTTTTGTTTTTGGTACAGTTGATGGCCAGCTGAAGTGCGTCTAGTCCCTTCTTCCAATCTTTTGTTTCATAATTACGTATGACTGTGAGACCGTTTTTGACGACTGCCATCACTCTTTCCACTTGTCCGTTCGACCTACTAACTCCTGGAGCAATGAAGTGTTGGTGTATGCCATATTCATTGCAACACTCCTGAAACTCTGCTTTAAATGCACTATCTTGGTCGCTTATAATTTGCTTCGGTGCGCCGAAAATCGCAATCACCTTTTTAAGTGCACTAAGCATAGATAAAGCTGTCTTATTAGTGGTGTATGTCAGTAATACATATTTCGTGAAAGCATCAATGATAACAACGACATATTCGTGCTTTTCGTTTCTTTTTGTAAGATGTCCCGTCATATCGATGTGGATAGTATGAAATGGAATCGGCTTCTTCTCTATGGAATACATCTGTACTTGTTTAGCTCCTGATGATCCTTTGCTCGTCTTGCATATCACGCAGTTATCAATAAATGACCTCACTGTACTTGACATCTCGGGGAACCAGTATTCTTCGCGAATCTTGGCAAGAGTTTTGTCCCATCCGAAATGCTTTAATGCTGAATGGTAAGCGTTAATGATGCTCCATTGATAAGACTTTGGAATCACCTTTTTCCACTTGTTGCGGCCAGGTTCTTCTTCCAGCAAATGTTTTTGTAGAACGGAGTCATACACGCGATATTCATCCACTTGTTTTCCGTTTTCGATTGTCTTAATTATATTAGCCAATTCGGGATCACGTCGTTGTTCTATTTTGAGCCAGGAGTCTGTGTTACTTGCCAGACTGATACATACTACTGGATTTCTGCTGAAGAAGTCAGCGTGTTTCATCCGGTTTCCTTGGCGGTATTCGACTTTGAAGTCGTAGTGTTGGAGATACGACCACCATCGGTGAATCCTGGGTAAAAGCTCGTGTTTATGCACGGATGCCTTTATCGCATTGCAGTCCGTCACAATAGTAAAAGTTCGTCCGTATAGGTACTGTCTGAAATGCTTTA
Source organism: Peribatodes rhomboidaria (assembly GCA_911728515.1). NCBI lineage: Eukaryota > Metazoa > Arthropoda > Insecta > Lepidoptera > Geometridae > Peribatodes > Peribatodes rhomboidaria. Next base: position 1,666,022 of record OU452166.1, read on the forward strand.
TAGCTCGTACTATAGCCAGTGTCTCCAACTCGTAAGAGTGGTAATGACTCTCAGGTTCCGTTGTACGCAAACTCATATACGCTACCACATGTTGTCGTCCTTGTATAAGTTGGATAAGCACGGCTCCTAAGCCAGTACTACTTGCATCTGTGTGGAGCTCAATAAGGGAATCCTCTTGAAAAATTTTAAGAACAGGATCTGACGTCAACCGTCGTATTATGTCAAGTCTTGCATTTTCGCATTCTGCCGTCCAGTTAAACTTTACATCCTTCTTTGTCAAATTATAGAGTGGAATCATGCGTTCAGAAAATGACGGTATAAAACGCCTGAAGTATCCTGCCAGTCCACAAAATTGACGCACTTCTTTTACTGTCCTAGGAACTGGTGACTTTATAAGTGCTTCAACTTTTCTAGGGCTTGGTTTGACGGTTCCTTCAGAAATGATGTTCCCGAGGTACTCCACAGATCTTTTGAAGAAAGAGCACTTTTTGGGGTTTACTGAAAAACCAGAGTTTCCTAAAGTTGTGAGAATTTGGTCAAGCATTTTCATTCCTTCCGTGAAAGTCTTGCATTTAATTAGGACATCATCCATATAAATTAATATATCATTGAGATACGGTCGCAGTGCCGTCATAATTGCACGTTGGAAAACGGCTGGAGCGTTAGTTAGACCGAATGGCATCCTCATGTATTCGAAAAGGCCATCCGGCGTGATGAAAGCAGTTTTTGCTATGGAGTTTTCTTCTATTGGAAGTTGGTAAAAACCTTGAGCCATGTCCAGGCAAATGAAAAACACTGCGTCTGACAATCTGTCTATCTGGTCTGAAATGATAGGTAGCGGATACTTTATAGGCACAGTGTTGCTCTTTAGTTCCCTGTAATCTGTACACATCCTATCATCGCCGTTCTTTTTCTTAACAAGAATTACTGGGCTGGCAAATTCCGAGGTACTTTCTCGGACAATTCCGTGAAGAATCAGATCGTTCACTATAGCCTTTACTTTTTGACGTTCTATCGGTGCCATTCTGTAAGGGCGGCGGGAAACTACCTTATTGGGATCCTTTAAATCAATTCGCATAGTTCCTGTGGTCACGGCTTGTTTCGGCATTCCGTCAGTAAAAACTGCAGTGTGTTTAGTCAGCAAAGTCTTGAGTTCTTCAATTTGGTTAACATCACTAAGGTCCGTATCTAGTTTCTCGATAAAAGTAGTCGTAGATACTGCATTCAGAATATTGGCTGTTCTCGTTACTGTAGCTCCGTTGTTTGTAATGTTTACACTCAACCCAGGTATCCTGATCAAATCAGATCCAACCAGAAGTTCACATGGGATTTCATGATCTTCCACAATGTGAAAAGTAATCTCTAAGAAGATGTCGTTGATTTCACAGGTTGTAGTGATACGTTGATGTGATACTAAGGGTACAGCAGCTCCTAACCCTTTCAACATCAATGTGTAGTCATCGCGTTTTCCGGGTATTGATCGGCTCAGAGATCTTCGTATTAATGAGCGATCAGCGTCACTATCGAACAGGGCAATGAGCTTCTGTTCCTTAATGTGAATTTCCATCGGTGTAGAAATATATTGTGTCATACTAGCTAAGTTTATTTTGTTAGCTTCGTCACTCATTTTCTTAAAACAGGTTGACTCTAGGTGCCCCATCTTGTTGCAGTAAGTACACTTAGGTTTCGCCCGTTGTTCGCTGTAGTTACTACCTTGTCCCTTATTGAAACTAGACTCACTATTAGTTAGCAGTGATTTCGGTTCTGTAACCTTTTCATTCGAACAGTTACTCTGAATGTGACCCGCGTTTCCACATTTAAAACAAACGATAGTATCTTCTCGATTTGTTCTCATTCTTTGGCGTTTGACTGGCGGTTCGCCTAGTCTGAGTTCTCTTGGTTTTGTAGTTGACGCAACTGATATCAATTCAGGGACAGTTTGGCATTTACTCGACAGTAAACGCAATCGAAGGTTATCGTTATCTATACAGCCAATGACGGCTTCAACAGCATCTTTTTCTTTGTCACCGTTCATTAGCCGTTTCCAAATGTTCCAAGCTTTTGTTATAGAAGCGGCTGGATTAAATGGATCGAATCTAAAGTTTCTGAGCTTGATGATATCGTTAGAATAACGTGCCTCCGGTTCGAACGTTTGCACTAGAGCATTACGCATATCGCTCCATATAGATTATTCAACAAGCCACGAATCACCAAGATTTTTTGCCCGTCCTTGAAGTAAACCAGCTATTTTTGTACATACCTCGTAATCCGTTAACTTCCAGTGATCCTTAGCACGGTCTACGTGTTCGCACCAATCACGCACTGGTATATCGCCGTCAGGGTCAAATGGAGCTATGTAAATGTCACTTAATCTCGGTCTCCGTGTTGACGATGCTGCTCGTGCGAATAAGTTCGTCAGCAACTCATTATTTGTAGTCATACTCCTTTGTTGTTGTTCCGATAAACTTTCGACTATGCGCACCAATGCTGATAGGGCTTCATTGTTGATGTCGGGTCCTCTCGCGTTTTCGTTGGATGGTCCGGGCGCTGACACTTGGTTCGGCCCACTTCTGATGTCAGAAATCCAAGGAACCGACGGCAAGATCGGTGACAAAGTCCCTTCGTCATCATGGTCTTCATCTCCTTCCATAATAAAATAACACCAAGTAAATTATGACATTAATAATTATATTTCAAAATGAATTAAATAAATCAAAACAAGTGATTCAGGTGAGAACGTTTAAGACTAGTGGCTCGCTCGACGTCCGAGCTCCGAATGACCAGTCCGCCGCTGCCTGTGCCGTCGCGCGCCGAGCGCTCCCACCACTAGTCGCCTGATTCACGGAGCAGAGGGGGTTGTAGTAGTCGTTTCACAACTCGTCGATATAATATTAATTTCCGACGCGCCGACATATACATTACCTAGGCAAAGCATGTAACGGACAATAATATTCATATCATTTCACACATGGCCTGGATGCTCTAAGTATTCTGTACATTGCCTAGGTATTGTATACAATACCTAAATTAAACAGGTTGCCGGTAGCATATGTATGTACAACTAGCTGCGCGGTTATACCCACGCTCCCACGAAAACCGTTATTTTTTTCAAGATTAAAAAATAACGGTGTTTATGTATTATATCTGTATCTCTGACAACGCGTATCCAAATTTCATGATGATTAGTTGAGTAGTAGTTCGACCGTGAATCGTAAGAAACAAACCAACACCAACTCACTTTCGAATTTATAATATTACTAGTTGTCTTCGTTCGCGTTTATTATTTATATATTTAAATGTCAGCTATCCTATCTGTTAAGTTAGATCGAACTGCACACGGTGTGCAAATTTGATTGAAATCGGTTAAGTAGTTTAGGAGTCTATAGCGGACAAACAACGTGACACGTATTTTTTTATATATATTAAGAAGATTATGGTTATAAAACTGTATTGGATGTCTGTGCTATAAAACGATATTATTAGATTTAAGATTTGGCTTGAAAAATAAAAGTGATCTTATTAGCATACTTTCGCAAGAAAGGGAAACTTTGCGTGCTAAAATACCTCGGTCGCTTTCCCTCTCGACAAAAATCTTATGAGAATAAGCGAGACAAATCTTATAAGAATTTCGGAACTGTCTGCAGACCCGTTCTTAATGGAACTGGGTGAGGGTGATTAGTCCAGGGTTCTCGAGTAGGCGAGAACGCGCGATACTATCTGTCTTACTCTCACACTCATGCCTATTTTAACGAGAGAGACAGTGACCGGTAATATCGAACATTCTAGAATATAGGGCCGGATTCTTAGCAGGATGCAGTTAGTCGTTAAAGCTAAATAAAATGATACTAAACTAGTTATTACACGCTACCTTGCTGATGATCATATTCGCCGATGTATCGCTTCGTGAGGAAACGGACCGTCAGCGCTGCGGGCAGATAAAATAAACCATTATAATTTATGCCGCTTATATCGGCCGTAACACACTCTAAATAAACACGTATCGCAGCGCAAGAGGCAGAAATAAAACAATGTTTTTCAACAAATAAATCGAGAGTGATAACCTTCGCGCAGGCCTCTATGTGATGGAGTCGGCGACAGCTAGACAAACATTTGTGTTCAACTTAACAGCTGTGTCAAAACAATGATTTGCACGTAAGGATGATGTGTGTGGGAAAACTTGCATAATTCATTTTTTTAAGTTTTAAATACAGTTGTTGTAAAAAGGGTGTCTCCAAATTTATTTCCGGGTTGGCAGCGCATCAACAGAACCGCTAGTGTTGCAGGCGTTTACCATCAGGCGGACCGTCTGCTTGTTTGCCACTCTTATATAAAACCCGGCCTAGTGCGAGTAGGACTCGCGAATGAAGGGTTCCGTACCTTTATTAAGTACAGGCCGTGCCCCGCGGTTTCACCCGTGTCCCACAGTAACCGTTATTTTTTTTTCGGGATAATATTTTATTTTCTTTCTTTCATAAGATCATTCTCCTGGCAATAATAAACACAACAAAAAAAAAATTGCGAAAATGTTCCATCTGTTCACGCGTCATACGATAACCAAAGGAAATAGTGATTCATTTTTATATTTAGAGAAGACGGCAAAAAAATCACGTTTGTTGTATGGGAGCCCCCTCAGATATTTATTTTATTCTGTTTTTTAGTATTTGTTGTGATAGCGGCAACAGGATTACAGCATATGTAAACATTTCAACTGTCATACTATCACTGTTAATGAGATACAGCCTGGTGACAGATAGACAGACGTACGGACAGCCGAGTTTTAGTAATAGGGTCCAGTTTTACCCTTTGGTTACGCAACCCTAAAAAATAAATGCGTGCTACGAACGGGTTACGAGGTACCACGCTGTGTTCGAAATACCAAGGTACAGCAAGTAGGGCTACGGCGGCGCCTACGTAGCTACGAGACTCGTAGCAAGGTCGGAGCGAAAGCACACGAGTTAGTTTACTCTTGAATATGCTAGTCTACTTTTTGCCTAATTAAATCTTTGGAAGCGTTGAAATCCGTCTTATTTTGTTATGGCTCAATCAACAATAAAATCATGCACAACATTAAAAAATACGAAATTGTTTAATTAAGAATGTACAAAGTAAGTACATTCATGTTATTTCGGTACTAACCACTAAACTGGGTTTTGAAAAACCTGCGTCTTGAGCGTACATGATACCTAAGTTCACGACAATACGAGTAGGTATTTCGTAATAGTTTAGCTAACTAAATTAGTTGGTTTTAGTACTATCGATTGATCTATCCTCACACGCTTAGCTACATTGTAAAGTAATAACTATAAATCATAGTAATTTCTCTCCGATGTTAGAAGTTGCAAAGTTGGCGAACTGTCGTGGACGCGACGCATACTTTTAATTATTACACCCACGACTATGACGCTTGGTATTTTTTAAAAACGATGTCGAACTGGTGATAGAAGTCATTCAGAATTATTAGTTATAGATACTTTGTATTCAATTCAGGGTTATAGGATTAGGGTAGGGTGCTCTAAGCCACATCCTTATCCTATCCAATATTATAAATGCGAAAGTGAGTTTGTTTGTAACGCTTTCTCGTCTCATCTACTCAACCAATCGTCTTGAAATTTTGCATACCTGTTGTCTGGGGTACAGAAAAGGACATAGGGTACTTTTTATTCCGAAAAAATAAACGGTTCCTGTGGGATCGCGGATGAAACCGCTTCTTCTTCTGAGTAGAGGCTCTTTGTCCGAACAAGGCGGTCGAGTCTATATAAATAACTTTGACGTTCATAAGTGTATCTTTGATACCTAAATTGAATAAAAACATTTTGACTTTGACTTTGAATTTGAAACTACTATCTAGCTAAAACAGTCTATATAAATTTTATTATTCTTACTGGTGGTTCTGTGAGCTGTAGACCTCGCGGCTCTACAGGTTGCATTCCTCAACCGATTTATTTCTTCTTCTAGATTTTTTTAAAATTTTGTGAGAAGGTTCAATAATTGAATAGATTTTTTTTGTTGAGTCAGTTTAAGGATTTTTGAAATGCCACAAATCAGAAAAAAAAATCAGCTCACAGACCCACTAGTATAGTATATAGATGAACATTGATAAAAGCAAGCAAGTTCGTGTAGGCCGAGTGGCTAGCCCTGACGACAGAGTTTCTAGGCCGCCCGAAGGCCTCTGACATGGCTTAACGATTATTGTCATGGAACAAACAACTGGGGCCTACAATTTAACGTGTCATCCGAGCCACGGTAGAGCTCAGTTGTAAATGCCACCCGCGGTCACCCATCCTAGGACTGACCGTGAATATTGATATGTGTATCTTAACAACAACATCGAAACATCTGTTAAAAAAACAACTCTTGCATGTGTCACATCTCAAGTGGAAACGAAAAATATGAAACTAACTTCTAACGAACATCCGACAGCTGAAATGTAAAGCAAATTTTTTAAGTGTTCATATTTTTGTCTCCACTCACAATCCTCGTATTAGCGAGAGTGAGTCAAAACGCATTGTGACATAAATAGACTTTCCTATTTTATTTTCGCTTATTGTTAAACAGCGTAAAAGCTTTTTAATGTAGTCACGGCACACGCCAGCATACTGTCAACAAGCAGGCATTCTTGCACAGGTTTTACGTTTCTATGAAGCACTAACAAAAATATTATTGAGCGTTTTGTTGATAAAACGGAAATAGGAAGTCTATGTATTGTGGCGATGTACTCGTATGAACATAGGCAAGAACAAAATTATTATTTTTTTAGAGTTCCATATCAAAGTTCTAAAAAGGAACCCTGATGTAAGACTCCGACGTCTGCCTGTCTGTCTGTATGTCAGCGCAATTATCTCAGAAACTATAAAAGCTAGCGACTTGAAATAAGGCATAAGTTTGGATTGTGGCTACTAACGTTAGCCACAATGTGTGGAAAAAGTTTCTTGAAAATAGACATTTTAATGGGGTCCTAAGAGGGTTAAAACAAAAATAAACCTTCGCAATAATACTCGTATATAGTCATGTGGAGTATTATAATCTACCCATCACCCCTAATCTCCTTGTTGACACAACTTTTAAATTTAATTCACTTCACAATTAAGACCTACTAACTGTATTACTTATAAATTTTGATAGAGTTTTGTTTTTTTCTTTAAATCACGACTTGGTTATGGTACGGCTACATTGGCGCACGATAATTCGAGTCGCGTTGTCGCGCTAAAATGATCGTAAAGCTATGGTTTCCTAGGAAAGCGGTGCCGTCATATAGCGGCCTTAATATTACGGACGTAAAAAGGCGGCCGTCTTGACGGTGACGACATGTGGAAAGTTCCACGGCCGTTTTAACGCACCGCCAGTAATTTTTTTTTAAACAAACATCAAACGAAAATGATTCAAGATAGAAAACGGACGACCTTGATTTAGCTTTAGTAATTTACTTAGTCTTGGAGGATGAACTATCATCAGAAGAGGAAAATAGTCGTATGGCGGAAGACGATTTATTCAAATCTCGTGGTACTGAAGGTGCATTTGAGATTTTGCTCGCTGCTCCAAGAGTTGGAACCCATTTTGTACGTTGTTTCGGTAAAAAAAACACAATACGTATTTAAAATAGCTTCACCGCTATCAATGAAACGTTCACGAAACTATATGACACCGACAAGACGGCCGTCATGCAAATGGCGGCACCGCTTTTTGACGTTACGGTGTCAGTTACCGCTCTCTAGGAAACCGCGCCATCTTGTTTACATAGACAACGTTCTAGTGACGTCATTCACCGCTGTATTACGGCCGCTATATGACGGCACCGCTTTCCTAGGAAACCAAAGCTTAATCGGTTATCGGCGATGTTCTTGTCTACATTAGCGGTCAACTCGTGGCCTTTCTGAGGAGTTAACGTGAGCGATAATTCGCCCGATACACCGCCGAGTGACGAACTAACCGGCTACATTTGTCGCGATAGCCCGAATAATCGCCGATGGCCGCTAATGTAGCCGTACCATTAAAATAGATAATAAACTGTCTTATCTACTAATATTAGTCAATAAGAATCAGTTACTAACTTTTATCTGTAAGCACTGTATATTTTGTTCAATAAATTATTATTATTATTAAAAAATAGATATATTTATATAAATATTAAACTAAAACGTAACAGCAATGCTTACGTTACGTTACACTCTCACTGTTACGTGAGATCTCTTCTGGAATATTGTAGCATAATCTGGAGTCCCTCATATGCAGTGCATATCAATCGTTTAGAGAAAATTCAGAAACAATTTCTTTATCACCTCTCGTATGCAAATAATCTCTGCCGTGACCTGACGTCCTACAAGTCAAGACTTGCTCACTTTAATATTGATACCCTCGCACATAGACGAAAAACAGCCGATATCGTGTTCCTGCACAAGATAATAACTGGTAAAGTCGACATCCCAGATATACTAGCAAAATGCAATTTTCAGATCTCACGTCCTAGCATCGTCTTGCCAATCGAAAAACGTTCAGCCTTCCAAATCATAGAACCAGTTATTGCCAACATTCACCTATGTATCGAATGTTAGCTACATACAACAAGATTTGTAAAGATTTAGATATATTTCACACTACATCTAGCAAAATCATTTTTTTTTTAAATCATTTGAGAAATAAGCTAATTTGTATAGCTTTTTAATCTATTTTATGTTTACCGAGTACCTAGTGAAAGTACTCTCTTAGTCAATTAAAGTTAATGCATGCAGTGTTCACATCAAGAAGGTCGTACATTATCTTAAATTACTATATAGTACTGTTTAAGTTCAACGGATGTGTTTATGTAAAAAAAACTTCCCTCTAAATTTCCTAACGACACGCTAAATGCATAGATTACTCTGGATGACAGAAGGGAATAAAATTTCATTTCTATATTTTTTCTTCTTCTTATGGACGATTCGTCCGTTTTCTGAGAGTTCAGGCGTCGGGCATCAAGCTTAGTTACACCTTTCTATCTCACAATAAAATTATTTAAACAATAATAGCTACGTTTTTGATTATTGTAGAGTTCCGTGTCACGAGGTGTGTGTTACAGGAATGGAACCCTGTACTAACGAGTTCTCGCTACTGGCGATTTATTTTCTCAGACTATTGAATTATCGGTGAGTTAGCGATAATATGTTAATACGAGTACTTTGAATCGTTTTGGAATCAAAATTATTTAAAAATAAATATAAAATTACTTAGCTGTTAACCGCGACTTCGTTTGCGTTTATTTAAAAAATAGTACACCTATCCAAAAACCTTCCTCGTGATATACTATTTATCAACGAATTATCAAATTTCATCAAGATCCGTTCAGCCGTTCAGTCATGAAAAGCCTACAAACAGACAGACAGACAGAGTTACTTTCGATGTCATAATATTATGATAAGTATGAATGAGCGTTGTTCAAAATAATTATAAAGAATGGAAGCGATTCGTTAAATCTAAAAGATATCAATATCCAGTTACCAATCTAACATAAATATTACAGCTAGTCCGTGTTACACTTACGGGAGGGATGCGCAGAGCGGGGTACTTAGCAGGGAGAACGTAGCGTAAAACAAAAGCAGGTAAACGCTACAAGCCAGACAAAAGACGGGAACGAGGTCGAGACACTGACGGGACGCTGACGCGACGTCCCTTCAACATTTCATACAAAATGTATACGAGTAGAAGAGACGCGACGAACGACTACAGAGAAGACGTGATGCAGACGCCACGGTTCTCAATTTGTATGAAGGTGTCATGTCTTCGTTCCGTTCCGCTTGTGTCTCGTCCTTGTCCTACGTCGTTTCTGTCTGGCCAGCGCCTGCTTAGTAGCTTTTTTATGAGTGTTCAATATGCCAGTTCAAGACGTCTGTCTGTACTAGAGTAGTGACTAAAATTGCCCGTTTACACTTGTCAGTGTGCATACTTCCCGAGCATTGTTAATAATCTCGTTAATCACTTTGCCCATAGCATGTAAATTTTAATGGAATAGGGAAAGATTAACTAGTCCACGATGTGAGGAAATACGTGAAAATGTAGCTTCAAAGTGGCCGTTTTAAATGCAGACTCGAATCCAAGCTCATATAGGTGTTATTTTAGGCATTTTAAGCGTTACATTTTACAAACAATTGGCACGCGGAGCAGCCGAGTAAATTCTATTTTGGATAATATATTCGAGGTGTACTTGCACTTGTACTCTATATTTACGCATTACGTAGGTTTGTCTTTGTACTAACTATAAAATAATTTATTAAACGAACGCTTTCAACATTGAATTTCAAAGAGATCGTAAAGTGTTTATGAAAATTAAAGAGTATCAAGATTCTTTTATGTGAATAGGAAGCCTCTGTTAGCCAATTAATAATGTGAAGAGCTATTTAAAATAAATTTGTATTACTCGTAGTCCAATTACAGATTTTAGTTGAAAATATTTGATCATCTAAAACGCAGTCTCGGAGCCTTAGTATTTGTGGTTATTTTTTTCGACCGAGCGAGCGTTAGCGAGCAAAGCGTCTTTGCTTCAGCTTCGACATAAACGTTTTCGTACTCGTATGTCCGATTTCTGCCGGATCTTTTTCTTCCTCTACAGGTCGCATTTACTTTAGAAAAAAAAACATATTATTTCTGCCATTAAAAAAAAACACAAACTGCCTCGACCAAAAAAAATCTATTTAATTACCGAAGCTGCTCACTAAATTTCACGAGAATCTGTTGAGGAGCGCGAACTGTAGAAGAGAACAAACGTGGGCCGCGAGCCGCGAGGTTCACGGACCCACTAGTTAGAACAACGCAAAACTTATTTATTTTATTTATACACGTAATTACAAACAAAAGATACAAAAAATTATTCTTCAGTAAAAATATAACTAGCGTGGTAAATAACTCGCTTACTTAAAAAACTGGGTTAGCTAGGCCAGGCCTAGCCGTTTGATTAAATGGCTGAGTGTCATCAGGAAGCCATAGTTGAATAAAAACGCTAGGCTGTTAATTAAGTGGCTGATTAAACTAGTTGGCGTTTTTCCTACGATAACTAGATCAGCGTGAATCCGATCTTTACGAAATTTTGCAGAAATCAGAATTTATTGATAACTCCTATAGTTACACGTCACAGTTTCATATTTATAATTAAAAACTAATGTCAGAACAATAATAATTAATTATGATGTCAAATATAAAAATAATTCATTAATGTCATAATACAGTTAAGTTTTGTAAAAATAGTTAAATATTATGTAAAGCTATAATTATGCAAAATAATAAAAGTTCAAAAATCTCTCTTATTTTAAAATAAGCTTCAATGTGATAAAACATATTTTCTAGTAGCCAATCTCTCAGCTTGGTTTGGTTTGCGGAAAAGTAATTGGTGCATGCAAATACAATTTTCAAGTTCGAATACGGGCTGAATCGGACGAGGTGAGGTGAGGTCCCCCATTCGAGGTGAACTACTACTTGTATTAATGATTAATATCACTGTACAGACGCACCGAAAACTTTCTTAAATACTTACCATACTTTTGAATAATGGTTTAATAATGAATTAATTAGTGAGCGATGGCAGCCTAGTTGGGAGAAGGACCGCCTCTCAAGCCAGAGAGAGCGGGTTCGAACCCAGGCGACGGCACCCACCAATTCGTTCATTGTGTGATCATATTATTATGTGCGTATTGTATGTCATCTGCTACATGACTGGAGCCCGGTGTATGGCGACAGGCTCGCCCCCTGTCACATTTGGGACTGAATATCGTCCGGCGAAGTGTGGGTGTTGTATTACACCTCTGCCAGCCCCCTCGGGAGAAAGGCGTGACGATATGTATGTATGTTATGAATTACTTTTTGATAGTTCCAAATAAAAAGTATTTGTCGCCGCTTTTCGTGACCTCAGTCATTTTGTACATCCAAAATTAATTAATTTACCTATTTCCTCAATTATCTTAGCAATTTCCTAATGCTTACATAATATCAAACTAAATTATCGAATTGTACATACTTTTGGTAACATTCCTAAGCACGCCACGCGTCCTACCTGGCAACATTGATAGAGCCATAATGTAGTCAATAATACCATTTTACAGCGAATTAGCTATTTAGAGTTCAAACCGCGCAGGATGTTTACCAAACACAGGTTTCATAGGTAAAGTAATAGGAAACGTAGAGTGAGCAAATAAGCTAAGCTAAGCTCATACTAATAACTCTACTTCTTGGGACTGAACTGCAGACGCATTAGTAATAACTAGACTGTTTAAATTTGCGTCTAAGTACACTCATCATGAATGCCAAAGCTTGTGAGTTACTTTGTGTTGTGTGTTAGTTTTTGGTTAAGATTACTTTTTTAGTTGGAGCTCGGTGTATGGCGACAGGCTCGCCCCCTGTCACATTTGGGACTGAATATCGTCCGCCGAAGTGTGGGTGTTGTATTACGCGTCTGCCAGCCCTCTCGGGGGAAAGGCTGGACGATATATGAATGTTAGTTTTATTCCTCTTGTCCCCCAGTGGAGGCGAAAAGTGGGGGACAAGAGGACAACAGCCAGCAAAGTCAGTGCCGAAGATGAACACAAGAATACTTATTTTCAGCGGCAGGTAAGATCGCGGAGCGCAGCTAGTATACATTAAAAAGTAACTTTCGTGCCTTGTTACCAATTTCAAATAGTATAGCAAAGATAGAGTAAGTATCATGTAATACGAAGGGACAGTAATTATCCTTTTTTCTAGAAAATAACGGTTAATTTGAATAATAGCGAATAGGCCGTCATTACCAACTGCTGCAATGTACCAGTTTCCCGCACTGTCCCAGAATGAAAATTGTCAGAGCACATCCGTTGAGCAAACTATTTGCACCGTCCAATAAGTGTACCTGTTGATGCCTTATACAGACGCCAGTAGACAGCCAATAGCAAAGATAGTATAGTTTTAGAAAGGCCGAAAGAATTCCTAAGTATTTATATTGGGCTAAGTGCGTTTCAGGTACAGTATAAACGTTTCAGTGCGCTAGATTGGATAGCTACTAAGATTGTAATGTATTAATGGTTTAGTTAATAAAAGAAAAGGCATCATTTTATCTTTTCATCACGCGTCACATACATACAAAGTACTATTTAACTTGTCATTTAGATGTCGTGTTAGGTTACAAAATAAACAAACTTGCTTCCAAAACTTTTGGGTACTTTACGCGCGTATAGTGACTTGAGCTCTGTTTTTTCTCTGCAATAATTTGTTTGTAAATGGTTTATAGTGTTATGAAAGAATAATTACAAACACCAGAACGTTATATCATAATATTAAACCTAAACGTTTATTATGAAAGAGTAGCTTATTGAAATGTAAATGTTAAACTAACAGAAAGCTCAAATCCTATCATAAAAATGAGAATGAATCGCGCGTGGGATTTTATTGTTAGTCTGGTCTAATAATAATTTAGAAGATGGATGTAGTTTTGGTACAGTTACGCGGAAGAATGAGTAGGTACACTTGTTAGCCGGATTAGTGAGATTGCCTTCTGTTGCCAACATCATCAACTTTATTTTTCTACACAGGGTACATTATACTGTTTACTCGTCGACACAAAGTGTTGGTTTTGAGGGAATAATTATAGTAAAGTATAATTATACCTAAAGGTGTAGTTCCACCCGTCAAAGTGAACAACTTTTAGAACATTAGTTTGCAAAATTCGGAGTAAGAAAAATAATGGAGTCTCCATACAAAAGACTAGTTACGCAAACGTAGTGGATTTTATAACCTGAACACAAAGTTTCGACCACTCCAGTGCACCGATGTCCTTGCACCTCCACACGTGCAGTGTGGTGGTGTACGGAGCAGCGGCGCTAATTTACTGGAATCAAAGTATGAACCTCGACGGACGTAAATTAGCAATTCAGTAGTCAACGCTGCAGCAAACCTGCGCTCAGCCGACAAACGTGTTTGGGTCAGCTCCGCTAGTACGTAGTACGTTAATCTCGTTGTAGTCACGTCATCAATTTTGTATGTAGACTCGACTTTTTTTTCTCCAAAATTTTAACTTTCATGAATAAAATAACAATAAAAGCCTACATATTACTACACCCAAAGTAATAATGCCTATTAGAACAGAATGGAGCTTTTGGTAGTAACAGTAAGTATTCTGGTTGTTCCAACAATGATATAAAAACAAGGTCCTAGCATTCAGCCATCACATAATGACTTCATCATCATCCGTCTCTTTCGAATTCGTTCTAAATGACCAATTTCGGTCTTGCTTAAACATCCATTGACGTCACTACGTGTTTTTGAATGCTATACCTGGGTATAAAAGTACAAAAGTACGTAATATACTCCGCCAGCGGAGTATATTATTATACCATGGTTCCAACTGTCTCAGTTCTTTAATAGTTTCAACCGAAACTCCAAAAACAAGATGGTTCCCAATTCAGTTGTAATTTTTTAAATACTTATTAGTAAGCTCATAACTCCGTCATGTCCGAATATCTCTGATAGATATCCTTTTTTTTAAGAAATGTGCCTTTAAGATTGGCCTCCCTTCTATCAAAATCAAGTACTGAAAACAAAAAGTCGGTTTTAGAATGTTGTATTATTTCCATTTGTTCTTCTATTTGTTGGTTACGCCGGACAACATTACAGTCCACAAAGACTGAGCATCTCCAGCTCAGGGGGCCTACCGCGACATCTTATTGCCATGATATTTAAAGTTACGTTTTTTTGTCGACGCTGAGCGACCGCGAATCGTATCGCCACGCAATAAGGTCCATGGTCACGCAGCATCGTGTACAAAAAAACCATCATGGTAGTGAGATGTCGTGGTAGGCCCCCCAGTGGCCCTACTAAAAAAGTGAGATAAAAATCTTAAACCTCCGGTTTAAGATTTTTATCTCACTTTTTTTCGTCCTTGTTGCTCTCGTTTGAAACGTCCTAGGTGTGATAGTGACCAAGATAAAATGTCTTCTCATCTCAGGCGCAGGAATAGCCCCCCAGATCTTCCGCCGTAAACATCGTGGATTGATGTTCTTACGAATTCCTCAGATAATAGGTACGCTATTGTTTGGGACTACGTCACTAGAATTGCTCTATTTTGGAGACTATGAATGGATTACTGCCTCGGTGGCTCAGTTGGTAGTGAACCTGTCTGCTAAACTTTGGGGGCGTGGGTTCGATTCCCACCTACGGCAAACATTTATGTGATGAACATTTGTGTTTGTTCTATGTCTGGGTGTTAATATCTATTTACCTATGTATGCATTAAAAAAAACATGTAAGTATGTATATATATCAGTCTTTGGCAGCTATAGTACAAGCTTTGCTTAGTTTGGGATCAGGTGACCGGGTGTGAAAATGTCCCGAATTTAAATTAAACTATTATCCTACTAATATTGTAAACGCGAAAGTTTGTAAGAATGGATGGATGGATGGATGGATGTTTGTTACCCATTTACGCCAGAACGACTGAATAGATCTGGATGAAATTTGGCACAGAGATAGATTATAGTCTAGAATAGCACATAGGATGGTTAATAGGACGTCATAATACGTCAATAGGACGTTTTAACTGCGGGTGAATCCGCGGGGCGCAGCTAGTATATTATATTACGCTATAACACAAACATAATGTGAATAAAAAGTCTCTCTGAGCTTTCTGAGAGTTTGTCAATAAAATAACATGGTCTAATTTGCATGTTTTGATGCAGTCTAGCGTTTCGGGAGTTGATACTCAACTACGTCACTCGTCATCGTCTCTCTCGAACTTGTTATAGATTACTATTCCGGTCTCGCTTATGCATCGATCAATGTAAGTACGTGTCACCTATGTGACCTTTCCTGTCTGCAATTTTAATTAAACCATGACGCAGTCAATTTTGACTGCCTCGGTGGCTCAGTTGGTAGTGAACCTGCCTTCTGAACTTGGGGGCGTGGGTTCGATTCCCACCTAGGACAAACATTTATGCGATGAACATTTGTGTTTGTTCTATGTCTGGGTGTTAATATGTATTTAAGTATGTATTTAAAAATATCTAAGTATGGATATCAGTCTCTGGCAGCCATAGTACAAGCTTTGCTTAGTTTGGGGTCAGGCGACCGTGTGTGGAAGTGTCAAAAAAAAAAAATTAACACTAAATTACATTATCGGCCGAGCGAGCGTCAGCGAGTGAAGCGACTCTGATTCAGTTTCGACAAAAATGATTTCGCATGTCCGAATTCTGTCCGGATCTTTGTCTTCCTCTACAGATCGCACTTCTTAACTGTTTCTTTCATTTTCCAAAAAAAAAAAACAATTAAACATCTTCTCTATTTTGAAAAAACTTAGAAAACTAACTCGACAAAAAAAGCTTTGTAATTGTCGAACCTGCTCACAAAATTCACGAGAATCGGTTGAGGAAGGCGACCTGTAGAGGAGGACAAACGTCGGCCGCGAGGTCTACAGCTCACAGAGCACTCTATGAGGTCACAATAAAGCCCCATTTTGCTTGCAGCCCCTACAGACTAAATAGTAACTATACCTAGCCAATCTAGCCATACATCGTCTTTCTTCGTCCTTTATTCGAACATCTTTTTTTTTAATGATGCTCTGCTAAGGTGCTCTTTGTGCTGTTCGCGATGTGCCATGCCATGGACAAAATTAACGCAAATAGTTTGAAACGTAACATCGTTATACCCACTCGTAATTCATTTAACGTAATCAAAAGCACGAAGACCACGAACTTATTTCAAGACATCCCGACATGTTTCGTAAATTAACCTAATTTCCAGATAAAAACCCGGGTAATGAGAGTATTATCGTAAATCGCACGAAACGAGCTCTAAAAGCAAGTGACGAATCTACCGAAAGTACGGTGTAAAAACTTTCTCATCGAACTGGGACATGAAGTATAGTTCAAAAAGGTGTGAAGTGTAGCTTTTATTGGTGTCGTTTGAAGTCTCGCTGGCCAGTGTTGGCAGAGATCTAGTTATACTATTTTCATTGTAGGACGGTGCGAGTGACATTAGACAGATCGTGCCTTTTAACTCTTGAATGTTGCCGTGAGTTACAGATAGTCACTTAATAATATCAATCGCCACTTTGGTCAAATTAAAAACTTTTTTTTATAGTTAGTAGTTTCTTTGCTCCTTAGTAGAATTATGAACTAGATTATAAAATAAATAAATACATGAAATAATGCCATTTACCTTTTTATAGCACAAAATGAAAGTTTATATATGTCAAAGGAGTCAATGACAAAACTTGGTAATTGATGAGTGAAATTTTAGTGGCAAAATCATAATTAAAAATTTCAGCAGGATCCCAAATTTGACAGCACTAAAATAAGAGGTACCATTCACCATCCTACCTCGCAGTCCGTCGTGCAGGACTGCGAAACTGGATGTAGCTCCCTCCCACACCATCCAGCCTAGAATCCTGCACAACGTTTGCCGGACGCGATGCAGGTTGCGACAACATTCACCATCCTGCATGAAGCGTCAATAACGTGCAGGGTGTACATGCAGGATGCTACACAGGATGGTGAATTGTTCCCAATCGTCAATAACTGCAAGGTTAAAATAAACAACTGCTTCTGTCTCCCGCACCTTGCTACAGTAAATAGAGTTTACTACCTACAAGGAGAATCCCTATGGAGAATACGAATAATGGAACAAGAAGGTCAGGCTTTAGGGTGGCGACGGAGTATTTGGAGGAGGCTCGCCTTATCCTTCTACTTTGTTCTTAGGATTCCCTACCCAAAAAGTGACAACTGAACCCTAATTATCCTGCTAATATTATAAACGCGAAAGTTTGTAAGAATGGATGAATGGATGGATGGATGTTTGTTAAGCCGCGTATCGACTGCGCGCGGCAGCTCGAACATTGGCGCGCTCGAACGTGCCGCGCGGCGAACCAGTTCGTGTCGGTTTTTGGTAGCGCGGCAAAAGAGCGTCAGTGTGTTGTGCGTGCGCAATTGGGACGGACCTTTTACTTAGAGACGCGCGGCAAGATGTATAACGAGAAGTGTCGGCATTTGATTAGATTATATGGCTTAAAACCTTACTTATGGAATAGTTAATGCACTGAATATCATAATAAATTCGAAATAAATAAATTAAAATAAATCAGAAATCATTTGTTGTCATTCTTGTGAAATTTTTGATTGTTTCGTCGATAGCTTCGTATCTCATGTCTTCCATTAATCGCGAACTACCTTGTAGCATTCAATTCATTTTTTTTTTGATCCACCAACGAGTTTCTCGTCTCGAACGCTTATGAATAATATGATATATGATGATAAAAACCGCAGCTGCACGTCGCTGACGTGATACTTCCATGGTTGCCGCGCACAAAATGAATGTTTGTTCACGGATCGCCTGCCCCGCGCGCGACTGCCGCGCTATATGAAAATGTGAGCTTTAAAATTGGCTCACGCACCAAAACGCAGGTTTGCCGCGGTCGAACATGGCTCGCGCGGCAGCCGCGCGCAGTCGATACGCGACTTTACTCTTTCACGCCAGAACGGCTGAACGGATGTGGATGAATGGCATACTTTTTAACCGGGGGTGTAACCGCGGGACGGAGCTAGTAATTAATAGGTCTATGTAGACTATCCGTCCGTCCGATTGTCATACTTATAAAAGGCTGTATCTTTGAACCGAAATAGGTAGAATAGTTTACGAGACCCAAACAAATTATGCCTATCAGTCATTCTTAAAACGGTAAAAAAATAAGTCCGGGCCGAAAACCTTGATTAAATGTTATGGTGCGTGTTATTTACTGTCACACATGAAAACAGCTGTACGAATTTGAATGAAATTTGGTACGGAGAAATATAAGAAAAAGAACGGAGAATAGCGAGCTAAGCCCTGGGGCGCAGGTTATTATTTAATTTCGATAAACACCATTTTATAATAAAAAATAAATAACTTTTAAGCCTTTTGGCCTATTAAGTTCCCTCAACAAATATTTATTAAAATAAACCTATATTTGATGTTTCCGGTTGATATGTCTTAATTTTAAAGAAAAAAAAAAAATCACCGAAGTCACGAAAATAAAGAGTCGCCTGTGAATGTCCGCTTTTAATACATATTTTATTAATAGTGTTTTATTACTATACTTAGACTACCTAGTGTAGAGTCAAGCAAGATAAAGAGAAACACAAGAACTACTTTGCACGCAAATAACTAGACTTGTGTTGGGAATAAAATAGCGTTTGCTAGTACGGAACCTTCGTTGCACGAATCCCACTCGCACTTCGTCAATATTTATTTTATTGCTGAACGCAGTTCGGGTTTATTCATTTTGTACGGATCACTAGAATAAAAAAAAAAGAGCTTTTTATGTCCAACTGAAATACCAACTAGGAAGTATTCTGTTCTGAATACATACTTCAATAGAGTTGTAGACGTCTGTATTGCGTGCGTACACAAGCATTGCGCTACGTTTTTCTTCAGCTTGCTATACTGATATAACCAATTTTATTAAACACGGAAGAAAGATTTCGATCTGCAAAGCAAAGAAATGACTTCATTATTCCATTAGCAGTTTCTAAACACGAAACTCGAACACGCACCAAAGCTTTCAGTACCTGTTTAAATAAGCAACTCTCGTCGACGATGATGGGCGAAATGTTCTCTAGCAATAAGATACATACTCGTACATTTATAATGTACCTACGACGTACGATCGCTGTAAGCAATTCCGATAAGATTTTTTTAAAGATTTAACCACAGAATACTCCCTATCTGTTTTATGTCTATAGATTTAACATGGAATACGAGTAAACTGAATAAAAATCACCTGATGGAAAATGACGGACAAAAATGAAAAAACATTTTGGTTCGTAATAGCAAAAAGTTGTGTTTGTTTTACTGTTTTTACACCGGTAAAAACATCCAATGGGTTGGCGGATAAAACCACGTTGCTAGTTTTGCTAGTGAACAAAAAAATATAAAACTTTTATTTACTAAGTAAGTACTGCTTTTTTCATTCTTCCTGTTTTTACCTAGTTTATTTGCCCTAACTTTGCATTTGAAACTTTGCTCCTGCAGTTTTGTCCACACGACCTTGGCTTGTGTGTGTTTGCCAAACTGCCAGTGTTTAGAATCAGTAGCGATCAGGATTTTGGTTTGGACTTAGGTGAAAATAAGCTGTATCAAGGTAGGTAACAAAAGCACTAAACAAGTATTATTAAAAGGAAACCAAAAAACACGGCTGCAAAATGTTGTACCCGATGTCACTTCGACTATCAAGACTATTCAAATGACACCTCACATGTCGAAATCCATCAAGCAGTTTAGGCTGTAGGGCGTGCCAAAGAAACCTTAAACATTAATACACACATACCCACATACTTACACTCAAAAAACATAACCCTCTTTATTGCGCAGTAGGGTAAAAAAGACATTTTCGACTATTATTGAGTGTGAATTAGATACTTTTTGGGGGGAGGGGGTAGAGGGGCTTGAGCTCCTCAGCCCCTGAGCCCCCCCTCGTCTGGATTCGCTAATGCTTTAAATATATTATGCCAACATTTCACGTTACTCAAGGCTGAGTTTATGAATATAAATAAAGCATTCTATCTGTAACCATCATTACAGCTATCTGGCCATTCCACCATGTACACGTGTACAGTCACCGTCATAATGCGTTAAAAGAAAAATACGCAATATTTATATTTTAATTAAATGGTATTATTCTGGAGAAATACCTATTTAGTTAACTATGCACAGCCCACCCAAAGGTGGCAAGAAGCAAACAAAGGTGGATAAATTACGCTAAATATAAATAAAAATAATAAAATAACTAAATATTCTTAACTTTAAATTTAAACCAAAATGAAAAGTAATAACTAGTTTAAATATTTGACTTTCAAGGTACGAATCGTTTGGTCTTGTAATCATTTATTTTTAAATTTAAAATTTGTGTAATTTCAAATTTGGAAAACCACGAAAGTTCGTTGTTTTCCGATGTCGTATGTTGAAAAAACAGCCAACAAAAAAGACGAATAAATTTTAGACCGCTAATAAATCTTCTAACTTGTGTTAATTTGTTGTGCTATCACGATCATCGGTTAATCCGATCTTTATAGAACTTGGCAGAGAAATAGTGCAATAAGTACCTAATATCGCTGCTCAGCTGTAGATTTAAATACGGCTCATTCGTAAGTATGTGTGTAGTATATTAAGTAGCATCTATACCTAAGACACCTACAAAAAAAGTACAAGTATTTTTACCCCCTGATGAATTTGCACTCCCGAATATTTCACAAATACTTTGGGCCCCTTAGTAAAAGCGAGAAAACCAAACATTCCCTGAACTGTAGCTATTTCGTAAGATTAGGTATTTGGAGTAGGAATCCCAAAAAAGAAGGATGGACGTGGTGGGATTACGCAGCAAGCGAGGAGCGGTGTGGCGGGACACCGCGCGAAGCGCGGAAAGGTTGCAGTGGGAGTCGACGTTATGGAATCAATTCCTACAATTAGTACCTGAGTGGAGGATCCAGGATTTAGTTTGGGGAGGGCTTGACATGTGTACAAGACAAGAAGAAGAAGTGAACTATGACCTTCCCCAACATTTTTGTACATTAAACAACAGTATTTAATTGAGAGTGTTTCGTCACCGACTGTGCCGGCTGGTCGACGCCCGAACCTACATCAATTGAGAATAAGATAAACGCATCAGCGCGAAGAGTGCGGATCCAATTCTGGCACGAGCGTCTATATCTGTCACTTTCACTCTCATGACTTGTCTTACAGGAGAGACAGCGACCGACGTAATATCGTTCGCCTCAGAATATGTTGCTCTTGATTCCTATCCCGCATAGGACCATGACCCAATACGATGCAACGAACTAACAGCAATGCTAAATGCAATTTGCATTCCAGTACCCGGTAACTCTAGAAAGGACATACCTAACATGCTGTACTCAAATGATTTTATCTTTAAACTAGTTATCTGCTCGAGGCTTAGCTCACGTTTCGTAGCCGGCGGCACTCAGTGATTGAGCAGCTTCAGCTCGCTTTAGTAAAGGAATGGAGGAAAGGAATGCGAAGGAATAGTAAAAATGGAATCAGTAGTTTCATAGTTAACACCCTTTCATTTTCACGCTGAAACGTCTTAATTTTATCCGACTCGAAGGACCATTATGTAAGGGACTTGTATGCTAACCCTACACAAGTTGACAAATGATAGTTTGATGGAGAGCACCGCAGGCGGTGACAACATACACAAGTGAACGCGTCAACTGCTTAATTAGTTCTGATGAGTTGGAAATGTACGATGAGCCCGTACATACATTTGCCATAGATGGCTAATCAGCTAACGGACCGCCTGATGAGCGATCACCGCCGCCTGTGGATACCGTAACACCAAGCATCACAGTTCGGTTGCCGACCCTTAAAGACTCCGGAAGATATTGGCATCAGAATAGTTCTTCAGAACATTCCCCGTTAACAGATTAGCATGAAATTTGGTATGGAGATAGCTTAAAACCTAACTTAACACATAGGCTCTTTTTTATCCCGAAACTATTAGCAGCACTCGTGAAATAACAATAACATAGTCGGGTAACAATCGTGCCTAAGTAAAGAAAGAAAGAAACAAATAAATGTATTTTGAAACACATACAGTTAATAATATCAACGATAAATAAAAGCAAAAAACAAAGTAAATACGACTACTTTTATAAATACATAATAAACGAAAATTAAAATTAGGTATTTTTGTGGTTTTAATTTCAGGCAATGTGTAAATATTTTTATTTATTTATAATTAATTATCGCGGAAAATGTGTGATAACAGTGTCATTGGGTGGCCAAGATTATGGCAGTATCTCTGGCACTACCATGGCCCAGTACCACCGTTCTGGGCTATGCCATATTCTTACTACTGGGACCCACTGTATATCTGCGACTGTTATGAATATTATGTTGTAGGTCTCCACTTTATTTTTTTCTGAAAATAATGATTGTTATTATTATGAACGTTCTTTATTTTCTGTAAAATTTCAGCTTTGTAGTTCAGTTTTCGAGATTGCGTGTTGAGTCGCTGAGTTTATGAATTAGTAAGTGACCTTTCGCTTATTAAAGTTTTTCCATTTATCTCGTGAAAACTAGATTGAAATCGAGGGACTTACCTATATAGTATCATATAAAAGGCGTAGCCTCATAATAATAGACTCGTCAGTTGAAAGACTTTTTGTTTGAATGTAGCAGTTCCAAACGATGAATAGCTTTGAAACGGAAATATCGTTGGAGATAGAGCATCTATAGACGACAGCGTAGAAGCCACGCCATTCATGCAGAAATGCTAGTCCAGCAAACATTTTAATTAAAAGACGGATTTCAAAATTGAATAGCTGGTAGGAGGAAGTGGAGTTAGCTAGTTTTCCTATTACGAGTACTAGATGCACATTTAATCAATGTCGCTTCCAGTGAGATTTATCGAGGTAGCCCCGGACTGCCCCGGTGGCTTAGTTGGTAGTGAACCTCCCTTCTGAGCTCGGGGGCGTGGGTTCGATGCCCACTTAGGGCAATCATTTGTGTGACGAACTTTTGCGTTTATTCTATGCCTAGATGTAAATATATATTAAGTGTGTATTTAAAAATGTATTGTATGTACGTATATCAGTCTCTGGCAGCCATAGTACAAGCTTTGCTTAGTTTCGGGTCAGGTGACCGTGTGTGTGGAAATGTCCCGAATATTTGTTTTTGTAGGTAAAATTTGGGTTGGGTGGGCTTGATTTAGCTGAATCTAACCTTTATCGAGGTATGTAAGTAAACACCGGCCACTTAGATCCACCGCCAGGCCATACCGGTTGAGAAAAGCATTTTTTCCCCTCTTGAATCCACGAGTGAATCCATATGTATTTTCTTTACCTTTTTAATTCACCGGTGTATCTAAAGATATTTTTTTCTTAATGAATCCTCCGTAACTAATTATCATATTTCACCAAGATCCGTTCAGACGTTTAGCCGTGAAAAGCCTACAAACAGACAGACAACTACTTTCGATTTTATGACATTAGTAAGGAAAGTATGTATTACCGTGTAACCATTTTACACGTTTATTCATATGTGGCATATTATTTGGCGCGTCCCTACTTTACTACTGCGACCACATAATAATATAATGTTCCAACATTCATCTGTTTTAAAGTTAATTTAGTAACCATGACCTACACCTGATTCTTTTAAAGCCCTGTTATTGGGCAAAAACTGAACAGGGTGAAATATTCCTTTTTGTTAAAAATAAAACGGTAGCTCATCGGTAACTAGGTATCCAGATATTTAGTCATCTGGTTTAATAAACTATGATTATTGAATATTGATCATCAAAAGAACAAAGAAATTTTCTCTTCTCCTATTTTATTTCGAAAATAGAATTGCACGAATACAATTGGGTTTTAGAGTTCCTTTTTTTCAATTTTAAGTCTTAACTTAACTGGGTTGCGGATTTAGCGTGAAAATTCTATTTTTACCTCACTGGTAAAGGCGAGCCATTATTCCCCGTTTTCAAAGTGCATTGCCACCCACGAACTTTCAGTGACCTATTGGCTTTTCAAATTGTGCGAGAGATATTATTCCGGGAATCAGCCTCTGATGTTTCAACTAACTTGTTAGTAGCAGCTTGTATATATTGCAATTGAATTTGCCCACAGTTAGGTTGGCGGTGGACAGTTAATTAAAATTAAATAATGTCCGTAGCTACTTCCCAACTAACAAAATTTAGTCGTATAGTTTTCGGGACAACGTTTTCGTCACAACTTTAGGTCGGACCGTTTTGGTTATATAGCTGTCGTATTAACGTATATATGACGCGAAATAGGCGGAAATTATAAAACTTTTATTCGTATAGCGATCGTGTCAAGGTCGTATTAGTGGCTGCTAGTAAGGTAACAGTCATATTAATATCAGATATACGATAAATATTCGCATAGCAGTCGTGAAAGTGGTTAATATTATAACCATCTTGTCGTGTAGTGATCCCATAGACGTCGTATAACATAATAAACATTGAGAAGTAGTCATTAGCATAGCCTTTACGCGGATGCTTGTTATTAAATCACAGTTTAGTAGAAGTGAGAGTAAGAAGTGATACAACAAAAAACATACGATATCAATTGTCACCATCTGGTAAGATTTATGTCTGCCATATTTATTATTTTATATTTTATTTATAATGTAGTTGGCGTTAGTGGGTAACAGTATCTACTTTTCTAAGGGAAATTAAATTTCTTGACGATTGTATGTACAATTTTTCACAAATTTTTAATGCCCCCTTCGAATTATTGCAAAATAATATTATTTAATTTCATTTTATTTAAGATTTCTAGTACTTT
Organism: Peribatodes rhomboidaria; assembly: GCA_911728515.1. Lineage (NCBI taxonomy): Eukaryota > Metazoa > Arthropoda > Insecta > Lepidoptera > Geometridae > Peribatodes > Peribatodes rhomboidaria. The sequence goes on from OU452166.1 coordinate 1,691,299, forward strand.
TACAATTATACGATTTTAGGTAGTGATGATACCTATTATATGATATCTTATGACTATAAGTCATGTACTACGATTTAATTATTTTGTCGTCCACCATTTTCAGGGTACCGTAAAGAAGTGAAAACCTGTGGGATAAACAAGTGGGAGAATCGTATTTATGACGCTGGCCATATTTTTATAAGCGGAAGTCTTCGTCAGTTTTCCTTGGGTAATCCGTTTTGAGAAACGTTACAGTGTGTGAAGTTTGAGAGTATTCACCGACAACTGTGCACTTCAAACACCCATGCTTCCCATTAAAATTGCATGTACCTGGATGAATAGAAACATTATTAAACAATAAAGAGTTAGCAGATTTAGACAATAAGATAATATTGTAAGTTTAAGTAAGAGCATTCAAATGCGTAATCAAAATACCTGTCTTTAATTAGAGCCCTAGCTGGCGAGTCACAAATAAAAGCACGGACATTCACTGTAATATGTTTTTCTTCTTTTTAATTTGTTATGATTGGTAATCGATTTTCCATGTTTTTCCATGCATTTTCTTGTTGTTAAATTCTCATTTTCACTACTGTTTTCATCATCATCGTCTTGGCTTTCAAACAAATGTTCATTATTTTCATCATCATTTTGCAAATCTGCGATGATTATATTTGTGGATTACTTCTCTTAAATTTTACTAAATTTTAAGACAAAAATATACATGATAATTGACAGGTGTTAGATATTATTATGATAAGCTACCTAGTTAACATTAAGTTCAATTTGTATAAATACAAACCTAAATAAAAACATGTACTTACATGAACATACTTTTTCATAATTACTATTTCTTACTACGGAACCATCTTTCGATTCTTTGACGCTGCCTTGTCTAAAACTTTTGTTGAGTTTTAAGTAGGTTTTTCTTACTTTGCGCCTGAAATTACCGCTGGATTTAAATTTCTTCCACTGTTTTAAATCGATTATTTCAACTGTTGTGATGATACGAGTAAAAGCCAAGATTAACAGAAACCGAGAAAAATCGAGCTATTTAACAAAAAGCTTATATAGGTAAAGTCACAACAACGGAAAATATACAAGTTCAGTCCGTAAAAGAGTACCACGTGAAGTCATTAAATAATCAAAAAGTTTATAACAGTAACTTATATAAGCATTTCAAACCAATAAGTTATTTAAGGCTTATACATCTGAATAGTGGGATTTTAAACATTATATAAAAGTCGTGTAAATATAGTCAAAAAATCATATAAGAAACGTGTATACAGCTGTACGTTTTATATGAGTTAAATTTATGGACTTTATATGATTATCATGTAGAAATCTTATTACTCACAAAAAATAGTGATAAGGTCGTCAATATAACCAGAATATGATTGTCATATAAATTACTTTTATATTACATCAAGAAGTCGTAAAGTGGTCGTAAACGAGACAAATAAACGTGGGAATGTATTTTAAAGGTCACAGCTATGACCTTTATAAGATGGTCATATAATTTGGTCGTGTAAACGTTGACAGGACTAATTTAAAAGACTAAAATATTATACGACTAATCGTTCGTATAATATTTTGTAACACGATTAAGGGTAATTTGAGTTACAACTATATGACCTCTATATGACCAAATGCTATATAGGCTTCATATTATAAGACAACTTTGCTAGTTGGGTTATGTATGTACCTATAGCTAAGTGCGGATGTTGATACTTAGAAATCATCAGTGGAAAAAAAATTGAAATTGGAAAAATCCGAACGAATGTTTAAAACAAGTTAGGTTACAGAGCCAGCCTGCTTGAAATTTGCATTTCGCGTTGCCATAATACAATCGCTGTGCAATTTGAACGCAGAGCTTGTGCAGAAATTGTTACAAACGACGTTGAGAGCTGCATTAAGCCGCTTTGGAATACCTACTCGTGCTCCGTCGACCCAATTACATACGTGGAGTTTACTGATGTGTATTAACAACATTTGAGACTAAGTACAGGAACGAATAATTTGCAGTGACGCTGTGACGAAATAACAACAAAACAATGTTGTCAAAACTGTTCAAATTTTGCGGAATTCTCGGCCAAAAACTCGAGTAACATTTCTCAAAGACAAATATTCGTTACAAAAGCTCTACGTAAACTGGAATATGCTTTAGAACATTTCGCGAAAATTTAACGAATTCCCGCAAATATGCATGACGATATGCGTATATCCTGTCGGATTGATGCGATGATACATTCTTGATTTTATTGGTTATTGAGAAAGCGCGCTTCTTCAGCACGTCTCGAAATATTTATCTCCTTGAGATCAGACTCGTACAGTTCATCAACTTTATTTTAGTGAAGGTGCTACTGAATCAGATGTCTCTGGTGCGTAGGAGGGAAATATTTTTAACTTTAAAAATAAACCTAACTGAATTGTAACTCATTTTAATACCCAAGGAAATATTTCAGTGGGACTCGTACCTACGTCATCAGCATCGCTATTATCCACACTAAAATAAAGACTATAAACTACAAGAGTTCTCCAAATAACATATGGCACAATTCGACTTGGCGGGTAAAAAAACGTTCTGAAAAATAAGAAAAGTTTGCGGAAAGTCGAGCACTAAGTTCTAGCGCGGTTAAAGGATAGTCCACAATTCACATACCACTTTTGCCAACGGACGGCGCGCCGACCACCGCCACTTTAACTTCCGAGAGAGAGGACTTCTTGCGTCGAATGCCGCGGCTAGTCATGTTCCCGCGTGTATGGCACCGCGGCGGGTTCCGTGCGAATGTTACCGGAGCGACGTTTCAGCGTGTACTCGGAACAAAACCCCCGCGCCCGCGCGCGCGCTATAAATAAACGAAGCGACAGTTCTGACATCGGCCGCCGTGTTAATGGGTCAAGATCTGGCCAAGATCAGAGTCGTGCAAATAGGAATGTTTACGTCGCGAGCTTCCTGACGACGACACCACGTGTGCGTGGCGACAGGCCAACTCCCGTTTCGGGCAACCTGACTGTTTTAAAACAACTTTGACATGTCCCGTTCGCGAGTCGTAGTTACTTGGGAGACAAGACTCAGTAGCAGAACATCAGAGGCTGCCTACTTCAAGATTATGTCCGTACTACTGGTCAGCTGGCCACTGATCTCCCCATCCCTGTTTTTATCCCTTCTCTCATGTTTTACAAAGGAATCACCAATCGTCAAGTCGCAAATAACTTCAACTGATCTGTTCTACGTTTACATTTAAATTTCCATAGACCCCATACCTTCTCCATTGTTGTATATTCCACGTTTAAAAATCGTAGATAACATTCTTAAGATACTTTAAAAATAAATAATATCTACGCAGTAAACTTATCCTACTAATATTATAAACGCGAAAGTTTGTAAGAATGGATGTATGGATGTTTGTTACTCATTCACGCCAGAACGGCTCAACAGATCTGGATGAAATTTGGCACAGAGATAGATTATGATCTAGAATAGCACATAGGATACTTTATAACCGCGGGTGAAACCGCGGGGCGCAGCTAGTAGGTAAATAAAGTTTTAAGTTATCTCAAAAATGTTGTGAACAATGTTTGGAATGGGTAACAAATTTTAATGCTATTTTCCATTTTATATTATTTAAGTGTATGAGTATAATTTATCAATTATTTTTCATTGGAAGTAGGTAGTAAAAGTTTGAATATTTAATGGAAATATTTGACTAAGTATGACAATAATGTGTATGTTGGAATCGGAACAATGATTAAAATACCAGAACATTGGCAGCAGATGTGGTTTGTGTTATTCAATTCGTTACACATATCATTGTTTAAAAATTTGGCGATGAAAAACATTCTCTCGAAATTATTGAACTTTACTTTCAACTCTAAGTACCTATCTACAAATGCTTACTGGAAGACTTTACGAAGAATTTACTGTAATAGGTACTCAGATATTTTTATGCCACAGACTCTTTGCTCCAGACATTGGCGCCAATGTTGGCTTCAATGCTTTTCGTTCAATTAGTGAATCTAGAACAAAGCTCGCCTCAACCTTGAGGCCAATTCCATTTTCTAGTTCCACTCGTTGGACTTGAGTGACTTTGTTGCGAACGTTGGGGCCCAGGTTTGAAGCCGGCTCTGCGTGAGGGCTACAGCACGTGACCTAACGCTGGTTCTGCTCGTTGCCCCAAACGTTGGCCCAAATGTTGCCCCAACGTACCTCGTCCAACTTCTCGTCGTCTTCTAGATCCATACATCTAGAAGAACACTCGCTCTAACGTTGGACGAGTGGCGTTGGGGCCAAACGTGGGGCCAAGCTATGGAGCTGGCGTGTGGGCCTCAGTATGTGATAACGTCGGCTCTACAGGCTGGCCCCAACGTTGGCCCCAGCGTTGGCCCCAACGTAACTCGTCTCACGTGTAAAACTATAACAATGATCGCCCCAAAGTTTTGCCTATGCTAAGCGACGTCAAGGTGGTTGGTGGAGCCGTGTGGAGCCGGCGAAAGAGCCAATAGTCTCCATACCAGTCTCTACAACGTGCTGGGGGGCTATTCTTGCGCGTGAGATGAGATGAGATTTTATCTTGGTCACTCTCACACCTATGACGTTTCAAACGAGAGCAACAAGGACGAAAAAAAGTGAGATGAGAATCTCAAATCTCCGAATAGGGTCCCTGGTCACTTTCACTCTTTTGACTTTTCAAACGAGAGAGACAAAGACCAGAAAATGTCTCGAATTGTAGGAATAGCCTAGCAGGTTTTCGGTGTAGTAAGCACATAAGGGTGTTGTTCTACGCGTCACAGTGACAACTTTAGGAACACAAGTTGGCAAAATTCGAGAATAAAATAATCATAACCAAAAATATATCGACTGGGGAGAATAAGGCTCCATTCCGCGCTTTTCTCCACGAGTGAATAGACTTCCTTAGTCCGTACGTTCCATTCCAAAAGGTTACCTCTGAATGCAGTGGCGGGTTCACCAGCCGCCCTTGGCTCGGGCGTACTCAGCTAGTAGGCTTGAGTCTAGGGCGGCATATTTTAAAACACTTTGAATCAATATTTTAAATTGAGCTACCAAACTATTGGATTTCATAACTAATCCTGAAAAAAAAAAACAAATACTTATTAAAGTTTTTTTTTAACGCTGCAAATATTTACAAGCAAATCCTACTAATATTATAAACGCGAAAGTTTGTAAGAATAGATGGATGGATGGATGGATGGATGTTTGTTACTCTTTCACGCCAGAACGGCTGAACAGATCTGGATGAAATTTGGCACAGAGATAGATTATTGTCTAGAATAGCACATAGGATACTTTTTAACCGCGGGTGAAACCGCGGGGCGCAGCTTGTATTTTTATATACCAATGACTATGAAACCTGTTAACTTGTGATACAGTTTCCTCTCATACGAAAATTAGTAGTTGAAATCCACTGCTAACTGCACGTTAGTTTAGTTTTGGATTTCGGCGGAGAAGTTGCGGAAGAAAACCAGCAAAAAAATATCTGAAAATGAGTTACTATGTGCAGTCAAACTTTTTGGAAAGCGTAGTCAGACATCCGGCTGTGGAAAGGAAGGCACATCGTTCCTCTAGGAAGTTATTTTCTTACAGGAATTAAAGAAAACTTAGTAAATGAATATCGGAATTAAAAACGAATATTAGAAAAAAAAAACAAACGGTACCCGTTGATGTCTTTCGTTCCATCCTGTTCTGTCATGTATTCTCTTGTATCACTCTGTCTCGTTTTACCCCTCTAGTTCATCGCTCGCGAGGAATTAGTGCTGTACCCTCAGACTATCGATTTATATCGGAATAACTTATTGATATTCAATTTTGATTCCACAAACATTATTTATGGAAATGTATTATGGAAACTGCCGTGGTTTTCGATTGTCGAGGCAGCTTTTAAAATGGCGGAGGTATGTTTTTTTAAATCAATTCCGGATAGAAATCTGGATAGAAATCAGACATAGGTACGTAAGCATTTTTGTCGAAGCTGAAACGGAGACGCTTTGCTCGCTAACGCTCGCTCGGACGATTAATAATAACTTACACTTACTCTTAATTAACTCTGAAATGAAATATCATAAACGTCACTCTAATGTGTTAACTTCTTACTCTGAAGACGATATACCAGTTTAACCTCTGATGAGTTAAAAGATAGCCCGAGCTCCTGCAAGGATTCAGTGGCTTCAGGCTTACCATGGAGAGCTCGTTCGCAGCCACAGTGTCCGTGTTGACAGCGGCTGGGTGCCTGGCGCGCCGCCAACCACTTATCGCTAGGTATTCATTACGCGTTCAATAGATGTTACTCGGCGATCGTTGTTTGACGTCATTGTGCCTTCCACAATAAAGTGATTTGGACGACTGATAGTGGTGTGGATTCATGGTGCAAAGCTAGCTATACTCTGTGTGCAAAGTAAAATGATTAATTACTTAATTGATTATTAATTATTATTGTCTAACTTGAGAACTGTTCTGTCGCTTGGCTATTGCGTGACTAAACAGCAACCTTAAAAGAATGAATAGGCTATGTAAAAAAATAGCGCTTCGCGTTTATAATTTCCCGGGATTCCCTATACCGTGGATGCCATGGAACTAGGGGCGTAGTTACCACCGAATCTGCGGTGTCCATTATACGGGCCCCTGGGCCATCTGGGCCCCCGGTGTGCCTGAGCTAAAATAACATATGTATTTATTATTTTAATTAATTTCAAAATTTCTTTTAATTTTATGCAGTTTTTTTCTTTTGTGAGATATTTTACCCTTCATAAGGGCCCCCAAACATTTTTTTATACGGGGCCCCGCCGAGGCACGCTACGCCACTGCATGGAACACACACATGAACAGGGCAACTAAATTTAATATCACTCAAACCCAAATATTATGATCCATATTGTCATTATCCGAGTTTAATGCCCGGCCGGGAATCGAACACGGGACCCCCCGCTTATAAGACAGACGCGCTACGCTAACAACTGAGCCAGCAGCGTCAAATCTAGCTTTATATTCTCCCACTCATTCATAAACAGTCGCGTATATACTGGGTTTAACTATCGCTGAAACGAATGTAACATATTATTTTTAAACTAGCTATTGCCAGCTAATTCGTCCGAGTAGACTTAGAATAGAGACATAGAATATCTGGCGATGACAGCCTAGTTGGAGAAGACCCGCCTCTCAAGCCAGAGGGAGCGGGTTCGAACCCAGCCGACGGCACGCACCAATTTATTCATTGTATGTGTGTATTGTGTGTCATCTGCTACATGACTCGAGCCCGGTGTTTGGCGACAGGCTCGCCCCCTGTCACATTTGGGACTTAATATCGTCCGGCGAATTGTGGGTGTTATATTACACCTCTGCCAGCCCCCTCGGGGAAAGGCGTGAATCGTCACGCCCAAAAATATGGCCCGTCTAGGAGCGCTCTAACAGTAAAAATATGGTTCGTCTAGAAGCACCCTAACAGTAAAACTATGGTTCGTCTAGAAGCACCCTAACAGTAAAAATATGGTTTGTCTAGAAGCACCCTAACAGTAAAAATATGGTTCGTCTAGAAGCACCCTAACAGTAAAAATATGGTTCGTCTAGAAGCACCCTAACAGTAAAAATATGGTTCGTCTAGAAGCACCCTAACAGTAAAAATATGGTTCGTCTAGAAGCACCCTAACAGTAAAAATATGGTTCGTGTAGAAGCACCCTAACAGTAAAAATATGGTTCGTCTAGAAGCACCCTAACAGTAAAAATATGGTTCGTCTAGAAGCACCCTAACAGTAAAAATATGGTTCGTCTAGGAGCGCCCTAACAGTAAAAATATGGTTCGTCTAGGAGCGCCCTAACAGTAAAAATATGGTTCGTCGAGAAGCACCCTAGCGTAAAAGTAAGCGTCACGTAAAGTCAAGTAAAGCGTCACGCTCCTGATATATTTGGAGGTAAAGATCAGGAAAATCTTATAAAATGCTCTATTTAAATTAGTGCATATTTATATAAATTAAAAAAAATACTGCCAGCATGCACAGGATACAGGATACTTCCTTGATGCACTCCACATATTTTGTCCCCCATTTCTCGTCCCCACTAGGGTTTTTGTTTTGTAAGTTTTCTTTGAGTATATTGATGATTGGCGACAATTCTTAATAATTCTGTACACTGCTTTCTATTGTCCACATCATATATGTCACTATCCAATATATCACTATCCAACTACTTAGATGCCGGAGCCCGAATGTCATGGCGTTCTAATTCATTCAAAATAATTGAGTGATCAACAAATTTAGGATCAGTGGCCCTATTCAGAGATTTGAGATTTTCATCTCTCCTTTTTTCGTCCTTGTTGCTCTCGTTTGAAACGTCATAAGTGTGAAAGTGACCAAGATAAAATCTCACGCGCAGGAATAGCCCCCCAGATGCATGCAAATTGACCCGAATATTCAATTTTGAGCTAAAAATTGCGATAGTCCTGCCACGACCGAATTGTCTATGTCTGGAACTCAGGACGCAATATTGCTAAACTGTCTCTATAGATGGCGCTACTTTCGCTCTCTTCTGTACAAAACGATTCCCATACAAAATCGCGAGTTCCTAGATCGCGCAAACGAAGTTTTATCGCTCCTTCAGATAGGATCGAGTTGTTTCGAGGTAACGGTGTGGGGTCCGTAGCTACTGCGTGAAACAGTGCTAGTAGGAGCTGCCTGAAATCCTACTCAAATTATTTATAGCGGCCATTTCTGTTACTAGAGATTGATGGTTCGTGATTATATTAAGTCCATGAACCGATTTCCATAGTGAGGACGGCTGCCCGTCTCCTTGTAATGAAAGTTCGATCTCGACCTGACGCTAGTAGCTAATTAGACCCTACTTTAAATTTTTTTTTAAATATTTTAGATACGAAAGAAATGCAAAAATACTCAATAGAAGAAATAAAATATCCTGTTGTTGGATTCGAACTCATGACCTTGAGAACAGGGAAGCTAATAAAAAGAGATTGTGTGAAGGTAAGTTATTAATGTTTTCAGCGAATAATTATACAGTAAGTATTTATGTGTATTTATAGATTTCCATTCTCAGCTTAAACGCTTCAAGCGATTTTGATTGAGCTCCAATTTTGATTAATTGAGCGCAGCTCTTGACTCGTCGTGGATCGTACGAGTAAATACCTACTGTTAATACTTAGGATGGTATTTATGACGACTGATTGCATAAATGAATATTTAAAAATTGAACATTTTTTGCACACATGGTCCTCTGACCCCAAAACTAAGCGAAGCTTGTGCTATTTATTTTGTATTAAATATTTTCTAAAATTAATATAACACCCAGTTTAAATGTAGAACAATGAATACTCGTAGTTGCGCTAGATGAGAATTGAACCCACGCCCTCAAGCAGCAAAAACAGGTTCTCTACTAACTGAGCCACCGGGGCATAGTGAATAATAATAAAGTTTATTTTGAAGTTTTGCTATAGATGGAAGGATGAAGTAGCCAAATAGCAGGAACTTGAAGTTGATGCCCGGCGTGTACCTGCTCGTCACGCCATTCCCCATGCAAAGGGCCTGGCAGAGATATAGTAACCCACACTTCGCCGGACAATATTCAGTCCCAAATGTGTCAGGGGGCGACTCTGTCGTCATACGAGTGCGAGTCTCTAGTCATGTAGCAGATGACATAGGTACAATACGCACAAATGTTAACACAATGAGTCGGCTGGGTTCGAACCCTCTCCCTCAGGCTTGAGAGCCCGGACTTCTACGAATATTGTTAGTTTATTTATTGTTTTACTCGTAGTATATGCTAAATGCTTAATGCTTTTTAACCGACTTCAAAACGTAGGAGGTATCAATTCAGTTGTATGTTTTTTTTATTGTATGTTATCCGCATAATTCCATACTTTATGAATAAAGTATAGAGTGGAGCCTTTTTGGTCCATTTTTTACAATATCCGATTTGGATGACGGGACGCCGGTTTTTATTTTAATTTTCTCTCCGAATAAAACCATGGAACGCCTGACGTATGGCTCATAGCAATAGAAAACACTTGCAAATGTTTTATTTTTCGTGGTTCAGTTGGACGGCGCCGAAAAAGATATCAACAAGGACGAAGAGCCCGACCTCTACGAGGAGACGCCTCTGCCAGGAGATAGATAAGATAGATAGATAGATAAGGATAGATAAGATGCCGTCTCTCGCCACTGAAACCGGGGACTTGCCTCCGCTAGACTTGCGCTCCAGACAACTCTTGCTCAAGGACTTCCGCTTCAATATAGGTACAACATCGACGTTACCAATACATATAATGTTATTTTGTAAATTTAGCTAAGACACTGCAAATGTTATTATGACGCTTTTCGAAGTAGATCCCATCTTAGTTTCGGCTCAACTTAAGCATCATCACGCTTTTCCCCCGAGGGGGCTGGCAGAGGTGTAATACAACACCTACACTTCGCCGGGCGATATTCAGTCCCAAATGTGACAGGGGGGCGAGTCTGTCACCATACACCAGGCTCCAGTCATGTAGCAGATGACAAACAACACGCACAATATATGTTCACACAATGAACAAATTAGTGCGTGCCGTCGGCTGGGTTCGAACCCGCTCCCTCTGGCTTGAGAGGCAGACCTTCTCCAACTAGGCTGTCACACAGACATATAATACTGTATTATATGTCTGTGGGCTGTCATTGCTTTCTCATATCTTTTTATATCTCACAGTAAATTATTTTAGCTATGTTTTTATCGAAAAAATCAATGTTTGTTTTTGACAATATTAGGGTTCTGTGTTGCGGGTGTTACAGGTGCGCTTGTGGCGTTGTTATTTGCATTTATCTAGTATCAAGACGACTGCTATTTTCGTATTGTTTTCCTGCCGGTAAACGAAAGAGTATCTAGGAACCTATTTAGATTGAAGTATAAAATAATTATGAAAAAAAATATACTACACAAAACACTAAGTCAAGAACAATGCCTATGATTATAATGAGAAAAATAAAAAATAAAATACTTTACTTTCTCTGCTCCTGAAAATTAATTTATTGAGTCAGAGCGGGAAGCTCTGACTTAATAAATTGTAAACGATATTTGATGTTAATTTATTTTGTGGCAGCAAAATAAATTGATTTTCAGGACATCCGACGCGCGATAGACCAACACTTTATTTCTTGACATTGACTCCCCTCCCGTATCCCAGTGACGCGTACATCGCTTATTTTTTTTTTTTATGGAGCCGTCTAACCGAGCGGCGATCATGCGACATTTTTCAAATAACTTACATTTTAAACTTGTGATATCTTTCGAATGGAACGTCCAATTTTTTTTTCAAAAAGTTATTTAGTGGTTTTGAAGCAGACTTAAATATGAAGTCATTTATTTTGTTAAGGATCAATTCCAAAGTATAAATAAAAGTGCTTTTATTGAATTTATTTTCAATTGTAAACATACTCGTAGTTAGAATATCTAGTCTGGATACCCGCGCAATATTGTCGTTGTGGTTTTTTGAGGGAGACTAACAATATTAGCAAATGCTTTTGTAACTTTTTGTAATTATTTTTGACGAGTTCATAATAGGAGCATCCTTAATTTTATTTTTAACTAAAATTGTTAAGGAACTGTTACTTAATGGCAATAAAAATTATTCTATTCAAATTCAAAGTCAAAATGTTTTTATTAAATTTAGGTATCAAAGATACACTTATGAACGTAAAACTATTCTATTCTTAACTATACTAACGTATTCTATTCTTTTCGCAGTGCACGCGATGTAAAAAAGTGTTTTGGTAATTTTGTCACACCTTGGGTTACATTTTTGGAGTTTTAGTAAGGATCCCTAATTTTTTTGAAAACTTAATATAGCCTATGTTCACCGGAGATAGTGTAACTTCCCAATAGTGAAATAATTTTTCAAATCGGTCAAGTAGTTTCGGAGCCTATTCAATGCAAACAAACAATCAAATCTTTCCTCTTTATAATATTAGTGTAGATTAGTATTTTTTTAAATTCCTAAATATATCATTGTGAGAATAATAATATAAAAATCAAAGTTAAAACAGACTTTCCATCATTCGACTTGGATTTTGTAAACTAATTTTGGACTTTGAAATAATCTGTTATGCCGATGACGCACCATCGCTATTTTTTACCCGACTGCGCAAGAAAGAGGTTTATGTCTTTCGAGTGTATCTATGTATGGATGTGGGTATGTTTGTATGAGGTTTCTTTGGCACGGCCTACAGCCTAAACGGCCAGATAGATTTCGACATGTGAGATGTCATTTGAATCGTCTTGCGGAAATGACATAGAGTACAGCAATTTGCAGCCGGGTAATGTTACTTGTTCATGGCAGGGAATGAGAGGAAACTGAAAACGGTATGTCATTGTTGCATCGGTGGCCTGATACAAATCTTTTAACTCTTAACATTAAAATGTATTGCATTCAAAACTGACTAAATTACAAATTTACAATACAGAATGCAAGCGGTAATTACCTTTAACTCGACTAAATTGAGCTGCCCATGCACTTGACTCCCGTGATAGGAGTCAAGTGCAATAAGTATCTCTGTGTGATGGTAGACCAAAGTTCATCTTTCAAAGTCCATATACCCTACGTGTCAAAAAAGGTAACAAAATTTGAAGATAGCTGCAGTTGATAAATCCTTATTAACAAAACATGTAATGTCGTTCAACCCATGCTGGCATCATTATCGAGGAGCACGCATGCCCAAAACAAAAAAAATATCTGCCAAGTGATTTAACTATCAAGATAATGCATAATGATTTCACAAATCTGCACCCGGAGGTCAAATGCTGTTTTGAGACCTACAAAAATCACGTCTTGAAAGTGATGAATATTCTTAGATGCCACAAGAACTTCGTTATTATGAGCCATTTACTATGTGTCAGCTGGAGTGACATAACCTCAGCTCGCTCATCCAGTACAGGCAAACCAGTGAGGTTAGGGGTTTGGACAATAGCTAGAAAATCAAAGCATAATAGCTGCTCATGGCAGGAAAAATCTGAACGATGCTACTTAAAAATTTTTGAAGCTATGATAAAAAATCTGTGTGTAAGCTGGAGTGACGTCACTTCAGCTACTCATCTCATATCTTCCAAATGAAAAAATCACTATGCATTATAGCTAAAATTTTAAAGCATAATTGCTGCCATTGGCAGCAAAATTTTCAAGTCTCTGGGTTGTATATTTTCCGAGTTATAAGCTAATACCTATGTATGTTCCAGACTAAGAAGTTTCTTGGCCATGCACTAACTTCGCAGCACGCCAGTCTACCCAGTCTACGCCAGTCTAGCCAGTATTCAATATAATCCAGCTGGTATTTGTCTGAACAGTCCCAAAGATGACAGCAGTATTTAATACAAGATCGTAAACTTTTTAAATCTCGCGGGAACTTATTATGGTGATACGTCTCGCCTCCCGCTCATGGCGCCAAATACAGGTTTTTTTTTTTGGTTTTTGATCTAGACCGGATACGTAACTATTGTACGTGATAATGGAATTTACGGTTATCCTAGCTAGGCTATTCTTCTCGCTATCTTACAGATATTTTTGTCAAAAATATGCACCTACCTTTATATAACCTGTAAGTATATAAACATAATAAATCGCAATGTACATAGATGCTAAATTTATAAAAAAAAGTTAGGTTAGGTTTGAACTGCTCCCCCGATAGTTCCCGCCTTGTCGTGGCGGGGGAGCTCAGTAGCCGTTGCCTCGGCAACCACGCTGAAGCCAAGAGGAATCCGAGGTGGGGCCGCTTCTTGGGGTTTTAGCCCAAAGCTCATATGGAAATGGCCTAAGTAGGGTGTGGATCTGTATGAGCAGACCCACAACTGAGGCGGGGTGCAGTGCCGCATGGGCGAGACTGCAGCCGAAGGCTGAGGGTCGCGGCGGGAGACTGGGGCACTGGTGGTGTGTCGTTGCCACTTTCCCTACCTTCCGCGGCCCAAACGGGGTCGATACCATTCGATGGCGGACGCGGTGGGGCCGCAGAGAAAAAGGCGTGTCGGTGTATCGTTGCCGCTCTCCCTATCCTCTGCGGCCGAAGTGGCAGGCGCCGAGGCCACTCATCTGACCCGTCGCATAGGGACCATGTGCGCCTAGACACGGGTGCTGTCTGACGCCCACGGGCAAATTAGTCCCCGAGGAGGTGGATGATGACGATGTGTCTGGTGTTCGATTAATCGTCATCGAGAGGCAGAGAGCGTAAGCTCGGGGAGGTGCCCGAAAGGGCTAGCGCTGTCGGGGCCGCGGAAGAGTACGAAAGCGTCCCCTTAGCCGCGAGATTTTGCGCCGAGGTGGAACACCCTTGAGTTTTTAGTGGGTAGGCCGTCAGTCGCGGGATTCCCACATAACCACTCTGTGCCCGCACCCAGGCTGTTGGTGATATCCATTAAGGATTTTCCCAAGGTAAAAAAACAAAAGGTTAGAACTGCGATAACACGCGGTGCGAGCTGATCGAGCGAAGCGAACGTACCGTGGCAGCGGCCGGCGAAGCGCTAAAACTAACTAACACAATAAATGGCTCCAAACACTTATGTTGAATAATGGTTCAAACATACGAGTATATATCAAGTAATAAAATAAAATTTTATAGATATTAGTTTTGCAAATCATTGCTACAGATAATTCAGCGAAATAATTTATTACAAGAAAGATCATGATTAGATGGAGTAAAAATTAAATTGAACGACTATTTTATGAAAATAATAAAATACCAATTGAATACAATATCAAATGAATAATATACTTACCAAATGTTTTTAGTGCAACCGTTGATATGTCGAATGAATGTTATATAAAACAAAAAATATTTATAACGCAAAATTGTACTACATGAATATGCCAAAGTATACCAAACGTTCTTTTTCGAAATGAAATTACATTAAAGTTGTTATAAGATGCAAGGGTAAACCTTCCGTAGCATTATCTACTATTGGCTCTGTGAGCTGGAGACCTCGCAGCCGGCGTCTGTCCTCCTCTACAAGTTACTCTACAACCTACTCACAAAGTTTCAAGTGAATCTGTGATGAAATGCGACCTGTAGACTGTAGACAGAGATCCGGACATACGAAAGCATTTTTGTCGAAGCTGAAGCAGAGATGCTTCGCTCGCTAACGTTCGCTCGGTCTGTTATTCAATTCTAATATAAACGCGCCTTTTCAGGCGCTTTCAAAAATTGGTTGGAACTTATTTTCCAATATACCTTTTCATATTTGTACCTAATATTTTAACATTACTTACGAATGCGCTACGAGACCTACAGTACTGATCGGCGAACCAAACACTTGCGAGTTTTAACGATAACCAACGCCATCTAGTCTGATTTCAAGTTAATGTTCAAATGGTGAAGATTTGTTTTTGTGACAAACGGACAGACATACGGGCGGACAGCGGAATCTTAGTAATAGTAAGTAATTTCAAAACATCCTGAAATTAAGAACACGTAAGTAATTACGTAATAAAAATTTTTTTTTTTTTGCTGTTTACCTAATACTTTAGATAATTCGCTTGTTCTTTATAACATACTAGCGACCCGCCCCGGCTTCGCAAGGGTGGAATGCTGACACAAAATTTAAGAGCAACTGGTACAATTGCGTCTGTGTGACGCATATGTTACTACAAACGATTTATTTTCATTTTTTCGAAAGTCGAGTAAAACCTCAAATGTTAATTTAAAAATGTTATGACTCCCATATAACAATATTTATGGGGCAAATATATTACCTCATCTTTTCCAACATTTAATTCTTATTAATTAATTATGATTATTTAAAATTTACTGGAATAAATTTAAATAATCTTATCTTAATATTTATAAATTACGTGTCACGCTGTTTTTCCGCTATAGACTCCTAAACTACTTAACCGATTTCAATCAAATTTGCACACCGTGTGCAGTTCGATCTAACTTAACAGATAGGATAGCTCACATTTATAAATATAAAACGCGAACGAAGTCGCGGGGTGACAGCTAGTTTATAATATAATTTAAAAAAATATATGTATACAATTATATCAATCAAACAAACACACACGCAATTTTTTGACTTCAAAACATTATTTATTTATTTCCTAGTTTTAATTATTAAATTATTGTTCTAAAAAAATTACTTTTACTAAATAAATGAATTTAAAATGTTTATTACCACATAATATGTAAACACAGGGTACTGGTTTTCGCTGTAGTAATACTTTATGTTGTTGTTCTACCCGTTAAAGTAAACAACTTTTTGAACATCAGTTTGCAAAATTCGAAAAAATAAATTAAGTTTTCATACAAAATTGATCACATGCCTAGCTATTTTGTACGGAGACTCGATTATTTTTATTTCGAATTTTAAAAACTTATGCTCTAAAAGTTGTTAATTTGCACGGGTAGATATACCCTGTAGTATTACTACATGTTATACTACCATTACTACTACAATACCCTGAAGTATTACTACACCCAAAACCAGCACGTTGTATATAGGTACATAAATACAAAGGGACTGAAATACAGACGACTCTGTAAAAAGTTATGCATGATCATATTGATCATACATATAAATTAATAAAAAAATACAAAAAAAAAAAGAAATATTTATGCGTCGACTTGTAAACCTCCTCCATTATGTCGGTTAAAAAACGCTAAGAACGTTGTGTAAAAAGACATTCTGTAGTAGCGTCAACCGGGGTAGTTGTGTTATATAAATAAATAAATAAAATAAACATAGTTAGGTATAGCCTCATATTGCACGCCCGCGATGGGCAAGCTGTTGAAACTCTGAACCTTAAATTAAGAACACTTTATGTACCTACACAGTTTATGCAATAAAAATATTCTATTCTATTCTATTCTATTCAGTACGCAATATCTTTAGGTACATAATAATGTGTCCATCATATTAACACATCATCGATTTTATTATTTTTGGCCTGTATTTTACTTATTGTTCAACAGTTAAAGACATGATTACAATTTTTTTTCAAGAGGTGTTTTTTTGACTTTTACCCCCTTCCTGGGGTAATTGCATCCGTATTTTTAATATTTAATTTTTTAAAATTATGACCATCTGACAATGTTGTATTAGTAAATTTGATTTTTATTAAGTTGGTACATTTATTTTTAACAACCTTGGCATAGAAAATTTAGGCTATTTAGAAAATATCAAGATGCATTCATTTATACGAAGTGCTTTTATTTATAGGTAAACGGGCACTCTTACTTAAAAAATATTAAAAAGCGCCATCTAGCATCATTGCCTAGACCTAAAACGTATTTCACATTCTGTCAAGGGGGCGCTAGTGTGAATAGAAACGATGTAAATGTTTAACCAATCAGAGAGCTTCCTCCCCTCACTATATCACCCTACACAACTACGTACTATACTGTGCTCAGTTGGAGCGCGGCGCTAAATATCCGGCAGTCCTTTTTCAGAGGTGGCCGAGATAGCAGGCGATCTCTGAAAAAGGACTAGCAAAAGACTCATCATAGACATATCCCAGTTATAATACTAGGAAATGTTTTATATTATTAATTTAACTTAATTTTGTTGTTTACTTTTGATGCCTGATTATTGTTGTAATTATGGTAATTATTTATTTTTTAATAAATAGTATATACTTGAGCTCTGTTTATTATTAGTAAATTGTTGTTTATTTCAGGCTTATATTGTTATTTTAATATTTGTTAGTGTTATTTTAAATTTAGTTAATATTTAAAAGTATAGTATTATTAATCAAATAGTTTTGCCAATAGTGATTTTGTTACTGGCTTTGTTTATGGTATAGTTTTAGATTTATTTTATTATTATTTTTTGTATTATATATTGTGAATCCCGGTCTTGAAAGGCGGAAAGAAATGTGCTGAACAGGACTATGGGTTGCCTCGATACAGGCTTGCCTCGTGAGGCAACCAGTAAACAATGTTTTTTATAGGTAAAAAGTTGTTACAATAAATATTTTCATTTTTTCATATGATTATAAGTAAAACTTAAATGTTGGAAAAAATGAGAAATTTTATTTTTGCCCCTTAAATATTATCAGGGGTCAAAACATTTTTAAATTAACATCTATGTATGGTTCATATCTACTTTCAAAAAGTGTACCTAAATATATCGTTTGTAGTAACATTATGAATTGCAAGTGAATTAATGAGTTTGCTTTTTCAGGTTTAGCTCCACACATGTGTATCCAACATATTTGTATTTATATTTAACCAGTATAATATATATTATTATAAGTCAGTTTTGTATTAAAAGTCGGCTTATAGAGAAAAAATCAGCAAACATTTTGCAAGAACAATAGTATTTACTTAGACATACCTACGCCCATGATAGCTGAGGAAGATGAGCATATTTTTTATCAACAAGAAAAATCAAATTTAAAATAAAAAAATAGTGGCGAAAGATTTTTTGCGATATCTGAAATTTATATCAAAAACTGTAATTTCAACAATTTTTTATAGTTGGGAATGGGGAATGTCCAAAAATCTTGACCTTCTATTTTTTTTTTGATAATGAAAATATAGGAAAATTTAAGAAACTAATTTGACGGTTGTTGTTATTTTCGTCGTAATTAATTATTTTTTAAATTAATTATTAAAATTTAAGATTTTTTTGCGGTGCTGACGTGCTGACTGCAACTAAACAAATATCATAAACTAAAAGTAGACATAAAAAGTTTTTTTTATGTCTTTGTACCTACTTTTTGGTCCAAAATAATTATACTGTATAATATACTCTACTTTCGTACACTACCGTGGCTCGAACCGGCAGAATGACGTCACTCAGCCATTTTCGAAGACATACGCGAGCGATCAATTTGATTTATTTAAATAAAAAAACAGTTTTCACAATATCGCTATAATTTTTTCACTGTTCTAATAATGATTTCCTAAAACTTTGTTTGAGTAAAAAAAAACGCGATTTTGTAAAATGTACATCTTTCTCAATATATTTAATATCAGCGTTTCACCCGTGCCAAGCCAGTTTGGTCGCTGGTATGTAATTTTATTTTATTTTATTTATTTATTTTATTTAAGTACACAACACAAATTACAATCATTACAAAATATAAAACCAACAAAAAAAACTTATGATCTAGATTGTAATTCAAGACATGCTTAAATAGAAAAAATAATATTATGAAGACGAATTTAAATTATACATTTAATAAAAAAGAAAGAAATGCACAACAAGAAGAATAATGCGCGTGGGTGGGCGCACTCACCGACATTGTTTTGAAATGTTTTTACAAGTACCATTATATTACTGACGTGTTTGGGGCAGTCAGACTCGTACCAGAGGTAGCGTCTGAACTGGAGGGCAGAGGGTAAAGAATATCCTTTAATGTTTTAACGTATGATAACATTTTTGGCGTAAATATATCGACATCTATTTTATTTCCTACAATCTCGTTGTACTCGTACTCGTTGTAATAAATAAAAGACGTAGTTCCAGCTGATACCAGGGCGATCAAAAAATACCTACGAAAAAGCTTGAAGAGAACCCTATCAAACTACTCGATTAAAACTTGCTTTTCTACTTCTTATTTTGAGGACAATTGGGATTTTGTTCAAATTCGAGGAATTTCTACCAAGTTGGTAGAAAATTTAAAAATAATGTAAATGTAAAACAGATGTAAATAAACGTTGCTAGTTAGCAACGTTTATTTACATCTGGTCACACTGTGGTCGGACAATATTGATTTCTTCCTCCGCGTCCACTCCCTTGTTTGACTGAGTAGTCTATTCTCCATTTTTAGAAGAACGATCGTAGTCTTTAATTTATTCAATAAGAAGCTATCTACCTACTTACATATTTTTATAATTTAAAGTGTGGTGAAGTACCTGTGGTAAGTAGTTCTTATTTTGTTAAGAAATAGTTTATTTTGTATAGGTGATTGTTATTAATTGCAGAAACGGTGGGTTAAATAAGCCTGTCGATTTACTTCAAGGCCTTTCGGCCCAGGTTTTATTACCAAATTACCAACATGAGTTCTGTCACAGAATACTTGCTCCCTATTACATCGGGCACAACAAAATAACACTCGTTATAAATAATTAAAGAAGTTTTCATAATAGTCTCCTCTAACTAGAAATGTTCAAATTAGTATTTCAAAATCGTAGAAAATCAAATTCTATTTCTATGGGTTGATCACGCAAATATTTTTTTAGGTCTGTGGGTTTGATATCATATTATAATGGCAAAAAGTTATGGTTAAACTGGCGTCTGTTTACAGCTGCTGGTTATTCATAGTTTTCTCTCTTCATTTTCAGTCTTCTGCGGCACCGTGTCCCCGAGATGCACAAGTCTCGCTGCCGGGCGCCCGGTGGCCAGCGGCGCGGGACAAGTCAGCGCTGCTGGGAGCCTGGCGGCCGGCGGTGGCGGCGCCTCGCCCCTGCAGCGGCACGCTGCGGAGCGACGCGGGACAAGTCGCCTCTACCGGGAGCCGGGCGGCCGGCGGCGGCACCTCGCCACCGCATCAGCGGTGCGCTGCAGCGCGGCGCGGGACAAGTCGCTATAGTTAATAACATTTACAGGCTACTTGGGATTGGAAATTCATCATAATGATTCAATTCATATGAATATAGGTTACCTACTACTACCTACTATCATATTGCTATCTACTTTGACTAATAAACCATTCTAAACATAATAAACCATTTTTATTCCAAAATCAGAATATTAGACATCGATACGGAGGTAAACCTACCGTAAATCTGACTAATGATGATGATGAAATTAGCAGCAGAACCGTGAGCTTATCAAAATGAGTTCAAACACGGCTAGGGAAACGCTCTCTAGCTAAAACGGCGTTATTATACTAGATACCTATACATGTACCTAGTCCGAAACGCATCGCGAAGGTCATTGATAGACTCGAAAAAAATCTTACAAACCTACCATTTCGGTGGATTGGCCATCGACCTATTTTTTTTGCTACACTAATGTGGTTGGCTCTGCCGCGCGCGGTGCATCGGTCTCGAGCTTCTGAATAATTTGCATTAGATAAATGTAATAACAGGTTTTTTGTTATTTTAAAAAATGCACTCCACGGTGTCCGGGGACCGTGACTTTCATTAACTGGTATCTTAACTATTATTATTTAAGGAGTACAGGTACACTTAATCAATACGACATACAGACAGACAGACGTCTTAGTCTTACCATAAGGTACCATTTCGGTACGGAACCCTAAAAAACAGCGGTGTTATTCAAGTAGTGAGAATGAAATAAATAAACGTACTGTCTTTATTTCTATACAGCATGTTACAAAAACCCTGTTGTTTAATTTTGTTCAAAAATAATAATAATAATATTTTTTAATTAAAAAATACGAAAGAAAAAAAAAGGTAAAAGTAGCAAGAGTTATGACCGGTTTAAAAAGGAAAAAAATATTTACAAAAATATTAACAAATCTTTATCATAATATTATTATGTCTAATTATGTAAATTATTATGTATATATTTACAAATAAAACCGAAGTGATTAGTGGCTGCGTTGGCGCATTAAGGAGGGCGGAGTGCGATGTGTGTTCAAAATTTTTAGAGTCATTATTCAATTTAAACTAGCATAATTGCATCCTCCTGTCGATGCACGACTCGCAGATACAACCGGGTTTTTGTAACTCCTTGTATAATTATAACTTATTTCTTTAAAGAAGGCGAAGATAGATAGGTGATAAAAATTTACAGATCTCATGCACTACATGACCCTTACAGAGCATTGGAAATGAACTTATGTGATAAAAAAAAAAAAACGAACACCATTGAACGAATTATGTACATGTTTCAATTAATCAAAAAAAAACTTTTTAAATAATAATAATTATAATAAATTCGGGACACTTCCACACACGGTCGCCTGACCCCAAACTAAGCAAAGCTAGTACTATGGCTGCCAGAGACTGATATACATACTTAGATATTTTAAATACATACTTAAATACATATTAACACCCAGACATAGAACAACACAAATGTTCGTCGCATAAATGTTTGCCCTCGGTGGGAATCGAACCCACGCCCCCAAGCTCAGAAGGCAGGTTCACTACCAACTGAGCCACCGAGGCAGAAAAATTGCCATTCTAATTAGAAAATCGCTTTCTGGGCAACTTATTGGACCACGTGACAATATGCGTGCAAAGTATCACAAAAAAGTTAACTAGCATCATGCTAAATCTACCCTATTCACATTATGTCATTTAGGTGTTGCTCGCGACTCGCGTTAGTTAATTAATTAAGTAAGTAATTCAGTCCCGTTAGTTTCATGCTTTTCTCACACGGAGGGTAGGAAATAATTTAACAAGTGGCTCTGTGAGCTGTAGACCTTGCGACTGAAGTTGGCCTTGTTTTGACAGGACGCATTCCTGAAATGATTCTCGTGAAATTTTGTGAACAGTGGCCCTATTCGGAGATTTGAGATTTTCATCTCATCTTCTTTCGTCCTTGTTTCTCTCGTTTGAAACGTCATAGGTGTGAGAGTGACCAAGATAAAATCTCATCTCATCTCACGCGCAGGAATAGCCCTTCAGGTTCTACCAATAATAGAGATTTTTGCCGAGTCTAGTTTTTGGCGAGATTTTGCGCCAACATAGATGGTGCGACGCAAGAGACGCAAGAAAATATCGGACAATCAACGGCCTCTCTAAAAACTAAAACTATACATTTCAAATATTTAGTACAGATTGGCTCTTACGTGTTGAGTATGCAAAAACTTCTAAAAAAATTACGGTAATTATTAATAAAGTAAAATACGTATCAATATTTAGTCTAATTATTTTTGATTGAAACGACGACTAATTATCCCCCGACGCAAAAGTCGAGTTGTAAAAGTTTGACGTGTAGATATTTGCGTGTCTGTCTGGTATTTTAGCACGCAAGCGGCTGAATCGATTTCGATTTAGTTTTTTCGTTTGAAAAGTAACGTGATCGAGTGTTATTAGCCATAATTTGGGATTATCTGGGGAACGTTTCAAATTTTACCTTGTTATCTTCTTCTCATTACGAACAAACAATTGAATACTTAGGTATTTTTTGATAAGTGATTTGTCATTGTGATTGCATTATAAATAGGTACCTATTAGGACCAATTAATAAGTGAGTTAAAATAAAAAAAATAAGTGACTAATGATGATGATGATACTGAGGAAATTAATAGCAGAATCATGTGCCGATCAAAATGACCCCAAACAAGATGAGTCTTGTTTAGTTAAATAAATAAAAAATCTAACGCACGTTCAAGGGTTTTCGAAACCGGTACTGATTTAGAGAACCGGGATTTTCGATATTTTCTTCCAACGGAACCGGGAATTCCCGGTTCTTCCAATACTTTCGGTACTGCATATTAGCTTGGTTACTAAAAGCGCAAAAGTTAATGAAACACTCAGAAATAGTAAGTTGAGAATGAACTAAACGAGTTAGTAACTAAAAGTTACAGTAAAAGTTTTCAACTTTTAAAAAAAATTCGTCGAAAAAACTCAAAAGCATAAAATTATTATTTAAATTCTTAAACTAATGTAAGTATACCCTAACTAATTTCAGTCGGCGCCAAATTTAGGTACTAGGTAAACTTAGTTACGCCGCCGCCAAGCATCACGCTTTACGTAATTAATTATCTAATTTGGTTATTAGGTGCCGACTTAAAATTACTTACATTAACTTGGATAACTTATTTATTAAGGTTAAGTAAATTATATTCTGCTTTTCAGTTTTTTCGGCAGTTTAATTAATCCGTTGGAAGAAAGTATCGGAAATCCCGGGTCTCCAAGTCAGTACCGGTTCCGGAAACCCTAATTGTAAGGCTTTTATTGACACTTACTCTGATATAAGATCGCTTTAAGGTGTCTATTTCGCGAATTAAAAAATATTATTTAACCATCAAAATCCAGTCTCGACAGTATCGAAAGAGTCGGGAATTCCCGGTTCTTTCGACCGACAAAATAACCGGGATTTCCCGGTTTTGAACCTTCACCGATTACTAGAAGACGCCAGAACTCTTGAAGAAAATCTTTTTTTGTTTCAAAGGGGAAAGTTCCCAGTTGATCCCATTAAAATTTTATCGAAATCGGTCGAACAGTTTTTTTACAAAATCCAATCCGGATAGCAGCTGTTTTTTATAGTTAGGTTACTTTATCGAAAAAGAAAAAACACGTACTTACTTAATTACAATTTCGTGCCTATTCCACGTTTATGGTAAGGAGTATATTTTCAATTATTATTATTATTGATATTTGACTTGTAAATTGGCTCGACGAAATAAATGACTATGACTATGACTATGGGGTAAATAGTTAAGGCAGTGTAACCGCGGGTAAGTCACCTGTTGAAACATTTAATTACTTATCCAACATGATTTGTACACCTCACCTAGCATCGAACCCAAACATCATTTTAGTTCGTAAGTTTTGCAATAGATGGCGCTAATAAAATCAAGTCAATCTCTTAACACGCGGTGACGAGATTCTCCGCGAATCCACCTAAGTCAACGGTGGCGGCAGTTTTAAATTAATAAACATTCTTAGGCTGTTGAGTTGTTTTCATTTCACTACCTTAAGAAACCTACCCCTAGGCTTGTATTATAGTACGCTTTAGAGAATAAGCATATTCATTGGTCCTTCGAGCCGGATTGTCGTGTGACATTCCAGGAGGATAGGGAAGGAGGTAAGGTACGGTACGGTACAGTGGTGTGCCGTCTATTACCGTACAGCCAGCGGACCTGCAAGGGTTGCCGCGCACTGAACCGGAGGGTGGTCGTGCACATCACGACTGCTCCACCAAGCGGTATAGTGCAGGATTTCACCAGCGGAGTTGAGACCCAGCGAAGTTGGACTACGTGACCGGCTGGGCGAAGTTCGTGTCCAGTCACGTGGAGGTGCGTGCGAAGTAAGCTGCAGGGAGTTGTTCGTGTCCAGTCACGTTTGGGAAACGTGCGAAAACTGAACAGGATACCCGGAGCCGTGAACATCGCTCAAACATCAGGAAAGTGTGCAAAAAATTGTGAGTACTTTGACATTACTAAATTGAAGTGACAGTGATTAATCGAATGACATTTGTTTTAAATTCAAGTTTCGCGCTAATTTGGACTTAGTAAATTCGTGGTAAATTCAACTTGTAAAATATTTGTGTGCATGTTAGGACTTAGAATAATTCCTCTAAAAACAGAGGTACGGGGAACCTATGCCCGATTTTGCCTCGATGTATTAAGTTTCAAACACTTAGAATAATTTCGAATAGTTTTAACTTGTAAAATTTTTAGGATTTGAGTTTGGAAATTAACATTAGTTTGCCGAGATGGAAACTTTAATTAACTTTCAACAAGACATAAAATCTCGTATAGCTAAGGCTAAAGTTAACTTCAAAAAATCACCCAAAGATCGAATAAACAAAGAATACATAGAAGCAAAATTAGAATCTGTAGAGCAGTTATGGTTAGAATTTTTATCTGGTCATAAAGATTTAATGCGTAGTATTGAACCAAAACTGCTTAACAAAACTGATTATGTCGAAAAAGATGTGTATGACACAGCCGAAGAAAGTTACTTAGATTATAAATGCGAATTAAAATCTATGTTAGCTAAATATGATGTTGTAAAACCTGCACCAACAACAAGTTCTTCGACTGTTGCTGAAGCCAAAGTATCTCACGTCAAACTGCCCAAAATAAATCTCCCGAATTTCTCAGGCAACTACGCTGAGTGGAATACCTTCAGAGATTTATTTCGGTCATTGATTCAGCAAAATAAAACTTTAGATAACGTGCAAAAATTACACTACCTCAAAGGTTATCTTGTAGGTGAAGCCGAACAACTTCTGAGGCATATACCTATTGAAGAATCAAACTTCGATAGATGTTGGAAATTGTTAGAAGAGCGTTATAACAATAAGAAATTTATTTGTCATCAAGTTTTAAAACGGCTTCTAAGTCAGAAAAGCTTGGTCGTGGAATCCGCAAGTGGCCTGAAAGAGCTTGTTGATACTACGAACGATTGCTTGGCTTCCCTCGCCAATTTAGGCATTAATGTAGCGAGTTGGGATGTATTAATAATCCATATCCTCACGTTGAAACTGGATTCAGAAACTCGACGTCAGTGGGAGTTTCAAATCACTTCGGACACTACGTCAAATGAACTACCTACATATGAAAAATTTAAAGAGTTTCTAACAAAGCGCTTCCGTGCAATCGAATTTCTTGATCCCAAATCAACGTCAGGATATAAAGGCCAAAGCAAACTGGATAAAATAAAATCGTTAAATGTAACAAACGTTCATTGTCCGTTTTGTACCGAGTCTCACAAACTAACTCAATGTAAACTATTTCAAAAAGAGAATGTCGAAGCCCGTCGCAATTTTGCGCTAAATAATAAGGTGTGTTTTAATTGTATGGGTAGCAATCACTCTGCAAAAGAGTGCCGAACAAACCTTAAATGCCGTATTTGCAAGCGGAACCATCATTCGCTTCTACATCCCAGGGGCTCGAACTTAGATACGAGTAACACTGAAAATAAAAATAATCTGGGTGCTACTGCTGCATCTTCAGAAGGAACTGCATCGTCGAATGTAGCATCAACTTCCGGCGTGGTCTCTTGTTTTGCCACAGGCAGAGCGCATCAGCAAGTATTGCTGGCTACTGCACTTGTGAAGGCCAAAGCTAAAAATGGAGAAGTTTATCAAATCCGCGCGCTTCTAGATCAGGGGTCGCAGGCATCCTTCGTAACTGAGTCGACTGCTCAATACCTAGGTTTGAAGAAGACACCAATCACAGGCCAAGTAACAGGTCTGGGTGGAAACAAAAACATTGTTTCCAAGGCAACGGTGACACTGG
The DNA here is from genome assembly GCA_911728515.1 of Peribatodes rhomboidaria. Classification (NCBI taxonomy): domain Eukaryota; kingdom Metazoa; phylum Arthropoda; class Insecta; order Lepidoptera; family Geometridae; genus Peribatodes; species Peribatodes rhomboidaria. The sequence goes on from OU452166.1 coordinate 1,718,083, forward strand.
AAATTCAATCCCGGATCGATCCAAAAATCAAAATTCCGGTGAAGGCATATGTTCTGCAAAGAATAACTTCTCTTCTCCCATCGAGAAGGGTAGAGGCAATTGAATGGGTAGAGATCAATAAGTTAGTTTTGGCTGATCCAGACTACTTCTTACCCAATCGAGTTGATCTCCTTTTAGGAGCGGAAGTGTATAGTCACATACTGCAGGAAGGGTTGAAACGAGGACCTCCTGGTACACCTGTCGCACAGGCTACTAGCTTTGGCTGGATTGTGTCTGGAATAGCAAACTCATGTACCGAAGTATCCTCTAACATCAACGTAATGCATTGTCATATAGACGACAATGATTTCCTTAGAAAATTCTGGGAATTGGAATCTGACGTACAGATGCCTAAGGAAATGATGTTCACAGAAGACGAAAAACGTTGCGAACAGCATTTTACCGAGACGACTCGGAGGGATCAAGATGGCAGATATATCGTTAGTCTTCCAATCAGAAGTGGTGGTCTTGAAGTGACTGGATCGCTGGAGATCGCTGAAAAAAGACTAAAATCGTTAGAATATAGATTAAATAAAAACAAAGCATTGCAACTTCAATACCAGAAGGGTATTGATGAATATTTAGAACTCAACCACATGGAACTGGTACCTGAAAAAGAAATAAAAAATGTAAAGGCGGTATACTTACCTCATCACGCCGTGGTCCGTGAAGATAAGGACACTACGAAGCTCAGAGTGGTGTTTGACGCGTCCTGTAAAGGAACTAACAATAAATCATTAAATGATAATTTGTTGGTAGGTCCGACTTTGCAAGCAGACTTGAAACATTTGGTTATGCGTTGGAGAGTCTCGCGCATATGTTTGACAGCAGACGTCGTGAAAATGTATCGTCAGATCAAAGTCGTTGAAACAGATGTCGATTACCAACGAATACTGTGGAGAAACGATATATCAGACGAAATGAAACATTACAGAATGCTTAGAGTGACATTTGGTGTTGCATCAGCCCCATATTTAGCAGTAAAAGCTTTGCAGCAATTGAGCAAAGATGAAGGGCACAAGTACCCTTCTGCAGCCAAAGCTTTGTTAAACAACTTCTACATGGATGATCTTCTAGCGGGATGCGAGAGTGAAGAAGAAGGAATACATTTATACCAAGAACTAAATGAGCTAGTAGAAAAGGGTGGTTTTACTTTACAAAAATGGACCAGTAACAGTGAAGAATTACTACGGAAAATGAAAGAAATTGAAAAGGGGAAGAATAATGAACAAGAAGATAAAATTAATGAAGGATTAAAAATAAAAACTGATGAAGTGATAAAAATCGTAGGACTTACCTGGAATCGCAGCGATGACGCCTTCCACTACAAGGTTGAGATGCCGGACACGAAGAAACCTGAAACAAAAAGATCAATTATTTCTAACATTTGTCGTTTCTATGACCCACTCGGGTGGGTAGCGCCAAGCATAATTGTCTCCAAAATAATGATTCAAAAATTATGGCTGGCAGGATTGGATTGGGACGAAATTGTTCCCGATCACCTATTAAAGAAATGGCAAACTTACCAGGAAGAGTTGAAAATACTTACCAACGTGTCGATACCTCGGTGGGTTGGTGTCACGGTGGGCGATGTCGTGGAACTGCATGGTTTCAGTGACGCATCCAAAGATGCCTACTCAGCTGTGGTGTACGCGCGTGCTATAGATTCCGAGGGAAAAATTCACGTGTCGTTAATATCTGCAAAAACAAAGGTGGCTCCAATTAAACAAATTTCAATACCAAGGCTAGAATTATGTGGTGCTGTGCTGGTAACGCGATTATTAATTGAAATCTCATCAGTAATGAATATTGACAAAACGTACCTGCATGCCTGGACGGATTCGACTGTCGTGCTCGCCTGGCTAAATAGCCATCCAAATCGGTGGAATGTATTTGTAGCTAACCGTGTGTCTGAAATAATTTCAAATTTAGATTCGCATCATTGGGCACACGTCTCCACAAAGTGTAACCCGGCAGACGCTGCATCGCGAGGTCAATCTCCGTCAGACTTGGTGAAAAACACGATGTGGTTCAAGGGTCCAGACTTTCTGCACAAAGAATGTATTGAATATAACAAGCCAAAAGATACTACTGTGAAATTGGAAGAAAGAGTCAAAACTCACTGTGCTGCTATCGATGTTGCTATTCTCGAAAGATTTTCTTCCTTGACGAGGATGATCCGAGTGGTAGCATACTGTAAACGGTTTGCCTGTAACACAAAATTAGAAAAATCAAAAAGACAATTAGGGTATTTAACGACATCAGAATTAAATGAAGCAATGAATTTTTGTATACGAAATTGTCAAGCTGTTAACTTCAGTGAAGAAATAGCAATTATCAAGAAAAAAGAAAACTTACCAAAACGTAGCATCCTGCGAACACTTAACCCATATCTGGACGAAGATAACATTTTGAGAGTCGATGGCAGACTTCAGCATTCCCAGCTGAGCGCAAATCAAAAGCATCCTATAGTGATGCCAAAGGAGTCCCATTTGACGAGTCTTCTCATCCTAGATGCTCACCAACAGACACTCCATGGCGGCCCACAGCTTATGCTGTGCTATTTGAGGAACAAATTTTGGATTTTGGGAGCTGCTCGGCTTGTAAGGTCATGCTATCGGAAGTGCGTGACTTGCGTAAAAAACGCAGGAAAAACACAAACCCAGTTAATGGGACAGTTGCCTGCAGCTCGAATAACTCCTGCTAGACCTTTTAAATTAAGTGGAGTTGATTTTGCGGGTCCCATCCAGATAAGGACAGCAAAAGGTCGTGGTCACAAGTCTCATAAAGGCTATATTTGCTTATTTGTTTGCATGGTAACTCGAGCAATTCACCTGGATGTCGTCACTTCTCTCACAACTGAAGGATTCTTGCAAGCGTTTAAAAGATTCGTTTCAAGACGAGGTTACTGCTCCGAAATATGGAGTGACAATGCGACGAATTTTACAGGTGCAGATAATGAGCTGAAAAGACTCTTTAAAAATGAGAAAAACTCAATGGTTCAAGAGATTCGCGAGAGTTTAGCAACCAACGGATGCTCGTGGAATTTCATTCCGTCTCGGTCACCTAACTTCGGTGGCTTATGGGAGGCAGGGGTTAAATCGGTGAAGTATCACCTCAAGAGGGTCATTGGACAGTCGACTTTGACGTACGAAGAAATGTCAACAGTTTTAGCACAGATCGAGGCCTGCCTTAATTCACGACCTCTCTCTACAATTTCTGGCAATGACGACGAAAGCTCGATGGTTTTGACACCAGGTCATTTTCTGGTAGGTGAGGCATTGGTGATTCCACCTGATCATAATTTTGAGTCCTCGAATGTTAGTTCCCTGAGGAGGTGGCAGTACACCCAGCGCATGACTCAGGACTTCTGGCGCCAATGGTCAAAACAATACTTGTCTAAGTTTTACAAGCGGTATAAGTGGACTGCTAAGATGCCACAGCCTCGCATTGGCGATGTGGTTGTAGTGCGCGAAGATGGCTTGCCTGTATGTCGGTGGCTTTACGGCAGAGTTATTGCTACACATCCCGGGCAAGACAATTTGGTGAGAGTAGTTACCCTTAAGATTAAGAATGGCACAGTCAAACGACCTGTCAATAAGCTATGTCTTTTACCAATCTTAAATAACTAATAAAATGTGAATTTTGATGTAAATGTACATACATTAATGTAAATGTAAAGTAAGATGAAGGACGAAGCTCAGCTTGTCCTTGGTGGGCGATGTATGTTGAAACATTTAATTACTTATCCAACATGATTTGTACACCTCACCTAGCATCGAACCCAAACATCATTTTAGTTCGTAAGTTTTGCAATAGATGGCGCTAATAAAATCAAGTCAATCTCTTAACACGCGGTGACGAGATTCTCCGCGAATCCACCTAAGTCAACGGTGGCGGCAGTTTTAAATTAATAAACATTCTTAGGCTGTTGAGTTGTTTTCATTTCACTACCTTAAGAAACCTACCCCTAGGCTTGTATTATAGTACGCTTTAGAGAATAAGCATATTCATCACCAAATAAATAAAATAATAAATACATACAATGTGATCGACCGAGGCAGCGTTAGCAAGCGAAGCGTCTATGCTTTAGCTTCGACAAGAATGATTTTTTAGATAGCGGAAATATAAAAAATTTTTAATTTGGGTAAATTAGAAAACATAAATATCTCCAAAATTTTGAAAATAGTCCAAAAAATTACTATTTATTATATTTGACACGTATCAGTAATCGTAGATTTCGCGTTTGATGCACAGCATATTTATATTCTCTTTGAGGCACAGATTACGTTTCAGTAATGATAGTATTTGGGCCACAGTGTACAAATCAGCAGTCGTAAATTCGTCTATGTGCGGACACAGCTTACGCAACAGTAAATACAGGATTTGCGTTCGGCATTGTTTATTCTGTGGCTCGGCTCGCTATTTCTTTTACTTACCTAATTGCAGTCGGTGATGCGGTGCGCGAAGAAATATAGGTCCTCTCGGCGAGGCGCTGCGACCGCTGGCGATTTCGTACGGAACGGAATATGCATTATTATGTAGTCTTTGTTTATTTCTAAATCAGCGGTCGGCAACCCGCCGCCCGCGGGACACATGCGGCCCTCGGCCCCCTCCTTGCGGCCCGCGAGTGTTTTATTAATAAATAAAAAAGTCGGGACATTTTGCTCACACGGCCGTCTGGCCCCAAACTAAGCAAGGCTTCTACTATAGCTGCCAGAGACAGATAAACATTGATTTTAAAAGATCAGATAATACCTACACAAATAAATAGATACCTACCTATGGTAAGATATGTATTTATAGAAACCTATAGTAAAATTTTTGAACAAGTGCGGCCCGTCGTCACGTATTTTGGCACTATGCGGCCCTTGCCTGCCAAAAGGTTGCCGACCGCTGTTTTAAATAACTATACCGGTTTTGAATCTACTTTTTTTTTAATTCCTTAAACGTTTCAATGTTAAGCGAATAAAAAATGTTCATCAAATCATATTTCACCATAACAGACTGAGCAGTTTTTGAACGTCGTTAGACAAGCAAAAAAGTTTAAAATTTTAGGAAACTTCATGATTTTTTCTATATAGTCAACTTCACTCAATCGTGTTTTTCGGCCCCACCCGGAACTAAAAATATCATTATAATTCAGAATAAAATTTATTTTATCGATTTGTATCAAGTTTTCAAAGTGTACTGGGTAAAAGAAATGAAGCCTAATCGTGAAATTTGGAACTGTTTACCTCATACAAAAAAAAATTACACCTTAACTAGAGAACTTCGTCTTTGTTGCTTTTTGGGGTTATTGTCAGTTTGTATATTCAATTAAGAGCGTGTGAGATCGCTTATAAAGTTAATTTCTAAAGAAAAAAATATGACATTTGTTTCCTGTAGGTAGGTCACGCGGGCGAAGCCGCGGGCAGAAGCTAGTTATTCATATGGTGACAACCTTGTACTTCTTGCACTGCGCACTGCCGTTTTTGTACATGTAAATGGACATGTGTGTATTGTGTGTGTAATAAGTAGTTAGAAAGCAGGTTTTGTAAGGATAGAGCTTTATTCGAATGTCTCTATTCCTAGAACTCTGGTCTGTCTTTCTTGTGTGAAAAGTCTTAGGAGTGAAAGTGACCAGACTTATCTTACAGGTCAAGAATAGCCATCTTGGGGTGTGCCTAAAGTATCTCACTCGATAGGTTAGTACATTTTATATAATTATATTATATGACATGTATAATTATATATTATGTACTAACCTGTGTATTTATTATTTACACATAGGTAAGTACATACGTGCAAGTATATACGTGCGGTAGTGTGGCGTCGCTGTCAAGTGCCGCGGAGCAGTGTGATAACGGCCTTAGCATAGATTTAATGTCCTTCAGAATATTGTGTGCCTTGTAAAATCACACAATGAAAAAACTTTTTCACTTTATCATTTATTGATATTTTATTGCTTTACAAATATTGCTTCATCGATTCTCCACAATGACTAAAGGAATGAAACTTTGGTCTATTTACATCAAGATCAAAATTGTGATTACAGAAATACTAGTCCAACTCGATATGCCCTACATACGTTAACAACAAACAGATCAATGTATTTGGTATTGGAAACTAACATATGAATCCAAGATAAGGTATCACAACCTAAAAAACTAATTACTGTATTATTTTGACCATCATATTTTCTTCAATTTATATCTATAGTACTTATAAAATAAATACGCTTTATGTCCATCATAAATGAGATTACACAGTCGTTGAAAATCATACTTTAAAACAAGTCGGTTGAGGTCTTTATAGGAATGACCGAGGCTTGTTGAGCTATCTCGTTCTCGTTCCGATTTTACATCCCTCATTTCTGGTAGATACGGCTAAATGTGGGCAATTGATCAAATACCTTTTCAAGCTGACCTAAGTCTACACTTACTGCTGACCAGTAATCTTACATTTTGTTGGAGACCGTTTATGGTATATTATACCATTTTGACATCAATACAAAAATGGCATAACAATAAGTACTTTTTAAATACATTAAATAGCGAGATCCCTTACCTTAAAGTCTCGATTTTCTTAAGAACCAGTAAATTCGAGGTTTAAACTATATATACACTTTAAGTTTTCTAACGATGGACATAATGCGCAAAATGTATAAAAATTAACACAACGACTAATAAACAGGTACACGTGTTGACTTGTGAGACTAGTGCAGTCTCAGCGGTGAGCAAACCCGTGGTTTGTGTTTATTGTTTTATACCCCAACTATTTTAATATTAAACTTTTGAAGAAGAAAAATCCTTTTAAATGCTACGTGAAAAACGCATTTCCGTGCCGTAAGGCCGTGCCGCTAAGGCATAAAATAAAAAGAATATCATACTTTAATTCTAATGGTTTGCAACTTGCAAGGATATGAATAATTTTAGTAGGGCGCGTTTTTCTTAACAAGTCTTTAGCGTTCAGGTCCCGTTGCGCTTGTCGAAGATTTGCCACATTAGCGGGCAAAAGGTTAACAAACTAGCATTTCATAATTAAGTATACATAATTATGTAATTAGTAAGATGTACGGTTTGATTACAGAACACTACTAAAGTCTAAATATCTGTCTTTATCATTTCAGTCAATATATGACTATTTAGACAAGGACAAAAACAATTTTGGTCCTACCTTATTTAATTAAGATGTATAGCAAGAATCAACATTATTAAGAAAGTTTTTTTAAATATAAAAAGAGTCACAATAATGTGTTGTGATGTTGAACTAGTCTCTACTTTAGTAAAATCCGTATAAATATTATCGTTTCAGGATATAATATAACTCAGCGCCAAGTTTTCATACACTTTTGTACTACAAGAACTTGAAAAATGATACTTTTTGCTATCTTCTAAGTTTCAATGCACAAGGCGTAGAACAAAGTTGTATGCAAATCTGTGCCTAGCTTTCAAGGTGAACATTTAAAGAAATCTAACACGTAGTCTATATATCATACAAGATTTTTTAAATATTGAATGTGAATCTAGAAATAAAAGCGAAAACGTTGATTTCGTTATGATTGGAAAAAAAAAATTAATAAGAATCAGCACCAGATACTTAATAAATCTCAAGGGAAACCCTAATCGAATACATAATCCTAAATCGTTATTTTTAATAATATACTTTGAACTAGCCAAATTTTAAAGGCTGAAAACAAACAACTTTTACTATGTGACCAACCTCGAAAACAAACAACTTTTACTATGTGACCAACCTCGAAAACGCAAAACAAAAACCCACTGTTCCATACAAAAAAAGGTTTAACCGACAAAATGTATGGAATAACTGACTTTTGTTTTGCGATTTAAGGGTGGGGTTCATATTAAAAGTTGTTTGTTAAAATATAGAGAATCAGCCTTTAAAATTAGCCAGTATATTAAAAGTAGTTGTGTTTACAATTTAGGAAAATATTAACAAACAGAGATAAGAGAAAACGCTGATTGAATATGTGCTGGAACAGATTATTGCAACTAAAAGAAATCGTGACAGGCGATCTTCTTCTCAGTCTAGAAAAGTCTGTTCCATGGATACAAATGCACATGTACAATGTACATTTACCTGTATTTTGCAAAGACTCTAGACATTACCCATCGTAATCACGATTACAAATTAAATCAAAATTCGTCACAACACAGGCGAGATAACGAAAGTAAACATACTAAGAAACGAAAAATATACAAAATAAGAACATCATAAAGTAAGTAAGTACGTGAGTAAAAAGACTAAATTGATAAAGTCTTACAGTTTAAAATTAAAATGACGATGGTCACACATAACAAGTGGACAAGGAAAAGAGGTGTATAAACCGAGCAACTTAAGAACGACGAATACACGCAACCTAAGAAAAGCAGAGCGACCTAGGAATGACGGCCTAGAATCGACCTAGAAAGAGCGACTTAGGGACGGCATTGAGAAGGCGAACTATGAACGGCCCAGGATACTAACATACCTAGGAACTAAAATCCAAAGTGACGGGGGCGAAGGTTCCAACCCAAGAAAACAATGACACTAAACGCAAATAAATTCTTGTCGAATTGAGAATTATTTTCAATTTTCAGTATTTTAACTTTTTTTATAAAAACGTTAACAAGACAAATATTCATACAATTATTGTTTGGAAGTAGATGACTTTTATTTTTTTATTTACAAAATAGAATTTTAAAACGGTATCGTGGCGGTGCGTGAGCTAGGCTTTAATTTTTGTTGAAAAAAAAAACGCTTAATAATTCAGTGTTATCTTATTCGAGTCTGCCGTATCCTGCGACGGAATTATTAATACAGAAAGATAGACAAAGCGCGCAGCATTACGATACCATTTCAAAATCTTTATGTTCGAAGACTCTTTGAAATTTCTATGTATTATAATAATGAAGTATATTTTTAAATCTATTCTATTTGAAACTGTAGCAAAAGGTAGACAATAAACATGCAATTAAATTATTTAGTCACAAAAATGCTTTCAAATGGAATTTCAGAAGGTAGTATGGATGTACCCATTAGATTTTTTTTGCAATATGCCTAACCGACTGATATTAGCATGTCTAGCTTAGTTAGACTAGCATGGCTAATTCAGTTATACCAACGTGGCTGGCTTAGTTCTTTACACTAGCCTGGCTAATTTAATTATTTAAATATACTACGTGGCTGGTCTAGTTACACTAGCGTGGCTAGTTGGCCACGCTGACGCTAATTTAGTTTTACCGAAGTGGCTGGCCCAGTTACACTAGTGTGGTTATTTTAGTCAATCTAGCGTAGCCAATCTGGCCACGCTAGCGACGCTAATTTAGTTACACCAATGTGCCTAGCCAAATTATAGTTATTGCTCGGGTACGCTAGTGAGGCTAGCAGCAGCCTGGTTACGCTACCAAGTCTACTCTAGTCAGAGTTGTAATTAGTCTCATGCATTAGTGGCTGTAGGTCCTCTCGCTTCCTCTCATTACGGTTTAATATTCGGTTGTTTCCTTCTAACACTCCGATGTCTGATAACCTGTGAAAGAAACAACTAGGCATGAATATAGAAAAGTAAATTCGCATAGGCAGAGTGGCTAGCCTTGTTGTAAAAAGTAATTATTATTATTAGAATTTGGGTTACTGTGCTAAAATTGGTTTGGCTGTTCAGAATTTTGTATTATCGTAAAAACGCAGATAAACGCAGGCAAGGGAACAACAAAGATATAAAGTTGTTTGTTTAAAGGTGTAAACAAATATATCAACAACCAATGCCAAACCAGTTACAAATCCTTATTGGTTTCAAATGGCTCATGCTTGTTTCATCATCATCATCATCATCATCATCAGCCTGCAATCGCCCATCGCTGAGCATAAGCCTCTTTATTGTTGTTTACAACTTTAAAATATTTTAGATATGATCATTTTACTTTTGATATAGCAGTTAGTCGATTTCGCTGCTGCGAAGAATCGCGCTGTCAATAAAAAAAGAATCTTAAAATACCCCATGTGTTAATCCAGTTACTCCAGTTGATAAGCCACTACCATACTAACACGTCCACCAGTTTGACCATGAAGAAGTAACAATGTATCACATAAATAAACTTCCAAACTGTTACATTTGTGATACTGGTACGATTTCGTAAAGGCCATAGGTCGCAAACATTGATAAATATTCGCCGCAACCATTTATATTTTGCTACTGCTTTTTATAATCTAATAAGTATCAGACAACACAAGTTACACACTCAGCTGCTATAAGTAACATGCAAAACTAATACAAGTACAAACTTAATTACTAAAACTTCCATGCTTAGCTACTATACTAACAAATATACTTAGCTGCGTACTACAGGCCGCAATAGTTACAAGCCTAAAATACTACAAGTTAATAGTAATAATAAAAAAAAACTAATAAAATAAATAAATAATTGCCATAATAATAATATTCGGGACACTTGCACGCACGGTCGTCTGACCCCAAACTAGGCAAAACTTGTGCGGCCAGAGACTCCTATTCATACATATACATATATATTTTAATACGTACTTAAATAGATAATTAACACCCAAGACATATAACAAACACCAAAGTTCATCACATGAATGTTTGCCCTAGGTGGGAATCGAACCCACGCCCTCTAGCTCAGAAGGCAGGTTCACTACCGACTGAGCCACCGAGGCAGTCAAATCCATACGAATATTGTAAAAATGAAAGTAGCTCTGTCTGTCTGTTTGTGAAACCTTGAGTTACAGTATTTCACGAGAAAGATTTTTGGATATTTATTTCTGAACAAACGCGTACGAAGACGCGGGTAACAGCTAGTCGACTATAAATCACAGACACAGCTACTATAAGTTACACACACAGCTACACTCAGCTACTTTTAACGGCATATTAATAACAACTAAAAGAACAACAGTTTCAAAGAGTTCCTTGAACTGTAAATAACAGGGATAGTGTACAAATGTACAATGACTTATTATTATTATTACCGTACCATTTAATGTTTACCGACTGGTACTAATATTACTATACATTTTTATAATATCTTGACATGTAAATAATACTTACGAAATAAATGAATATGAACGTCCTTCTTTTTGGGCTGTATTTTAAAGTGACAGCCAAAAAGAAAAAAATGCTTTATTGTGTAAGAGCTCATCCCCCTGAGAATTTCTTACTTACTTTTTCTTCTTACTTCGGCACTGAAGCTGTAAGTCCAGCGGCCACGGTTTTATTTAAGTTTAAAAAAACACTTTTCCCACAAATTTGATTCAAAAATGAAATATTTTCTGTATAGAATGATAATTAAATAATTATTCATCATCACATCGTCATCATCATATCAGTGGCATAGTTAGAAATCTTCAGGAGGACGAGTAACACAATAAAGCATTTTTCTTTTTAGTTTATCGCCTTTTTTTAGTTTGGCCCAAAAATGTATGAAAAGTTAATGTTGTCCTTACGCGCACATCTATAAGTAACATACACAAATGTATGTATGTGTAACTTATTGTAAGTTACACATACAGCTGCTATAAGCTACATACACAGGCACAGTGGCCCTATTCGGAGATTCGAGATTTTCATCTCACCTTTTTTCATCCTTATTGCTCTCGTTTGAAACGTCCTAGGTGTGAGAGTGACCACGATAAAAACTCATCTCATCTCACAAGCAAGAATAGCCCCCCTGGCCTCGGCACGGATCTCGAAGCGTGAGCGAAAATAGAGTTTGTTGCGCTTTGGTACAGTGGGCACACCAGAACTTAAACAATGTTTGACTTACGTGTGTCAATTTATACGTCATTATATCATACCCATATGGCTAGCTTAGAAGCCAAGTAACCCAAACCAACCATCTAAATTAAATCCAACCAATATATTGGTCAAATATGAGTCAAGTGCATTTTCGGTTATAGGAACATATTTTGATATGTATTTGAACATATTATGATGATTTTGCTTCTACGCTATCCATATTATAATTTATTGTAATAGTTATTTTTTGTAATTTTAACTGATATTATAAATGCAAAAGTGTTTTTTGTTTGTTCGTTTGAGTGTTTGGTTGTTAGCTTTCACGCCTTAACTACTCAACCGATCATCATTAAATTAGTCACATTGTTGTTTTGTTAAAAGTTCAGCGCGACTGTACTTTATTAGACAGGAACGCATAGTGACAGTACGGGAGGGAGACCAATCCTTAAAGAACCAATCACAGCCGCCTGTCGCGTTCCTCTCTCACCGCCTCCCCCGCCAAAGAGACCGTAAAAATGAGCTTTGCGCATCCAAGGTCAGGAGTTCAAATCCATGCCGACATATGTTTCATAAGTTACACATGCAACTAGTTAAATACACAGATAGTACAAGTTACATGCACAGTTCACAATTACACATACAGCTTATATAAATTACACGCACAGCTACAATAAGTTACACATACAGCTACTATTAACTACACAAACAGGTACTAGAAGTCACCATACAGCTACACACAGCTACTATAAGTTACAAATACAGCTACTTTTAATGGCATACATATTAACAGCTATAAATTACACGCATAGCTACTATAAGTTAAACACACAGCTGTGTGTGTAACTTATAATGCTATTTACCCTGTAAGTGCAACTACAAACCATAAACTGTATCTAAAAACACCAACCAACTACTATAAATCATACTCTCAACTACCACTTCTACTCTATATAATTGACTAAAAGTTACACAATTAACTAGCATTAGTTACACAATCAACTACTACGAGTTACACAACCAACTACTACATATTAAATGCGCATTTTTAATAGGTGTGTTGTGTACTTACACTTGCGATTCTTCATTAGTGTTCGTGGGCGTAAAGTAGGGGTTAGCAGCTGCCGGTCGGAACTTGTAGCCGGTCATTACGAAGAATAACAGCGTCGCCATCTCGCGGAACAACTCGTCCAGCCACGCGTATTGGAACGGAACTAGAATCTGAAAATATTTCCTTTATTGTAGCAAGTATTCGCTCGCAAGGTTAACAATAGTTACAGTACTCGGCGTATTTATTGCGCATCGACCTTTGGAAAGAGACTTCAACTTCGTAGAGCGTTATCTCTGTCGCACACTAAACTAAACTGTCGTACGAAAGAGATAACGCTCTACGACGAGTCTCTTTCCAAAAGTCGATGTGCAATATTTAATGCCGGGTACTGTTTTTGTTAGCGAGGGTTTCAAAGGTACGAGACGTCAAATAGCTTCGCTGGCGAGCGAAACACACAACTTTAACCTCACTACAGCCAGGAATATTTTTCATGCAGACCTACTGTGCCGCCAGGCCAGGGTAATGTGCAGGTCAGTCAGGTTTGATAGTAAAAAAGTAGCGCTAGCTAATCCACGCTAGCGGATAAAATTCACTTTTTTACTCAGATTTTGAATGATAAAGGATGGATGAAGGAGGAAGGATGGAGGTTCATCAAGATTGCGAGGTGAAAAATATTATCATTTCACTATAGTGTAGTACAAATCAAAGACAAAATCTAGCCTTTTTTTTAATATTAGGCCTTTTTTGATGCCTGTAATATTTTTAGTAAAAGCCTCAGGTATGTAATGTATCATTAAAATTAAAAATATCGATATCTAATAGAAATACCAACGTTTGATATAAGCATTTAAGTTATAAATAACAATCAAAATAAATACAACTCATTTGATCGATTTGACACACACACACACACACATATACACACACACACACATATACACACACACACACTAAGACTTGTCAAACTTATAACACCCCGCCGTTATTGCGTCAGGGGTTAGAAATATGACAAATAATAAAAAGTGTTTCGATCAAATATACGCACCCTACAAAAGGTTCGCCTCAGAAAATAAAAAAACATTCTAACACATGGATAATTAAATAGTGTAAAATTTACCTAACAAAATGTTATAAAATGTATGATAGGAATACGTTACCTCGAGTATGGCGACGATGAACCTTGTGAAGTAAATGTAGCAGACGACCATAACGTAGAAGTGGCGGAACAGCTTCAGCTTGCGGAGGTTGATGGCGGCCTTGCCGTCCGTGCTGGAGGCGTCTTGCAGGTGGCGTATAGACCTAACAGAGAAACAGAACACATTATACACCACTTTCTTTAATACACTAACAACATTTTAAAGGCTGATTCTCTTCATCGTAACAAACAGACTTTTACTGTGAGACTCACCCTGAAATCGCAAAACAAAATCAGCTGTTCCATGAACAAGAATAAATTAAAAATTTAAGAAACCCCCCATTTTAGAGGATATTGGCTATATTTATAATTTTTAAATCTAATACGTGGTTTTATTGTGTAGGTAGCCCTAAAGTTCGGTTCAAACGGATTGATAGATAAATTACCATTTTTGAAATGAATAATTATTAAAACATAAATTTAATTTGTGCGATTAATAACACAAAATACAAACCCTGATCTGACGGTTGAAGGTCAATTAACTTGTGTCTCAATCCACATTTAGGCTGGCAATTGGTCCCAATAAGGCGGAATGGGGCATAGGGGAACTCTTCCTTTAAACAATATGAACCGAACTAAAGTAAGTGTCCTTGATGACCCATAGATGTTACTTAAATAGTCAAATTATAATAGCTCCTAGGGTGCGAGCACGAATATTTAAACTGGCATTTCAAACTGACTAAGCCGACACATTTGTATGGAAATTATTGATTTTCTCGATTTGAAACGTCAGCTTAAATATGTCATGCACCCCTGGGCTGGTACTGTAGCCTAGAACGGAAAAAACCTAAGGTCTCTGGGGGAAACCATTCCTTAACAGTGAGACAAAAAGGCTTAAACAAAAATGTACTGGACATTATGAACTCTTAAACTTTTTGTATGAATCTATATCTGTTCTACTATTTCTGCGTGCGACATAACGGGGGGTCCGTGGGAACATATTGTTCGCCACCCCGGGTACAGAGGCATGTGACCAGTCCTGGAGGGTAATGTCTGAGGTGGCGACTCTCTCGGACCATAAATATATAAAGTTCGATCGATGTAAGGATTAGGATAAGAATAAGTATAAGGAAAGACAAAGTAACGTTGCGATACAGACCAGACGACAGGGAACAAGATGGCGCCGCAGCACATCAGCTCGACCAGAACGAAGATGTCTCGCCACGCGTTGTACTCGGCTGCACCCTCTTCGCTCTCCGCTAGTATTATCTCCGCTACATTTGCTAGCACCTGAAAGCATGCGGTAGAAATTGGTAACCAAGTTCTGAAGGTCAAAAATGGCTGCTTTGAGAAATTAATCTGACAATAATTCAAATTATTAATTCCTGGTAAGTACTTAGATTTTTTGCAATTCTGCTAATTGCAATTTTCTAAAATAGTTAATAATTGATTTGGTAAATTCCAAACAATTCAAAACAGTACTGGTTTTTTTTATAATGTTGCCTGACAATTAGGCAAATGAATCTCAATCATGAATTACAAAGAGAAATGAATCGCAATTGGATCACAGTATAATTTAGCAAAGCGACCCGCTCAGAACAATGCTCAATCTCTAAGCTAGAGTAAGTTCGAGAAGCCACTCCTAAACCCGTGTCCAACATACTAATTCTTGGGTTGATATCACACCTCCGCCGCGAATCCATACCAGCGAAACCACAGTAGTTCCGCAATTTCTTGTCCTTTGAGCGACAAGCGAAACAGAAGCGAAACTGCCTGTTCTCACGTACAGGTTTGATAATGGCGATCTCCTGGCAAGCCGGTTACTCCTCCGCGTTCAGTCCGCATCACGATATAAGAGCGGACTGAGCGCAGAGTAGGTAGTCAATTGTAATGTAATTGTCATGTTATTATAATGTGATTCATATAATGTCAATTGTAATGTTATTATAATGTGATATATGTAATGTGAATTGTAATATTATTATAATGTGATTCATGTGATGTCAATCGTAATGTTATTGCAAAGTAATTAATTTCTTTGCTGCTATCCAACCTCAAGTATCTAATACCGACCACGTAGCGTTCTGAGACAAAAAAAGGTCATGCATCGGTTGACGTAAGTGTGGATGATACACACTTACGTCAACCGATGCATAAGTAAGAGCGTAATAAATAATCTAACACAAGTACAATAGAGACGATGCCGATAGACGTAGTTAGGTGTCAACTCCCGGAATATCTTGTATACCGACCTGCAGCGGTATGACTATCATGAAGAGCTTCTTATCGCGGTCCGAGAGTATGTGCTTTATAAAGTTCCACCCGGTGCCGACCAGCACTATCGTCACGAACAGCACAGCGCCTTTCAACCTGAAAACATTTATCTCTCATATAGGGCGTATCTTTGAGCGACGAAAATATTGTAGGATATTGTGCTCACCATTATGATAAACTTCTACTATGACGCCAACTCTGAAATCACGAAAAAAATCTGCTGTTCCATACAAAAAGTTCATTGATCCCCGACAAAATGTATGGAACGGAACAGCAGTTTTGTTTTCTTCATTTCAGAATTGGCTCCATAGCAAAAAGGTCATAATGATGAGTACAATGATGTCCTATAAATATGTCTATCGTTTAAAGATACTTGGACTAGCTCATTTTACGCCACTTCTCTAGTTTCGCTCGCTCGTAGCCTAGGCACAGAGTGATTGAATCATGATTGAATTGATCAGAATGTTTAGAATTGAACTGACCAGCATAACTCCGGAAATTATCCCCTGTTATCAGGGGGTTATCATTTTCATTTATTTTTATTAAATTTTTTGCGTAATATTATTAGCCATAATTTTGAAAGTCATAAAATTGTACATCCTAACATTACTTGTTAGGAATATTAAAAATATGGAAATACACCAGCAGAAAAAAAAGTCAACAGAACACAGAAAATAAAAACAATAATCCTATCCTAATCCTACCCTAACTTCCTAACTAAGATTATAAATCCAAAAGTGAATTTGTTTATTTTTGTTTATTTGTTTAAAGTACTCAATCTTAAAATCGATCATCTTAAAATGTTTCATCCACGTTGTCGGGGATACCAATAAGGAAATAGGGTGTAATTTTATCCCGAAAAAAAAACGGTTCCTGTGGGACCGCGGGTGAAACCACGGGGTGCAGCTAGTTGAAAATAAAGACTATTAGCGATTTAAACTTCTTATTTTTAAACTTATTCGAACAGTCACTACGCAGCTCCGTTGACAGTATTATGTTACGTGTATCAATAACAAAGATGGAGAGACGAGACAAGAGACTAGAGCGAGAACGCGACAACAATAATTATCACTGTTGCGTGCGACTGGTTGCGTTTTTGACTACGGTAAATTGTGTGTAGCACCTAATTCATGCGGTCATTCAACCTAATTCATTTTTAGCTTCTGGGTACCGTCTCTTCCTTATATACGATCGAAGTTTGTCTTACATCTTATCTTAACTTACTGTGATGAATAAAATCAATGTGACGTCACTTACAAATGTGTGATGTAGTACAATATCGCCCACGCAGTGACGTGTTCCCCGCGCGTCTGTATGAAGTGGTAGTTGATTCCGTGGAAGGCGAGAGACAGAGCCTTGAGGTACACCAAGATGCACATTATTATGTGTATCCGGTAGACTGGCTGCTTGCTTCTGTGAAGAATGTACGTCCAGAGGATGGCGCAGAAGAAGAATACCAGGGACGCCATAGCGTAGAACAGAGGGAGAGGCATCTCGCCCGCGGATAAAAAGTTGTTGCCGGCATTAGTCTCGTAGATTTCTACCTGAAACGTAATATTTTTGATGTGATCTTCAAATTTGCTTTTGTAGGAAGCAATTAAGAAACCTGATGATGACAAAATCGGATAGTTTGGCTTTGCAGCTACATATCTATAATCTTAATACGACATAGAATTACACCAGTTGATAGCTCAAGAATCAAATAATTTATTCCGTTTGAAGATTGTGACACACCGCGCGCGGTGGAGGAAGCGTCGCCATTTTGAGGTAATTTCGTTTTCAAATTAATTTGGATTTGCTATATAAGGTCCTTACGTATGAAATTAGCGTTTTGTCGTACTGATCAATTTGATCTGAAATATCTCCTCTTTGGTTAAGAATTCGAAATTCAAATTAATAAATTCATTTAGCTGGTTTTTTTTTCTTTGGAATACAGTCATTCATTTGTTATTTTCCTCATTATTTTTTCTCTGGCATCGCTTATTACCGCGCAATGGAAAACATGAAATATCGGTATATTTAAGAGTACGAGTTCTACGGTGGCACCAGTGCTGCAGAAACAGCTCGAAGAATTAATTATGTGTACGGCGCTGGTGTCGCTAAAGACAGCACGGTACGTTTTTGGTTTCAACGTTTTCGTTTTGGAAATGTCGACCTTAAGAACCAACCCCGTGGACGGCCGGAGATCAAAGTGAAAAACGAAGAATTAAAGGCCATTGTGGAAGCGGATCCATCACAAAGCACTTCAGAGATAGCAGCAGGCTTCGGGGTAAGTGTCAAAACTGTATTAATCCACTTGAAGCAAATCGGGAAAGTAAAAAAACTCGAACTATGGGTACCTCATGAATTGAGTGAATCGAACTTGCAAACACGGGTCGCCTGCTGTGTTACTTTGCTCAACCGACACAATAATGAAGGGATTTTAAATCGAATCATTACTTGTGATGAAAAGTGGATATTGTACGATAATCGAAAGCGCTCATCGCAATGGCTGAACCCTGGAGACCCAGCCAAAACCTGCCCTAAACGAAAATTGACTCAGAAAAAGTTACTTGTAAGTGTTTGGTGGACTAGCGCCGGTGTCGTTCACTACAGCTTTCTTAAATCTGGCCAAACGATTACGGCAGATATCTATTGTCAGCAACTGCAAACCATGAAGGAAGAACTAGCTGTTAAACAACCGAGATTGGTCAATCGCTCTAGGCCACTGCTGCTTCACGACAACGCAAGACCACACACTGAACAATAAACAACCACTAAGTTAGCTGAGCTACAATTGGAATGTCTGCAACATTCACCGTACTCCCCGGGCCTTGCTCCAACAGATTACCATTTCTTCCGGAATTTGGACAACTTCTTACAAGGAAAAAAAATCCACTCCGATGCAGCAGTCCAAACCGCCTTCAAAGAGTTTATTGATTCTCGCCCCCATGGTTTTTATAGTAAAGGGATCAATGAACTGCCCATAAGATGGCAAAAGTGCATAGATAACAACAGTGCATACTTTGATTAATTAAATATATTTTACAAAAACAAATCGACTTTTTATTCCTCCCGTACAAAACGCCAATTTCATACGTAAGGACCTAATATTTTGACTCAGTGAAGCTGCGACGCTCGTTTAAATTTAAATAACCAGATCTTATCAAGATCTATCTATTGTGGACATGGAACATCAGTTAGAATAAATAAAATAAATGGTGGCTTTTGTTGGACGACTTAAATACAAACGTATCAAACAGTAGGTCAAAATAATCTACGACTCTTTCATTTTAACAGAATAAAATGACATCTATTTCAGAGCGAGCATTAGCGAACGATGCGTCTTTGCTTTACCTTCGATCAAAGATGCTTTCGTACGTCCGAATTCTGTCCGGATCTCTGTCTTTCTCTGTAGTTCGCATTTTTTAACTGACTCGGCAAAAAATCTGTATAATTATCGAACCTGCTCACAAAATTTCACGAGAATCGGTTAAGGAATGTGACCTGTAGAGGAGGACAGACGTCGGCCGCGAGGTCTACAGCTCACGGAGCCACCAGTTTAGAAAAGGGAAACTAGAAAATCGATAGATACTATCATTGTATTGTTACTTATATTAAATGGCGCGTTTTCATAATATTCGCCAGCATATGCCAACATATTTCGGCGAATGTTGGCAAATGATGACCCGCAACATAATGCAACGTTGCTCGACATGCAGTGTGGATGCACCTACAGGTTAGGTAAAGTTACAGTATGTAACCTCTTGAACTCGTTAATCTTGGCGGGTTTTGAACAAAAAAGTGCAACTTCCAATCGAATTCTTGAAGTGAAATGTACCACTTTAGCATGATTCATGAGAAATAACCGTGTCATCCGCGTCATGCCACAGCGCAAATAGTGAAAATAATGATTGTTCGTGTCTGTTTGAGGGAATGATGATAATGTATACTTACAAGCATGTTAACAGCGGGGACGGAGGCCGGGCCAGGCTGCGGGCAGTTGTTGAAATACAAGTTGTACAACCCTTGCTCTTGCCTAGTGCCCACGTACAACGAAAACTGAAATTGTACAATAACTTGTAATTTTCCACCTTCATTTACCACCTAGGACAATATGTACATTAACAATGTCCCATTTATGTGATGAACATTTGCGTTTGTTCAATGTCTGGGTATTAATATCTATTTGTGTTTATATTTCAAATATATAAGTATATATATCAGTCTTTTGCAGCTATTGTACAAGCTTTGCTTGGTGGGAATCGAACACACCACACCACACAAACCACAAAGCTCAGAAGGCAGGTTCACTATCAACTGAGCCACCGAGGCAGTCAATAGTGAGATAGACTAAAAGGCACGGATCCTGTGTGGGTAGTAGAAGGACGAACACCCTTGCCAAGGAGGGTGCCAGGAAACAGGTAAGCGACGACGCAGTGGGACTCTGCAAACCATCAGCGATGGGAGTGCGAGAGCTACTGTGTCGTCACACCGAAAAAGAGCAACAGAATCTGTGGGACAAGAAAGTTGACTCTTGCTTACAGTCATCTTTCTTGCCCCACAACTATCTTTCTCATCCATCTTTCTTATGCCAAAGCTGCTTTCCCAATTCTTGACAAAAAAAAAATATTATCTATTAAACGACAGGACCTTTGCTTGCTAGTAAGACTCATAAACCGGTCATTGCAACTTATACAGTCACTTTTATAAACTGGAAGCCACGGACAGCCCACGATGTCGCGGCTGCACGACGGAGAACAAAACTGTAGTGCATGTGCTGTGGCATTGTGAAGCCACAGAAGAAACTAGAATTGCTACTGGTTAGCATGAGGCACCATTGCCTATTTCATCCATGTCACCACAACACCTAGCTCTTATGCATCGTCATTATGCACGTTACCATCTACGCCACTGGAGCAACTATGCCAGCGCCCCAGGGCCTCACTCAGGTATTTCAAGGAGTTGGGTTGGCTCGGTAGATGCTGTTAGGGGGAAATGTACAATACACCCCAAGCGGGACGTCAGTGCAGGACTTATCGCCCTCACCTTGATTAAGAATAAGCAGTTCATAAGTGGATGCTAAGGCTGTGTCTCCCCTGTGACGGAGCGGAGTGCAGAGTTGCATAATTGAATTGATCTGGGGCAAACTATCTGCTCCACTTCCTCTGCTCAGCTTCGCCTCATTGGTAAAGCAACCTAACTCTTATTCCTATTGACTCTTTAACAAACTCACACTCGTGTTGTAGTAATCAAAGCCATTGCGAGTTTCTTTTGTCATTGGCAGCAGAGGGTACAAGCATTGGTATCCATCTTCAATGGCATCTGAAAAATAAGTGGAAGGAAGTTCAGTTTTGTCTTTAATATTTAAAACTAAATCAGGAGTTTTGACGATTTTTAAACAAACAGAAGTGTTGTGTTTAATCAACATCAGCTTTTCTATCCAAGTTGCAAGCAATTCTATTTCTACAGCCGCTATTCCTAGAGCGTTAGTTGCTGATTCAGCAGGTAACATTTTAGCAAAGGGCACTCTAGATGTAGAGCTCTTGCAAGTCGTGCTTCAGGGGCAGGTGAGCTGCCCCTGAGCTGAGGTGAGCCAAAAGCCTACTGGGTCAATCATCAAAAATTACTTACTGGATTGTATCATAGTTCTATTTTCATACAGGTGCAATATGGGTGCTTGACATGTCACATTTAATCTGAAACAAAAATATGGGTTTGATTCAAAGAAGCTCGATCTAGTCCCATCTCTTGCCTTCTTATCGTTTTCACAATGTCATCCAACTACGGTAAATGTCTGTCCACATCCAGTATATAATTTTAATTATGCGGCACCATTTTGTGACTGCTTTGGTCCTGTGTTCATCATTCAAACCCTAATACCCAAATAGCAATAAGCTGCTAATTTCTTTGTTGTTTATGCAGTGGTAATCCAAGATTTTGTTTTAGGGGTAAGCTTTATTAAGGTAGGACAAAAAAAAATTACCAATAGTCAGACATTTTAGATTACTGCGGAGGATAGAATTACATACATTTGGGAGAAGGTTGGGCCCCTTAGTTCCCTCTGAATCCACTACTATGTTTAATAAATGGATACTTGTGTGCATACCTCAAATTTTTGAAGTCCATGTTGAGGAACACAATAGCTGGATGTTGTGGATTCAGGATGCTCTCCTTGAAATAGCAGGTATCCGTATTGCCTTGAACTATGTATGGACTAATGGCATTGTTCACTGTTCGGTCCAGGGTGAACCCATACTGGAAACAATTAAATAGTTGCATAGGAAAAAGTTCAATCACAGTTCCTCATCTCCTACATAACATAACACACAACATATATTTATGAATATGATGATAGGTATTGCTTTTTTTTAAATCTAATATACATTTTATATTAACTGTTATATTTCTAATGTCTATAGATATTTGCTTTACTTTATAATTGGCCTTGGGAAATAGCCCTAGACACATCAATGAGGGGCAGGCATACGCTACACATTAAGCCTCTAAAGCCTATTAAGTCTTGGAGTAGTTAATACATCACCGGCTGTACAATATTTATTGCTAAAGGGATAGGTGTGCAACTATACAAGTACCTCTCCATAAACGGGGCCATGGGGCATCATAAAGTTGACCAACTTCACATCGAGGATACCCCCCTTGAAAAAACCAAACGTAGTCAGATCCACATAACGCCTTTCATCATCCTGTAACATAAACAAAGATAATGTACAGAAACCATTTAGACATAAATATTGCAAATGCTGGAATAATTTGCCAAGCACCAAATGACATTATAGGTGCCTTGAGAGCCACTTTTTGTCTCAGGCTAGGCACACCGGCCATCATTGACTAGATAGGGGGTAACCAAGCATGTTAGCTTTACATACTTTGTACAGCCAAAACTTTAAAAATATCCTATAAATTTTGTTTTATTGACTATCTTACTCACAGACCTAAGATTTTTTTTGCTTCGTAAAAGACCAACGAAGCGTGGGACAGAGAAGTCTCCATCGAAATGTAAACTCCACAAGAGAGAAAGAGGTCGCCTACAAATAAAATGTTAGTCAATTTTTCTTTTGTCATTAATGACAGCGCGCCACCTGGGAACACGCGAAAATTCCTATGATTTATATTTTTACTAAAATAATTATAAATAGACTCAAAACAGAGCAATTGTAACTAAATGCAGTTAGGTCGTCTTGTGAGTTTAGCAATTGTGATGTGAATCCAAGATGTAACCCACAAAATTTGTCGTTTCATGGGTAAATATGAAAATTCCATTGTGATGTTTTTGTCTAAATTTTGTCTAAAACATAACATAAATTGGTTCCAAAAACCGATTTACCAGCGGTATGTTGTTGTCGTTTCTTCGTACCATCTATATTTCCTAGATGAAAGCAGAATTGGTGATGAAATTCAGCATTAAAATATTAGTTAGTTTACGCTCGATTTTCACTAGAGATGGATAAAAAGATGACGTCATTATTATCGATAGTTTTTATCAAAGTTCATTAGGTAGGCGATGGGTGCAATACATAAACAAAGCATACATTTTTGAATCAATGCCATCAAAAGTAAATTGACATTCTTCCGAGTTTGTACTGAATGATGAGGCGTAAAACATTTTTGTATTATATATAAGTATGTACCTTAAATTTCTAATCATCATTTTTAATTCAATTTACACATTTTGGGTGTCTTACATCCAAGTCTAATTTAATTATATTTAATTAAATAAAATAATATATATGTAAATTATAAATAAATGTACAAAACCAATGAGATAAGTATTATTACTTATCCTAATCCTTATACGAGTAAATTTGGTCAAGGGTCACAATTCGAAGCGAATTACTAGGATAGTATTATGTTGATCTTATTATTTACTTTTCTTATGTTAATTTAGATACATGGTGACACTGATATCTAACTCTTCCGCCTAGCTTAACACCCGTTTAGTGATTAATATTCATTTTAGCTCAGCAGCGGTGTTATATTTGGAACAAAAAACAACTCAATTGGTATGCGAAAGATTATATTTATCGACAAGCACCCGGAGGACCATTTTTGGTCAATCGATAAATTAATAAGTACTTTTCACAACACTAATTTACTCAAGCATGCGCAAATGTTTTTTTGTATCACTATCGAATTGTCACTGTCGATCTTTTACATCCTAGATCTGTGATCTTACTAGTTTCACATGATATAGGATATTCCAAAAACAAAAAAGACATCCTTGTTTTTTGTTTTTAATTTTTGTTAACATAATTATATGACATCACACCTTTCCCTCAAAAGAGCTGGCAGAGGTATATTACAACCTCTACATTTTGTCAAATGATAATGATGGTGATCATGATTTGGTGTTTGTTGGTTCATAGACACTGCTAAAACCGAATGTCAAACTGTGTAAATGTCAGTTTACATATTGGCAGAGTACAGACCGATGGTGGCCAACACAAGTATGTAAACTGGCTACTCAAGTGTATTCAATACTGAAGTATAGAGTTAGCCCTCGAATCTTGGCTTGTTGGGTTTTGACCCGAATCAAAGGATTAGTTGCATGTACTCATACAAGCCATTTACACATTCAAATTGCTTGTCAAGTTATTCGCCGAGTGTATAAACAGGGTGTTGTAACATGTTTATGAACTTTAATATGAGCATGATTTGCAACCAAAGATAACATTTGACACTACAAACTTTCCAGTGGATTAATCGAAACATATGGCAGCTCTATGTAGGATAAGGATATATAAAAAAATGCATGACAGATACATTCCTACATTACTCAATAGTCAGTGTAGAGAAGTAGCTTGCTAAAGGAACTTTAGACAATATTATATTTACTGACCCTATAAATAACGTTTTGCAATGCTTTGACTAAAAAGGTGCCTAGCTGTTAGAGAAATTTAAAGCAACACAAAATTTGGGCGACCCGAATAACGTGTCGCATGGCTAGATAATTAGTCGATGTCTCAACAAGATATCATTAATAAAACTAAGAAGCTGTTCTTACCACAAGGTGTAGTTTGTGAATCCTGCAGGACACGGTAGCAGCTAGCAGAACACACAACACTGTCTTATAGAGTCGAAACATTTTTTTAGCAAAATCTAAACACTGAATTTTAGAAACGCATTCTCATTACTATTGTTAGTTTTTGAAAAATAATACAAGAAACCAGATTAACCAGATTTATGACAGATTTTCTTCCTAGATTGATTTTTTCTGGTCCATTCTGGTCATTGACAGTACTACTTAGGGACAGGAGATTTGTTGCCTTTAATTTTGTACAGATTATGATGCAAATATGCACCACACTGTCAAACTCACAGACATTTAATACAGTAGAATTTAGTTAATTTTTTAATTTCAAACTCTTAGATCTCTCCTTCTATCACGTTGTAATTTACGGTCATCCCTATTCTCAAGTAACCACAGATTAAATAGTTTAAAAAAACATTACAGATAATAAATGATGCATTCACCACAGATTAAAAAGATGCAGTAATGTCATAGAACAGATGTGGATGGAGCGATGATAGCCTAGTTGGAGAAGGCCCGCCTCTCAAACCAGAGAGAGCGGGTTCGATCCCAGCCGACGATGGCACGTATCAATTTGTCATTGTGTGAACATAATGTGCGTATTGTGTCATCTGCTACATGACTGGAGCCCGGTGTATGGCGACAGGCTCGACTCCTCTCACATTTGATACTGAATATCGTCTAGGGAAGTGTGGGTGTTGTAAAACACCTCTGTCAGCCCCTTCGGGAGACAGGCGTGACGATATTATGGTACGTTGTATGAGCAGTAATCCATGGCAATAATAAAAAAAATGACAGTGACATTTGTTTGACACTTCACTGCGTGGAAATAGCCCGTACGGTAATTTACGCGTGGGAATTTTTGGCGGGAAACGAAAAGGTGCCGTCACGCCTTTCCCCCGAGGGGGTTGGCAGAGGTGTTATACAACACCCACACTTAGCCGGACGATATTCAGTCCCAAATGTGACAGGGGGCTAGCCTGTCGCCATATACCGGGCTCCAGTCTTGTAGCCGATGATATACAATATACGCACAAATTGGTGCGTGCCGTCGCCGTCGGCTGGGTTTGAACGCGCTTCCTCTCGCTTGAGAGGCGGGCTAACTTGTATGACACTTTATGATTATGACTTAGTATAGGACGTACGTAGGTAAGTACTTTGACATATTTCCTGCTTCATCGTGTGATTCTCATTGTTGCTATGAGAGCACGTACATTTTTGTAGTGGGTGCTGCCTGCGATCACCAACAAAAAGAAATGGGATTCTAATATTTCCAATCGGCTATGACTGCTACCTATACCTACTTTAATTATGTTATCTACAAGCTTCTCTTTGCCTTGCTCTATAGCTTACTGCATAGGTATGGACAGAGAGAATCCTAATCCTAAGATGTATTTTTTTAACACTTTCACACACGGTCACCTGACCCCAAACTAAGCAAAACTTGTACTATGGCTACCAGAGACTGATGTACATACTTAGATATTTTTATAAACATACATAAATAGATGTTAACACCCAGACATAGAAAAAACACTAATGTTCATCACATGAATGTTTGCCCAAGGTGGGAATTGAACCCACGCCCTCACACTCAGAAGGTAGGCTCACTACCAACTGAGCCACCGAGGCAGTCGGTACCTAGGTAATCCCTACCTAGGTATTTTAATGTGAAAGTTTAGTTGGATGGATGTTTGTAACTCAATCACACCAGCGTTGCTATTCACAATCATTCGGGAAACGTTTCCGATCGGATCCCAGAAATTTCACACTCAAACTACATTTTATACATTTTGGAGCAGGGAATCAAGTATAAATCCGATCGGAAGAATTAATCACGTTTAAAAATTTATGAATATAGACTGAGATTCCAATAATTTAGGCTTAAAATTTTTGTAATCCGCACGGAAACGTCTTTAGATGGTTGCGAATAGCCCAGCTGAACAGCTGAACGGATCTGAATGAGATTTGGTACAAAGATAGATTATAGTCTGGAATTGCACATCGGTTACTTATTAGCCGCGGGTAACATCGTGAGTCGTAGCTAGTATAATGTATTATGTAAAAGCGACATGTCATGTAAGTACATAATATTATGTACATGTTCAATCATTAACAGTAATATCGATATAGTGGTATGTCATGACATAATACATGTATATCACATACCAACCTACTCGTAGATCACATAAATTTGATGTAAGTGATGATCAATTGTTAACAATTGCTCTCAATTGCTTATAATGTCTAACCAATATATATTATTATCGATACCACTATATCGATATTACTATTAATGATTGAAATTGAGAAAAAATAAAACCGGCCAAGTACAAGTCGTACTCGTGCACGAAGGGTTCCATACCATTATCTACAAAAACTGTTTGTTTGATGCTTACTTACATATATATTTATTTTATTCGGATTATTAGAAATACATCATCTGTGAAAATTTCGACTGTCGAATTATCACGGTTTATGAGATACAGCCTGGTGACAGACGGACAGACAGAGAGACGGACGGATATTGGAATCTTAGTGATAGGGTCCCGTTTTACTCTTTGGGTGCAGAACCCTCAACAGCTGTTCCTCACAAAAAGTTCGTTGACCGTCGACAAAATGTTTGGAACAGCTGCTTTTTTCTTGTATTCAGGGCTGCACCATAGTTTATTCGTGCTCTGCTCAGCTAGTGGACTATACCTACCTCTCCAACTCTGCGGGAATGCAAAAAAACACGTTGTAGTTATGCTTGTATCACCGCTACTACTCAAATAATACTAAAAGAGTTTGTGATGCCCTCATTTTCAGGACGTTAGCTAGCCGCTATTACTGTAGGATTCCGGATTCCGAATTAATTATTTACACCTACTTGAGTTGACACCGACTTCAAATAGATAGTGGGGTAGCGCCTACAATACTTATACATAATATTACAGACAGACAGACAGAGTTCGTTTATTTAAGAATTATAGTAGAACCACAGACCTAAAATTTGTTTGCTACAGTTTCAAGGCTTCTAACGGCTGAACGGCTGAACGGATCTTGATGAAATTTGATTATTAGTTACATTATATCACGAAGAAGGTTTTTGAATATTATTTTCTGAATAAACGTAAACGAAGTCGCGGGTAACAGCTAGTTTACGTAACTAAAAAAACCAGTACAAAGTGATCGCTTATAAATTTAATACGGGTGTTTTTACCCGACTAAGTAAGAAGGGAGGTTATGGTTTTCGAGTGTATGTATGTGGGTATGTATGTATGAGGTTACCTTGGGACGGCTAACAGCCTAAACAGCTTGATGGATTTCGACATGTGAGGTGTCATATGAATCGTCGTGATAGTGGAAGTGACATACTTACGGTACAACATTTTGCAGCCGGGTTTTTCGTTTTGAGCCCTTGATGGTGTTTTTAAAAAAGGAATAACCTATTAGAATATACCTACCCACAGGCCATTTTATTGCACTTGCCTCATTACATTAGGATGAGTAGTTTCTAAGATATTTGACAAGCGCGTTTAGATGGTTACAAAACTCTGGGCGACTTCCTTTAAAGATTTTGAAGGTAAAACAACCGTTTACATTCTCATTGTGTCATCACTGTTAGGAATCGAAAATCCTTATCGAGACCAATCTTATAAGCCTAAACATGGCGATGGTAGCTAGCCACCATCGAACTCCACCAACCAGACCAGGCAGCGCCATAGCAGGTATCATGATTATGTAAACTTTTATGGCATTGTCACCAAAGTGTAGGTAGGTTGGGCACTTAGGTAGGTATACCCATTATTAAATAATACGATGAGTACCTAGAGTTACTTAGTACTAACCAATGTTCCAGCTCAATCAGACACTGGGAAGTGGTCTAATCAACTGTTCACCGATTCAAAGACACTAAATCAAATCTTGTTATCGAAATTGACTTCTATACAAATAGATATTTTAATTAAACACTGAGACGTAATATCTACTAACCAAGACTAGGTACCTAGGAAAAGTAGGTACTTTTACTAGTAGGAAAAGAAAATTATGGTGGAAAATTGTTGGTGTTTCATTTTATTTTTATAAAAATTAGAAATACAATATTTAGTACTCAAATAAAGTTTTTTATTACATTCTTTTTGGTTTGTCTACTTAGATAGATAGATAAACTCTTTATTGTTCACACCACAGATAACAAAACAACAAGAGAAAAATAATGATAAAACTTATTAAATAGTGTAACAACTGACGGCCTTATCACTAAAAGCGATCTCTTCCAGGCCTTACTACTACTTACCTTGTGAACTTACTATGCTCATCTCAACTCAATATAAATGTGTCACTACACAATTATAACTTGAGTAGCGTTGACAAACAATTCATTACAACACAATACCGCACTCAATACAATTAATTACCGCTAAATTTTCCAAGATGGTGGCTGAAAAATGGAAAACTGACCTCAAATTCGCCATTTCCAGACCATTTTTTACTAAAGTCTAAATATTTTGTCCAAGAAATTCGGCACAGTTTCCGCGCCGGTCTCAAAGGGCTATAAAACCGCCAAAAAATTTAAGTACGCACCAAATATTCACTTAATTTTTTTTTTGCTCACAGCTGTATGTGGGGGCCGGCACGGGATATAGGTGCCATTTTCCTTAAGAGTTTTTTTTTTTGGTATATTTTTCGATGTGCAAATAAATGTTTATTTTACAAACACGTGAAGAATTGAAGATGTGTTTTTTGACTCCGTCAAAAATACCTATCGAGGCACAAAATGCTACTTAGTAATAGTTTGCTGCCATCGAAATCTCAGAAAAAGTACTTAACTGGTTACGAGACTTTTGTTAAGAAGAAAAACTGCAAATAATCTAATAACCTAAAACCTCTCCTGCCCGACTTCTTTATCAGGGCAAATCCGACTTGGATTGGTTAGCTTAGAAGGCTAAAGGCGCTTTAGCCTTCGTAATATTTTTTTATAACAATCCGTAACCTCTCCTACTTATATGACTTGGCTAGGCAAGTCAAGGCAAGGAATGGCTGCATTTCATGAGGAAGCTAGTTGAACGACGCCGCCGTTTCATAAAAAGGCTACTCCTACTTATATGACTTGGCTAGGCAAGTCAAGGCAAGGAATGGCTGCATTTCATGAGGAAGCTAGTTGAACGATGCCGCCGTTTCATAAAAAGGCTAGGCTTTTAATTGAACGGCGAATTAAGCTAGTTGGCTACGACATTAACACATATTTACGGTTCTTCGTACTTACAAAAAGTTACAACTTCTACGACTGCTGGGTGATCCATCCGTTTTCTAAGAGTTCAAGCATCAGGCATCAGGCTTGGTTTACATTTACACCTTTCTATCTGACAGTAAAAGTCATACATGATAGCTATACTCGTATTTTCGATAAGGTTCCGTCTTGCCGGTGTTAAGGAACGGAACCCTTGGCTTCTTACTT
Source organism: Peribatodes rhomboidaria (assembly GCA_911728515.1). Lineage (NCBI taxonomy): Eukaryota > Metazoa > Arthropoda > Insecta > Lepidoptera > Geometridae > Peribatodes > Peribatodes rhomboidaria. The sequence goes on from OU452166.1 coordinate 1,748,784, forward strand.
ACTTGACTTACCTATAGCGAGTTCTCGCTTTTGGCGGTTTTTTCACATACATGACTGAATAAAACGTTGGTTGGATGGAAATGAATGTAGCTACGTAAATATTTCAATACTTGAAAATACAAAGGTATGAGTTATTAGATAATTTTACAGTATTTTTCAAATATGTACGTTGGCTGGATGAAGTTCTACACTGCCAGCCTTGCTAAAGTATAAGTTCCAAAAGTTAAGCGGTCAGTACGCTAGGTTAGCTACGAGTAGCATACTAAAATTGAATAGTGGTATAGCTGTCAGACAGTTAGTAATCCAATCTAGTGCGATTGCACGGGCTTCGCCTAGTCACCTAGTGTGCTACCTGGTCTCAATTTGATGACGTAATGGTTTCTAGCGTACTTAGTGGTAACTGGGGCCTATTCTAACGCGTGAGGTATTTTCTGGTCATTGTCTGTCTTGTTTGAATAGTCATAGGGGTGAGAGTGATGAAGATGCCATTTCAAGCGTCAGTTAGTCGGCCATTTATTATCCAATCTACAGTACGCTAACTTAGCTAGCGTGCTAATACTAGATAAGTTAATATATAGTTGTCAGACAGGCAGACAGTTAGAAATCCGTTTTTTTCTATTGCACGAGAATTGCTGCGCTAAGTTAGCAATGTTAGCATACTGCAAATTGGGCAATGTAATAGCTGCTTTACGCGAGCATCATTCATCTAGTGACGATGAAAATTCTAAGCTGAAAATGCCTTAAACGGCTATTATATTTATTAAGTACTTATCCAAGTAACCGTTAAGCGAAACAAACAAAAGTAGATTTTTTGAAATCGGTCCAGCCGTCTTCGAGTTAGGTAGGTAATCGATGAAAATACAAACGCCATCTAATGTACAAACTTACCTAAGTAGTACTTATAATTGTAATGTTTTTTTTTATATTTTTTTAAAGTACTGTACAATCATGTTATATTGGGACCACCACTGAATTATTTGGTGGAGTAGGTAAGTTATCACGTAATAAATATACAAAAAAAAAACAGTGGAATTGAGACCCTCCTCCTTTATTAAGTCGGTTAAGATATAAACCACCTTAATTATATGAAACAACTTAAAAAATGGTGTAGGTACCTAGGCCACAGATCATTTTAACACGTTTTTATAGTCATTGGGTAGGCTATTTAATATTGTCGCAATCCTAAACCTACCCCGCGAGGGAGGGGCGAGAACTATCTATCCTCCAAAACACTATAAAATGGTCAGGCGCAATTCTTGGGCCTAGTGGCAATTCTATTATAACTTTTGTGTACGTTACTTTTACCTTGTTTGTGACTATTATTAAGTGCAGTTAAGTCAGTGATCAAGTACCTACTTATCAAATTTTCTTATCGTGAACCAAAAAGTACCTATGTATTAGCCGTTCTTCCACTTGCCGAGCCCGACACGACACAGTGTAGCCATAGTAAAAACAAACAAGTAGGTATGTTATCTTCATAAAGCGGTACATCGTGCGATTTGCATGTGTGCATGCACGTCTATATAAAACTATACCTACTTATAATATATACACATAATAGATACATAATTATAGTAGTGGTAAATAGTAAAAAAATGAAAAACATAGACCGATAGGCATTTGTTGAAGAAAAAAATTATACTTTTACCCATAAAAAAGATTATTTCAGGTACACAGACACACGGGCTGCAAACAATAAATTATTTGAGCATACCTACTTAGCTATAGCAACCTACGGATACTAAAAACGTATTGTTAATTTAATCTACTATTTTAATCTACTCCTAGCTAGCTCGTACCTATTTTTTTTACACGAACCTGAAGCCATTCGATAGGCGAATAGGAATTTCGCTAGGAGTAGTTTAAAACTAGTTGAGGAAGGACTTAGGCAATTCTTATATATTGTGCAAGTGGCTATTAGTCAGGTTTGTACGTTACAATGACCTACATATTAGTTTAATTTTCCACTTGTTCCTTACACCATCGCTGATCATATTGTATTTAATTTTGAATAGCGTAAGCTTTTCACTGAGTTTTGATTTTTTAACGTTTTGAATTTACCTTATGGAAAATTACAAAAATCTAAGACACTTTGCTCTTGGACGCATTTAATAGCAGGACAACAGGACAAACAAAAATACGACACATTTACGAAATAATAATCTTATTTTTTTGCTCTCCTCAATTGATTTGAATCCTGATTGTCCCTTACGCTAATTGATACTTCCGATATCGACATGTACCTACTTATATTAAATTTGTATTCTTTTAGAGTACACGAAAATTCGCGTTCCCTAATGTTTGTATTATTTACTCACATTCCTTAATGAACCAGTCTTTGCGTGCTGTTTTATACCTTCACATTTTCCCCTCATTTTTCCACCTTGAGTCACCTCTTATCCGCTGTCGGAGCCAAGTCAAAAGCCAGGAATCCAATTTAACCCAGGCTAGTCGAGAACCCGAACGACCTATCGATTTTTATTCAAGTCATGTAAGTCTGTATAAAAGTGTAATAACCGTGTGAACCGAACGGTTAAGTCCTTCCAAAATGTCGCTTCCACAACTTACTGCCTTTTCATTTCGCAAAAAACCCACAGAACTTAAATTTTTCAAAGTGCTGTCCTAACAATTTTGGTGTCAGAAGTGGAATGTTGCTACGTTAAATCGTTGAAGACAACAAAGGCAGTTTTTATCAGTTTTCATCTGTATTTTGGCATTGTCATAAATGTCAAATCTACGCGCCACCTTCGAGTTTAATCAGTTTCAAGAATCGCCAACGTTGCGAAATAATTACCTACCAGTAACTATTTCATCGCCGAGTCTCCAAAGTTTCAGTGAAATTCTATGCAAAATCAGTGCGAAAAGTCAGTGAAAAGTCTAATAAAATCAAGTGCAAGATCAGTGTAAAACTGAGAGTAAAAGTCTATAAACTAAGTACAACGTTCGTTCTGCAGACATAATACGTCGTAAAATTGTAAGTTGAAACTATAATTACTGAATACTCTTGTTCAACACTATAAGGTTGATTTTGTTTCTATTGATACGTTTTGATTTTATGAATTGTGATTTAGCTGTGCGCTATTTATTCAGGAAATTGTTTTTGTGTATTTTGCGAAATTTTCAGATAAGTAATTAAACTGTTTAAAACGAATACTGAATTTGTGGATTCGCAAACACAACAGGAAAGAGTTCCTTTGACAGTTTTGCAAAAGTTTGTGAAACCATTCAATGGAGATAGGTTTATTTAAACCTTTTATTAAAACCTATAAAAATGCATTAGAATTGGCTTGCGCAAATCAGGAAACCATATTTAAGTGTATCATAACACAGTTAGAAGGAAAAGTTTTGACGGCATCTTGCCTCCGCGAATTTAGTAACTTTAATGAATTACGTGATTTCCTAATTTCTACTTTCGGTGAGAAAAAGCGTATATAAGTCATATTTTAGCCGACTTACAAAGTTGTAGACAGGGTAATGGCGAAAACGGTATTCAATATTCTCTCAGATTAAAAAAGGTTATCGATATTAAGATCGCCGACGGAAATTCAGTTATCTTGTAAAGATTTAGCAGAGTTGCAAGGTAAGATTGTGGGAACAGAGGATATGGCCCTCAGTTCATTCATATTAGGATTAAATCCTGCAATTTCAATTGTAGTCAGATGTAAGTCTCTACAGTCATTGAACTAAGCTATTAATTTTGCAGTGGAGGAAGAAAAAATACTTTTATTAAATAAATCATTTTCTAATGTTTATTTTCAAAAGAATGCAAAATTCGTAAGAGAAAAAACCACAATACCAGTGAATGTCATAGACGTCAACATAATCAAGTTTCCAATGTGCAATTAGCTCGTGGCCCCCAGACACACGGTCATAATCATAAGCCACACGTAAACCGAGCTCATAATGAGTCGTCTTCATCGTCAGCCTTATCAGGTAGGTATTGTAAAGCGCAAGACCACACAGTTGAATATTGCCTAAATCGAAAGTATAATAATTTTATGTTTAACAAGAATAGATCAAACGTTAATCAAATGTTTGAATACCAATTTCTAGGAAATTTGAAAATGCCCCTGAGCGATGATGCAGCTCAGGAGGAAAACTACTAAGCAGTAAGCACCACTTTAAATAGTGAAATGCTGTTAGGAAAATAATTAAGGGTGACTCCCTATAATCCAAGCTTCAAGTGAGAAGTTTTCTTGATAGTCAAATTCACTACAACAATTCAAATAATTATTGTCATACCTCAAGCGTTATACGACAGGGTAATAAGCCCCAAAGAGGCAACGATTCTTCCAAATCCAATAAGTGCGTTATACAACAAGGTAACTAGTCCCAAAAAGGCAACGCTTTTTTTAAATCCAATGAATTCTCAGGGCCAGGACATGTATCCTTAGCCCATAGCATTATACAGCAGGGTAATCAGCCCCAAAAAGGCAATGCATCTTCCAAATCCAATAAGAGCATTATACGACAGAGTAACCAGCCCCAACAACGCAACGCTTCTTCCAAATCCAATGAGAGCGTTATACGACAGGGTAACCAGCCCCAAAAAGGCAACGCTTCTTCCAAATCCAATGAGCGCGTTATACAACAGGGTAACCAGTCCCAGGACGTATATCCTTTCCCCATAGCGTTATACAGCAGGGTAATCAGCCCCAAACAGGCAACGCTTCTTTTATTTCCAATGTACTATCGGGTTCAAGTGCAAGACGTTAATTCTTAATCCATAGTAAGTCCCAAGTAAATAAAATCTTAGACGAAAATTCCTATGCGAATATTTTTCCTTTAAATGACATATTCGACTTCACTGATGAAGTCATGTCGCCAAGTTATTCCAATAGATCTGAATTATGTGATCTAGAGCAAATCTTTGAGACTAAGATCAAAGTAGGTAAACAATCATTACCTCATATTTTCATAAAGACAAACTTAAGGTTGTCTAGTTCAATGCATAGGAATCATTTAATTTTGTTGATTGATACAAAGAGTGTCAATATAAATATAGAGTCAGTTTTTGCAAGGACTCCAAAAACTAAATCGTGTTCCTTGAAGTTATAGGCATAGACATTAGCGAACGTTTTTCATTAGGCCAATTTGACAAAAAATTATTATTTGATAATAACAAGTTTACTTTTCCCTTCCATAAGGTTAATAATATTGCAAAATGACGCAATGTTAATTAATATCATTCTACAACTACATATATTATTTAACTTGCAATATGACAGAACCATCGGTCATAATTAATTAATGAATTTTGATGCGAAAATAAGTTAAGAAATGAGTTAATTGTTTATGCGAGGTGTAAACATTCCATTATTATATCATTAGCCAGTAGGTATATGTGATACCTTCACGGTCGGAGATGATTGTTGAGTGTCCCATTAACAACCTGGACCTAGAACAAGGTCTTATACTTGACCATAAGTTGAATGATAACGTGATAATCTCTAATTGTTTCACGGTAGTGAAACCTAATAAAAGAATTGACATAACAATTTTAAACATGTCAGAGTTTGACTTTGAGTTTCAGCCTTTTATGTTAACTTTAATTTCAATTGAAACTTATGTTGAGAGTAGTGACGATTTAAAGTTACGTCATGCTTCGAGTAATTTAACAGAGTCAGATTACCACACCTAAGTTTAAACAACATTGAAAGTATCGAAACAGACGATACCTCAATTAAGAGACTTAAAAAGTTCTCAGTTCAATTAGAACAGACTATATGAATTTAAAAAAAGTTACATATTTAGATGTCATTTCGAAATATTTTGATATTTTCCATATTGAGGGAGAAACTTTAACTCATACAGATAGTATTCAGCACAGAATCAGGACTACGACTGATTTTCACAGTTGTCAAATATTTACTTATCTTTAATAGATAAGTATTTAAAAAAGCATTAAGATATAGTAACGAAAAGGCTTTAGAAAATATAGCAATCAGGAAAGAAAGATCGATACGTTAATCCGACTCTAATCCGAGTCATCATTGCTATCAAATTGGAAATTTGGTTTATCTCAAAAATCATTTAAGGTTTCGTAAAGCTTAATCTCCTGTGTGAAAAAGACTATAACATTTTTATTATAAGTACTTATATAAAGTAAGAATAAAGTAACTCTCTCAGTTAATTGTAAACATATTAAATATCATTCGATCAAATCCAACCAGCTTATCATTGGTTTTTATGGTAAATAACGAAGTACCTCGTTGTTCCACAGATTACAACATTCCAAGCGTCTGATCAAGACGAGCAAAAATATGTAAGTCTGATTAGAAATCAGAAATCTCTTTTGTTTCAGTAAATCACATCGAACCACACTTGAAGAATGTGCAGAACGCATTAAATAAGTTTGTTGATATGAATAGAATAGAATAGAATAGAATAGAATAGAATAATTTTATTTTCATAAGATAATAACATCCATTAGCATTAATTTTTTGCAACAAATTATGTGTAGAATCAAATAGTTATCCATTAATGGATCTACTTTAAGTGTTTGTAGAGACAATATTAACACTTAAGAAAACTTATTAGATAGGAATATTGATTTATTTAGTTCATTGTACCATTTAGTTTCGAAATCTGCAAGACAAAAGCGTCACCCAATGAATGCCTTAGGCAGAAAATTTGGATAGTGAAGATGCAGAGAAGTACAATGATGCAATTAAAAAGAAAAATTAAAGATGAAAAACAGATAACTGGGCTAATGAAAGCAAATAATCAAGTGATCAAATCTACTATAACCCCTTTTAACTCATCGATATCCACTTTAAACATAAACGAAATTAAGATCAATGAAAATATTAAGTTAGTAAATGAAATAATACAGCAGGTACACGAAAAAAACGATAATATCAAATTAATGCTACATATTATATCGTATTCCACTTCTATTGAAAGTAGTTTAGTAATGATATAATTTTATTTGGAAAATACTATTAATTCGATATCATTTTCGAAAATCAACGTTTTACACCCTTTCGTTATTAAACCAATGATACTTTTAAATTAATTAGATACCCGTTTTAGAGCCAACGGTGATTTACTAATTGCATTGCATATTGATAATGTACATGTTTTAATAGATTTATCTGAATTTAGATTTATCTTGCTGTGAAATTCAATTATTAACTTAAGTATTAAAATCCCTTCTACATTAATGTAAAGTAAGGCTAATAGTTGGAGACATTGACGTTTGGCATAAAATATAGTAAGTAAGATATGGATTTATGTATGTCTGACAATACTAAGATAACATTAAAATGTAAAGATAGTTTAAAGGATATTCCGATTGTTGGCACAGGATTGTTAACTTTACCACATAATTTTTTTAAACCACCACTTTTTATAAAACTTTGAAATGTATACCGAGCTTGGAACAACAACAATTGAAAACTTCAACAAGTTTCGATTTTAATTTAATTGATGATGATTGTTGAGTTAAGGGAAATTAAACAAAACCATTTCTCAAATTAGAGCTAAATTGAAAATGTAAATTTGAATTCACTAAAATATAATTTTTATAAACTATATGAATTAGAGGACGATTTGAAAGATATAAATGCAAATTATATTTCTAACATACTATTCGGTGGAAACGTGTATTCGATATTAACGTACTTGGTAATTACCATTGTTGTTTCTACGAAATTATGAAAATTTTAAGATGTTTTATTAGGATTAATAAAGTTGGTCAATGTTGTTTAACAATCTTTAATCAGTGTAACAACTAAAACAACAGAGCACTTCATCATTCTATGGAAATGCAAACTACTCGTAGATATAACTCCAGTTTGGGTGATGACGAGATTCAATCTCCAATACAAGCTCCTATTCGTAGAAATTCATCAAATCCCAAATCCAGATACATAGTAACTATTGATTTCGATTATTTTAATTTAAATTCATAAGCTTAAATCTTCTCGAGGGAGATGTTACGAGTATATCCCTTCACATTTTTACCCCATTTTTCCACCTTCTTATTCATTGTCGGAGTCAAGGCAAAAGCCGGGAATCTAACCTAGGCTAGTCGAGACCCCAAACTAGGGTCCTATCATTCTTTTGTTCAAGTTATTTCAGTCTGTATAAAAGTGGATTAACCGTGTGAAAGTTGTGGAACCGACATTATAGGACTTTACTGCGGTTTCATTTCAAAAAACCCACAGAACTATAAACTTTTCAAAGTGCTGTCCTAACAGTGCGTAACGTGGACCGTGCGGACAGGTGCGAACTGCGAACACTACAAGACGTGCGATATACTCTATTAAGGTAGGTAACATACTTGTTTGTTGATATTACCGAGCGGGAAGCGGCGTAGTAACTTAATTTTTATCTAATGTGTGTCACGACATCTTGGTGCCGGGGGTTGTAGAAACTGTTTATCTAATCTGTGTCACGACATGGGCGCGAGCCCGTGGGTGTCGGCGGTGGCCGTGTCGGTACGTGGAAAAACGAGCCATACATCTAACTACATACATTTATGTGTTTCCGTCTGTCGTGTCGGGCCGGGCCGTGCCGTGTGAAAAACGGCTATTTTCTTAGCACAAAATCCGCTATAAAAGGTCTAGGCGAAGCAATCAGCCCTATAATGGGTTCTCCCGACGGCAGGACTCCGTTCGAGCATTCAATCCTGTACTTTTGTAAAATGCCGACCAGTATCAGGAACACGAACGACTTCGCCAAAGATTCTCCGGGACATCGCCTGCGACCTGCGAACAAAGTTACATGTCACAACAAAGTCCAACAATTAGAGTTACCTACTCAAGTACCTATAGGTTTTATATCACAAGTAGGTAGGTAGGCAAGGCACAGTTCTCCATTGACTTTCTGATATTGTTCCTACTTGTATAGGTCCTTTACAATACAGCCTCTAATTTAGTACTGATTTATGTATAGGTAGGTAGGTACTTTATGTGTATCGGTAGTATTGGTACGTTAAATGTGTAGGTACCTACCATTTGTCATTTTGCTGTTTAGACATTGCGACTAACCATACCTACATACCTACCTAATCTGGGTTATTTAAGCACCTGTGAATACCTACGCCTATTTTCGGTCCCCGGAACACCAATACAGCTAGCACCGATAACCTTTAGCAGTACCTACCAGCTGCATTGTAATTCTTCCAGGTTTTGTGACACCAAATGGTCGTTACATCAAACCAGCTGAACATTAAAGTAGATGGTAAAGTGCGGCAGCTTCTCGCTCGCTCGCGACACTGTTATGTAGGTATATCCTAATAATATTATAACGCGAAAGTTTGTAAGAATGAATGGATGGATGTTTGTTACTCTTTCACGCCAGAACGGCTCAACAGATCTGGATGAAATTTTGCACAGAGATAGATTATAGTCTAGAATACCGCATAAGATACTTTTTAACCACGGGTGAAACCGCGGGGCGCAGCTAGTTAGATATAAAAGGAAGGTTTTTTTGATAAATATGCCTAACTCGATGCATTGAAGACAGTATGACAAAGTATTCAAAATAATTTTCTTGTTGTTTTGAAACTATCAATGATTAAACATAACACTTCTTAAGCGGACTTTACACTTTCCAATTTGCAGTACGCTAACTTAGCGTGGCTATGCCCGTGCAATAGAAAAGAAACCGGCCAAGTGCGAGTCGGGCTTGCGCACGAATGGTTCCGTACCATTATCTATAAAAATAGAAAAAAAATCGTTTGTTGTATGGAAGCCCCCTTAAATATTTATTTTAGTATTTTTTTAGCATTTGTTGTTATAGCAGCAACAGAAACACATGTCAGTGAACTTAGCATATCATGTCCCAGCATATCATAAATAAAAGTGAGTTCTGTTCGCATGCAGTTGAGTTCTATAGTTCCTGATACTTTTTAGCAATAGTTCTGGTGATTTTACCTGAAAAAAATTCAACTGAAAATATGATATGCCAACTTCCCGTAGCATATCATTTTCTGAAAAACACAGAAAAAAAAATTGTTTCATATGCATTCGGTTGAGTTATATAGTTCCTCATACTTTTTAGCGATAGTTCTGTTGATCTAAAATGCCAAAAAAAAAAAACAAATCATTGAAAAAAAACTTGAAAAATAGAAAATCCTTCTAAAAATTAAAACTGAGCACCCAAAAACGCTGTAAATAACCATTTTCAAGGACTGAGCATTGGAACTATGACAAATAACGCGAAATATGCCCAGCACTCACCCATGGGAACCAGCATATCATCGACGTAAGTGCAAAACCGAAAATCTTGAATAAAAAATTCAAGCGGCCTCAGAAGCTGGAACTATCCGGTTTTGAAGAATTGAGCACTGACTCTATCAGATGAAAGCCGAAATATGCCCAGAACTATCCCGTGGAGGCTAGCATATCACACCTGTAGAAAAGTACAGGTAATTTGTGAAAAAGCCTTTTCAAAATAAAATCGAGCAGCTTTTGACACTGGCACTAGTCGGATTTGGAAGAATACTACAGCACTGGAACTATCACAATGAACGAGAAATATTCCCAGGATTGACCCGTGAAAACATGCATATCATCATCGACGTAAGTGACAAAACCAAAAATCATATAAATAAATAATTATCAGCCTCAGAAGCTGGAACTATCCGGTTTTGAAGAATTGAGCACTGACTCTATCAGATGAAAGCCGAAATATGCCCAGAACTATCCCGTGGAGACTAGCATATCACACCTGTAGAAAAGTACAGGTAATTTGTGAAAAAGCCTTTTCAAAATAAAATCGAGCAGCTTTTGACACTGGCACTAGTCGGATTTGGAAGGATACTACAGCACTGGAACTATCACAATGAACGATAAATATGCCCAGGATTGACCCGTGGAAACATGCATATCATCATCGACGTAAGTGACAAAACCAAAAATCATATAAATAACAAATTACCAGCCTCAGAAGCTGGAACTATCCGGTTTTGAAGAATTGAGCACTGACTCTATCAGATGAAAGCCGAAATATGGCCAGAACTATCCCGTAGACGCTAGCATATCACACCTGTAGAAAAGTACAGGTAATTTGTGAAAAAGCCTTTTCAAAATAAAATCGAGCAGCCATAGACACTGGCACTAGCCGGTTTCGGAAGGATACTTGAGCACTGGGATTATCACAATGAACGAGAAATATGCCCAGAACTCACCCGCGGAAACATAAATATCATCGACGTAAGTGACATATATAAAATTCATATTAATAAATAATTACCAGCCTCAGAAGCTGGAACTATTCGGTTCTGAAGAACTGAGCACTGACTCTATCAGGTGAAAGCCAAAATATGCCCAGAACTATCCCGTAAACGCTAGCATCTCACACCTGTAGAAAAGCACAGGTAATTTGTGAAAAAGCCTTTTGATGATGATATGCGTGTTTCCACGGGTGAGTCCTGGGCATATTTCACGTTCATTGTGATAGTTCCAGTGCCCTAGTATCCTTCCAGATCCGACTAGAGCCAGTGTCTAAGGCTGCTCGATATTATTTTGAAAAGGCTTTTTCACAAATTACCTGTACTTTTCTACAGGTGTGATATACTAGCCTCCACGGGATAGTTCTGGGCATATTTCGGCTTTCATCTGATAGAGTCAGTGCTCAATTCTTCAAAACCGGATAGTTCCAGCTTCTGAGGCTGGTAATTTTTTATTTATATGATTTTTGGTTTTGTCACTTACGTCGATGATGATATGCATGTTTCCACGAGTGAATCCTGGGCATATTTCTCGTTCATTGTGATAGTTCCAGTGCTCTAGTATCCTTCCTAATCCGACTAGAACCAGTGTCAGAAGCTGCTCGATTTTATTTTGAAAAGGCTTTTTCACAAATTACCTGTACTTTTCTACAGGTGTGATATGCTAGCCTCCACGGGATAGTTCTGGGCATATTTCGGCTTTCATCTGATAGAGTCAGTGCTCAATTCTTCAAAACCGGATAGTTCCAGCTTCTGAGGCCGCTTGAATTTTTTATTCAAGATTTTCGGTTTTGCACTTACGTCGATGATATGCTGGTTCCCATGGGTGAGTGCTGGGCATATTTCGCGTTATTTGTCATAGTTCCAATGCTCAGTCCTTGAAAATGGTTATTTACAGCGTTTTTGGGTGCTCAGTTTTAATTTTTAGAAGGATTTTCTATTTTTCAAGTTTTTTTTCAATGATTTGTTTTTTTTTTGGCATTTTAGATCAACAGAACTATCGCTAAAAAGTATGAGGAACTATATAACTCAACCGAATGCATATGAAACAATTTTTTTTTCTGTGTTTTTCAGAAAATGATATGCTACGGGAAGTTGGCATATCATATTTTCAGTTGAATTTTTTTCAGGTAAAATCACCAGAACTATTGCTAAAAAGTATCAGGAACTATAGAACTCAACTGCATGCGAACAGAACTCACTTTTATTTATGATATGCTGGGACATGATATGCTAAGTTCACGCACACCAGAAACACATCATCTGTGAAAATTCCAACTGTCTAATTATTATGGTTCATGAGATATACAGCCTGGTGACAGAGGGACTGACAGGCAGACAGACGGACAGCGAAGTCTTAGTAATAGGGTCCCTTTGAGTACGAACCCTAAAAATGGATTGCTAAATGTCTAACATTACACTATCCAATTTAAGCACGCGAGCTCACCTAGGGTACTGCAAATCGGATAATGTAAAGACCTCTTTAGTAAGATAATGTTTATTTTAAAAGAGCACAAGTCCAATAACTGGTCTCGAACAAGCACCCTAAGTACCTACCTGCCTCCGCTACCTACTCATTTTATTTTTAACCTGGCATGTTTATAGACCGCGATAAGATCAGATCATAAGTAATTTAATTACCTACGAAATAAAATTCCTAAAAATATAAACTATTGTGTCAGCTCTATAGCTTAAATTGAGACGTAACTGACGTAAGCAAAACAGGTTAAGTAAAAACACCTACTCGTTGTAACTATTAAATTTATTGTATCTTACTTAGGAACTTACCTAACCCGAAGAAATACATGTGTTGTACATTTTTCAGCATACCACGCTCATCCAGGAATCTATCAGGGTTGAACACGAGCGGATCCTGCCACAGCTTAGGATCGAAGTGTATATCACCCACGGATATGAGAACAGTTGTATCTTTAGGTATCAAATACCCGTCTACAACAGTGTCTTCAAGCACTCGCCTTGGACCAGCCAGAGGTGCTATTGTGTGATACCGTTGCAGCTCCAGTATAAAAGCCGCCGTGTATACTAATCTGAAAGACAAAACAAGACATCATTTGGTCCGATCCATGATCCGTAATCTTTTTAACGGTTAGCTGGAACTGCTATTCTTAACCTTTAACCCCCTTAGCAATAAACATTTAATACCCTCGGAATAGTTACACACTTACACAGTCTTTTGTCTTTTTCGATCGAGTTCACAAATTAAAAGAAAGAAAAAGACGAAACACTATTACTATTCCGGGGGCTATACAAAGTTTATTGCTAAGGTGGTAAGAGTTTAGGTTAACTGATCATTATAACCAACTTTACTTTTACCTACTTTGGATCCGTCAGTAATGGATTTGTCACACTTGATGCGTTCTGCTTCCTGCGGTCCGGTCAAAGTGAACGCAGCCCGCAAAATGTGTGGCATCGTTGCTCCCGAACGGAGGAATCGATTTTGATTTTGTTTTTTTTTTGTTTGAAAGGTGAGTTAGTCAGGAGAGTTCTTAACTATAATATCGTGTCACAATGTTTGTCCTCAATGAACTCCTAAACCACTTAACCGATTATAATAAAATTCGCACACCATGTGCAGTTCGATCCAACTTGAGAGATAGGATAGCTCACATATATATATATTTAAATAATAAACGCGAACGAAGTCGCGGGGTGACAGCTAGTGTTTGATAAAAACCGGTGTCGGGGGTTTTTTTTAATTTTTAAGCTAGACTTACTTGTGTGTAAATACAATCTGAGCTGATCGTGCGAGCACAAGCACAAGATCGTAAGCAACGCACCGGGAAGGTGAACGGGAGAAAACGCCTAAGAAATCGCTGAGCAGTTGCCCTGACTACCAAATGATGATCTAGATGATCTATGAAATAGATGATACAGTCATCATGTGGACTGGATTCGCTTTGACTGGACCGTAGGACGCAGAATGCATCTAGCCAGTGTAAAAACATTAAAAATAGTAAAAAAATGCAATTTAGGTTTGTATCGCCATCTCTAGACTTAACTTAAAGGTTTCATTAGATACCAACATACTCATACTCACTTGGTATTATCGGTCCAGCATGGAACTTTATCTCCTAGAACTCGGTCAATTTCATCGTGCATTTTTTCTTGAATAGCTTTATTCCTCAAGAGTTCCAATAACGCAAACTCGAGAGTGTTGCTCGTGGTTTGAGAACCAGCAATAAGTAGATCGAGACAAACCGTTTTAAGTTGCTCTTCTGTAAAATACACTGTGTGTCTTTACTTTGAACGACGGAAATATTCTAGAAATTCTAGGATTGGGATAACATTGTACTCAAGATTATGACCAAATTTTACTACGAAATCGAGACAAACCATCCAGCTTTTCCGGTGAGCTGTTCCATATATTTTGTCGACAATCAACGAAGTTTTTGTATGGAACAGCGACCACCTGATATTTTTTTAGTGATTTCAGCGTTGGCCCCGTAGTAAAAATGGTCATAATTATGAGCACTATGATATCCTAGACTATGACGTTTAAAGATACACGTCGTATAAATAATACTTAGTAAGGGAATGCTGGGAGCTAAAAGTTAAGAAGTAACTTTGGGCCGGACAATATCTGGTCCTCTATTTTGACGCGTGAGATAATATCTTGGTCACTATCTCTCTTACAAATTATCAAACGAGAGAGCCAATGACCATAAAATATCTCACGCGTCAGTACAGTGGCCCTATTCGGAGATTTGAGATTTTCATCTCACTTTTATCGTCCTTGTTGCTTTCGTTTGAAACGTCATAGGTGTGAGAGTAACCAAGGTAAAATCTCATCTCATCTCATGCGCAGGAATAGCCCCCCAGAGCCCCTGCCTCTGGAACCATATCCCGGTCGCGTGTGATAATATCTCAGTCACTATGTTCTTTTATTCTAGTCATTTTATGTTTTCTGATCGGCCCGGTGCGGTTTCGATTCTAAACCGCATCTGTCTGTACCTATATAACCGTGGAGTGATGCAAGCGTTTCTTCTAGAGATTTACTAAAAATCTATCAATTTTTTTCTAAAAGATAGGTGAAAATCGATTTTGTCATAATAGAGTGGCGGATCCATAATTTTGGTTTTTGCGGGCTTGACTTAGATGAAAGTAAGCTTTATCAAGGCAGGTAAGATTTGATTTCCGGGGACCCGCTAGCGATTATCTAACCTGTGAAAGTTTCCGTATCTCGAGGCATTTCATTCAGGAAGGAATATATGAAGTCTTGACCTTCTATGTCTTTTCTTTTATGCTTTTCTATGGCTTCCTGAAAATAAAATAGCTAGTAAGTATTATGCAGCAACAGTAATAACAAAACAATTCTCTAACGATAATTTAACAATCTTCTATCTACTGCACAATTATTCGCAAACGTTTCCGATCGGATCCACAAATTTCAAACTTTTGCTCGAATCTCAGTTTACTTTTATAAATTTTGGAAAAGGCAGTCATGTTTAAATCCGATCGGAATAATGAATTACGTTGAAAAACTTTTGAATACGGACTGAGATTCGAATAGTTTGAGTTTAAATTTTTTGAATCAGAATGGACACGTTTCCGAATGATAATGAATACCTATGGCGATCTAAAAAACCGATGTGTGTATGTAAAGCTATGTTCTCCATGAACTCTAAAACGGCTGGAGCTTCAGATTAGTCCAGCCATCACAATCTTGTGAAGTTTATTAGCGATCAGGGCACGTACCGTCTTCTGACGATTAATGTAAGGGTTAGCCGCTGACGCTGCGCGACTATGAACCTTACTGTGCGGCGATAAGATTCGCGGTTAATCATTGCAATAATAATACGTTAACGTACGGCTATTATACGGGCCCATATCAACAGAAATCGCAACGTTCGCTAGTCGCTTCAGAAAAACTTGGAATTATATCTGTTGAGGTCACAGACCTAAAATTTCTGGTTGAGGTAGGCGCTGTATCAATGTAAACACATAATTATAACCCTTTACTAATTCGGTCATTCTCAAAAAGCTAAAAAAAGCGCGTCTGATGGGTCGAAAACCTTTAATGAAATATAAACCTATCTCTAATCACTTACTAATATTTTGTATGATAGGTAGATGTCACATACTAGAACTAACATGTAATGTTTTTTTGATCCAGAAATTGCACGTTAATTTAAAAAAAAAAACTTGAAAATACGCCGAAATGCTGACCTTGCTTTACCGACGTCATCTTGGGTACCGCGAAGCACACACGAAATACCTAACACCAGTGGCCCTATTCGGAGATTTGAGATTCTCATCTCACCTTTTTTCATCCTTGTTGTTCTCGTTTGAAACGTCATAGGTGTGAGAGTGACCAAGATAAAATCTCATCTCACGTGTAGGAATAGCCCCCCATGACTATATTTTCAAAAAGACCCTTTGACACGCCCCTAAGCGGTATGGTATAGATTTTTAAAAATCGTTAGTCACTAAAATATCCTGCCGAAGTCGATTCTTGTAAGCTTGTACTCAATACATTGTAATCTAAATGAAAAAGAACGGATTTTTCGAAAATGAACTTCAAATCTTACATACTGTGAAAGTTTGTGAGTTGTAGATGTTAGTCATAATAATATGACAACGGCTGAATTTCATGGAAGTAGAAGAAGCGAAACATGCATGCCAGGATCGTAAGCCGCAATCAAGTGGAGAGAAGTGGTATCTAACTATGTTGGCTAACGCTACGGGAAAGAGGCTTGAATATAATGTAAGTACATACTATGTAAGTGTATTACCTCTATAATATCCGATATTTGTGCATTTAAATTTTTAATCAGCGTATACCCACTATGATGCGGGATGAAAAATCTGCACCACGGAAATTGGTTGAGTAATCCACCCGCCATTGAAAACGCTCTTGACCGCTTCATGAACAAATTCTGCATGTGTTTCCATTTTTCTTCTTGAATCTTTTCCCCTAAACACAAATATCATAATTAAAAAAATAGTCCAACTTCAAAATGTTACAATACAAATTCAAATGATACGAATGCGACCCGTTTCGGATGTAGAGCTTGCCAAAGAATTCAAATCTTATACATAATAATATTATAAATGTGAAAGCGTGGATGTTTGTTATTCTTTCACGCAAAAACTACTTGACGAATCATCATGAAACTTTGTACACATATTCTGGGAGGTACTAGAAGTAACATAGTGTACTTTTTCTTTAAAAAAATATTTAAAAAAAAATTGTCACAAATAAGTATAAGTATCAACATTTTGCCACTTTAGCGCCATAATATTATAAACGCGAAAGTTTGTAAGAATGGATGGATGTTTGTTACTCTTTCACGCCAGAACGGCTGAACAGATCTTGATGAAATTTGGCACAGAGATAGATTATAGTCTAGAATAGCACATAGCGTACTTTTTAACCGCGGGGCGCAGCTAGTTCTTTATATGTATAGAACTAGTGACCTGAACATGCACAGAAACCCTATTTACCTTTCGTGAAAAATAGAACGATAGCAAACGAAAGGTGAAAAACGCATCTAAATCTGTTGTGTGGTTTAGGAGGAGCTAGCAGATATCCATAAAGAAAAACTCGGAAAGCGACTTTAGTAGACATATGGATCGGCTATGGTTAGCCGATTTTCTCCTAGATGCATTTTATAAAAATGCGTTTGAATTTAGTATTTGAAACTGATATAAATTTAAAAAGATTCTAAAAGAGAAGCTTGAAACCAATTTCGATCGACATTGGTTTCAAGCTTCTCTTCCAGTGCGTTGGGGATCCATCCGCTCCATATCTGGGGTTGCTCTTCTCGCATTCTTGTCCCCGGTTCATTCTAATCACCAGTAAACCACTCAGTCTTCTCATTAGTAAAATATTATCAAACAATGTCGATATTCTTTTGTAGCCAAGGCCAAGAAGGCGTGGAATTTAGCGTGCCCAAATACAGATTTCCCTTCAACTCCATCATCGCGCAGTGAGTCTACTACAGTCTTAATTGTTTCGCTTATGTTTCAAGTGGATTTTTTTGTTTGAAAAGAAGATTGATTTATAAAAGACTTGTAGATAGATAATTTTTGTGTTTTTTTAAAACTAGTTGCGCCCTGCGGTTTCACCCGCGGTCCCGCAGGAACCGTTTCTTTTTTCGGGATAAAAAGTACACCATGTCCTTTTCCGTACCCCCGACAACGTGTATGCATAACTTTATGATGATCGGGGCGTGAAAACGTTACAAACAAAGAAATAAACAAACGAACAAACTCTCTTTCGCATTTCTACTATAAAAGAAATAAGAGCGGCCCTAATATACCTAATTACCTGTGAAACGCCAAATCTGACATTTCTAATTATCTACATAAATACGAGTAGGTACACTCGAAAAACATTTTCTTCGGGATATGGGACATGGACAGATTGAAATAATAACCCATCCAACGTTGTATAGCCTCGAAATATTTTCACAGCGTTTTTTCTTCTTCGATAGAGTTAAAATGTAAAAGAAAGAAAAAGACAAAACACTGTTCCATTATTCCGGTGTACAACGTACAACGTTTATTGAGGTACTTATATCAGAAGATGTAGATAGCAGTAATTTACACCTGCCTAAAAAGGGTCAAGCTAATTCTTTGTCCACAAAATATCGTTTCGTATAAACATTAAAACTCTTTTTTTTTTAGTAACAAACAAGCATATTGCGAAGTTTTGAAAAACTTTTATGAATTAGGTGGTCGAAGGAATTGATAGGTAGGTATGAATCTTTTCCTTGTTTGTTTTCTGTTATTTTCTTTATGAACCTCTAACTACCTACTTACTCGTAAATGCCTCACTGAAAAAAATGGTTTAGTTGTGGCAACTAAATCTGTTTTGCTGCCTATGTCTTAGCTGCTGCACCAAATATCTTCGAAACACTGGCAAAGTTTTGTTGACTACGACGAAGACTGCTTAGCTACTATTCAAAATAAAATTTTGCTAGGAGAATCACACTCAAGTTGCAGTTACTGCAAATTACTTAACTGAGTTTACTAAATTTGTTATCTATAAACTTAAACAAAACAAATTCGAATGTTTCAATTAGCTATCAGAGCAAAATATTTTAACTACTTTAGGATAAAATATTTACCTGCTATTGCTAATTATTAAGAATGTTAGCAACTACTGCTAAGTATTGTTAAGATTGTTAGCTGCAACAGCTAAATTCGTTCAGCTAAAAACAATTTGCTACGCTAACAAAAAACTTAGCTGTCCCTATAGTTTGAAAGGATATTTGCTACTACAACTAAAATGTAGTAACAGCAGCAAATTTTTTTTTCCGTGCTACTGCATTAATTTTTTGCCGACGTCTGTCTCCTCTGCAGGTCGCATTCCTCAACCGATTCTCGTGAAATTTTGTAAGCAGGTACGATAATTAATACCGACATTTTTTTTGCTGAGTCATTTTTTTTTTTTTAATTCCGGAGATTTTACTTAGGAGAGGCGACCTGTAGAGGAAGACAGAGATCCGGCCATACAAAAGTATTTTTGTCATAGACGCTTTGGTTGCTAACACTCTCTCGGTCGATAATCGTTGTACTTATAGCCTCGGAACAGTTGTGCAGTATTATGTCCTTAGCTCTCTTTTAATTTTTATCCATACCTATCGAAAAAGTCAAAACTCTGTAGGTAGGTATAACATTTCAGAGGCTAATAACGTTAATTAATAAGGGCTACTTGCAGGAGCTTGGGCTATATTTTTTTAACTAGGAGTTAACTACTCCTCAGAGGTTTAACTGATACACTGTCTTGCACCACTACAGAGATAGAAGCTAACCTTTTTTTTCACAAAATCCTTTATGGATACCACCAACAGCCCCGGGGCGGGCACAGAGTGGTTATGTGGGAATCCCGCCACTGACGGCCTACTCAGTAGTTTTAACTCAGTATCTTCTGCAAGTAAGCTCTAATAAGATGTTTATAAATAAAAAAAACGTTACCTGCAACATATTTCCATAGTACATTCATGACCGCCTGCGACACGAATTTACTTGGACTCGTCTGCTTATTATTATTCTTTATATAATCCAGTACAGTTAACAATTCATTCTGAATTTCTTTCTCCATAGTACTCTTCCCAAAACCAACATTTCTTAACTGGGTCACTGCAAATTGTCTATGAATTCGCCAAAGGTCACCATCGGTAAACGTGATACCTAAAATTTAGAGTATCATCACAAATTTTGTAACTACTATTATAGAGAGGAGAGGATTAGTAGAGAAGAATAGGTCTAGTAGAGAAGTAGAAAATTAGAAGAGAAGTAGAGGGTTGATAAAGAGGATTAGCACAGGAGCGATAAAGATCTCGTTTCCATAACTCGTCAATCCTAAGCCCGATTGTTTTATAATTACCGATTCCCACCCACATCTCCAAGTCACATGACGCGAGACTTTACGCGACGACGAGCCAAGCCGACCACGCGGAGAGACGTTGGATGTATTGCATACCCCGAGAGGTATAAAAAGAAGGAGGTGGAATTCTGGACGATGGCAATAATGATGAGGGAAAAAGTCCCAGATGTCACAGTAATCAATTTAAATTTGAATAACTACGAGTAGAGGCCCAGAGGAGAGCGTGTATCTGACTCGTTGCGACCGACGAGGTCTCAATAGGTACATTACCAAATATTATCGGTTTTACGGTCAAAACTGGTATCCTTTAGTAGGTCTGTTTGGTCCTTCCATTCTAAAGTCTGCTTATCTTTTCTTCCAGACAACGCTGAAGATGCATTTTGTATTATTATCATAAAGTACCCCAAAATTTTGAAAGTAGCTTGTCATACTTTTGCAGGGCAAACTATGCAGGTGGAATAAATTAACATCCTAAAAATATTAAATTGATATCCTTGATCCCTGGCTCGCAAGATCTAACGTGAGAGAGTTAGCGAAACCTATCGCCATCACTAATATTAATATCGAAGCCAGAGTTTAACCCCAGCTTTTAAATTATCATCTTACCTCTTCTCTTGCCAAGACTTCTCAATCTGAGGAAGAAGCTATCTGGACGTCCTTCAAACGCTTTGTCGGTAAACACTTGCCGAACATTTTTCTCTCCGTAAACGACTACTACCCGCTCGTTTCCTAGCTTCAGACCGAGAACTTCTGTGGAGTATTCCTTTGATAATTCCAACAGACCCTTGAACTGAGAGCCATATTTTTGGCTATATCTGTGCAATACGTTGCTCGAGCCAACAAACGGATACCATTTGGGACCTGAAAAAATATTGGAAGTACTTACCTACTTATTTTATAACATAACAGGGGTGAACAGAGCTGAATTAAGCTGAAGGCAGCTTGCAGTTGTTCGGACCTGAAGTGGATCTTTACATGTATGATAATTTTTGATCAGTAAACAACTTATTGTCAATAATTAAAATCATGAAAAATCATCATCAAAAAAATATCATGACTCTTAAAGTGATGAAATTAGGATATAATAATAGATAGACACATTAGAAATAATAATGCTAATTTGACAAGCCCACAAAAACAAATAGAAATGCAATGAATTAATTAGCCGCCTTGTCAATTGTTTATTGCATTTCTACTTGTTTTTGGTGATTGAACTGATACGACCATGATAGAAAACGCCGTGAAAACTTAAAAATTAATTTCAATTACAGTACTTATATTTTTATTTTTCAATTATCTCAGCAAGTTGTTTTTTTAAAATTCAATAATAGGGTTGTGTTTATCCGTTATCTCGTTTCGATGCAGGCTACGATGGAGCACGCACCTATAACTATAACTAGTACATGGACTATTTTCGTGTAGGCCATGGTACAAGGAATCTAGGTTTTTTGGATTGCTGTCACCGTTATAACCTTACCTACTGTATAAAGTGTATGGATATGATATGACGTATGTATAATATGTATAAGTAGAACTACATGTACCAACCCGTAGCTTTGAAAGACGAGAAAAAAGTCCTTACAATAAATAAAAAAAAATTAAAAATAGTCTATACTTTTATAAAAAAAAAAAAAAACACTAACCTGGAGGAAACTTCTTAGGCTTGATTGTAGAGTTGATGATGTACCCCAGAAAAAATATTAATACCAACGCTGCGAGAATCGAAATCATCTTTATGCTGACCAAATGTTCTTAACTTTGCATATAGACAGTCCACACATCAGCACACCACCTTACGAATACTACACACAAGTCACGATCCAAAACACTCCTTATAAATAGTCAAAATAAATCATCAAGCTGAATAAATACAGTTTATTTAAATGTTAACAATAGAAAACTTCCGAAAATTCACACAGTTATCAAATATGAGACAAGTGACTATAAAATCATTGAGAAAAATTAGGTTGTATAAAGAACATTATAAGGAATTTCTAAAAACATTTATGAAATTATGCAAATTTTGTTAAAAATATCCTTCTTACGATTAGGTTACACTGATCGATTTTTTACGTCTGTTCACAGCGGATTTATAAAAGCGTTTGCGTGTGTCGAACCATGTAGGTAAAGGAAATTGACGGTTTATTCAGCATAGCTACAGAACATGTTAACGCGCACACTAGAGGCAGGAGGCAACTTCGACTGGTTCTTCGTGGAAATAAATGAATCGGATCATCAATGGACGATCATTTAAACTGAGCAACCGAACAGTATGACTTACGACTAAGATTCTTCGGTCTATTTTAGGACAGCATAAATACTTGGCATCGTATTGTTGTTAATGACATATTATGACATAACACCTACGTATACATATACCTACAAATAGCTCAACGTGATTGGAGACGGTATTCTTGTAATGTAAAACAAGTGTGAAATGTAAGAATACACGTAGAGTAGAATACGAGTAGAGTTTAAAAGTACTTAGTTTATTTAAGGATACCATACCAACACGCTAACACCTAAATTGCCGAATTAATTATCATGGAAACTATGTGTCCATGATAATTAAACGATATAAACGTTTAAATCGCGGAATTATTTTTTAATTACGTTATATATTATTATTTCAATTATTTATTTTTATGATACTAATTCTGCGTTTGTAGCTTTGAGTAGGCAGGTAGCTTTACCGATTTATAATAATTATTAAGGTATACCTATTTAGGTTTAAATTTTGTAATAGGATGATAATCAATACTTTAAAACAAGGGTGTTTTCGCGAAATATTGCATGTAAACAAAAATCGATGTCCTGTAACTTTAAAATACATAATAACGTATCGCCACGCCTTTCCCCCGAGGGGGAAGGCAGAGGTGTAATACAACACCCACACTTCGCCGGACGATATTCAGTTTCAAATGTGACAGGGGGCGAGCCTGCCGCCATACACCGGGCTCCAGTCATGTAGCAGATGACATACAATACGCATAGATGATCACACAATGAACAAATTGGTGCGTGCCGTCGGCTGGGTTCGAACCCGCTCCGCTCTGGCTTGAGAGGCGGACCTTCTCCCAACTAGGCTGCCATCGCTAGATATTTTACAACTGGATAAGTTACTTTAAAGCTTTGGTTATCGTGAAAAGCATTACCAAAGCGTACACAGCCATGAAGTCTTTGGTAAACCAAAGATTTTACTGCTGGTTACGGTACCTATAGTTTAAGTTCAAAATACAATATTAATTTATTTGACCACAAATAGGTACACCTACTGATATTATCTAGTAGGTAAATATAACATTGTTATTACTTTAGTTAAAAGCTTATTTATTTCGTCCTATTTTTAATACGAAACTAAATTATCACACGTTTTCCTAAATCCACTGCTACTTCAGCAACTTTCATGGTCTTTAATTTAGTATTCCTATACCTACTTAGTTCGAATCAAGGGAAGGACGTTTTCTGTTCCATCTCCTTAACTGAGGAGTATACTTTTATTAGATAATAGGTACCTATGTACTGGTTTTATTCGTATTCATACATTCATTCACGGCGCCAAGCAAATACCTACGTAAAGCGTGATGCGCAGCGGCGGCGTAATAAAATTATATTATGTATATGTACCTACGTAAGTTTGGCGCCAACTCAAAATTACTGAGGCATACTTACATTAGTTCAAGAACTTAGTTACTAGGGTTAAATAAATTACTTTTTTGCTTTTTAGTTTATTTAGCAGTTTGATTTTTTGTTAAAAAAGTTTAATTTTAATCGCTTTTGCTTCTAAAGAAGGTTATTTATTTTGCTTAGACAACATTATTTGTCTAAGATATTTTACTTTTTCGTATTTTATGTAATTTTCTTTAATAAATGTACGTGTAAAAGAACTGTTGATGTTCAGATTGAATTTATTGTTTGATGAACAGATTTGTAAGTATGGTCTTATCACCGATAATACACTAAGGGGTTCGTGAAAGGTACCATTCACCATGCAGTACTGCTTGCAGGATGGTGTGTGAGCTACATCCTGCATGCAGAAGTGCAGAGCAGGATGGTGAATGGTAGCATTGCGGGGTGTTATTAAAAAAAAAAGTGCGTTCGATTTTGGGATTTTTCCTAAGTTATCCTGGAAGGATTTTGGTTGTTTTTTGACGTGCCCAAGTGTCCAAAGTTTAGAATGAAGACATTGAAAAAAAAAACAATGCATTCGGAAATGTCAATTTTTGTTATCCACCATACCATGGATGGAAGTGAATGGATGGAAGTGAATTTATTATGTTACTTACCAAATAAATTGCTTATTTGCCGATGTTGGGAAAAGAATTTAATTAACAATAAACATATTTTAGACTGTTATATTATAGAGATGTAATTATAGAAATGTTTCCCAGACACACAGCGTGTGTCGTGAGTAACGCGAACGAAGTCGCGGGTAACAAACTAGTTTAAAAAAAGAAATTCATCCTTACGTGTGCAATATTCCCCGAAAACACCCACAACAGTGTCAGCGCCAGGAAGTGTTCATGTTCCTTGTTGTGTCTCTCGCATTTATATTCTCTTTGGTGTCCATCATGATCCACAAAAACAAAGTCTAGCATTCCGGGAGCAAACACGTAATGAAGTCACTCGTCATCGTCATCAGTCTCTTTCGAACTACATATGTGGAAGTGTCCCGAATTTATTATTATTATTATTATTATTATTATTATTATTATTATTATATTTGTAAATTACTTATTTCGGTCTCGCTTAGACATCGATTGACGTCACTACGTGTTGCCTACTTGGCCGGAATGCTATACCTGGCGGAGTATATTATACCATGATGTCCATCTTGTGTCATATTGACGTGACACAGCTATTGAAATTACAACGATTTGATTAAATAACGTGGCTACAAGTCAATATGTTAGGAAAGTATTCTTTAAAGCTATTACTACGTTTAAAATCATTGCCAAAAGTGCGAGACCTATCAACTCATTCTCAACTATGCGCCCACAAGTGGTTTCCAGATGCAGAATATATGAAACAATTTAATTCGTCAGTGATGTATCCTACTTCCGCCACTGACCAGTACTATAAAATGATATATAACTCTAAGTTACCCCCCGTCGAACGAAAGCTGAAAAACATGTGGATCAACTTCGGGCCGCAGCACCCCGCCGCGCACGGCGTGCTGCGGCTCATTCTGGAGCTGGACGGCGAGACCGTGGTCCGCGCCGACCCGCACATCGGCTTCTTGCACCGAGCCACAGAGAAACTCATGGAACACAAGCACTATAACCAGAGCTTGCCGTACATGGATCGCATGGATTACGTTTCCACAATCTCCAACGAAACAGGGTTCGCTCTTGCTGTCGAGAAATTACTGAACATTGAAGCGCCGCCTAGAGCCAAAGCCATACGAGTGATGTGCAGCGAGCTATGCCGCATCGCGAACCACATGCTCAACGTCTCGGGGACTATACTCGACGCTGGAGGTATTACTCCATTTTTTTGGATGTGCGAAGAGCGTGAGAAAATTTACGAATTATTTGAACGATTGTGCGGAGCCCGCGTACATTGCGCCTACGTGAAAGTCGGTGGAGTTTCGCAAGATTTACCCATCGGTTTTTTAGATGACGTTTATGAGTTTTGTGCAAAGTTGGGAGAGCGCTACGACGAGACCGAAGATGTCGCAACTGGAAACCGACTGTACTACGCGAGAACAGCGGGTATCGGGTGGATATCCGCACATGACGCTATAAGTATGGGATTTACAGGGCCTATGTTGCGCTGCACCGGTGTTAAATGGGATCTGAGGGTCGCTTTTCCTTACGACGATTATGACTTGTACGATTTCGATTGCGTCGTCGGTACCTTCGGCGATAGCTACGACCGTCACTTATTGCGCATGGACGAGATGCGTCAGTCGTTGAGGATCATCAATCAAGTTATCGATACGATTCCAGCAGGGGAGATTAAAACGGACGATTCTAAAGTCTGCCTCCCGTCCCGAATAGAAATGAAAACATCGATGGAAGCTCTTATCCATCATTTCAAATTATGCACAGAAGGATATGCTGTGCCTCCCGGCGCCACTTATACAGCGGTGGAAGCTCCTAAGGGTGAGCTAGGAATTTACATGGTAGCTGATGGTACATCGAAACCGTACCGAGTGCATCTTCGAGCTTGTTCTATGCCTCATCTCATGGGGCTGTCTGTTTTGGGAAAAGGGTTAATGTTGGCTGATATAGCGATTCTCATTGCTACTATTGATGTTGTTTTTGGCGATATTGATCGTTAGAATATATTATTGGGTATCTATACCAAGGTGCCTACTAATAAATACTTAGTACCTATTTTGCCTTTGTTTGTACCTACTAACTTAAATAAATTATGTTGATACCCTTTAAGATTTATTTACTCAAGTT
The DNA here is from genome assembly GCA_911728515.1 of Peribatodes rhomboidaria. Lineage (NCBI taxonomy): Eukaryota > Metazoa > Arthropoda > Insecta > Lepidoptera > Geometridae > Peribatodes > Peribatodes rhomboidaria. The sequence goes on from OU452166.1 coordinate 1,775,734, forward strand.
TCTCTTCCAACCGTAATTCTAATCACAAAATGTTAATGACTGAACTAAATGCCTATACTTATACCTATATAAGCCCTGCGCCTCAATGGGATGGGTGTATGGAAGGATTACACGTCGCAGCTGAGTCCTCTCATAATACTTGTTATAGTGACAAAGGTGAAGGTGCTATTAATAAAAACCAGGCGTTAGGTAATACTAACAAGAATCTTTCAAACTTACACGACACCACTGCTCACTTCGCGCGGTGTCTCGCCACACCGCTCTTCGCTTGCTACGTAATCTAGAAAACGATCCCACCACGTCGATCTTAGGGAGGCTACTCAGAAATACCTATACTTACGAAATAGCTGGAGGTACTTACTAAGGGGCCCAAATGTACTGCCGAATAAATGTAAATTTTCTCATTGTAGTTTTTGTTGTGCAATAAAGTGATATTGTTTTGTAAGTTTTATTGCTCTTATCCTCGCACACATTGACGCAAAAAAACTACGCTACTCGCTTGGTCATTCTTACCTCGACATTATCTGCATTGGTCTAAGATATAAATTTCGTGCAAGTATTTAAATATGCATAGTGCTTTATAAAAGTGTAGCTAGGACTACATTTTGAGGTTCTTTTTAAAAACTGTGCAGTTTTTTTACAAGTCAATTTTGAAAAACCCGTAACATTAAACTCTTACGAATATGTGCAGTTTTAAAATATTGAATCTAATATGGTTGTACCTATATTGGAACGGAAATGGCTAACGCAGAGTTTAGGAATTAATAATAGTTTTCGTGCAATTGTAAATGTTTTTCATGGCAACATTACCACACACACACATTGAAAGAGAAGTGGCTTCAGCGAGAAATGACGCAGTGTTCCATTTTTTCCTCTAGGTTTATCTGAGGTTAGAACTAATAGATACCGGATTAGACCGGATATATTGCAATTTCTAGTTTTATTTGAAACTAACTAATAACTTTTTATTTGAAACTTGAATAAATTACATATAACTGCATTAAGTATAGCAGCTACCAATACTTTTTTCGGGTTTTAAAATAAAAAAAATGATATTATATTATACAAATTAGTTTTATGTATTTACTGTATTATACTCTAAATAACAATTCATTAGTTACTACTACAAAGATATGCGAAGTGGACATGAACATCTATATTACAATAGAATAGATACAACATTGGCCAACTTTAAATTCCAGAGCCTGCTGGCTTGTCTGAGTCCATTAATAGACTTGTAAAGACAAACATAGGCCAGCTAACAAGAAAAAAAAAAAGATATCGAAATTCTTTTTTATTCTTGTTACCGCCCCATATTTATCATCTGTCAATATCCCCCTGCAGAAAAGCAGATACAGCATTAAATCCCAGAGCTGCTTGCTTGCCTGAGTCCATAAATAGACTTGTGAAGTTGGACATGGAGCAGGCTGCAAAAAATAAACTGAATTAGAACTATGTAACACATAATCCAGCTAGTTTTCTGTGGGCCACTCCATGTATAATCTTCGCTCTTCCTGTCAATATTCACTGCAGGAAAGCAGATGCTGCATCCACTTAATCAATTCCCATAAATATATTTGTGAAGTTGGACATCGAGCAGGCTGCAAAAAATTAAACCAAATTAAAATACAAGAAAGCAAATACAGAATCCATTTGATCAATTTCCACATTATATTTTACTGCCAGTGCTAGTAGGTATCTTATAGATGTATAATCTAAGTGTGAGCATTCCAATCCAAGCCAACTATTTACTTTGATAATAAAAACAAATCCTATCCTATTGTGATTAATTTTAAAACTATGTAGCACTTACTGCAAATTCTAGTTCAGTGATGGGCTGCACCATTCGGCGGTGACTGTGATAAAGTAGTGGTGATATTGCACCAGATGCAGCACTAACTGAGGGCAGAGAGGGTGAAGCTGCAATATCTTGCAAGGCTCATGCTCTATTTCTAAACTGAATAGAAAAAAAAAGTTTTATCTATGTACTTATCTATGTTTTATTGCCCATTCTTATCCGGTAGTTGCCCCACTGGTTTTTGGCAGCGGCGCCACTGGCGCTTTATGCCGCTATATGTTCCCGTGGTCTTAGTACCGATAGTATCCGTCGCGAGCGCTGGCATTTATATCTACCAGTGGTGCAACTACCAGTTATAAATGCACAATAATTTATTACATGATTTTATTAAAAACATAAATATTGTCTTAAAGAGACTGTGTTGAGGATCTGTTGATTATGAATGTGGGTGCAGCAGTTGCTTCAGCCCAGTAGCCTTTACTCAAACTAGCATCAAAAATAATTTATCTTGCATGTCTACTATAGTCCTGTTCATTCGTTCAAAAAGGTAATTTTATTGCGGTGTGTGAATGGGGCTGTCTGATCGACTATTCCACAATCTTTAAAATATTTCTCGAAATATGCATTACAATACCAGTGCCTCTAAAACACATCTAGGTATAACACATTTAATTTTATAACTCAGTTTATTTTCTACTTTCTGTTTGAAATCAATAAATATCTCTGTTAAATCTAATTTATTTTTAAGTAGATGAATACTTTTATTGTGAATCGTCCATAACATATAGTCACGCCTTTCCCCCGAAAGAACTGGAAGAGGTGTATAGCACCCACACTTCGACGGACGATAATCAGTTTCAAATGTGACAGGGGCGTGCCTGTCGCCATACATTGATTAAATCGTCAATGAATATCTTAAAATAGTTCTTACGAATTACCTAGTTCACCGGAACCAGTAGGCCGATTTTTGCTCTCGCTTTTGTCTTTCGCGGAATCTACGACGGTGCCGGTCGGGCTTGAAACACTGCACTACTGATGAAGCTAAAAACTCTACTCCAAATGTCTTACTTGCAAATTTCCAAGTCGTGTAATTGGATCGGCCGATCAGTTTTTCTGTTTACACGTCGAATTTTGTGCAGTAGTCGTCATTTTCTGCAGTCCGATGAAAAATAGCACAAAGAAAATTTACAATAAGAGAACACCTAGAATCTACTGGCTGTGTTCAATCAATAAAATTCTGCCAAAGACAATTTAAATTTAAATAGTACGGTGGAAATTCGGCTGTACATACCTATTTGTTTTTTTTTTTTTTTTTATACCTATTTTCAATGCTCATTTTCACCACATTTTCACGTATCTACAGATCAAAAAATTAAAACAAAAACTGTAAAGAACAATATTGCCATACCTAAAAAAATAAAGACCTAACAAACCTAAGACTGCGACTGGACTGAGTCTGTTTATTACAACCGACTGTTGTCAGTTTTTTCTCTTTTCCTGAGTTTTCGGAGGAGTTAGGTACTCAATGTCAATCAATCACTTGAGCTAGAATATTTATTTTAATATTTAGAAGGTTTCCCTAGTATTCTTTTCATTTTGTAAATGGTATCTTATTTTAGTTCTGTCGGTCGTCTCTGTCAAGCCCAAACGAGTTTGTGGTTTAGTTCAACAAGGACAACGCTAACCCAAGGGGGCAGAAGGCAATTTAAAAAAAAGTAGCAGCAAAATATTGCATTTCTTGGTTTAACTCAAGCTCTAATGCTTCATGAATTATAAGTTTCGGTTATAGATTCCCAGCAACTTTATTCAGAATTCTCCTATAAAAAGGTCAGTGTTAACTATTTACTTTCCCAATTATTTTCCTGTGCAGCATGTAATATTATATTTTCATAGAAAAGTTTTTTTTTTACTTTCTTTGTTTTATTTCGTTTCGTTTGTTGGGAAATTTTGTAACGCGGAGGTTCTCAAACTATAGACCACTTTGGGGATATAGAGTTGATATAGACCGCTTTGGGAGTCACAGGTGTAAAGCATAATTACATTCTGATTTAAATACTTACTGGATTAAGACTTAAATTAACTTTTTGGTACAATATACTAATGGAACTGGTAATAGGCAATTAGTTCATATTTTTATTTATTGCAGCATCCAAGATGTCCACTAAGACATATGGAAAATTTGGCGCCCTAGTCGGTGCCATTGATGAGGGCACTTCAAGTGCACGATTTATAATTTTTAAAGCTGAATCATCTGATGTTGGTAAGTACACTAACCAAAGCAAGCATGGTAAACCATTGAGAAATCTAAATGAATCTACCTACTTACTGCCAAGTTGAATATTTTTCCACATTCTTGGTAGGTAGGTAAGGACATGCTATTTATGGTTTTGATGTGTATCTACCTAATTTTCTTTCTGTTAGTTGCCATGCACCAGAAGGAGCTTGAACAGAAATGCCCTCAGGAAGGTTGGGTAGAGCAAGACCCTTTCGCCATTTTAGACGCAGTTAAAACTTGTATTAGTGTTGCTTTGGAAAAGTTAGTGGAATTAGGTGGGACACCCAAGGTTTGTAGCCACTTTTTAGTACTAAGAATAGTAATAACCAAGTTTATAGTTTTTCAATGCCTACTTACCTACTCACAGTCTTGTGTAGCTCTTAGTCTTAGTCTTATGTAAATATGTAGCTCTTTTCCCCATGGCTTCACCCACATTTCACAGCCCATGTCACTCAGAGATAATGTGGCTTTCTCATTGTAAAAGAGTTCTAAAATAGAGACTGTAGTTTTTACCCGAGGACACAAGTAAGAGGGTTATGTTTTTCAAGTGTATGTATGTAGGTATCTATTTGGCACACACTACAGCCTAAACAGCTTGATGGATTTCAGCAAGTAAAGTGCCATTTGAATCTTCTTGATAGTGGAAGTGACATGGGATACAACATTTTTCAGTCGGGTATTTGTGTTTCTTTTAATAATGTTACTTTTTGATGAATAGATATTCATCACAAACATACAAATAAACAAATCTTTCTTCCTTAAAATATTAGTGTAGATAAAAAATGTCATTTAATTTAAATTCAAAAATAAATTATGCAGTAACTAATCATTTAACTCCAATGCAGTGTTTATAAGACTTTTTATTGCTTTTAAATCCTTTTGGATTTAAAAGCAATTCAAAATCAGATGTTTTGGATTATTATTGTTGTTTAGAGTTGGCATTTCTGTAAAAACTTTCCCTCGGTTTTCTTGTTAAGGTATCTCACTTCTATAATATTATTACTCCTTTAATTTTTTCCATTCCAAAACAACTTAATTAAATGATCATAACATTTTTTGTTCCATATTGGAGTACTCTATATTTGCCATCACTCTTTCAAATCACAAGATTCTTGCGGTCTGCTTGTTGTCACACCCTGTTTAGTGGTACTGCTCTCAATTTACAGGACATAATTGCTGTGGGTGTGACAAACCAACGGGAAACCACACTAGTTTGGGACCGCAGTACTGGGAAGCCTCTGCACAATGCTATAGTGTGGCTTGACATGAGAACTTCTTCCACCATTGATAAACTGCTGGACACAGTTCCTAATAAGACACGAAACCAGAATTACCTGAAGGTATGTATTATAAAAAACAGTAACCCTCCAGTAACCATGTAGAAAGGTCCGCCGGGCAAGTGTTATACTGGTAGACCTTGATGATGATGATGATGATATCTATAGAATAAATCACAGGTCCACAATGGATTCAAATGGATCAGGACAAGGTGGTGGACAGAACAGTATAAATTGAATTTTCTCGGAATAGTAATTCAGTGTATTTTCTTTTTACACGACTGCCAGGAAGGGTTGTTTTCCACGCATATCTTCTTATGTCTGTAAATTTCTTTAGATATGGGGGTAATATCTTCTAAATGCAAATATAATGACGATGGCCTATATAGTTAGGAAAGCTCGCCTCTCAAGTCAGAGGGAGTGGAATCAATCCCAGCCGATAACACACATGAATTTGTACATTGTGTGATTGTCAGCGATTGTCACTGGTCCTCGCGTGAACCACTCGCGAGGGGCGGGTGGTCACCGAGTGGGCCACTTGCCTTCCGCGCGTTGATAGCTTACGCCGAGGCGATCCGGAGATGACGTAAGGTTATCACTTGTTAGAGCCACCCGGGACCCACCCCGCACCGCCTCGCTTTGTGCGGTTAGGTATTTCTTTATATGAACTTGTATGGATATGCGCTCACTACATTAACTCCGGATATCCTCGCCGTAAGCTGTCAACGAACGGACGGCGTGTAGCCCACCCGATAACCACCCGCCGCCCGCGAGTGTCCAACTCGTTGACCACCTGTTCACCCATTGACCACTAGTCAAGGCAGTCCCGAGTCGCTCCAATAAGTGATAACCTGTAGTGAGCGCATCATCATCAACTATGTTGATGAAGAAAATCCGCTATAGCCACATGTTCACCACGCTTGACCTACCTACACGCCTACCCAATGGGGTAGGCTGAAAACCAGCTCTGCGTGGACCTCGTCTACTCAGAACAGTGCTGAGCCTACTCCAATTGCCAAAACAATTTATTTAAATTTTAAAATTATATTCAGTTTAGGTGTAATGATATATGTAAGTACTTTTCTTTAATGTGTCATTAACTCATAGGTTTTGGCAATAAATACATTTTTATTTATTTATTTAAGTTCATTATAAAGAATACCTGACCGCACGAGGCGAGGCAGAGCATGTCGCGTCCCGGGTGACTCAGGCGGGTGAGGCGCAGCTTGTATTCATACTAATATACGAAAGTAACTCTGTCTATCTGTTTGTAGGCTTTTCACGGCTAAACGGCTGAACAGATCTTGATGAAATTTGATAATCAGTAACAGTATTTCACGAGGAAGGTTTTTGGACACTATATTCTGATTAAACGCGAACGAAGTCGCGGGTAACAGCTAGAGTAGGTAAATAAATAATTCGTGTTTTTTCATTCTTTACAGCCATTGTGTGGTTTGCCCCTGTCACCATACTTTAGTGCAACAAAGTTGAGGTGGCTCTGCGATAATGTGGACTCAGTGAAGCGTGCGATGAAACAAGGGACCTGCTGCTTTGGCACTGTTGATACATGGATCATATGGAATTTAACAGGTTAGATATCCTACTCATAATATTATGAACTCGATGCGCCCCGTGGTGTCACCCGCGGTTAAAATGTTGCCAATGTGGCAATTGTTGTCAATCCAGGCTATAAGTACTTCCATACCAAATTCCACCAAAATCCGTCCATTCGTTTGAGCGTGAAGAAGCAACACACAATCACGCACAATTTTTCGCATAATAGAATATGGAGGTTGAGGAGGTCTGTGTGGTTGTTTATTACTTGTTCACTCTCAAACGGTCAGACAGCTTAATTTTAACGGCGGGTAACGGGTTACTAGTGTGTAGTATATAGCATAGTATAGAAATACCTATATTCTGAAGGTGGCAAAAAGTAAGTGGATAAGACTGGTTTAAAAGGAGACCTATACTCAGCTTAGAGTGGAAAATTGTTTGTAACTATAGGAATAGGTACCATCCTTATCCTTACTAATTATAAAATCGAAAGCAACTCTGTCTGTCTGTCTGTTTGTAGGCTTTTCACGGCTAAACAGCTGAACGTATCTTGATGAAATTTGATAAATATGTAGTAGCAGTATGTCACAAGGAAGGTTTTTGGATACTTTTTTCTGAATAAATAAATCTTAATATAATAAATAAATAAAATAACGCGCCGCTTCCCAAATGCTTCAGACAACATTACAGAATAGTACGTAGTTGGTACCAAAATTACAACTGACAACTAAAACTAAAACTCCGATCAAAACCAGCCAGTATTTTTTTTAATGTTGGACTCTGATCTCTTTAGTGACGGATTATTATTCTTACTGGTAGTTTAAAAAAAAAATAGTTATAGTGTACCACGAAGAGGGTTTTTGGATAGTATTTTCTGAATAAACGCGAACGAAGTTGCGGGCAACAGCTAGTATATTATAAGGACAATTTATCTAAGATTGTAATAATGTCATATTATTTACTCCAATGCCATTATCATTATTGGCCTAGTCACATCTACAAGAGAAGATTATTATCTAGCGTCTGAAGGACTCAAAATGTCGACATTATTACATGTAGTATACTAGCTATTAACCGAGACTTAGTTCGCGTTTATTCAGAAAATAATATTCAAAAACCTTCCTCGTGAAATACTGTACCTAATTATCAAATATCATTTAGATCTGTTCAGCCGTTTAGCAGAGAAAGCCTAAAAACAGACAGACAAAGTTCAGAGTTTTATAGTATTAGTACGGATTGTTATGAGTTAACATCACAGCTTCTATTTAATAAGTGATTAGGCTATTATACAAAACAACACAACTGTTAGAGTATGTTGTGAGTAATTAAACCAATGCTCCAATTTTTCTCTGATATTCCTGGCAAGTGTTGCTCGTCAAATTCCAACTTATGACTAACAACATTAGCAACAACATGCGATGTTGTTGTCACATTATGCCCTAACGTATGATGAAATCGAAGGAACAGGAACAGGACTTTGAAGCACTGTCCATTAGGGTGGTCCAAAAAATTTAGAGAAATGCTCGGAGAAGTACCAAAGATGGCGGTGAAATGCTTTCAGGGCGCTGGTGTTCTTCGTCTAATTTGGCTAGTTTTTTATCTGTGTTACGAACTTTGTATCGTTCAAAGTTTTTTCAGCCAGCGTGGCTTCATTCCAATATCGTCCGTAAATAAGACTAACAAACAGTGATAATTCTGTAACAGATCGCTTTTCTGATCGGATTATCTTGTTTGCTCTGTTTTATCTATATTTATCTTATATTTCTTATACTCTAATGTTACTAACGGATACTTAATTAAATCGATATGTAATAAGTGGTTATACTACCCACACGAAGCAATTTGAGGTAGCCAATGTATTAACAAATTTACCTAACATGTGTATTACACCTACCTAAGCTTCTTTTTTTTTTTGTTTTAAATTTATTACTTACTTTCATTACTTACTACATTACAATTCCTGCTTACTGACATTCCAAGCTAGGAATGGCTTGTGGTAATCATCTTCGACCACACTGCCACATGACATCAAGTGAGCCATACTCAAACATCTAGCCTGTTAATTAAATAAAAAAATTACTCAATTTTAAAGTTTTCAGTTCAGCATAGTTAAGATAAGACTTTGGTTTGAGTTATCAGCTATCTTATCACTCGCTTAAACATACTTGACACTAAGTGATAAATCTAATGATTATGACTATTCACCCAAGGAGTTTAATCTCTATTTATTAGTTTCTTAACATACTTGCTGTAGATAAGGAGTTTACTTACCTATTTGTGTAGGTCTAGTTATTTCCATGCTGTGCCCGCTCCGCCCGTTCTGGTGATCTGTCCGCTATCAAAATTCACAGGATCACCCGCTGGGTTAACCTAAAGATTGCTTGAAAATTTCACCAAAATCGCCGGAGACTCTGTTCTGCAGGGCTATTCACAATTATTCAGAAACGGTTCCGTTCGGATTCTAAAAAAATTTAACTCTAATTATTCGAATCTCAGTCCGTATTCGTAAGTTTTAAGCGTCATTCATTCTTCCGATCGGATTTATACTCAATTCCCTATTCCAAAATTCATAAAAGAAGACTGAGATTTGATCCGATCGGAAACGTTTCCGAATGATAGTGAATAGCGCTGCTGGAGTCCATAGGGAAGGGAGTCAACAGGGTCAACCGACCCGCCCCGCCCTAATATCTAGGTCAATTCTTAAAAACTGTTTTTTTGTTTACCTTCCATTACCAAGTCCCTGGTTATAATCCTGGACCCAGAACTGCCACCACAGAGCTGATGATATAATATATAATCTATGACATGATGAAATAATATATGATATATAATGATGATAATCTGCCTTGTGATCGCTTTTTAGCTTTATGATACACGTGTTTATTTAAAATTATTGTGTGATATTGTCGTTCGTTTGTCCTTGTCTCACCGTCAGACATTAACAAGGTCAAACAAGACAAGGAAAGAAAATAACTATAATTAGGTACCTACATTATATTGTTTGCTATTATTGTTTTTGAACCTTTTCCTGTATGAAAGTCAAGGTTAGCTTCTAACTCTTAAAGACGGTTTATCTGTTTATCTTCTGATGAGCAGGCAACTCTAAGTTTAAAAGATAACTCGAGTTTCTGGAAGTGGCCCTTAGAGTGTCATATACTTATAAACATTTTGAATCTGAGTTAACTAACCTTGCTTTTAAGAAATTAACTCCGTGTCGTCTGCAAGTGGGCCTTATGAAAACTTGCACTGAATTGAAAAAATTGCCTAAGTCCTTAATTGCTTGTATAGCTAGTTTAATCTACACATAGCGAACTATTCGCTCATCGGACATATAAAATTAAGGGCTAGCTCAAGCTAGCTAGGAGTAGTTTACCTACGTAGCGAACTATTCGCTTATCGGAAACATAAAATTAAGAGCTAGCTAGGAGTAGTTTACCTACCTAGCGACCTATTCGCGTATCGAACACGTAAAATTAAGAGCTAGCTCGAGCTAGCTAGGAGTAGTTTAAACTAGCAAGAATTTAGGCAATTCTTATATTTAGTGCAAGTATCATTAGTGTAATAACAAACAAGTTAATTTAAAAACCGGTTTGGAAACTGTTTCCCAGGTGGACCGAACGGCGGGAAACATGTGACAGACGTGACGAACGCTTCGAGAACAATGCTCATGAATATTGAGAGCTTGAACTGGGACTCGCTTCTTCTCAAGTTTTTTGAAGTGCCCGAAGTTGTACTTCCTGAAATAAGATCTAGCTCTGAGGTATGATATGTGAAATATGGCTTACTAGCTGCGCCCCGCGGTGTCACCTACTCGCGGCAAAAGTTGCATATGTGTTATTCCACGGAATTTGCTTACTGATTGACGATGCCAATGACATACATAAGTCTTTTTAGTAGTTTTAATACAATATTTTAGAGAAATCTTGATTTTACTGCGCAAAAGAACGCTTCGTAACTACTGCGAAAGGTTACGTTAAAAAAACGCGGAGGGGCGTTCGCCAAAAATATTCGCGAATGTCACGCTATAAGCTACCTCCATAACAGACCCTGGGAAGTATACTATTTGAAGCAAAAAAAAACCTTAAAAAAACTTGGCACAATAAAAAATAAATATCAAATCGGTTCAGGCGTCTTCGAGTTCGAGTAATCGGTGAACTATTAAACATGCTTAAAAAAGTTTTCAAAGAATTGAGAACCTCTGCCCCGTTTTTTGAAGTTTGAAGCTTGTGAACCCCAAACTCGGGTTAGCCGGTATTTTATGGTTAGCCCCTTAGAAATAAACGTTATATAGCCTCGAAACAGTTTTAATCTTTTGTCTTTTTCGAAACACTAACTATTCCAAGGCTAAACAAAGTTGCCTGATATGCTAATGCTAAAATATTAATGGTCAACTGGGGCAAAAGCATCTATGGGGCAATTGCGTCTTTCGAGAATTACTGACAACCCCTTCACAAGTTAGGCGACTGACGCCATCTTATACAGAGTATTGCAACTAAAGATAGAAAAAAGATGAATATGACCCCAGTTATGGATAATTAGTGAAGGGTTTGCCAGTAATTCTCGAAACACGCAACTGCCCCACAAACGCATTTGCCCCAGTTGATCCTAAACGCTTGTTTTAGATATACGGTTACATACCGGAAGGTCCACTGGCCGGTGTACCCATATCCGGTTGTCTGGGCGACCAGCAAGCGGCTCTAGTCGGTCAAATGTGCCTACAGAAGGGACAAGCGAAAGCCACGTACGGGACGGGCTGCTTTGTGCTCTATAACACGGGAGACGTCCGCGTCTACTCGAGCCGCGGTCTACTTACCACCGTCGCTTACCAGTTTGGGAGGCACAACCCACCAGCCTATGCTTTAGAGGGATCGGTGAGTGTTCACGTTGTCATATATACTAGCTGTTACCCGCGACTTCGTTCGCGTTTGTTAAAAAAAAAACATCCAAAAAAGTTCCTCGTGAAATACTGCAACTAATTATCAAGTTTGTTTAAGATCCGTTCAGCCGTTTAGCCATGTAAAGCATGCAAACAGACAGACAGTCACTGTCGGTTTAATAATTTTTTTTGGCATGCGTTTACTGTCACGTAAGTTGCGGGTCAAACCACGGTGTGTCGCTAGTGTACGAACTACACATTTTGAAAAAAAAAAAAAAAATTGCCGAAATAAAAACAAGAAGTATGTAGGTACAATAGGACAGATAATTACGGTGACAAAGGAGATAAGCTCAGCACTGAGCTGAGTAAACTACATATATTAGTATTCTAAAGTTTAAAAAATATTGTATCGCAGGTAGCCGTGGCGGGAGCGGCGCTGGGCTGGTTGAGAGACAACATTGGCCTTCTAGAAAACGCAAAGGACTCTGAACGTTTGGCCGAGCAGGCTACTGAGGACGGGAGCGTGGTGTTCGTGCCAGCCTTCAGCGGACTATACGCTCCTTATTGGAGGCAGGACGCTAGAGGGTAAGCAAATGAGTGCTAACTAGCGTACTTTTCAGCTTATTTAAGGTTATATCAGACGCTTCGTTTCTTCGTTCATTTTTGTCTTTAATTCGAAGTGAAACTTCTGCATCCATGATCAGAATCATTCGGAAACGTTTCCGTTCGGATTCCAAGAATTTTAAACTCAATTTATTCGAATCTTAGTCCGCATTTGGTAACCGACTACCAAAAAGGAAGAGGTTCTATGTTCGTTTCTATGTATTTTTTTGGATGTTCATCGATATTTTTAAAAGTGACTTATTCTTCGGATCGGCTTATACTCGATTACCTATTGCTAAATTTATAAAAGTAGACTGAAATTCGAACAATTTGAGTTTAAAGTTTTTGTAATCCGATCGTAAACCGAATGATTGTGAATATGGGTGCTGAACACGAAATGAAAGAAAAGTACGGAATTAATGAATCTTTCAACGATGTTAGGTTAGGTTAGGAGTGAAAGATGCATTCGCATCTTTCACTCGCGCCATAGATTAGATATTCGTTACTACGCTCGCGCTCCAAATGATCGAAACATGAAAAGTCTGAACGTTTGGCGCACAACATCGTTGGCGCCATGTTGAAAGAATAACGAATAGAACAAGTGAACGTTCACTTGTTGTAGTGAACATTCACTTGTTCTGACTTAGAAAAATCATAGAAATGAACATTCAGTTCTAGACATGACATAGACACATGTCATTTCTAGATATGACATAGAGACTTATAAAAATCATAGAAATGAACATAATAAATATACACATAATTTCTATGATTTTTCTAAGATTCTGTCATTCCAGCTCAGCCGTGTGAACTGAAATAAAAGAAAAATTCACTCTGGTGAACCGTCTGATATCCCCTAAAGGGCCACTTGTAGAAGCTCGGGTCATCTTCTCAATTCGGGGGTTTTTAACAGAATATTAAATTTAATAAAGTGACTCATTATAACTCTAGTTAATTTAAAACGTTTTAGGGTCATGACGACGACAGGGACGCTCAGTCATGAATCTCAATTTAAATCTAGTTTTACCAAACTTTAAAATAAAATGCAACATCGTACCTTGCATCTGCGACTCCTAAGCTACAATCCGCATGCCACAATTATCAATAAAAACGGCAAAAATCAAATTGTTAGTATGGGATTAGATTCCCCTTAAATATTTATTTTATTATGTTTTTTAGTATTTGTTGTTATTACGGCAACAGGAATACGCATCGTGTGTGACTTTCAACATTTTTTGAAAATTGAAAATTTCAGCTATCTAACTATCACGGTTCATGAGATACAGCCTGGTGAGACGGACACACAGACGGACGGACAGCGGATTCTTAGTAATAGGGTCCCGTTTTACCCTTTGGGTACGGAACCCTAAAAAGGAAGACGTCTTATGTTCATCTGTGTGTTTTTAATGTTTGCAGTGTAATTTGCGGGATCACAGAGGACACGCAGTCTAACCACATCGTGAAAGCTGCTCTGGAGGCCGTTTGTTATCAGGTCAGGGACATCCTGGACGCTATGAACGAGGACTGCGGAATACCTCTGCAGTTGCTTAAGGTGATATTAAACAATAATTTAAATACCAATTCATGAAATAGTTTAATGCTTAGGAACAACGAGTACCTACATGGAAGCCAGGCTATAAACATACCTGACTCGACTCTACCTGTCACTTCTTTAAGCACATATTCTTGTCCTGGAAAGAGACGAGTGCATCAATATCGGTTTTGTTTGTGTTGCTTGTACCAGGGCAGACGTGAAACTTGGTTACCATGACGTCATTGGTGACCATACGACGCCAAATTAGAGAGGGAATAAGGTTTATGTAAAAAAATCGAATTGAATCTTGAATTGTTTATAGTAAAACAAACTAGCGGTACGGCAAAGGAAAACGACTGTCATAGTCATGGACGTAATATAAGGAAGAAGCGATACGAGTCTTATTTCTAGTACACAGCACGTGGACCAAATACAACAACAAGCCAACAGACACTACAGAGCTCCGTTAGCAGTATTATGTTATGTGTATCGGTATCAAAGATAGAGAGACGTACAAGAGACTAGCCAGACAACAATAACAACAATTCCTCTTCTATGTACATTGTTACAATAAAAGTATTCTGATTCTGATTCAATATACCACTGTTGCAACTTGTTACGCTTGTTTGTGACTACGGTGAATTGTGTGCATGCACCTAATCTATGGGGTGCATGGTTAGGTTTTCGTACCGGTTTTTCCTTATATTCGATCGAAGGTCTTAGTGCAATATATTATATTTATCTCTTTTTTACCTATTATCTTCTTGCACAGGAGTAAAAAGCAACATACTATAAACATGAGTGGCTATTTTAGCCTGGCTTGCATGTATTCATTGTTCCTAGGTTTATGCATAGACTAATATAAATTTAAGACTGACAACGCCTAACAGAAAATATGAACTCCGGAAAATTGTGAATTCCGTTCTTATCTGTAGATGACGCTAGTAAATAGATTGAACATTTTGAAGAAGTACTTTCTTGAAGTAATATACTTGGGAAAATAAACTTTTTTTTTTCAAATACCATTCGTGTTTCCAGTGCCTGTTTTAAGTCGAGTCTATTATCTACACTAATATTATAAATAAATAAATTCGGGACACTTCTACACACGGTCGCCTGACCCTAAACTAAGCAAAGCTTGTACTAAGGCTGCCAGGGACTGATATACATACTTAGATATTTTTAAAAACAAACTTAAATACATATATATAAAATGCACACTAACATTATAAATCCTAAAGGAACTCTGTCTGTCTGTCTGTCTGTTTGTAGGGTTTCCACGGCATAACAGATCTTGATGAAATTTAATGATAAGTTACAGTACACGAGGAAGGTTTTGGATACTAATATTTTCTGAATGAACGCGAACGAAGTCGCGAGTAACAGCTAGTGAGAAATAGGATTTAAAATACTTTGCAACATCTTGTGAAGTTACAGGAACTGTTTTATCAGCGTACGGAATTTTGTTCAGCGTTGCAAGTCTTCAGTACTTATTATATTGGCTTAAGGTTGTAGAAAATCTGAAATTGAAAAAGTCACACCCTTAAAATGTTGTTTAAGAGTGTGTTCAAATATAGTGACTATGCCGCTATCCAATAGTAATATTATATAGGGTGTACTAAGGTACTTTGACATTTAAATGTCAACAAACATTGACACATTGCCTGAAAAAAACATTGCACGGGCTAAAGAAAATAACAGCCAACTGTTAGGTACTAAATGAACAAAATGTATGACGCACGGCACCAATTTGTGAACCGACTTTCAAAAAGGAGGAGGTTCTCAATGCAATTACTCCACCAATTGTGAATCGATTATAATGATTATTTTCCTGTTTGGGTAATCATACTTTAAAGTAGTCCCATATAAACTTTATCAAAATCGGTCAAGTAGTTTGTAAAATATCATGAAAAGTCTAAAAATGTAAATCATCTTCATCTGCTACATGACTGAAACCCGGTGTATGGCGTCACACTCGCCCCCTGTCACATTAGGACTGAATATCGTCCGGCGAAGTGTGGATGCTATACCACACCTCTGCTAGCCCCTTCGGGGAGAGGCGTGACGATATGTGGCGTTTTAGTCGCGGCGTTTAATAATCGTGTGAGCTTGTTTTCGAGGCGGCAGACGGATTAAACAACGGCATTAATTTGGCAATATTCATGAAATTTTGCAGGCGAGTAGTTCATACAAATCTTAATATATACATATAAATTACGTGTCACGTTGTTTGTCCGCTATAGAATCCTAAACTACTTAACCGATTTCAATCAAATTTGCACACCGTGTGCAGTTCGATCTAACTTAACAGATAGGATAGCTCACATATTATATATATATATAAATAATAAACGCGAACGAAGTCGCGGGGTGACAGCTAGTATATTATAATTGTCAAGGTCGAATATGAGCATAATTAGAGAAGTTGTGGAGATTTACTACTAACTAAACTAGACGATACTAGCTATTCGTTCACGGCTTCGCTCGCATTTCCTAGACTATCGGACTCAGGGATAATGTAGCTATTTGTAGTAGTGAAAGAATTTTTGGAATCGGTTCACTAGTTTCGCAGATTACCCCCGACAAACAAACTTACAAATGTACTCTTTATAATATTAGTATTGAAAGAGATCAGTTCGCTACGAAAGGGATGAATAAGCAATTAATTTTAAATTTGTTTTTCCAGGTCGACGGCGGTATGACATCCAATGCTTTAGTCATGCAAATGCAGGCAGATTTAGTAGGCATAAACGTTATTAAGGCGGGATTCGCTGAGAGCACGGCTCTGGGCGCGGCTTTGGCTGCTTACTGGGGTGTGGAAAACAAACAGATTGCTCCCATAGCAATGAGCGACGGGCTCACCTACTCGCCTCGCATCAGCGACGATGAAAGGGACATGCGGTACAAGCAATGGAAAATGGCCGTGGACAGATCCCTGGGATGGGACACGCAGAAGTAGCATCAAGCAACTTCTAACTCTATTTATTGTTACCTTCGATCGTTTTTAAGATCGATATTTACACCACAAGGTAATGAGGGTACTTAAGGTGTGACAAATTGTGTTAGATAATATACTATGTATTTGTATATAATAGTGGGTTGATTTGATTATGTGCAATATTTTATTTTTATTTATTGTTGTTAATTCAAGTTAGTAGAAAAACGATCGATTTAACGTTTGGAAAAAACTTTTATAAAAAAAAAAAAATCGGTACTACGGCCGCTGGGAATACAGGGTTATTAGGTAAGGGTGTAGTAAGCTGGAAGCTGGATCAGAATATCGGTTGAAAAACCTGACCTATATACTCACCCGGTTTAAATTTCGATGTGAAATGTACATGTACGGATTCAGTTCAATTACAATAGATAATAAATGTGATTCAAAAGACAATAGTGAGTAAGATAAGTACAACAAATGTGCTGACTCAATTCAATTATAAAAAATAAGTTAATGGATATCAACTGAACTGTGTTTGTAGTAATTGTCGTGTATATTAGTTATATATAAATGTTGATGTTTGTACAATAAATACTAGTCTGGTGAACCTGTGTTTTATTTACTGACAGCGATGCTATCAAAATCCATCCTATCTAATCTATGGAAATCAATGTGTGTATATGTGTAGGCTCCAAAATGGCTGAAAAGATTTTGATGAAATTTTCATGCACTTTAAGATTGGCCCAGCGAGGCCCTGTGAGGTTTGGTAGCCTTCACATCAAGACATTGGGTCAGTCAGATTAGATAGTCATAACGGTTGATTTCCTTTACCGTCTTGAAAAAAAATTAAGGTAAAATAGGTGACCGGAGTAGATTTATTTTGCTTAAAAAATAATAAATTGATTCAAAAAAATATGTCGCAGTTCAAAGTCCGATAGGTAGTTACTCGCCGCACTTGCCATCAGCCTCTTTGATATCTTCTTCTGTTCTACTGTTCCTTATACATTAATTATTTTCAAAACGGAAAAAAAAGAAGTTTCATTTTCAAAAAAAAAAGAATTGCCTATCATATTTTTTGTTATAAAATAATAATATATGTTTCATTATAAATCCGTGTGTTTCGTATTGGTTATGAAATTAGCTGTTTCTTTATTAGGAGATTTAGCGAAGTCCTATACTTAATATTCATGATGCTGTAGTCGCCATCGCCAGCAGACATGTTTGAAGGCGGGCGGGCGAGTCGAGGGGCGTCCTAGCGGAAATGGCGCACTCCGAAACGCGGTGCAGGTACGGTCAAATACATAAAGAGCTTCCACTGTTTGTTAAAGCACGGGATTGTCTCTACCTACGGGTTTCCTGGTGGTGTGACGTTACAAATAGGATGGGACCGGTGGGTACTAGCGGGTCTAGGCGAGAGGGCGGGGGGGGGGGGTCTAAATAGTACTAGTCCTACCCACAGACCTAAGATTATTTTTGCTTCGCAAACCCTTTACATCCCAGTAGCCTTATTCGGAGATTTCTCATCTCACCTTTTTTCGTCCTTGTTGCTCTGGTTTGAAACGTCATAGGTGTGAGAGTGACCAAGATAAAATCTCATCTCATCTCACGTGTAGGAATAGCCCCCCAGATCTGTGGTCCTACCGATCTAATCTAAGTGTTTCTAGAAGGGCCATTTTTGTTAACCGACTTTCAAAAAAGAGGAGGTTCTCAATTCGAGTATGTTTTTTTTGTATGTTTGTTAGGTACGCGGTTACTCAGCCAATTGAGAATCGATTTTAATGATTCTATTTTTGTATGGTAGATCATACTTGATTGGTGGTCCTATTTAAATTTTATAGAAATCCGTCAAGCAGTTTAAAATATCAATAAGTATAAGTCTAAAAATTGTTTTTTTTTTACAACAGACTAGGCATGCGTTTGACCACTGACTCGCCTGATGGGAAGCGTCGACGTGATCGAAGGTGTAACACGCTTGCCTAGGAGATACCTATTCACTTTACTCTTAAACACCCCCGGATTGTATTTAGGTGGAAAGACAGACACAGGCAACGAGTTCCACACCTCTGCAGTTCTTACGTTAAGAACTTGAAACGCTTAGTGCGTTTTAGCGGAATTTCCACCATAAGAGGGTGTCTTTTATTGGTGCTTGTTTTTTTTGTGCTTATTTTGTTTTGTTTACATGGATGACGAATTACAGGATGCAAAGTCTGTTTTTAAGGTTTGCTTTTTATACTTTATCATTGCAGTACTGGCCCGGCAATATAGCCGACTGTAGCCCGGCCATACCATAATTGTACAACTATTATGACTGGGTCACACTTAAGGATCCTGCGACGCTCTGAAATTTCCATACAAAAGCGCTTGTCAAATTCCTTAGAAACCATTTGACAGATTATGATGACATTTAGCATGTAAAATTAAATGAACTACGAGTATATCTCCGCCCCTATGTTCTTGTTTTTTTTTAAAAAAAACGTCCTCAAGAGAAAATAGAGCTATGAAAAATATCCGCATTTTTAAGGGGTCACTTTTGACTGATTTATTCAATAGGTAGACAAAGCAAATCAAAAATCCCTTTACATAGGGAGGTTGTATACATCATTAGCTGTTAAATGAATCCATCATACAAGGGAAATTATTTGTTATTTAAGAATGATTACAGAAGTGCATGAGTCATAAAGAAAAATTGAAATTGTACTCTATAGGTTAACTGTAGGTAACTTTAGAGGCTCTTCAGTATCATTACTTGCTCTCTTCGCTCGTCGGCTTCTTCTAGACGAAATGGCTATAGAATACCTTAAGCCAATGCGAAGTTAGTCTAAAGTGGTCGCCGGACTTTTAAAATACCTATTGCTGAACCAGTATTGCAGTGAAATTATGGCTCTTCTAGGAGCGCCCCAAGGTATCTAATTCACACTACAATAATCGAAGAAATCTGTTTTTAGTGGTTTTGTGTTTATCTACCTTGATAACCTACCTGACCTTACCTTGATGATGGTAACTTGATACCAAAAAATGTTTTTTTTTGTCACGCATACGTGACTTTGGCGCTGAGGGTACGCAGGCGCTTGTCACAAATACGTGACTTTAGCGTCGTATCGGTTAAAACCTGCGATTTAAACGTAAAGAAAAATCTGGGGGACTACCATGATATCTTATCGCCGTGGTTAGGTACTATTGTTTCCGATGCTGCGCGACCGCGAATCGTATCCCCGCGCAGTAAGGTCCACGGTCGCGCAGCTTCAAAAACATAAGTTAACCATCATGGACAATGTCATAGTAGCCCCCCTGTTCACTACAAAAAGTTTCTTGGCCACAATATTTCCTCTCGCTCTGGCAGCAAGTGATATCAACTGACAGACAGAGACAATGATATTTTGTCAAGGGACAAGTTACAGTGAACGGACCGTAGTTTACACGCCCGGTAAGTAAGTACATATGGTGCTGTTTGTACAACCGGTACGGTACTTAATTAATTAACACGCTTACGAGGTAGATATCACACTTATACCTACTTAATTGGGTAAATGCGAAAGTTTGGGTGGATGTTAGCTTTAACAAACATGCATCCATCCAAATATTTGCTTTTACTAGCACTCAATCACACAGAACGGTTGAACGGATCTGGATGAAGTTATTGGTTCAGAGATACTGAGGAATCATAGTCTGTAACAAGTCACATTATTAAAAGAAAAACAAAAAAACCCGCTGCAAAATATTGTACCACTAGTCACTTCCACTATTAAGGGATTAAGATGCGCCAATGACATTTGGCATTCGGCGCTCAGCTGGTTTTAGCGCCTCTAGTGATCAACGCTCGAAGCTTTTGAACATTGAGCTAGCATTTCTCAAAGACAAACAAATTCAGACGAAACACCGTGAAAAAAATATTTTTGCCTAAAAATGAAAGCCCTCTGTGATGTTATGCTTTATTGTAATGTTTTTTTACTAAATTATTTGAAGCCAACGGCGTTTTAAAGTTGAGCTTTTTAAGCAGCATGAGCGCGGTAGTTTGTTTATAAGTATAAGTAGATTAAGTATGTACTCACAAATATCCCGCATCTAAAGGTTTTGATTCCCTTTGGTCGTGCGTGTAAAATCTAAGAACACAATCGTAGACCACGGACTCTCTGAAGTGTGAGATATTATCTTGGTCCCTCTCACTTTTATGATTTTTCAAACGAGAGAGACATTGACCAAAAAATATCTCGTGCGTAGGAATAGGGGAAATAATATAATATCGTAAGAATGGCCCTGGAGGGCTATTCTTGACGCGTGAGATGTTTCTTGGTCACTCTCACTATGATTTTTAAAACGAGAGAGACATTGATCAGAAAATATCTTTCGTAAGAATAGGGCTCCTGATGGGCATCCTAAGAACTCCGGTACCAGGGATAAATTACTCAACCTATCCTAAACCAATGCTTACAACATTTCAAAAATCTCATAACAAAAAACATATTTACTAGGACTAGCAGAGCTGTTCAATCGACGGCCCGCTTAAAAAATGTATTCTACGAGTTGGTAGTACTAATCTGTTTTACATAATCAGCAGGTAGTATAAAAATGACTAAAATGATTGAAAACATAGTGGACCTAGAACTTACAACCTCATTATTATCTCGATAGTTTCTTGCCTGATTTTGCTGATAATTATGTTCCTACTCGAAGTTAAAAACGCGTTTGTGTTTAATATCTTTTTCATCACTTTCACTCGTAAAAAGGACTTTATTACATCAGTTTTAGCTCATAATCCGAGCTATTAAGCACGTGTGCTGTTACTTTACCATTATCGCACTAGTAACTAAACTAGACTTTTTTTAAAATAAATCAACAAGAGTTTTTTTTTACTTTTCTTAAATTCTTGATTTAAAGTATCATAACTACGTAATAACAGTAAATAAACATTATTTTTTTATCAAAATATTGACAATTAATTAGGTATGATAATTTAAACAAAGTACTCGCTTTATTATTATGCCTAGTAAAATTTTGATAAGTGGAAAAGCAGCAAAATGCGCATACATTTTCAGAAAAATGTATTGACTAATGCAAGTCTGTGTTTTTTCCCCTCGCATGTGTGATGAAAAACGTCACATGAAACGCGTGTGCGTTAATAATTTACACTATTGGCTCCATTAGTGTGCTCGCATACGGCTCGCGCTATAATACCGCCTCGAGTGTAATGATCTTAGCACAAAAGTGTCATAATTTACGATATAAAAAACTACACTTTGACTTAATTTTGTTTACTTAATTTTTTTAGTAAACTGATTTTCAATAAAAGTCAAGTTAGAAGATGTTTTAAGTGATCATTGTAACAAAATTAAAGCGACTTCCAAACCACAAATAAGCACTAATATTAATTAATATAATTATTATAAGCGCTACCCATCTATTTGAAGTCGGTGCCAGCCAAGTCTTATAGGTAGAAGAAGATGGATACTACTTACAATGGATCTACCTAATTACTACATATAAATAGTATCTATATACTACCTACTTGGCTTGGCTGGTTCCGAGTAGTAGGTAATTCCTACTAAACATTCAGACTGAAATATTTGGCATAGTACGAGTAACTCCTAGTACTTCTACCTATTACCAACAAGTATATAACCTACTTACTACACAAATTGTAACTATCTACTCCATATTAGACTTGGCTACCTATTAGATTTAGCTTGGAGGCCGAGTCACCTGTCTGAGCGTGACGTTTTAATCGGACAGTGCCAGCCAAACCCAGTATAAAGACAATTGCCAATGCCAACTAGATAACTGTTGCCCGTACCATGGTCTGGCAATATGATGATGGTAGAGAGAAGGGGGCAGGTTCGAAGTGGGACCTGTGAATGACAAATACAAGAAACTAACGGAACGAGCTTTTTTTTATCTACGCGTACGAAATCGTGAGCAACAGCTAGTAGTTAATATAGTAAAAAAATCCTCTCTAGCTGGACTAAAGGGGTCTTAGATTGGATATTGAAAAACCTTTTGTAGCTGAAATACATGTATAGTGCTTAGATTTTAGCAAACACCAAAAAAATAATCAAAATAAACCGAGAATCAAAAAATATCAATAAATCAAATGCTTTGAAGGCAGTAATCGCTCAGATTAACACATCCTTAATCTAACACATGAAAATCAAATGTTGGTTTTATAGATGAAACATAAATTCGAGCGAAGCTTGCAGTTGGGAGTTTCCAAGCAAAGAGATTAACATTGAATGAAAACTCAAAATAAGCACTGTAAGAAGAGTTTATTTGAAAATTGAACTAGCTACCAAGAAAAAAATACGAGCACGTGCTCCACGAGCTGCACGAAATTTAAAATAAAAGACTGTACCTTACTAGTACCTTTTTATTAGTTATGAGAGAGTATAATATTAGACAGTATTTTTAGAAGAGGATTCGCTTCTAGGATAAAGCAGTGTTTTTGTCTTGGGCGGCTTGAACCCCTCGCTGCCCTCAGGACTCATCTTCCCTTGCTGCGCTCGGGAGTTAACTCTAGATTCCCTCGTTACGCTCAAGGTACAATAAGCCGCCCGCGACGTAAGGCACTGCTTTGTGCCCTCGGTACATAATTTACTATTGTTACTCTTTATTCACAAAAAGGTGAATTTAGAAGCAAGACCTGTTTGCTTTTCTCCAATCAAGTCTATCGATTGTTTGGCGCAACCAAATCCATTGTGTCTTGATATTTCCTTAAATTTTACGAAGAAGAAGCTAATGTTATAATACGCCAATAACTTTTGTCTTTCTGTTCTTGTTCTGCTTCTTCTTCGACGATGAGATTCGGCAATGAAGACTGATATTGTTGTTCCTAAAAACAATATTAAATAATAATTAATTTGCAACCATACTAAGTCCCAACGCTCGTATCAATAATTTATTTATGTACATTGTGTACACAAAAAAAAATGATTACCAGTTTATTCGAAGGTGAAAAAGTCCCTGTTCCTCGGATGCTCTGATAACCTTCGGATGATTTTGGACTAGGCATCTGTAGATAAAAATATAGGATAAGTTTTTAGTACTGAAACGGAAGTTCTGCACTCGCGCTTCGCGCTCGCTAAGTGAATGTCACGCATGCCCATAGCAGTTCAGCGCCACTCTGATTATAAGTAGTGGCTCTATGAGCAATGTCTCACAAATTACATATCTCCGCTATTTTAAATAAAACCTAAATTTACAAAATTTCACAAATATCGATTGAGAAATGCGATCTGTAGAGGAAAACAATCGGACATCCGTGCAATCAGACGCTGGACGCCGGACATACGATAACTTCAACAATAGCATTTCCATTTGGCATAGCTCTGACTATGCACTATGCTTGTCACCCTAATAATATAAGATGTTAAATGTCTTTTAGCTCACCTTAGTTCAGTACTCGCATTTGTTGTTGGCTGAACGCTTGTGTTTAAACTTTGATAATTTCGTTGATCTCTGTTTCTGAAAAAATGAAATAGAGCAATTTAAAGATATTAATTACACAATATTCGTATTACTCAAAGCGTCTCGTTTGTCTCTTTCCATGATACCATAAAATATAAAACAATTACCAATCTATAATCCCAGTTTAAAATATATTATTATTCTAGTCATGCAATAGAGACTAGATTAAAATAACTATTAAGACTAGATGCAGGTTGGTATCAGTTACCAAAGAAATTGTTGTATTTAATAAATATAAATAAATAACAATACATACAATAGTGACTCTGTGAGCTGGAGATCTCGTGACCGATGTCTGTCCGATTTGAAATTGTCACATGTATTTTATACCCAAATAAATTATTTGTATTTGTATTTGTCCTCCTCTACAGGTCATACTCCTCAACCGATTCTCGTGAAATTTTGTGAGCAGGTTTGACAATTATATAAATTTTTGTTTTGACTCGGATCAAAAAGTTTTTTGGGAATTTTCCAATTATGCAGATATATCCTTTTTTAAATCACATCTCTGCCATATTGAAAAATTTCCAATAACCGCCTAGACAAGAAAATTCTTTTTAAATATCGGACTTACTCACAAAGTTTCAAGAGAATAGGTTAAGAAATGCGACCTGTAGATTAAGACAGGTCTGGGCAAAGATCCGGACAGAAATCCAGACGGAATTCGGAAATACGAAAGCATTTTCGTCGAATCTGAAGCATAGACGCTTCGCTCGCTAACGATCTCTCGCTCGGTTATTGTTGTAAGAAAATGTAATAACTTTTCTTTCGAATTCAATGGCCATAACTCGGAACACTACTTTCTGAATGCAAATGCTTGAATTTTTGTATTAAATACTATTTTTTACAAAAAAATACTTTATTTTGATCAAAGTGACTGATCAGAGTGTTAGTAAGCATATTCTTTCAAATAAAAAATAAATGACGAAGTTATGCTGCAACAAACATTTCGTAAAATTTATACAATGTAATTGAGTGCGTCCTAATTTTTGAAGTCGGTTAACAAACCAGGATAAGTTAGAAAAATATGCTCACTACACTGCTAAAAATAATAATGTATTGCGGACCGTGGTTGGTCAGCTATAACATAAAAATGTGATTGTTTCTAGTTTAGGTAGGTTAGTTTAGGAAATGTGCTATACCAAAAACAAAAATTAGTATTAGTCATTTACACCGTTCGCAGTTCGCACGCAACGACCGCTTTCCGATATTGACATCGTAAGTACACATAATAATTATCATTATTTTATTTTTACCCGATTGTTCAAGAAGGATTATTTATTATTATTAACTATAGAATACTCCCCATTTCTATGTTATTAACTAGGTGTTGGGGCATCAGCAAGTATGCCATAGCTTCAATTTGAAATGGCTTAGGTATATTGACCTTAGTATAATTTTTGTGAATAATTGAATCAAATGAAATCACGAGAAAAAAAACAGCTGTTTCATACAAAAAGCTCATCGATCGTCGACAAAATGTAAGCAGATGCTTTTTTCCCCGATTTATATTACAAATAAAAAAGTTTAAAAAGTAATCGTTGTTTATAATGAAGAGTACAATGACCCCCGTTTGGCTTAGTACACCCTATACCGATAACCCTGTGCAATGTACTAATATGACACATATAGGTACATTTGTACATAACAAGAAAAAAAACACAGTTCTGACAAGTCTTGCACTTGGATAATTATCATGAGCAACATGTACAATGGGGCCCGTGCCGTGGCGTGATGATTGTAGTACAGCACGACGCTGCGCGACCGCGGCTCGTATCACAGCAAAATAAGCTTAGGTTCATGGTCGCACAGCGTCGGCGGGTAAATCCAACAATCATCGCAATAAGGTGTAATGGACGGTGAAGCCCTGAGAGTTAACATAGGTCGGAGGACACGTCTGTAGTTTTCTATTAAGTATTTTTATCAGGAAAACAAACGTCAGACCGAATCATATGCCACTAAAAACTCAGACACTAGGGTTAGTCACTTCAGTCTACACAATAAGAACAAACGGGTAAAAATATTTAT
Organism: Peribatodes rhomboidaria; assembly: GCA_911728515.1. Lineage (NCBI taxonomy): Eukaryota > Metazoa > Arthropoda > Insecta > Lepidoptera > Geometridae > Peribatodes > Peribatodes rhomboidaria. The sequence continues at coordinate 1,802,072 of OU452166.1, forward strand.
GTGGTAATTAAATATTAATAGGTAGGTAGATACTTACCACTTAGCTACCTAGTTGGAGTCCAATTTTTTTGTTACGCCTAGCTGCCTTGGTGACATCTCCCATTTTCATCGGATCAACCTTCTGTACCCTCTACTCACAACGCGATCAATTATTGTCCAAATATTTTCACTAGTAGTAAAGTCACTAAAAACTTATCAAATGTCTTGAAAAACTACTTTTTTTGATTGGCTCTGGATAATTAAGCACTGTTTAATTGATGATTTACGTACAAATAGAAAAAAAATGCGAAAATATTTTTCGGCAAGGCGAGTACGTCCTTCCTTCGTGAGGCGCTGGCGCCGACTGGCCCGTCCCCCGCAAAGGAGCTCGCGGGTGTCAGTGGTCACGTGATCTGACGAAATACTTCAAAATAACACAAAATATTACTAAACTAACTCAATTTTAGCTCTAAAAATATGGTAAAAGAACGATCAATCATATTTTTAATTTCCTATCCGAAGGTGTAAAAATATATAGTAACGTAATCTCCGTAAGCACGGTATTGCACGCCATGAGAACGAAAACAACGTTCATTTAATATTTTTTTACTCGCAATCTAGTAAGTAATATAATATTTTAATTAGACTAATTAATAGGTAACAGAATGATCTTATTGGTGATATTTTTTTCATATCGGTAGGGTCCGTAGCTTCTTCACTATTACGAGTTGAATAGACGCATTTGGCGAATATTCAAGGCTTAAGACGATTCAAATGACACCTCACATTTCAAAATCCATCAAGCTTTTTAGGCTGTAGGGCGTGTCAAAGAAACCTCATAGATACATACATACACTCGAAAAACATAACGCTCCTTCTTGTGCAGTCGGGTAAAAATAATTACTGTACCTATAAGGTAGCAGATAAAACCGCGGGCTGCAGCTGGCAGTTTATAAATCATTTTACACTATCGACGACTTTTTTATTACACTAAATTAAAAACTAAAATTTATTACAATTTTAAGGGTTTCGTTCCGAAATGGTAATAGAACCCTTATGGTATTAAGCTTTCGCAATATAGTTTTAAATTAATATATAACGGGGTATTATTGAAAAGGTCTTAATTTAGGTATTTCAATTTTTTTTACTGTATTGAATTATTTTGGTGATTGTGTAAGTAAGTACCTACTTAATTAATTTATAAAGTGAAAAATACCGTTAGTTATCTCCGAAGTTTAGTAGCGAAAAGGTCTGAAATTATTTAGCAAGTTAGATAATAAGGAAAAGTTTACAGGAAAAATATAGAGAAGTTGCAAAAGTGGATAATTATATTATAAGTAAAGCAGAGATAATTTTATAGCAAAATTGCATTATTAGCAAAAATGCAACATTGCTACAAAAAAAGTGCGATTTAATAATCGCACTGTATTACATGTAAAAACTACAATAATGAAAAGAGGGTATTATAGGGTTAAGAATTATTTAGAAGACAAAGATGTCTGGAGCCTTCCACTTCTGCCAAGTAGCCACTAGTATGTATAGATACTTATTACCTAGTTGTAAGCCAAAATTTGTGAGACTGTAATTTATTTATTCCTTAAAAAAAATGCCCCTCAGTTTCTTGCCTGTTCTTCTGAGTAGAGGCTCTTTAACCGAACAAGGCGGTCGAGTCTATTTAAAAAAACTTTGACGTTCACAAGTGCATCTTTGATACCTAAATTGAAAAATAATAATTTTGACTTTGACTATTTTGTTTGAAGTCGGTTAACCCTCTTTATCGCAACGAAGCACGGGTGTAAAAGTCAATAAAAAAATCAGCCGAAAGAAACAACAACTTTTTAAATAACCCACGTAATATTGCGTTAATAAAACGAAAATTGCAATTTTTTTTAGTGATCCTGTTCAGCAAAACATCGTGATTCACGTTTTCAAAAGAGCTTTTCAAGAGCTTTCAACATTGTTTAATCCGATAAGCTTTATAAACACTTAAAAAATAACTCCTTGTGAGTCAAATCGACGAAATAATGACGACGGATGATGACAAAATGAGTCTCAAGTATTACGGGAACGGTAAGAGAAATAGGCGCATAGCATACTTTTAAAATGTGGAAAAATTATGGACTTGTCCGAATAAAATAAAAAAAGATGGCCGCCATAATATTTATAAAACAATTTTTTGGGCACTTACAAAACCCAACCAACCATTATTTCCAAATGAACCAAAAAAAAAAAAAATTATCATACTCGTAAATGGGTCAAACATCTAGATGGCGTTGGTGCATCACAAACGTTTGGTTCCTAACATCGGGGTACATTGGCGAGCTCAGTTCATAGCGTCAGTCATATATTCAACACCCTTTACAATTAAGGGAATTTTTGGACAGCGTATACATTTCATAAGTAAACGCTACAAAAATGAAAGTCAGTATTACCGTATTATATTAAATCGAAGTAACCGTAAAGTATTTAAGTAATTTAAGTACAATTAAATTAACAGTATCTCCGCCCCTATGTTCTTGATTTTTTTTAAAAACTTTCTCAAGCGAAAATAGAGCTATGAAAAATATTCGCATTTTTAAGGGGTCACTTTTGACTGATTTATTCAATAAATAGACCAAGCAAATCAAAAATTCCATTACATAGAGAGATTGTCTACATCATTAGCTGTTAAATGAATCCATAATACAAGGGAAATTCTTATTTATTTAAGAATTATTACAGAAGTGCAAAAGTCTTAAAAAAAATGAAATTTCACTTTGTCACTCTGTAGGTAAGTTTAGAGGCTCGTCAGTATCATTACTCGCTCTCTTCGCTCGTCTTTTTCTTCTAGACGAAATAGCTATAGAATACCTTCAGCCAATGCGAAGTTAGTCTAGGCCGCCTAGGTCGAAATTAGTTAGGTCGCCGGACTCTTAATATGCTACGCGGAGTAACCCGCCAATTGTGAATCGATTATAATGATTAGTTTTTGTTCAGTATGACCATACTTTGGAGGTAAATTTTATCAAAATCGGTCAAGATTTTTTTAAAATATTAACATAAGTCTAAAAATTGTTTACATGGATTTTGGAACTCGGTTTTTTAAGCTTTGCTTTTTACCCGACCGTGCAAGAAGGAGAGCTATGTTTTTCGAGTACTGTATCCATGAGTTTTCGTTGGCAAGCCCTACAACTTAAACAGCTTGATGGATTTCCACATGTGAGGTGTCATATGAATCGTCTTGATAGTGAGAGTGACATAGGGTACAACATTTTTATGTAAAGCTATCTCCGGAGTTGCAGACTACATTTGCAGTCGGGTTTTTTTTGTTTTTTTTACTAATGTTACTTGTATATTTTACTAGCTGCGCCCGCGGTTTCACCCGCGGTCCCACAGGAACTGTTTATTTTATCGGGATTAAAAGTACTCTATGTCCTTTTCCTTTTCCCAGACAACATGTATGCAAAATTTCAAGATGATTGGTTGAGTAGTTGAGACGTGAAAGCGTTACAAACAAACAAACTCACTTTCGCATTTATAATATTAGTTAGGATGTCTGGCGCTCACTGGTCGAGCAAGGTAGATGATGATGACGATGTGTCTGGTGTTCGACACACGCGAGGAAGAGCATGAGCTCGGGGAGGTGCCCAAAGGGGCCGCAGCGCTGCGGGGGCCGTGGTCGTCTATGTATCTATGTCGAGTTCCCGTAGCTCCGATATTTTGCGCCGAGGTGGAATATCCTAGGGTATTTAGTGTTTTTAGCTTACTTTACTTCACGGAGGCTTTTGGTTTGCCGGGTAGATGAAGCTGAAGGTAATAGAAGGTATCAGGCTATTAGGTTAACAAAAAATCACCATTTAAAAAAGACATTATGACTATTGTAAAGTTTGAATTATATTTTTGAGAGGGGCGGGGGGGGGGGGGGCTTGAATAGTAGCCTGTGTCCAGGACGTAAGCTATATCTGTGCCAAATTTTATCTAGATCCGTTCAGCCATTCCGGCGTGATTCAGTAACAAATATCCATCCAAACTTTCGCATTTACAATATTAAAAGTAATGATTGCTCATGCTACGGGAAAACTATATTTTAAGGGATTAAAGTAGCCAATGTATTGTGTTAATCCAGAGTGTCAACTACTTGCATTTTAAAGAAAAATTGTTAATTCGTTCAAGAAAGAGTAACGTGTAAATCAATAGTACTCGTAGTTGTTATACGTTTTAGATGCATTTTTTATCCCACGGGAACAGTTAAATTTTCTGGGATTAAAAGTAGCCTATGTTCTAATTCAGGGTGTCACCTACTTCCATAGTGAATTTTGTCAAAATTGTTCTGGCAGTTTGAGCGTGAAGAAGTAACAAAGATCACAAACTTTACATTATTTTTAAATACATTGTAGCCAGGCGCTGAGGAAAGATCAACAGACTGTACTAAATCTACTAATTTAGTTAACTAAACTATTCTGTAAAGGTTGGTAATGTATTTCTCATCAAAATCAATTCACAATCAGCGGAATGATCGCGTAACATAAAAAAATACACACAGTCGAATTGAGAACCTTCTTCTTTGAAGTCGACTAAAGTAGTAGTGATCATGATTTTATAACCCTGTTTCCAAGTAAGTAATTTCATAGAAACCCTAGCTGTATATTCAGACGGACAGAAGGACAGTCACGAAAAGCGACTTTGTTTTCCAAACTATGTAGAGATGTACAGAAAAACTAAGTATGTAGGTAGGTAATAACTATTTTTATCCTTAACGTTTTTCTTAATCTGAAAAGATCGTATCTATAAACAGCATACGCTTTCCATAACAGGATCATTCATCGTGTCTTTGTCAAAAGTATCATATAAATCGGATTTAAATCGTACGCTCGGCATCGCCATCGAGATCTCTGCCATCCGTCACTGGGTGGGCTCATAATTGGGTGTCAGTTTTGGGAAGACCACTCAGGGCTGCCCCTTCATAATGATTAACAAGTAGCAAGTTAGCCCTTCATAGCCGTAGACACATGTATGTTGGCTGGAAGTTAAGTGCATTGCCATGTAGTGGCGTCCGCTCGACAGCCTGACGGATGGAGTGGGAGCGAGCAACGTTTCTTGCCCTTGGTTAGAGTCCTCCTCACTTAGGTTACTCACTTAATTCAACATACCTTCGTTTATTTTAGTGAACTAAACATTTTGTACATATATAGTTATCTACCCTGACAATTCCAACTTTCTGGAGCTCTCTTTTCAATATAAAAGTATTTTCATTGATAGTTAAATTTATCCTACTCCTACTAATATTATAAAAGCGAATGTTTGTTATGTATGGACGGATGGATGCTTGTTACTCTTTCACGCCGTTACGGTTGAAAATATCTGGATGAAATTTGGCATAAAGATAGATTATAGTCTAGTACAGCACATATTATATAGGATACTTTTTAACCACGGGTGAAAACGCGGGGCGCAGCTAGTTTAACTATATTTTATTCGGAAAACATACAGTGATAAGCAACAAGATAACTAATATTTTAGCTAATTAAACACCATTTATCAGTTTTCGCTTACTGGAACATTTTTTTTCAGATGCTTATGAAAGTCGAGAAACGCTGTTAACATTACACTAAAAATATAAGACAGTCAGGGAGACACAAAAAACAGTTTTTAGTCATATTCTGTCTTATTGAATTCAAGGATGTGATGTGTTGAACAGGTCAAAGTCAGGAAAGTCTATCAGTGTGTTTACGGAGGTAGATGCTCTTAAGAAGCAAGAGTTTCGGCTGTATTTAGTCGTGTATAAGAATTCTGGACGTCTTGTAGCTATTCTATAGACGTACAAATTTATGTTAGAGAGAAGATGGGGAGAATCAACATGACTGCGCTATTTTAGATAAAAAAAAGATATCAGCTATTTCTCGTCTCTCACGAAGTGGTAGCATGTGATGTCTCCTGCATCTCGCCTCGCAACTATTTTAACATTGTTCTAAATTCTACCTAAGTAGGCACTAGGTAAAGGATAAATGAACGTAAATTTAAATGTTGGACGATTGTGAAGGACTGAGAAAGCGTTGGCAAGCGAAGCGTCTATCAGCTTCGGCAAAAATGCTGTTGAATATCCGGCGTCTGTCCGACTGTCTTACTCTACGAGTCGCATTTTTTCACGTTAAAAATATCATTTTCTTTGAGTCGACAAAAATAACTGTTTAATTATCGAACCTTTTTACAAAATTTCACGAGAATTGGTTTCGAAAGATAAGATACCTGGTAAGATATGTTTTGATAGTTACGAAATTTTTTTTCGTTTTCGTTTGGCTCCATACATTTCAATAAGCGCCCCTGGTGGAAATGTTAAAGATGTTAGGCTAAATGTATGGAGACAATGAAAAATAAATAACATTTCCGTTAACTATCAAAACACGTGGTAAGCCCCTGTCGAGTAGAGGAAAGCCGGACAGCAGGCGACCGCGGGGTCTTCAGCTCGCAGAGCCACTACTTAATTATGGTGTATTCATTATCGTAGTCGGTGTTGGTGTCACCATTGCGGTTTTGGAGCGAAATTCACTCGGAGCAATTTCTATTCTGTTTATTCATTTTCCGCATTCAGTCTCCTGTTTCGCCGCTTAGGCCTATTATGTCGACGTGAACAATAAAGAGCTTACGTTTATTTCAATGTAAGTACATAGCAGTGGTAGGTAATATACTTACTTACCTATCTGTTAGTTGCCTGATACGTGGCTAAAATAGGTATCAGGAAGTATAATTTCTAAAAATAAAACGTGTTTATCGAGCAATCATTTTAGATTGTAGTTAAGTCGACATATTGACGGCTCTATCTGGGAGCGGGCGATGCATACGCGGTCGGCAAACATCTATCTCCCCATCCCGGTGAACAAACGCGTGGCAAAATTTGATAAAGTCCTCGGTTCATGTTTAATCATACGACATTAAAGGCGAAAGTACACACTAAACTGGCGCGGTGCTGGCGTGTCGGATATACGCGATCGGTGCGTTGTTATTTACATCAATTCTTGCTGAGGGCGGCGACTGGGTGTCCGTTTTGTTTGATGCTGATTGTTGTTGTAATTCGTCTGTAAACCCTAAACAAAATAGCTTTAGTTAGAATTTTAGTTTACCATTTTCTACTTCAGACTAACGGCGCTTTTCTGTGTTTCATCCAACAAAAAACGAAACGTTTCCGAAATTTCAAACTCAAATTGTTCGAATCTCCGTCTACTTTTATACATTTTGGAATAGGGAATCGAGTATAAATTTGATCGGAAGAATTAATCAAGATTAAAAACTTATGAATATGTACGGACTAAGTACCTATCAAATAAATTGAGTTCAAATTTTTTGTAATCGAAACGGAAACGTTTCCGAATTGTTGTGAATACCTACTTACCTATGCTGGATCTTGTTTAAGTTTTATTGGTGAAATTGCGCTTGTTAACGTTCATAGATATTTTTTTGTCTTTGGATGCATTTAAACCTTTTTGTACATGACCTACAATGTGTTTACTAATCATCAACATCTTTAAGTAGGTGCAAGATTATTTAAAGATGTTAATGATGATTATTATCCAAGTACCTAAGTAGCGTCCGATTGCTTGCATCTGCGCTCGTGGCTATACATACGAGTATCAACCCTTTGGATATTAGAGCAAGCCGTTTTATTAAAAATTAATACGCGTGACAAGTTTTAAATAGAGCAAGAATTTCTAGCGGCAATTAGAAACAGACTACAAAATATTAAAAGTTACCCCTTGTCGAGTTGTCGGTGACACTGACAACAATCACACCATTCGTCATGCGCCTCCTGGCTCCTTTTATCATTTGCAGATTGCAAATTGAAATCTAACTTTGTTTTTACCAGTTATACCCATAGTGGGGTAATTTTACCCGATTTCGGGTAATTTTGTTTGGTTGTAAAAGGAAAATGGTGGGTTTTTCTAAACCGAATAAACGAAGAATGCTAAGCACGGTCAGATACAGTACAGTACTGTTTAGTTTAGTAACGTTTTGGATAGAATTGTATTTAAAGATACGATACTGTATACCTAAGTAGAAAAAACTAAAAAAAATACAAGTAGGTATAAATAAAAATAATAAAAAACCCCGACACCGGTTTTTATCAAACATAGCTAAAAAGACGCCCGACTAATACACATTTCAAACAAAATCAAAATCGGTTCATCCGTTCGGGAGCTACGATGCCACAGACACACACACACACAGACAAACTTATTTTTTCTTTTTTTGCGTCAGGGGTTAAAAAGGAAAATAAGTCCAACTAAATAGGTAAGTATAAGCACATTTTAATTCAATAATCAAGTACGGCTTGAAAACTCAATTTTCAGTTTTGGCCGACAGATGAGCTCAAACTTCATCAGCTCAGCCTATCTGCCGTTTGAGTCCGAAAACCTCAATTTTCTGCTTGAACAAGCCATGCTATTTGCAGGCAGTTTAAAAAAAGTATGAAAAGTAAACAGGTACGAGAATGCGTAGAAGCTGTCTACGAGCTTTTCGATTATTTGAAAATAGCCCTGTATTTAAAAAAGCAGCCTCGCCTACGGCGTTAGTCGATAGCCTTGTTTCCTCATGTATAATGCGCATAGTTTGAAAGGCGCGGATAGTCTGCTGGTTCAGGCTACATCCCTACGCCGGAGGAGGTTGCGTCGGTCGCGCGGAGGTCGCGAGTCGCTCCTCCCGCGTCGGTCGCGTCGTGACGCTGCTCGCCGCGCCCGACATGTGTTTCAACGCTGAATCTCGCGACTACACTCCTACAAGTCTGTCTACGAATTCAGCATTGTTCCGAGTTTGTTCCACTCAGTATTTACATGGAACGAGAAAGATTTGTTTTCGATGTGAGAACAAGACGTATGACTTGGTTTTTTACCCGAATGTGCACGAAGAAGGGTTACGTTTTTCGAGTGTATGTATATATGTTTGTATGTATGTATGTGGGTATGTATGTGTGAGTTTTCTTTGACACGCCCTACAGCTTAAACAGCTTGATGGATTTCAACATGTGAATCGTCTTGATAGTGGAAATGATATAGGGTACAACATTTTGCAGCTATAATTTTGTTTTTCTATTAATGATGTTACTTGTTGGTGTTATGATTGGTTTCTATTAATGGTTTAGTCCGTTTAGTAATAAGAAATAATTTAGTTCAGGAATTATTTGATCCTTTTATGCTTCGTGGACCTGGATGAGGTTACAACAGGACTGCATGGGTGGCGCACGAAATTATGAAAGGTACCTGTCCTCTCCGCCCGCGACTTCAAACGAGCGATGCACAACTGAATAGTAGCTGTGATCGGATCGGTGACCCGCTGGTAGGTATATGAATGACGTACGTACGCAGTTCGTTTCTACATCATTAAAAGAAACCGCGTGAACGAACATTTTGGGTTATGTGAATACTAACAAACATCAAATAATTTGAGTCAAACGCGTGATGTGATATGTAATGCTAGGTGCCAAACAAAGACTCTGAAATTTCACACAATATCGGATCCTAAGATTCAGTCGATCTTGAAGAGAAAATCACTCGTCAGCACGGACCTACTAGGTGTACAAAAGCATACTTAGTTTTATTTAATTAGGTATTTTTGATGGTCCTATCAATGATAATCAATGATTTTTGATGTCCCGTCCAAGTAGTAAGGGAAAATTGAAACCATTAATTACGTACTTAATTAAATCATAATCCTAGCTCATTTAATTACTTAATTTTTTTACGTCGTCGTTCTTGCTACGGTACGGTGAGAGCGGTAAGAGCGCACGCGCACGAGATCCATGAAGTGTACGTACGAGTATGTGTGCGCCGTGCGGTCGATTCCTCTGTTGTGATGATGGGGGTTGATTTCTATATCAAATATTCGGTTAATGATTCAATGTAAATTTTTAATTGTGTTACTAAGTGTTATGGTATACATAGTACCTACAATCGACTCCATGAATATTACGAGAATTCAAAACAACACACAACAATATCGGTTTAGATGTTACTGGAGTTTGAAAATAAAGATGTCGTGTGTTACTACTAAAAATGACCACGATGCCGTCATGTACCTACTTACAGATACTGCGATGAGCTACTTTGATTCACCGGTCTACCATGCAGATATATAATTAAATAGGTGTGTACCTATTCCAGCTGAAAAAATAATAATTAATTTAACCTGAATTCCCAACAGCAATTTTTTTTACCAATAACACTCACGACAACAAGAATAAGTAAATATATATTATAAGAAGACATGAATGATAAGGGAATTAATTCTAACGAATGTCGAATAGGTAGTGAAAACCTACCTACATCTTACTCATGCACTGTACAGACCCCACATCCCACATAAGTGGGATAAGGGTAGGAAGATAATGATATCTAGTTACCCAAACTAACAATACTTACAAATAATCCGTTTTAAACTTAAATGCAAAAGATGCAACGGCTTAAGCTACAACCGAGTCTTCGTACTGGTGTTCATATCACTGAATTATGCGATGTTCCCAACGAAGCCTACACGAGTGTTTACATTAACATACAAAGTTTTGATGGTCCCAGTTCCAAAGGCGCCACCCTTTTGGGGTGGTGTTATTAGTATAAGCAAAAGACATAAAGTTCCCCTTCTAAGGCAGACGTGGTGTGCATACAATGGTGCTGGCATTGATTTTGAGTTAAATATCACCCCTTCGCCTCTGCCGCGTATTGTACGACGGACATGGTACAAACATAGCGACATGAATTATTGTTACCAGTTCTTTTATTTCGTCAGGCGCGGTTATTAATCAGCAGCACTGGTTCTGATGGCCAGGGAAGCAATGCTCTTGTTTATTAATGGGCCCGATGTGCAATAAAATTGGTACTGGGTCAATGAGCAGAGGCGATGGCGACTAACGTCATGTCAACAAAACGGCGGTTGAACTTTTTGAGATGGCACATCCTACTAATGTTACGCGAAAATTTGCAAGAATGGATGGATGGATGGGTATTTGTTACTCTTTCACGCCAAAACGGCTGAACAGATCTGGATGAAATTTGGCACAGAGATATATTTTAGTCTAGAATAACACATAAAATACTTTTTAGTCGCGGGTGTTACCGCGGGGCTCAGCTAAGTCGTTATTAAAAGTGATTGAGCTTTGGGACGCTATAGAAGTTAAGTCTTTTAGCTAGGGGCACTCCTAGACGGGCCATCATATTTTTAATGCAATACTGGCCTGGCAAAACTGAGAATATTGCCGACTGTAGTCCGGCCATCATAAGCCATGCTACAAACCTATACTTATATTGTAAACTCTAAAGTAACTCTCTCTGTCTTTCTGTTTGTAGGCTTTTTATGGCTGAACGAATCTTGATGAAATTTGATAATTACCTAGCTTTACAGTATATTGTCACGAGGAAGGCGTTTGAATACTATTTTCTGAATAAACGCGAACAAAGTCGCGGTTAACAGCTAGTGTATAAATAAATTGCTCTGCAACGCTCAAAACATTAACGCAATATTGCTGGCTCAGTATTGTCAGACCAAAATAGCAGTAAAAATATGGCGCCCGTACGAACTATTCTCTATTAGAATTTTTACTTTTATAGCTCTACAATAGTACAGAGGCGTTTAAGGGCGCAAGGAAGATATGAGCGAAAGCGTAGCCGAATCTAGTATACGCATCGGTACACCTATAGTTAAATACTACGTACTAAATTTCATCATTCGGACACAAACTTTCGTTGAATCCAGTGCCCTGAAATCCTTGCACATTGCATTAGTGTGGTCCCGACACGCGTGAAGTGTAGGTATGTGCAAAACGGCGCGCGGCGCTAAAAATAGCAGGATTTTACTAGAATCAAAGTGTGAACCTGGGACGGACGTAAATTAGCAATTCAGTAGTCAATGTTGGTGCGAGCCTACGGCCAGCCCACGGTAGACCAGCCTACTTCATTAAGTTGCGTAACGTTTTTTCTTTTGCTCCTCCAGTACGTACCTAGCACATTAATCTCGTTAAGCAAACGTGAGTCCATAAATGCTCAGTTGCCGCCGAGGTTTGTATGTTTGTGTATGTAAATGAATAAATAAATTCGAGACATTTTTCATACACGGTCGCCTGACCCCAAAATAAGCAAACCTTGTACTACCGGCTGCCAGAGACTGATATACCTACATACTTACTTAAAATATTTTGTAATACATATTTATTTTAGTATGTATTTAAAGATATAAACGATAAGTAGATATTAACATCCAGATATAGAAAAAACGCAAACTTTAATTTAACAGTGGGAATCGAATCCACGCCCCCAAGCTCAGAAGACAGATTCACTACCAACTAAACCGCCGAGGCAGCCATGTATGTAAAGAGCTTTTCTCAAATATCGTGAAGTATGTTAAAACGTGTATTAGTACACTTAAATATTTCCACGTGTTGCGCCTTCGCAGCAGTGACCTCCTGAAAAGTCCTCTATTGTAGTAGTACCTTTATATCTATTTTACTAGGTACAGTACTAGTGCATACGCACAACGGCAGTGTGAGGGGCCGTTGCGAATGTAAACAGATCAATTATTGTATTCCTTAGCATGTTAAATTTAAAAAAACATTTACAAAAAAGCTTTTCGTAATTTAATGAGAGCAAATTAAGAAATAAGATTCGTCAAATCAAATATATATGTAAGTACATATTTCAATGTATGGTTTTTAAATGTTTTTTTTTTTTAATTTTGTTGCCCCAGCACAATTAAAAATAAATAACAGGACTTCTTGGCGCGCGGCCTGTGGCATTTGATTTTGCTGCCTGCTGATCAATGGCTAATCCGGCACTGGCGTATGGCGTATTTCATATGTTTACACAGCTTTCTCCTTTTTTCACATTGCACTATTTAGGCCTATTTAAAACTTTTTTTAAAACCCAATTTTACTCGTTTCTAAATCCCAATTATTCTGTGTTAATGTAGGCACATTCTAGCCTATAACCATTCCTAACCACCAATAATATCATGTGTTTATATCATACGAATTCCCTCACTTGTGTGTACCTATATTTTACTTTCTTATTATGCTCGTCATGAACTTCGAAAGCGACGAGTCCCATACATCCGTCGGCCTCGAGTTATACCTACCAATAACATCCTATAGTTATGGAAGATTACCTGCTTTGAACTCTGTTTGTCAATAGGTAATCGGTAAACACAAACTGTTAAAATCCGCTCTTTGACGGAGAAATGGCCGAGTTTACTCAGGTGTAGATACCCTTTCATAACCAGATCGGTTATAAGCCTCTTCAGTGTCATTTCATTTGCCCACGTCCTCTCTTTTATGCCGGTGACAGCTTTTAAAATTGAAGCAAAAACATCTGCATAATACGTCGCCTTTGGAAGGCGTAATTTTCTTGTCACTTTAGTTCAATCATGTCGAATTTGAGAGTTATACGTCTTATCCATTATTATTATATTAAAATGAATACTTACGTCTAGATGAGTTCGAGAGCTCTTAAAAATACATGACAGTGCTGGCCTAGAATAATAGAAACCGGGAAAAATTTGCAGATAGTCCAACAATGTGACAATAAAAAAACTTTTAAACCACCTGTATGTCAGCAAAACAAAGTGCCTATAGGTAGATCCCGTACAGTTAACATTCGATTAGTGAACTCTAAAGAGGCATGTTTTAAAAAACTGTTTATAGATATAAGTAGGTACTGTACTTAGCTCACAACATTTGTTGTTCCCACACTCAAATATCAGTATAATTTACGAAGCCGGCACATCGCAATGCTAAAACCCCACAGGCTTAGCAAAGTCAACTCCGGTGAAAAAAATACAATATGTTCACACAGCTTTGTCCTTTTATTCATATTTAATCTGCGGAGCGTCTACAAAAAACAATGATTTCACGGTACAGCATTAACGCATGTAGGCATAACAGAGAAGTGAACCGACCTAAAGCAAACATAAGACCATATATTAAAATGTTGTCAATCCTATTTACAGACATTTTACGCTGTGTTTATTTTATAAATCTATTGTGTGCATGGCGGTCGAAATTATGGGATTTTGAGTCAATATTGACTCGGACCGGGTTTGTCAGTCGTTGCATTTAACACGTCCCACCGTGACTGGGTTGCCGACTGACAATAAGTATTACCCCAAAAATGAGTCGAGAATAAAGTTTTTTTTCTTTTAAGCTTTTAAGTTGTAAAAAAGCTGTCGTAATGTCCTAAATTATGTTCTAAACAAATTTATTTATAACAAAATCCATGTGGAAATCCACAAAATTTTTCGAAATTTAAGGGGAAATCTGCCAAGTTGGCTACTCAGCACAGCGCACCGGTGCGGTGATGGAGGGAGCCGTCGTAGGAGACTGCAGCGGTTCCGTGGTGCGCCGACTCCAACACAGATGGCGCCACGTGTTCCTAGCGAAGCTCTATAGCTCTAACGTACGCATCGGCTATCCTCGCGTGGCTAGTTTAAAGACTCGACAAACTTTCCGACACAGTTCGCGTAACTATTTTGTAAGCCGTGGCGAACCGTAGAACTTTATTTTTAACTAGAGTTTGCCCACGGCTCTGCCCGCGTGGAATCTATTGCATAGCAATTAATTACCTATTATCTAAATCCATTCAGTAGTTTTAGTGGTTAAGTAACAGTTACCTACTAAATTATAAGTACAGTGATGTAAATAATAAAATGTTCAGCAAAAACATAAGTATTCTTGTTTATTGTTTTTAAAATGATACAAATACATCTAAGAAACGAATACGTCAGAATATATAGGTAAATTTTAAAATATAATTAAGAAATTAAAATATATTGATAGCCTAGTTGGAGAAGGACCGCCTCTCAAGCAAGAGGGAGCGGGTTCAAACCCAGCCGATGACACGCACCAATGTGTTCATTGTGTGAACGTATGTGTGTATTGTAACTATGTCATCTGCTACATAAATTGAGCCCGGTGTATGGCGACAGGCTCGCCCCCTTATACATTTGAGACTGAATGTCGTCCGGCGAAGTGTGGATGTTGTATTACAACTCTTCTAGCCCCTTCGAGGGAAAGGCGTGACGCTATGCTATGTCATGTTTATTTCACAATTATCGGTAGCTTACAATAACTACATCGAGAAGGTAGGTTTCCAAATGACACCTCAATATGCAAGCCACAAATTCGCTTAGTGTGCTGTGTTTATTTGCCTTATCACGCACACAGACGCAGACATAATGTGGTTAGGTGGTTAAAATATAATCTTCCTGTAAGATGATTAATTGGTTGATTTCTTCCATTTCAATTGCGAAAAGCCTGGTACCGTTACTTAGTCCTCCTTTTATTACCAAAATTTTTCAGTAACATAATAGTTGCACCAACTTTCAAATAAAGGCATACCAGATGTATTAAAATTCAAAACAAACATCGAAATTGTTTTTTGTTTCTCTAAGCAGTGTTGCCACATCATATTTTCGAAAACGCAGTGCTGTCTTCATTAATATACAGTTTAGCGAGAAAAGTACACTGTTTGATGAAACAAACACCTGTACAAAAAAGAAGTTATTGTTTTCCTAAATAATTTAATATTCTCAAACTAACATTTCAGCATCTTAAACCGATTATTCTATTTAAAATCTTACCTCTTTGCAAGACCATGACTTCGACTTGACTCTGAATACAATACTTACTTAACTTTGATTGTGACTATCAAAATACTTGACATGCCACTGGCTTAAATAAATCCACTAAGATGCGACTTTTTTTTGTAAATTTGCATAACATTTGCCCATTTTGAGGCAGATAGAGCAATAACGTGCAACACTGACATAGACGTTCTAGACGGGTGCGTTCTATGCAAAGGATAGAAACCTGTTTCTCCGTTGTTTTCTAACAGCTCCGTTTTTTCACTCGCCTTACGAAACGACTAAGTTGTTCTATAACTTTGCTAGAAAATATGTTTTTTTTCAGTTGTAATACAGTTTAAATTTATTCAATGTAATTTAATAATTTTTACACTTATGTTTTGAACGGCAGAGTTGCACACGGGGTGCGCTGAGAGCCTATCCTCTGAACGCGACCCCGACCCCGACCTCGGGCCCTATTCGGAGATTTGAGTTTTTCATCTCACTTTTTTTCGTCCTTGTTGCTCTCGTTTGAAACGTCATAGGTGTGAGAGTAACCAAGATAAAATCTCATCTCATCTCACGCGCAGGAATAGCCCCCCTCGAGCAAGCCGGCGATTCTCTCCAATATAATCTCTATTGGCTCGAAATTTGAACTTGCGATTTTATTCTGCTTACAAAAAATTATACACTCAAAACCATAATTATTAAGTTTTACGCGATTCCAGAAGGTCAAGGAATCGAATTACATGCAAATTCCCGAAAAACAGGTAGTTGTTTGGGAGAAACATGTCAAGGAAGTTTTGTAGAGCGCCATCTCACTCCATCTTGCGTTTTTATCTCGTTCTGGTTTTTCACTTTTATTAGATAGATTAGTGACTCTTCTTCCGTCGTATCAAGCATTATTTAAGCGAATTAGGTACTTTTGCTAAAAAATATTCAATTTTAAAGGCGAACCAAAACTTTTCTAAATTTGAATTCAAATACGATTATATTTAACCTAAAGAGAAGTATGCTTGTAGAGTAGAGTAGATGTAGAGCTTAAAAATTAAAAGTAAAATATTTGAAAAGGATGAACTCACAGACTTCTATCTCAATTATCGTTAGAGAACGTGAGCCATGAAATCGTTTACATTTTTTAAGTAAGTAATGATTAAAGAATTAAACCATTTCACTAACCTATTTGAAATAATAATAATAATGGTATATTACCGTCTGCCCCGCGGCCTGCCCCCACGCGGTGGCAGACGGTTGTAGGTAATACAGAAAAATATTAAAAAAAAATCATCATTACCACCGTCGCGACTGCCGGCATTCTTTAAAACGCGCAAATAATAATTTCTTTAGTTTTTGGTACCTAATTTAATAAAAGCTTAGAATTGCAGACGTCTTGCTTTATCAATCTTTTTTAAATGACTACGGCTTGAGTTATACACCCGATTCATCAAATATAAAAAAAAAAGCTAGCTCCCAATCTCCTGGATTCAAATCTGCGGTGCTATTTTCAATCATTCGGAAACGTTTCCGATCGGATCCCAGAAATTTCAAACTCAAATTGTTCGAATCTCAGTCTACGTTTATACATTTTGGAATAAGGAATCGAGTATAAATTCCATCAAAAGAATTAATCACGTTTAAAACTTATGATTTTATTATATTTTTGAAATCCGAACGGAATCGTTTCCAAGTGGTTGTGATAGTCCTGCTGGTCTTCGAGATGGCTACGGAATATTTCCGCATTTAAAGGTCAGCTTTTTTCTGAGAACATTCTTTTGACAATCGGCAGCAGTCGCTAGAGGTGTGGCGTCTTGCTACGAGTATAACAACCTACTCCGATCGAAGCTAGCAAATTCCTGTATAGTTGTGGTGCTACAAACTCTTGTAACGTTCTCACATAATATTCAGTAGAGTTAACAATGACCTGCACGGCGCGGCCGCAAGAAACTTCGATAAATTAGGGCATCTGATTCCTCTAACTTCAAACTGATAACTTATTTCCTCAGGCGAATGAAGGGATTTTTCGCTAGACGTTTTGTTAAATATTCATGCGTGTACCATCTAAACCAAATCCCATGATCTCTTTGTCGAAGAGTCTTCGAAAATTTCCATAAAACTTCCACGTGCGTTTAGAAGAATGCCAAATTCGGAGGGTCATTTATATGATTTCATAATTATTAAAATTCCCGTTTTCTTTAATGTTTGAAATAGATATTTTATTTAATACGACAAATGTCATTAATTTGATACAATTTTTAAATATAACACTCACCCTGTGTAGTATAGAATCAAATCTTGAATTATTTTAACTAAATAATGTAGGGATTACTTACCTACAATATTTAATGACCAGTGAACGCTATCAATGCTCATACCATCCCATACCAATAAACGATTCCGAACCATTTATAAGATGAAATCGTCGCCTTCGCGAACAATGAGTTATTCGGTAAAATGCGGCGGCATGCATAGCTACATTAGGCGCGCCGGGATGTCATTAGCGAAAGCTCTGCCTTTCTAATGCCTAACTGCGCACCGCCTCCCATTGTTACGGTAATAATGAGCAACTAACGATTTAAGCTCCAGTATACGTTTTAAAAAGTATTTTCGACCTTTTTGAGTAAACTTTTGTTCGACAAAATCTCGGCGAGTTGGTTCATTACGTTTCGACGTAGGTATAGATCTACGATTTCTCTAGATGTCAGGTTGACGTTGGTTTAACTTGCCCACTGGTAAGTACGATTTTTGCCTAACGGACAGCTGAAAAGTTAATTCATAGTCTACTAGACCAGAAGGTTACAAAAAAGGATGTTCGCTCGCTGTCATGTGCGGAGTTGAAAATATGATGGCATGATTATAGGTTGGCTCGTAGCGTGCTATGAAGGACTGTGTTAATGTAAAACAAGAGAAAATCGACTTCGAAATTGACTAGTACATCAAAATTGTTTTGATACCGTCGTTCGATGTGACGGCTGTGCATTTGCCGAGGAGGGTGCCAGGTTTCTGTTTGTGAATCACTCTGCTTTGTAACGACTAGCCGAGCTCAAACAGTCGCTTGAAATACAAACTCGGGGCAGTGCGCGTAACAATATACATAGAAAGCCCTCGTAATGTTTGCCTTCGTGTGATTTATTGGCTTCGGTGGATTTGAAGGCACGCACTCGGGCCGAGTAGCCGAGTACAGCGAGCGCGGTGTTGCGTTACATGCGGCTGTCAGATCACCCCGCCGCCCTGTGGTGCTCGACGTTCGATCAACTCGTATCAACTGTGCACAACACATATACCTATTACATCTACTTAAGACACACTTGAGATCACAACTTCGTATCTAAACTTGGTAAAACATACGATAATTGCGACACTATAGGCACGATTTGCTGTTTTCGTGTGATTCTATTTGTAAATAGTTATCTGTACTTACTTACAAAAGTATTTTAGTAGGTATACATGTGTTAGCCGTAGGTTTAAAACAACTTTGAGGAAAAAAATAATATTTAATGCTTAATTAGTAGGTAGTATTTATTTTCATCAACTTCTTATTTGCTTGGAAACGCTTATTTTTTTTAGAGAATGATACTTTTCTTTTTTAGAAGTTTTCCTTGATAGGCAAATATCAGAGAACATAGCCTTATCTTCCTGACTCAAGGTAGGTACACGCTCTCACATCAGTCTCAATATTTCTGTCCTTTTATTTACAGATCATACATAAGCTCGATTAAGCATCGTTGTTTATAAGCTAATTCTCTGATTGATAGCCTCGGATTGGTTTTACAACGTCTTCTTCGATCGCGTTAACAATTTGTAAGAACAAAGACAAAATAACAATAAAGACAAAAAAACACGATAACTCCGAAGCTTTAACGGTTTTTAGCAAGCGTCAGCGAGCGAAGCATCTCTGCTTCAGCTTCGACAAAATGCTTTCATATTTCTAAATTCTGTCTGGATTTCTGTCCGGATCTTTCGTCTTCCTCTGCAGGCCGTTTTTCCAAAAAGAGTCATATCTTAAATATCATATCATATCCGTCATTTTGAAGAAAAAAAAAACGATAAATATCGGACCTGCTCACAAAATTTCAAGAGAATCGGTAAATAAATCCGACACGTAGAGGACATACGCCGGCCGCGAGGTCTCCAGCTCGCAGAGCCACTAGTTTGGGTTACTTTAGAAGTACAAGTTATAGCGCTAAATCTTTGTACATGCATGTATAAATCACCTTCTGAGAAAAGTATTGAAAAGCTGTAAAAAGAAAAGTCTGCTGTTACCACTTTCCTGCTAACTTTTACGATCTTGATCAAACTTTTCACCATGTATCTTTACAAGTAGTAGTAGTACTAAATATTAATACTACAAGTTTACTACAAGTATTAATACTTAGGTATGTAACTGGTTGGTCAAAATTGTATATGTATGTATCCAGCGTATTCTGTACTGTATGTTTCTGTTCGAAGCGAACATGAATACCGCTTTTCATAATTACTTTCTACTAATACTACTCCTTTTTTTTTATAATCTAATCTAATTCGGCCTAATCTTAAGACCGCGAGTGGTTCGCGTTACCACGCAAAATACTAGTCCTGGATCTTATTCAAAAATTAAAACACTACACGAAAATTGTCAACAAGGTTCTACGAGGTAAGTATAGCTGACTTCAACGAAACGGTCCACCGCGGACAATGAAGAGGAGGGAACGCACTGTCATCTGCTTTGAACATAATTAAAATCACTTTAAATAATACCACTGAGCGCCCAACCCTGCCGACATTTTATTTTAAAAAGTGCTATTAGCATTAAATTTAGTTTTGCGGATGATTATGTCGCGCTCAGGCTTTCGAGAACATTAACTGCTCACAATTTTTGTGAATTATCGTCCGGGCCGTGCACCCTCGCCGTTTTAACACTCTTAAACCAAATGACTACCGTGCTCGCGAGTCGCAAGAAGGATTTTCGCTATGTGTAACGGTTATGGGATTTTTATCGTGTATTCTATTTTTAAGAAGTATGCGTAGACAATGTTATACGCTTCTTTATGTTACCTGATGTTCAGAATGTGCCGTGTGATTGGGACGTGTAACTTGGAGTTATTTACTTTAGTTATTATTCTGAGGGGTTTATCAATAAATTCTGATTTCTGAATGTCAAATAACCTGTCTACTCGAACATTGATTTCGATTTATTGATCGTTATTTGTTTCGGAAATGAAACAAAACTCCAAATCCACTTAGAGAACTTAACCAAATAAAAGTCAAGTACAGAAGAGCTCATTACAAAAACGAATACAACTTCAAGTACACAAAGTAAGTATCGTTATTTCTTAACATTTTTTCCATTAATCAAACACAAAGCGCAAGTATTTAAGCTGTTTTATTCTTTCTTTTATCAGAGCGCAGACTGGCGTGTTCGAGGCTCGGTAGCTATCGTAAAGCTGCGTAGAGATCAGAGCCGATAATTGAAAAAACGTTACGACTGCTGAATCTTAACATCGATATAAAAGTAAGATGGATAAATTAAGAATTTTACCCCCGGACAATTGTTTTTCTTTCCGATTCTTCGGCCCCGATTGAACTGATAAGTATGTTCTGAGCGAACTTTATGTTCTGATCGTTCTCCGATGTGTAGTCAGTGTAGGTGGCGGACTATCAACACCTTTTAATGTATTTTTAATTAAATTGAAAACAAAAGAAGAGCCATACTGTACGGATTTATCATTTCAATCGGTTCGTGATGTCAAAGAAACGGAATTTAATTCAAGTATATTATTAGTTTTGAAACTAAATATTAATTTGATTTACTTATTTTTTAGGCATTGATTAGATGCTCTTAACTGAAAACTACTCTGAAACGTAACATTTTAAATACTTAGTTAATGATATGAAACAATAAATCCGGTTTGCAACTATACTAACAAAATTTTTGGTTGGATGTATTCATGAGAGTTGCTCAATTGTCGGTAGAATAATGTATATTCAGATCAAAGTCATACTTAAAGTTTGATAAGAACTTACCTACTACAAACACAATTAAATAATATTTTTCAAAATGTGTAAGTGTATGTAGATAACGTATGACTGGCAAAACACTGCGATTTTATGTCAAACCACTATAAATAATTAAACAATGGGCCTGACCCACGCCCTTTCATTTCAACCCGACGGCGACGGTTAACACATTCAGATAATCTCACTAAATCGCTATAATCTCGACTTGGGACGAAATTTAATTCAATTCCACGTTAATTTACTTATTTGAAAATGAGAGTGCCCGCGATATACAGCTATCAAGGCAGGACCCTCGGTATTTAGGTATTCGAGGGATAATCATTTTTAACGTAATTCTGTTTATGATAGGTATGTAGAGGCTTACTTTTCAACATTAACAACGTTTCTATGTTTTGATAATAAGCGAAGCCAATTAAGTAATTAAATGTTCATCACCGTTATTAATTCTAGTCGGTGCGTATGTATAATAAGTAGTTTCATTACAGTGAAATAATTCTAGGAATGTTAGAGCGCTTCTTTAAAAGCGAACACTGAATCTAATTGATTTTAAATTTCGCAATGGGGAAAACGGGTCGACTTTTGTTCTTTCCCCGTGGCGCGAGCAGGGTCGAGAGTGACCCCTTTTATAATCGAAATAGGTCGGAGTAACGGAACAGGCAAGTTGTTTGTGTTATTTTTAGAATCGAGCGGCAGGCTTCATCTCGTGCCCGACCGAATCTCGTCGCGGCGGCCCAACATTTGACATAAACAAATTACATCGGCTGTCAACTCTGAAACAATATAGGTACCAGTTGGCGTTTAACTTATCTTCGGAGTTTTCGTCTCGAATAGATAAAATGTTGTAATACAGAAATGTCATTAGGTTCGGGCGGTCGGAGGCTCGCACTCGTAACCAACCCGAGAGATAATATTTCACGCTCCGCGCAGCGACGGTACCGCTGCAACCGGCGCTATCGTATCCCTCACTGTACCTACCGATTTGTTATGTTATCTCAGTTGCTCAAGGTTGATAGGTCAACCCGAATTATCACGGGACATCTTTCCAGGTATTCAAGTGAAATATTTCGATGATTCCGTCGAGTCCTATTGTAATGTGCGCGATGGAGAGATTCGAACTAAGAAAATTCAAAACTACAAGATTATCTAACAAGTAAAGAATTTAGATCCAAAATAGATAAAGCGGTCTGATCGAACTAAACAGAAGCTAATAAAACAAGCCACACAACCTATCGCCTTTTAATTAAAGTCGATCCAAATAAAATTCTGGTCCATCTCAGTCATATCACTTTAACAGCAACGTTTTAAACGCGACTCACGTTCCGTTAAAAGATAAAAAAAAAAACCTAATCTCACAGGTTTTTTATTGCCTCTCGGAGTGAAGCTAGAAGTGATTTGTCCAGAGCAATCTATCATTCAAGCACTATGAGAATAATTAGTGTCAGCGAACGCATCCGGGCGGAGTGCGCGCCAACAATAAGCCGTGTGACGCACCATTCAAACAAACCATTAATAATTGTGAACGCCAGTTTTTTTTAAGTCGGATTCACTTTTGTAAATAAATGGTACAGCGGATTTTAACTACCTTCTTACGGAGACATTTTTCTATCGCGGCGAGCCGTTAGACGCTTAAAGTGGCCGCTCGTATCTGGAAACAGATTTGAGTAAGTACATGCGATTGCGTTGTAACCCAGATAAACAATGTTCTACTATAGTTATTGTTTGTGAGTGAAAATATCTAAAGTTGCAAGCTCTACAACGTGTGAAGCAGAATACTTGTGTATTTAAGTAAAAGAAAAAAATCGTAAAGTCGGGGGAACGCGAACGGTCACGGTCGCACACCACGTTTTGTAGAAACCGAGCCAGTGTGAACGACCTTTGTTTCATTCCAAGATATTATATTTAAAAACGCATTTTAATAAAGCTCGTATTGTGTAGGCACCGGTGGAATACATTAAGCCTGTCGTCAGGAACGTTCTTACCGTTTCAAACGCATCAACCATAATTAAGTAAATTTTGTTTGGCTATTACAACTTAAACGTCAAAATAGTAGGTATACTTGCCTGAGTAGTAGAAAAAAGTTAAGTAAAATAATTAAATAAATTATGAATGAATGCTTGGAAAACAGGCTGCCCAAAGACCGGGCTTCGCTAAACACGGGGCATGGTGCATGCAGTTCTGGCCGTTGACAGTTAGGAAATAACGTAAAACAGTTTTTCAGAGTCTCACGCGTCTCCAGATGATCTGGGAATCTAGTCTTTGGCTGCAAGCCCTTCCTTCAGACTAGGTACGACTGTATCCGGAATGTAATATACATTCCGGATTCCAGCTGTTTCATAGCCCATCAGCACGTCTTGCATCGTTCTCCACGATGTGCTTGAGGTGAAGAAGCCTTGGCGACCACGGTTTGTCATGCAGCAGAAACGCACGGCGCTTAGTCCTCCACGACGCGGTAACACCTCGAACGAAGTCAAGCATTTGAAAGTGCCGGCGGCGTTAAAGTTAAGATCGTCGACGACGGCGGTGAGAGGCTCGACACTATGGCTCATATTCCCATAATTTAAGTACTACCTAAGTCCTTGCTTAACTAGTTTAACTTCTCTTATCCAGTTCCTACCTACATTTTATTACACGAACCTTAAGCAATTCCTTAGAAGACTCTTAACTTTATGTGCCCTTAAGCGAATATTTTGCTAGAAGTTTGAACTATCTAAGCAAGGACTTAGGCAATTCTTATATTCAGTGCAAATGGGAATGCGTCTTTGGAAGATGGGATGGCTAAGGGCCATCCCATCCGTACTATAGTGTAGGATGTTACTTGTTGTTTGAATACATTGGCGCGGTCTCATCTTCCAGTGACTTCAGCTAGTTTAAAACGACAGGATAGTGCGGCTTTCGCGGCTTGACTATTGGTTGATTTTAGATTTATTAATTGATTCCATACAATTAGTGAAATAAATATGTATACTATTCGACTATCATATTGAAATCCAGTCAGCAATAAAGGCTAGCATTATTTTTGTTACACACTGTAGATAGTGGGACTTTGTGAAATGAGTAGGGAATTATATGTGTCTTCTCTAACCACAATTTCCAAGCACCGTAATTCTGCTAGAACGTGCGCTAAAGTACAGTGACATCAACGCCAAAATATTCACTTCCGCAGTGAAAATTAATTCTCTCATAATAGAAACATTTTTGTATGGCAAATAAAATTTAACAAGACTTCGTACACACGTCATTTAACCTACACCAAAAAATTACATGTTTAAATACGTTTACTCAACATAACTAAATATGGTAATTAAATTAGCTGAGACGGGTCAAGTGCGACTCTTTGATGGTCGAGGGTTCCTTATACTTATTTATTATTCTTGTTTATTATGTCTATACCTGTTTTAAACCACAGTCCAGGCAGTTTAATACAATAGGTTTACCTAATCTACGACCATCTAGCGGCGTCTTGTTAGAGAAAAAATCATTGTATCTTTTTAATATTAAAAAAAAGTACGTGACTAACACAGGGTAAGTATTTGCCATGACTATAGACATTAGACATACTTTGTGAAATTCAGTAATCGATCTTGAAACCCACATTACACGTAGTAATCTTTTAAAATTGAAAACCGGACTATCCGTCATCCGCTTTGGATTTTGAAAATATTTTTTAGATTTTTTGGGGATTTAAAAACCGCTTGACCGATTTTAATGAAATTTATATGGGACCATCTCTGCAGTAGGTATAATCTACCAATCTAAAACTAGAATTAAAATTTAAAAATATAACTTAGTTTACGTTTGTTAGAGTCGATCCGCTGACACACAGATCTGTGGCGAGCAAATTTGGTGACAGTAACGGTTGGCTGCGAACCCTGAGGCAACCTATCTCGCGTCGTGTTTCTATGACTGTATTTGCGCGTCTGATCACACGAGTGTCATGTTTTATACTACGTCATCCGTAATACTTTGATGACGATATTTTTTATTCATTGTTATTTCCCCTTTTCGTACCACTAAGCTATAATTATCATACTTATTCTCAAAAATGACCCTCGTCTATCCGAACTTCCTGTATACGTAAATTTGTCATACAATCTAGTCTTGATTTTCCATTAAGTACTTTATCTTTAAAAAATTCGATGTTGTTTTTATAAAATAAAAATGTAGGTAAACATGTATGCTGAACCCTAAAGAGAAATAAAAAAACAATGGCGATTAACCTCCTCTAAGATATTTGTGAACGGGTCTTCACTAAGCGTAATAAAGAACTCGTTCATAATTAGCGCTGTATATTAAATATAATGTCTAAAACGTGATAATAAGGAAGTAATGTAAGCAAGATCGTTATTATAAAAATAGAGATTTCTTTATGTGTATTTTTGTGTGTATTACTAAAGTGAGCGAACGCCGTATTAATTGCTCTAAAGCAGATGTTAGGTCGCATAAAATACTGGTTTACTCCAAACCGAAGTAGTCAGAAGTAGTCAGGTATTCGCATGAGCTGCTGCTTAATCCGTAACTTTGCTAAAGCAAGCTACCTCTTCCATTCTTGAAAAAATTTCAAAATTTTCCAGACGACGATGTAGACTACTAGCAGAAATATACTCAAATTTATTTGACCATATGTTTACTCTTCTTTGTAGATGCATATCAAAGGTAAGAGATCCGGCAGACTTTTTGGTATCATTGGCGTGATTACACAGAAGATGCCTTTCCGCCGACAGATTTAACGATGTGGCAAAACAGCGCCCTCTCAGATATCTTTCACCTGAATATTTAGCTCTTTGAGTAAAAATAAATCTTTCCGTTTCTTGGAACAACAACAGTGTCAAGTCGGTTCGTCTTAGAGCAAAGATTATATTTGTCATCGACGGGCGCATTAAGCTCGTTTACGGGGTGTCGCGGACGCGGTAAACGATTTAGCCGGAATAGCGTCGAAGGCTTCCCACACATGAAACAGATGTTTTGTCATCGCATCACCTTTGCGCTACAAATACGTTTTCTCCGACTATTTAAAAATAAATAGAGCGGGCACAATGTACTGTGAAGATGCCTGTCTATTATTTATAGAGCTGTCATCTTCACTTAAATACCTAATGAGCCGTTTCTAATATCGTATGGTAGTTATCGTGGCTTCCCTATTTTCGTAATTACAGACAACACGTCTCGCTCGGCGGCGGTAACCCTGTATTAGTCCCTCGCCGTCATTGAGATTTAAATAATCAACTAGCTAAGTGATAGCCGCTACTAAATAAGTAAAAGTTCTTTGAAATGTTATCGGAACTAGCCCATTTTATGGTAAAAGAAATTTACGTTTGATGTATAAATTTGACGAAGAAATTTGAAAAATAAGAACGTTTTTTGAAGTTTCGAAATCAAGACGGGAAGAATGCACATTGCCCACTTTCGTAATTTTGCGTCTGAGTTCTACTTATCGGAAGATTTCTTTTTTTGGACTGTATCATGGCCATGATTATATCTTTCAGGTGTTTTCTGTTGTTTTACGACTTCCCGGTCTTAACAGGCCCAGTAGGATAGTGGCAGGTAGTAGTAAGTACTCATTGTCACATGCATGTCTGCTATCGATCGTAACTTGATGCCGTCCGTTGCATAAATTAATACAGTCTTCTATTTTTGTCATCCATAGTTTTTTATAGGTGGGATATGAGACTCGTATGCCGTCGGATCGAGAATATCCCGGAATAGGCTATACCACCTGTCCGTTCACATTCGACCTCCGGATTTTTTCAGTATTGCCGATGCAAAGTTTCTCGTTAATATGCAAATTAAGAGTTATCTGTGAAGAGGACGCGGGATTTAGGGTCACTTTTAAATAACGCAAAACGAAAATTGGAGCTTCACGCCCTGATTCTATGCGGACCCGTTTAAAGATTTAGCATAATCAGTGATTATGCTAAATCTTTAAACGGGTGATTATCGGGTAATCGAGTAACGGGTAACGGGTAACGAGTAACGGGTAATCAACGGTGATTATTAATCACCGTTGATTATATTTCTGTCATGTGTTTATAGCAGTACGTAGACATTAATTATCATAATTAAGATAACGCGTGAAAATCACGGCGTAGAATATCTAGCTAACGAAGTAAAAAATTAAACAGTGTGTTGCAGTGCTTAGTTCAACTAGACAATAAAGAAACACATAAAACGGTTTACTACTTACATAGCTTATTAAGAAAACAACTATTCGCTTCATACGATACCTAGAAAATGTATCTCCAACAGAAGGCTTGGCCATAATTAAGTAGCTGCCTAGGTAGCTTCATAATTTGAATTTTATGATAATTTTAAAAAGATAACGATGGTGTGATAGTCTAAAGATAAACCAATGTTTTACAATGGGCAGTTTCGAGGAATGCCATAAGCTAGTTAAATATATACAATTACCATCTTAATTATTTTTGCAATAAAAAGTTATTAGATACAAAAGAAGAGCAATAAAAGTAAATTTTAACTAGAGAAAACTGTTTATTTATTTTAGTTTTATATGACTTTTAAAATATTTAAATACAAAGTACGAAACTTTAAGTTTTGTAGGGCAATATAAAACTCACTTGACTGTTTAAAGTTACTAAGTAGTTTAAATTAAAAATCATATTTCCATAAAATACTCAACATGGACGGATTTGACGTTTCATAGTGAGAGTAATATTTAAAAACCCGTGTATATATACCGGAACCGTCCAATATTTAGCTTAAGAGGGAACAAAACTACGAATAATGTAGAAAGAAGTTAAAGCTTCACGCTTCAGGACCCGTACCGTGACATTTTATTGTGATGCTTCTTAGGTTCAGCCACCGATGCTGCGCGACAAAGAACTTTATTGCGCGACGATACGATTCGCGGTCGCGCATCGTCGGCAGCTGAACCTAAAAATCATCACAATAAGATATCACGGTACGGGCCCTGGCCATAGGAACTTTGCGCATCTTCTGTAAACGCAGTCGTCAATTTTCAAATAAAAAGTAGATCATGCTGATGAAGCCAGTAAAGCCCTATTCAGTACGCTAAATTGCTAAATCTAAACAAGCTAAAAATATAGCTGCCTTAATTGTTGCTACGTAACATAACACGTCAAAGTCATCAATACTATAAGCTAGTTTCAATTTAGCAATTTACCGTTCTGAACAGAGCATAGTAGCTGCTTACTTTGTAAGACAGTGCATTTACTGGGCTGAAGCTCTGTTGATGTGATTACATTACCGTACGAGTGCGGCGAACGGTCGAGCACATAGTCTTGGCGATGCGACAAAGTGCCACTTATCAATTAACTCTCTCGCATGCTGAAAGAGATCCATCGCGTGCCACTTGTGAGGATTCGCCTCAACTAATGTTATTGATCGATTGTTAACGTTTACACTGCACACATTCCTAAGCGGCAAGCCAGACAGAAAGTAAGACAAGGACGAGACACGGATCGGACGTAGATGAGGTATCCCTTTAATGTACCTTCATACAATATATTATATGGAAGAGAAGTGACGCAACTCATACAGCAACAGCTATAGCTACAAATAAGACGGGGCGCAGACGGGGCGCAGACAGAGCGCAGACGGGACGCTGACGCGACGCTTCCAGTTCTGTATGAAGGTGTCATGTTTCCGCTCCGTCAGTGTTTCGTCCTCTCGTGTTTCGTCTTTGCTGTCTATCTAGCAGCGTTTAAAACGTGCTATATCTCTAGGAGACCAAGCTTAACCTTTAAAATATCAGTGACCGCTAGTGTCACTGATATTTTGACAAGCTCTTCGGGTCCGACACGCCACCGACGTCTATATCGTTGGTGACAAAAAAGGGGACTACTAAAATATTTAACAACAAGATCTTTTTTGCTTGCAAATCATTATAGAAATAAAATATGGTTTTGATTTTTTGACTTAGCATACAGGATACGATAATGCATTTTAAATGTCACACTTGAAAAGATAAAAATGAAAATCGAAAATTTGTTTCATGTTGGCAAGAAAGCTTTTGCTAACTCGTAAGTTACAAGTTGGTCTGTCACGACTCGTAACAGAGTTGTTTCGAGGGACTGGTTGTTTCACATCGCAGTCTTAAAAATCGCTGGCTTTTGTTAAAAACATAAAAACTTCAAACGCTCAGACGATTTACTTAATTGTTAAAAATGGGGTGTATCATGCTACTCAAAATATCACTAGTGGCGTTGTGAGCTGCAGACCTCGCGGCCGACGTCTGTCTCCTCTACAAGTCGCATTCCTCAACCGATTCTCGTAAAATTTTGAAAATGGCAGAGAAAAAAATATATCTTCCGCAATTTTGAAAAACTTTCAAAAACTGCCTCGACTTAAAATTCTATATATTTATCGAGCCTGCTAACAAAGTTTCAAGAAAATCTGTTTAAAAATGCGACCTGTAGACGAAGACAAGGATCCGGAAGTCAGACATACGAAAATA
The DNA here is from genome assembly GCA_911728515.1 of Peribatodes rhomboidaria. Lineage (NCBI taxonomy): Eukaryota > Metazoa > Arthropoda > Insecta > Lepidoptera > Geometridae > Peribatodes > Peribatodes rhomboidaria. The sequence goes on from OU452166.1 coordinate 1,832,043, forward strand.
TTTTTGTCAAAGCTTAAGCATAGACGCTTCGCTCCTACGCTCGCTTGGTCGATAACAGTCAACAATTGATTTTACAGGTAGGAACGAAAATCTAAAATATCCACCAGATTTTGTGGTAGCGAGATGTACCATAACCCGTTTAAAATATTATAGTAGCCAAACTTTAGGTGACTACTGGCTAGACTAATTTTAATGTGATCATTTTTGCACCCGATAGTTTAAAAAATATGGGGTTTAAAATCTAAGTTTAAGATAAGAAAGTAAGAAGCTCAGTGTCCAACAGCCTCATAATGATATAAATGAAAAATTATCTTAATACTTTGTGACATAAAGTTCTTTTTAGATCGTGTTTTTTAGAGCGGATCGCGCGCGGCCACCTGCGGTCAGCGCCGCCGGCGGCAGCTCGGAAGTCGATCTAAAAAAGATTTTGTGTCATAAAGTATTAAATTTCTTTTTCATTAATACCATTGCGAGGTGGTCGGGCGATAAGCTAAATCTACGGAGACCTTAAATCTAACTTTCCAGCAAACTAAAGAAAAAAAGGAATTCTTTAGCTTGCTGCAAACTTTGAGGAGATATTTTTCCGCGATTGAATGTCTGGTTTCATAATAATCAGTTCGTAAGATCGTAAGCCGAGACGCTCAGAAAATGGTGTGGTCGTATCTAAAGGTATTGCTCGAGATATTCTACTGTTTGGATCATTAAGATACTCTCTACGTACTAGAGAAGCTGTTTGAAACAAAATACGTCACGCAACTTGATGAAAGCGGGGCACGTGGATTGACTACAGGGTTGCTTCAGCGGTAAGATATTCGGTATGTCGTCCAACCAAACTATTAAAACATGCAGCGCTAAATCACAGTTTTATTGTTCCGTACACAACCACACGGCGTGCGTGTAAGATGTACGGATTGCAGTACAGTGCACTGGAATAAAGTCAACATTCGAATGATGAAATCTAGTACATACGGATCAATGGCTTGGATAGAGTTGTTGATGCACGAACACCTGTCTGAATCTATGATTATAAAGAGATTCGAATATCAGGTATGGAAGCCGAGACTATAGAATTTTAATGTAACATAATAATCTGATTAGGTATTTAGTACGACATTGAAACTCATTTTAAAATAAAAGACTTAAATTGTTATGCAAATGATGTTGTTACGTGTACAGTATTTTGTATTTTGTTGACAACTTATGTCAACAATTATTGTAAATTTTTTATTTCATTCGTTGACATACTTAATGATAATCACAAAACAGTAAGTACAAAATACTTACTTTGTAATTACTGTTCTGTCATTTATTGGACTGTCTGTGAAAAATTAGGAGTTATTGATAACTTCAATAGTCACAATCGAAGTTGACAATAAATTCTGATTTCTATATGATAATGGAAGATGCTAGTGCAGTTTGTATATGTCGTATCCCAGTGGTCGGCAACCTTTTGATAGCCAAAGGCCATACAGTAACAAAATGAGCGAGCGTCAGCGAGCGAAGTGTCTATGCTTCAGCTTCGACAAAAATGCTTTCGTATGTCTTTATTTTTATCACAGCTCACAATAATGACATGAAATAAACTTACAGATAAACTTACAGCTAATTACGGATTTACATTTATACACAATTATGTCCGAATTCTGTCTAGATTTTTGTCTGGATTTCTGTTCGGATCTCTGTCCGGATCTGTCTTTCTCTGCAGGTCGCATTTCTAAACCGATTCTCTTAAAATTTTGTGAATAGGTTCAATATTTATTAAGATTTTTTTAACGATTCAAAATGGCGGAGATATGATGTTTTCAAATTCATATCTGCTCTATTTTTAAAAATTTCGAAAAACTGACTCTGCTATAAATGTCTGTATGATTATCGAACCTGCTCAAAAATTTCACGAGAATTGGTTGCGGAATGCGACCTCATTTCATTTCATTTTTAAAATTTTTATTAAAACATAACTAAATAACATTTAATTTTTGTAGTGTACATAAGTCTTCCTACAAAACTAAAACAGTAAAATTATCAATTGTTTTTCTCAAATCTACGTAGTTCGAATATAAAACATGCTGTCTGGGTATGCGGAATGCGACCTGTAGGAGGACAGACGTCGGCCACGCACAGCTCACAGAGCACTAGTTTATAATTTTGTCAACTGGTATCTCAAAATCAAATGTCTTTATTCAATCTATATAATAATGTCAGTTCAATCTATCGACGATCGGGACCGATCAAGTCCCCAGGCAGCCAATTCAAACGTGTAGTGCTATACTTCACTGCTCCCTCGCTTTGCACGTAAGTAATTATTTATTTAGAAACCTTTCATTAATTAACAGTTGCGGGCCGCTGGTTGCCGACCGCTGCGCTATCCGCTTAAAAGATGGTAGAGTAGACATATTGTATAGGCTATATTGCACGTGTGCTGACCTTGTAAATAATAGTAATAATAATAAAATAAAATAATAATCATCATGGTAAAATTTGCTTGCATGTGTTAGCACTTTTTTTCGTAATTTTTTTTTAGGAAGTGTTGTAACAAGTTCCATGGTCACTTGCACTGAGTAAAGAATTGCCTAAGTCTTTGCGTAACTAGTTTAATCTACTCCTAGCGAAATATTAGCTTATCGGGCACATAAAATTTGAGAATCTCCTAAAGAATGACAAAAGGTTCGTGCAAGACAATTTTGGTTGGAACTACCTAGCAGTAGTTTAAAATAGTTAAGTAAGTATTTAGGCAGTTGTTATGTTTAGTACAAGTGGCCACCAGTCGTGCAGTGTAATGCTTAATTTACTGTTCCTAACCTTTTCACCCGACTGCGCAAGAAGGAGAGGTTTGTGTTTCGAATGTATGTAAGTATGTATGAGGTTTCTTTGGCACGCTCTACAGCCTAAACAGCTTGATGGAGTTCGACGTGTGAGGTGCCATTCGAATCGTCCTGACGATGGAAGTGACATATGGTACAACATTATGCATTTTTGTTTTTATAATAATGTTACTGGTTTACACTAACCTACAGGTTGTTCCCAAAAATAATGAGTACATTTTTTTAAAATTACCAACTTAGATAAAAAAAAGTAGGACACATTTGAGTAAGAAATAAAGTTATGTTGTTCTGTCGCGACTAAGACGTGATCGGTTAAGGTTGGCAAAAATGACTATTGAATATATTTTCTACCATCTTTTAACTTTAGCTATCTTCGATCAGATATAACACATAGATGTCGTATCTAAAAAATTGGCCTCTATAGTGGTGCCGCATTGTCACTTGTATTTGTTTCTGTATTTTAACCAACCCAAAAAATATTGAAACATAATTTCATTTGAATCTTAGACTTATCATTCCGTAAAAGCGTTGATGACATTATCTAAAGTGTTTTCGCACATTTATGCATCGTGACACTGACGCGATCACGGAGTGACTGACAGCGAAACAAGGCTAACGCTTGATGTACGAGTACGTACGCCTTGTTTTCAAGTTGCCAATTTGCGTTTTGAGACTTTATATCTATGTATTTCTGATCGAAGTTTGCTATATATTCTTTATTAGCAATAGCTGTTTGTATAACGAAAATTTAGTAACAAAATGAATCCTGATTAGTAAAACCTAACAAACAAATAAAAAAAATTAATAGAAATCTATTCCATTTGTTACAGACAGTTCTTTGGTGCAACAGTTCTTATTTATATTAAGTGCATTAGAATTGAAAGTAATATAGCAAACTGGGGCAAATCTGTGGGGCAATTGCGTCTTTCGAGAATTACTGACAAACCCTTCACAAATAGGCAATTAACGTCATCTTGTACAGATTTAAAAAAATGCAGGTCCAGATTTGTAATGGTTTTTCAGTAATTCTCGAAAGACGAAATTACTCCACAGACGCATTTGCTCCAGTTGACCCTACATGTAAAAGATGTTTTTTTGTCTCCCTGAAATATTTCCAGCAGATCGTTCCGCACCTCCCCCCTCCCCCCCGCGCTCTGCACCCGAACGATAGACTCCCCAGCCCGCACTCATCCATCACTTTGTGTCCTAGTCGCGTAAACGCAGACGTCAAAGTAACAACCCTACATTTGAACTCAGCTCCCACCCAATTCTACTGCGCATCTGAATGACTGTTTGTATTATTTTTTGTGAACATACCATGTCATCGGAACGATTGTGGTCGGTTCCCTATGATTTATCGATGTCCACATTACAAATACGACAAGTCTGTAGTCCTTTATTTCTTCTTTAAGGCATATTAGTATTCCGCCAACAATCCTGTTCAGCCCTGGTTTTGTCATACCGACTAAATGTTATTTCGTTGGAATTTCAAATAAACAATTGTTTTCTTTTTTCATGGGATTTATTTAATATAAATTATAGCAGGGCTCAATCAGCATTGACAAAGTCCGCTGGCATATTGGATGAGGTCTCATGAATTAAAACTGTGGAATTATGTTTCTTTGATTCCGAACACAACTTAATTTGTTCACAATAATTAAAGCAATTAAAATGTTTTTTTTCAAGTCATTGACCATTGTATGAAGATATATTTTATTGCCTCTATAACATATACAATACAGCAATCAAAACGTACCTACTTTACAACGGTTTATTTGTACAACAAGGTTGATTCTGGACTGTCAGTCAAATAAATAACGTTAATTACGGTGAAGATTACTTTGTATGCATTTTAAGTATTATATTTACATAAGTCTTCGGCTTTAGGAGCCACACTAGTTCCACTTTTTTGCAGAACAAAGACGTTTATACTTGAATCTGGGGAGCTCTTCCCATTTTTTTGTTTCCATCAAAATTGATCAAAAGCTTTTCCCTAACTCTGAAATGTATGCAGAATTTGACGACGACAAAGTGGCTCTCTGCAAGTTATCAGCAGTCAAAGTGTGAAAGCTCGCAGTGGTATTGTGAAGCAGCAGAAGATGATGAAATCACTACTGTGCTGTGAGTACTGGGCAGCTTCCGCACCATCCATGCCTCCACACCAACATAAATGTTCCTCACCAACTCTATCCACGCTTCCAGTGCTATCGATTCCAATTACCGAACAGTGTGCATATTTGAAATATCAGTGACATAATATTTTTAAAGGTAACTCCGTTAAATGTGTAAAATTCTTGAAGATAAAATAGAATACGATTTCCAAGATCGACCGATGAGAGAAGATAAAATGTACATAAATGAAATTGTAGCGCGTGGCGTGGGAGAAAGCTTTTAAACAAACATACGGTACAAATACGTTATGTAAAAGTATGCATGCATTCCCTTGATGATCCCGACTCATTGTTTGTGACCACAGAAAGAGCAAAACACCAACCCAGATGGAGATGTCCAATATTTTAGATGGCATAGCATTCGCCGCTACGGAACCGAAATTCCCGACTCAAGATTCTCTTTCCACTGCCACGACCAAAACATCTGTATATAAATATAGTTAAAGTCTCTATTTGAGTGAAACATTTGTCGTACAATGAGACCGTATCAGAACATTCAAACAACGCTTTAGTAACCAGGTATGCAATAGATAACCGTGTTTTATGCTAATCCTATAAACAGAAACGTAACGTAGGTACAAAGTTTTCGAGAGCTTTTGTGAACTTAAAATTCAAGGCACAAGGAAGTTTGCTTTATTACAGAGCACCGACGTCCGTGTGCCCATGGCATTATGAGCAATCAACGCGTAGATTGTTATGTTGACTCTTGCACGTCATCGACTATTAAGATTTCTTTGTTACAGTAACATGTTGGACTATTTACACAAAACGTTTCTCTGAGAGGCTTTTGTAATAATAACTTGAACTTTTTTCCGTGCGTTCCTGTCGGTCGGCCGGTCCGTATCGCTCTCACGATTTTGAATGAAATGCTCAAGTCACTTAGTGCTAAGAGACGCTAGAATTTGCTTTTATATTATGAATCGTTTCGATGGCTGTATTATACAAACCGAATGACGGCGATAGCTGGTTAAAGATACAACAAAACGAGCTCCTCAATGTGACAATGACGCGTGATTGCCGCGAGAGAGTTAGTAATTGAATTATTAACTATAAAATACTTAGCTATGACTCATCGCACAGATATGTCGATTGGCCTTGAGAAAGTTGTACAAAATAATAACAACTTTTGACTTAAGTAGAGTTAAAATAAAGTGTACGCTCCAGGGGCACACTTAGAACTAATATGAAATGCTTCCAATAACTGTAATAGACCTTGTAGATCTAGCTTTCCGGGAGCCAACACGTAATGACGTCACTCGTCATCGTTATCGTCTCATGTGAACTAGTTGTAAATGACATATTTCGGCCTCGCTCAAGCACCGATTGACGTCACCACGTGTTGCCCACGAGAGCATTTTTGACTCGGAATGCCATACCGCGCGGAGTATATCATGGACCTTGTCTGATAATTATTGTCAATTTTAACACATACCAATTAGACGTCTTTCAAGATGACAGCTGTCAAGTTTTTTCAAAATCAAAAAATTTTTCCTCCATTTTTCCTCAAAAAGCGCCTTTCAAAATTATCAATAAAATGAATCTGTTATCAAATTACTGAATACTAACCCGTGAGTAGCAAACGGGTTAACAGCTTGCAATGAGTAAGTAAAAAGAAACTTAGACAAATAGGCAATCTGACACTACCTGTGTGTTTGTGGGAATTAGATAATCTGACACTACGAGCATTGTCGGAAGTTGACAATACGAGAGAAATCAGGAAATTAAACATCACGGGACTAGACGATATGAGAGTCAGTCTAATTGGTAAAGTAGACGATCCAAGATCCAACACTCCAGTCAATGCAGCTGAACCGTCGGTCGTCTATAGGTAGCGCTTCACACGATTTTGTTTATTTATATTGTGGTCGCCTTTCATCTATACGTGAGCAAATAATGAATGTACGACATATCACACCGAGGTGTGACGTCACTCCGGACACGGTCACTTCAAAGCGTTTTACATCGATGATTTATGTGTATTTTGTTAGACTTCGCCCTAATTACGTTCACGAAAATTTGTGCACTTTCATAATAAAGTGCTTATAGTTGAGATGCTTTGATCTCTAATTAGGCAGTTGCACTGAGAGCTAGATATACATGCGTGCTAATTCAAAACAATACTTGATTGATTTATAGACGCGAAACGGTTAGTTTCAAAGAGTCATACTTATACATAGATGTTCCTAAGAAAATTGAATGTCTTTGTGCTTTAACCAAGTTTTTTTTTATGGTCTGCTCCTGACTATATATGGAGACTATAAAGTGGTGATTTGGTTGCATTGTATGTACCTCTATCTGTTTTTATTTCTGCCGTTTATATTTCTTTAGTCGAATTCAATGTTCCTTAACTTAGCATAATCGTATCCGCTCTGAATCTTACACATCTAAGTCAATTTTACTAAAACTTTATGATATATTTTTTAATTGAAAAATGGCAACTGTACAAAATCAAACTGCGACTTGCGTTTGCAATTGATACCAACTCTCTCATCATCTCTCATTTGACAACTCATAACCTAAGTTGAAATACATTCTTAGCATGGAATCTTTGAAGAAAATAGGACTGTTCATGAATTCGTCGCTCTATTCAGTTTCTCTATAGTTGCTTTAATTGAGTCTAGCCTAGTTTAGCAGGCATGTGGCAATACTTAAATCTGTTTAGAATCTTAAGATAAATAGCATTACCTTAAGATAAGGGTATTCAAATTTCAATTTACCTACTTTAATTGAAAAAATATGGAGACATGTATGGTTCAATAAAACTAAATAATGTTTCTTCTGTATTAAATTTATTGCATCTATTCACACATCTTTTTGGAAATGGTTACACGGAAGAATAATGGAAAATTTCACATTTTAGTTTGATACCTTAGTAAACGAAGTCTATTGTGTAACAACTTGTTTCAGGACCACTTCCTGGTTTGATGTTCCACTTACAAAATTTCAAGTAATAAGCTATCAATCTAATAGAGAGTGTGATATTTAACATTAACAGCATCCTGAGAAATTTGAAGCTAAACAATACTGGTACTGAATTATAGAGCCTAAACAACAGCAATATGTACTTTTTAAATCACAAACTACGTTAAGACAGTAGTCTAGTGATTATAGATTTTATCATGCTTCTATTGACATACTTGACATTATGTTAAGAAACGATAAATAATATCAATTAAAATTTGAAAATATTAATTTATACAACATCATTAATAACTATTGATTATTTCGTTGCATTAACAAACTACTGTGAAGACGACTTTTATTCGTACCGTACGTTATTATGTACACAAAAGGGATACTAATACAGAATATTTATTGCATTTACTTAAATATTCATTATTATTACAATATTATACACTTACAACAGTGACGTATGTATGTACAAAACTATAGACTCAATTTTGGACTTTCAGTCTCTACAATATCGAAAAAATATACAGTTTATAGAACGAGCCGATGTATAAATAATAAATTAATAAAACTCTTAATTTTCACGATTCGTCATCATGAAAATTTAGAATAATTCGAAGTAGGGTTGATACAAATGACGTTTATCTTGTATTTTTTACGAGTACGAAGAGACGATTAGGCACAAGATTCTATAGGACAACATCAATGTGGGGATAAATGGTAGGGCTGGCTACGCGAATCTTAGGAAACATTTAATACACGGAGTTTTAATTTTTTTGCCGTCACGAAAACTTGGGAGTGACAGGGACTTCGAGCAAAACACTCACTACATTATTGAATTTATCGTATTTTGTTAATTTTTTTGTTTCAAAATCCTTTGTATGGAGAGAGTATTCTACTTTATGGTGGTTATATCGTACAAAAAAGCCGACATTGAAAACTTAAAAAAAATGCGTTCATGTAAAAAGCGTCATCCGGTATCCCTGCGTTCGTCACAAAAACTGTAACTTTTCATTAGAATTCAGTTAGTTTTGGTATTCAGTTGCACAGTTAAAATTTTGTTTTAGTTTTGAAGTTAGTTGTATGAACATACTCGTACAGAAGAGTAATTGGCATAATTTACAGATTTTTTGCTTTTCGTATTTCTTTTTTGGATGGGGGATAGACTTGTCGTATCAAGCAATTTTTTTTATACAACAGAAGATTTACTATAGCATGGGTTTCTACTCTATGTATTAGTGCCCGATTAGATTGTACCCACTTTTCCGTTACAGTAACGTAAATTCGACAATAAGTAAGTTAAGATGCGAATAATTATTTTTATCACATGAAATCGTATTAACAGAAAATAAAGACCCAGTTACTCGTAACTTTATATCTACCTAACAAAAAAAAAAAAAAACTGCGTCCAGCATTTTAGGTAGGTAATTAAGTGTTTTCCGATTTTTTGACAATAGCTCAAAAAGTACTCAAATTAAGTTAAAAAGAACATATTCTAACAGTGTGGAAAGTAACCAGTTTCTAACTTAGATAGTCTGTAAAATACAGGCAGGGACAGCGTGTAAGCCACTTGACGGGACAAATTCAACGACAATAGTACGTTTGATTGTAGTGTAGTTTTAATAAACCTCACATTTTAAAATAAAAGTCATTGAGATAAAAGTACTTCGTGCTAAAGAAGCTGTCTGAAATAAAAAAAAACGTAACACAACTTGATGATAGCGGGGCCTGCCCGCGTGGACTGACTACAGGTTTGCTGCAGCGCTAAAACATTTGTCATGTCGTCCAAACAAACTATTAAAACATGAAGCGCTAGATCGCAGTTATCTCGCTCCGTACGCAACCACACTGCGTGCGTGTCGAAGCCACACTAATATAAGGTGTACGGATTGCAGTACAGTGTAGTGGAATAAAGTCAATGTTCGGATAATGAAATCTAGTACGTAGTACAAATACAATAGAGGCGATGCTGAGTGAGGAGGTGTAGTGAAAATAAATCATGCGTATTTTACACGTGAAAGCTGCTTTAAAATGAACAACTAAGTTTTTTCATTATTTTTAATTGAGATCTATGTCTACATTATCACAGTACACAATTTAATGCAGGTGTCCGATTGATCAACAGACAACACGTGTTTGTTTCTCTGCAAAAAAAATGTATTTTTTCTGAATCCGGTGTTTCGATATCGGCAGATTATCACTTTTAGCTCTAGGATGACAAATTGCGTCCGGTTGATCCAACCCTGTTAGCGAGTAGTAATAAAATTGCTTACTTTGAATATGAGCGGAATCGGTTGAAGGTTGAAGGGTTGTGAAAATTTAGGGGTGACATTCCGGTTCAGCGGAAACAAATGATGGATGTAAAAGTTATGACGTTGTGACTGACTGGGACGGACGGACACAACGATTTTAAAAGGGGTTACTTGTACGGGAGCTTGCATAGCTTTCTATTTTTAGCGGCGGCTAGCTGGGTTCGAACAATAGTGTGTACTGCTGAAGTTTATATTATTATACTTTCTTACACCACCTACATTAAACGCAATGAAATGAGATTATTTTACCGAGATCTTGTCTGATATTCTATATAAGTACACAATTAAGAAGTTTATACTCGACGAAGATAAATATATACTAGACGCCGCTAATGCGCCAGCCCTACTGTTTATAATCTCTGAAGTACTTTATTTATTAACATTGAATTATTTAAAAATATTATTTTAAAATCAGTTACTTATATAATCATAGTCTTCTGACTAGAAATTAACTACAATTACAAGTGTTTCAATAATTGTTAATTAAACCTTACAGTAAAATCATGTTACTTAGGTTCTGACCTTGTATCAATACAATATTGAAATTCGAATGTTATATCATAAAAACCTGACAAATAATAGAAACACTGGACGTAAACGAACAATAAAATTAATTATCTAAGAGGACATTACTTTAAAATAATTTACACTACATACAAAATAACCTAAAACAGTGTGGTTTATCTATAAGAAACATAACACAAATTATTAATACCTATTTCTGAATTTAACTACATCACTCCCATATACCTGTTCTGATAATAAGTAACCTATGAACGTTTTGCAATGTCCAAATGTGTATAGCACCTAGTATTGTCGGTCGGGCGGCGCTGGAGGCGGCGCGGGGCGGGCGGCGGCGCGCGCGCCTGGCGTCCTCGGTCGCAGCGAGCTGTCGACTCCTCGGCGCGCTGTCCACTGTGTGTTCTCTATCACAATTCTAAGCTTCTCTACCGGTGCGTACTTCCATCTTATCACGTATTTATACGTAGGTATGTGTATACATATTTATATTTTAGTCTAACGCTATTTACAAGGCTTCGAAGGCCTTCGCGGCACTCGTCGTTCGAGATTGCGATATTTATTGTCGATGCGCCAGTGGCGGGCAGATGGCCAACGGTCAGGCTCGGGGCGGGGGCGGCGGCTCCGCCAACGAAGAAGTGGACGAAGAAGAGGGCGAGGGCGCGGGAGGGGCCGGCGCCGGCGCCGCCAGGGCCAGCGAGCGAGAGTACTCGAGCAGCGCCACGTCTGCGGGGTGCGTCGGCGGGTACAGGCCGCGGTACAGCTCGGGCCGGCCGTAGGGATGCGCGAGCCGAGCCGCGGCCGCCGCTGCCGCTGCCGACTGGTAGAAGGCTGACGCAGAAGGCGGCGGCGCCGGCGTCTCTCCGTCTTTGCTCGCCATGTCTGCCAGTGACCATATCCTCGGTTTGACAGAAGCCGGTGTGCTGCCGGGCGGGGCACGGGAGGGTAGGTGCTGGTATGCCGGATGGATCGGTCTGTCGTAAGGCTCCGGAGATTCGGGGCCACTGTCGGCCCGCGATTCCGACCATTCCGATTCGGTTCTCTGCCCTAAAAGATCTAGCCTTTGCTGTGGTCTGTCCCCATCTTCGCTCGAACCAGTACCGGAATCTTTACCATCTAAAATGAAAGCATATTTTTTATATCTAATCACAAAACTATCCCCCTATAGTTTAGGTTAAGTTACAATTTAACCATTATTACAATTTCAGAAAAATTCGCAAAGCTTAAAGCTTAACATCATTACAGTAAAATGAGTTGTGTAGTACATACCTAAGGCGTCTTTTCCGTCATTACTCTTGTGATCGTCGTCATCATTATTATTGTCGTCGTCATCGACCCTGTTCCTCGGCTCCCACGTCATCTTGTTCTCCTTCTTGAGCCGGCGACGAGCGTTTGCGAACCATGTCGAGACCTGTGTCAACGTCATCTTCGTGATGATGGCAAGCATGATCTTTTCACCCTTTGTAGGGTACGGGTTCTTCTTGTGCTCGTTCAGCCACGCTTTGAGGGTACTAGTCGTTTCACGCGTAGCGTTTTTTCTTCGAGCGCCATTTAAATCCATTCCATACCTATTAACAAAAATAAAAAGTTAATTTTGTTTATTGGAAATATGTTTAAATACAAAAACATTTTTAAAAATATTTTGAACAAAAACACATAAAAAATATCGAATAGCTCATATTTTGTATTATGGCATACAAAATCTATTAGGCGCTGTACAAATCGGCATCTGCCTGTTGATGAGCAATCACCATCGCCTAAAATTTCTAATTAGCTAAAACATGTGTTGTACCTATTTATTGAGCTAAAATAGCGAAGATACGAAATATAAGGCTTATGATCAAGCGTGAACTGTGAAAGCCGATTTGGGGCAAGATTTTAGATAACCAATTGTTGCCCCAATCCGCTCGCCCTCGCACGGCCACCGCCGAGCCAATGAAAGCGGCAGCATGATAATTGAAATTGAGATAAGCCATCAACTGCTGCGCCAGCGTTAAGCCCCAGCTTATCTCACACGGAGCTACGTACGGATTTGTTGCTCTACCGCCCGCCTTTATTCCATCCAGATCTTTATTACGGTGCAGGTCGATCCGTCTAATTATTACTCTCCAGGACATGTTATGTTAACAACATTAATAGTTGCTTTTATTTTATCAACTGTTGACTCTGTTGAGTGTAAAGTGAAGTGTTAGTTTCAATCTAATTGAAACAAGTGTTTATAAAATTAAGCATTTATTTTGTCACTGCATCGTGTAATTAATATAACCACTGAACTGAACAACGTAAATGTAGTCGCATCAAATATAATTAGTATTTTACAATGAGATGGTCATAAGTCTATTTATTTATATATGACCTTTTAAAAAGCTGTTTGAATTGACTGTTTTTTTAAATGTTATGAATTTAGGTAAAAGTTTGGATCCCCGAAGTTTTTTCGTCTCCTTTTTTAGATTTTTGGAAGTGGCGGTTGAACAATCCAACAAAACCCATTTGCACCCAAACAATACAACCAATCACATACAACTTCGACTTCCCCGTCACTATCGCATAGAACATCAACCCAAAACATTAACTTAGTCGTTGCTTATTGCCACTTAGTAAAATAGATAGATAGACCTTCTTGCCACGGAACAAGAAGCTCAAATATTGCCAGTACAATATGCCACCAATGCAACCATCGGAAACTGACTGGGGTGAAAATTGGGGAAGAGCAGTATGGGAAATTAATAAAACTGTCACTTAAATCGCAGTGCGACCCCTCTCGCCTTGAGCCTGAACAACTCTGTGTCTTGCCTCTATGCGATTATGATACAATTCAAGTGATCAATCCTTTGTATCTGGTTTGTTTATGAGTGTATCTGTATATATACGAGTATAATTACTGTTGAAGGCAAGTTGTCGACTTAATTATTTTGGTTGATAATCAAAATGTGAAACTCGTAATGCGTAGATCGGCACTCGTATAATATATATACAATATGCTTTATTTTTAAAGTTTCTTGTTTTTAGTTTCTTGTTGTATAAACTGATAGAGCGTGGAGGAAGGATGAAAGTGGAGCGTGGAGAAAGCTTTTTAAAAATTATGGTGTTTTTTTCAGTTGTTCGTCATTAATTTGATACTTATCTTTTCCTACATTGAAGGTACTGTGACAACAAATGCAGCACTCTCCCTCTCTTCCCAAACTTTGTCTCACATGGGTCAGCCTGCCTTGTATTTCCCCCCCACTTAGCCCTATCCTTGAACTCACACTCTCATGTCTTTTAGCACTAAGACATGTCATTTCATTTTCATGTCTATGACGTTCATACCTAAGTGTATCTTTGATACCTAAATTGAATAAAAACATTTTGACTTTGACTTTGACTACCTACATCCTCCCACCTACGCAACATGCAACGCATATCCAAGCATTTTCCTTAAAAAGTGATCATTCAAGAAAATATGGAGACTTATTCCAATTTTGAGTGACAGTTGTTAAAGTTTAAGCACGGAATGAGTATAGTTAACAGAGCGAGAGTTAGTGAGCGAAGCAACTCTGCTTCACCTTCGGCAAAAAATATATCGTAAGGCTGCGTTTCCGGCTGTCTTCTTATGCAGGTCGCATTTTCAAACATTTCTCGTGAAATTTTCTTAGCAGGTTTGATAATTTTATTTTTAGATTTTTTGTAGAGACTGTTATTTTTTTCAAAATGGCGGAGATATCATTTATTACGTGGTCTCCAGCCCACAGAGCCACTACTTAAGTAAGGTTTCCATTTTAAGAAGAAGCGATTGCAGCTCAGTTGAGAGAAGGTTCGCTTCTCAAGCCAGAGGGAGCGGGTTCGAACCCAGCCGACGGCACGCACCAATTTGTTCATTGTGTGAGCATATGTGCGTATTGTACCTATGTCATTTTTTTGTATGGCGTCAGGCTCGCCCCCTGTCACATTAGGGGCTGAATATCGTCCGGCGAAGTGTGGATGTTGTATTACACCTCTGCCAGCCCCTTCGAGGGAAAGGCGTGACGATATGTTTTATGTTCCACTTTAAAATTGCGAGTAAGTACCTAACTCAAAAACTGAAATAATTTTTAAATAGGTAGGTAATTCATTGTGGAATAAGAACATAAATTTAATGACGTTCGGAACGAGCGGGTGCCATGAATGAACTAACATCTATAGAATTCAAGTGACAATGCGAAAGTGGAGCGACGCCAAGCTTAGGCGTATTTCACAAACAAAAACGCTTCATTTATCCACGGCGTGCCACTTTCACAGCATCCGTGCTCGCGGGGATAGCTCGGCAAAGCTCCATTTTTTATTATTTGCCACCACAGTGGGGGCGAGGGGGTTGGCTGCGGCTGCCAATCCGCCTTTACTTCAACGTCTAGCTTCAATTAAAAGTCAATCTTTTGTATCGTGCTATATGCTACGAGTGCCTGTAAAATAAAAATGCAGGTAGAATTTGAATCAGCAAATGAAACATCCTGAAATAGCTGGAAGCTAGGTAGAAAATAACTAATGAATAATTTCTAATAACATAGATTTAGATATTGAACTATGTACTATACTCATTATTGTGTCTTGGGTTGTTATCAAAAATACGTTTAAGCACTACGATGGGACGTACCTACACAGTAAATGCGAAAAAAACTGTCTTGATTTAAAGTTGTATCACATAGTAAAAGTTACGTTGATGAATGTAATTAGCTCGATAAGTTTTTAGTAATCATGTAATAGTTTCCATACTCATCTTTTAGCGTCCTCGTCAAACCAGCTACTTACAGCAACGTATGAATTAAATACGATTATTAGAAGTGGGTGAAATTTGACTACTTATAGATTTTCTTACACAGCTAGATACATTGTAAGCTTGACATTTGAATACTTGCAACGTTCATTGCAAATAAAGATGACTATGCAGACTGTGCATGATAAGACTATGTAGTGCTTAATTTACAAATAGTTTTGAAAGTATACAGTTAATAAGACC
This sequence comes from Peribatodes rhomboidaria, assembly GCA_911728515.1. Classification (NCBI taxonomy): domain Eukaryota; kingdom Metazoa; phylum Arthropoda; class Insecta; order Lepidoptera; family Geometridae; genus Peribatodes; species Peribatodes rhomboidaria. Next base: position 1,847,749 of record OU452166.1, read on the forward strand.
ACTAATTGTTCTCTAAACGTAATGTAAACTATGGCAAAACTGAATTAACCCCGCCAGCCAAAGTCAAAGTCAAAGTCAAAGTCAAAATGTTTTTATTCAATTTAGGTATCAAAGATACACTTATGAACGTCAAAGTTATTTAAATAGACTCGACCGCCTTGTTCGGATAAAAAGCTTCTACTCAGAAGAACAGGCAAGAAACTGAGGGGCATTAAGTACTCTCTGTACGAGCGGGGTAGGCCTATCGAGTCATCTCTCTATGGATGGCTACTCCAATGCGCCAGCTGATTGCTGGCAGATTAGATAATACTTACTAAGATTGCCACTTCATTTGTTTATTGATATCTTTTTACAGGAAGTCACTGAACGATAGTCGTTGACTTTTTATGTCAACAAACTTGGCATCGTATTTTCGAACGACCGAACGAACCCCAGGGCTCTTAACTGTTATTTAATCAATCTGGAGGCAAGACACAAGTTCGCAATATACTGTATTAAATCGAAATGGCAGTGAATAGACTTCGGTAGCAAGTGCCTTCCCAGACCATGTAATGGAGCATCTGCTCCTATTTCTATAGCGCACATAAGGCAACCTTTGTGAAGTCGATACTGCTGCAATTTCTTTAAGCGCTATTGGTCAGACGTTATTTATTTTTAAAATTGGATTGCTTACTGGTGAAGAAAGATTTGGATTTACTGGAAAAGAAAAAGGACATCCGTGAGTTTTAGCTTAATCTCACGAGATACACAAAGGTACTTCAGCTGTTTGGAGTAAGTAAGTATGATGAAACTTACAAATCTGAGGGCAAGCGAGTACTCACATTTTGATTAAATTATTTAAGGCCTGCTCTAGTTTTAGTCTGTAGGAATCAACTGCTCCTTATATTTTCCTATGACGTTGACTGCTCTAGTGAGTGAGAATGAGTAACGGACACATTAAAATCGGACAAAAAAGTGATATAAAAATGGAGACAGTTCCAAATGTCTTGCCGAAATTCACAACTGAACTCGAACACGACTTTATTTATATTAAGCGTCATTTAATCCGGTACACGGGTAAAACCCGACGTTGATGAGGAGAGGTCGTTATAACTTTGCTTTACGTATGTAAATAATACTCTCAACAACGGTAGTCTGTATTGTTTTCTCTAGACAGGTATCCTTGCTTAATACACGTTGTATAGCCTTGGAATAGTTAAACAGGGATTTATCATTTTCTTTTTTTTTTACATTTTTAAACTCAATCGATAAAGACAAAACACTGTACCTATAAATATTTCGAGGCTTTATTAGTGAGGGGGTGGTGATTTGTGCCAGTTCCGCACAAATCGGAAATGTTGATACTAACTGAAAAATATCCAAAATAAGTAAATTCGCTAAACTTTTTTTATTGTCTGCTTCGTTTAGTCAGGGAACCATTTTTCGGCGATATGAATAAATGAGGCGGTTAGGGAGTGTACGAATGGAGGGTCATAATAATAAAATAAGCGTAAAAGAATAAACTGTCACAGTCGCTTCACCCAGAAGTTAGGACTCGTATACTGCGGATAAAAATGTGTAACTCGTTTCTCTACTCGGTACGTCTTGTTTATCCACGACTACAAACCACGCTACAAGTAAATACACGGGTTTAAATGAAACAACAAAACGGATATGATGAACATAGTCAAGGTAACCTTATCTTCTATCCAGTATGAGTGATCATGCCGCCAGCCATCTTGACGTAGGTATACGAGTGAAAGACAACAGTCTCAAAGATATAATGTTTCTTTTATAGAAAACCAATGACATCGCCGGCACCCATATAAAATTACACGGTGCGATATTTTGTGAGGCAATAGATGTACGCCTCTTACACTCGAGCGGCTTAGTCAACATTGTAATCCAACTATGAAAGTCAAATGTGCATTTGATACTTGGTGACAGTTTTTGTGTAAAATCATTTTATACTATGCTGCTCCGGTGTCGCGTTTCTCAAGTCTATTCTTGCCTGTTTTATAGGAAATTTACTAATGTATTCTAGTTTTTATGAAGGCTCGTGGAGCAAAAAGTTTCTCATTGTGCGTTTTAAAAGATAAATTATGAATTGTTTTGTTTTCCTTTCATGCTACTAGTTGGTTATTAACGATACCAAACAAAGGTAATTATTCGTGATCGTAATGTAAAAATGGGTGCACGCAACGACCAATCTCGGGTTATGGACGAAGCTTTAAAACGTACCGGGTTCTTAATATTGGTGGGTAGATAGGGGTGGCGGGGCGCGGCACGCCAAAAACACATTACGAGTCGACAAAGCGCTATTACGGCCAACCGCACGCGCCATGTTAGCCGATAGCTGCCACCCGAACATGCTATCCGACGACTAATTGGTCAGTTTTATGCACAAAAACCCCTAATAGAATCAACAGCGGCGAGGGAAGGCGCGTCACACTTTTCAACGTAAACATTTCCAGGTGTACAAACTCGGCGGTCACCACCAAATTTTTCACGTTCAAAGTTTTGTATAAAACAAGGGCCAATCGTTAAGTAAGTTCATAATATGAAGGGCGTGTTATCTACAGACTTGGGCGGCGCATGTCACATGACGAACGAAGCGGAAAGTCATCAGCGGTTCTTCGTTAGCCGCGCCATCTTTGTTTTGGTTTTGTTGGGGCGACAATTTATTAAATTGTACCATTTGTTTCGTTGTCCCCATGTAACAATAGGTAGGCAGCGAACCGAAATAACTCCCACTCGTATTTGACCTAGTTATTACTAGCCCTCAAAAGAGCGGTATAAATTGGGAGATTTGAGCTTTTGGTAAAAATATTCTCAATCAGAATGTATTAGAGCACAGCGGAAGTATTTAAAATTACTATCCTCCTATATCCCAGGTACCAGGTTATTCACAAGAACACATCAGTACCTTTCCGTGCCTGAGAAACATAGTCCCGAAAAATGCGTGGAAGATTCCTCTCTTCCCTCTACAACGGCATGTCTCATGCAAGGAGGCCATTGTATTTCAAAGGTTAGATGCTTAAATATTGCAACCCAAAAGTCTTCTTTTAATTGGCAATGTTCTTTAAACAAGACACCGGTTTTCCCCCTAAAGGTTGAATGTTGGATAGATCTTAGATCTGTTTGGTTTGTTGTAGTTATCCGTTTAGGTAGTTAGTTGTTGATCAGGCAGAGTAACAGCTGTTCCTGCCAACCCCATCTGCCTTTCAACTATAATATGTGCTTTCATATCTTGGAGGTCTTTATCTATTACTAGCTGCGCCCTGCGGTTTCACCCGCGGTTTAAAAGTCCTATCCTATGTGCTATTTCAGACTACAATGTATCTGTGTGCCAGATTTCATCCAGATCCGTTCAGCCGATCTGGCGTGATTGAGTAATAAACACCCATACATCCATCCATTCAAACTTGCGCATTTTTAATATTAGTAAGATTCTGAGTGAGCTCTGGTCTATCCATACGCGCTAGCTCTAGAAACCTTAGAGCTTCTACTTAAAATTCATCCCGTAAAAGCCAAATCAATAAAATGGAAACGACCGATTCGGAGATGCATCTCATTTGCTCGAGTTTTGATCCTAGATCCTTGATATTTTTAAATCCTGAAACTTTTAACTTTAATATTTCAAACTTTTTTTTTTCTAGACACTTTTGCTGACACGGTCGCCTGAACCCAAACTAAGCTAGCTTATACTATGGCTGCCAGAGACTGATATCACATCACACTATATTTATTAGCACACTAATATAATTATAAAGGCGAAAGTCTGTGAGTGTGTGTGTTAGTGTATAAGTGTGTTTGTTTGTTAGTTCTTCACGCTCTCAAACGGCTGAACCAATTTTGATGAAATTTCGCAAGGATGTAGCTGACACCTGGCTTAGCACAAATACTACTTTTATCCTTTAAAATTACCACTTTAATAAAATATTATAAATGCAAAAAGTTTGAATGGATGTCTGAATGGATGGATGGATGTTTGTTACTCAAACACGCCTGAATGGATGATTCGGCTAGATGAAATTTGGCACAGAGATAGCTTAAGCCCTGCATTAATACATAGGCTACTTTTCATTCAAGGCTGAGAAGCTCAAACTCTCCCCTCCTCCTCAAAAAATATAATTCGCACTCTACAATAGTCGAAAAAGTCTGTTTTCAATGGTGATTTTGTGATTACCTAGCTTGATACATTACCTTCAGCTAAGTCAAACCCCTCTAAACAAAATCTTACCGGCCTTGATAAATCTTACTACCTATAGTTAAGTCAAGCCCCCCCAAAAGCAAAATCCTTAATCTATCGCATCGCGCCAGTTTGCCTCAGTAAAGTAAATGCGAGCTGCGGTGTCGTAACTGAGCTTTCAGCAAACCGCACGCGTAATTGAACGCAGTGATTGTAGGCAATAGCGGTCATCGGTTACGCAAGTTTGCCTAGGGAATACCTTTAACCCACCGGCCCCGGGGGCAGGTTGGGTGGAAATGTGGAAAGCCCGCCACTGGCAGCATACCCACTAATAACCCTAGGGTATTCCACCTCGATGCAAAATGTCTGGGCTACAGGAACGCTCTCACATGCGACCACGGCCCCCACAGCACTAGCGCTGTGGGCACCTTGGGCAGCTCCCAGAGCATGTGCTCTTCCTCTCTATGACGATGTGTCCAACTGTCCAACACCAGACACATCGTCATCATCTACCTCTCGGTGGACGCCAGACAGTCTGTTTTTGATTGTTGCTGGCTCAATTTCGATGCACCAATATTGTACAACGGCATCAGATCACGCATCACAAATTTGAGAAGTCGCGAACATAAACGACTCATGAACAAGTTGAGGGTGGTCGTGGGCGCGGTATCGCCAATATATCACTCAAATTATCCCCAATGAAGTGAACGCAACCTAACCAAACTGAGTTTTGACCAAATCGCACGCGTAAACTAACTAGCTTTATCTAACATGTTTTACAACTGTAATATATGCTTTTTAATCTCAGGTAATACCGCGGGCCGCAGCTAGTACATATATAATAATTTAGAATACAATCCTCATAGAAATTACATATTATTTGATTATAAAGTTGCTACTCCGCAATTACCGATGTGATTTTTTTTAGAATGTCCGGAATAAATATTAATATACAGGTCAGAAAAAAATCGTTTGATCATACCAAGAAAGTTAACGAGCACGTTCAACGTAAAGTTTCCCATTGCATTAGACAAGCTATTGTGATCTCGACTTTAGATTAGAATGATCAATAAAGTTTTTGTTCTAATATTGTAAGACACCGCATTAAAAATTAACTAACGCTGAACATTCTTTGACAGTAATTAAGGTTTCAGCAATGAGGAAACTCTGTGGGATTGAAATTTAAGAATAAGGTGTGGATTTGATTGTTTTAGGAGCACTGCTATGCACCTATTTATATCCGCTGTTTGCAACTACTTTTGTTGTAAACAGTGCTTATAACTACTAATGTATTTTGGTACCATTCAATGGTTGCCTGGAAGAGATCACACATAGCGATAAGATCTACCCGCTACTTATGGCACTAGTTTGTTACATTATCCTATCTACAAGTACAATTTAGCTGTGTACACAGTAAAGAGTTGCTATCTATTCGATGTACCAACTAATAACGACAGATAATATGAAGGAGATAGAGCCAGACCTCCCAAACACTTATCATTGTTCAACTCTCACTAGAAATATGTCAACAAATGCTATTTATTTATCAAATGTCAATCACCAGACGAGTAGAGACGTTGAAGGGGAGATAAACATTCCTCAGCTATCTCTTTCGCGCATTTTTACCTTTTGCGAAGATACAAGCGGAAATAAATAAAAAAATCAACGACTTTAAACAATTAAAATAGCATTGCAAATTCTTGTATATTATTTTTTATTATTATTTTGATTATAGAAAGGTACCTCCATATTCAAATTTAACTAAAAAGTCAATCTTCACAAGGTGGCATCCCTTTGACTAATTAAAAGATGCAACTTAACAGAATGCAATTTTTCATGACTATTTTAAGTTATTGCTTTGTATGTTTTTTTCAAAATGTTGAGAACCAAGAGAGAGAGAGAGAGAGAGAGAGATAGCAGCGTGCCAATTTCTGGCCCTTAAAGCGCAACATTATATTAACAGTATTTGTAGCAGCGTTAAGGTATGATTTCATAGTCGACGACTGCAAACGACAACGTCGCGACATCATAATCACTACAGTCGTCGACGGTACTACTCTAGTGTGCATTCGGGCTAGGTGTCGCTTGCTGGTCTTACTAGCTACGGAAGGTCTTTCTTAGAAATAAATAGAAATCAGTAGTGTCGCGGCGACACGTCGCTTGCTGCAGCCGCCTGTAGTCGGCCACAGTATCATACCCTACTTACGTAGCTTGGCCTTTAAAGCGCAACATTATACTAGTATTTGTGGCAGCGTTGCGTAAGTTGGCGCCACTGTAGGCAACGATAGTCTCATCGGACCTCACAAGATGTCAGATGTAGAACGTATAAAGTAGTGAAAATTAAGTGTCGCGAGCGCGGTTCAATTACTATCTAGAGTCACGTCACATTTTATTACTGACATATTATTAATAATATCGATGTGAACATTGAATTACATGCGGTAGGCGAACATTGTTTCGCAATGTGCTGACGACCGTTCAACTGTGTACCCATTTCATCATAGTCAAAGTTAGGTTAGGTTAAAATTATATTTGACAGTAGATTTGTAATGAATTTTGGATAACAGTATTTACTTACAGCTATTAATAACAGCAAATTAATAGATATGGATTTCTACTAACTTCCCGCTCAGCGTCTAAACACTTTGACCCATTTCAGATTGCTAGGTGGCGTTTTAATTTTGTAACTGATCTTTCTCTCTCTCTCTCTTTCATTCTGATTCAAATGTCACATTTTCCAGTTGGTTTTGAACCTTTATGTCACATTTTCAGTTGGTAGTGAACCTGCCTTCTGAGCTTGGGGGCGTGGGTTCGATTCCCACCTAGGACAAACATTTATGTGATGAACATTTGTGTTTGTCCTATGTCTGGGTGTTAATATCTATTTAAGTATGTATTTAAAAATATCTAAGTATATATATCAGTCTCTGACAGCGATAGTACAAGCTTTGCTTAGTTTGGGGTCAGGCGACCGTGTGTGGAAGTGTCCCGAATTTATTTATTTATTTATATTTCCAGCCGGGTTTCGGTCGAGCCCATCGGCTAGAGCTTTACAGCTTAACTTAAAAACACTGGAAAAAAGAGCACATGAGTGGAGCGGGTTTTTAAATGTTTTGACATGTTTCATCTTTTTTTCTATACTAACGCTCTAAAACATCGACATTGGTAACTCTATCCGCCCAACTGGTGCGGAGCGTGCGGCCGGCGGGCGGTTGGACCACAGTGAAAGCTCCGATATTTTCCGGAGCTCCGCTTCGACTCACTCATATCTAGTTATATTTCTTCAGGAGCTGCTTTTCAAACGCGTCGGAATTCAATACTTTTACTAATATTATAAAAAGGTATATTTTGTAAGTTTGGATATAGAAGGCGTCCCATTAAAAATAATCTACACAATCATTTGGTAGTTTCATAGCTAAGTGTCTTGTGTCAATGTGTCGTCTTCGAGCCACATGTAGAACATACATAATAGAAACATAGTGATACAACAAGCTGGTTACATGTAGTAAACACTGGGATCGTGGTTGAACGCGATGTTCTAGAATCGATCATGTAACCGCTAATAGCACAAGCACTGACTTACTGCTTTGCTTGATAATATATTAACGATATACAAGTTTAGTAGAGTAGGCGATGTCATTTTTAATTTTTAGTTGCATATAAGCACAGTTTACGAGATTTTGATTCGAACGATAATTCCAAAAATGTTGTTTCATAACCATGTTTAATTTTTGAAATGCTTGCGGCCAACGTGGTCATTCAATTTTTCTATGTATTGCAATGACTGAAATTAAAGATTTTTCTAAAATTGTTACATAAAACACTACCTAGTGCGCAGACTAAATTACTTTTGAAATAATTTTCAATAGTTTACGTGATGTAGCCGACCGAAAGTTAAAGCTTATGAATAGTGAAACAAACATTTTCTGAACTTTACCGTAGCTAGGCGTGTCACGAAACGTATTTCACAAGTTTTTAAAGGTTTTTAAGCCCGAGAGATTGTTGTATCATTGACGTTTTTATAATTATATTGCACGATATTTTCGTAGGCAATAGTTACCTGTGTATATTTATTATGTCACAACACAAGTTGTTGGTGAAGCAGGCTTATGTCGCATCGCTCGCCTCGTGCCCGCTGCTGACCGATAGGAAAAAGGAAAGAGGAAGCGTACAATGCGCTTAGAATGAAATTAGCTCTTCGGTCAATTACTCCGAGCCCAGCGCGGCGTACTAATGGCACGCGCGGCGTCGCCTGCATACTCCACTGCTCATTGATATGCCCCTGCGCGTATTCTTTATTGTTCCATAGATTGGTAATACACGGGAGGACTGGCACTTTGTGCTGTAAATCGTTGTCTGTACACGTATCCACGATTAACTGTGTGCTGTAGCCATAGGCGGTGTGGGCCCGTGTCAGTACAAGCCGCCAGCGCTGCGCAAGTGTGGATCGATGACATCATGTCCGGAAAGGTCCGGCCACACAAAACGTGAAGGTACGTGTTTGATTGACTCCTATTTATTAATGCGCATTCAATGCCGAGTCGACGCTGACGCATCGATCGGAACTGACAGAACGCTAGCATGGCAATAGGCACATGTGAACCATCTAATAAGCTTGTAAGTTCGAAAATAGTGAATGGTTGTCAGGTTTTTATAACCACTCGGATAGCCTTCCGCTCACTAAAATGCTTTCATTAGCGCTAAGTGACAAATAAAGAAGTGTTGTTATTTTATTTTTCCGAACCAATAATTATGTGGTATTGAAATTAGCGATTGCCACGAGATAACTTAGATGCCATTTAAATAATTTATGTTTTGGAAAACGGATAACTCACATTTTTGCATTCGAAAATGTGGTTATTGTATTTTTGAACCAACGAGAAAATGTAAAATAATAATTGGAAAATCTTTGAGTTTTGAATAATATTGAAGCTATAATGAATATGAATATAATATGACCTCTGACTTAAATGATACGATACTAACTCAAGTTATTAGGCCACTTCAACCTTTTCTAGTACTTAATTAAGATGCTAATTGAAAGTAGATAGCGGACGTAACAACACATTTCACTGTGACTGTTACTGCACGTAATAAAATTACAGTAACCATTGACTCACATTGTATTCATTCACTCTTGATCAATGAGTTAATAAAGGTATGTATTAAAATGTTAAGTGCTTAGTTACTCATAGAAACAATAAGGAACTAGATAACGCAAATGGTACCGTACGAGTAATTTTTATAAAAGAATGATTATACCAAAAAGGTCGGTTAAGATATTCTTTACAAAAGATATTGACTGTCCATTGACTGACTGATTTTGAAATTCAATAATAAAACCACTAAGTAGGCATGACATCAACAAGATTTTTCACGAGCAGTACCGACAGACACCTCATATTGGGAAGTTATAACCATTAAGAGAATACAATCGCAATTTCTTCCTGTCGTAAATAAACTTCGGCGGGCATGAGTAATCGTTACTTTGTGTGCACAATATCGGGTCGGAGCCAAATAGATTGGTACGTGCGTCGCATGAGCGATCTCTCATCCAACTACCCAGTGATAGCTGCTCGGACGAATTCGACGAAATTCGTCTACTGTGTTTTGTATGGTGTACTTGAATTTTCCGTTTGTAATTATGTGCGTGGAGAGCGGAAGTGTCGGGAGTAGTTGTAACACCGGTCACGGCGCGGTCGGTTGACGACCGTCCGCGCCGACTAACGGACTACGCCCGACTATGGCCAGTGGCGCGACTATCTCGCTTATGGGACTCTATCATTTTCCCTCATTAAGGTTTGAGCGGAGCATCCGACGCTACAATATAATGGAGTGACCGGGGCAATGTTATTCACGAGCTCTAAAGAGGGTTTGTTTGTCCGAGTAATTTTAGGGAGGACCGGGATGTCACTCTTAATTCCCGGCGATGTTCAGCATTGGAGCTAATTTTGGTTGCGGCGAATACATCTGGAATTCGGTCACGGTTAGGTTATTATGTCAAGCTGGGAAAGTTAGTTATTTGTAGAGTTAGTTTGTGTTTGGGCAGCTAATTTTAGAATAAGCATTTTCCCGAAAGTTTCTTTACCGGGAAAGAACACATTCACAGTAACGATCAACTTTGGAGTTCACTTTGATTGCCGCGAATACATCTGGAATTCGGTCACGATTAGGGTAATATGTCAAGCTCGGAAAGTTAGTTGTTTGTAGAGTTAGTTGGTGTTTGTAAAACAAAGTTTAGCATAATCAATACAAAGTAAGCTTTTAGGGTGGTATGATGCTTGAGTCATCTCTTTTTCATTTTATTGTTCTACCATGTTTTTGTAATTTCTTGTGTAACCAACAGTTTACGTATCTATCTATGACGTCACGACCGAAACCAGGCTGTTGGTTTCAAAATCAAACATAAGATCGGAAAATGAAAAACTAAGTAGGAGCACTTGCGGCCATCTTGTTTTTTAATTTCTCTACAACATCAATTTTAAAAAGTCAAAATGTTTTTATTCAATTTAGGTATCAAGGATACACTTATGAACGTCAAAGAAGTTTTAGTACCAAACTAATAACAGGGTCTCGTTATTAAATCCTTGCAATCTTATAATAACAGGGTCTCGTTATTAAATCCTTGCAATCTTATAGGGATTTACCTACCCAATTTTTTTCTAGAGGCACTAGAGCCTCTTTTCTCACACATCATTTTCACCTAAACTGTTTCTGAGTGATCCAAAAACCAATAAATTGTACACTTTAAACGACCTATTAACATCACTTCCGACAATACACCTTGAACTAGAGAAATTACACGTCGGAGCTCCACAACAATTATTATGAACCAACCAACTAATTACGACCCATTTTCGTGTTTATATAGTAGATATCATTACTGAATGTTGCCGACGTAAGTGATTAAAGTAAGATATTCATCGGATAGTAACCGTTGCGTCTTGGATCACACCTGCTTTGTATCGTAATGTGTAAACGAGTATGCGGCCAGTATGTAAACTCTCACGAATTGACGTCAATGTGAACACATATAGCCTTTATAGGTTTTCCTTGAACACAAGAGCTTGGTTCTAGCTGGTAATGTAGCAGGTTTTGTCCTTTGCTAACGTTTTTTTTAGTTTATTTTAGGAGTTATTATTTTGACCACAGAGGAGATCACTGCTGTTGGCCTTTTCCTTCATTTGACTAAAGGCCAATGATCACTTTTGCTTCATCACCTGTCTTCATCAGTCAACAGAATATAGAACTGTTCGAATTCGCGTGTTACTAAAACGAATGTCTGGGTCAGCATTTCAGTCTGGCTGGATGTTAACTACTGCCTTGCACTGTGTCAATCTCGTTCAAGTCTTGGCTTGCATTGGAAACCTTCTATGATGTTATTAGCACAAAAACGCCCCTCAACATTTTAATTGCATTGTTTCACGCTTGTTATTCTTTGACTGACACGTTGTTTAATTAATTCATTGCCATTAACTCAGTACTTTAGAAATAAATATTTGCGTACTAATTGTCATTCGTTTGAACGGTCAAAGTTCTGATTTTTTAAAATGTGCTGCACTGTTATTGGAAATCATCGCACCATCATCAGTTAACAGCATTTGTTTTTGTGAAAGGTATCAAGTTCTTGTGCTATCTCTTCTTGGGAAGTCTACGCAGAAGGCGCGCTAAGTTGCGACTTGGCAAATCGTGTCGAGTGGCAATTTTTGCGTAGAGCTTATCTGACATCCGGTAGCCATGGTCAGCAAAGCTAAAAACACCAGTAGCACTCTCTGTTTATAACCACCACATTTATTGGGGATAATACAAATACCTATTTAATAATAACTTTATTAATCATTGCCATGAGAGGCATAAGGCTATGGCAACTTAAAAGGTGTCTGTCTCATCCTAATACAGAATCTAAAATGTTCGCTCATTGAAATTAGCAGATAATTCGTCGAGCTAGGATTCCGTCTCAAGTTTTAATCGCATAATCTATATTCATTTAACGGAGCTAGTTAATGCAAAGCCAGTGCACAGCGCTGCAATTAAAAACGTATAAATCAAAGCAAATTCTCGCCTCTACCACCTACTTTGCTGCCTTAAAGTGTCAACTACTGGGTACGTGATGATGCAACGAAACACGATAGATAAGATGGAATGTGTTGGTAACTTAAGGTAGGTATATTTTTTATACGTTAGCTCTAAAAAAGAGTGATATTTTCTGGTGTATAAGTAAGTTGTGTTTTTTAATTTTATCATGCTCTAAATGCCTGGACCGATTAAAAAAAAATGCGTTAGGTTTGTAAATGACCATCATTTTTGGGGAGCGACTATGACTAATTAAATGACAAGCATTTGCACTAAGTAAATAAAAAGCTAAGTTTTTTATAAGTGGGTACAATGTTACGAATCAGTTTTGGGGTTCGAAGCTCAAAATTGATTTAAAAATATTTAAAAAAATTTAGGACATACTTGTACTAAATTTAAAACTTATTGGGTCTGCGTTTGGAATAATTTATTTCTTGTTATGCATTATAGACATAACGTTTTTGTTATTAATTCAAAACGAAACGGAAGGAAACTTTATTGAATAGGCCCACCGTATACCTAGTAGATTATCACACGTTCCGTTTCTATTTCCATCACGGAGCCCTGGGAACATGTAACACAACTCAAGTTAAATCATGCAACATCATCTTGCGTGACTTAACAATGCACGTATTTATATGGAAAAGAGTTCTCGATGTAAATCGTTAGAGTAAGCGAAGTTTCCTACTTACGTTGACATGGAACCAACGCTAATTGTAATTCCAATGCCCCGCTGCTATAAACAAGTGACAAAAACACCATCACGATTTCGTTCCGCTTGTAATAATATCTTTTCTATTCATGTTTGCCATCAATGCCTTGCCGACATTTACCCATGCGGCAAAAACGCTACAAAGTCTAAGTGTTGGCAACACAATCGGGTAAAAAATTAATCATGTGATAATAACTTTGCATTATCGCATAATTAAGTTTTCATTCTCAATCAGTTAAAATGTCTTAATCAGTATATTTTAGGATACGTACATGATAATGTATCCTAACGTTTCTTAACCACCCTAGTAGTCATATAGTTTTAGAGGTAGAGTTAGGTTAAGGGGATATCAGTTATTAGGATTCGCCACGATCTTTCATTGTATTTTAATATGTAAATTACATGCCGGTGTTTAGTTTGCTAAGGAAATATAGCATTTATTATGTTCGGTGAAAAAATTCTGGCCGTGGAAGAATCTGCGTTACGAAACTATAAGCAAGTACTAATTACCAGAACTTGTGGCAATCAGAGTCATTAAATACTAGTAGATGTTACGTTTTTATGTTGCACAAGCTGCGCCCCGCGGTTTCACCCGCGCTAAAAAGTATCCTATGTGCTATTCTAGACTATAATCTATCTTCGTGCCAAATTTCATACAGATCTGTTCAGCCTGAAAGAGTAACAAACATCCATCCATCTATTCTTACAAACTTTCGCGTTTATAATATTAGTAGGATTTTCAGAATGAATACCAGATCCGAAGTAGCATGGAACATTCTTTAGATTCGAATAAAAATAAAATTGTTGTTCAGAAGTTTGCCTTTAAGGCGGAGGCTGACTTGCAAAGTTTGTTTGTAATGTATCATTCGCGGCGAGCCGTGATACAAAACGACGAGACACCAAACGCGGGGAACATTCGCCTCGAGCACTTTAAATTCTCGAAGCAAACGCGAAAGATTCGCGAAAAAGCCAGACTTGTGCTCGCGGTTTGGCTCGCTTCACTGACTTGCTCAATTTTACATAAACACATTGCAATAACTCGATACACTTAAAAACTCCATTACTTTTTTTTTTTTTTATTAATTTATTCATGACCATGGATACTCGTCCTTCAGTCGGATTCTTAGTAATATTTTTTCCTTCAGTAACAGATGATGGGATGATGATGATGAGGTGATGATGAAGACGATGAATCCCTCCCCTTTCCCATTCCAGTAAAGTTATGGATACTTTACTGAAACTTTAAGTGAAGTTTTGTAGAGACCACGAAAAATCGCGTTTCGCGATGTTTGTATCATTTGCCCACACTCGTGCACGTTGACGAACCGGTAAACGTTAATAATCCACCATTATTACAATTTAACACTCGAAGAATCACAAGTTTTAGAAAATAATACAAAAACACGACACCATCTTTTCGGTTCCCGCCAAAACTCCATTACTTACAAAAAATGTTGCGAGTCAGTCTCACATAAAGAGTCCCCACAGACTTTCAATCGGCCGATGGTTTGGTCGGCTTCTTAATCAGTATGAAGAGGTATGCAAATATGCACATTTCAGTATCGGCCCACTTGCCTTCAAACTAGCGCTAGTGGTGCAACCGGCCAAAGTATCGGTCAATAAAAAGTCTGCAGTTTGCAGGGATTCTCAGAAAATCAATCTGGCAACCCTGCCGAGCGGAGTCAGAGTAATTAACGATAACTAATACAAACAAAATATAAATGAAATGTACCTACTCATGATCAACTTCGCTCCTTAGTTTTTTCTTGTTTTTTCCACATACATAGTTAAGTAATGCATTGATTTTATTATTACAATTGTGTTTTACTAATACTGTGATTCTGATTATCTTGTTCAGTTTTTGTAGCAAGACTATTGATCTTTTAAAAGGTCGAAAAACGTTTGCAATGGAATGTGATATTGAACCTCTGTCAGTATTCATTTTTATTTCAAATTATGAAAGGCTATAAAAAGATGTGAATAATGAAGCTGCGATGAGATACGCTTCCTCATTGAGCTATTGTGTACGCACCTACGTAATGCAATTTTGAAATGTAACTCGATGGATATACACATGTTACGAATGGTTAAATGATTTATTAATGTGAAGAGTAAAGGAACATATTAAAAACAGATGAGCTTTGTAGTGTCCTTGACTAAGTTTTAGGAAGTTTATGCGTCTAGTCTGGATATTATTGCATTACATAACATGATGTTCTGGTTAAAAAGACAAGTAGGTAAATAGGTCGATAATATGTGATTGCTTGTATACCCGAACACCGATAAGTACCTCGCGTTGTCGGCGGTCCTAGAAGCACGGATCTATATCAGATTCAACATTTATAATTATCTAATAAACCCATGTTTTGTCGCTTTTACAGTTTGCCGCTATCAGTACATAAATGCGGTGCTGTATTAATCGCTATCTACATGGGCGAGTATTCGCCGATTTAGATAACACATCCGTACGTACATACAATAAGGTAATACTAACATTTAATTGGTTTACACAACCATTTGCTGCTTTTTAGGGGTCCTTGGCAAATTAAGAAATCTTTAGTTTTGCTGTCTCCATCTGTGTGTATGTCATGGCACAAATTTAATGTACGAGTATCTACTATATCTTGACTGGCCAGAGTATAAAAAGCATTGAGTGATTAAATGTTGTCGAAGCTGTTGTTTAAACTACTCTTGAAAAGTCGCCAAAAATATTATCTGCGAGTATGTTGTACAGGAGTAGCATTTATTTCAATGTTTTTTTTCTGAGCTGGTCTAAAGAGTCCATCAGCCTATAATGATGACAATTTAATTTCTGATGTATAAAGGTACGGAACTCACGTGTAGCGACACGCACTTGTTAGTTGGTTTCTGATATTATTAAGTATTACGTCGTAATAAATCGATAGAATTACACACGTAGCCATGTTAAAAATCATCATCATCGTTAGAGGGCAAATTCTTAAGTTTATTATGCAATAGTGTTTCAGCGGTTTTCCAAAACATTGTTTTCCTTCTCGTAAGTATTAACTTGGTCTCAAGACTAAGGTTGTTACTTCCAAACTAATCAGAATAACAACTAAGGCACTACCATTTTTAGGGTTCCGTGGAATCCATTGAACGAACTTGTAAAAGTAGAATGTATATAATTATGGATATTCATAGAATCAGATAGCTATTGCAAATTTAAAAAAAAATCTTAAGTTTATAAAATATACGACGTCAAATATTATTTATGCTCACGGAAATAGCAGTGAGACTTGTGACAGACACACGCTGACGAATTCTGAATAAAAAATCGAATAAAATATTAAACGCTATTCTAAGAAGATCCGTAGAATGGCATTTCTAAATAATACCTTCTTTCCTTTAGAAATACCCATTTCTGAATGGAATTTGCTATAAATAGAACTCGTCTTTCAGCCGTTCGGTGACTGAATCCTTATTTTTTCGAGCTTTCAAGTTTAATCAAACCTTCACGTGGCAATTTTATGACTATTTAATGTACAATACGCCTACAATATATCTATTCTGAAATGTTTCCCTAGTAGGTCGCACTTATCCTTTTTCATTTCAAAGTAGACTCATACTTAGTTAAAGATTTAACATACGAGTAATCTTTCGAATCTTTTTCAAGTAGTTTTTTTTTTTAAATCATTTTATCAAAGTAGTGATTGATTGTAATTGCTATATTCAAAGTTAAGGATGATCAGATACGTGATAAAGTAATAAGTATGTTAAACTATGTTCGTCATAGTAACTTAGAATTAAATATATTCTGAACTTACAAAAAAAGAAAAGAAAAAACATAGTTCGTACTGATATGAAACAATGAAAACTCCTGTTATAGATTGTACTCACCCGGAAGTTACTAGTATGGCTAGTAGTTATATATTTTTGGAAACCCACAAAATACTCATAATCTCTCATAAAAAAAGGAAAAAAAAAGAAAAATGACGCTCTGAGTATCGTAGGCCAAGATAAAACTTAAGCCACTGCGCCAATGAGGTAAGTCAAGTCAAGTAACTGGTCCCATGAAAATGTGTAAAAATTACTACATCGGCATTTCACTAAATTTTAAAGATCCTTGGTAGCGTTACAGAGTTGTAGAAAAAGTTACAAGATGTTACCTAATTACGCGGGAGTTAGTCACGTTATTAATGACTTGGATGCTTCGATCACAAATCCGTCTAAAATGAAAAGTGTAAAAATGACAATTTTGATACTAAAAGATGTCACTTACCCATTGAAGGGGTACCCAGCGAAGGCGGCGTCGTAAGGATGGTAGACTGTAGGGTAAGGCCAACTTGCTGCGCTCGCGGCTAGGTTTTCTTTCAATTCTATTCCAGCAGCCTGTAGGACCAAAAATAATAACGTTAAAGCATTTCATTGTAAAATTGAGATAAAGGAAAACATGATTGGCTGTGCTTATATAGTTAGTAACCGGGAGATACATAGACCTAGAGGTCCAAAGTGAATTCTAACACAATTACATAGAGGTAACATAGAGTACCAGCAAGAGACCTTTCCTGGTGAAAATTGTGATGAACTGAATAAGTTTGGAAATTACAATATAATTAAGTAAACTCGTACAAAAAACATCTTTGGAACTCGTTTATAAATTAATTCGGTATCGTAATAAGTACACTTTAAAAGAGCTTCGTTATAAGAGACACTTCTTCAGATACCTAAACGCTTATTATTTCATTATCTGGTCCCAGTTTTCGGTAGCCTGAACACAATCCATTATGAGAATGATCCTCGTCGGATTGATTTCTTGATCGATCGCTTCAACGTTACGGTCTTAACTATTATTATTTAATGGGCGAGATACCGACGCGCGCGCATCAATCATCTTTCGGTCGACAAATGTATCTTTGTTTTTTTAATCTTATGGGGATTGTTGAACTTTGCTTTCTTTCATGTCGTCAAGATAAACAAATAAATTAGCCTTTGAACATCAATTTTATTATTCTCGTATGTCATCTTGAAATATTAATGATGAATAATGAAGGCTGTTTTCGCTTTACAAAGCACGAGTTTCGATCAATTTGTAACTAAACTTCGTATAAAAAGTATGCAAGTGAAGTCGCGTAAAAAGGCCGAGACGTAAAGGGTCCAAAAATTTATTACGATGCATTAAAAATAACTCGGGAGCGAGTCTTAGGACGGTCAGCCAGGATAAATCTATCAAAAGATTTTGTTGTCCGACAACTTCATTGGTGGCCGAATCGAAAATCCAATAATAAATTTTACTCAAGTACGACAGCGTAAGCCAGTCGCGCTGTCGCTCTGTGGCTACGACCTCTCTGATATTATTCCAGTTTTCTGTTAAGTACTTGAAAATAATCGGCCTAAGCTGCATAACGCGAATCTGCAGTTTGCCTCGATTTATTGTTATGACGGAACGATGCCTGCCTAATCGTTGCTAGGGGTACTCACTTACCTACGTTGCGCTTGTTTGACTACTAACATTGCTTACTAAAATTTTGTGAAACTGATTCTGTTTTTCTTTGTTCTAATAAAAGCTTATGGAACATTCGCAAACCTTCAAATTTCTACAAGATTTGTAAATACTCTTACTAAAAATAACTCAGAAGTATGTATAGGTAACCTTTCCATAAATAGTTCGCAGTGACTACAGCTTTAATGTAATTACCTAGTTGTAATCAATCATTATGTATATCATTATAATCCCCGATTATAGCAGGGATAATAAGCGCATACAAACTTACTAATAAAAACTTGCTCGTGATCTTTATTGACATCAAGATTATAACTATAATGGAATCCAGCTATAATTCCATTAACATGGTAGTCCGCTATATGTATTTTATTGAAGGAATCAGCTTAATCCGCGGAGTGGGCTTGTGGACACGCAAACTCAGGTAGCGTGATACGGTAAACTATATACAGCTCTAGCCTAAATTCGTATATCTTTTTGAAGGTCTTTTAGGGTTCCGTGGGGTAATAAAATATGTATGGTAGCAACTGTAGGAATGAAAGCTGTGTATAGATGATGATGATGGTAGAATGCTAAGATTAAATACTTATTCCCCCTTGGCAATACTTTTGAATTGGATCGAAAAACACAAAGCACTGTATTACTATTCCGAGGCTATACAACATTTCTTGCTTAGAGGGGTTAATTATGTAGAGAACTGTAGTCTTCTTATTTCTGACTAGCGGCCCGTCCCGGCTTCGCACGGGTCGACAACAGTTCTAATAGGATTTCTTCAACATTCATTTAGTTACCTACGCCTTTTCCCCGTAGAGCTAGGCAGATACCATTTCTCTCCACTTCCTAACGATCCTGGCACACATCTATCGCTTCTTCTACGTCCATTAGTATTTTCATACATACTCATATTTCTGATGAATATTATAATCGAACTTATAAATTACTTGCTTAGAGACATTAAGCGAGGTTGTCTTTGCAGGGTTGTCTTTCCAGGATTACCGTTACGTGAGCAAATCTCTCTAAACCTGCCCAATGATTTGTTTGCAGAAGGAATGTAGAATCTAGACCAAACTCGGGCAATCTGGTAAAAAGATGGGTGCCAAAGAGAATAATGGGCACTTTATCAGTTGCACGGGAAACATGTCATGCTCTGCTACCATTGCTCGCCTTTATAGTAGCTGTGTGTACATAAATCTAAATTAGTATTTTTGTACCTAGTTCATTTGTTCCGATATTCAAAATAGTTAACACTTACAAATAAGTAACGTTCAAAGATTATGCTCAGTGACACATATACTTTTCGATAACCTTAGTGCTCAACTTTTAGCGCGCTTGACAAATATAACGAGCCAGTTTTCCATTAAAACTTGTTTATGATACGAGTAGTAAAATCATATTTATCGGTACGAATTTCATATTCTTGTTTTGTTGTGATAACAGTAAACCAAATTTACGACACCTATATATCAGTAACCTACATAATAAGGCTATCTCTCCAAATAGTGGCGATGTTGGAACCGATGTCTTTGAAGAACCTCTGGCAAAATGATGAAACTTGCGGCATCGTTTCCAAAATAGACTAGTCAATGATTTTGCAAGGTTTTTTTGTTTCAATGGAGTGTCAGAGCGGAGTGGCGGTGTTAGGAGCGTTAGGATTCGACTCCTGCTGTTTTTTTGGAGACTACTTAGACTACGTAAGAATAGTATCTTGAACCTGCTGGCTTTTAGGTTTGGTTCATTTAGCTTTTAATGTTAGAAATGAAAAACTTTGTGTGCGTGTATGTTTGTTACTTGCCAACGCTGAAACGGTAGAACAGATTTGTATTATTTTAGTATCAAGCGTATGGCATGGATTACCTTGGCTACTTTTTATTCTTTAAAATGAATGGTTCCTGTATAACCTATCATAATAGGTCACCTATTATAATAGGTGAAACTGGGAGCGTTGCAAGCAAGAAAACAAAAAGTGACCAAAAAGTTAACATTTGACGTAACTCATCATTACTCAGTTTTTGGTAGTTATCAATGTAACTTAGAAGAAATAAAAGGTCGCTGTAAAAAACGCTGAGGCAGGATTTTCCTGGGTTAAAAAAAGGATCCGGGCTTTTGAAGGAGACGTGTCGGGCGGTGCCAGTTAACACTTTCGCCTAGATGATGTATGATCATGCCTCCATGAATGATTGAATCATCTGCCGGGACACGTTCTCGCCCCACCTTTTAACACCTTCCTCAAAAAGTTTTACTACAGGTCATATATTACGTACTGTGGCTACTTTTATGTTGTTATGATCATTATCATTCAAAGTCACTACCCACACACATGGCCTTCGGTGCGGCGGCGTGCTTTTTATGAAGCTTTTGAACTTCTCATTTTTAATTCAGAATTTTTTTTTCGAAACAAATCACATATCTTTTTGTGATTCAATGAATAGCCGCAGTATTGTTTTGTTTAATGTTACAGAAGTTAAACTAGTATTAGTTACTGTACTTGCTTGCTTAAGTTCAATGGCCGTAAAATCTACTTACTTTACTAATTATCTTTTCTTATAATCTCAAATTGAAAGAAAAGTATTGAAGTACTATTAGGCTTGTTGTTACTTTATTTTAAAATTCAACTTATTTTATAAGTTTCAAATAATCTTTATTTGCATTGGAGCCAAAAACTAAATAACAGTGATTATCTACTAACCTTAAAACAAAAAAAAAACTGATCAGGTATTAAGACACATTTTAACTTTTAAGTTTCGTATACCAATTTTGATTAAAAAAGCCTTCATCTTATTAAGATATTAAATTCAAAACGACACACGTTGTGTACAACTTTTTCGATCAACAAAAGGTATAAAAACATACATCATCGGATTACGATTCTAATTTATAGTATGTGTTGGCCCGAGTTGTTGGTAGCTACTTAGCACGATGAAAAATTTGAAGGGTTTCTTTTCTTTTGAGGTAAGTACTATTTTGACACGGCATCCTAATTATTTTAACGTAATACCTTTTGTCCGAGGCTCGAAAGGGATGATATAATTTATTATGTTTAAGCTGCCCGAATGTTCTGACTGATTGTTGAGCTTTTCTATTTAAAAGTATTCATTTCAGCTTTTGTAACCTATATGAGATGGAACTTTTATTGTTTACAAAGATCATTAATAATATCGAGGAAACCGGCGTGTATGTAGGTTGATTTATATGTTTAATTAAACTGTCTTATTAGTGACAATGGCTTGAACTTAAATTTTGAAGTGAAGCTTGTCTTTGAACAATTTTTTTTAACTATTTTTTGGTTTTGTCAACAGATAATAACATAGTTAGTAAGTAAGTAATTAGTTTTAGGCCTGTTGTTTTTAAGCTGGGTTTTTAGTAGTTACGAGAATATTTAAGTAAAGTCAACTGATTTCGAAGTTAGGGATAATGGCGTGCCTATTAAGTTTTAGGTTTTGTTTGTCTCTCTTAATGTATTTACTAACTTTTTTGTTAATGTAGAAGAATTAACTTTAAATATCTAGTAAAGTTATTGATTAAAGCCAGGTTACCGTCATAAATGTTATCTTAAGTTCATTTTGAAAGCAGACCTAGAAATCCTGTTCGTTGTGGATACTAACTCGTACATTTGCATATTCCATAGAAGATCAACTCATTTTTGGTCAAAAATCGATCTAAGTGTATACGTACAGGGTGTTCAGTTGTCATTATGACCAACTTTTACTTTGGGACCAACCCTGAAATCACGAAAAAATTAGCAGTTCCACGCAAAAAGTTTATCAAATGTCGACAAAATGTATGGAACAGCTGTTTTTTTCGCTTTTAGTTTTGGCCCCACACCAAAAGTTGGTCGTAATGATGAGTACAACGATATCCTAAAATATGTCTGTAGTGTAAAGATACACTGTGTATAACTAACTCGACGCCTGCCGCCGCTTTGCTTTTATTCCGTCAGAATGTTAAGTAAGTATCAAAAAGTAAACTATAAAGTACTTGGTCGTTTTGTCGTCGATCTAAGTCAGACGCTAATTCCATTAGTTCCCGGTGTGAACTGTGAACTCGCCTCCCTTATTCCTTTACAACCTCTGAACCGAATTTGCTTGTATTTAAATTAAACAATAGTATTAGATTGTCGATAAGATCGATCGTAGATACGCAAGTTGTTGTCAAACAAACAAACAGTCAAGCAACGAGTGCCATTTATTCTCCGATTTTAAAATCCTTCACTTCGCTCCATCAAGAAGATGAAAGAAATTGTGTTATTAGCCGGGAAAGGTAGTTACTTACTGCGTTAGTATAAAAGGGAGGTTGGTCAGCAGCCAGAGCCGGGAAGTAGGCCGCCATGCCGGCAGCGGTGGCAGCGGCGGCGTCTGAGTAGGGAGCGCTGTACATAGAGAGCGGCACGCCTGAGGCCAGCCGCTGGTAGTTGAGCAGCTCGTACTGGCACGAGCATACAGTCTGTCCTGTGATGGGATCGTGAAATATCGGGCGGCCGGTGTCGCAGCAGCGCGGCGCGGGCGCCGCCGGCGAGCTGGGCCGCGCCGCGCCGCTCGCGCCGCCCGAGCTTGCGCTCATCCCCGCCTGCGCCGGCGGCGGACTGTTGGAGGCTGTCGATATGGTGCTCTGTAAGTTGTAAATTTTGAAATGCCTTTATGACGCGTTTTCCATTCGCATGTGCAACAATACAACATAAACAGTTTTCAATGCAAAGTAGGAGGCCTCCATGCGCACAGCACACTCGCATAAGCAATCGATATGTGGTAACGTGGTATGTTTACATGGTCAAAATACATTTGGTACCGTCTTAGCTTAGTAGTTGGCTGACTAAGACTAGGCAGAAGTTGTAATTTGTATTCTCTGACTAGCCAATCTATCTAGCCATGCATTCGGAATAACCATTCCACGACACTAGTAGAATAGATGAATCCGAATAAAAATGTAAAAATAAAACAATCCTTAACAGCGTTGAGGAAAGAACTCAATAAAGAGTTGTATTGATAAAGGCTAACATCCATTATCGGGTCAGGCCACAGCGCACTGCACTTCGTCATTAAAATGTCCGATTAATTTTATTACCTGTACTGTAATATGTAAATCGACTATGTGCAGAAGGTATCGAGGCCACAATACCTCATTCGTTAACAATGACATGTGGTGCGATGTGACCCGTTCTTTATAGTAGTAAATGCTGGCCTTATGTACAATTTTATCTGACGTTATTAAAAACTGTCTTCCCATGAATGAAAGATTACTCGAGTTCAGATTTGCATTAAGAAACTAGTTCAGCCTTTAACGGTAACAAATATAAACACTATTTTTAAGCTATTATTAATAATCTTGATTATCATAATGTGTGCGATGATGGATAACGAATGGGTATTTAATGGCAGTGTGAAAAGGGGCGAGCACTCTAATGTAGGAACAACTCTGGGCGGGTCCGTTACGTCGTCAATGCCGCTGTCGGCTCGCCACGCAAATTCATGCTCTCGCGCCGCGTCTACAACACTAATCCAACCCTTTTTAAAATGAATAATAATACGTTTAATATGAGTAATACTCATGAGACGATTCATTCTCGTATGATTCGGATCAAGGATTTTGAATGAAATGATAAAAGGAAGCAGCAGAGCGAGCATTACCTATTGTTGCCGTAATAGATTTATTTGCCGGACTACCTGAATCGATATCGCGGTTGTAGAATAAACATCCGGCCGCCCTGGTGGGATCATAAAGCGGACTCGCGAGTGGAGATCGACCTTTTTTAATTGAGCACTGCGGAATTGTACGCGAATAAATAACTTTCTAAATATTTGTCATCGAAATGAAAAATGGTCCCTGTCCGTCTAAAATTTATTGTGTTCTTCAATGGGATTAGTAACCGAGATATGCCATTTTTGATACAACTGTCAGCAATTGAAAAGGAAATCGTAATTAATGCCCTTATTCAATTCACGTTGTATTTTTGAAGAATATTTCCGGAAATAATCTCACTGACGTGATGATCAAGAATAATATGTGACGTAGGTACGTATCGTACATACTGAGATTAGAGAGAAATGTAGATTTTTTTTAACGACCGACTGATTTTTAAATACAGCTTACCTGATGTAAAAAAGTACTCAATTCGTAATTATCCATGGCTGTAACATTTAAACGTTTTGTTTGGTCACGTAAACTAGTGTAAATTGCAGCGTACTACACTACTAGCGTAGCTTAATCGCTTTAATATTTTAAAATTGTTTAATCAGCCGTTCAATTAACAGCCTAGCCATTTTACTAAATGGCGCCGTTCAACTAGCATCCTGAATGGCATTCAACTGTAGCGTCAAATACAACATTAAATAAACTGGCTGGCTTCTGTTAGGCCATTCATAGAATAGGGTGATTATTCGCCAAAATTACTATTTTTGACAGAAGAAACGTGTTTTCAATTAATTATGATAAAAATAAAATTCGAAAATCGATAAAACGAACCACAATTCTGATAGACATGATAATTAAACCTCTCCTGCCCGACTCTTTTATCAGAGCAAATCCAACTTGGATTGGTTAAGTTTGAGGCTTAGGTTTTTTAGCCTTCGTGGTAATTTTTTTATAACAACCCGGAACCTCGTCCCTACTTGGATTATTTTGGCTAGGTTGGCAAGTAATCAACTTTGTCGGATCAAGCCATTTTGCCTAGCCGTTTGATTAAATGGCTGAATATCATCAGGAAGCTAGTTAAACGCCACCGTTTAGAAAAAGGCTAGGCTGTTTATTGAACGGCGAATTAAGCTGCGACATACATAATTATATATAGTTACACGAATGCAAAAAAAAATTATTTACAATCGAGTAGGTACGCAGATAAAACTGCATCGTAGCCAAAGACCGCTTGAAATTCAACTAATTCATACTCCTTGGTTGTATCGCTACATTGCCATCTTGTGGTTAGTGTATTTAACTAGTCTTGCTCGTAAATGATACTCCGTCAGAAGCAAATACTTAAATTCTGATGGAAATAAATACAATTTGAAAGTTCGTGCACTTTTAGAGTAGGGCGTGATATTTAGTTAACATTCCAACCAGTAACAGATTCCGAATGTACACTTCGAGCAATTATATTGAAAAACGTTTTCTTAAGTAAACTGCTAATTAAATCGTAAATCAGTGCTTCGCTCCTTGGCTTGCAAAGTAAAATGACGTTTGCGGTTGACAGTGGCGTAAGCTGGTGCTGTGACCCGTTTGTCGGAGGTATGGCTTCGGGCACCCTTAGCACGCACACCGCTCGCCGCCCATCGCGACTTCGCTCTGAAACCCATCGCTTCTAATGTATCGTCGACCTACAGCGAGGCTTTGGACGCACACTCCCCCACTTGCCATTGCACGACAGGCTAAAAACATTTGTTGGGTTGAGGTAATCCCGAAGCCGTTAAACGTCGAATCCCTGCATTACGAGTACCTACATTACACAGGCAGCACAGTTATTTTAATCCTCGCTTATAGGTAGGTTATGGTATACTATACTTGTGTAGACTGTACTTATGTATAGCTTGGTACAGGTTCTACGGATAGGTGTCTGGCTTTCAGCGCTCGTTGGACTTAATGGAAAACGGTAATAGGAGCTATATCGATTTATCTCAGGGAAATAGCTAAAATATACTCCGGAGCTGTTCGGAGATTCTGCTCGCTATAATAGTTTGAGCAAGAGCGCTTACCTGTTACATCAAATAACGTACCAAATTTTGTCGTTAAGTGTAGTTACCCTTAGTTTATTTTTAGTATTTAGTTGGTTTTTGAGTTGATTTGCTGATTTCTACTTTGTTGTGTTTTTGATAAACAACTACGTGTTATTTTGCCTAGCTTTTATGTTTGTCATTTGTGTTGTTGTTCATGTTGTTGTTGATGCAATTGTTAAGTCGTTATTTTGAAGTTCATTAAAGTATTAGTATTTTAATGTATCAATTTTTATTTTAATCCTTGTCTTATAGTTTGGAAAAGTTTGTAAAAGTTACACAAAGGTTACAATTTAAAAATGAAAAATAATCGTTTACATTAAAAAATATATATTTGATCTCACCTTTTTGTGAAGGGTCTTGTTGAATAGTTAAAATAAAGGTAAGATATAAAACAAGAGAAGTTCAAAAAAACATTTAAATCTCTTATCTTTAGATAACTTTAATAAAGTTATCTAAAGATACTTTGTTAAGAGATGTCCTTACATCGTCTTTGTATTTGATTAACAAGGAATTTTTACAGGCTCCAAGCTACAAGCTACAAGCTTACCGCTTGCTACGGGTATTGTATTTCTAATGTGCGGTTTTTTTATATGAAATTCTGTACCTAAATGACGTCAAGTGTAAACTGCTAACTGTACATACCTACCAATTTAAAGCTCAAAATCAATGTGCTTACTTACTTCATAGAATTACTAGGAAGGTAGTTAGGTATACCTGCCAGTAGCCGGAAATAAGATAGATACAGATAATAAGATACAGGGATAGTGTACAAATGTACAATGACTTATTATTATTACCGTACCATTTAATGTTTACCGAATAGTACTAATATTATTGTACATTTTTATAATATCTTGACATGTAAATAATACTTACGAAATAAATGAATATGAATATGAATAAGATTAAAGTTTCCTAAGTTTTTCCTACAGTGCAATGAAAAGTAGGTCTCACAAATACCTAATAGATGTCTTAGATTTTTGTTATAGCTCTTGTCTACTCCTATCTTTGAATTCATCACAAAACAGATATCATCGGTACCGATAAAATGTTTGACATTTGTACGTTACACCGATCGCTGCTTTCAGCCGGTGAAAACTGAACATAAGCACGTACGTACGCATTATTGGTAATGTGCTTATTAGATAAAAAGTACAAAAAAGTTGTCATCATATCCTTTTCAAATATCGGACGGTTGGAGGATTAAAGTGCCGCACCACCTTATCTCCAGCAGACATCTTTTAAAAAACAAACACGCGAAGTATTCTCTTTTTGTCGTGTTTTTTATCGTAACCCGCAGGATGTGTTAGAGTCGTTAAGCCCTTTTAAGTGTTAAACCATGTAACTGAATATTCGACCGTATAAGGGGTCCCGATCTATTTGTTAAAAAATGTAAAAAAGTTAATCTTAGAGAAATCGGACCTAATGACATGAATTTCGTTAAAGACATCAGTCGGGCAAAAAATATCGGTGACATGTCGTTCGCTTGACTAAAACTTGGGCGACGGCACGGAGAGCGAGTGATGCCCGGCCAGGTACAGAGAGCAGTCGTTTTTTTACAAAGTCGGCCCTTTGGGGACATCATTAAAGTATTAAATTTACGATACGGATACCCATGCTTAAATAATTAATCCTCCGGCGAACAAAGCTCGATTTCTCCGATGAAAAGTTTTTTAATTGCGTCTCCATAGTAATGTCTATTTCTCGCTTGTGATGCTACCATTTTTAACTAATCATTTAAAAAGTACCAATAAGTAAGCTTATTTTTTGGTTCGAAATAGATTGAATTTAAACTAGTAAATGGATCTATCAACTCTTTCGTATTTTAATGACGAAGGAAGTTTAAAATTACAACTTACGTATCAAAGCTAGCACAGATAACAGAAAAAGATTGAAGTTTTGATAACATAACAAAATATTGTTTTTTTAAGCCACTGCGACCAATTCAAACAAAACATTGTTAATCAAACAGTTTAGCTCACCATGTAAGTAAAACACTGCAACTTTCCCATGAACAATGTTTTTGTTAGCTAGGATGAAAATGAAACAAGAAATAACAAACATACGAGTGGGGCTAAATAAGTAAACCGTATAATAAAAGTAGAATGACCGTGAAACACCCCGTTGACAGCCTTCGCGAGGTGAAAACTCATAGTGACTAAAATTTAACTTGCTCTGTTTCGCCTGCTCCGTTTGGGACTCCAGCTGGAATATTATTTAACCTGACACGTGTTTTTGCAAGTTCGGTAAGAAAGATACGGTGTAAAATGTTGTTTGAAGCAAAAAAGCAGCATCGCCCGTAACTGAGCCCTAACGAAAGTTGACGAAACGAATACTTAACACGAAATGAATCATACCTACTATCAATTAAGTTATAACTTTACACTACACTTTATGACTTTTTATTTGTATTTAATAAAGGTGTAGACCTCAATAAGTAGATAAAAAAATTGTTAAGATGAGCAAAAGAGATAGCTGAAGTTCGTCTCCCCGTAAAAGCCCAGCGGCGAAGTCTCGACATTTGCCAGCGACTGCGACAAGTAACCTTTTGCCATACTAGAAGTCTAATTCGTGGCTCACCCGTCTTACGGAAAATGTCCACAGGAATGTGATGTAACAAATAGGAGGTACTGTCCATTGGTTACATAAACAATATTAACATTTCAACCATAATTAACATAACTAGTATGTTGAAGCGATAACGTCACTCTTCTAGTTATACAAGAAATCGCTAACAAGATTCAATTTTATTCTTTAACATGTCATGTTCACAGTCATTAGAGCTGAACCGTTTTTATTACTCGCATGCTAATACTAAAATGTGATTTAGTCTGATTAATGCTCATTAAAAATGTTACCAAAATTAATAGGTAAGTAAAGAATATTATAATCGACAATAATCATAATCCTAACTAATATTATAAACGAGTTGCGCCTCGCGGTTTCACCCGCGGGCCCAAAGGGATCGTTATTTTTTCCGAGATTAAAAGAAGAGAAAAAAGTTTGTATGTCCTTTTTGTGGCCTTGACAACGTCTATGCAAAATTTTATGATGATTTCTAAAGCGTAACAAACAGACGAATAAACTCATTTAAGCATTTCTAATAATATTAGTTTGTTAATTTTATCCCGAATAATTAACGGTTTCTGTGGAAACGCGGGTGAAGCCGCGAGGCGCAACTTACTAGTAGTAACTAGTAAATATAAAATAAATAAAGTTTCACACTCATAGCTCCATACTAGGTTTCTCTGCGTCTCGGAAAACTGATTCTGATTACCATGCAGTTATACAATAAGCCCGCTGATCGTGTGTGAGACTATATGTTTTTCATGTGTTATCGGACGTTATCAATCATCAGCCTGGATATAATTTTGCTATCTGTGCGATCTATTTCATACAATGGACATAATAAGTTAATTATCGTGTGAGTCGATCCATTATTAATTGCCGGCTGTTTTCATACAGTTCACAGGAACAACTCGTATAACTAATGTTATCTGTGCATTCGCCTCAAAACGGTAAAAAACCCTTATGGCGTATGTTGTAGCAGAATATCTCAAGAAATACTTCTACAAGTTTCATTCTACTCACCTTTTAGAGTTACTTATAATTTGGCACAGGGCCTGTACCGTGACGTATTTATTGGGATAATTGTTAGGAGCAGCCGCTGACGCCACGCGACTGCGAATCGTATCACGACGCAACAAAGTCCATTGTCGCGCACGGTTAAACAGTGAATTCTTGATTGTTTTTTTTTGCTCTACATAGAAATTTTAGCATTTCGCGTATAGGCACGGAACCCCTGACAAGCGAGTTTTCTCTATTTCGATTTTTTAGATCCTGACCAATAGATAGACAGACTGACGGACCTGGCGAAACTATAAACGCCCATTAATTTCCAAAGGAACTCTAAAACGGCGAATGATGTGTGAAACACCTGACCGAAATAAGCCCCTCGTAAAAATTGAGTTTCTGTAATTTCCTTAACATATTTACATAAAATTGTGACTTTAATTGGACAATTACATGGTGGAGAAGTAAGCGAGTGTCTATGCCGACCGCATCCTGTGTCGGGACTCGAGATATCCGAGGAGATAAGCCGAACCGGGCCACCCTCGAAATGCATAATGCCCCTTAAAGAAATTCACACCTTTCCTAATTACGATAGAATTAAGGTAGAATAAAATGTTGAAGGGATCGGCGGCTTTATTTTAGAACTGAGCTATAAAGTGCTGTTAAATTGTAACTAAATTTGGTGCACGATTCAACTAACGTTCTATGGAGAGCATGCACGCTACGTGTAAGCAAATGTTTGGTAGATCCAGTGCTTTTGAGTAAAGTGTTGAGTTCAAGACATAAAGCATTTGGTAACAAATACCATTAAAAAAAAATTAAAAATTGAAAACTAAAACTGTGGTGTCAGTTAGAGCCAAACTAAAACGAAAACGCCGGTACTTTCACTAGCACCAATATTTTTGTTTTGGTCAAATTGCCAGTTATGTTATGGGAGTGAAATCAATCAAAAAAATTCACGAATACTTTAGCACGCAGAATTGAAAAAAAAACAATAAAGTTACAAAAATCGAACAACATAATACTGCACGCGGACACACTGTAAGCCGATAGTCAATATTATTAAATTATTTTATAGAGTGGTGAAATCATAAGCAGTAAACTAAATATTATTATGCACTTCAAGAGTCGACTCGGACACGTTCGACCCCGTCTGCGAGCTCTCCGCCTCGATTCACAGGATATTTTTATTGTGTTTCATTCAAACAACTCATTCATAAAATTGCAACTCTTTTAAAGCAACCGGAGAGTCGGTCGACACACGCCATCGCACTCGTTAATGTGACGGACTGCTTTTACCTACTCGCTTAATATGAACTAACAATCGAATGCGATAATAACTCATTATCTGATTCAGTAACTCGACTCGTATTCGTCTTTAATCATTCACATCGGCGCAAACGAAGCGTTGATTTCGCTAATGAAGTTGTTTCAGATTGTACGTACATGATTTATAGGGCTCCGTTCCGGCACCGACATGTGCTCGGCTCGCGAGCTTGTCTATTAATAACTTGACCATTTCAGCTTAACACTCATGGCTTGACTGTGAACATTCTTACAACCACAAAACCCCAAATTAGAATTAACCTATGTGCTAATCTCGACGTGTTCATTAAGAAGTGAACTTCTATTTAATATTTTTCGAGTCATTTAATTTTACGAGCGTCATAACTTTCAGATGTTTTTCTCTTACGGTATCCGACGTAAACGCAAGCAAGTAGCGGTTTGTTAAGCTATAATGGAAGCTAATGTTACTAACTGGATATTTGACAACAGCTAGTGAGATAGCGAAATAGTTTGTAGCAGATACTATTTCACAAATTACTGTTGTCGAAGTACGTAAATAATTGCTTTCAGTTCAAATTAGTGGCGAAACAGGTCGTAAATAGTTTAGTTTGTTTCAGGTTTTAATTGTTTGTTTGTTACTTATTTATTTCAATGTTAGTTCATTTTTAATTAAGTTGGTTAATTGTTACTTAAATGTGCATTACTTTTCAACAAATAGGTCCAACAGTTTCCCTTTTTATAGGTCGAACTATCTGATCTGAATAATTGAGTTAAAGTGAATCTGATGTTGCACTGACTGTATGTATGGCATTACGAGGTGGGGTACGAAACTAGTGAAATTTGAATTATTGAGTGCCCATAAAGCGGTGGCGATTCAAAACATCCCGTGCATTTCCCGCTCGGTCTTTATTGCCGGCCCTGTCGTTACCCACTAATCGACAACTGTGTTACCAAAATAACCCTGAACTTAATTACCGGCAACATTAATCTGCGATTATCAATAGACGACTCTCATTGATTGCAATTAAGCTGTAAGAACTGTGATACTTTGTTACTTGTGTTATCAAACAGGACTTGTTTATACGCACATTACAAAGAGGTAAAGTTTTTAACTTTAATCATAGGCCAATAAAATTACTTAGTGATATAAAAAGGTTTATCAGGGAAGGGTATACTAGACCCAAATAGGGTCATTGTACTCGTCATTACAAAAAACTTGTACTAAGGAGCTATCACTGAAAACACAAAAAATATGTCAGCTGTTCCATGTAATCGTCGACAAATTTCTGATAGCTGTTTTTTTCTCGATTTTAAGGGTTGGTCATAGTAAAAGTTGTTTATAATGGTGAGTCCAATGACCCCCTTTCGTCTTATTATACACCCATCCTGATAACCCTGTAAATATTAGGCTATAAAACGCTTACGAAGGCAGGTGAGCTAGTTTTGTACTAAAAGTGCATAATGAAATAAATTTAAAAGTTGTCTCTGCTTTCTCTTTCTATGATTTTGTGCATAGAATAAAATATTCCCTTAACTATTATTACGGAGCTACTTAGTGGGTATGTTAATCTAATTACGAATAATTAGTATAATATTAGAAGTATTGTTGTGTAAAATTATAGAGAAAGTTTCAACTATTTTAGCGTAATTAATTTCTATTTTTGAGATACACGGCGAGTGTCAAGTGAAATCTAGAGATTTAATTAACTCACGATCGTTAAGAATGAACAGCACTGCTATTTTGAAGTGAATGCTCTGACGCTGTATATTTACATATTGTTATTTTAAAACAATCTGGGAAATGTTGAAAAGAAGGCAGTTACTGAAAAAATGCTAACTGAGTCTATTGACTTACGTACGAGTATGTTGGCTTCAGATACTATTCCACTCCTATCATATCTCTGACTTTCGTACGTCATCAACTGCCATGTATGGAACTTCCATAAAAATACAAAGTAAGTCCTCACCCATATTTTTATTAAAAAACATGGTGATTATTTAGTGCGATCAAAAATGTAGCCAATATTCGTGCTCGATTTTGATTCGGTATTAAAAATAAATTTACTTCACGCAAAATACTAATTACATTAATCGTAATTACACCAGCACTTTAGTTTGTGTGATTGTTTTTTTTTTCATAATGTAAAGACAATGTTGTTCTTTAAATTTCCGGATAATTTCTGCACTAATACAGGTTGTCTTAGATTTTTTTTTTGTGTAGAAGACGAATACACGAAGACAAAGACTAAGTTATAATTGAAAAAGTATTTACGAAGTCGTAAGTAACATTCGAAATCAAGCCTCGATTTTTTTTTACAAATCTTACTTATCTCAAAAAAGGAAGAGGTTTTCAATCGACTGTGTGTATTTTTTACCGTACAACGTCCGCGTAGTTTTCGGACAGTGTGTGTCAGTCATAACTGTCGTAAATATCGTAAGACGGCCAGGGCGACGAGGTGTGAACCAATGATATGTGAGCACTTTATCTGTCTCGCGGCTGTGGGTGCTACACACCCACTAATTGTCATACATATGTATTTTTACCTCACAATGTTAGTAGTAAATTTTCACGACTACCCGGTACTGATTAGACCCGCTACTGAAAGATCTGTGGTCTCGCCGCAGCCGAATTGATGTCGTTTGTGTTTTACAGCTGTTTGTCGTTCGTTACATCTGATGTTATTTCGACGGTGTCTTTGACAAATTTAATTATTTTTTATATACCCATAAATTCATATATTTACATTATTCTGTATACATACAATATATTCATATTCATTTTGTCTCTTATTAAATATCTCCCTGACAGCTTTTATGAAATACTTCGAAGTAAAACCCCTTTAATTTTCATGAAATTGAATTGAGTTTTATTGCCTATCTGCCAATACCATTTATGACACAGAAACGCAAGCATTTTATCTTAACTAAAAAGTAAAGTAAATTCAACTATGCCCCACCAAGGGGGACACTTTGTGGAGTAGAATTGCTCGTAACTTTATCAATATTCTGCTATTCCTGGACATAAAAACAATTGCATAAAAATAATTAGACAAAAACCTCCCTTCCTCCCCTCCCTCCAAACCCTACCTTTGCACAACAGTGGTACAAAAAACGTTAGGGAAAAAATCTGTCGATCGTTGACCACAACACCCTGTACATCTGTGTGTTTTATAAATTATTTCACTTTGTAGTAGGGTCTCGTAAAATATATAATACTTTTACGATTACATGGTCTCTAGGTACTAAATGTTGCCATTATGATAAGATTTGAATAAATTACTCAGCGTTAAAAACTGGTCGACTTGTCAACCTTGTAGTATAGTATAATTGTTTAATTAAAATGTTTCTTTTGTAAGTATTACGAGTTTTTATTCCTTGCACAGTGACGTACCAAGAATGAAGTGTAATTAACAATTAAATCATAAACATCCTAAAATAGCTTAACTTGACATGAGCTAACATTGATTTATAATAAAAATACAACTAATTAATTCTCTTGTCTAAAAGTGCCGTAGGTAATTAATGTTTGTCTCAGAAGTTTGTGCGACTATACAGGGTTATTTTTTATTGACCAAAAAGCTCTCGCAGGTGGCTTACCTACATCATACTTAACATCTTTTGTTCCATGATTTTTCACAACACTGAATACATTCCCAAATAAATAATTTAAAGTTTTGATATTTTTTTCTGCTTGTATTTTTAGATACAGATGTCACTTCTCACCTTCTCTCGCCTTCTTTCTTATTTGAAATTATTGATGTTTAATTTAAATAATTATTGTTTTGAAGTACGAGTTATTAAAAGTTATGTGGAAAGCTTTGTGAGCTTTGGTTGCGAGGCGTTGAGATAAATTTCAAATAACTGTGTATAGCTATGGGACGTAGAGTATAACTTGTTTTAATTACATACATGGAGTACACGTTCTCAAAAAATATCCTGAACTGTATGCCACTAAGGAGATACGTCCTAAAAGAATTTTTCAAATAAATCAAAACCCCCACAAAGGCCGAGCTCGTTCCACTTGCGAAGCGAACGACGCACACACACACATGCTCTCCAAATCCGGTTGCTTCCCTCTTAAGTATAAAGAAACAGTATTGTCATACGTTGCTGCCGTAGAAGACTGAGCTTAATGCGGGGAACACCACAATTTCGGAGAAATTAATTAAAATTTCTGAGAAAAAGGTTTCATTCAGCTATCTGATGTGGCAAAGGCAGCGGCGGATGAGCACGGCGGCCGATCGGGATCGCCGCGGGCTTGTACGAGTTCGAAGCTGTAATGGTGTCGAGTTCTCGCACCGGTATAATGAACAAAGCTGAACCCACTTCCAACACCGTAAAAATGTCATTCCGATTTTTAAAACATATTGTAGAAAGGTCTCAGCTCTTTAAACTAATTTATGTTTCAATTTGCGAGCATTTTATTTATAGTGTTATAAAAATATGCAATGGAAATTGATAAAAAAGTCATTATTTATACAAACATCTAATTAACGATTGTATGAAACTTTAATTTCTGCAAGAAGATAATAGTATGAGAATAATATCATTATTATATTTAACCCACATCAGGTTTTTGCTTCTGACGGTAAAAAGGCAACCCTCACCATTGCACTGTTATATCGCACGCAGCGTCATTACCGCAAACAATAGCTCACCTGAACGACATTTACTTTAAACATTGGCTTTTTATTAGTCAGGTAAGCATAATTAAAGTCAAAGTGTCACCAAAACTCGCGGTACGAACTCGAGTGAAAAGAGGCCAGTGAGTTACGCTCGATTGAAAAATGCAAAAATGACGAAGATTGTTCATGGCTTATTATGGAGTTAAATTAATGGTGTTGGTTTGTTTTTAGTTTATGTAGTGAGTCGTGCGCGAGTGTTGCACGAACTGCGAGTGTGCAGGGTAAATGGCACCTAGTAATATCGAAGCGTCTGAATCCGCTCTCGCACTTTTATGCCCGAGTTACACGGTGCTAGTTTACTAAGCTAGCATAGCAAGCTAGTGCTAGTACGCTAGTAAGCAGAACTAGCTTCATTTTTAGGTTAATATATAAGCCAGTTAGAAAGTTAGTAAGCAAGCGTCTCAAGCTATGATAGTTTAATAGGGTCGAGTTCAAATTTTTTAGGTAGCAGCACCCCCAGCACTGGATTTGGGTACTATCCTGGCATTTAAACTAGCTCTGTGTGGCTCACAAAGCTACTTTTTAAATGGCTAGTGATTGATTTCCGTGTTGTTATCTCAATCACTGCAGTGACACTGGCTTAAAATTAACAGGCATTCTGTGAACGGCACAAGCATGTGTTAAGCAGTTTACCGAGTTTCTAGCTTGCCGTCCTAGCTTGAAAAACTTGTCCAGTGTAAGCCGGGCATTTTGTAGAGGCTTCTCCCTTGCGGGCTTGTCTCGTTGCACGATCACTCTCACTGACCAACTTTGTTGCAACCGACTTGAGACTTCAATGTGTCGTCGCCTAGGGTTGTCAAAGTTTAGCTAATTACATCCGCTGGTCGAGTGTTTGAAATGTGAAGATGTATTTAATTTTGAAATGAGAATATAAACATTATATTAAAATGTCAGTTAACCGAAGAAACAAAACAATGATTTATGTTTGGACGAACCGACTTCATTGACATTTTAATTAACATGTAAATTTTTATAAGTACAAATTTTATTTTTTAAAATATTATTTACTTATTGGTTATTGATGGACACCACTATTGGACCCACAAATCAGCATCAGGACCCTACCCTTGTAAAGAAAATAAGTGCTTACAAATGACTGGTTTTTGCATCGTGACTTCAACTGTACATTTTTATTTAATTTTGTTCTCATAATTCCACTGGTTGCCACACTCTGTTATTTAATAACAATGTAATATCTGCAACACGAGACTCTGAAACCAATACAAAACTGTGTTATGGAGCCCGACACCTTTTCGACAAATAATACAGACTCACCTACGATTTTCACTTGACTTAAATAAAATTACTAATAATTAGTCAACAATAATTATTTTATTTTTTCACATAATTTTTGTTTTGACATAACGACTTGTAACTACGAATGTATTCAGAAAAAAAAGTGTTGCACCTATTCGTAACGAACTCTACTTGACAGCTAAATAATCTAGACTATTCTCTATTGATACCTTTTGTGCGCCTTCATTGTGTTATCGAATATATACACATTAAACACGAGTTGTATGTACGAATAATATCGAGTACAATGTCATGACACGTTAAATTATGTATTGGAGTAAGCGATGTGCATAATTAAACTAACCTATTTTATGCGCGGTCTGATTGAGAGGGTGGGGTGGGGAGGGGAAGACAATGAATTTAAACAGACTACAATATAAACAATAGAGTACGACTTTACTTGAACAAATATATCATTTGTTGTCTGATTTCTTAACTAAGGTCGTGGCAGTGTGTGTTAACGTTGAAAACATTTGAATCGACTTAGCATTTCTCAAATACGTCTAGTACTCGTATATAGAGGTAAAATTTGTAAGATTGAATGCAAGGTAAGGGTAATCTAGCTAGTAAGTCAGTGTTACTGGTATGATTTAAAAAATCTCTTTCTAGTAGAAAGCTACTTAATAACTGAAAGCTACAGAATCCAAGGGAAATCAATGGAACAAACCTTAAAAGCCAATAAATTTATTATGAAATAGATCTTTATTTAACCTATTGTGTAACTATGAATACAATGACCGCATACTAACTTTGATATAAATGTCGTTTATTATGAACAGTCTGGGATTAAATATTAAAAATCATATTGAACATTTAAAAGGGCCATAAAATGAAAATATCATGTTAAATTAAGCGTAGTAGTTTATTTGCGCAAGTAAAATGATGCCACTTCAAATTTAGTGAGCCAGAGCTCTTAAAACGTACGCTACAACGCTGCATAAACGTTTACAGCCCATTCTTGTTTTTAATTGCTATTTAAATAAAACGTACCATGAAAGCAATGGGACCTTTCTGCTAAGCAACTAAAAAAACGTACGAATTCTTATTAAGTAAGCGTGCCTACTTAAAGAGTTTATTGCGACTTCATGCAAACAAAAGAAAAATAGAAGAAACCATAATTGCGTGAATAGCGATTGAAGTTATGAAACCTTGGGACTTTCACATTTTTCGTAACGACGGCTTATCAACGAATTTTGAGATATCTGGTATATTAGAAGCAGTGTAGACAAAACTAAAGAATAAGACCCAATATGATTGGCATTCTGATTGCCCGGCATTCTCCAAAACTGTGGAATAATGAGCTAAATCCTCTTCCTATTAACCATAAAGGGTATTAAAGGGTAGAGTTCACTGGAGCTGTGTTAAGCATTGTTTTATAAGTAATGTTGCCTTCGATCAATTCATAATCGTTAATTGAATTAAAGCGTGTGTTCAAAATCAATAATTGGTATTTACAGATACCACATTTTATGCAATGGTATAAATTCTAAATGCATGATTTTTGTTTCGATTAAATTCTTATATGTATGTGGCTACATTTCAACCTTTTTACCAACTTCAAGTCGTTCAAGTGCTATGACTTATTCTAGTTATACTGCTATGCGAGGGCCAGATATTTGCGCGAGCCGTAGCGGCTATGTTGTATACGCAAGGCCCAAACATCCGCGCAAGCTGTGGTGGCTTCCACAAATCGAACAGCTATGTAAAATGCAGGTATCGAAATCAGCCATCGTTTTTTAGGTTTTTTATTTTATCTTATATATTATTTTATTTTATGAAAACGCTTAGGCCAATAAAGTTTTGCAACATCGAGCTTTGGAAAACTTGTTATGGTTAAAACAGATTTAGGTAGGTACGTCTATTATATCAGCCTAAAAATGTATGGAGGAGCATAATCATTTGTTACCTTTTTTTACATACATACATATCGTCACGCCTTTCCCCCGAGGGGCTGGCAGAGGAGTAATACAACACCCACACTTCGCAGGACGATATTCAGTCCCTAATGGGACAGGGGTCGAGCCTGTCGCGATACACCGGGCTCCAGTCATGTTGACATACAACGTTACCTTTTTTGTATTTTGTAATTATGGGTCAAGAAAATCTAAATACTTTATGATTTAAGACACGGGAAATTACTCACGTACGATTCAGTCGATTATTCCGACTATAAACTAAATACTTTCCCTATACTATACTGCTAGACATAGGTACTAAACTAACTATATAACTACAACTAGGTCAACTTCTGAATAAACTAGGAACAGTAGATAAAAAATATGTACTTACTTTAAAAACTCCCGATTTGTACACTTGTTTTGTCGAAAGGCATTAACTTTTAAATATCCGATGCGCAATACGTCCCGTTAAATAATTAAAACTTGTAGAGAAAGTTTTTAAATTGTTAGCAAATTCAATCTATCGCTCGCGTCGGCTCTAATTGAGCCGAACTAGTTTGATATACTTTTACACGTTTATGAGTTGCTAAATTTTTCTGCCCGTTTTGGAGCGGGAAACAGGATTCGATTCGGTGCTACGAGTACATAGAATGTCAAATGTTTTTATATTAACAAAGAAGTATTCGTAAACAAGGGAACTATCTTGCTTTTGGGTGAAGTCATACTGGCACAACTTTTAGAACACAAGTTTGCAAAATTCCAGAGAAAAATAACCGAACCTCCATACAAAATAACTAGTTACGTAATAAATTTTGTTAAAAAAACCAGAAAATTAAATTCTCGAATTGAAAATGAACTTGTGTTATTAACAGTTGCTTACTACACCCAAAAGCAGCACTTGTACAAAAGTACGCCATGCAGTGTTGTCAAAATGTTTATAATAGGAGGACCCTTTTGCATTGTCTGCATAGCATAGCCTGGGGAAGTATCATGTCCTTGTTAGTCACTTGACCGCCAAGCTGTAGAGCTACTAGTGTGCTTACTGCTTAGTGTGCAAACATTACTGTGTTCTGGATTGAAGAGCAATGTTAGTTGAGGCATTTCTGGGTATAGAGATATAGCCTCTTGTAGTTATATCTAAAGGCTGTAGAGGCGTCTTAAACAGTTGCAATTCAAAATTTTTATTCTACCGTTATGTTGGTGTTATTGCAAACGTGATGTTTATCATCAGGCAGACCGACTTGCTCGACTATTTGGTCTGATTTTGTCCAAACGTAATTTTAAGCCACTGCAGAACTATCGCAATTGTTAATGGAATTATTTTAATTTAGCAGAATAATTCCGCGTCAGCGGATTGCAGGCTGCTTAAATAATAGTTACTACGAACTTCAGTTATTTTGTTCATTGATTTTTGAAAATTGTGTCACTGGGTCAAAGTCGATAACGTTGCTGCCTTTGACAACATAATTTCTGAGTACAAGCCATTTTATTTTTTTGTTTTAGCCTGAACTATCCCACTGCTGGGCAAAGCCTTCACTGCTCCATACTGTCATAATGTCATGTTGCAGACAAGTTTTATAACTCGTCCCATTACAAACGGCCGGCATATTGAAAATGCCGAAGTTAGGTTATTAAGTTTTTAATGATCTACGTAGTAGTAGTAGGTTACAATTTATTTTTAGCTTCATAAAAAACAAACCTAATAAGAATACCCTACTGTAAATCATGGAAAACCAAATGACCTAACTTTAGCATTTTGCAATACGCCGGGCGTTTGTAAACGATCTAGGTCTACGATTTGCCTGCGACATGTACCTCTACAATGTCATTATTTCGAAATACACTTTAGTTTCCGACTGTAAATTGCACACGACATTGAAGCCACTTAACCAAAACTCCAGGTTCTATCTGGCAGCAGTGCCTATATGTCGTCTACATAATGTCGATCGTCGAGAATAGCACCGCACTCGCATCGCAGTCCGGCCTGCATGTAGGAACGACTCTCTTCGAGCGGTATACCTACTAGTACACTCGGTACTCAGTTTGATTCACACTCAGCATGCTAATTGCATGTTTAGTTGTATTTATTACAATTTTAGATTATTGCAATTCACGTCGAATAAATTTTTCTTTCAACACTAACATTTTGTTTGGACATCCTTACACGTGTAAATGATTCCAAATCTATGTACATACTTAAACAATGGGTCATGTCGGTCAAAACATATTACATATTAACTTTTCAATTTTGCCTGTAAGCAAACAATAATCAGTCTTTTTTTAAAGCACTACACCCAAAACAAATATGGAAAAAATAACTATGGTAAATTTCTAATCAAACTTAATATGTTAATCAAGGGTCTCTATTATTTTATTACGTTACTGAGCGAAAGGATTTCCTTGGTATTACTATAATGAGTAAAAATACCACCCTCGTCGGCTCTTATCAATGCTGATAGCAGAAGTAGATCGGCCTGCACGCACACACCAGCTGATCGAACCATTCTCTACCTCCACTATCTATATTAATATTAAATATTTTACCATCTACTTACAATCAACCATTTTAATTATAGCTTATTGAGGCAAATTGTTAGATAAATTCAACAAATCCAATATTACAGGCATGATATTTAATAAACTCTTATCGGATAACAAATAAGGGCGACAGTATACCGACTTAATAAATATCCAATTTGTTAATGAATCACATACACTTCAGTGATAATGTCAAATTTGAAATAATGAAATCGGTATTATATTTGCGAATAATACTACGATGCTTGATTAAATGGTAGGAAATTGTTCTTGGAAATTCGGAACGGGTACTTCCACGTTTCCCTACCAGGTGTCATTCTGGTGGGACACAGCAGGGGAGTGCTGAACATTTTAAGGCGACTTTACCCCACTAACCAATATCACTTAATCAATGAGCCTTTTATCCTGAACCTCAGTTCTTGTTGTGTAGAAGAAACTTTAGTTTTACAGAATGTATCTCAGTTCAGTGTGCCTCTTGGCATAGGCCTTCTTTAACATCTTCCACTGCTTTTTATCTCTAGCCACTCTCCTCCAGTTGGTGCCCGCTGTTAATTTTATCTCATTCTCCCATCTCTTCCTTTGCCTTCTCTAGGGTGCCTGTAACTATTTTGCTCCATTTTTCTTGTGTACTTCTCAGTCCTGTCCACCTGCCCAGTGTCCATCTCCACTTTAGTTGGTCTATCTTTACTAGCACATCTGTTACTCTAGTTGTTGATCTTATAAAGGTATTTCTTTACTAATCAATATAAGGTGAACTGAAGTCGAACTAAAGTGTTGATTCTGCCCCACTAGGGCTGGCAGCCTCGGATTGAATAGGAAGTGTTTTTAGTATTTTGTGTTGTTAGCAGTGTGTTTCACAAAAGATTAATTGTCAGTAGATAATAGGGAAAAGTAGAAGTGCCCTTGAAACCTGGGCTTAAACTATGTTAACACAGTACTGAGTGATCACATCTTAGTTTGTTTGTGGAGCCCTATAACTACCAAACAGGTACACTAGATACAAGGACATAACCATGCCCTTCCTCTGAAGATATTTGAATAAATAAATATTCGGGAGATTTTTGCAGACACTGACTGACTCCAAACTAAGCAAAGCCTGTACTATGGCTGCCTGATACAGATATACATACATAATATATTTTAAATACATACCTACATAGATAATTAACACCCAGACATAGATGAAACACAAATGTTCATAACATGAGTCAGCCCTAGGTTGGAATCAAACCCACGGCCCAAGCCAAGAAGGCAGGTTTACTAAAAGCTGAGCCACCGAGGCAGTCTTAGTTTGTATACAAAATAAATTCATGAAACATCATAAAAAATGGTTTCATTTTTTTTGGTAAAAACACCTGTTCGGGCCGGCGAAACATCGGAAAAATTACTGTTGCAGATTTCATAGACGTGAGTTACAATTTAACTTCAAATGTGTTTAAATAAAAATACAATTCGACTGGCAATAGCAGACAGACGCGTGTTTCCGTTTTCTATATTTTATATTTAAAAAAATCGTTATTCTCTCACTTGTTTTTCCCATAATTTGATTTGTGTACGTTGTACTCTTAATATTTTTTTTGTATCCATTCAAATGTTGTGATAAAATTATTTGTAATGCAATTCAGGTAGTTTTTCTTTTTTCGCGTTTGTTTTTATTTAGGTTTTCTTTATTTGTTATTCGTTCTTTATTAAATATTTCATATTTTGGAATCAGAATATGTAGGCAATAAAATATTATGTTTGCAGATAGGTAACTAATAGAGGAGTAGAATAGATAGACTAATAGACTAGAATAGATATTACTTATTCTAGTCAGTATTATTATAAGTACACAGTACAAGTTACGTCCCGGCCCGGTATTGCTAAGTACCTACTCTTAAAATCGTTCCGTGAAAAAATTTCAAACGAATGGCGAAAACTGCATCAAAATCCGTTGCTTGGTTTAGGAGCAGTTAGCGGATCTAAAGACAGACAGACGCGAAAAGCGATTTTGTTTTATACCGTGGAGAGATAGAGATATTGTAAATCGTTACAAAGTACTTTTTGGAAATTGTAATGTACCTAATTAAAAGAGTATTAGAGTATTCATTACAATAAACAATTAACATTACAAAAACCCAGCTGCAAAATGTTGTATCCTATGTCACTTCCACTATCAAGACGATTCAAATGACACCTCACATGTCGAAATCCATAAAGCTGTACACGCTTTAGGGTGTGCCAAAGAAACCTCATACATACATACAGGCATACATGTACGTGTGTATGTGGACACCTATATACACTCAAAAAACATATACCTCCATGCGCAGCCGGTAAAAATAATACAACTCCAAATGCACTGCCACACACTGTCTAGCAGTTGCCAGGGGTC
This sequence comes from Peribatodes rhomboidaria, assembly GCA_911728515.1. NCBI lineage: Eukaryota > Metazoa > Arthropoda > Insecta > Lepidoptera > Geometridae > Peribatodes > Peribatodes rhomboidaria. The sequence continues at coordinate 1,891,517 of OU452166.1, forward strand.
CTATTCTGTAACCAGTGATATCATGTTGTCACTGTCATTAGTAAAGTACTCTGAATGAAAGTGATCGAATAATATCGAACGCGCTAGAATAGGGCCCTAGGGGTCGAACCAAAGTCGAAGCTTTGGTAGATAACGTGTCGCAGTGAAATTACGAAACTAGGGATTTCGTGAAATTCGTAATATAACTGAGAAGTTCAAAATCCTTATTTATTAAATTTATACTTTAGTAAAACAAACAAATAATTCTATTTATTCCGACATGTTACTGAAATATTCTAGGAATATGACAAAACAGTACCAGCTAATAGTGAAATGATATTTTACTAATTTAGTCTAGTTAATTGAGAATTTTATGAATTGTTTCGCAAATAAAATAAATTATCGAATTGACTTTTCAAGTTTAGTTAAAAATCCAATTGACTGCTTTTTACGAGAACGCTATATCAATATTAAGTATAAGGGCTTATTATATTTTATACTAGCTGCTCCCCGCGGTTTCACCCGCGGTTTAAATGTCCTATGTGCTATTCTAGACTATAATCTATCTCTGTGCCAAATTTCATCCAGATCTGTTCAGCCGTTCTGGCGTGAAAGAGTAACAAACATCCATTCTTACAAACTTTCGCGTTTATAATATTAGTAGGATTTATAAAACTTTTACTTACGACTTATTATACATACAGTATTATTTTACTTTCAATTTTTTTTAGTCATCCTAGTTTTTTTCTAATCTGCCAGATCTAGAAATCTATAAAATTTAATTTCAATTTCAACTACAATAAAATTGTTTTTATGATTCCCAAGAAAAGGTTTGTTTTTTGTGTATAATAAAGAATATTATTGTACAGTACAGTTACAAAGCAGACCTAGATAAGTATATTTCGATCAATTGAAAGAGAAGATTTATGTCACATTGAACACGATAGCGGAAGCGCAACTTGATGACGACAAGGAGAATCTTAACATGTTAGAATTTTCATTTCTATTAAATAATATCGTACATTTTCACTGGTTTTGCATTCTGTACTCAAACTCATACCTATTATATATATTCGAAGTTTGAAATGATTTTATAACTACAAAATTTTGTTTTCTTTGACTATTTGCGTTGTATCACTTGAATCTGTCTGTTTGTCGTCAAATTGTGAGGCACAAAAAACGCTTATTTGAATTGGTTTGCTTGCTATATTTCTCTTATATTACTTGCTAATATTACTGCACACAATAGTATCTTAATTGCTCATCTCGACTTAGTGGTCAAATAAGTCAAAAGCCATTTTTACCCGAATCACATGTTGTGTTCCGAGTAGGTATCTACTCCTAGCACTCGTCACGTAGATCAATTACTCTATATTATGCTTTTGTAATTTAATATGACCCGAAAATTGCAAATTTACAGGAGTAAAAACAAATTTAAAAAGTTATCTCATTCGATATGATAAGAACGAGCAATGAATTTTGTTGCATAAGAATGCTATTTTGTTGCTATCTTTTGTAAGTAGGTAAGTATGTTTGTGTTGCTACTTGCTACATTTAATATAGCGGCTACATCCTAATTATCATTTGGTAAGTATCCCATTGGATGAACCTCTCAATGTACATTTACATATGTACATATATACAATGTATAAGTGGCTCGGTGAGCTATAGACCTCACGGCCGACGTCTGGCCTCTTCTACAGGTTGCATTCCTCAACTGACTTTCGTGAAATTTGTAAAGAAGTTTCGATAACTCTACAGATATTTTTCATTCCGGGCAAAGAAAGATTTATTGAGTTGAAAACTAATGAAGGCCCGAAGATGTAGAAAACACCAAAAAATTAAAAAACAAGCTGCCTTCCAATATCACTTACTACTACAAAAACTGTGTCTTTTCATGTACTTGTAACTTTTACTGCCAATATTAGTTTTAAAAGTTAAATCATAAATGAAACCCATCATTCAAGGAAATTTAAAAGAAAAAGATGACGAAGATGACTGAGCAGAACATTTATAGATCATATCAAAGAGAGATGTCATAAATTAAAAGGAGATGAAAACACTAACAGAAAACCGCCAAGAACCATATTCCACCGACAAGAACAACGCTCTTAAATTGTATTCTTGTTCGTTTTGAGCCATACAAATGATGAGAGTGCACTACCGTGGCCAAAAACGGCCTAGAATATATCATCATCGGTGCAATTGGCCAGAGACCGAGATAAAATCGTAAAACAATCAAAGGAAAGTCAATTAATTCCGACCAGTGCGGAGTGCTAGTATGATAACGACGATGTAAGATTGTAAATGAAACCACAGGAATCAATATTGGCATAATAATTATATTTGCGTAATACATGCTAATAGGCATAGCAACAGGCTCGCCCCCTGTCACATTTGGGACTGAATATCGTCCGGCGAAGTGTGGGTGTTGTATTACACCTCTGTCAGCCCCCTCGGGGAAAAGGCGTGACGATACTTATGTACATACAAGCACTGTTTATAATATTTCGTGACCATGTTCTGAAGCAGCAATAGTCATTTAACCCCCGACGCAAAAAAGAAAAGCGTTACAAGTGTGCCTGTGTGTTGCGACATCGTAACTCCCGAATGGATAAACTGATTTAAATTTAGTTTTTCTTTGTCTGAAAAGTGACTTTTTTTATATGTTAAACAAAATCCACAGCCGTTGGTTAAATACAATAATTCTTAAAAACTTTATCGAGAGTGTTCTTTAATTGTCGATGAGAGCTGTATGTATAATTGTCGAAGGTATTTATTATAATTATGATTTATATTTGTAATTTTAAATTACAGCTCGTAAGTTTCTATTGTTCTTTATTTGAGCTTTAAAACATATTTTTCTTTGTGTCGAGGTATGTTTTTATTTATATTGCAGCGGAAGAAGTAGATAAGCATGTTTATTTAATATACTTTAGAAACTCTTTAATATATTTCTTTAATAGATTACTTTCATTGTTTTTTATTTATGTACCATTTATATTTGTGATTACTTGTATCTACAATTTTCATTACTGTGGTTGACCTCCTTTATAACATAATAACATATAAAAAACTTTTTACAATACAATACATATAATAAATAATATTAAAAAAAATTTAACTTATTCACATTTTATTAATATTGTTATTACTGTGAACAAGGCGTGTACAAAAATATAATATATTATTATTATCATCCCTGTTAACACAATGTTCTTTATTTGCTTTGTTCGCTATAAGATAAGAATAGGATAATATAATTTTTTTGATACTATAACATTATTAAATTTAACCGACAAGCCACCACTCGAATTTTTAAAAATAAAATAATTAATTTGGCTATCGAGACTTAGTTAATTTTTAAACTAAAAATTTATTTTGTACATTAGATTTTATCTGTAAAATATATTTATGATACTTTACAAAAATTGTAAGTTCGTTAAGTTATAATTATAATTGTCAATATAATACGTGTTTGCAACTTCTTGATTGATGTAGTATAGGCTCATGTGGGTGAAACACATCTTTTGTTATTTATAAATGTCCAGATCGTTTCAATGAAATTTATGTTGTTTGTTTGTTGTGTTTTTCTTATATTAATACTCTTTATAAGTATCCCATTCTTTGTGACTGTCATTTTGTTAGTTAAATGTCTTTTTCTTTCTCCGAAGTAAAGGTCTATTCGGTTCACGTGTACAGTTCGTTTCATGTCATTAAATCATCTCGGCTGTCGATGTTTTTCACAATTGAAGAGAAAACATTCATTCAAGTTTGAATTTTTATCATCTACATAGGTACTGATAAATCAAACAATCCACAAACATGATGTAGCAACAACACTGATTTTTTAAAATTAATATATTAATTGTAACTTGAATTTCGGATGTTACGATAGATGTTGGCCAAAAGTTTGATGAAAACAAACCACGTAAACATACCATATCCCATCATAATCTTTGGTGGAGAGAGAAATCTTTTAAAGAATATTAAAAGCTCGCTAAGCCAATTAAGTTCTACTAAGAGAACAAAGTTACTTAAGTGATTTAAAACTTTCTGGTTGAGACTAACCTGGTTCGGGGGAGATCCTCTGAAGGCAAATTGCGACGTCATTTTTCACCGCCAACTTGAAGAAACTTAACTCACAGTTCTCAAAAGTTCAAGTCACTGTCCGCACACACTTCACAGTTGCATGTTGAGCGCGCTGAGTCCGGGAGGTCGGAGGTGGACGGCACTTCCCGAAGACGGGAGCCGGCAGTCGGGAGTGCGGGTTGCACTCGCGTCGGCGGCTAGCCGCGGCGGTGCGAATATCGATTGCGGTGCAGAGTCGGTGGCACAGGAGCGGAGCGAGCCGCGTGGTGCAGCGGGCGCGTGGTCGCGCGCGCGGCGGCAGTGGGTAATGCGGTAGCTGCCCGCCAGGTGATAGTAATTGGCGCCGCCGTCCCGCTCTGGCTTCGGCCGTCCCTCTCAGCGCGCACACGCACACTCGCCGCTGTGTGCGTGTTGCTCGCACACCGCTGCTTCTTTTCACGCTCGCGTCGCCGTTTGACCCCGCGCCGCCGTCGACGCTCTCGATTTTTGCGGTGCGGTGGGTGGCACCCGTAGCAGGGGCGGCCCGCCGCGGTGGGGGCGCCCAGAGGTGGGGGTAGATGCACTCCTTTCTTTTTTAAAGCTTCTCTTTCTTTTCTCGTATTTTTTATGTTGGTATTGGTATGAAGCGGTCTCTTTTATTTTATTTTATACATAATATATCTATACTTAAGTATATTTTGTGATAATTAACAGTGACGATGCGCACGACGAGCGAGTTTGCTGAAGCGTCGTCTTAATTATACCTTTGCATTTCATTGAAGGTAACCACGACATTTGTAAGTTTTATTTATGAAACGTTTTGAAATGCCTGGTGGTTACAGAATACAGGCTCTTCCGAGCATTAGTGCTTTCGACGTATATTAAATTTGTGGAATGCATAGTGGCGGTAGAAGCGTGTGCTATGACGGGGACGGTATAAACGGTCTATTTTGATCCTATACCAACTGTCACTGTGCGCTCAACTCGAACTACAATTAAACACGGTCTGCGTAGTTAACTTGATAGTCAAAACGTTAAAAGTTACAAACGTAGGGTTGACTAACAAAATTTCATCGATTTTAGGCATATTCGTTTAATGGAACTTGGCTTACCAGATGTGTCTAGAGCATTGTTGTAACGTATGTAAAAACTGCTCTAGGTGCCCTGATATTATGTCAGTAGGTCATCTTTTAAAGTAATTAAACTGATAAGAATTAAGTAATGTTACTTTGGGAATAAGTATAATATTTGAATACTGTTTTATAGACCATTGTTTAATAAAAGATAACGATTAAGTACCAACTAGTGATCTCTTTAAGATGACAAAAGGCGTGCACAAGATGTAAAAACCAAAATGATCCATTTCGTGTGATGACTTCTAAATGTTGACCGTCTTAACTATGATAACAATACTACAATGTATCGAAATAAGAATCGCAACGTCCCAAATCGATCTGTTCCCCTCTTCTTTCTTATCGCGCGAATATTTCACACTGAACGCATACCGACCGAAAAAACTCACACAGATATAAAATATTCAAACGGTATAACATAAAATAAATTATCTTAGGTGAGTGTGAGATTGTGTGCGTTGCCCCCTCCCCTGGGCGGGCCGGCGGTGAGCGACCAATTGCGCTGAGCGGCGCGCGACGCCGAGCTGAAGTCACTCATCGCGCCACTCGAGCTGTTGCTGCACGCTTGCCGCTCCACGCTTACTCTCCGCTGCCGGCCATCAATGTCTCCTAACTATCTCACTCATTACAACATTTACATTACACAAACACGATATATCATAAGCCTCTACCTACTATTTCATATCAAAATCTTTGTAAATGATTAAAGAAATGTCAGTTTTCTGAGATATTTTCTGGATGGTCTTAAAAAAGTTTAATTTGCGGCTATAATAAATTTAATAGCCATGCTATAAATTACATAAAAAATCAAACCGAGGTACACAAAATAACCTTGGTTTTACAAAGTCTTTGTTGCAAAAAGTCTCAGTGACAAAATTATTGATTCGTTATTTTAAAAATATTATTATCTCTAGAATAAGGTTTCTATTTTTTTTCATTTTTTTAAGTTGATATTTTATAATATTATAAAGGAGAAGAAAAATATACCTACATATTTTTTTTTGTTACTTACTTTTGAGATTACCTTATTGAATTACTTTGCTCTACGTAGGTAACTATTGAACCAAACAGATGTAGTAAACTTATTGAAGTAGTGGTCGGTTTTTTAATTTTAAAGGTAACCTTACTTAACTTACTTTAAAGGACTTACATATTCCTAAGACGAAATTGAGGTGCCAAAACGACGTTTAGTAAAATTTTACAATGACAACTAAATTTCAACTCATACCACCCCTGATATTTGCATTGTCTCCTTCCTAAGCGTCAAAAACAACACGAAGTTTGGACAGTAGTTGAAACAATAATTAAATGTACCTAACCCTTTAAATACAGTGTAGTTAAATATTCTTTTGATTCATTTGCTTCAGTCGTGTTATTGTTAACATTTGCATATTAAAAGAGTACTTATTCATGTAGGTGCGTATATCTTCGTACACATTTCTTCAAAAGTATTATAAAATAACCTCAATGACAGAATAAAATGAGACGCATCGGCATTTTAAAAGTCACGGGCACACGAGTCGAAAAATAAAAGGAAAGCTGTTATTTGTTTTACTCAAATGAGTTTCTGACGTCGCTCGTCTCATACATATCGAGTTCGTGGAAGGCAAGCGTTATTAGCACGTCGCACCTATCGGCACAAAGACATCCCATTTAAATATCACACTAAAAGCGTCATCTACATACGTCCTATTGAGCAAATCCTAAAAGTGATTTAAACGGAGACCCTATTCCATTGAAGTAGATTACAAATAATGAATAAAATTGCATACGAAATGAGTAGACCGAGAGTCCGTGGGTGTTCGGTTGTTTGCGCGAGGTGGAGCGGCAGCGTGGCGGGCTGCCGGTGGCGGGTTATTGCCGTAAATACTTAGCTGACTACCTATCTATAGGTTTTCCTTCAAATATGCGAGGAAGATATGTCCTCGTGTGTATGTCGCAGGGATGTTACAAAATCAGGTAGTTTGTAAATTCGGCAATCTTTATTTCGACAGTGCAATGCCCGTAGAATAGGGAATAGCTGTCACGTTTTGTTACTGCAATCTTCTTGGAATAGAATTTCTTGTTTGATTTTTTATGTAATTCCATACATCGAGTGTTTTTTTAAAATTCTGAATTTATCTTCAATTTACTAATTTCAAACGGTCGGTATGTAGTCCAATGTTTCTTTGTTTCATTCTATTTAGTAAAATACCATTTCACAATACTGGTTGTTAGTGATGTGACAAATCCCTAAAATGGTCCAGTAAGAAGTTACCGGTTCGGTATATGTATTGGTTATGATGTTTCTAGGAATTTTACAAAATCCCTGGTTTCATAATATCCCTGCGACCCATACATTAATCGGCTTTTGATCTTGCTTACGCATGGAGAAACCCCATTTTAATGGCATTGGCAGTGCCAAAGCATATTATTAAGCTTCGAGCGTCAGGACGAGAAGTTCATTGTTTTAAATGATTTTGATGCAATTACAAATTTGGGTGTTTCTTTTATCAAGAGACATATTTTATTGTAGGATTTCACTGCACTCATCATTATGATCGGCTCTTATTATGGAACCAACTTCGATATCTTAATTTAAAATCAGCTGTTCCATACTTCCATATAATTCGTCAAGGTTGAATGTTTTTTCCTTGTACGAGTAACAGCTGGTTTTTCTTTGCGATTTCATTGCTGCTCCCAAAATAAAACTTGGCCATAATGATGAGTAAAATGACATTCTAGAAAACTCCGTCGTTTAAAGAAACACCTAGAATCTTCGATGCTATGGTATACCATACCATACATACCATAGGTATGTCGATATAGTATTATCGTACAGTAGAGTCCCGTACGGGTCACAGAATTACTCTTGAACAATACAATTATCCCTATAGAGCACGATTAGCCTAAGAACCTGCTGTACGAGCGCACATCAATATTTTTTAAATTTTGAGTTGGTTACTATGCTAGTTTCCTTTATATAAGTAGCATGCAGTGGCTGGTCATAATTACCCTAGTAGTGTCTGCAAGAGATTATTTAGTAGATGCGTGTTCCCTGACACTTATAATCTGGGTGTCTTCAAGTCTCGAGTGAATCGGTTTCTTCTAGACGAGCGTGCTCTATCGTAAGCCGCATCACTGCTTATCATCAGCCATGTTGGCGGCCAAACGCAAGCCTATTATGTAATAAATTTTTTTAAAAAAAAAAGTAGATATTACTGGGCCAGTGAAGATGACACACTGCCAGCTGAAGTAAGTGGGTGTAACCAGTAAGTAGTTTGTCTCGAACGAAGACTTCTCAAATAGCCTCTGGTTCAATTTAGCTTACATTTGAATTGAAAAATTGTATCTGCATGAACTACTTGTTTGTAAAACTTCATGAGCATCCGATCGAAGGTGCTATCGTCGGAGAAACAAACGCCGATTTGTCCCAGTGGACTCTAGACCTCGCTTTCGCTCAGTCAATTATTAGTTAAGAAACACTGAGAACTTAAATGTAGTCAGTTTTTTTAAATTCTAGACCGAGAACCATAAAAAGTAGCAAGCGCGCAATTTACATTGCCCAATTGCATTTTGCAAAGTTGCATACGTTATGAACGAACAGTGTTCATGTTATAATTAAGTACTATTACGTTCTGGTGGTTTAAAATGGTTTTTGTTATTGTTCGATATTGACTGAACATAATCGCCACACCTGTTTATACTCTTGTTACGCTCGCCGTAATTTAATTCCATAAAAGTCCACTACTGAAATAAAATATACCATTAAACCTATTAAATTAATCCATTAACGAACGGAATGGAGTTTACATTTATGTTCACCGAATAGAAACCTGTATAAAGTACAATTTGCAATGTCTTATTGTAACGTAGATAAGTGCTTCTCTATACCTAGATACAATAATAGCAGTAATCATTATTTGTATCGGTACGATTGAACCAAAGATTTAATTAATTGTAGTTGTCTTTATTTACATTGGTGCGATCAAATCAAAGCTGTGATGTGCTTAACTGTTTTCTTGGCAGAAAGAGAGGACAAGTTTCAAAGGCAGTTTAAGACAAAAGAGCAGCGAAAACCAGAAATGAATCCGGGCGGGCGGAGTGTTTCCACCGCCCCAGCAGGCGAGGGCACGGAAATAACACGGGGACTGATGTCACAGACCGCGCGCGCGGTAGAGCGGACGAGCATCGGTAACTGTGTCTTTATGTGTGTTTCTTGAACTCAACTCCGTAGCGGGTGAACAGATTTGAATGAAAATTTGTGTCGATGTAAGTACTTTGAATTCTAGATAAAAAATTAGCCAATTTTTCAGGTATTTTATTAAGTCTGTCGCTGTAGCTCAGAAGCGCAGACTATCAAATACGACGTATTTTAATGTCAACACGTATGTACTAAGATTTAGGGATTAAAATTTTAATGCAGAAGTGACAAAAGTTTAACAAATAAGTTTTACGTCACATTTTACGCCGTCGTATTGCTCCATACTTTTCAACGACAAAAAAGTAATGAGAGTATGTGTGTTTGCATTGCGTGATTGACATACACATACATCGAGCAAACGACACGTCTTCGCGTTCGTCTCAACCTCTCAGCGGGCAGCGCTATAGAAGAGCACTTCTGATAGAGCCATGGGTCTATCATTTGCCGCGCTCGCCAAGTAGGTATACTGTTTGTGGATACGGCGCCGCGAGTTAACAGAGTAGAAGGATGGTCATTTAGTGGAAGGTAGACCACCCCCGCCCCACGGCTGTGTCTGCAGAGTCTGATTAAATGGTCCGTCGTTACGAAGCTTGTTTGATTCTGTGCTCCCGTCGATACTTCTCCAGTTTGAGCGCTGGCTTTTTCATTTTGAAAAATTCATTTAGCACACGATATGGCAGACTGTATGTGTTGAGAATTCTTTATGTTGTTTACGTTTTTCTCCTAACTTAATATTAGATGGCTAATTTGGGAGAAAATTATTTAATTAAAAAGAGTATTCGTTTTTTTTTTATCGTAGCTATGAGTAATATTTACCACTATTGATGAGTAAAAGTAGTTAGGACCCTAGTATTTTTTTTGCCGTACCTATCTACTATAAAAAAATAAATTTCTTACGCTTGACATAATTGCATGACATTATTATCTAAGCATAAATGTTTGCCTAATGACTCTTTTCACCAAACCCACTACCCATTAGTAAGTACATTTATTTTTAAACAGAGATTGTCTCATCTTAGCAAAATCTGTCGCTTCCGAAAATATGTATAATGGACAGAGCGAAGCGACATCTTAGAGTTTACTGAACATCTCGGCAAAATCATTTTGTTCCGGATTGAAGAGCAATGATCCAGATAAATTACTAGGCACAAAGAGATTTAACATCTAAAATCTCAGGGTGACGAGCGCAGTGCGACAGGATTGTTCTAGATGGCACTGTTGTGGCACGCTTACCATCTGGCGAGTGACTTGTTTTCTCGTCACTTAGAAAATAATATATGTACTTACTTAATTACTACAAACCTACGAAATCGAGGGCAACAGCTAGCCTTCCAATGTGTCTAGACATTGTCATTGCTTGTCACCATTTTGCTCTATTACGAAGTCGCGCGCAACGGCGAGCCTTTCAACATGTCTAGCTCGACCACAGACATATAAAAATGTTCACATCCTTGATTTATGGTCTAGACATTGTCATAGCTTGTCAACATTTTGCTCTTTGTTTCCAATTTTGCCTCATTTAAGCCTGCCTGCTTTCAATGTAAGGAGGCCAGTGGTGCGACCTCGTGAAACCTGGAATTGTTCCATTTTGTAATCAACATTAACCGAAATGTGTTCCGCTAATCATCGTAGCAACAATGCCCACATTGTTTTCGTCGTATTTAAGAGTCAAGTGAACCTGACGACCTTATTTACGAATGTAACACCAGTGCTAAATAGCTGCATAATATGAATTCGAAAATCAATATTTTCAATTACCTTACAAACCTATTTACTTAATTTTTTATTTTACTAGCTGCGTTCATGACCCTCATAACAAGGTCTAGCGATCCAGGAGCCAACACCTAATGACGTCACTTGTCATCATTATCGTCTCTTTCGAACTATTTGTTAATGACTTTTTTCGCTCTTGCTTATGCATCGACTGACGTCACTGTGAGTTGCCCACGTGACCATTTTGGACTCTGTACGCTATACCTGGCGAAGTATGTTATTATACCATGGCTGCACTCAGTAGTTTCACTGGCTATCTAATCTGGCTAGAAAAAAAATATACGTCTAAAAATCCGTGTAACCGTAAGTTTGTTACTCTGGCAGCCATCAGTTAGTACAAGCTTTGGGGTCGGACGACCCTATGTACTACATGTCCCGAATATTTATCTAGGTTTAACTACGATAAATCTCCTTTACTCAAGTTTAAGAAACTCAGGTTCACGCCACACTAAACTATCCATATCTGAATAATAATCCCCATCACCATAATCTAATGATCACTAACATTCGTTCAGTATTAAATTACACTAAACATCTTAAAACTACTATCCTTCTCGATGCAGCTTATCTTTTTGTCCTGCGCCGGGAATCATAAATTAAGATTTAAATAAAAGATGTCTTGTAAACAACAAACCTTTTGCTAAAAGTGGTAATAAATTTGTGAGTCCCATTTTTTGTCGTATTTTTTTTTCGGCAAACTGCAAAACTTCATCACTCTTGCGTCTATTCTTGTCCTCCGTGATTTTTATTACTCACTATTGCGGGCTTATCGCGATGATAAATTTTACCTATTTGCAGGTAAATTTATATTTGTCTTACGAGATTTATTAAGAAATCGATATCATTTAAATTATCTTTACTCATTCATAAGCTTCTGTTTGACCGCAATGTCGCTTTATGAGATGAAGATATGATTATTAAAGTTGGCTAGCCCTGAAAAATAGTTGGAAGTTTGATAAAATGTTGTGATTTATGCGTTATTGGTTAATTCCTTGTAAGTGGTTTTTTTATGTTAACACCAAATACAAGGTTATCAGAAAAGGGTGTACTAAGCCGAAAGGGAGCCATTGTACTCATCATTATGAACAACTTCTACTACAGGTTCAACCATGAAATCGAGAAAGAAATGACAGCTGTTTCACACATTTTGTCGATTATAAATGAACTTTTAACTTTAATTCTAACTAATATTATAAATTCGAAAGTGAGTTTGTGACCCTTTCACGCATTAATTACTTAACCGCTCATCATTATACAAACAAATAACATTACTAAAAGTAAAACAAAACCCAGCTGCAAAATGTTGTACCATAAGTAAAGTCACTTCCACTATCAAGACGATTCAAATGACACCTCACATGTCACGAAATCCATGAAGCTGTTTTTAGGCTGTAGGACGTGCCAAAGGACCCTCGTACATACATACACTCGAAAAACATAACCTCCATCTTACGCAGTCGGGTAAAAAGGATGTAGGGTAACTTTCGTCCCGAAAAGAAAGATTCCTGTGGGACAACGGATAAAATCGCGCTAGTACATTATAAAACTCCCATTTATAGGTACAAAACGATTCGAATCTACGCTCCTAAGTCACATTTATCTTTCAACGAAGAGAAGAGGTTTCCGTCACTATTGCCTTGTAAATATTCGTTGACAAAACTAAATTGTCGATCCGTTATTTACAACCAAAACAAAAACGTATTTTACGCAGCCAATAACGAATTCGAGGAAAGCTATTGTTGATAATGTTATAATTATTTTAACTAAGTAGTAGCTAATACAAGTAACATTATTATAAGAAAAACATAAACCCGCCTGCAAAGTACCCTATGTCACTTCCGATATCAAGGCGATTCAAATGACACCTCACAAATCGAAATCCATCAAACTGTTTAAGCTGTGGGCCGTGCCAAGGAAACCTCATACATACATACATACATACACTCGAAAAACATAACCCTCCTTCTTGCGCAGTCAGGTCAAAAGCTGCAATTAACGATCTCGTTAAGAGTGCACGAGAAAAGCGTCAATACTTGAGAAATCACATCAAGCCGCAATCTGACTATTGCCGCGATCGTCCGCAAAAGTGTTCCTACTAGTTGTTATAAACTTTTTGACCAATAGGAACAGCGTTTCGGTGCTTTCGCAGGCGTTAGTAGCAGTAGTCTCGTTCCAGCTTCAGATTTTGGATCAAGCTACCATTCAAACGGACAATCACGACACTAGCTCTTGTTTTGAACAAGGCGGTAGAGTCATTTTCATAACTTTGACGTTCATAAGTGTATCTTCAATACCTAATTGAAACTATTGATTTAATTTGATTTGACTGCTAAGATAACAAACAACTACTACATAACCTTAAATCGTATTAAAACCTCTAGGCAAACCAAACATGCTCTACAGTAGCCCGTATCATTGCTTGACATCATGTGAGATATCCAAATCCATCGATGAATAAATAAAAACGTACCAAAATTCCACAAATCATAATATATTCAAACCAAATCAATTCTGAACACAGGCAGTGAAACAATACTTCATTCAAATGTAATTAGTGTATTTATTACCGTGTCGTTTATACAAGTCCACGTTGCAGACTATGTTGAATGACAATCACACGCATTAATTTGTTTTGGAATCGCATATTTAACATAAACAATGAATATAGGTCACACACAGGTTACTAAAATGCAGAACTGTTGGCTCAGTTGTAACTCATCACTATTGTTGGCTTTTGTCTTACTATACGACCTTGGTTAAGTAACTCGCAAAAAAAACACTGCATTTCGCTGAGACCAATGACAAAGTATCGAAGTAGGTTCTCAACGTACACTGAACCCTAAATTGTTCCCATATGGGAAAATATTTAGCATTTAGCCAGACACCGAAGTATGGTTATAAAGGCTCTTTTATACTATTTGGTACAGGATCCTAAAAATAGGTTGTCGATTGTCGTACCACTTCTCCTGTTCTTCGTTTGATTAACTGAAATTAGTGTGGATTAAAACGACGTGTTTCACACCGCTTCCTAATTTGCGAGGTGCAAAATAGGTATTACTTATATTTTGCTTTTAATGTATGAGTTGCTCGTAGGCTATTATTTACTATTAATTCAAAATAAACATGCGTTTGAATCAAAGGTGCCTTGACATAACCTTGCCTGACGGTGGGCAATATGTTATGTTAACTAAGATGGGGCACGCTTACCTAGCAGTTTTTTTCTTTAGTATTAAACAAAATGTCAATAAACCGTACTTTTCGCGAAAAAAGAGGTTCTGGTATAGGAAGAGCTTCATTTCATATATCGTCACGCCTTTCTCCCGAGGGGGCTAGCAGAGGTGTAATACAACACTCACACTTCGCTGGACAGTATTCTTTCCTAAATGTGACAGGCGGCGAGTCTGTCGCCATACACCGGACTCCAGTCATGTAGCAGACGACATACAATACGCACATACATGTTGTGAACATGTATGTGCGTATTGTGTATTCGTTTATTGTGTGAACATACATGTATGTTCACACAATGAACGAAATGGTGCGTGCCGTTCGCTGGGTTTGAACCCGCTTCCTCTGGCTTGAGTGGCAGGCCTTCTCCAATTAGGCTATCATCGCTCTTCATAACGTTTTTTTTTATCAAAAAGTAGAATTCGAAGCCTTTGGCTTTCGTAAAGAGTCGTTTGTCTCGTCATGTCGGCCTGAGTCTCGGTCGTTTTGTTTGGAGTCTAGCGCTGTAATTTGATATCAGAGAAAATATCGATATAAAGAAAAAACTTAATGGCACTGAACAATCGACGTCATTTACTTCAATTATTTTTAAGTAACATTGAAATAATCTCAGACTTAGTCTTTTGTGCTGTTACTGCTTACTTTATTACAGTGAAAAAAAGGGAAAATTAAAACGATTATATTCAACTTTCATCGAAATAATCGCAAACTTTAAACTCTTTAGCGCTCTTACTTCATACTTATTCTTACTAATTCATAATTCTTTCTTCTTCTTAATCAGACTTCATTTACCTCCAGTAAATTATAAATAAATTAAATTAGATTTGGTAAAACTATCATTGATAGTAAAATGAACTCGCAGCTTTAAACTGTTCATTTATTATTTAGTTAGTAGTCACGTTAAAATGAAGGGATATTGTTTTATTGACGGTTTTCGCGTGACACAGACAAGATTTTCCCATTCCTCTGACCGATCACTACATGATGACTATTGACAGTGTTTGGTCTAGGGGCTAGTTAGTAATGGAAGACTATAGATATAAATGTCAATCAATCTCCGCAATGTATTTCTAATTTCAATTCCAAATTGTTATAACATCTATCCGTACTTAATCTTACAAAATCGAAACCAAATCTGTCTATCTGTATGTAGGCTTTTCACGGTTGAACGGACCTTGATGAAATTTGATAATCAGTCACAGTAAGTATATTAAGAGAAAGGTTTTAGATACTATTTTCTCAATAAACGCGAACGAAGACGCGGGTAACAGCTAGTTGTAAATAAGCTTAAATCATGAATTAGTTTACTTACAACATTTTTCAAATTAATTTGTCGTAATAATTTTCTGGTAATATTTAAAGTTATTTTTGGCCTTGCGTTGCCTTTACTACGCAAGTTTGTCCCCAAAATAGTCTCTCTTAACAGGTACAAGAATCTTTATGCTTAGAGCTCAAGTTCCTCAGTCCCATCCTTATCAGAAGCTCAGCCAGCGTTGCCGAGACCCCGGTTTATTGGACTCCGTTTATTATCAAGATAGCTTATCTTTGAAGAGCCAATTAAATTTAAAAACAAAGGTAACATAATAAGGCGCCGCAGTGAACTTGGTCCTTGGCGGACCACTGCTAAAGGTGGAAGGATGTACTCGTATAGGATGGAGAGGGGGACAGATACTGGTTGCTTGCGTAGGTGCAAGTACTTTTTTACTAATAGATATCAGTGTTTACCTACTTACATTTTTTTTGTGGTTGTATCGTACAAAAAATGTTACGACATTTCATATATTAGCGTCATTTATGATCAGGTCATCTAAAACGTTTATTAGCGTTAGCCTATAAGAACTTCTATTTCTTGTACTCTAGATTATAGAGTCAAACAAAAATGAAAAAGTTGAAAATGAAAATAAGTTTAATTGAATTTTGTATTAAAAATTTGTCATTGGCAAAGACGCGATCATTGGCAAAAGTTTCTACGGAACCCTAAAAGCGGTCTGTTATTTTGTAAAGGTAATTCATTAATACTAATGTAAGTATTGTAATGAATTAATAATATTTAAATCAGATCAATCAAAAAATTCCATATATATTTTACTAATCACACATACCTATTATTACTTAAACTAAACCAATTCAAACACAAAATAATCAATGAAAATAATCATTAATTGATCACAATAAGTTTAGTGACATCAGGGCTGCTAAGATTAGTTACAGTCTCAGTTTAGCATCTTTCAATAACATTTACTCTAGTCTATCTATGAGTCTAGTCTATAATTGAGCTTGGACCCTGAGTGCTCAACATTGTACTCTCGTCCAGTGCTGCATTATTGGGCAGTCCAGATCCATCCTCTAATCAAGTTGGCAGCTATCTGTTGGGCAATGGACTTGCCGACACGGCACGGTCAGGCCTGGCACGGCACGGCGGCACCGGCGCGGAGCCGGAAACAAAGGCCGGCCGTCGCCGGTGAGTGGATAGCGATGCATGTTGCAGTGTGCGATCCCGGCTGCAGTACCGTGCCGGGCCGAGCTGGGCCATACCGGCTACTGGAAAAAAGGCTGGTCATTATCTATCGCTAACAACACAATTTGGAAGGATTTAACAAAATAATAATGCATAAAGTTCCGATTCTTCCGGAAGAAAAATATTTATTTCACAGAAATAATGCATAAAGTTCCAATTCTTCCGATAAAAAAAATATTATCTCACAGAAAGTTTTTCAAATACCGAGAGCCTGAAATACGCTAAGCAACGCGAGCGAAGCCATAGGCAGGTGAGCTGGCTTATTAATAATGTCACAGGAATGGATAACAAGACAGTTATTATCCATTTTAATGGCGTCTGAGTCTGAAGCCTACTCAGCGAGACGGTCCAGGCCCCGAGAGCTGCTAATAGTGTTTTTACTTTATTTGTCTATATCCGTTCAGCGACTCGATCTCTTTTATTGCCCTTATTTCTTTCCGAGGTAGACAAAGAACTGTTTATAGCTAATGATACTTAGGTGTGTATTTTAACACAAAGCCGGGCCTCGAAAAGGTGCATGTAAAAAGTTTTGACACGATATAATAAGGAGTCGACTGCTGTAGGTTTGGCAGATTCTCTGGTGGCGCCTGTTTTTTGTTCAAATTTTTTGGTCGCATATTAAACTGTGAGTTGTCGTAGCAATAAAATGGCAACATTAGGAAACTTAGCTGCCACTTTGAGCTGAAGGGGTGTATAAGCGTAGGTAATTGGTATACGTATAAATATTTATACCTGGCTCGGTAGCCTCTCAAAGTTTTAATTTTATTAATCTTTTCGTTTAGTTGTTTTTTTTTTGTAGCAGGTAAACCCGAGTATGTAAGTGGCTCTACTTTTAGTTTTAAGGATTTTTTTTAAACTCCAAGACACCTACAAAATAAGTAAGTTTTTAACTAGGATTTTAAGCAGACACTTTGTTCTGCTATGAATGCCCACTTGCACTGAATACAAGAATTGCCTAAATCCTAGCTCAATAATTTTAAAATCCTTCTGGCGACATATTCCCTTATCAGGACATAAAGTTAAGAGTCTCCTAAGGAATAGTTTATGCTTCGTGCAGAAAAAAATTGGTAGGAGCTTTCAAGGAATAGTCTAAACTAGATAAGCAAGCAATTCTTATATTCAGTGCAAGTGGGCATAAGTCTAACTAACAAAATTGTGCTAAGCCCATAAACGAAGTAAACATACGTGACTCTTGAAAATTCAGTCATTCCGTTATAATTAGGCAATATAATTTGGTAAGGGCTGCGGGCACCGAAATAAATCAAAACTCTGTTCACATAAAATCCGAAACAAAAATACACAATGAAATGAAATTAGGGCAACAAGTCAAACTTTTGGCTTGACTTACTTTACCGTGTCACGCAACTCAAAATGACAACGGAACATAATGTAACACGAAAATAGGCTCTATCACATTGTCAGAATATCGAATTGTCGATTGTGGAATTCGAATCGAATATGTAATTGAATTAAACGCCAATTCACAAATAAATTCACGTTGCTAACGTCGTGAAATTATTAAGTGGCTTTCGAAGGTAAAGTATTGATATTTGATTTAAGCCCGCATGTTAAAACGACGTCATGAATCTAGATTTAAAGCTGTTTGTGAGCATCGTCTTAGCATACGGGCCTAAAGTCAAAACAGCGAAGCAACCAATTTTTTACTAGCTTAGCTTACCATAAGATTAAAAATGCTTAACTAATTAAGTATAATTACTTGTCTCATGTAAATATTACTAAAAATAAAGCGAGCGTCCTTTCATAACTTAAAAAATAATTGAGCGTTTGAATAAATTGAGTGTAAGTATGAGTGATGATGATGATGATTATCTTCCTAGCCGATTCCGGCCACGGCGACTAAGTATCATGAATGGAACATTTCTAACTAAACAAAATTTGATGCACCCAACGACAAACCACAAACCACCGGTTAAAGATTAACTTCATCAATTTAAGATAACTCCTCTCCTACCGGTTTCTTGTGTGGCCCCACGAATGAATGAAAATGGAGGTATCTATAAGTATTATAGTTACCTATGTGAATGCTTCAACCTCTAACGCAGCCAACTTTAAAGGATTTAGTTGTCTCTAAACTAAATTATTTACTAAATTTTGCTGGCCTTGTTGTAACTGCTTACGAGACAAGGGCATCAGAAATTAGCAGTTTAAACCTTTGTGTATGAGTAAACCTACTGGTACTGCTAGCATGCTAAAATTATTTATGGTTTTCAAATATCAAATTCAATTTCAGAATCTGCTGCACTGTCGATATTAATATAATATTGACAGTGCAGTGCAGCCATGACAGTGATCAGACATCGGCAGATATCGACGGGGCAGCCATCGTTATAAATTAAATCAGGTTCGACTTTTCACAAACTGTCAATTGATGCATTTAAAAAATTATTGCTCTTTATGCATTTGCAGGCGTGAATAATTAATATTTTCATAATTTATTTCCCTCAGCCCGGTGTCACGACTATTCTCGTACATCCACTATTTAATTTAAACATAGTTTGAGGCAAGCCGGGGATTCTCGGTTAAACGACGGCGAGCAGTTAAAATAATTAGTGCTAGCCGGTATACTGCTCGCATATTTGGTACCTATATTGTTCGGTTTAATTAAATATCGAGATTCGAGAATGATCAAATAAAATAGTTGTTGATTGTTTATGAATACTTCGAATTACACAAAAAGTAAAGGTACATTTATTTG
Organism: Peribatodes rhomboidaria; assembly: GCA_911728515.1. Taxonomy (NCBI): domain Eukaryota; kingdom Metazoa; phylum Arthropoda; class Insecta; order Lepidoptera; family Geometridae; genus Peribatodes; species Peribatodes rhomboidaria. The sequence goes on from OU452166.1 coordinate 1,911,118, forward strand.
AAAGATTAATAAGTACCTACGCACTTAGGTAAGGTTTTCTTTTTTTGCAAAACATGAACATTTTGCAGAGTTATAAGAAAATTATTTTTCATATAATAAAGTTTCAACAGACGATGTTGTGTGCAAGTTCAAATAGAAATGAACATCATTCTTAAAATTTGTTATTATCTGGGTCGTCACTGACCGAGCATGCCTCGTGAGGCACGCATCTATCTCGTTTGGCCGCTAGGCTTACCGCGCTCCAGACTGAGATAGAAGATTGCCTTGCGAGGCATGCTCGATCAGTGGAGACCCGACTATTGCTTAAAGAAAAAGAGTTGAAATGACAGCTATGGCTAGTTGTCAACACGAGCTTTGCATAACAGAGCATTGTTATAGGATGACAAAAGCCTGTCCATATATAGTCCTGAGTGTGCTTTACTTACATTACTACACTAAGGCCCGCATGTTAAAACGATGCTCAGTCATGAATCTTAAATTAAAACTGGTTTTACCATACAAAAAAAATCGAGATCAATGACTGAGAGTCGTTTTTGAATGCGGGCTTTAGTGCCTGAGAAACGAAATTACTCATCAGAACATAACTTTAGTCACGTCTTTTTCAATTTTTAATTTTATAAGCTGCACAACAAAAATAATTTAATTAGTTTTCTGTTGTAATCAGTACACCCCACACTAGTTTTTCAGTAGGTACAATGTTTTCATTAAAGGAGTATTTACCCACTTCGTAATATTTCAAACTTTGAAATTCATCTTAAAAAAATGTATCTACCAAAGTTAATGAAAAGTTCTTCGAAATTGATGAAGGATCAGTAAAAACGCGGCGAAGGATCTTGATTAGAGTACGGACTAAGGAGGCGCCAGCAACGCCTGCAGCCTGCACTCCATTACCGTAAAGACTGGAGCACACCAGATCCGGCTGCAGTCTGTGTGCAGTCCGTTACGGTTCAGGCCCAGTTTGCGAGAATAAAAAAAGCATGACATTTTGTGAAAGACGTCACACCGTCAGTCTGTTTACAGTTCGTTTGCAGTAGCTGGGTGTCGCACGGACTGCTCGTAGATAACAACCAACTGTCAGTACGCATGCGGGATACGGGACGGGTGCGTACAGTGCAGTCACAGCACGAGTGACGAAAACTGACTGACTGACGTTCTTGCTGGACGTCACACTAATCCGTGTGCATTCAGTCCGTGTGCGTGCAATTTGGTGTGATGCCTCACGGACTACACCTGCACTGCAAACGAATTGCACTTCACGGCTCGGACTACAACCGGATTTGGTGTGTTTCAACCTTAAGAGGTAGGTGTCACGATCCTCTGCACGATGCTTATTATTTATTTATTCCTACTTTTGAAGGTGGATGCGCTGCAACTGGATCTCTACGGAGCAGGACGGTTCAATACTGAATATGTAAAAGTTTAATTTAACTTGACATATTTTATCAATTAATTGGCAAAAAAAATGTCTTTTAACATAGTATTTATTGTTATTATTTAATGGAATTAATTGTCTCCTGAGTAGCATGTATCATCATCATTTCATCATTGTGTCTTCCCCAATTTTGTTCTACTAGTTCTTATCCTGGGTTAAGGTAAGTTATATTCAATCATTTTTCAAAGACAAATAAATCCATTAAAAAAGAAGGACCCCTACAACATATCCTCAAACAGTTTTGAAACAATGCCGCCTAAGTTTTTAATTTACATCTGAAACAGCGAAACAAAAAGATTTAAGTGGTGACATGCGCCGACACACCGAAAGCTTAGCGTTGCGAACGTCCGCCCGCAACGCGCCGACACAAAAAGGAGGAATCATTAAGAGGCGCCACACGAGACCCCATTTAAAAGTATGAGAATATTTTCACAAAAAGCTTCACATTCAACTCCCAGCACATTCATTTTATGAGAACAATGAGTGATTTTTGTATTTTTATTTTATTCTATGTCGATTTTATCCGCGGCAACGCGGAGGCGAGCCGCCGTAGTTGTCGCCTCGTTCCGTCTTCGACTTTTTGCTAGAGGAGCAGCGCGGGCGTCGGCGGCAAACGGTGGTTTTGTGGCGCGGAGGCGCTACCTCGCCTCTCCTCCCTCGCGAGAGCCTCCTCCTCGCGCTCTGAGATCCTCCGCCGGCCGGCGCCAGCCGCCACATTTCACGCTCGTGACATGCGCTACACCGCCCGACCGCACTTGCATGCCCTTGATGCTCTTCAATGCGTCGACAATCGGTTAACGAGCTCAGTAAATGCGAAAGCATCGCATGTTCGTACTGAGATCTCTCCGATTGGAATCTTAAGAGCTGCTGTAACAATTTATAATTTGCGTTAATGATGTTGAAGACTTGCCTTCATTTCCATTTCTGTAGGTGTGGAGACGTAGTGATAAAATATTATTATTGATTAAATATTAAGAATGGACGATTTAAATCTGTTTATGGTTCTATTGCAAAATAATGGATCTTTATCAAATTGCCATGCCCGTCCGTCCATTTCATTGGCGGTCCATTCGAGTCTATAACAGATCATGTTCATCATGCATTTATGAAATGTAGACTACCTCTTTTCCTAGTTTACTAATTACTCGATGCATTAAAAAAATGATGCATTTATAACAAGTTTTTCAACATCCAACATTTCCCCAAGTACTATCAGTTGAATTTCTGTAATTTAGAAGCAACTACGGAACCCTATCACTCCTATGCGCGTCTCTATACGCTCTTGACAATTTTAATTATTTTTTGTGACTTAGTAAGTGGCTAGACCGGAGTTAGTTACAGTTTACGTAATTTATTTGTAGTCGATCTATGACGGGTGCGCGTAACATTTCGACGTGACGGCATAATGGTGCTGAGACAATGGAACTTCAAGACTTGTTTATTGAGTAGATGGAGTTGTTTCGAAGTTGAGTGTGCGCAGGAGTGGAGGCGGCGTCTCCGAGAGAGCCAATGATAGCCGCTCACTCGGTGGGAGGAACGAGTAATCATGCATTAAGTCTACCACGAGCGCCGCTGCGGAGATTCACCTTACGGATACATCTTTACGATTCATTATAAACATTTGAAATGCTCAATTTAAATGTTTTTTTTTTCATGAAGAATTCAGTGGAGAGTGCAAGAAACCTGTTCGGTATGAAAACGTTGTTAATTTTATGAGCTCATCGCATCACGAGGGCGAGCTGAGCAAGTATAGGGGAGGATAGGGAAATACTGGCTAGATAGATCTGTGCATAGCCGTAATGTTCCTTTGGAAATAGGAGGAACTGCGTAGGGCTGTGAAAGACTCGAATAAGAAATACGAAGAATGCCACATTCCCATACTTCCCAACAAACTAATGTCTAGTTCCTAAACACGTATTTTTTCCGATTTTCACATGAAAGTTTCAAATGATAACTCTTTAAGCATTTGTAGCACTAAATAACAGAAAACATGAAATATAACTGGGCTCGATCGGTTAGTAATAAAAAACTGTCGTACGATATCTGCGAGGCATAAATAAGCGTTGTTGGGTAGCGCTCCAGCACATCCCTGATCGTCGATTAGGCGCGCCTCGCGTGACAAACCTCTATTTGTCCGATCATTGTCTCGCCCTGCATCCTCGCGCCATCAAAACAACGGGAACACACACAAACCAAGACGACCAACTGCTCCTCTTGGTTATTGTTGACAATACTCATTTGACCGAGCGGAGCGAAGGCCGCTATCTACTGCGACAATCTGGCGATTGTTTGAAGGTCTTTGTATTTGCCTGACGATAACTTGAGTTCGGTATATTAGGTCTTCAGTAATTTTTTGCAGACAAGTAGGTAATTCTAGTACGGGTACGTTTTGGAATTACGAGTACTTCCAAAACGTACGTAACGTACGTAATTACACTACTTAACTGGTGTGCAAACTTTAACATATGAAAGTTAAAATATAAAATCGGCTATAAGGTTGTGGATATCTAGAGTTCGCGAGGTCTCAATAATTGAGGTCTCAATAATCGAATCATTCGAGGCGAACTTATTAAAACTACTAAGTTTTTGTCTCTCTGTCTGTTTGTTAGCTTGTCACGACTAAACAATTTATCCTAACTAATATTACTGGTGGCTCTGTGAGCTGTACTCGTAGAACTTGCGACCAACATTGTTCCTACTATTATATACAGGTCGCAATCTCTAAAAGAATCACATCTCCGCAATTTTGAAAAAAAATCCTAGAACTGGACTCAGAAATAAATTTCTGTATAATTTTAACAGAATAGTTTTTTTTTAAATGACTCTTTGCTGTTGGTCACTGAGGCCTCGACAGCGTACCGGGCATTAGGCAAGCGCAGATGGCGCAGGGTCTCAAAAATGCTTACAAACTATGGGCGACGAGCGCAAGGGCACCTCTGAGGTAACGCCTCGGCTTGGGCTGTCGCTTTAAGAGAATCGGCTAGAAATGCAACCTTTATAGGAAGACTGAGATCTGGACAGAGATCCGGGCAGAAATAAAGACAAAATTCGGACATACGAAATCATTTTTGTCGTAACTTAAGCATAGACACTTCGCTCGATGACGCTCGATTGGTCGATAAATGTGAAAGCAAGATTGTTTGGTTGTTTGTTTTTTTGTTTCGCTTTCACGCCTTAACTACTCAACTGATCATCATAAAATTTTGCATACACGTTGTCAGGGGTACAAAAAAGGACAAAGAGTATCTTTCAGTCCGAAAAAAATTACGGTTCGTGACGGACCGCGGGTGAAATGGCGGGTCGTAGCTAGTCTGATCTAAATAATTCGCCTGCAAGATAATACGCATCCCAAGACGGACAAAAAGTACTTTTTCTCCCGAAAACTTAGAAAAACTGGAAAATGGCGGATAAGTTGATTTTATTGTAAGAAAATCGGTGAACATGGTACGAGTAGAGTGCAGTGCATACCGATGTGAAAGTGCTTCATACAGCAAATCATCCATTGGATTTTCTTTTTATCGGTGAGTTTGATGGTGACATTTTTGCTCTTAGAATTCCATTCGTTTTCTCCAAGGAATTTACATAAATGTTCAAACCAAACGGTTTCATTCGCGGATAATCTATCTTAGATGCTATTTGTTAGTGTTTTTATATTTGAATTAGAGTAATCAGAGCGTAATAAGTAAAATTTATCGGGGTGGGGCAAAATTTGACAGCTCAAGTACCTTTTACAAAACACGGAGCGGATTGTTAATTTGAAAAAGTTGATAACATAGACGAATAATGTACAGGATTCATTGCTTAACTATTCCTTTGTCAGTTCAGTTCAGATCAGATAGTTACCTAAATCCAGCGGTTTAAATCGTATGCTACAAGCACCACAGTTTTTCAACTTTAAAAGTAGACTACAGAATACAGGGTACGTAAGTACGAGTATGTACTATTTGAACACCAGAGTTTGTCGAAATTTGTTCAGCCGATGTGGACTTGAGTGAGGACAAACATTGTCGTCTTTTAACAAACAAACTCACCTTTGAGCTGTTCCTATGCATTTTTAACCGATAACAACAAAGACAAAAGAAGTAGGTATATTGTTTTCAGCGGGTAAGCATATACTTATGTGTTCCCACCTGCAGCTACAACCTAAACGCCTGGACTGATTCTAATAAATCCCATTAGATTCGTTTAAATTTAGGAAGTGTCATATGTTACGCCATAGTCGTCATTGTAATTATTTAGTGTAATGTATTATATGTGTTTGTTTAATACAAAATTTTGTCTTGAAAAGAGAAGAATATTTTGTGATTAGGTAGGCTTTTTCAAAATTGCGGAGATGTGATTGTTTCCAAAAAAATCATATCACCACGATTTTAAAAAGTTTCGAAAAATTACTGAGCAACAAAAATCTGTATAATTATCGAACCTGCTCACAAAATTTCACGAAAATTGGTTGCGAAATGGGCCCTGTAGAGGAGGACAGACGTCGGCCGCGAGGTCTACAGCTCCCAGAGCCACTAATAGTTGTGTCATATTTTAGAACTGATTTTTGAAAAGTCCTACATAATTATGTAGAAGCATCTCTACGTAGTGTAAAACAAATTTGATTCTGATGTCTGTCCCTCTGTCTGTTTGTATATCCGCTAACTCCTCATAAACCACGTAACAAATTTTGATGCGGTTTTCACGGCTAATAGGTCCCATGCGATGCCGGGGCGGGTTAAAATATATTTGAATATATTTTGTATTAAAAAGAAAGTGTATCTAGATGACATTCGACATTCTATATTCAGTTCAATATAAAATCTTAAAAACATTTTTATATCCATAAACCTATAACTAAATACTAATCTAAAAGCCCGTTGGCAGAGGGAAAGGTGCCCAGAATGCTAGCAGCATTGCCCCGCTGGATGGCAATGCTCAATTTCTGGCCGAAATAAATGCCAGCATTCTAAATACCTGACGCCTCCACCAACCGTTTAGCCAGGTCCCAGTAGAGATAGGGCCGCTGGGCCCCACTGGCCTAAAGTTTCCACCGCAAACGGCACAAATATGTAGACAAGGTCTAACCGCGAATCACTACGTGTTGCCCACGTGGCCATTTTTGACTCCGAATGCTATACCTGGCGGAGTATATTGATATACTAAGGAGTTCACCATTTTCGATGGAGGCCATTTACAAAACGTGATGCTTTTTTAATCGGGCTTTTAATTTTCATAAAGAAAGTTTGTTGGCATTTTGTAAGGATTGAGTTCTGACTCCGAATCACGCGAGCGAAGTGCTTTGATACAATCGTATTCATTTTTACAACTCGAAGCCTTGATTTTCCTTGTCAGAACAGCGAGCTGGCCTTTCTGATTTAAAATATTAGTGTGATATTGCAAAAAAAGTGAGAACTTATGAGTACGAAGATCTATTCATCATGTACACAAATTTGCTTCTTATTAAAGTTGTAAGGCATTGTAGCTATAGGTATTCCTGTGGATATTTCGTTTATACTTCAAATCACGTTTTTTAGGCTCTGTCGCTTGCTTGTAATTTAGAATAAAACCAAACAAACCAAAAAGAAAAAAAATGAAGTCAATTAAAATCATCATCTTGCCTAACGATGTTTTTAAACCTGTCTATTGAATTTGTTGAAAATGTCTGCTCAATAATACCTTAAGTAACAATTGTACCTACTCTTGAAAAAAATTATACATCGTACATTTTAACGCAGGATTGCTTGCTTCTTGTCTATTTCAATGCTAATTAAATAACCATGATTTGTATAATCTTACCGTAAGCTTTAATTGCGCACGCACACAAAAGAGTTTCCTACTGTTCAGATAAATATGTAAATATTATAACGTTTCTGTCTTGGTCGTGATTTTTAAAGCGCTATTCACTTATCTTAAAGTGTTGAGGATAACATGAGTTATGAACAAAGTTCGCGTGGTCTCGTTACAGGGTTCCGCTGTTGCGCTCACTTAATGAGCCGGGACAGTGCGCAACCTCAGCTGTGTAACAATTTCTAATTTATTTTATATTTGTTTTTTATTTAATTTATTCAGCGTGAGAGAAGTGGGCAGGTTTCTGATGCTTGTTACGATACGATAATCTTGGCTTACAGGGTGTTTGTTGCGATTTAATTGGCACTCGAAATACTTGGACGTTTTTGCGCCTGTCCTTTATTGCTGGCTAACGAGAGATGAACATAGTTATGTGAACATACTGGCGTTTGGATTCTTCGTGCCTTAGAGTAAGTAAAGTTTTTTAAAGTGGCCATTAGTTAATTACAACATACATCAATCTAAGACCAAAATTGGAGGTTTTAAATTGGTACTCCTGCATATATATTACTCGATATTACGTAAAGAACCATAGTCTAAAATTACGTTTTTTGGTTCCTTGATCATCAATGAATACTTAAACTTAGGGTTCTTCTAGACGGGCAAGATTTTTAATGCAATACTGAGCTGACAATATTGACTTGCTTAGGGCTTCAATTAATCTCATTACAAACTCCATAGATCTCGACTGTTAAAGTCTATGCTCCGTCCATCACTTTTCCATGACTAAATCCCGAACCCTTTCAACTCGAGCTTCAGAACCGATTTCAATGCCTAACAGACTGCGATGAAGTGGACCCATACAGCATACTATCCATATGGTTGGGCTTAAGTAAGTAAGTAAGCCACGCCGTACAAACGGAACCAAAAAGATCTCTGACCCTACCCTGTGGCTTATGGAGTGGCTTAAGACGGAAAATTATCTTGATATCCTCCGATGATGCTGCCAGATACTGGCGGCTCAATAAACTGATCTCAAAGTCTTTAGACTCGCGACACACGGAAATTCAATACAAGTTATATTAAAGAGGCTATCGAGCGGAACGCAGGCTCAAAAGTGTTCGCAAGAGAAATATCTATTGGGCAAAGCCAACTGATGAAGCTGATGACTGTTGACTGAGGATGATAAAATCGTCACGTCAAAACCTGAGTTGTTTGGAGAGGTCGAGAAGTTCTATGAGCAGCTGTACAAGGCAACGCGGTCAGCCAAGATGCAGATCCCAGAGCTAAACTGACCCGACACTACACTGAAGATATCCCGAATGTCAATCTGTACGAGATTAGAATGGCTCTCAAACAACTGAAAATAACAAAGCTCCAGGCGATGATGGAGTTACAGCTGAGCTTCTAAAGGCGGGTACACCGATCCTCAGAGCCCTTCAGAATCTATTTACTCCGTTATACTGAAAGGTCGAAGGCCACAGGTATGGCACAGAAGTGTGTTGGTGTTCTTCTTCAAAAAAGGTAAAACTATGCATAGCGTTGTTGGACTTTGAAAAAGCCTTCGATTCGGTTTTTGGGCAGTGTTGTGATCTCTTCATCAATGTCAATGCCGAGTACATCACTCACCTTTGATTTTCCGGCGACATAGTAGTCATGGCAGAAACCTTGGAAGACCTCAGCACAATGCTCGATGACCTCGGCAGAGCCTCTTCAACAAGTGGGTCTGAAAATAAACATGGACAAGACAAAACTTCTGTCGAACGTCCATGTTGAACCCACTCCAATAGTCCATGTTGAACCCACTCCAATAAAGTACACTACAATAGAGACTCTGCACTTGAAGTTGTTGACGATTATGCCTTTCTAGGACAGACTATCCAATTAAATAAGCCTAAATTCAAGACAGAGGTCAATTGTCGAATCTAACTTGTCTGGGCAGCGTTCGAGAAGCTGCGGAACATCTTCTCGTCCAAACTACCGCAGTGTCTCAAGTCGAAAGTCTTCGACCAGTGTCTATTGCCAGTGATGACTAACGGATCCGAGATGTGGTCGCTTACGATGGGCGTCATAAGGTGGCTCCAGGTCACCCAAAGAGCAAGAGCTTTGCTGGGAGTGTCCCTGCGAGACCAAGTCAAAATTATGAAATCTGCAGGCGAACCAAAATAACCGACATAGCCAAAAGAATCGCCAAACTGAAGTGGCAGTGGGCAGGGCACATCGCTCGCAGAACCGACGGCCGATGGGACAAAAAGATTCTTGACTGGCGACCACGAACCGGAAGACGCAGAAGGCCTCCCACTACGTGGACTGACGATCTAGTGAGGGTCGCGGGAAAATGATAAATGCGGGCAGCGCAGGACCGATCGTTGTGGATATCATTGAGGAAGGCCCTTGTCCACCAGTGGACGTCTTTCAGGCTGAAATGATGATGATGATGATGAATACATATTTTATGAAATGTGAATATTGCGACAATATTTTGAGTGTATCGATCCCGGCTCAATAGTCATATATTTCTAGATTTTCTAGCATAGCTGATGATGGCACTACAGTCGGCAATATTGCCCTATTAGTCGCCCTTATGCTGCCGAAAAATGTATTTCAGGTTTTAAGATTTTCAAGTAGTTTTTGGTGTGCAATAAAGTTGTATTTTATTGTATTACCATTTGACAGTATTGCCGGGGCAGTTTTCCAGTAAAACATGGCTCGTCTAGGAGCACCATTATTAAACATAGATTTATAAATTTGAAGCTAGTATATTTGGTAGGTATTATCTCTCAGTCATCAATTCGGCAAGGTTATTTGATTCGGACAACTAGCCAGCTACTCTACCTAAATGGCGTCTTTAATTTAATGACGGTTACATTCGTTATTACATAAATAAAATTTCGTACTCATTAGGTACATAAAAAAGTTATTAATCGTCATTAAATTAATCTATTCGGATGAACTTTGCATAATAACGAGAATACGTCACTATGGTAAATTCGTTTGATCAAAAACCTTAATCAATACCCCTCTCGAGTAGCGAATTTCACTCTTTTCTTTGAATTGAGTTTAATTGTCAAGTTATTTTGTTTAATTAAGGCGGCTGGTAGAACGTATTTAGATTGAGAAGTCACACATCACTCGTCCAACAAGTACTGCTTAATAAAGCAACAATGCATTCCAATTATTATTCTACGATGTTCAAATATTGTAGTGAAGTGGAGTAGGCGCGTCATAAATATTATGTGTTGATGTACTGAGGACAATGACAAGAGACCAAACAGCGTGAGAATGTTTGGAGTTCACATACTGAACTTGGATTTAAGAATGTTGTGATGCGATGACTAATTACTTAATACCGTTACAAGAATACAGAACGTAGTTAACTAGGAGGAGTTAACTAGTTATAAGCAGGTGATGTCATCGACTGCTAGTGGGAATATGATGGGCGTTTGAATTGAGTGATTGTAGCAAATGTGTGAGTAGGTACTGAGAGTGTCCACAGCCGAATCGGGGGTTTTCATGTATGTGATCGTAGATAAATTGCGTACCGTTACTCTTCAGAAATTTGATGGTAATTTCCTTAGATTCTTTGTTCAATGTATTTAGTTGTTTAAACCGAAATTACCATTATTTTAAGAACATCTACATAATGATAATTATGTATAAATGTATTAAGGTAATTATAATTTAGACACTAAAAGGTAGGTAAAGAAATACATATAGGAACGAATACAATTAATGTAGTTAATGTTTTTTGAGTATTACTGTGTTGAATTTTTATAGAGCTACAGCAAAAAATAAGAGTCCAAAAATTGTTATTTAGGTACAGCTATTGGATTTCAGGGCGAGGAAGATTGAGATATAAATCGAGATAATAAATACAATAAGATCTTACAAAATAAATTTCTTGTGAAAGTCAATCTAAAACCAGCTTAAAGTGATATTATCTAACAAAAAATATTGAGCTAAACAGTCACTTCTTTCTTACTAAGTAAAACGTATCTACCATAAACGTTAAAGTAATAAATTAAAGACTAAATAGATACTATTTCCGGCAGCACACAATCAATAGTGATGCTATCAATCTCCTTTTAAACGAGATAATGTTTTATACAATAGGAATACAATGACAAAACAAATCAATGTCATCTTAAGCAACGGCGAGAGATTAAACGAGAAACCGTTGACCCCTTGCACTGAGAAGAAATCAAAAATGTGAGGTGGAGCGACCCCAGCACATATTTGGAGAATCATCCGCTCGTTGATATTGCGCGGTGGGACAATGGACCGGACAACACACAGTTAACGCCGCAAACGCCGTGAGCGTTCATAAATCATTGACATAGCGGAAGTGCGTGGACTGCCAGTGGTGAGAACACCCCTCCAATAACGGTTACGCGGCCGTCTCCGGCATTTTCAGCGTTATAGATAAATTAAATGCCGACACATCCCGCGCGGCAAGCGCAGCGGCCGGCGCGCTAGGAATGTCCGAATAAATTTTTTGATAAACGCACCGGAAGCTAAACCTATTACGTGACACTGCCCCCGTTCCGTCATCCACTCCTCGGTTATTGTTTTTCTCGGTCGGCATTCGAGTTATTCGAAGCTTTTATCCCAACCGGCATATGGGAAACGCGGCGCTTTGAATCGATTAGATTTTAATCGATAAACTGTAATAGGTCAGTTTTGTGTCGGAATTAATCAAGCGTCAAAGGACTGGCTATAATTGAGCGCCAAAGGCTGCGGGTGTGTCGTATATCTTACTAATTAATGGATTCGCTTGAAATGTTTTTGTAACAGACGAAACCGCTTGACAAAAAAACGACGCTTAGGGACGATTTTATGTTAGGCTAGAATCCCGTCCTCCGGCCAGCAATCGTCGTTTATGTCGCAACGTACAAAGACATTGAAATCGGCTTTATTAGAATTATTTATCCGTATCGGAGGGTCGCAATCGGTGCGTGCAAGTTCGGTATAAAGAAATATTAATATACCCGCGATCATAAACAAGCAGTTTGACGATGATAATTCGAACGCATAAAACAGAGCGTTATCTGCGATCAAAACGCAGCCCCGGGGAGTTTAGTGTGAAATGTGTTCTCAAAGACACCGTTTAGTAGCGTAATGCGCGTGACTGTCCTACGAATTATGCATTTTCGAGACAAGTCGATTTTATTGCTGCGGAAGTGACGTCAATAAACCATAGTGTACAGCACTTTAATGTTCTCGTATAATTTTTGATCAGATCCGTTCATGATAGGCATCATGACAGGGAAGGCGGAACACGTGACTTTTATTACAAAGAAATATTAAACGATATAGTTGACCGCGTTCTGTGATGTACTAAGTCTAAATGTAGGTACTATTTTTCCCAAAAAATGTAATTACTAAGCATCCAGACGTTGTTCAAAAGCTTTGTTGTGTGGAAAAACTACAGGGTCCAGCTCCCAATTTTTTATTGTTGAAGAGTTCCCCAGGTCGTAAAGAACCAAGGACCACCTGAGATATTTTGAACTGATTCCTGGTCCCCAAAGGCCAAAAGCGGGATAAGATAAGAGGCCCTAAGACCAATTCCTTCAGTAGTGTGAGTCCCCAGACAATTTCACACTCGTTACTTAGACTGGGCAGCTTGGCCCTGGTCCTGACAATTATAACTTCGCGTTAAAGCAGAGAGACAGCATAAATAACAGATCTGCAAATCTATGAAACACCATAACGCTCCCATTATAAATGGTGTGTGACGCCCAAACGTTCAAACTCCCTGCAAGATTTAGCGCCGACTCCAAAAAATGATATACTTCGCACCTTATATTGAACGGGAAATAAATCGTATACTTCCTTTAAGTGCCAATAAAAGTTGGAGTAAATCATAAAAGTATCACTCGACGAGAAACGTCTATAACAAGTGTGTTATTGCGGAATAATTCAGTAGGTGCTGAGGGTGTTTTGAAGGATGGCTCCCACTAGATTGCGACGAAGCCTCGACCTGAAATTCCCGATGCTCTATCGAGCCTTCAATTATTTATCGGACCCATGTCTACTTTTCATTTTACTCCTTTCCCGGCAAGGCTTTCAGTGTTGGAAAATAAACATGTCACGCCGTAGGGAATAAGCTTTACACGGTTAGTGGTATTGTGTCTGTAAACTATATCGATTACGGTTGGGCCCGACAATGATATATACGAGCCTTCATTCGTTATAATACAATCTATCTTAGTTAGTGCTCCTGCACTATAGATGTAGAAACGATAACCCATTTACTAATAAACGTTGTATAGAATCTGAATAGTCTTCGATCGAGTTAAAAAAATTACAGAAAAAGAGAAAACACTGAATAACTGTTTTCACATTTAGTAGCGAGTGACACAACCTGAATAAAAAAATATGTGTTGTGTATTTATAAAGAAATTTCCATTGTGCCAAAAATGTTTTTAATATATTTTCTTTTGTCATATGCACGTTTTTTTTAGCTTGATTCTTATAATAAATCAAAAGCGTTATTTATTGTTACTGCGAGTCATAAAATAGTATCATTAGATATACTAACAGATGAGGAAGCATAAAAATTATATTATCTTTTCACGTGTACGCGCGATAAGTCGTTAAGTGCAAGTAAGAGCCTAGTAAACGCTTTGACTTATGCGTTGCGTGAAGTATATATCAAAAATGAAATTGTTCATTTTCAAAGGTTTGTGTCGATTCTTTAAAATGCCATTTTAAAAAAAGTAAAGAAAGTATCAATTTATTTATAAAACGAGACAACAAAAAATACACAACGAAACAGTAACAGACAATCATACAACAAGTACCTATCTTACTAATATTATAAACGCGATAGTTTGTAAGAATGGATGGATGTTTGTTACTCTTTCACGCCAGAACGGCTGAACAGATCTGGATGAAATTTGGCAGAGACAGATTTAAGTGTAGAATAGCACATAGGATAGTTTTTAACTGAAACCGCGGGGCGCAGCTAGTTTGTAATATTAATGGTACAGTTGTCGCTGTAGTGTCCAGTGCGGAAGCTTGAAGCATGATACTTCTAATTTATCAGCGCTGTTATTTAGCGCCAAGCTTCTAAGACGCACGAGACTGCTAAATGATAGATTGAATCAGAAACAGTATGCAGTAAAACAAAATAAATAAACATATGCGCACAAAATACGTAAACAATAATTTTAAAAATATAGGCATAGAAACATTTATGTAAATTTATACAAAAACATAGTTTCATTCATTTCTGTGTAAACAGTTTTCACTAGCTTCTGAAGCTGCTTCTGTTTCTCTTGCTCTAATAACTAATTGCAGAGAGTCATACTACGACAAACTATAATTTCGTGTAATACTCATATGATACTACATGTAAATTGAGGAATTACACTGAATCCTAAGTACAATCAAGAATGAAGACGAAAGCTTAAAAGCTCTAAATACAGTTCAATGGTTTGTACAGATTTTGTAGAGCATACAGATAAAAAGTTATCAAACAACTTTTATGTACAAAAATATAAAGTGCACAATTAGGCAACATGAGACGTAGCTTATTAGAGATGGATACTGTTTCATTGATATTTTGCTAACTCATCTGGCCCCCCGCCGCCGCTGCGCTCGCGTTTCACAGCAAAAAGCACTCATTGATTACGTAGCTTCCTTAAAATATTTTTTTTAAAATCAGACTAGCACAACTACGCCTACAAACATATGAACTAACTTCCTAACTAACACAAACTGATAAACTATCTTTTTGTAAATTAGTATTGAGTATAAAAATATAGATGTAGAAGAAAAATATTCCCTCCCTCCCAACTTTTCTTACCACTAGTATCAAATATAGAATTTTTACTCCGTTGTCAGTACATAAAGCGTGAGGTAGTACGAGTAGGTATTGTCCGGGCACATCGAGGTTGCGGCAAGTTATGTGAGGCAAAAAGCGATGATAATGACAGAGACCATCGGCGCAGAGGGCGGGATGAGGCCTCGCCAGAGAACGCGTCTCGAATAACGATGTGTTTTCGCCGCGGAGCCCTGAAACTGTAGCGCAATACCCAAACATGTTTCTTCTAGGCAAGCGTGCTCCATCGTGGACTGGATCATTGGGCGAGATAGTAGCCAAGCGCAAACCTGTCTAATACGTTTAAATTTAAAACAAATTTTTAAATTACTGTCATCGTCATCAGATGAGCTCGATGGTATAATATTCCATTGTCACCGAACTCACAAAAGTAGGTACCTACTTATGCAAAATTTCAGCTGAGTTGGATACCAGCGAGTGGTGAGAAAACGGTTCGCAAAATTTTGAAATGGTCAAATTACATACATTTACGGACATAATAATTGCAAGTCGAAAAGCTTGTGATAAAAAATTCGGTAGGTACAATTTTCCCTATTGAGGTATCATCCTGTTCTAAAAATTTTTGTCAGATGTATTATAGTATAGTATGTACTATACTGACTTCACTTTAGAACATTTCTTTCTACTTGCAAAATTGAAGCTTATTTCAATACAAAAAAGCAAACAGGCGAATTGAAAACGTCTTCCTGTTTAAAAATAGATTTCTTACCGAAAACTTAAGCGCCACATCTGCACACTTCGTAGTTCCCTCCCTTTTCGTAATATAAAATCGTAGTGATACTTCTCAGTGGCATGGTGAAGAGGGAGGCCTAAGGCAATAGTAGAAACACGTCGCGAACATCGTTTGGGGGTCACGTAATGCTACGATACCGAATTACCCGTTTGTGCAAAGTGATCCTTATTGTACACCCAGGGAATATGCCACTGAGAAGAGATAAAAGTATTCAGATAATATAAAGTTTTATAGGTTTGCGGATCAGGCGGAGCTGATGATGTAATCTTATTTAACACAGTCTCCTAGTCAGTCGCTCTTTCAGTAGATTGAAATGAAAAATTTAGGATATAAGACTATTACATATCAACTGAGATGAAATGTATACCTACTTATTTGATATCAGAATCTTTATAATGAAATAGTCTAAATGAAAACTCTGATAAGATGTAAAATTACGATAGGTACTTAAGCGAGTAAGTTTTATTAAGCAAAGATTTTGAAATTACAAGTTTATTTTTATATTAAAGAGGAAACATTAAAATGTAATTAAACTACATCATACATAAAGCTGACTAGAGAAGCCTTTAATAACAGTTTATCAGTCAGGATACGCAAGTTTTACTTTAAGAGTCGTTAAATTAACATAATAACAATTATGGCATTTTTATTGTGATACGTAATGTTACCAGTGTGACTAGTCGACAAGGGGACTTATAACATAATTTCCCGAAGTTTCCGAAACAATATCTCCACGCGTTCTTTCCAAATCTTTCTTAAAAGTCGCGCTCAGCTTTTTAAAATCTTATTCAAACTTTATAAAATAAGAGGCGGGCACCCCTCTAGAGGGATCTGAGGGCTGATATTATTGTGAAGCCATCTGTGACGAGGCCCGGCCGCCATAGAAAAGACATATTTTTAGATTTAACTCGTAAATTACTTCGAGCCAATTGGTTTACGCTCGTGTGAGTATTAGGAGTGAAGTTTTATTTGCCAGTGTGGTTGTTTATTGCGACGAAACGCCGGAGCAAGGGGAGACGATCATTACAATTTAACGTAAATAAACTAATCTTACGTATTTATGGCCATTTGCGTAGACAAACTGCAGAGGGAAAACGTTTTGACGCTTTTACCGGTCCGTATTAAAAAGGTTTCTGAATTTTTTTTAATGGATCTGGATAGATAGTTTTTCTTTATCAAGTACGAGTATTTACGTAAATGCTAAAAATATTGTCTAGTGTTAAAAAAAACAATCCTCGATACACCTACGGGTGTGGGCAATGTCGCTAAAAGAAAAAACTATCGAAAAATATTAAGCCTATCAATTAAACACTGTTCTGCATCGTTAAGCCCATTTTATGATGAATGATCACACTGATTTGACTCAACACGTAACCGTCCAATTTAAAAATTGTGTCTCGTTTATTAACACTGTAATAAATTAATTAACTTTTCATAATATTATATTACGGAGCCGCTATAAAAAGTGTCTGTCACCATAATTTTGAACACAGATTGTTGAGCTAATGCGCTGACTTTAAAGGAAGGGGTTGACGACCCTCTTTGCTCGATTTTCATTCGTCACACACACGCTGACAAATGGAAGTTTAATTTTTTTAAATTGGATTTTTATAGTGTTTTGAAACGGAATTAAGTGACAATTACAAACTATGCGTCGAATTTAGGCTACCAAACCCCGATAGGAAGGCTCAACGAGTCTAGGAATCTGCGCCCTTTACTCGACTGACTGACTATGTAATAGGTACTTAATCGAAATTGACTTCATTTTAACACTTTAAGTACTAGCCAGTAGATCGCTTCCAACGGAGTCCTTGCATATTTTCTTTAGTTCTCGTCCAATTCGGTCATATTTCAACTTAAGGTTGTATTCGATTTTCATTAAATTTCATGAAAATTGGATCAACGATAGTCAAGTTATCGACAAAAAACAAATGCCGAGATGTCTCAGTAGACAGTGAGGCTTCGCTCCGCTCGGTAAACAAGCTTTAAGTTTTAAAATGAAGTTGATTCAGATTATCCATTAGGTAGATGATAAGGCCGTTGCTTGTTACGACGGGAACCATGTCTATGATAAAAGAAAAAAATTGAAAAATCATTGCGCATTTGAGGGGCAATGTGGAAAAATGCAGGCCAGGCGATAACGAGGCACACAACGTGAAATCTGTCAACGCCTCTTTTAGTACTCAATACTTTTCTCTAATATTAAGAAGATAAAAACAAGTATCCGAACAAAATCGAATCTAAAATGTAATTAAATCACACCAAGCCATGAAAAGTCCAATGCAGCTTTCCAGTTCTTTTTGCTCCATCTTGCTTGTTATTCCTTGAATAAAGTTCCGAGATCCCGCTTATTAACCGACTAAATTAAACGGTACTGCGAAGTCCAAATTCAATAGCTGTCTGCTATTGGATTCAGAGTACCATTTAATTTTATACTCCCTCTGGCTCTGCCCTCAGCAGTTGGCTACGCCGCGACGACTATCTGTCAACTTTTCAGGAAGTTTTCGGTATGCGGCTACGAAGCGCGAACTTACAGTCTGCCTTAGTCTATCAGGAACACGATCTAGATAGGAACGCTCCGAGTCAGGATTAAGCATTTTCAAGTAGCGAAACAAATTCATAGTATGATAAATATTTAACCAGTCTGGTTTGGTTTTTGTTTTTAACTAAGTTTGTCTAAGTGATAAAATGGATCAACTGTTTCAGGCTGTTTCCAATGTTTAATATCACTTTAATGACCTTCAGTGAATATTTTATTTATGAAAGTGCCTTTAAGTGAAATTGTAAATTTCATATTATGTTCATTTGATTTTATTTATCTATTATTTAAACAGTTTTGCTTGTTCAGGTCTGAACAAGTAAAACAAACCGAAGACGGTCTGAACGAAGGAACGAAGACGGGTCTGAGCAGTAGCGCACTTGTAGCGCCTCACTCAACTGCCGTCTTTGTACTTCTTCACTTTACAAAACTTCAAGGCTAGAGTGTCGTCGCGCTCCATCTTAGACCACAACGTCGCTTAACATCAGGCGAGTTGGTGGTCAAACGTCGACCTATTCTACATAAAAAAAAGGTGTATCTTAGATTTATGTATATTGTAGTTGTCTATGTGATTATTAATTTTTGTTTTTACTTACATGAATTAGTGTTAGTTGTATTGTATTGTTACCAAACAGCGTAAATGTGAAAATAAACTTATTCTTATGCTGGAATATAATTGACTGAGCGAAGCGAGGTCTCGGAGTCTGCTGTAGCATCTCGCCATTTTTTTGTTCGACGATAACTAGAGTATCGTTGATCTGATCTTTATGAAATTTTGCAGGCAACTAGCACATGCAAATACAATTGTTAGTTCGAATATGAACGAAATCAGACGAGAAGTTATGGGAAGATGCGAGATCTTTGTTCGAGGCGAACTACTAGTTAGTATAATTTTGACTGATCGTTAGTACTAACATATCTGCTAAGTGCTAAAGGTAGGGTCAATACGAGTATGTGTAAAGAAAATAAAACTGTTACCGTTAACAGCAGACAGCAGGGTGCAACCCTTTAATCAAGGAAATTGTAGGGTTGCTATCGGTTCCAGTTCGCGTGTTAATAAATAGCGAGCAAAATTGCAGGCTTCGAATGAAGAATAGCGGTTTGGATTTGGTGTAGGTTGGGATGTTAAGTGGAGGTGAAATGGCTTATTAAAACAGCTTTTAATAATGCGTAACAAAACTTTCTACGTATATTTATCTGGTGTACAGGATTAGGATGCACTACTGGATTCAGGGGGGGAGGAGGCGAGGAGGCTCTAGCTTCACCTAAAGTGTATTTCACACTTACACTAATCACTCTACACTACGAGTATTAATGCCCGGCACGCTGTCGAGGCCTCAGTGGCCAACAACATAGAGTCATTAAAAAAAAAAGACATTACACTATTCGAAAATGTCGTATTTTAGTGCTCGTATTTTAGTGCTTTTGTGTATGTGACCTTGATAAAGACCAAACTACGTCAAGCCTCCCCCAAATCAAAATCTTCTTACCTCGATAAAGCTTCCTTGGCCTAAGTCAAGAAAATCCTGGATCGGCCACTACTGTGCTGAATGTCGTGGCCACATAATACTTATTACGGGCTGGTAATGATGACGGTGACTTTTACTTCATTTTAAGATGACAGTGAATTGGCTTTGGTTACTATGACAACACAATATGCAAACGTACTATGGATATCTACTTCCTTATATTAGACGCTAGTAGTAGAGTAAAAATGACCAAAGGTAGCTATTATCTCAATATAAAACTCACAGTTGAAACGAACGTTTCATTATTTAGCTACAACATCTTAAATAAAATTTATCATTAAAAAAAGACGTCATACAACGTTTTTTTTTTGTTTTATAAACTTTTCAAAACTGTCTTTTACGCCATTTATACCAAAAAGAAGGCAGTAAGTAATAAACGGACTTCATGCTGCAACCGTCCTGAACAATCGAAAAGTTTCACAGACAGACGCCGCGGAAACAAACTTTGAGTTAATCGAGACAAAGCCTTACACTGTGTAGTCAGTATTCTGTGAAATTAAATAACACATTCATAAACTCAGCTGAAGTAACTTCAGGTCGCGTATACTTTCAGGACTTGTGGAATGTTCGAAAAGGTAAAGGTAAGGTGAGTTAACGTCTACACAAATTCCCCTTACTCGTAAACGTTTAGCTTCGGTATACTTATGCAGTGTTTTGTCTTTTTCTTTCTTTTAAATTTTTAATTCGATCAAAAAAGACAAAATGCTGTATAACTATTCTAAGACTATACAGTGTTCATTAGTAAGAGGGTAGTTATTAATCTGAAGCTAAATGTGTTTAAGTAGCATTAAAAAATCACATGAAAATCCTTCCTAACCATATTCTGATCCTAATCCTAACCAATATTATAAATGCGAGAGTGAGTTTGGTTTTTTTGTTACGCTATTACAGCTTGAGGGTCCTGCGTAGCACTCATTTTCTATACAAACGAGCTAGTCGAAATTCTTGGAAACTGTTTGTCAGATTATGATGAAATTTGGCATGTGCAAGTAAATGGGCTATATCTCTTTCCCTCTTTCTAAGGCTTTCCAAAAAACCAAGGCCAATAGCCAATAGCCAATAGCCAATAGCCAATAGCCTTGGCTTATTTTAAGAAAGTCTTCAATAGAAAATAGAGATGTAAAAATTTCCACATTTGTTAGGAGTCACTTTGAACTGATTTATTTAATAGATAGTAAAACGCAAATCAAAAATCCCTTTCCGTTAATGAGGTTGCATCTTTAACTTTTAAATTGATACGAGTACAAGGGAAATCCCTAGTTGTGTAAGATTGATTAAACAAGTGCTAAAAAATGATTTAAAATGCAATTTTTCACTCTGTATGTAACTTTAGAGGCTTATTTGGATCTTGTCTTGCTCTCTTCACTCGGTAAAGGTTGCCATTGCCATTTCATCTAGAAGAATAGAACCTTTAGGCAATGCTCAGTTAGTCTAAAGTGTTTATTAAAGAAGCCTCAAATACTCTACCGATTATTATGAAATTTCGCATACACGTTGTCAGAGGTACAGAAAAGGGCATTTGGTACCTTTCATTACAAAAAACACAACGGTTTCTGTGTGACAACGGGGAAACCGCGGTCCGCAGCTAATATGAATATTTTTTTATCCTTTGAAGCCTGACATTAAAAAATATTTATTACATTTTGGGTAGCTATGTCATAATTTTGTCCACACATGAAATTGGCTTTAATTGACTCAAAATTCGAAGTAGAATTGGTTTTTTATTTAAATCTACACTTCGCTCCTAGAATAAGTAGTTCTATACCCACACGCTACTTGCTGAATAAAGAAAAAGGAGGAACCTTCGAGAATCAGTGGAGGTACTTACGGGGGTCGAAACTACCTCTGCTCAGTAAAACTTTCCCGCAGCGTGATTGCGATCCTGAAAAGTTTTCGTCTCGGTTTGTACATCGAACATGTGGCGCTAATGATGTCTGACGATTTTGTGTCAACACACATGGAAACAAAACTCAAAGTTGCATGTCATGAAATTGCTCTTTCGGGCCGAACGATTTAGTTTTGCGCTTAAGTCTGGAAGTCAAACGAATGATTGAAGCTCTTAATATGTCCAAGAAAGTTCTACTGCATGTTAACAATTAAGTACTCATTATAAATGCCCAAGTTTGAATTTCCCTGCATCCATGTACGGACGGACGCATGCATAGATAGACAGATAGATGGATGAATGTTTGATACTCAATTACGCCAGAACAGCGGAACGGATTTGGGTGAAATTTGGCACAGGGATAGAGTGTACTCTAGAATAGCACACATAGGCTTCTTTTTGACCGCAGGTAACACCGAGCGCAGCTATTAGAAGTATAAGTTTTTTTTTTATTTGATGGTACGTGGGACTTTTGTAGGTATACGGCGTATGGCTCTGGAATTCGTGAGTTCGATCCTGGCCGTGCGTCAATGATTTTTTCTCTCATAGAGAAATATATGTGCATATAAATACATGCTCTTACAGCGAAAGAAAACATCTTCATCGATAGGAAATATCCTAGAATAAATAATTCGAAAGACATGTGACCTCCATCAACCCGGATTGAGCCAGCATGGTAAACTGCAACACTGTGATGGTGAACGTATTGAGGTACGGTAAAGCCTAATATTCCAATGAGTGAACACAAAGTTGGCATGTGTGATGCAGTAATAAGGTTGAGTTTAGGCCATTTCATGTTGATGTCAATGTGTGGCGTGATGTGGCGCACTGGATGTTGATTAACTGCCCTTCCTGGCATTGGCTCTTGAGTTAGCTGAGGTTGCCACTGTTCTTCTCACATCTGATGGTGGAAGGACGAGGATAGACTCTCTGGACTCCATCGAAAAGCGCGCCAAACGGCTCATTAACAATGACTCGTTTATTGAATCCAAGCTTCAGAGCTTGTCACACCGGCGTGAAGTGGCCAGTCTGCCGGTATTCCACAGAATCCACTACGGCGAGTGTACACAAGAACTGCACGACCTGATTCAGCCATCACCGTTCTTTTATAATTGTACCAGGCGCACCAGTAAGAGACACCCTCTTATGGTGGAAATTCTGCCAAAACGCACTAAGCGTCTCTAGTCAACTTTTCTTGTAAGAACTGCAGAGGTGTGGAAGTCGTTGCCTGCGTCTGTCTTTCCACCTAAATACAATCCGCGGGTGTTTAAGAGTAAAGTGAATAGGTATCTCCTAGACAAGCGTGTTACACCTTCGATCACGTCGACGCTTCCCATCAGGCGAGTCAGTGGTCAAACGTATGCCTAATTTGTTGTAAAAAAAAATTTGTTTACCCTAATTAATTAATTAAGAAACCGCCGTAGACTGAGAATACAATAGACAGGACAATAGCGAGTGCAAATCAAATAGCTATAGTTTAGGTACTTCATTGTGATTGCCGTGTTGAGAATTTACCCCGCATTGATGGGTAAAATTAGGGGACCCGACTCGTGATTCTTCGTACTACATTTTGATGTCGGCCAGATTAAAAAGCCAAGATATATAGAAGGGGATGGCCTTTTATGGTGAAATATTAAAACAGTTACGTACAAAATTCACAATATTTAATCCATAAAACACATAAAAAATACTGTTCGATTTTTTCTTTTAACGTATTCACTATGGATCTCTGTCTTCCTCTACTGGTCGTTTCTAAACCGATTTTCTTGAAATTTTGTGAGTAGGTTCAATAATTATTTTTTTTTTGTCGCGTCAGCTATTTGAATTTTTTCAAAATGATATTAAAGTACTTAAAAAAAAATCGCATCTCTGTAATTTTGAAGAATTTCGAAATACTGACTCGACAAAACAACACTTTAAAATTATCGAACCTACTCACTAACTTCCACAAGAATCGGTTGAGGAATGCGACCTGTAGAGGGGAACAGACGTCGGCCGCGATGTCTACAGCTCACAGACCACTAGTTAAAGAGATTTGAATCAGGTATCTGGGGCCTCGTCGCCGTCTTCACCTCGCGGCGCTGGGGTCGTCCGAGCCGGCAGCTCCTTGCAACAGGAAGTATTCAGTTTTTCGTATAGGCGTCGATTACCAAATTAAGGCACACTATCATACACTGACCTCGCCGCCAAAGATCTATTAGGATATCGGTTAGTTCGCTTTAAATAATCGACCAGTTTACGCCTCTCAGTTTTTTGCATATTCTTCTAAGGGCAGGTTATTTCCGAACAAGGCGGTAGAGTCATTGTTAAAATCTAACTTTAACTTTAACTGCAACCTTCTCAAATATGGCCTAAGAGCAAACCCCTTCAGCGCTGCCAGGGCAATTCGACTCCTCTCTCGCGGCAACACTACCTCACTTTTTTTCCTCGCGCATCGCCATGTCCCTCGCGTATCTCCAATGAATACGCAGCTTAATTCCACTACAGCATTATACAGACCACTCTTCTACAATGTCATTCGCCTCATTCTAGTGCCTTATTATTATTATTTACTATTTCCTATTTTTAATTTACATAGTACATTGTAAATACTTACTCATATTCAAAAAACTTATTTTTATAAATTCTGATAAGCTTAACACGCACGAATCCAGTCACCGCACATCGTCACGGCGCGGGCGCCTCTACGCAAACTTTAGTTTTTCTTACATCTAAAACTTAACTTACCTCAGCTGTTTTGTTACTTTACATGTTGCACAAACACTAGTCCGATGAAAAGTTAGCACCAATTCTCGTCTGATATTAGCCGCTTGCGATTTTAATATCAGAAACAATTTGCATTTGCGCAAACGGCGAGAGCTTTTAATAAAACCGTGAAACAAACAGCTCCGGCGCGGTATGAACTCTTGCAAATTGCTCTAAGCTGCAGCGCGGCGGTGGCGTTTAACAAGAACCTGCGCGAATGAACTTCCGCCGACTTCGAGGGTAGTGTGAATGGGCTTTAAAACTTATGCGGTTAAAGGAATGTTGTGAAAGATTTACTAGTCATTGAAGACTTTGACTACAACATATAGGCCTACCTCCTTAAAATGTTAATGAAATTAAATACTAACCTGCGGGAAATAAATCCGCTAACAAATAAAATTAAGAGTTCTGTGGTTGTTGTGTCTACTTGAATCAAATGAAAATACATTTTAAATGATTGTTTTCTATAATCCAATGAAACAAAGTCTATTTATTTGAAGTGCTTTGAATTGCACAAAATTAGTTCAAATCACATGTTACCTACCACGTTTTTTTTATTTATAACTTTTTTCTACCTAATAAGTATTTTATGTGCAATAAGTTGCTTTGCCAGAGGTCCCAATTTTTGACACAAAATTCAGTCCCTCTGTCGGGGAATACTGGTTGTTCAATTAGTATAGTAAAGAATTCATATTATTTTTAAACTCTATTGACCACTTGAACTAAATTTAAAAATTGTCTAAGTCCTAGCTTTACTAGTTTTAAACTATGCGCCCAGCTAAATATAAAAAAAAAGACGATAAATTAGGTACCGTACTTTCGAACGGCAAGAAACCTAGCTCTTATCCATTGTCCCGCAGCATAACAAAGCGTCCAGTTAGTCGATTGATAAGTTGACGCTGGATTCGTTTTATCCTTTATTATAATCAGTGCTACTTAAATCTATCTCTGTGTTCTTGTTGGTTCGTTAAGGTATGATCCGATCACAGTTTTGTTGTAAAGATTATGTTTTGAAGAAACTCCATCCGGTCTTCGGTTGTGTTCGGTACACACGGGATTAAAATTTATTCATAAGATCGATATGGTACGTGTTTTAATAAGACTACTTTGTTTTTTGTACTACTACTGAACCTTGGACTTTAGAAGTTGGTTATTTAATTATACGTTCTAGGTTAAAAATTAATAAGTTATATACAAACAGAGTTGTAGTGGCTATTGCAAAAGTGGAAATGAAATACACTAAAAGTAACGTTATTTTTTCATATTTAAAGCATTTAACGTTTTTTACAGAATTTAGAAATAATATTTTAGCGGGTGTAAAACATATCTCGCGACGTATCGTCGCGACGCAACCCAGTGTGTACACACGAGTATAGTGGTCAACATCGGTCCTCCAATGTCGGACATGTCGCTCCTATCTGTTTCGATGCATTTGTCGTTTAAACACCGACCTGTAATAAATCAGCCACAAATTTCAAAGTATCTAAACGCCACAATTTCTCTAAGATTCTAAACTCAATTTCAACTCTATTCCTTACGAAAGTGAGACTGCTTTAGATTGGAATCATTGTCTAACTTACGTTGTTAACGATCATGTTAATTTAAGCCTATCTCGAGTCCACTACAGACACTCTTCATTCAATACTTTAAATGAGATTCTTATCGCACGCCCTTAAATAGATTAGTAGATTAATGATGTCTGTAATAATTAATAATGGATCGTGAATTTTACAACAACAATAAAAGCGGTTCGGTCGCCGTCGTAAACAGTACCTTGCATTTTGTTGTTTTCAATCCTTTGGCTTTACGATCCGTCAATGCGTCCCATATATTTATCGTCTTGGGTTTACTGCGTTAATTTTTTTAGTAGGTATAATTAAATTCCTAATGAGAGCAGCGAAGAGCTTTTTGTTCGTTCGTTTTCGTTCATCTGCTCTACAATTTTATTGATAGATTTATTTCTGCTAAAACGTATGCTATAAAAGTATATGCCCTTGCGGGTACACAAGATAATCCTTTTATCTTTCTAATTCATGTCTCTACTTACACTTGTAATCCAGTTACAATGTAATCAGTGTACTCAGTGAAAATGAAAACAAAACATAACATGAAACGAAATATTATTATGTTTGTATAACATAACATATTTATATGTATTCTATATTTATTATTCTATATATTTATTCTCTATAACCTTTCTTTAGTATTTGAGTCGAGATTCTTACATTCCCTATTATCTCTATGGCCTGCTGACGACTGAGGTTTATATGCGCGCTTTTTATGATTCTGTAAAAAATTTTGAAACATTTACAGATTTGCCGTGTTGGTCTTTGTGTCAGTCTGTATATCGCAGTAATTTAAACAAATGTTACAAATGCTATGACTGTAAAACTTAGTACACTTACCTATAGTTATTCATTACAAGAAACAAAACCTTTTTAGTAATGTCTTCCACAGAGAAATAGGGATGGAAATTTAATTACTTAAAAAATTTTACTCGGTGCTAAAAAAGCGTCAATTGAAGATTTACTGTTATGGTTATAAAGTAAGATATTCAAGATCCAAAACTTTTTGATTTGGTTGAACTTATCATAGGTTGTTGTTCGCTTACTATCGATACAAATCATTTCATTAAAATGAGCGTTGCTTTTGTCGGTGGAGTTAAGTTCAGGTTTTGCTTTCAGTTCTTCTGCTATATAGTGTTTTTACTACTTTTCTTTAATTTGCTGTCTAACATCTAATGTTCTTCTCGGCCTTACAAATATGTTAATTAATTTATATTTTTCACGTACTTAAGTTATTTCGAGGTTGTTTTTTTTTTGCAAAAAAAACTTAAGTAAGTAATATAATAGTATATAAACACGCAATCATTAACTGGTTTTTCAATGAAGTGCCCACATTTAATTTGATTTACTACATTTTAATATCCATAGGTATGTGACCGTGCGTGCTTAATATTTTCAGGGTTCGATTACAGGCCATAAATTTATTATGTAAATTGCCATTTTTATAGCATAGTTTGACCAGTGTTAAGCTACTCTAGACTTGTATTTTATTACAATCACGCAGGTAATAAATTTTGCATGCGAAAGATAACGATTCACTTTAAGTACGAGGGAACCCTAAAAATCGTAAGTGTATGCATATCAATTTTATTTATCAACATTATTTAAAAAAAACTAAATCGTAAATGACAATTTAAATTACCACTAATGTAGGAAATATGAGCTAATTATGAGCTGATGAAGTTGGAGTGAAATATTTATCCAACAGGCAAACTTATTTTAAACTCGTTTAAAAATATTTTTATGATTACGAACAATCATTAATTGATTGAGATTGATTTCGTCAAATAAGGCAGTAAGTAATAAATATCGAATGGACTCGAACGCATCTCAGATACCAAGCTTTAAAAAGTTAAAGCCTTTTTTGAAAAAAGATATAAAAAACAAGAAGAGCCCCTAATTGATGCGTCGTCTTTGTTTAGTTTAATTCTAACATGCTTTTCCCATTAAAGTGGTCAGGATTCGGGCTGCGTGGAAGATAACGCCGGCTCTTTTACTCCTTACACGTTATAATATTACATAGTAAGGGCCGAACCTCGTAGGTTTTAACCGAGGTTTAACCGATGTTCGTTGCTCGGTTGTCAGTCACACGAGAGGACAAAATAAGTGAGTGATATGGCATACCCGCGTGGCTCGCTCCGCGTTTTTACATTGTTCCCGAGTCTCGGGGGTGTCGGTACTGCGCATTGAAAATCGATATGTTTGCGCTAAGTGCTTAAGTGCTTCGAGGGGAATGCGTTTCACGGATGAACTGATATCAAGTTTTTCAATATTTAATTTACATGACAATGTGAAATAATTTCCCCGCTGTTCATGTCCCTGCCGCAGATGTTTGTTACTTACTGTCTATCTAGAATTACTTAACTAAAAATACTTTTATGCCATACCAGTGCTTAAAAATTAAGACACGTTATGGCACTGGAAGTTAAACTATGATTAAGCATTCGGTGTAACCGGCCCAGCAGGTCTTGAAGACAACTCGGCACCTTTTGTGAGTTTTATGGATTATCTTGGTTTACTTGTATTAACATGTGGAGCTGTGTCCGGTCGCGCGTCCGATGCCGGCTTCGGCCCACTCGTTTATCAGAGACCACGGTCAATGCTCGATAATTTTATTACAGAAGTTTTGTCGAATTACTTGGGCCTTCAAATTAAGTTAAACGATACCCTTCCCCATTGATATGAAGAATTAATTTATTTTAAGAGACGCTCGCCTTCAATGGCGAGACGTTAAGTTTCGCTGGTGTCCGACGTGGTGTCGCGCGAACGCCTCGACGATGTTTCATAAAAGAGGGGAGCTGAATTCGGGAACAAACAAGAGCATGGATCTGAACTCCCTCGCTTCAGGAATGACACTGTAAACAAAAGTATCATATAAGTTTATTAATTACACGGCCCCTCCGGCACAAGCCTCCATGAATATTAATTACTGGATACCAAAGAGCTTTAGAACGCTCAAGGAGGGAAAGTTTTACAAAGAGCCTTTATTATTTAAGAAGTGACGTCGATGCGGTGAAACGAATTATGCTCACGAGTCGGTGTGTAGGAAAGTGGATGCTGAGGCGCTGGCTTTAGAGTCGTGTTCGTTTTGTATTTGAAGCAATTTATCATAACTCGATAAGAAAGTGACGGAAGAAAGTCAATAGAGTAGGTGCTCGAGGGTAGGCTTTACATAGCTCTGGTGCTCGCTTCGCCCCGCCTTAATGAACAAATAACACCAAGCTGGCTGTGTACTGTAGAGACCATTCAAATTTTATGAAAACCGAGATTGGAACGTTATGGCGTTTTTATTTAACGGCTACAAAATAAAAAGCGGTTGTAAATTTTACAATGGATGCCTAGTTAGGAGTAATGTTATTTTTCTAACTGTTTAACTGTTAAATAATGCATTTTATTTATAGCTGTTGTACTAATAATTCGTTTGGAATTATATTTTACTCAAAAATGCATGTAATGTAGTCATTATTTTGACAGCCTTGTTTGAGCAAAATCGACCTTGCCGTTCTGTTTCAAGGAGCGGCCGGCAAAGTTTTGCTGGTCGCTCTAACAGGTAGGCAAAACATTGCCGGCCGCTATTGTGACGTTTCAACGTTTTAAAAAAACTAAATGCAAAAAGATTTTATTTAAAACACAGCTGTTTGTATATAAAGAGATAGGTACAAAAAGGTTTTATTCCATATTTGGCTGTATACTCGTAGTTCCAACTACCATTGCTAAAAAAAAAACACCGCATTAAAATTATCGCAAACTATTAGTAATATGAAACCGGAAAAGTAGGTGTTGAATTTTAGTAACTGTACTTTTCATAATTGTCATTTTAATTAAATTTCTAGTCAATTAAAATTTATTTTATTTAAATTACTTGCTGGTTTTATTTAGGTTAGGTACTTGCATTTTTGAGTAAAGCACTATACAAGCCTTGGCCCACTATGACTGCTTCGCTGGTCACGCTATGATTGCCTCGAGCTAGCCTAGCTACGCTCTAGACCTTCCAGCTTGGCCATCATTGCAGACCTTGCTCGATAAAGGCCTCGACCTACGGCCTCGGCCTTTATCTCAGCTCGTCCATCAAGTGCTGCACGCTGACCGCGCTGTGTCGGCCTGGAGCTGCACTGTCGGCCATGATCAGCGCGACCAGCAAAGTAGTCGTTATAGACCGCGGCAGTAATGTACCAATAATGCAAGAATTTTACAGGTTACCGTGAAGGATGCAATAAGTTAGAGCCATAGTCAATAAAAATCCCATATTTGAATAAGAATGCTTTCAAATTCAAATTCAAAATGCTGTGATAATTATTAACGTGATGAGTTTTATGAAAACTAATCACGTTAATTAATCACGTTAAACGTGATGAGTTTTGTTAAAACTAATCACGTTAATTATTATCACATTAAAATGAAATATTATCTCTTTTTTCCTGTTATTTACCACATTTTACAGAGCATGTAATACCAAAACAAGAGCAATATTTTTTTTGTCAACGAGTCGACCTTTCCGTCTTTTTCAACAGAAAATTGACGCAACAAAGACCGCGAACATTTCGAATTAAAACTTCCAAGTCAAGAGGAAAATTTGTTGGAAACCGTTAAGCACGATTTTGTTTAGCGATGTCGAGTTTCCCTGCGGGCGGGCACATGTAAACGAGTATCAGAATATGAAGATTACTTATGTTACGGACATCGGTAAGCCGCGGGCGTTTCCATCGGGACATTACAAAATTGTAAGATTCACTCAAATCATGACATTTCGCATTGCTTAGGTAAGTTAGTATGTCAAAGGACTGTAGCACGTTAAAGTCGTAGAATATAATTATAGTAACATATAGATACGTAATACCACCTTTATAGGTTCTATATAGCTTTTTCAAAGTGGGTATACAACTTATTATATAATACAAACAATAAGATTGGCTACTTTCTGCAGTTGTATATTAGATTAATACTTAGAAAGTGGTTACTTATATAATTTAAAAAAAAGCAATATTTACTGGCACGACAGACTTTATGTAACAGATTAACTATTGCTCTTGCGCAAGTGGTGCCATCTAGTTACTGAAAACAGATTTTAAATTTAAAATAGCATTAACATAGGTTAGGACCCAAATTAACCGTAAATTGACAGACGGCATAACATTTCCGTTGTGTAATTAAGTCAATACGTAATTAAGTTCAGCTCAAATTTTCTCTTCTATTACAACCGTACCTTTTCCAGGATAAAAAGCATTTACTCCACATGTTGAGTAATCAAATTTGGCTTCGCCTTTAAATCCGGATTTCAATGGAAATGAATTGTTAAGCTTCTGCATTTCAGTATTAAGCAAATTAAGTCTCGTCTCTCTGGTGGCTTCAGGAATAATGCAGGTTTCGAACAATTCTAACGTTATAAAGGACAAAATAGAATTAAAGGTGAAGGATGACAATAATCATTTATAGTTATATGATAACTTATTTTCCAAGCCATCAATTAGCCTTTCTTTGTTTTAAATGTAGGCGGCGATGCCCACTGCGGGCCACTTGCATAAGCTCAGGTTATCTTTTCAACTTGGAGTTAACAGCTCGTCAAAGGTTGAACGGATAAATCGTCTTGATATGATACAATATTCGGTGAGTGACATTTATATGATTTCAACTTTGAGCTAAGAAGAAGAAGGTGCGTCACCCTGCGTTTAAGAGTCCGGCAACCTAACTAACTTCGACCAATGCGACCTAGACTAACTTCGCATTGGCTTAAGGTATATATAGGTAAGAAGACGAGCGAAGAGAGCGAGTAATGATACTGACGAGCCTCTAAACTTACCTACAGACAAAGTGCAAAATCAATATTTTTTAATGACTTTTGCACTTCTGTAATCATTCTTAAGTAACTAAGAATTTCCCATGTATTATAGATTCATTTAACAGCTAATGATGTAGACAACCTCCCTATGTAATGGAATTTATGATTTGCTTTGTCTATCTATTGAATAAATCAGTCAAAAGTGACCCCTTAAAAATGCGGATAATTTTTATATCTCTATTTTCGCTTGAGAATATTTTTTAAAAAACCAAGAACATAGGGGCGGAGATATTGTTAATTTAATTGTACATGCTAAATTTCATCATGATCTGACAAATGGTTTTCAAGAAATTTGAGTAGCGCGTTTGTATGGAAATTTCAGAGCGTCGCGGCCCTCTTAAGAATTAACTCCGCATCTTCTGCAAGTGGGCTTAAGCGAGTTTACCTATACATACACAAATATATAAAAGAATCCTAACTGAATATTATATAGGTAAATGCGAAAATCATTTTGTTTGTTTGTAAAGCTTACACGCCTTAACTGCTAAACCGATCACCCTGAAACTTTGCATATACATTCCCAGGAGTACACATAGGACTTTCATTCTGAAAAAAATAACGGTTCCTGTGGGACTGCAGGTGAAACCGCGTGGCACAGATTTTATTCCTCACAGAGTACCATTGTAAGTTACTACAAAGTATAAAATAATCATGAATGAATACTGCTACAATTAAACTTCAACAAAAACAACAAGTATACCTAAATTAAAAAAAAACTCCCGAGACTGATTTTCATCAACACCGCCTTACATCCGCTTTTACACAACATAGCTAACACTCCCGACTAATTCACCTAACAAACAAAAAAAAAAATCAAAATCGGTTCATCCGTTCGGGAGCTACGATGCCACAGACAGGCACACACACACAGAGACACGTTAAGCTTATAACACCACGTCGTTTTTGCGGCGGGGGTTAAAATCACATTATTGTGAAAAATTTTGTAGGTTCTTTTGGTTCGTCATTAAATTTGTTTATGCAATTAAATTTATATAACAGTAGATGTCAATGGATAGCGATTAACAAACTAGTCATTTGCAGATACGGCGGATTACAGGGCATCTAAAATTGGGCAACTAAAATAATAGAAAAGCACAAAACGACAGAATAAGAATATTTATCGGAAAACTGAACGGCGGACTATCGAAAAGGATTCGATATGAAAAGCTCAAAATGTTTAGTTAAATAATCATAGTAAGTCGGAGTAAACACAACCCCCCTTAGCAATAAACGTTGTATAGCTACGGAATAGTTTTACAGTATTTTATCATTTTCGATCAAGTTCAAATATTAAAAAAAAGGAAAAAGACAAAACATTGTAAAACTATGCCGAGGGTATACAACGTCTATTTCTAAGGGGCAATATGTAGAGAGCAAAACTCAAGTGTGGCCGACTATAATTATCTATTCCGAGTTAACACGCCCAGTAAGAAGGTGTAAGCCTCGCCAGGTACAAACAGGTCGAGCCTGAGGAGTTATTATTTAAAGTAATTATTTAATTAACACTGTGTCACGGAGTCTTACCCTCATAAGCGAGTTTAGGGCTACAAGGAATTAAGTACGGGGCTAATGTTAACACGCGCATACGCGGCGGTTATTGCTCCGCCGCCGCCTTGGGCTCCCGCGGTGCTATTTATGATGCTCTACCCAACTTTTGGCGCGCACACCCTAACTATGAGTATGACTGCTAACAATGTTACTCTTACCCCTCGCCTTTAGCGTCATTAGTTGTACGAGATTTCGTACGTACGCGTAATGTGTGTTTGTTTTCATAACTCAAACTGCACACTGTTTTCAGTTTGCCCTTTGTGCTCCAGTCGTTTAATCGCGGTGGGAAATGTTTTCTATTGCCATTTTTAAAATAATTTATCGACGTAATTCAATTTTATGGCATAAGCTGTGGCTTATTTATTTATCTAATTATAAAGCTATAAATCACTGTCTCTTTATGAATTATCAGCTTGAACAATTTGCAGTAAAACTTTTTCTTCGTAAAATATTACACTAAAAACTAGCAGACAAATATGCATACTGTTGATATTTTTATATACTCATTAACAGTAACTTAATGTTATCTTAACTCGCATACATTTATGGACAGTTAACGAAATCCATCACGTTTTATACGAGCTTCTTTATTTAGACGGCGAGCGTCAAAGAGTACTAAAGCTGTGCGCCTTTAAATTCATAACTTTTAATTAACTGGAATGCTAACACAATTACAGGGTTTATGGTCGTATCAAATTTTCCGAAACGGACCGTTCGACGTCGTAAAATGTGAGAATGATTACAAATTTTAAAACAAAGCATTGTAACGTGGAATTTAGTGTTGCGAGCAGCTGGCGTCCCGCTTAAGGGAAGCTTTAGGGCTCGTTGTGAGCTGGCAATGGGTCGTTGCATTGGCTCAGTTTGCTCAAGTCGTGTTAATTTGTCGCGACGAAAGGAACAGATGTTACGTGCTCAGTACAGCCGCCGCCCGCCTCCTTCGCGCTACAACTAAATGTTCACCAGAATACCTAATAAGGATTTTCTGCCACTTTAATTAGTCTTACGAGCGTGTAACAGCGATATTTCAAGAGTGTCGCGCTCCAGTTTAATTTATTGTCCGCACAGCAAGGTGCTTCAGTGAAAACCCGGCATTATTAGGTTTCTTGTGTTCTTATATTCTATTACGTTAGTGCATACGTGTATAATACATTATTAAGCTGTGTTAGAAAATATTAACACAAAATTATTTGGTTCATTCATTACCGATGTCACTGTTCGGTGAGCTCTGGCAACGGTCACCTTACAGTTGTGCTTGGTCTTGCTCAAAGCATTAAATTCTAATATGTTTAGTGTACGCTCGATCGATATTATCTTATATATAGCTCGATCTCACTAATATTATTAATGCGAAAATTTGGATGTTAGGATGTTTTTTATTCAATCACGCCAGAACGGCTGAATGATCTGAACGATATTTGGCACAGTAATAGCTGATTAAAGTCGAGAATAGCACATGGGATACTTTTCACCACGCGTGAAACCGCGGGGTGCAGCTAGTCGTCCGTATTCTAACATACCGTAAACAAACACAAATTACCAAACAACCTTTCAAAAACATCGCGTAGAATACAATCTTACTCGTACTTGTATGGACATACTCGTACATATGTAGATGCTCGTTCCGTCAAACGGTCAGCGAAATGACAGCGGCAAGAAGCGCGAACCCCTCAAACTGCTTCCGCACATCATAAGCTTTGTCAAATCAAAATAAGTTCTCGCTTTATAATTTAAACATTTCCATTTACATTCGAACTGGATTTATCTCGCCGCTGTCTGCGTCCAAAAATTTTAATAACAAAATAACTTGGCAACTTCGTCTCGTCAAATATAATAGCAAAGTTGGAAGTAATAAGACAAAATTTTATGCATAACAAGGGGAGCCCTTCAAGAGGGAGCAAGGGGGAGTGTGGGGAGTGGAGGGGGGGCAGCTCCAAGGAGGGTTAGCACTTGTCGGCCTGCCTAGACAGAAATGAAACGTCAAGCCTTATGAAGACGAACAACTTTGCCTTAACAAGTATAAATCTCCTTTGCATTCTGCGTAGGGTTTTTTAACAGTTAGAGATAATGTTTATTTATTGTTCCAAATGTTACGCGTTTACTTACCTATAGCAGGGCTACTTAGTTTTTGATATTTCTCTCCTAAGTATAAGGTACCTATAGGGGACAAATAAGGTGATATGACTGTGAGTAAAATACAGGTGGCAAAATTCTTAGAGAGAGTAAAATTTTAAAGACTAATTAAATTCATTTATTCCTATAATTGAATATGAATCAAATATCTAATGATGAGACTACTCTCTCAAACTTACTCTATGTTTTATTACATTAAAATTAACCCTGTACTTCAAACACAGTCCGTGTTTTTGTACCTACAGAGTTCAAACATAGTCAAAAATTAAAATTATCATTTAAATAAAATAAGAACTCATTTTAGGTTAATTTCAGACGCTAAGTCTGAAAGAATCACACTGTTTAAATAGAAAAAGCTATAACAACTTTAAAAAGCTCTTTTAAACTTTTAATCCTAAGCTTCACAAAAACTTTTCAAATTTGATTTCAAAATTGAGCTGGTCAATTGCTGCTTAAAATATACATTATATCATACAGACAGTCACCAAAGTCAAGTACTTTTTATTTAAAAATGAAAATAAAATATTAATCGTTTAGTTCAGACATATGCTGTTATAAAATAACAACACGGGCCCATAATATAAATACCTGACAAACTAACATACATACATTAAATCGAAATTAAATTAAGCTATTCTGTCTGAGATTTACACATATACATTTATGAAACCCATCCTTCGTCTGAGATGTAACCTAAAAATTATTGAAACGAAAAGCAACACAGAGCAGTGATCCAGAGCGTGAAAAACAAGTGCTGATCGTAGGGGATCATCCGCAGCGCCATCTGCATCGATTTACATACAACAACAAAATATATTAAAATCCTGTCATCAGGATCCAAGACGCAGTTGCGAAACGTCATCGACACCGGGCGCGGCGGTGATTAGCTCCCGGAGTGGGGCGAGGGAGGGGGCATGGCGACAAGGAAAAAGGGCTACCCAGCAATAATTACTTTATATACCCCCTGTGAATAATTACCCTGGCCAGAGATCAATTAGACGGAAACCCCGAATTAAAGCGGTCGTTAATGAACCGGCAAATTTTATTTCAGCGATATCTGATTTAGAGGACACTAATTAATTGCACTACTATTGTAAGAACCAAAATTAATCAAGTGCGTTTCATGAAATGCTTATAGTAAGGTTCCGTGCCTATTAATAACAATACATAGGTAAGTATATAGTTAATTTATCAATTGTCAAGTTCAAAAAAACGTGTAAAGTTGTTTGCATCGACTATCAATGTTGTTACTCATTAAATAAACTGCAGTAATTCACCGTAGTGTCCTTTTTAGTAATTTCACTTACTAAACTGACTTTCTGATTACCTACGAGTAACTTGTTGAAATCAAATTGTCATCACGATATCAATCCAACCAACGAAATTACATAGTTACACGTATTTAACTTTGTAAGCTTGGTTCAGTGAAAAAGCAAATTTTTTGCTTATTGTACCCTAATATTATGAAAAAGTAAGTATATCGAAGTAGACAGGATGACACACGGAAAACGACCGGTTTGTCATTGATTCTCTCACAAGTCGTAAAGCATTTTTTCCACTTCCTACTCAAAAAGAACTAACGACTAAACATATGGTGAACTAAATTATGTTACCTACGTCTAAGCGACAGCAAAATAAAAATGTCCAAACATTTGTATACATTAAATAAATTTATCATCCGATTCATTTAAAGGATCCTTGCAGTGACAAGGAAGCTGCCGAGCGCACATGGGGAGCCGTCAAATCCCAAACGTATTATTTTTTCAATATCAACTCGCACGCTCACTAATACAAGATAACGAAATTCACGACAATCGGATGAATGTTCGCGCCGCGTGAAATCAGCTCTTTTGAGAAGAAAAAAGCTGACATGGAACGTTACGTTAGGAGAGTAAAGTTCGCGTGGGACGAGCGAACACGTGTATGTGGGCAGACGAGGGTACGGACATGTGACGATACCTGTCAAAATATGACGACTCTCATTCAGCTACAGATGTCGCTATTGTCATCGCGCTAATCTAATTTGGAGTCGCATACCGTGAAAGTGTGCGATTAACACATTTTTGTTGCGAATTATTGGGAGGCTGTCAGTCGGTTTGCGTAAGCTGTGACAGGAGAGTGGCAGGAACAATGGGGTGCGAGCTTAGAGCAGCCGCTCACGGCTCGCTGGCTCGATCCACTCCCGACGCCGCTATCTGTGCCAGCATGCTGCCTGCGACCGGCCCTGAGGGGCACACGTCCGCTGCCAACTATCCACATGGCCTGCTCAATATCAAACGATAAAACACTAAAACCCTAAGCCATTCAGAACGGATGCAGGATTATATTAGAGCCACTCGTAGAGAGCTGCAAATAATTCAGAAGCTAGGTCTATAAGACGACCTTTTGTTCGACTCACTTGATTTTAACTCACACGCCAATTTAATTGAAACAAATCTACTTCTAAAACACATTTGGTTCGAATGTTTCTTCCCCAGCACATTTTGTAAAGATACGGCTACTTAGTAAAATTAGAGGGTAGGGGAGAAGTGTCACACAAAAGTTATTTAGATGTTTACGTGTGCACCGTTGCATTAAATAAGCAACGAATCTGTGTTGGGGGCGCCGAGAATCGAACCTGGGACGATGATAATCGGGACACCCGGCCACCCCGTCGCAGGCATTACCATGATTAACTTTTGTATTGACAATCACAGCCGCCGACGGTACCACTTTTGTTCGAGTGTAATAAAACTCGTAACGTATTAATCGATGCATTATTTACTTCAATATTGATGACCGAAATGAATTTTAATCTGCCAATGCTCGTTCGTTCATTAACATTGTTTCATTTGATTGGCTGTTTAAGTGTTTACGGTTAATGTAAAGAGATTTGTGGTATGAATGCGAATTGTAGAGAAATATTTTTTCTCTACATTCTACGCATACTTTATGCGGTAGGATCTATAGTTACGTATGTACATAACTATACTTTTACGTGATTGCATGACTAGCGTGACAGAAAAGACGTCATGTGTGTAGCGACCCTGATACAGATGTCACGTCGCGCGATGCGAGGGAAGCGCGGTGGTGACGACAATCTAACGTCGAGCTAATGCTCGGCTGAGAGGAGTTAATTGCAAGCAGTGCACCACACTCCAGCGGCGAGGGCCGGCGCGCTCCC
This sequence comes from Peribatodes rhomboidaria, assembly GCA_911728515.1. Lineage (NCBI taxonomy): Eukaryota > Metazoa > Arthropoda > Insecta > Lepidoptera > Geometridae > Peribatodes > Peribatodes rhomboidaria. The sequence continues at coordinate 1,949,838 of OU452166.1, forward strand.
TCGAGAGCTCGCTTCTCAGAGCCCGACGGCGCTGGAGAGAAGTTGATATCCCTCGCCTCGTACTCGACCTGTTAATCATTTACCCCTAATGGAATTTCACCTACGACATCTAAATGCGCATGAAATTTGAATGATCCACTCGAAAAGAAAGTAGAACAAAAAATACCAGCAAAAACGTTTGCCGAATTGTGTCCACGGCGAACAATAGCGAAGCCACCAACGCTGACGTACCAGCTTCCCGCGGTGAGACTTATGAATAGAATAATACGGCGCAACACAAAACCCGTGCGAGAAGAACATCATCAATCAATGTATTTAGAAATGTTTCATTAGTAAACATTAAGATGTTTGCTTACATGTCCAAATGTTGTCTGCCATAATATGGCCGAATTCCGTGAAATGAGGGTTGGATGAAATATTGCCAGCGAGACGCTGTGAGGTAAAAATTCGCATGGCACAGTTGCGTAGCGAGTCGGCGACTCGGTAGGTGTCTCTCGGCCACTGCTGTGCGATCAGACGTCATAATGTCGAGATCAGTTCAACGTTTCTATTGACATCTCTACAACTGTGTGCTCCCATTATTGTATCCCACCAAACGACCAGCGTCAAAAAAACTCCAACCAAAAGTGAGACTTCAAGTAAAAATGTTATGCTCGACCACCAGGTAAAATAAAAGCCCACGGTCAGTTTTTATGTGATTTGTTTCGAGTTATTGTCTCCTTTGTGTTTCAAATAAACATGCTTTTGACAATGCAAATGTTTGCGCATCATTTTTGTTCTTTTAATTTTTGGTATGAAGAATGAAGATGCGAGAAACCGTTTGAATAAATCTGTTTCGTTGATTTATAGTGATCATATTATCTGCGAGATTTAAAATTGAACTGCTTATGTTCCTCGTTGGGATGTTTTAATTTTCTATTTTAGGTAACTTGCGTAGAGACGACGAGCCATTGTTTTACTCTATTCTATACTAATTTGAAAAGACTAAAGTTATCTGTCTTTATCTCAAAATGTGAGAAAGAGATGACAATAATTTAATAGCGGAAAAAAAAGTTTGCTCAAATTCAATTTGATCATGAAAATGAAAAACAACATCAGGAAAGCAATTCTAGCTACATTTATTTGAGGTGTTGTGTTAAGAGCGCCTACCGTAAAGTGGGAAGACTCAAGGCTTGTCACTATCTTGCCATGCGGAGCTGCTAGGCGTTTCTTTCCAGACCAAAAGTGGAACTACAACGCATTTATTTCACTCCTGTGATGTTCTCCCTCCCTCTTATCACTGTAATAAAATAATTGTTAAAGTTTCATTTTGGTGAGGGTCAAATTATATTTTTTTAATGACACAAATGTAAGTATTAATTTAAGTATCTGCTTGTTAAGATTTGTAAATTCTCATATTTTTTGTATTTTGAATCGTAATACTCTACGGGAGAAACCTAGGGAGAAAATACATACAAAAATATTAATGGGGTCATTTCAAAAGGGGAGCGTTACTTATAAACCTATGTTAGTTTTTAATACGAGTTACGAAAAATACTTATGAAAACCACTTCAATATTCAGGTAACTACCTAGGATATGCAAAACTATTCAGGTTTTTATGTGGACATAAAATGAATCAATTTAAAATTTTATTTTACTTTATCCTTATTTGTTTACTAGACATTTTAATAATGATCGACGACTGCCAAAGCCAAGGACAACTGCCCATAAACCTTTCACGGATCTAAAGATAATCTCTCTCTAGATGAGCCGCTTTTTAGCACTAACTTGGTCCCTAAAAAACAATAATTTTGCATCTAAGCATCTTGACGAAGCTGAAATCTTATCATTTTTCGATAATACATTTTGTAACACAACCTCACGACTGGAAATTATTTAATTAAATAGTGCTTGCAATAGTGGATTAATAGTACAAATCACCAAAAAAAGTAATTAAACATAGGTAAGGACCGAAGTTTAGCTTGAAATCATGAAATGTATTTTATAATTCGAAAAAAAAAAAACAATGCCTTTTATTAATTAGAAGAAACTACACAATTATAATCTATCTTTTCGTAATAGTGAAATCAAAATAAAAAATTCTTAATTTATAGGCTTTATATTTTATTTTGACCATCATTGAAAGTTCAAATAAAAAAACACATACCATATACTTCAAAAGTAAAGTCAACGGAAACCCTTTCGAAAGTTCAAATGCTCGATTAAATACCTATTATCAGTCGACATCGACACATGCGTAGGTATAGCTTGCTGGTCGTATTGCCACGACGGGAATGCTTACAATGAGAAAGTTGAAGGCCATCATTTTGGTCGCACTTCGTCAACAAAGTGCACAAATACATTTTTGAATATAACTATGTACCTATAGTATAAGCTCAGCTATCCCCACGGACTTTGTATTGGCACTGTCCCTTCCAGCGGGTTCTCGGTCACATCTGCCCATCGTCCGCGCGTAATGAAATTCACATTTCGATACATCATTGATCGTGGTACGATAGTGAAGCTCGCGTCATGTTTTACTAGAGCCGACACGGACGGCCCGTGTCGGCCGCTCCAGTTCTCATTACTGGAATTAATGATGATTGGACCGATAGGACTTGAGGCTTAGGTCGAGCGAAAACAAGTTTGACGACTTTGAGCCTAACACTCACCTCAACACCGGCCTTGGCAAAGGTACCGCTCAAGCTTCCTTGGACCATCATAAATCGTCACCATTTTAATATAATTTAAGTAGGTGATTGTAATTGTAGTGTCTTGAAAAAAGTGTTTATAGGTACGAGTAGGTTGCAAAATGAAAGTAAAAAAAATCAACATCGGAAATCATTTAATTGAAGAAAAAGTTAACATTTAACGAGCCCACCATACTCAAAATTTTAGTAGCAATAATAACTTCATTCAATCACGAAGTTAAATGAACAACGAAAAATATGGTTTCACAATCTGAATCAATTTAAAAGAACTAAATAAATGCTTTTACCGCGACGCAGCGCTCAATCATCGAGTGCTTAATTCGGACCGTTTAAAATGAACAAACAGTCTCTTTCATGCCTTTTATTTTCTTGTTCCGAATGAGTTTTAATAACAGCCTATTAATATAATAGGCCAGCTTTTTACTGTTATAAACTTTTGCATAATTTAATGTTAGCGATAGTGAATATAATTTTATACTGCAAATACTGATTAGCACCTAATTATCTGATATGAACATTGTTGATAGATCCCACTTAGATACTGCTAGACATATAATAAGTAGGTCATCACTATGCGCTGGACTGATGTAATAATATAGGTATGTAGTACAAGACTTCGTAAACTTAAGCAATTGAGAACATCTTTTAAAAACAGAAACGACGCTGAAATGAAGGACTTGGAATCCAGAAATAAGCGACCAAGACAAAGCGTGGAAGGAGTCCAATATACTTAATATCAAAATGTATATCGGCAACACATCGTCATAGCCGTCTTGAGCGCAAGGTTCTGGAGCATAAAAGCTGTAGATAAACACTTTTTAAATATACTGCTGACGCTTTGCTATCGCTCTGGTCCGGATGACGGCTGCAGATTGCAACCGCAGGTGACAATGGCTGTGACAAAATAAATTCGATGCTCAAATTTATTATCCAAGGTAAAAGCTAAGTTAAAAGGTTTGGTTAGGTTAGGTTTAGTTAGTTAGTTAGGTGGCTTTGTTGCGGTGTCTTGCGGTCTGGATTAGCAATCTGCTTTTGTAGTCTATCATTGCTACTATAAGTACCATTTTGGTTATACATTTCATTTATGTTTTAAAACTTAGCGTTATAATAATTACCTACTGAGACATGTGTATACTTTGAGACTTCAAATTAATAGCCTGACAAAACGTTATGAACCTACTTCAACATTGTCATTAAATTATAGATGGCTTATCGATACAACATATTTTTATTAGTTACATGATGTAAGCATCTCGAAAGGAACACGATTATGAAGAGACATCCCATTATCTCCAGCGGCGAACGCTCGTACAGACATTCCAAAAATTCAAGAAGAATATTTAAAAAATGCCTCACAATGATTGTAACACACTTATATTCATTAATCTCGGGATAAATTATAATTTATAATGGCTTACGATTAATAAATATGGACGGACGTATTGAAAAGAGCAAGTTATGATAAATAAATAACAACATGATATCGAGGAAGGCAAACAAACAAACGTAGGTCACCTCCCGGAGTCGGGGGCGCGTGCCGCGGATTAGCCGTATTTTCATATCAAAGGGCTTGCTCAGTTTTATGAATTACTTCTATTTGGGCCCAGCGTAATGTCTTCCTTTATTCGAAGGGACGTTCTGCGTGGGAGAATTTAATTTGTTGCACTTTTCGTTTAATCGCATTAGAGAATTCATATCTTTATTTCGGCGGCTGCCGGTCGACTTTATCTTTCGTTTGCATAGTCGTTAAGTGACAATGCAATTTTTTCATTATTCAAATACGAGTTTATTTATTATTCACATGGGGCGTAGAGTTAAGCTTTTCGTGGTCGGACGAATAACTTGTGGAGGTATGCAGATATTGATGACGATGAACAGATAGCTAGATTTATTAGTTATGGAACGGTGAGTAGTTTGATAATGTTTTTGTATGATTTTGCACCTTACTAAACAGCTGTCAGGAGTCAAATGTTATTATGTATCGTACATCTAAATCTATTTGGGTGGCTTGGAGCAGGTAGAATGAATGCAGATAAACGTTCCAGTTGAACTATTAGGTTAACATGTCATCATTATTCTGGGTTCGCAAATGGACGCCAGGCATATCCGTGGACCACCGGTACCGGCTATTGTCAGATTTGTCCCCATTTCCATGAATTTTGTTTATACAACATTCGTCCGTATCTGGGTTTGTTTTGTATATTTTTTAGATATAGCTACACATGATTTATCTCCGCCCATTAGGTCACGGTGAGTAATGCAGCGAGCTGCGCCCGCGCGCCGGGGCGTCCGCCGATCACTTCGCGTAGATAGCGACTACACATGTTGTCAACTTGTATGTTTTCATCCAAATACCGTATTTTGATAAATTTAACATTTTTATATTAGTATGATATCTCGATAATGATGCCGCTTTATTCTGAGGTGTCTGATAAAGTTGTCTGATGTTGTGAATGTGTCCGCGCTTGCGTACGAACATCGTGTTCGAGAGTTGTAAACCAATGTCAACATTTTACAAGCGAACTATGAAATACGTTCGTGAAAATTAAATGCTGCTCTCTTATTTTGTAGTTTTAGCCTGAAAGTCTGCACGAAATAATTGATGTAAGTGGAGTTTGACATGTGTACATTGTTGAAACGAGTATTCTGAGTTTTTTTTCATCGATTTTGTGTATTCGGGACTAATTGCCTGAGGTAGCTCGTGCCGTAGTTCAACTGAGTTTCTATCAGCAATATCCTTTTTAAAAAGTACTATTAGTGATTGCTGCAATTGTAACATTTTAACTATCGACGGTTTGTCTAAATACTATGTGTAATAATGTCATGCGAAATAATATACATACTTGATATTTTGGTATTCGAGTGTATTCCCTGAGAATGTTGTTTGTGCATAGGTGCAAAGTATCTGGAACTAGGTATTTTAACCCAAAAGTTTTGTGTGAATGCGTTGAGATCAGTTATTATAATAACTTAAGTCACAGCAGACAGAACTGGCACTGAGTCGAGTAGTCAGGGTAAAGCTTGATTCACATCACACCGCGCCGTGCCCCAGACGATACTAAAACCCACTGTGAACCCTACATCGTTTAACTTACAGAGCAATTCCCAATGGTAAACCACGTCGCGCGTTCCTCCAACAAAAATGTAAAACCTGGTGAGCATTCTGAACGTGCCGTTGAAAATTCTGCTGTACACATTACGGTTTTGAGCTCTGATCACAAAGTCTGGCGTGATTCGGGTCCTGACGAGCCTCGGTGTAACGAGACTCGAGTTAAGTATGAAAGTACGTTCGAAGCGCGGTCCGTCCTCGAGAGTTTTACAGATTTTAATTTTCCTTTTGTCTTTATGGATCACGAAATGTTTTGTGTACTCATGCCCCGGGAGGCCGGGGCTGAGACCCCCCGCCGCGGCTTCCTTCCTACATCGCCTCACTACAAAAACGCTTGTTATAAAAATACAGCTGAACAAAAACGCTTACGTCGGGTGACAAGTGGCATTTGTTTATAATATTTGTTGATTTGTTCAACTTGTTTATGGACCTTAACATCAAATGATGACTGGGCTTTTTTTAAAGCTTATTAAAACAGATTTGACTACATGCAAACAAACAGTCATCTGATACTTTATCTTTGTAGGTAGTAACTATTAAGGCGTTAAATTCCTTTGACAATCATTTCTTTGTAGACATTTCTACTTTTTTTAACTTTTGCCATTCAATGTTAGTATAATGTAAGTGTATAACAAATCACGAAATTTTTTGCATGGGATGTAGTTATTCAGAACTGAATAAATGTAAGCTGGAGTACCACAAGGAAGTGTTGTTGGCTCGGTACTGTATCATTATAAACTTGTTATTTTTCAGATCTAGAAAATAACTATCGTATAATATAACTAAACAGTAACTAAACAATCATATATTTCCTGACAGCACTGCTATAATGGCTGTAGAGAATACCCATGAACAAGCTGCTGAAATGGTTTAAATTGCATCAAATCAAGTTTAAAATAAATTAAATATCGAATTTAAAGAAATTTACGTAGACGTAAACAAAGGGGCGAGTTTTACAAGCCATTTCTAAACAAAGCTAAAAAAAAACATAGCATGGCAAGTTAGGTTTGCCAAGCACTTTCTAGCTTTGAAATTATTTAATTTTCAATCCCTGGATGACAACAGCTGAAAATTGCTGGTTTAAAGACCTCTTTTCTTTACTTTTTAGTGCTTACATTTTTTCCACAAAAATTTTGAAACATCGCACAGTGCGGTTCTGCCATGAAGATTTTTTATTCGTAGAATCGAAACAAAGTGCCCTTGTGAGTGGTGGTCGGTCTGCTGGCGACGTTGCATAATGGATGGCCCAGTGTCCGCGTTTAGTGCATTGCTATAGATTATATCTATTTCGCAGCCAACTTACTTAATCAGCCGTTCAATTAACAGCCTAACCATTTAACTAAATGGAGCCATCCAACTAGCTTCCTGATTAATTTACAGCCGTGGGGTCTAATACACCATTTAATAAACTGGACGGCTCATGTTCAGGCCATTCATACAATAGAATGATTATTTGCCAAAATGACTGTTTTTGACCGAAGATATGTGTTTTGATTAATCATGTTAAAAATGAAATCCTACAATTGGTAAACCGAACCGCAATTCTGATAGGCATGATATTAAAATAACCTAAATTCTCACCTCCACACCCCTTTCACAGGGCAAATCCGACTTGGATTGGTTAGGTTATTTTATTAAAACAACCCGTAAATAAATAAATAAATAAATAAATTCGGGACACTTCCACATACGGTCGCCTGACCCCAAACTAAGCAAAGCTTGTACTATGGCTGCCAGAGACTGATATACATACTTAGATATTTTTAAATACATACTTAAATAGATATTAACACCCAGACATAGAACAAACACAAATGTTCATCACATAAATGTTTGCCCTAGGTGGGAATCGAACCCACGCCCCCAAGCTCAGAAGGCAGGTTCACTACCAACTGAGCCACCGAGGCAGTCAAATGAAACAAAAAAGGAATTGGCTAGGCGAGTATTAAACTTTTTCGATCTAAGTAATTTTGTATCAGGAAGCTAGTTGAACGGTGCTGTTTGGTAAAGAGGCTAGGTTGTTAATTGAACGGTGAATTAAGCTAATTGGCTGCGACATCTATATTACTTTTCATCATTATTATCAACTCGTATTTCTCGTCCGCTGATTATTAGAAGAAGGTGAGAGCTGCTGAAATATAATGTAATTACAAATACTGTTTTATCTCACACTTTCATTACCTAACTATAATACTATGAATGCGAAAATGAGGTTCGTTCGTTCGTCCGCTTGTTACGCTTTCACGGCTTAACGACTCAAATGAAACTTATGAAAATTTTCAAAAGTTTCATTCGAGTTTATTTTTTAGGTGTACAGAACCAGGTATGGGATTTACAACATACATATTACATTTTAATATAACATATTATATATGTAGATACGATAGATGTATGAATGGATGTTTGTTATTTAATCGAAAACGATCTGGCGCAGGTATAGGTTATGAAGCATGTAGGCCACTTTTTAACAATTCGTTATTTTATAAAGATCTGGCGAATGAGCATATCAAATTGTGACAATACCGTGTTGCACAATGCACACCATCACTAACTCGGTTGTAGACGTCACGCATTATTGGACAGAAGCGTTGCGCCTAATTCACACCTCACTCACTCACACACACACACGTACATTTCACATCTATAACACGCTGCATTTATGTAGTACATTCAAATTTGAACGGATATAACTGTTTCACGGGTACCAAACGCAATGTTCGGTTCACCACGTCTAAATATTTGCGTGTATTGTTTAGCGGAAATACATTTTCTATTGCAGGAACTTGTGCACTATAAACCTAAACAATATAATCCAATTGCGTTTTAATGTCAATGTCACTTGATCACAATCTACGTAGGTAAAAGCTGAACGCTGTTCGGTATTTCTATTCTTGGATGGGATGTATTTCTTCCTCATCATTGTTTTAAAATAACTTTAATTAAAATGTATAAAATCATTAATGAAAGATATTTCCGCTTATTTAGTAAGAAGGAACTGCAAAGACAATATATAAAACAATTTGAACACACACGAATGAGCAACTCACTCACGTCAATATATACGTACGTGCCGTAGAACTACATAGGTAATTAATGACACTAAGATACGTTTAGGCGACTCAAAATTCATTCACGCAATCAGCGTCTAAGATAGCTTTAAGCTATTTCCAGCGTAATGTCTTCATAGGAGAATAGATACGAGCTATCAACCGCTTTTGTGGTTTTTACCCAAACGGCATTATAGCTGTTGTTTTGTCTTAAACACGTGTTCTTCGTTCAAAGTATTGCTCGCTTAAGATATAAAAAGGGCAAGTGTGAGAGCATCCTCTGTCCGGAAATCAGTGGTGCCATAATAAAGAGCTGCGCGAGAAAGCGCCTCACGCTGTGTGATAGATGCCCACAGACCGAGCGACAAAAAAATAACAAAATCGACTTAGCAAACATGTTTAATAAAACGAATGACTCGCCCGTATATCTTCACCTGCTTAGTACGACATAAATTATAATAACATTATGTTGTACACGTTCAAGGAGTCCCAACAAATTCTTATTCACTAGAAAATAAGACGTTTCAAGAAAATATCGATCGAGTTATTAAGATGATTCCGAAATAGAAATGAATGTCTAAATATTTCTATCGCTGGCCTGCTGTTAGAGAGACTGTGGTCCTTTGTATTGTATTATGCTTACATTCTCGTACCGTGCGTCACGAAACGTTTACTTACATTGTATCGGACGAACTATCTTTGTTGATGGCGAAACTATGCATTTACAGATAATATTGGTTTTGTAATTCTACTAATATTATAAACGCGAAAGTTTGTATGTATGTATGTATGTATGGATGGATGGATGGATGGATACTTGTTACTCTTTCACGCCAGAACGGCTGAACAGATCTAAATGAAATTTGGCACAGAGATAGATTATAGTCTAGAATAGCACATAGGATACTTTTTAACCGCGGGTAACCCGCGGGGCGCAGCTAGTATATAATAATTTAAGTGTTGGGTAGTTTCGACAGTGGTCTTACCATAACTAGCTTAGATCGTCTTCGAGGCAGAACAATCGAACTTAAGCTAGGTTAGTAACGGATTATAAATGATCTGCGGCTAGCTTGCGGCTAGTAAGACTGCGATGTCCGTGCCGTGTACGACGCAACTATCGATACGCTTGATACGTATCACTGTCACAACGGTACACGCGCAGACGGTACGCGATGACAAGGTGCGCGTCCTACTAAATCCAGCAGCTCAACAAGAAAACAAAGCAATCGGTCGGTAATGACAGCAAGGGGTTGAAACAAAGAGCTGAAACGCGATCCCCTTCCCGACACCGCGCCATAATGATAACCAAAGTAGGCTCCATATAATTAGCGCTAAACAATATTTAGTAGGTAAGTACCGATTAACTCCATAAAGTCGCATTAAATTAGAAGGGACGTAAAAATCAATTAGAGAGTCCATCGTGATGTAACCGCACGCTTCTGAATTCGTCCTTTTATTAACAATTAGATGGGTTTATGTGTGGAGTAGGTGCCGGATTAGGCGAGTTTCGGACGACGTGCGTGTCTCCACAGGACGAGGAGGGCTTAGCCTCGGGGGACGCGGCGACCCTTCCGCACGATGACAGCTGCCTTTGTCATGTTCGAGGAGGAATTTTATACCGCGAAATTGACAGCTACGCAGCGTCGTTCCTCATCGGCCAACGTGTTCCCAGAGATGTTTCGAATGAGTGCAATAAAGTATTCGGCCGTGTCCGCGGCGACTGACTGAGGCCGCTCCGAGTTCACGCGGCGGGATCCGATTTATGTTGTTTTATATTGTCTTGTCCGATTTTGTTAATGTGAAAACTAAATCAGATGTATTTTTGCTACATCATTTTTGTTTATTATAATCGAGATTAACTTCATCGTCGTGCGTGACATTGTTCAATAATTTCGATTTATTTTATTGAGGTTCTCATGCTCAGATGAACCTCTGAGCGTGTAGTGTGGTGTGTTTGGTGTCAGCGTTTACATGCATGTTTCTTACACTCTTATTGATATAACTTTGTTTTTTTTTAATTGGCATGTTGATTGAATTTGTGACTAGTGTTGGTTTAATGGTTTCCACGATCATATTTATTTTTAATAAATCCATGGTTTATGATTCGTATAAATAGTGGTTCTAATATTTTTCTGCTATTTCCGGGCTTTTATTTTGAGTTAGAGTAGATAATAATAATGTCGTCAGCAACCAATATCAGGGCGAATCACGCCCGAAGGTGAACTCATTTAAAAGAGAAGACTCCAAAGTTCCTCAATTCGAACCCTCAGAGGCCGTGTAGGAATGTCCCATTGATTTTCCTTCAGATTATGCTTCGTGAAAGTATTCACCAACTTAGGCATTTGATCTCGGTGAATACTTTACTAAATCTTATTATTCGGAGGTAGACTTACCTACCGGTCTTATTAATTCCATTCGAATATTTTGAATTTAGATATTCAATTAACTAAGTAATTTCAAAAGTTATGTTATGTTATGAGTTGTATTGTGTTAATTAAAATAAATGAATGTATCACTCTATGACTGACTGACCCAATGTACAGTCCAAACCTTTGAACGTAAGTACTAAACTTGATATTTGGAGGATGAGGAAAAAACATGCTAAAATAAGATTTAAAACAAATCGTGTTCTAACTGGTCAAAAAAGGGATCAAAGTTTTAATGAAAAACTTTGACGTCGCTGTTGATGATCGACAACCGTCGTTTTAAAGTAAACTCGTGTGGTAAAATATAACACATTGTGTTTCATATCTTTGCCTATTTTTCAAAATTAGAAGGTCAAAGCTAGTTTTTCATAAAAATTGTGACACCGGGATTAGAGCGGGCAGGTAAAGGACGGGCGGAAGAAACCAGCGGGACGGAATAGCTTCCACGAGTTCGAAGTCGCGGCTAACAGCTATTTGCGTCAAACGCTGCTTAAAGTTTTAAGGAATATTAGTTTGTGGGTGCTACGTATTTTTGTATTACTTCAAAGTTTTTTTAATGATCACAAATTAAATGACATTGACCCAATATATGATTTTCTAAGCATTGTTTTAAAGGAGTTTTTGGTTTTAGAAATTTAAAAGGTTTCAGAAATTTAAAAGGTTAAAGTGTAATAATGATAAATTAATTACCTGGAACGGTTCGTTAACTGGCACGAGTGTGAGCAAATGATACAAACATTGCAAACCGTGAATTTTCGTGTTTTTTACAAAACTCCACTTAAAGTTTAATTATATGGGGAAAGGGGATACATAATCGTCATCATCACCTTATCATCATCACTCCATAATTTGTAAAAAAAAAACTATTTTAACTTAACAATGCACGAGACGTGCAACGGCAAATTACCCTGGACGGGGGAGCGAAAAACAATAATGTTTGTAAATAAAGCTGAGTTTCTAATTAAATCGTCCTATTTCCAAGTATTTACTTACTTGTTTTGTAAACTCATACAAGTTTTACCACACCACTTACGTAAATAAGTGAATTTCAACGAACTAATTGATACGTTCGGATTTAGCTAATTAGAGTAATTAAAATGAACGGGAACAGTTGCCACAGTGCGAAAATGCCACGTGTGCTTTTAACACATATAATTAACACAGGCCGCAGATAGTTAGGCATGCAAGCAGATGGTACCATTGTTATTTGTTTCGTAATGTATACATTTTATCTCGGGTACGCGTTTTGAATAAAATACGAGATGCAAAGAGCTGACCGCAGACGAATAGCCGTAGATAAATTATTAAACGTAATGTTTTAAGTTATCTCGGATGTCGGAGGAATGCCGGTCACATCGCAGTCGCAGGACGATCGATGCGCCGATACGGGCCGCTAGCCCCCGGCCCGACCGGCTCGCATCTGGTAGCCGCTACTCTGTTATCGGCGTGAACCAGCAAACCTAATTTATCGAAGTCACCGAGATATATCGACGCCTATTTTACTAAATAACATGACGTCTAACACACCATGTCACAATAAATATCCATATCTTGGACGGTAAACAACGTTAATATATTACAATTATAATGTAGAGCGTCACATTTCTAATCTCTAGACCTAATAAACACTCGCAGATAATATTAAAAGCAACAAATTGAACGATAACTAATGTATAGATATGATAATATAAAGAATCCAGATACGATCTAAAACAATTTTCGTCATTAAACTGAATCGCTGTGATTTCCGGTACGAATCTGGGTTCGCTGGGCGTTCAACCTTATTTTTGAATTAATAATGTCCGAACGACTCGAACGAGGCAAAGGTTTGAACGCATAAATCCTTCGCAAAAATCTGTTTAGTAGGATAATAAATAAAAGTGAGGTCCGGAATCATCTCCATGCATATAGAGGTAATATTACGCAATAGTTTGATTTATTGGGTTCGGCAAGGTGCACGAAACTCTAACGGCTCACCCTATTCGCCTCCCCGGGCGCGTGATAAAATTTTGGCTCGGCAATTTTCTCATACATGTGAAAAACTATTCGGTGAGGCCCGCGGTGATAAATGTGAAGTTATGAATAAATTTACCCCTCTGTACGGAAATCTGAAGTAATTAGGTCCGACACCTTAGGAAGGCAGCAGGTGTACACGCAGCTGTTTTATTTTAATCACTAGTGCGAGAGTGTGCAATGTTTATCATACATCATGTGGAAAGCTTAGTACACATACTTCAAACGTTTTTAACAACTCTAATATTATTATTAAAATTAGGTGTTGGGACCTACCCACTAGTATGTTGATTGACCTAAGTGCAGACCCAGTTGGGTAATATTATTTAAGTATGAAAACATGTTAACTACTTATAAGATATTAATTTGCTTACCTCCGTTTACAAAACAACATCTCACGTGAGTGGTTCTTTCATTAAGAATGTGTTATGGAGAGTGAGTCGATCAATAGCAAGCAATTAAGAAAATCGCCACGAGGCGTGCCATCTGGCGTCGGGCGCCGGTAACTGGCTAGTGCTAATCCAAGTTTCCAACCAACCAATTCCTTCGCGGCCAATAGAACCGCACTGTGGAGACGTCACTCACAAACTATTTACAGCAACTGGTGACAGGTATCATGACCGACGCCTTAATGGTAGTCCTTGCCATATAAAACATATAAAAACAACAAGCCTGCATTACCGCACCGTTCCAAAACATGTATTGTGTTTTAATTCGAGCTGAAAGCCAATTAATTAAAATCAGTGCCTTCAGCAAACATTTTTATTGCGGCAATCATCTGCAATGCTCTCTGATCTCGGTATAAAGGTGCGTATAAAATATTATTGGTGTCGCACGGCCGCGGCCTGATTGGTTCCGTACATTATTAGCTGCTATTTGTGTTGTCAATGTTTATGACCGTTTTATGACCACTGGCGGTTTTATTGCGGATTCAATTGCTATAGTAACGGATTTGATTAACTAAACCAATCGATCGGTTTTGTTTGTCGCCAAATGAGTTGGTACCGTTTACGATCCATATCACTGAATGCGGAATATTACGATTGGTCAGATGGTTTATTTGAGGAGACTTACGATGTCACATAAAAATGTCTGTAGAAAACGTTTGTTCGGTTAGATTGAACGGTTATGAATAAACAATAAAAATATCATAAGCAACGTTTTCTCTTCATATATAATACTCTAGGAAAATGGTAACTACTCTTCCTAGAAAAAGAAGATCTAAAAATGCTAATGGTCGACTGACATATGACGTCTAGCTAAAGCGGTCCTTCTTATCCAGCTAGAGGCACAAAACTTTTCAGGATAGTTTTTAGAAAAAAATAATAGCGTAGAGGTGATAACTAGGAAGAATCTTTAAAATTCTAACTAGAAGGAATCTTTGCCTGGGGTGGAAACCGAGCCGTACCGCTTACGTGGTCACGGGTATCCGCTTGCAAAACATTTGTTTCAAAATGTTTGCATTTCAAACAGTTTATAAAGTATACCTATTACCTACTATAAAGTCACCAATTGTGACTTTTGAGCAGGTATGTATGTTTACGTACTTATACTTACCAGACGTTCGTGCGAAGCTTGCAATGGATTATCGTCTCGTACCTCCTTCTGTAGTCTCTCCTTAAAGTAAACGAAACTACCAAGTAATACTTACTACTATTAAGTAATATCTGTCATTTTGAGCATTATTGTAACCCTTATCTTAAGGTTCTAAAATCTATGTAAAACATGTCGTGAATGCGTTTTTTTTGTCGATCTCTTATTTCTTGATAGCTGTCATCTTACAGAATAGAAAATCTTACCTTTCAGTTATAACCTATCAGCAAATTTTAGCAAAGCCTGCCGCAAGTTTTGCTGGACTAAATAGCAATGTTGTAGAGTCATTTTGTAAGGAAGCCAAACTGACATAAGCCACTTCAACCAACAAAACGTTCTGAATGTTCTGATTACGTTCTATGTGTAACGCTAACGTCTAACCACTGCCAAGTTTAACATAACAATAGATACTCCAGCACAATCCTTGATTGTAGTAGACTCTATTCATTTATAAGGGTATATATTTGATCTTCCTTTTTAACCCTGTAAATTAAAATCCGGGAATGAAATGCCTCTTAAAAAGTTGAAAAGAGTGTTCTTTTATTAGCCCTTAAGTATTGTTTAAGAGTTGAAGGTATAGGGAGGGACCCTAGTCGAGTAACCGACGATTTTTGCCGGGTCATTATCGACTCTCCCTATTTTGTTTGTTCTCTTCTCGAGACTGTTAACTCGATTTATTCTTTTTCTCAATTTCAGAGTTTATAGCTTTATTCTCCGGCCGAGGTCCGAGGAGAATAAAATGCTTAGTTTAAGTAGAAGTTGAAATACGCACTTACGATGGAATTAAGAAAATGCTTTTTTTGATAGCGTCATTTAACTTTATCTTTGTGTGAGTGTAAACACTTTTTCATTAACACATAAAAAGTAATAGTTTTCTTTTAAAATAATTACCTATCAAGTGATTGTCTGTGAGAATGAGTCACAATATAAATCTATTTATTTTCTTTTTATGAGAAAATTGCCAAAACCGCGAGTAAAACTGACGCATTGAACTTGAACTTACTACGTCCATATAACATTCTGCGCAATACAAAATTAGTGCGCAAAACTAACTGTCGTTACTTACTTATTAGGGAGCCTTTATTTCCTTAAAGTACCTACCTGACCGAAAAACGAACACGACTTAATCAAATATGATGAAATAAAACCGCTTTCTTTGAAATAAAGATTTAATTACAATCGTTACATAATTTTACTCATAATTAATAGTTATTATAATATATATTCTATAAATATCTATACAGAACATTTAATATTAAGCGAATGTATTCGATTTGGTCACATTGTAAAAGATTTGACATAAATTTTATACTGTAAGCCTCCTTTTTAGTGTTACATTGTGAATAAGAAAGGAGATTTAAAAAGTTTAGTACCTATTTATGCGTTTGTGACAATTACGATCGATGTCAATCAGTTAAATTCGTAAAAATTTCTAGATACATAAATCGTAAAATCGACATACATTGGGTTATTTAAAACAGTTACTCGTATGTACTTAAAAGGGTTAGAAAGAATCCCAGGTGAAAACGAGTACAATTTTATTCTACAGCTGTTAACTTTGAACCTTTTAACTTCGAATCGTTCTTAAACGATTCGAATTCTTAGTACTCAAAGTTTCGAATTAGGTGATAAAATTATAATGTTTTTTAGGGAAAAAAACCTTAACTGTGTGCAATTTGTACATTTCTTTATAGATCATATTTTCAAATGCCTCAGGTATTCTTTACCCCAGACAAGGTAGCTGCAAGAAAAATACGTATATCTAGCCCATTCAAACACAGAAATTGTACTAGTTACTTGATAGCATGATGACAAAAAAACCCATTTTTTTTTTTTTTTATAAATTCTCTTATCATCTCTAGAATTGATTGTGATTTAATTTTGAATGGACGTGGAATATCACAATACAAAATCTACGTCACATTGCAATAGTTAATTACGTATTTATTAATTGTTTTCGGTTTCACTTTGTAAGTCTAGTCTACATTTTTATTTCGATGTAATTAACTTTTGCAATGTAATGCGGCCCTATGTGATCCATCCCAATGTGTGCTAGCCTTTAGTAATAGATATTGCTTATATTATTTTGTATGTAAATTGATATTAATATTTAGTTACATTTACAGTAAAAGTACAGGTATGCCTAGTCATGTCGAGACGGATCGATTGAGAAAAAACAGATGTAACATGAAATCCGCAGGATAATAATTATAGCTAGACGATTGTGGCCATAACCAAATATTTTGAACGGTTTGAATAAGTAAGTATTTTACATTAACAGTTATGAAACTTTCAAATTAAATATAAAAATGAAATAGTAAAATGTAAGTATACTTAATGTGCATCGTTTCACTATAGTTAAATGCGACTCTTAGATCATCAGAAGTGTTTGCACCCTTAATAAAATAAAATATTCAGAATATATTTATGTACAGGTATACTAATAATACTTTTAAACAATATTTATAAGTTTTTTTCGATGTGTCAGCGACATCGAATGTAGCGAAACATATTAAAATACTTTGTACACTTTATATATGAAACTAAAATAGAAAATCTACAAAACATTTTATGTACAGAGACAACAACAATAACCAAATCGACTTCCTATCGACTTTAGATTTTAACAAAACTAAACAATAATAATGTGTCGTTACGAACTGACTGGCTGAGTGTACTTCTCATTTTACGCGATAGGGTTTCGCGAAATTCCTAAGCCTACAAGTCGTCTGGCACCTGAGCTAAAGTATAACTTCTTACGACAAAATGTTCAAATCGAAATAATATTGGAAGAACTTAAAAAAACAACAAATACTAAGATCCTTACCTAAACATACATAAAAATGTATTATGTATATGAATTAATATATCATATTTTTCGGTAATTAAAATTACAGTAACCTACAGAACCAATATAGGTTTTCCAATTAAACAAGTTACGCTCCTTGTGATTGTAAATAAATTGAATCCAATATTTTCTTAAATCTACAAAAATACTGAGCAACGTCGATTCCACACTTCGTCTCGTTTGATTAGTTAAGTACTTACTAAGAACGATTGTCGAAATAACAACACCAAACAAAAATTACGAAGTACTAACACTTTATACAATCGTAGCTTTAACTGTGCATTTTACTTCAGAAATTACATGCGGTATCTAAAAAAATTATAAACCAAATTAAATAGTTACAAAGTTTGTTTTGACCTATAGTATGTATAGTCAGCCAAAGTTCTATTCATCTACTTATTTGCGTTGATCTTATATAAATTAAATGAAACACTGCGCCACTGATAAGTCGACAGTCCTTGCTTGTCGACGGGCGGAGGGACAGCGACCCAGGTTCCACGATCTTTACCTGGAACAAGCAAAATAATGCGCCTTCATGAAGTTCAATTTACATAACCTGAATTTGATATTGTTAATGAATTTTAAGTAAGGTAGTGTTTGGTTAGTGATGAGAGCTATTTTAGTTAGCGTGATGTATACATTAATGAAGTTCATCCAACTAAAGCAAGTCAAGGGAGTTTTTGTTTGCGATTATGCGAAATATACATCAAGCAAATAGAATATGCTAAGCTAATAAGCTATATATAGCTAAGTGAGTATGTGCTGAAAGAGCTGGTAACGGTCGGAATACAGTCATGTCAAAAGTTGTTTTCTTATCTTAAACCTTATTAGACAATACTGTTAAAGGATGTATCATTTTCGTTCACTCTGAACAATAAAAAGTATCTCAAAAAGAATAGCGGTATTTAAATTAAGAAAAAAGAAGTCCCATCCGATAGGTGTTCCGATTCTATCGCGGCGTCGGCCGGTCGCCCGCCGCCGCGTTCACACATACAAACAGAATAAGTAAAAAAAATATAAACCAATCGAGATGAGGTGACGAAACGTTCAGTCTCATTATCTGAGAATTTATTAACGAATCGGCCGGACCGGAAAACCAAAATGTGAAAGAAATAAAAATTCGACCTCGGCCGCGGTCATCTAAAGTTTGTAGCGGCGTCAATGAAAAAAGAAGTCAAACAGGTTATCCGAGCGACCTGGGCCTGAATGAAACAGAGGACCCGAGTCAGGATCGAGAGATAAGAGCCAAGATTAGGGTCGTCGAAAAAAAGGAAAGAAGCTTTTAATGCGGAGGTAGTGTTGTGAATGAAGAGGACCCATTGAGATTCCGCGCCCACGCAGCCGCGGCGCTATCGCCCTGTCTGGGGACCGCCACCGCCCCGCGCTTCTAGCCTTGACGCCTCTGTCACAATACATTATTGTCCTCCACATGTTACATTTACTCTAAAATAATTGCCCTCTGTGTTATTTAAATTCGTCCCTTTAAATTCACGAGCATTAGATTACGTCCGGCAAGACCACCACATAACTTATTAACTGTGGTTTTAAACCGTTTTCATTCTGAGCCTTATATTCTAGAATTCTCTCTGTTGTCTTTCTTTAGTGGTATAACACTGGATGTTGGTAGGAATATCATTTAGAAAACATTGCTAAAACAATCCAGGCATGTTATTTAAGTCGAATACAAAAACTGACGATTTAAATTCGCTCTTTTTGGGCTACTTTAAAAGGAATGCCGCGATAAGGAGTTATTTTTGCGTCAAAGAATTCGAGGGACAAAAAGGCGTGAAAACCAAAATAATACAAAAGGCTTATAGAAGTGAATTTGTGAGCGTTTGGCTAAAACAAAATTCTTAGCGATGCCGTCCTGTGCGGCGACGTCAGGGTCTCGATTTATTGTAATGAGAGTTGGATAGCGAATGCCACCGGTTCTTCTTAGAAAACTGGCGACGAGTCTTAGAAGAATGCCCGCTCCGGAATAACAAAAATCATCTTCACACGCTCCTACATACTAGACATAATTAATCAGCTAAGCCCCAAATAACTCATCACGATATCATAGATGAGTAGATTACGACCGCATATGTTTCAAAATCTGAGAACGATTAAACACTTGCATTCAAGTACAGGACTTTAAGAATCAATATCGAGTGAAAGAAAACACGAACTCTTCTTTTTCATGTCGATGATTTCAAGATTATAATCTTAAAGATTGGTATATTGTTGATGGAGTCATCATAAGATTATGATATACTGTGAAAATGTGAAGGATAGAGCTAATTTGGGCAAGGTAGACGCATGTAGAGGCGCGGATCGCATCGCCTGACAATGACAAATGACGTAAGATTGCAATCTGGCCGCCCTCGAGGCGCGTCGCCCTTCCGCCTGGAGCGACTCCATTGTTTTCAATTACCGACATGACACCCCGGCGAGACGCTCTCTTACTAAACCACAACTCGGTTTAGGGCTTTTTCGCTTTACAATACTTACTCATCTCTATATTTGGTAGTAGAGGCATTATTATCTATCACACTAATCGTACTTCCTACTTATATTATGCATGAATGCTATACGAGTATACCTAAGTGTGTTTGAAATTCACACGGAGATAGGTTCTCCTGTGACAGTTGACATGAGGTGGGCGGGATGTTTAGGCGAGTACTGTTGTTTTGGCATCATAATTAGGATGCAAGATAGATTGTGATAAAACGTAATTGATGATGTTGATCAAGATTTAACAAGGAAGGTAGGATATCGGCAAGTAAGTATTAGATGTACTACTCATAAAATATTCATGATAACGTGTAGTGGTAAATATAACTTTACGGTGTTTTATAAGACCAAAAATATCATTATAGCAAACTAGCTACTTTTTAACCTCTGTATACAACTTAAGACTAATCTTTGTGACAAATTTCAATCAAATCCGATTCTGGTGTGATTGAGTGACAAACATCCATTATTCATCTATTAAAACTTTAGCATTTATAATAAAAGTATGTGAGATTTAGAGATAGTGGAATCTACGATAGGCAACAGTTGGTATCTGTCGTTTGTTCGTGAGTTAAGAGTTTGATGTGATGTTTTGTTATTTGAATGGAGGGGTAGAGTTCTGGTAAATATTATAGTGGTTAGGGTAGATACTAGATACATAATAGTCAGTAACTTAAGCTAAACTTAAATATAGTCTTAGAGGGAGCTAAGGGGTTGTATTTTTTCTATCTTAACTCGAAACCCTAAATTTAGGGTAATCAAGTAAATAAAGTTGGTAAGTTTACTGTCCCACCCCTAAAAAGTCTGCGTGCCATGGTTTTTAGTACTAGTTTTGATAACCGACACTGAGGTAACGAGGTCCCGGCGCAACTAGAGAGAGTAACATTTATGAATTAAACGTCATTTTGCGACTCGACTCGAACGGGAAACGGGACTCGAACCCGGGTTGTCGTGCTGATAAGGTAGGCATGCTACCACTAAGTAATACTGGTCGTCAGAAATAATACGTAATTTACTTGCTTTTCGTAAAAGTGCTAAAGCTTTGTGATAATCATGATGAAATTGACCAAACAAATATAAATATAATAAGAACCTTTTATAGAACGGTTTGAAGGCAGCGGATCCCTCGTTATGGTGCGGCTGGTTGGGTTGGTGGTTGTTGGCAGCGCCGGCGTGGTGATGGTTGTGGTAGTTGTCGCGGTGCGGCGAGTGCTGGTGCCGCGGGAAGCAGTACCCGCCGCCGCCACCGCCGCTGCCCAGCGGGTTGGCTACGCTCGGCACCTTCATGTTGGGCGGCGTCTGCGGTGGCGTGTCCGTCTGCACGTCGGGGAAAGCTGCGGGGTGCACGCACGGGTGCTGCGCCCCGTACTGTGCGCCCGGGAACCCGCCGTACCGGCCGTACGCGCCGCTCGCCGGGCTGGCCGCCGCTGTCGCTGGCAGCGCGAATCCGTTGGCGGCGCCGTCGGCCGCGGGCGCGCGCTCCGGCCCACCCCCGCCATACGCGTGCTGTGAGTGCGGCCACGGCTGCGCAGCCGGGGGCGGCGTCTTGCACGCGGCTGTGTCCGCCAGCGACCAGATCTTCGGCTTCGACGCTGGTATCGGCACGCCGCAGTCGCCCGCGCCCCGCTTCGCCTCCTCTTTTATGCCGTAACCGAGCATCTGATGATGCATTCCCTGCAACATGTCCTCGCCCTTTCGCTCCTCATCTGTAAAGATAAAAGTATTCATCGATCATATTTATGTCCTATCAATAATAAGCG
Source organism: Peribatodes rhomboidaria (assembly GCA_911728515.1). Taxonomy (NCBI): domain Eukaryota; kingdom Metazoa; phylum Arthropoda; class Insecta; order Lepidoptera; family Geometridae; genus Peribatodes; species Peribatodes rhomboidaria. Next base: position 1,971,819 of record OU452166.1, read on the forward strand.
CGTGTGCGCGTAGTTGCTATCGAGATTAGTCGCTATAGCCGCCATCACTAACGCGACGAAAAAATTGAGGGCTTAAATATGTTTCGTAAAAATCGATAGGTCGCGGATCGGACACGGTCGACGCGGGCGTCACGGGTGCGACGTAAGTTTTAGCTCGTAAGATGCGAAATCTCCAAGCTCACCCCAGAAAAGTCGTGTGAAAATACGTTTGGCGTGCAGTGACCCATTCGTTAAGTGGTTATCCGATTAGCGAAGTGAAAATACCACTTTGGGGCGAGACCCCCCCGCCGCGGGCGCGATGCCGGCCGATCCCTTTCGTGTTTAAGCCGAGCATTTATTTCACATTTTCCGAATCGCCCCGCAGCATCACGCCGCCGCGCCGTTCCACCGCACACCACACCACACTACGCCACGCCAGGCCACGCCACGCCATGCCACGCCACGCCGCCGCTATCCTTGCTCTCTTCCTTTTATAGCTTGCGTTCTCTCCCCGGTTTTAAGTGTGGTGCGGTTCTCTTATACTAAAGTTATGAGTGTATTCTATTTTGATTTTATAGTTATTTTGCTAATAGATTAAATATTATTGTTCTACATAATTAAAACAACGACTCTATATAGTTGTACACATATAATTAAGTGCGTAAAACACGTTATAAGTAGTTTTGTAAAATATTAAAATACTGTATTATTTTAAATGTATTACTTTTTTTAAAATCTTTAAATCCATAATTAGCGATATTATAAATGGAAGACATTTCAGATTTCAGACAGTTTTACATAGAATAAAACTTATCCTAATCTATACAATTGTACAAAAATGTTTATACAGCATAATATTAAAGATGCTCTAAGTATTATCATAATGCCATTTTCTGTTGTAAAGTGGCGAGGGCGCGGGGGCGGGGGTGCTAATGAAATTCAGAGGCCCGCGCGGGGCTCGCAGGGGAGGCAGCGGAGCCGACCGCTCGACTTCATTCGCTTTATTCCATTTAATGCTGACTGCTCCTAGCTTTTAAGAGGGGTTATCCGCGTTGCCCTTCACTACGGATAAATAGGGACGCCACTGATACTCCGCGCGAAGATATTTATCCGGCAAATTGTTTTAATTTTCATTGTATTAATCTAATAAACGCCCACAACGGCGGGCGATAAGCTAAAATTGGATAATTTTGTTATGTTTTATGTTGAAAATATGTTTCGCGAGTCCGTTGAGTTAATTTCTTTTGAAATCGGGGTGGTGAAGTGGTTTTATTATTTTGTCTGATATTTTAAGTCACCGTTTAAGTCGTTGGCACGCTTTTTTTTTCGATGCTATTGTCATATTCTATCTAATTTTTATAACATAATTAAGTTTAATCAATTTAAAGTTATCTGTAGTAGAGATTCAACCATACAGGAAATCTCCTAACATTTAAACTTTTCGGTCGTTAGCCATCGATACAATTCAAGGCATGTAAAGGAAACGCGTCCATAAATATTTATTGGACAGCTCTATAGTTGTGCTGTTTTCTCGGATATGTAAACTTGATATTTATTCGACAGCAAGTGATCACGAGGGAAACGGTTGACATAGTTTTGTGGACGCTCTGACTCCTGACGAAATGGAGTGGTTACGCAGACTGAGTGGTTTCCCTTTGCCCGCCGGGGCCGTACAATCGAATCTAAGTAATTGAAATGGGGTTGAAAAACAACAGAAAGGCGGTGTTTTTTTTTATCTCTTTTGGGTGTAACTCTTACTGCTGCTATACACCCTACTGAGTAATTGTAAATATAATTCATTCAAAACACCATACTTTATAGACTAACTTTCATTATTAAGGCAGATAATTATAATTGGTTTATTATGTAGAGACTCCTCGCAAACGAAAAACAAAATTCTTGGTTGACCTTACTAACTCCACCTGCCAGGTTTTAGAAGAAACGCTTGGCCAATTTATCGTTAAGAGCAATAAAAAGTAACAGCCTTTCTAGCATACCATCACGCGACATCGAGGTCAAACGCATAAAATTTCGGTAATAAAAGAGTTTTTTTTTTGAGAGAATTTAACGTAGAGTATTTTGTGTATTATTGAACAAGTTTGTCAATTTAGTGGAGCAGCATCGTGTGATTGATGGGCGGCCGCGCGGCGGTGTGCTGGCGGCTGGCGGGATGGAGCGCGTCGGGCGCGGAGCCCGTGGCGGCGCGTCCCTAGCACCCCACCGCGCGTTGCCACTCACTGCAGGCCTGCTCTTTACTGCCGAGGTCAGTGCAATTTATTGCTTCGCAGCAGAAGTGCTCAGCCCTCCTCTCGCACGATGCTCTCTTGTTTGTATAACGTCTACTCGTTTTCCATTAACGCGCTGGATTAATATTTTGTTTGCGATGCGTGCGCTCACGACAAAAATTAACATTTATTGGTGGGGTCCGAAAATGAAGCTTTTATTCATGAGTGGCTTAGCGCGGGATAGTTCTGGATGTTTGTTTGCCGACTTTGGTCTAGGGATCGCGTGTGAAAGCTTTTATATTGGCTTTGTTTGCCGTAACTTAAAATGATATATTACACGTCGCTAACATTGACGTTTTAGTTAAATAATGGTTATGTATTGCTAGTGAGAATGTTATGGGTTACTTATTCACGGTTTTGTTGGGGTTATAAGGATTTTAGTGAGCATTTGAATAAATTCTGTTTAATGGTATAAGAGAATAACAAAACTAGGGAGTTTCAGTAATTCTGAATTATTTCATGAATTTAACGCATAGATAAGAAATACTGAATAGTCTTCGTACTGAAATTTTCAAGAGATAAATCATCATTTCAAACTACACTAAATTTAGTCACATATGTGCTATTTCACAAGACTCGTTTAAGCAATTCAGTTTTTTTCTTTATATTCTTACAGTATTTCAGTGAACAGCGTCTATATATTGAGCTTTAAATTCCGAAAGTTTGTGGAATACTGGTATTTCACAAAATCGCTGGTTTCGCCATTTCCCTGCGACGTGATAATATGATATTATGATACTCCCCTGTGTTTGTCTGGCGCGGAAGTCGCCGCGGGGCACGTGCTTGTAATCCCGAGCACAATGTCTTGCGACTTTCGAAGCCGCGGAGAGGGTTGATAGGGTAGAAAGAAAAAGTAAGTGCCAAAGAAAATCTACTTTATTTTAATTTGGTTGGCTGAATATCACCGGTTGTTGAGAATTAAAAATGAATTAGAGTAAAATATTGCAGGTTTGTTTTGCAATTCTGGTGCTGACGAATTGTCTATTAGATTATTAATTGATTATCATGACAGCCCGAAACGTCCACATCCTCTGCTGGACAAAGGCCTTCCCCAATGATCTCCACAACGACCGGTTGTCGATGATGACGGGACGAATTAATTGATCGTTACTAATAAATTGGTTCTGATTTTTAGTAAAATAAATAGTTTTGTTCCTGAATCTTCTGAATTTCTGTATCAATTATTAAGGTGCTTATTTTGCTCGATACGTTAGAGGTAGTCCGTGCGTTTGTTCATCCTTATGCCACTGCCTTTTTGTTTCCATTTTTTTCAGTCTGAAGCCTCAAGTCACTGTAGGTTGAAGTCACTCCTGGGTCACTCAGGTAAAGCGCCCTTTCCTCCTTCCGGGCTGCCCGGCCTTCGTTTTTGGAAGCCCAGATTACAACACTGATATTTGGTTACGGGCAAGATAAATCAATCCCGATTTTCTTCACGCTGCTGTGAGCTGTCTCAATGCGCAAATATTTTTAAATTTTCATGTTTTCCATTACTTTTTTTATTGTTCTTATTTATTTGGTCTGAAACAAGCGTTTTATTTTTTGTTAAAAGCGCAATTTTTTATCATTATAAAAAACATTAGTTATATTTTATCGCTGGGTAAATATATTTTGATTTAGGAAAACTATATAATTTCCAATTAGTTTTGGCACAGTTCATCAGTCATGGTCGATTGAGCCGGTAATTTTATTTTTAGGTTTTGTAGAGAAGAAATACTTTTCAATTTGACTCATAACATTTTTTTTACTGTTTGAGAACTATTGGTTACTGAATAAACATAATCATTATTATTATTATAATTGGTATACTTTTTTAACAACAAAGAAATATGTTGAAGTGAAGCACTCTATTACTTGTAGCTGTTAGTTAGGCTACGCATGTGTCTGTAGTTGAAGTGCACTCGCGCTGTGGAGAGATCTCGACAGTATTTAATAACAAGGATCGTTGGCTGAGTGGAGCTGCGGGCGGCGGCCGCGCCAACAAACCACGAATTAAGTAAGTACTCTTCTTCCCAACAAAAGGGAGGTTCATTAGGCGACCGTATGCCGCGCGTCACCCGTGACGCCCTCGCCGCCGCCTTCCATTAGCGCCGTGAACTTTGCAATGAAAACACTCGTGTCCCAAACCATCTTTACAACAACAATGAGTACTTATAATTTATGTTGTTGACAAGCGAGACTAACACTCGCATTTCCACTCGACACTCTCACGCTCCGCGCCTAATACGCATCTGGATTTTATTATTGCACTTATATAGCGTCCGCTGCTTCCATTAACATATAAAATGCATTCCCGCAAACCCGACACCCACTTATAAGTGGAACTTATTCATTCATATTAATGAAAATCGTGTATGTATTGCGGTGTTATGCTGAAAATGCTCGGGCGCAACAAATAAATAACGACGACAAAGACCGCACCGAAAAAAGGTTCCACATTCAATTGGAACACATTATAAATCCCCAAAACCGTACTTACTTACGTTCCGACGGAATATCCTCATAAAAGAAACGATCCACGAACTCGACAAATCCTTTGGCAAGAACATGAAGTAGGGCAGATCGTCAGACACGGCGAACGCGACCTCGAGCCTCGGCCCGCGCTGTGTCGACGAACGGAAGAAGCGTTATATGAAATTTGGCCTGGGCGCCGCCCACTTTACTACGAATAGGAAATCCGGGAGCGAGAAGCGGTTACGCACAGTTACACGCCTGAGACCCGGTCTCCGCTCCCCGCCCGCCCAGGCCGCGTTGCGCGGCGCCGCCCGCCCTCGCCCGGCATCGAACACCCTCAGACCCTTACCTCGGTTGCGTTACGCCATACTACTTCACGATGTATACACCGACAAAATTAACGCAGGTTTAAATGGTTTACAAGAATTCTGACACAGAAAAACAGCACTCCCTGGAGCTAAAGTTAATAAACGAATACACGTTCGATATCGTCGTTCGCGGTTGCATTAATTGATAAAACAGCACACAATTAACATTAATGAACATTTAACATTCGCATCGCAGGGACAGTACATAATTACATTACCACTAAAGTCATTTCAAGGATCGACAACCGAGAGTCAAGCTTTGTTTCCCGCGAGTATTTTATCGGTATCGGTTGACTGTCGGATGTGCGATGGTAAAAAACTTAACGAACCTTTGTGTCCCTTCATTTTGTCGTCTTGGTCGTCTTTGTCCTTGTCCTCGTCGGAGAGCATGGTGTCGTCGTCGTCGTCGGTCTTGTTTTTAGGCTCCCACGTCATCTTGTTCTCCTTCTTGAGCCGGCGACGCGCGTTCGCGAACCAAGTCGAGACCTGCGTCAGTGTCATTTTTGTGATGATCGCGAGCATAATTTTCTCCCCTTTCGTCGGATACGGGTTCTTCTTGTGCTCGTTAAGCCACGCCTTGAGCGTAGCAGTAGACTCCCTTGTCGCGTTTTTCCGGCGTGCAGCTAAATCGTACCCGGCACCGTATCTGTCGACAAACACGTTTATACTTACATATACTAGTGGGAATGTACGCTTCCGACCTCAGCACGCCAAGCTTTCGCTGATACTTACTCGTTGGTTTGAATACTTTAAATTGAATAACACCACGTTGCTGTGAGTCATATTTTCAATAAATAATATTGGGACAGGCCTTCATAAATGTCATCGTTCAGATCATTTTATGCGTAGTAAAAAGTACTGACACGCGATTTGACTAAACTAAATCATCATAAAATAGAGGACGGTAAGTCTTAGATGTGGCCTTTAATTAGAAAACGACTGTACAAGTGTATTTCAGCACGGCCGTTTCGCTTATGCGTCAGTTTGCTTACAACGAGTAATAAATTGGCTTTTAAATTCGTAACAGATAGGCGTTTTATTAGGGGCAATAGATTTCTCGTAACGGCAGCAAAAATAAAGCTATCGCGGCAACAAGCGACGTTCGGTATACTTTTTAGGGCCTACGACGACGGCGACGTTCCCATTTGCATCCGCATTCAGAGCGTAATTGTGGCGCACCGTTCCTCCCCCGGCGCCCGGCGCGCCGTGCTCCTCACTTCGATTTTCTCGTTGACATGACAAAGGCGCGGTCTAAGGGGTCCAATAAATAGGATTTTCGCGTGAAAATCTTTAAAATCTGTATTCGGTGCAAATCTCAATGTTTCACGTGCTGGATCTCAATGTTTATTATGAAATTAAAATTTATGAATGTATGATTGAAAATTGTAATTATTTACAAGCTTATGTGAAGCTACATTTGGTTTGTTTCAATTAGTTTCGCTAATTTTTGTCTACGGCCCACGCGTCTATCTTCCAAGATCATCATCATCATGGGACTAGCTTTGTCTAATTATCATTAGGGCTTACCTAATACATGTGCACATTATTGGTATCGGTTCTTTGTTTCGTTTTCAAACTATTACAAAATAAGTCAAAGTTTGTGAAACATATTTTGTGAGCTAAGCTTTTTTCTCCCACTCAACTCCGTTCCATAAAAACTGTAACAAGATTTGGAAGAAGTGCACAGCTTTTATCACATTTTGATTTTATTTTACGCTCTGATATTTAGCTAGACAAAATCATTAAGTAGGTAAATAAGTGAAATACAAACGTACGAAATTTACATAATAAATACGTACACAGATGAAATCGGATGGACCTCTCCGGGTAGGATTTTTGATGATATATAGACAATATAATCCGTAGTGCGAAAATGTTCTTTAAACAAACTGCAAAAAATTAGGAAAATTTTTGAATTAAAGAAATGAAAACTTTCGAAAGATTGTCATAAGTATATGGGCAGATATTTTCACGTGTTTTTTTTTAAATTTTAATTATGTTGGGTGCATGTTGTGACTCTATAGTAGATTCAAAAGCAGTGCAGAGATCCAGTGTACTTTGGGTGCAAGTGCAGGGCGGCGCGATGCAGCGCAGGCGTGGGCAGCGTGGGCGTTCTCAGAGCACACATCGATTTCGCCGCCATCTTGTCGTTAGCTTGCTTGCAAAAATCTGGACTACACCGGTATTGCCATTAGCCATCGCTCGTCCACCTCCAAAGTACTTCTTCATTAAAAAAGTTCAATTCGACAGTTCAGATTTGCCACTGATTTCGTCTTTGCAAAATCTAATTGGGTGTCGAGAGTCTCGTAGACAATCAGATTGAAGATATTAATACTCTCATGTCAAACGCGCATCCATACAAAGCGCCTGAAACCGAACCGCATTAGTTTGAACATGAATAAGCTCTTCAGATACCTAAGGCGGCGCGGCGGTTGGCGGCGGCGGCGCGGCCAAGTCTTACGGAAAGCGCTTTTATTGCTTTAATGTTTCATTAACTCGACGACACACGGTTAGTTTTCAGCTACGCAGCGCTGACTAGGCCTTTCTTCAAGCTTTGTTAATTAATTTAGACAGGTTACTCGCTCCCGCCTGCCCCGTCAAAACATGTGCGTTTGGTTAAGAGATCGTTAATATACTTTCATGGACGGAAACACTTTGTATCTTTGTTAATTTGGGGATAAAACATTAGTTCCAGCGGAGTTTAAAATAATCTTCATCTTGTGTTTCGTAAAATTTATGGCTTACTGTAATTTTTGATGATAAAATACCAATGACAAATAATATTCGAAGAAACTATTAGAAATGTTATTGACACTCATTTGTTTAAATCAGGTCAATCAGTTTCAGCTTCAGCATAAAATAGATGACAATTCATGCGGTTGTATTTTAATGAAACCTCAATGACCCCATGTTTCTGAAAATGGAAGTGTTGGGCGGGAGGGTAGCAGGTACCTAGTGACAACCGGCGCTGGTTCATATTCGAGCCAACACAGTATTCAATTCGTGGTATCGGAGGTTTACGATCTGCCCGCTTGGGGGAATTGCGGGCCTTTACGTGCCCTCCCCCGTAAACCGAACTGCTATGTAACACACGTACATAAGTAATGCCCCCCTCTCTCAGGGGGGCTCGTACAGAATTAGGATTCGCAACTCGAGTGCGAGACGAGTAGGCGCTTTGGAAGCGACGCTGTTGCGTTTATTTTGTTGTCGCTCCACTCTGTCACAATAGGCGACATTAAAGTGCGGTCTGTTTATTGTCCTCGAGATATAAAGCATTTTTATTTTCGACCACTGTTGAAATACTAATAAAAAGTTACGTTGTGTATTTAAGATTTCAGAGGACGCTTTTCTGCCTTTGTAAAATCAATAATAGAGGAAACATTAAGTTAATAACGACTTTTTAATAAGGTCGCCGTCAAAGTCTTTTTGAGTTTTATTACTCACCCAAAACACGCACACAGACGCATCGTTATTTAGAGATTTTTATTACAATTGTTAAAAGTTTAAACGAAGTCAATTTACATCCTGATAACATTTTTTTTTTTCGTTTTCGTGTAGCCATGTCCAATTTTTTTTAAATAATATCCTACTTTTTTCAAAAACCAATTTTCACTTAATCGAAACGGAATACTAGCGGTAGCCCACCACACAAAAATCTATAAAACAAATGCCACTTTGGACAACTAGATTTCACAACATGTCTATGAGTAATAAAAATAGAAACAAGTTTTTTTCCTAGCAGGCGTCTCGTTCCCCCATTGTATTGTTACAGTCTACAAGTACATCATTATTGAAGAAAAGTTTTTGTAATTGCGCTGTCATTTATCTTCAATATTGACGTATGACGGATGTTGTTTCACTCAATCAGATTGTGATCCCGCAGGTAGGTAATTAGTAGCACTAATTACTGGTACTCAGCCTGGGCCGACACCACTCTGCCAAACAATTAATAACAACATGACGCGATGAAAAGTGTATCACTTGATTGAGATGTATGCCGATGTAATTACGTGAATTACCGTACTTTCACGTTGTGTAATTGTTTACGCTGAATAAATAAAGGCTCTGCCTCCCTTTTTTTTTTCAAAGCAATGACAATTAAGGTTTACAATCAAAAGTTATTAGATTTATGTTTAAAAGTATATACGAGTATCTACCTAGCTAGGTAACCTCTTAATATTTGCATCATATCGCTGAAAGTGATTTCTTAAAGACTGTTCTTTCAGATTGTTATTGAAAGAATTCTCTATCTAACTAGTTTATTTCTTTAATATTTCAAATAGCAACAAATCTAAAATTTAAAAATACTAATTGTTACTGAATGTGAGTAATAAATTGTATTATCTAAGAGATATGTAATAATTATTCTAAAATCGAACTAGCACTTGGCCGTTTCCATTCTCTAACAAGCCCTTATGTCAAAAGGGTCGTTAGCAAAATAAATGAGTCTTGAAATCGTGGGTGTCGTTTGAATGGCACGTCTCGTTAACAAGCGATGCTTACTTGGTTTATTTAAAAAGTAACAACCCAAATCGTTGGCACACAAATAATTCCCTTCAGAGCGTCGCACGCTCGAGGCTTGGTAATTTCCTGCGTATTTTGATCTCAATGGTGCGGTACAAGTGCTCCCTCTTCTCGTTTCTCTAATTTTTGTACGTTTTCTGTGCTCGAGACTTGTTTTAAAAATAGCTGAGTAATTTTTCATTTCGGCGCGCGGCGGGCGTGGCAGATTACAGGCTGTTCCAAATAATACGCCAACGGTACTTAACTCGAATGCGCCTATACTCACGGCCAACTCTTGTTGCTCGTGTACGCACGCTTTTCATCGTACTCGTTCTTTTGCAGGGTTATTTATCCGGTGTGTCTTACTCACTGCGGCCCGGAACGTTTTATGTCCCTCTTTATCAAGTTTTTGTTTTGAAGTGAGTTTGCCCACGACTGCGTTCGCGAACGGTGTGCATTAATTACACTTGCATATAAATGCTATTTAGTTGACTGGAACAACTTGACAACTTTGTTAGACACGAGTATTTTATTTAACGTAATAATTTTCAGAATCGTGTCGGCGTGCTGATGGTCCTTCTCGTTGCAATTAGTATTTCGTCCGATTGAACTTTTAGAACTCAGATCACCCTATGATGGCGTACAATAGCGAACAATAGTATGTGACGCCGGCGACGCTATATATCACGGAGTATTTCCGTGCCGCCGCCGACTCTACCGCTGCGTCTTTTTTACGCATAAAAACTAATGTCGCCTCTAATTATTTTTAGATTATAACGCACCGCCTGCGATATATTAAGTCGGGCGCAGCCGAATTGTCAGCATAACTTCGCTTTGATGTGCCATGATTTGTTTTTATTTTCAGGCAGTTCCAATGTGATTCATGGATGGATAAATTTCAAGTGCGCCGTGAAACGTATTTTTAATTGATGCGTCCGCATAATACTTACTGTGTTATGACACTTTCATGACGACATTGTCGATTTATACTTAGTGTTTATAAGACGTAGAGTGTATAAATAAAATTGAGGAGGTCTCCCTCGCTCGTCGACAAGTCTGACGGGTTGATAAGTTTTCCAAAAACGTCAACGCAACGCGTCGCGTCGTGCGATCGTGTTTCAGAGAAAAACTGTGAATTAATCAGGAGCTAGCGCGAATGGATGCGACGTCATTCATCTCTGTCAAGCTCGAGGATGGTGATGTGTCGAAATGAGACGGCGAGCAACCGGGAGTGGTTACTCGGTCATTTGTCCCTTGCGGCAGACACGCTCTGCCTAGGGCTCTGGAACGTGTGGGTTCACTATATACGTTTATTGACGTTCAATGTGTACTCCGTGGTTTATTTCAAACAAATTTGGGGAAATGAATGAATATTCAACAGGCTTTAATGAAACCAGCTCTGTCGATGTAACTAACAGGAATTCACTGAACGTATAAAGCCAATTTGTGGTTACCGATGCGACTGAATAAATGAAAAAGCAAGTTAAGTGAGAGTCCTATTATTCGACTGCTAAAAGCAGCTGCAAGCTATAAACCTGCTTCGTGTGAGCTGATAATTAAAAAAATAGAAGGTATGCGTTGTCAAACGTTGTTAATTTTACGCTTGATGAGATAATTGACAGGTCCACGCTAGAAATATGACACCCAATAGACGCGTCGAAAACCGTTCGTATTCGGCTTATAGGTATCAATTTCTCGTTTAAATGCGTTCAATGAACGTCGATATCGGTAATAATAGTATGAAAATTAACAGCATTCTTTCTTTTTTAAATTTAACAAAATATGACTCAGCCGAACGTGACCGTATTCAATAAACGGTCCCATTTACGAATAGTTAGAAAGGGGATACATGTGCACAACAAAACAAAATTTATTAAATGTAAAGCGAGTCGCCAAATACAAACATGAGCCTTTCGCAGTGCAATCTATTAGAGAGATAAGTCTCGATAGGGAGGTATTATGTTAATCCGGGCTGCGCGGGCTTTATCTAAAGTGGCGCGGGCGTTTTGGACCTCGGGGGTCTGGGCTCTGGGGACTTACCCGTAGGCTGCAAGCGTAGGGTCGTAGGGGTAGTAGCCGCCCGAGGGCTGCAGGCCAGCCGACGTCCACGCCGACATCTCGCCGCCGCCCTCCTTCAGAGCGTAGGGGTTACTCTGAAACATCGCACCACACAATAAGGACACACGTCGCTGCTCGCTACTCATCGACCGCACCACGCTTTTGTTAACATTTTGATACATTTTCGTAGGGTTTACTTCACAGTAGTATTGAAGACCTACACACAAATCTATATACCTATATGTAATGTACCAGCTTAGGTGTAGCCTGTCAAACTATACCAAATAATACTAAACAATGCGAAAGAAATGCACTGTTGTGTATTTACTGCGTTTTTAGAAACACAAACTCAAACACGTCACACAGTTAAACAGCATAGAGCCGTGGCCTTATCTTCGAGCCCGTTCCAAGCTAGCACTACATCGTTAAGCTCGCATGTAAGCTGATAAATCAGGACGCGTAATACCACTCAGTCAATCAGCCTTACAAATACGAGCGCTCGAATTTAATTAAAGTTAACTTAATAAAAGGGAATAAACTCACGAACAACAATAAAAGTCCCAAGTGTACGGGCTGACATATCACTAGCGTATTTGCATAATATATGGATGCAGAGGGGAAAACTATTAAGGCCTGACGTAAGTGCGCACCCATTGCGTGATAGTTGTTTAACAGCCAGCGAGTGAGTACGGCGCGGGCGGCGTTCCCTCTGCTCAGCTATTCGCATACATTAGGAGCAACTAAATTAAAAGTGTGAACGATTCGAGTGCGCCTCGGGAGAACATCCCTCACCCCACTGCATCCGAGCTTTCTGATAATAAAATGAAAAGCATTATGATACGTGCAGACGCACTGGTTGACACCCGAGATAACTGAATAAAAAGAGCAAGCTTATTTGTCCCCTAGTGTTGAGTAGGAAAAGTTTCTGTTTGCATTAAAGCTTTCCCCACTAAGTATTACTCATTTGATTTAAAAGGAGTAGCGGTAGAATTCTTTGTTGTGTTGGCAAGGCAAACACGTGAAATTTATAAATAAAAGATTTTTCGTGTACCTATTTTGTTTGCAAGAGCGGCGTTTGTCCGCTCTCTGTTAAGCATTGGAAGAAATCTCTCTAGAAAAGTCTTCAAACGTGTTTATTTAAAATAGGTATTTATTTTCCCAATTCCTACTAAAGATGTGGGGAATATTAGTGATCATAAAAGCTATTCGTATCAATTGATTAATTGATTTTATGTCGCAATTGCTATGTCAAGTACAAAAATCATTTCAACATTAATATTGCAAACATTCAAAGACTGTTTATTACATTGTAAGCAACTAGTTATTTTTAGAACAATACAAACTAACATCTACTGTTAGTCTGTGGTCATATTCACCTACTTGGAACTGAATGCGAGTAATTTATATCCATTCCTAATTACGACACGTTTTAGTAGGATGTTCTAAATTTCTTTTTATGTTTTAATTACAATAACATTTTTGCTAATTAGTAAAAAAACTTGTGAGACTGGAACGGGTAAGTTATTGCTATAGTATAACTTTATGATATATGTACATTTTAATAAAATAACGAGACGTATCTAGCACACCTTGTGATGGATAGCCGTCCTACAGACACTTGGATGTAATTGGTATACCTAATAGTACACAAAATGGCGGTTTTAGCATATATTTATTTTCAACTATAAATTGACTACGAAAGTATTTGTGACAATAATTGAACTGAATCAAAAAGCCAAATGTTTTTTTGATCCAGTTCTAAGGTTTGATTTAATTTACATAAGATTTTGTGTACCGTGTCCGATGTTACACTTTCAACTTTCATTTCAGACAGTGAATGGAAGTGCGAATAATGCATGTGCGACTTAGCTGAACCGCAAATCACGGAAGTTTGACTGCAGGCTAGTGCAACACACTGAAGGTCAATACCACTCTAGCGCGACAAACCATTTCGCGCCACTACTAGGTCAACGTCACGTACGCTACGGAGGACAGTTGAAAACTTCAAGTTAATTTTAAACTCTTTTGTAACACATGAGATAGACCGCCGATAGCTCAATTTTTTATTGGGGAAGAGCAATTTGGGATGAACATTAGGTTCATCCCAAATTGCTCTGACAGGTAACAGGTTTAAATTTTTCGGTCCCCCATATTTTGAGTTTAACATTAATTTAAACCAAAAAAATATATGATGTCCTCATCCACTATTCGTTCATTAATTATTATTTATGGTTTAAGAGGGAATCGTACGGTGTGATTCTGTATACAAACGTATTCCCCTATTTTCTCCCGTGATAATGTCTCTAGAGCAATATTTTTTTTAATCTAGGTCTGTTGTCGCTTTGTTACTGTAATTATGTTTTGTTTTTTGTTTCTGCAATGAGAAGTTTTCATGTGGAATTTTAAGAATTATTTATCGCAATCTCGCTGGATGGCGTTGTCGGCAGTTTTGGTAACAGTATTGTATTATTTTAAATTTTATTTAAACTTTCCGTGACGTAACATAACAGACTAACTTTTGTCATTCGTTTTTAGGGCTCTGTACCCAAAGGGTAAAACGGAACCCTATTACCAAGACTCCACTGTCCGTTCGTCTATCCATCAGTCACCAGGCTGTATCTCATGAACCGTGATATTTAGACAGTTGAAATTTTCACAGGCAATGTATTTCTGTTTGCCACTATAGCAACAAAATACTAAAAAAACAGAATTAAATAGCTCAATACAACCAATGAGATTTTCTGCTCGTTTATGCTTGAAATTAAAAACGGCGACAGGTAGACGCTTGAAATATTCACAGAATATTGAGTTAAATTATGCCATTTAAAAAAAAATTAGGACTAAATGAAAGGTTTGATTGAATGAAAAAGAACGTACATAAAGTAGAGCCAATAATTTAATTAAACATTTGAGACAATAATATGTCAATCTTAGCTCCATAGTGAGGATCTACTTAAAAATATCGATTTAATTTAAGTTCTTTTGTCGGAAAAATACATTTGTATAATGAAAATCTTAGTTCTGATAAAGATAAGGTAATATAGTGATAAAACCCCACTTCATTCTCCAACTCAATGGCGTCTTGGACATACACTAGTGTTGCCAGGAACATATAACGAGTTTTTTGGCCTAAAAATGTCAATGATTTTGTATCTATATTTTGTAATTTTTTTGTTAATTAATAAAAATGTTTTATTAAAATCACAATTTGGTTTTTAATTTATTGAAAATGAAATGATTGACCACACTTGTTCCTGACTCAGGGGCTATTATTAGTGGCAGCTAAAAAAGAATGTGACAGAATGCTGTAAAAATGCTGTGAAGTGTGCAGTACTTACTAATAATATCCCTTAAATTTAAGGAAAGTTAACAAGGAAGGTACTGAATAATGTCAGATATTTTGCAAGCCTATTGATAAGCAGCGGCCTTCTAAAAATGACTACAAGCCCAGACTATGATTACGTGATTAAATAGGCACGTAAAATATTTGACGCTAATGTGTGTGAAGTTTTACGCGCGATGTACCTATGTATAAATATAAATATTAGACATGTCTAATAACCTAGCTATACCTAATACTTTTACGGAATCGAAATCTTCAAAAATATTTGAATAAAATTTAAGCATACATTGCAATTATTTGCTTATAATTATGGATAATCACGTTGAGAAATATTCTGGCTAGAACAGAGGGGAATCCCACAAAGATTTATAGCTGCACTATAATATATAAGAGTACTTGAGTTTTATAGCTTACAACCTCTGGCATCTTTCATTGTCTGATTATGTTATCTATGTACATATGTACATGGTAGGTACAACGAAAATTACGATAGGTGCCATAATTTGATGGTCCCACCAGTAATCGTTTTCGTGATTTCAAATGCCAATTTTGGTAAATGGCTTGCATGCATCGACGCGAAAAATCGTTCCACATTCTTGGCTGTATAATAATTATAAATGCGTGTCAAATTAAAAATGAAATGAGTTCAATTTTGTAAAACTTCCTAAAACTGTAGTGATTATTTCTCGACGGATGCGCTTAAAATTAAGTTCTTAACATTGTAATTTGGTAAATAGAAATGGCGGTATAATGCCTATGCCTAAAGGCTGGTTCATTTCCGATCACGCTATCGATCACTTTAAGTCAGGCGAGCTTTAAATGTTGTTTACCACAAGCCGAGATAAAGGGCATCTTTCATCTGGACTAATATTTATATCATAAAAAGGTAAAGTTTGTAAGCTTAGATGTAGGGAAGGGATAATCTCCAGAACTTGTAGTCCGGAAATGTATTTTGTTCTTTCGTAACTGGTCAGCTTGTCAAGGCCAAATTAATAAAATGCAAGATAGACATAACATCAACGATTAGTCGATTACACTAGTCCTCGCGACTGATAAGCCAAGCTTGCCAGAAATAACAGAAATATAAATGTCTCTGTTTAGGCACGGAGCCTCGACAAGCTTCGCCCACATTTCTTGGAAGTCTTCAGCGGAACACAACAACATAATTAATCTATCATCATTGCGAACAGAGCTTCCACGAGTACATCCCTCGCGAATAAGTCAAAAGCGAGTAAGTCAGTGACAAATTCGCAATCGCAACTCTTTTGTGGGCCTGAGATAAAAATGGTTCCTTTTCGTGGTTGCGACAGGGCAGTGAGGTCTGGGGGTTAGGAGGCTCGCTAACTATGAGTGATGATTGTCTCGCCCCCTGCATTAGCGGGCTGAGGAGAACACGTGCCGGGACATTAATGACATCATCACTCGCTTTTGTGTTGGTCATTTTGAAGATATTTTCGTGTAATTCTGAGTTATTTCAAAAAGGAAAGTTTCTGTGTTTCAAAAATTGATGTTGTTTTTTTTTGTAGTCGTAGAGAAAATACTATATAACCGGGTTTAAAAGAAAAGCCGAGCGTGATAATCTAATGATGAACTTATTTTGTAAGGAGAAACTTGATTAACTGATAGGCCTGAAGTGGGAGGGGGGAGTAACTAGGTTTATTAAGTAGGTATGCGAGGCTATTTTTCACACATCAAAAACCCCTACCTATCTATTCTCCACAAAAGATTTGAAACTTTGTATGTATTATTTTTTTTAGTTTGTATTGTATTTACGTGAAGTTTTGGATCCTTAACTTGGTTCAGGTTCTGGTATTGTTGCAAGGAAATAAAAACAAATTTTTAGTAATGGAAACCTCCAAATAAATAATAAAATGATGTATGTGAAATTAAAATAATAATATTTTTTTTATTTAATATTTTAGGGCTTTTAGATTAGAATTTATTTAAAGGTTTATGCAGGTAAAAATGTTTTTAAGATTTTACTTTGAAATTATATTTTTAAAACTCTGCTCTTTTCCCAATTGACTCTAGACCTCGCTTCGGTGTCATAATATTTTATAAGATCAAGATATTCATCCTGAAGATAACGACTTTCAGTTTAAAAGGTAGGTACGAACCAGAGATTTCAATGTTACTTGCCTAAATATAGTTACACACCTAAATCATGACTTGAATGACATAGATTTCTAGAAGTAGTTCCTAGTAGAGTCCAATAGTCCAATATATCTTCTACAATGTAAATACTGTAAGTACATAACTTTTGAAACTTTTTTTGTCATCTACCCGGTTCCAAGTTCCAAATTATTCAAGGACAATGTAAAGTAACATTACTTTAGATATATTACTAGAAACCCTACCCTTACAATGTCATAGTTAAATAAATTACGATGCACAAATGGGTGCTTGTTTATTAACTATCAGAAATCTTATTCGAGCCAATTTATCCCCCTTTTCCGTAAGACTGAATCTAACAACATTTTAATCAATTCTCCACAGAGTTCGCGAGTCAGCGCGCCAGATAGACTCATTACACCAACCCCAAATAAATATAAACAGTAGCGAAAAGGGGCCAGCCCTACTATTAACGTTATTCACACGCGCCGCTAGATCCATAAATAAAAGCCAACTAGTACACCCGCGACCCCAGAAACAAAAAAGACAAAGTTCACGTTCGAGTGATCTGTGCGGTTCATAAATAAGGCTCGTTTATTTCATTGCATTAAACTGGTGATAAGTTATTTGACGGTTCATAAATTCGTACCCCATCGGTGGCCGGGAGTCGCTTATTGACCTAGCGCCGCGTCCCGGCCCCGCCCGAGGCGCCGCGTCGCCCGCCGCCGCCACGCCGCTCTGCCAAATCGGCGGCACTCCATCATGCCACGACTCAGCTTTCTGGCTGCCGAACCAACGTTAAAGGCATCATTTTGCTCCGCTGTTGCATTGCCTAATACCATTTTCTGCATCATAAAGTGCATTACTTCGTAGCTCGTAGAGGCCTCTACGAATAGGACGTATACAAGCTCTATCCGTAGAACTCGCTACGCCTAGCATGTGACCGGTACCTATTTGCAGTTTGGCTACCGAAGTTCAACGCCGATACTGTTATGTTGTAGCCTCTATGAATAATTATGAAGTTGCTACGTGTACGTGGAAACCTTCTCCATACCCACTTCATACAAAATGAAATAATTCATGTTGTAAAATAATAACGCTCGGAAATTCTACAGGCAGGCAAAATCTAAAAGTGAATTGTGGCAAGTGGAAAAAGAATGACTCTAAGTGGATAAAGAGCGAATACAAACGAAAAAGTCATTTCATGGCGCACGGTGGTGACGCAATCCATGGCGAGCAAGCCATTTAGGATCTTACCTAATTCGCACAAGGGTCGTATTCGCTCGACAAGAAGACAACGTGGCTAAGTTCAATAAAGCTTTCCCCCAAATAAGCCATAAAACGAGCGGCTACAGGCGCGGGCGGTTTAGGTACGTTCCCGTTCCAATTATTTGTTTGTGGAGGCACAATAATTTTATTTTACGTTTTATTTAACATTTATTTCGTTACGGCAATTTCACGGGTATCAAAGAATTGCTAGATTGTGATTTAAACGAAATTGGTTATTTTCCACTCCGAGAACCATATTTTGTATGGACTTCGGTTTCGAGTTAATATTGTTTTATTACGCGTGATATTTCGTATCCCTAATCAGAATTTTACAACTCGTCAAATTGGCGATTGGTTGCCTACTCACTTGTAATTTGATATTGAGTCACAGCATACTATTTAGTGATATTGATTTACGCCTGCGGTTCTCTAAGTGGGTATTACCTACAAACAATATTAGCTGTAAGCAAACTTGGAGTTAGAAAACATAATTTGAGAGTCTCGTCAAGAAGCGCAGAAAGCGCAGGTGTTTACGGCGAAACATGAACACGAGGCGCGGCTTTCAGCCAGCCTATAGTAGATAAATAAACAATAAACTGGGATTAAACAAGTCAATTGGAGCCGAAACGCTGACAATGTGCGGTCACGTTTAACTGCCGTACCCGACGGTAACCGATCGCGGCCGACGTAATTCAATGATCGTAAACGCTCGCAATGATATCAATTAGACTGGCCCGAGACCGATAAAGCTCCGCTTTAATTAGGAGAACAAACAACAGACGGTTCTTAATGAGCCGTGAGCGTGTGGAGGGCGAGAGAGGTAATTAGATCGGGGGAGTCTGTGAGTGGAGTCGCCGAGCACCGCTCACTGAGGGCGATCAATTATTGAGCCTTCGTGATTGATTCGGTCGCGTTGCGGTCGCCGGTCGCCCGCGAAGTACCGGTCGCCCGCGAAGTCATCGTCGTGTCGCCGCGTCGCGCCGCGACTATACATCGGCTCGCGATTTTTAAACAACTTAAATACTACATGTCAATTGAGACTTTAATACAATCATAATGACAACTGTCTAACGCATTTAATATTAGAGACCTACAAAATATAAGATTTTTTTGCCGGAACAAATTTAATCTTTTGTTCAATTTATTTCATAAACATTATTAATTGTATTTGATTGTTATTTCTCCATCCCTATACTTTAAAAGCCATCTCGCACCGCTCTTAATCCCGTATCTAATCGTATATAAACTTTGAACACCACTAATCTTCGTGCTTAAGAAACTCAATCATTCGGATCACTCTAATGTTATACGACTAAATGCGAAAGTAGCTCTCAATATTTTAGGCACTCTGTCCTAATTAAAATTAACACACTTTTATTAGCTTCACTTGTTTAACTAACAAACAATGTAACAAAATCTTATAAGTCAACTTTATCATTTTCTTTTTTTTTTTGATTAACGAGGTGTGGTTTGGATTACAAAGCCACACAGCCGATCTGATAATAGAGCCAGGAGAAGGAAAACGTATTATTAAGTATTTTTAAACACTTTAAGTATATTTTAATTTCACCGTTGAACGTTGACGTTTTGATAAAAAATATAAAATAGTATCATTGTGCGAATAAAAAAGAGCTCACAAAACGGAAAAATAAATGGTGGCATCCCAAAAATATATGTCGTTTAAATTTAATTTTGTAAATAAATATTCTACAGTTTTGAATTACCGATTGAACTACTAGACATTTAACAAGTACCTAGGCCATAGGTACTACCTAATCATAACATAGGTAATCACCTAGTACCAGAGGAGTAATAAACACGTTACCAACGCTGTCTCGGCGAGTTCCCCGGGCCCGCATTTATTGTAATATCTGATATCTTGCTAATGGGCATCATCGGAGGGTGAAACGCAGCTGTAAAACTCGACGTGTATAAATTACTTACAAAATAAGGACATTAAAAACCATTTAGAGCAATAACTATAACAGTGAATATAGCTATAAATAAATTGAATATGTATTATTTTGATAGAGATTGTTAGAGGCGTCAGTGTTAATGGCGCCGAGCGGGGTAGGCGCGGAGGACAAAGCTCCCCCGGGCCGCTTTTGTTGTCATGGATTCCCTGCCCGTGACATCTGTCCGAATCGCTACAATAACTCGCAAAAAACTCACTCCAAATTCACCAACTGTAAAGCGTTCTACCGATTATTTTCCGCTGAATATAACAATGTAACCTACTATGGAACTTTGCACACAGCGACGTCTTCATTGGCCTATTGTTGCTCGTGACATGTCATTTATCCAGTTTTGAATTAGCTCTCTACCCCCGTACCCCGGTGGTCCTGCAACAGCGCGCTTAGTAATAGTGTCATAATATTATAAACGGCTTGGAATTTTGCCATTTCAAGCTGATTGTTCAATTTTTGGTGAAGATGGCATAATAGATCTTTACAGCCAAAAGGTTTCTTATAACTAAAGAGTATAGTATTTATTTTGGCATTATTAAAGTACTTTAGTATGATAGGTACTATGGTTATAAATTATACATCGTGCTCGTGTATAATTATCAAAATAATAAAACTTTAAAATATGCAAAATTTAGTCAGTACAGTACAGTGTTTTTAAACAAACAGTAACTTAATAATAGCGTAGTCACAAAGCTATCTCAAGTTAAATCGACACCTTGTTTTTTATTCGGCCGATGCTTAGCGCCTCGGCGAGCCGAGCGACGGACAAAAATTACGCGTGGATCACGTTTTTCACTTCCGGTCGAGATAACGGTCAGAATAAGCACCTTTATGCGTTTAAGTGGGCGCAGATCGCTTAATAAATGTTTTGAAATTATTTAACAACGCGAGGCGCAAACCTCCCCTTGACTCTTTGTAAAACTTTCAATTATAACGCATTTGACCGCTTCCTCGGGCGAATCCTTCGCCGGTGGGTAATCGCGTGTGTCATCGGGCGGAACAGTCTCAATATCCGCAGGTTCCGGCCCAGACAAAGGGACGTTACGCGTTTCCTGCACTAGCCGAGCTGAGACTGCTGACTAATGCCTCCGGGATTTGCAACGTACGCTTAATCCTAACGACAAATGAAATATGCATCAGCCGTGCATCAAAGCGAGCTTAGGCCACGATAGTGGTGTTAGAAGTGTGTTCAAACAATAGCAAATGCATTTAGCTCGACCATTGTTTGATTTATGGTGAAAGCGTGTTGGTAATTTATAAGAGTGGCGCGGGAATAGACGAAGGGCGACTGGCCTCCGCGGGACGTCGGGAAATCGGGGAAAATCCGAAGATTTATTAGCGGTGGACCCAAGCCCGCGGCTGACCGCCACCGCCGCCGCGCGCTCTGTTTGCCCACTCATTAAAGTCGGTAAGTAAACGCTTAGTGCGAAGATGAGTATATTTGCGGAGCAATTAACGCGTTCGAGGTGAGACAAGGGTTGCGGGGTGTCCCCGGTCATTGTTTACGAATTATGACAGACGGCCGGCTGCGACGCCGCCGCGCGCCGCCGACGAGTATTTGAGCGTCCGAGCGTCCATCGTTCGAGCATACGGTGCGGTATCGTTGAATACTCATGTGTCGCCCGATAAGGACGCCGATACAGAAGGTGTACCTACGTCAGGATATCGCAGTGTAAACATGCGTCACGTCAATCACTGCGAGGCGGCACTTTACAACATTTTATCGGTTGTCACATATGTAATCTAAGTATAACGCATTTATGTCAATTCGTCGATGTACCTATTGATAAGCCCACCCACGTTTTAGCGGCTCCGTTGCATCATTAAAGCAATGGCGGCTGATATTATGTACTGTAACACTTACATAGACAAGCTGTTATTACAAATAAAAAGAAAAAATAACACATGTTGATTATCGCGTCTGCGTGACGTGTTCCTGCGGCGCGGTCCGCTAATGGCAGGAACATTATAAAAATTCTAATTTACTCGAAGAACGGGTCGGTTTTGTCGTTAAACTTGGCGCTTGCTGCCGCGGATGTTAATTTTATAGTTGACATCACTTATTTTAAACGACAAAAACTACATACTCCATCATCGCAAAAAGTATTTCAACAAATTGATAATACCGTTCAGCTAATGTTTCATTACTAATTTGATACTGTTTACTGGAAAAAACTGCCACTGACTACCCATTCTATATAAATATTGTTATAAACGATATAAAGATTTTTTGCTATATACGTTATAGGACGAGACGTTTTACGACGAAAACGGTAGAACCCTAATAATCATTAACGACTTCGTATTTTGCTAAAACGGAAAACTAATGCATTTAGATACGTTTAATTAGCGTAAACGCGCCTTAATTATTTCCAACAAAAGAAATAAGTACTTATAAAAAACACGTATGTGTTAAACCAATATTATTATAGTCCATAATTTGAATCTAAACAAAAACCATCAAAGTTTGAATTTTATTATAATTTTATCGGCGGCTAAAGAGTACCGAGTCTAAAGATAACGTATCTATAAAAGTTATCTTGAATTTATAAGTGACTTATGTTTTTACATGTGGATAATAAGAATAAAATTTTAGTTTTGGTGATTAGATACCTACTTTTAAAATGATCATGTTTTAATGTTAGTTGTATCAAGAAACGCATTAGGTATATAGGTAAGTGAATGATGTGAAGATTAAAGTTAAGGTTCAAATGGTAAGCAATAACATTATAATTATTGCCGAAGCTCATGGCATAATATGAGACAGGCAGCTATCTATACCCAGTAGTGATTGAGAAGGCTGTAAATGATGATGATGAAAAACTATGTTTGCTGATGTATTATTATTATGTATGTTTCCATATGATATTCATTTCGAATGAGACTAGAAAGAAAAAAGAAACAATAAAGAAGATGTCGTCAGTTTAGAGGTAAATATTATATTTTGAAAACATCAATCCAAGAAAAATCCTCCAAATAGAGCTCTCATAGATTTATTGCCGTCTTCAGGCAAGTTCATTTCAACTAGTTTCGTCGGTGTGTTGATACAGATTTGATAATTAGGTCGAGGCTTTAATCCAACATGATTAATGGACAAAGTAAGCACTGAGGACAGACCACCCACCGGGAGAAGACGGCTTAATAAGACCCTCATTAACACCTTAATGGCTCTTCTCAATTCGCCTGATTTCTCTTCACTTTTATTTATTTTTTCCCCTCTCGGTCAGACGCTCGGCTCCTGCGCATCGCGTCTCTCGCTCCACCGCCCTTCTTTAATTGAATTTCAGCTCTCCTTTTTCTAAACTTATTCTCTTTGACTTAAGATTAGTGATGTATTTAAATTGGCGTTTTGTTACGTTTTTATAGTCCACCGAGATCGTCTCTTTCCTTTTTTTGTTTCCCGTTTTTCTTATCGAACTTTTAATTTGGTCGTGATAATGAAACGAGGTACGATTGAACTTTTTAAAGTTTAGGAAAAAGATTTTGGGTCGGAGCGAGTATTAGGGCGGTGGCGGGTTTTCTCGGTAGTTAGAGTTAATTTTGGAGTCGGCGTCGTTATGTCTATCAATTGGGTGTAATGCTGTACGGGAGAGAAGGGTTAGTGGAGGTTTCCGTTTGCAATAAACGCTTGAGATATGAGTAGCGCGGGACGCACGCTCCGCACATGTCGCACTTATTTCAATGAAAGATTTTATGGCTCTCGACGCGATATAGTCAGTGTTATACATTTCAAATGTTCAATATTGTTTCTACTCATTAATAAATATAATTTGGTGCATGTGTAATGATTTTGCATAAAAGTCGATTTTTTTTTTTCATATAATTATTTGAATTGATTCTATTCTAAACCTAAATAAGAGTAATAAGAGTAACTGTGTTGTATACCTAATTTTTTTGTGGAAACAATTAAATGCTCAAATGTAATTTCTGAAATATACTTTTCAAAACTGTAAAATTTATGGCATCGTGTTATTATTTATCCAAATCGCCACTGAGTAATACAAGCTGAATTTATAGTTTAATTACGAGTATATATACCAACTTATCCCATCATTTAAAAAATAATTTAAAAAAACACCTCGCAACCCCAAATCTGTCAAGGCGTTTAAATGTTGTGGCGAAGACATAAACCCCAAAAACATTACCCTATTCTGGGCAGTCGGCTAAAAATCCAGCAAATCTGTAAATGATAGCGAAAATCCGAATAACACATTTTATTGAAACATTTGCATAATAATATATTACTGCGTTAACAAATTACGGCACAAACGAGTTTACGTGATGTCATTAAATCGTGGTTACGCCAAACAATTCCTTTTATTGATTATCAAAAGCATACAATAGATAAAAGATGGCGCTGGGGGTATTGTTAGTAAAGTCGCGACTCGAACAGACGGCGCCACCGGAGTCGACCGTGTTCAAAAATGGCAGTTGAATATTTTCACCCACAATGGTCCTCGAGGTGACTTCGCTAAACTCTACCTTGTTACAATGAAACTAAAGAATAAAATTGGACGCAATGAATGAAAGACTTACATGGGTAGAGACAGACACGAGTGTATTTGTGGTAGAGCGAGCGTCGTCGTCATTGTTCGCTAAATTGTCGCTTGCACGGAACCGGCCGGGCTTGTCGTGAGCTAGCTGTATGACCACAGGCGCATAATGACAGTATACATACATTTACACACCTGTTATTAAACATGCACCGAGTCACAGAATAGGTACAGCAAACTTCGTTTAATACAATGACAGATAGAGATCTACCGGCAATTTGTGCTGCATCCACAATTACGTACACGAGCTGCCATTACAACCTGATATTGTAGTTACGAATCGATTGACACATGCAACGCGTTTCTAGATAACTGCTTTACGTCTAATGTTCGTGGATGAACTGTAAAATTACCTGAAAGTACTGAAGCAGGCAGGTTTGTAACTTTTCTTAAAAAAGAACATCGCTTCATACGGAGGATACGTCGGATTATTGGATTTCACGTACGTTTCACGGAAGACAGGAACAACATAGAACGGGAATAAAAAAGGGAATCAAAATGCTGCCTACAGATTTAATGAAGGATTATTCCTTGAAAATCCTTGGAATATTCCTGTTTGCTTGCTACGAGTGGAAGGGAACAGTAGCGCAGACGTTCGATTCTTTAGCGAGTATAGGCCCTTATAAGGATTACGGTGCCGCTTACACCGACCGCTCATTTGTCTCCGGTTTCCAGACAAGGTGCTAAACTGAGCAGTAGTTCCACCCATTCTTCGAGACCGCAACTCGAATTTGTATTGCAATTTACGGCTACACACGCATCGTTTTTCATAATAAGCCCTTGAAATGAAACATAAATGTATTTAGGGAGAAAATTTCTGTTATTTGCAATATGGTAAAGTATTCTTCGATGCTGGAATTCGTCAGTTAAAGTGTAATTGCTGTAATAATGGCGGTAGCTTTTCGAGTATATTTTTTGAGTTTAAATATTAATGTTTCGTGACAGGGCGGCGGCGGCGGCACGGCGGGTCTGCGAGGTGTCGGTGGTTTTCTGGCTGAACGCGCTCAGACCGGTTCGCCGATGGCTCGCACGCCACGCCAGAAAAGCCAAACACGTTGTATCGCAGCGAGAGCGATAAACTTTGCCTCGTATGCGGACAAACGGCAAACGAGCCATTCGTAACAATTTGCAGTCTACTGTTCACTTCGTTTAGCAAATCTAGCGACGATTGCAATACGATTCTGATACCATAGTTTTATGTTCCCTAGTAAGTAATCTACTTTTGATTAGGGTTGATTAATGTATCAATAAGTACTTATCCTGAGGAAGTTATTAAAGTACTGTTATAGGAAAATGTAATGCAAATAGATGTTAGAGAGTATGAGGTTCCAGAACACAATGTGGAAAATACAGTGAAGTAGAAGAAAAAGGTAAGGTATACGGGGTTGTCTCCACCGAGCACCGACCCAGCGATCAGATTGAATTAGCCACGGATCCCGGCGTGTTGTATCCACCGATCCCGGGATCAAAAATAACGTAAACATGCTCTATAACCATGTAGGATACATAGTTGGAAAGAGAAATGAAGAAGAAGAGTTTCTTTATAAGACAACTAGCTGCACCCCACGCTTTTACCCGCAGTTAAAAGTAGCCTTTGTGTCAACCCAGCGTATAACCTACCTTCGTACCAAATTTCATCAAATCCGTCCATCGGTTTGAGCATGAAGAAGTAACAAACCCACACATATACACGCACAAACTTTCGCATTTATTCTGTAGGATAGGATAAAGTAGAGCTAAATATACTGAGTGGCATTACCGTCCTTATTTTATTACACCATTCTACTCTTTTCTAGTGACACTGATCTCGTAGCACTACGATACGATTACTTATAAGTAACCATATTGAAATGGGTGGTTAAACGCACAGGTGTATAATTAGGCCAGCTGGTTTGTTTGTAACGTTAGTAATAATGTTTGTGACGTGGCGACGAGCGTTGATCGCCTCTGACCTCGATAGATTTTTAACTGAGTGTTTGGAACGTAGTATTGTCAATGATACTGATATACGGTAGATTTATTCCCCTTTCAAGAACTCGCTTCAAAATTATAAAAATATTTTACCTTTGTCACTAGACTACACTGTCTACACTACTTTTTGTTTTTGTCACTAGACTACACTACTTTGTCACAAGATACTAAGTATTCCTCAAATCTATTTTTTTTTTGTTACAATCTGATAGAATCTAAAAAGGTTATGTTTCTATAGTGAGCTACCAGTGTACGATAGATTTTTGCACCTCACGAGTGTCTTACGAGTAGGTACTCGATTGATCAAATTTATAATTACTACGGAAACCTCAAAACTCTGTATCTCATTTACTGTTAAAGACTATTTTGTCTCTAAATATAGTGCATTTAGATATGAAAGAAGTCCAAACAAACTATAAATTAATCGCATTCATAAGTTCATAATGGATTCTGTTTGGTCGGCCTAACCTCCTTTTGTACCCCAGTTTAATGTGTGAATATACCTACATACTTAAACACTAGTAAAGTTGTAATTAAGTACGTACCAGTGGTGAATAAAAGGCGGAGCTATCAACACCGATGCTAGGGTAGGGGTTCTGGTCTGTGGAGGGGTACGGCGTACCGTAGACACCGACCGCGGCGCTGGAGAGTCGTGGGTAGGAGCTGAGCGCGAGCCTGGCGCCGTCGTACTGGCACGAGCAGACGGTCTGCCCAGAGACGGGGTCGGTGATGATCGGGCGTGGCGTGTCGCAGCACGAGGCGGCCGGCGTGCTGGCGTGGCTGCCGGCGCCCGGGGAGAGCGCGCCGCCTGCGACGCCCGACCCGCCCGGCGACAGGGCCGGCGCCGAGCTCGACCCGCCGTCTGGCGAGGTGGCCGCGCCGCCGACGCCGCCGCCCACCCCGCTGCTGCCTACCAGCAACTGGAATCATCAAACATTCATTACTAGCTTCGCCCTGGTGCTGTGCCACACGGTACTCCATAGCTTCTAGAGTTTAAAGCGGGCTCTAAAACACTGGCACTCTCCCACCGGTCACACTAAGTGGCAATGTTTTCGAGAGAGTCTCATAATTTCAATATCTGGGCCATTGGGTCTCCGATACGCTCGCATATGACTTGGATATAGAAATGGAGCGCAGGACTAACATGTTGGCCCGTAGGTTCGCACGACGACTCTGTTTCGAGCATTTTGCCAGTCCTTTTTCACGTGCAGCCTATGGGCCAAACCTACCTAGAAGTCTTATATAGCCCTGCGTACCCAGTACAATAACGCCTTCAGGGCGCTGATGAGGCTGCCTCCGTACTGTAGCGCATCGGTAGATGTTTGCGAAGTCGCATATAGACAGATGGGTTTGTTGCAATCATACGTAAACGAGTGGCATCTCTGATGCGCCGCGTACGAGGCAGCTCCAACAACAACTACAAAGTCAAAGTCAAAGTCAAAGTCAAAATGTTTTTATTCAATTTAGGTATCAAAGATACACTTATGAGCGTCAAAGTTATTTATATAGACTCGACCGCCTTGTTCGGACAAAAGGCCTCTACTCAGAAGAACAGGCAGGCTACAAGAACAGGCTACTTTCAGCTATTCGCCTGGCGGATGGACCTGGATTACCCAATTATAAAGCATTGGACAAAAGTCCATATCGAGCTTTTAATAAAAATAAACAAAATTAGACACAAACACACCACACATCAATATTTTCATTATTTTATTACAGTTGTATATTTTAATATATACTTAAATATGTTTTCAGTCAAATTATTCGTATGGACCATTCGACAACAATAATACAATGTGGGTAAGTACACATTATATGCATTATCCGTTATAGTAAGTTAATGTAGCGGAAGTCAAAAATCAAATGATAGACAAATGTAAAAACGTAGACGGGCCCAACTGAATGAAACCAACACATGACGCGGGTTTATCAATGCGGCTGAGGCTTGCATGTTACTTTTCTCAAACCTAGCGAGTGTACTCAGAGAAATGCCACGGCAATGAGGACATACTATAACATTACACCTCCAGTAAGCAGGTAATACTATCTAGTCACCGCTGGCACAAATACCGGAAAATCACCAAAGCTAACCCAATTGACCAAGCGAAGCGAAAGGCTGTTTGCCCAAGAAGACAAATCGGTGTTCGTTTGTATGTTTGTTTGCCTAGAGTTTCCCGTTGATTCGATCTTAGCAACATTTTCGTTGCAGAGGTTGTGAACATGCACGGGGCGCGCGGTCACCGTTCGGAACGAACGACTAATGTTACTCTAAGTTTATTAACAGTTAAGCTTATTTATTAATGCGCTTGATTGAAGATCACGCGCCTAACAAGTGGAACGACTTTTTTGTGGATTTATTATTAAACGAATGAAAATTAACTTTATTTCTAGGGCAGCGCTAAGATAATATCAGGAGCGTCCGCTTCACCTTATCTACCCATCTTGTGACGAGCTCATCACTTTGTGAAACTTAACATGATAAATATGATATGTACATTTTTTTTTTAAATTATTTTTGAATACAAATAAGCATAAAATGGTTTCTTTTCAAAATACGTAGAGACGATGCCAAAGATAGAGCGAAACGCAGGAGAAAAGTGAAATACGCTGACCACAACAACGTATAAGAAATAGAGTTAAAAAGTTTGAGAAAAAAAAGTGTCCTAAAAGAACATTTCTTAGATTAAAATCCAACATTTTGATCGCTTAGATTCATATGTATTCAACATACAAATGTAGGTAGGTCCACTAACGCTTTAGTTTTTTTATCTAGGACCAGTTTGACAAGAAATTGATTAAAAGAATCAATTTGTTAAGTTGTAAATTTTTAATCAGCGTAAAAGTAAGAGCGACGGCGTATAATATATTAATACCTACATGAGCTAAGAGGTCGTGAGACAGGAATAGATTGTGATAACAACGAACGAGAAAGTCCCGAGTCCTCGCGAGCCTACTCGATACAGCAAACACGAAATCTTTATTTAATAAATATGAAAGCAGTTTTGTCGGTAAAAGATTAAAGGGAATGGGACGTCAACAGATTTGGTCAAACATTAGGGCTAGGTTGACTTAGAAATAATAGCATAAGATACTAAGCACACAGCGGACCCCACTTCACCTCCAACGCTCCGTTTGAGTGCGTCAACTTGTTTTCTTTAAACAGAGCGAAGTTCAAGGGACGCTCCTCCATTGTGCTTTGTTGGTCTTTGTTTTCAATTTTACATGTCACTTGTGCATAAATTTAACGATGCACTCTGCACTCCTACAAGTGCACCACCCTCCAGAGTCTACAGTTGCAGAGGCTTCAGTTACAACGCCGCCGACGCAACGTGTCTGGCGTTGCTTTACTTTTTTTATAGCTAACCATTAGATTATTGGGATTTAATGAAACCATTCAAGTAGTAACCTTTGTACCTATATGGTTTAGTGGTATCGTTAATTATACCTAGTCATTAACTTTTATTTAGATTTTTCTTAAACTAAACCAATAAATCTTTAACCGGCACGGACGGCTTAATTAAACAAGTTTTTTTCTTTAGTCGTTGTTTTTTGTTTAAGCATTATTTTATTATAGTGAAGAAAATTTAAAGAAGCATAGATGAGGTGTGTGAGCGGAGCCAGTGGAAATCGTAGTCTATACCCGAACCACTCGCCACGATAAGTTCGAGTTCCAATTAAATACAAAGCGCCGACCGCGATTGGTCGCGGCCGGCCGAGCCAGTAAAAATACTAGGTACTATCAGAATTACTTGCGTGAGTCTCTGTAATTAGGAATACGAAGCGATAACACCTATAAGTACACTTTTCGCGTCATTATGGATCGCAAACACCGACATTTACCTACGTATGAAGTAGTGATCCTGATATTAATCAGCCTACGTATGAAATATTGATCCCGATATCGCCGCCCGATAGCGGCTGCCGCATATTATAGGCCGCGTGATTGTCTTTGAGTGATATTATTAGCCTACACATGCATAATGGATACCACATTCATTCTAGGTAACGAACACTTTGACGGCACAATATATTAGCCGTTGCCAGGCGTTAAATCCAAATATCCATGCAGATTTACTAGACTTGATGTATGCGACTATAACCTACAAAGCTAATGATAGTGTAATGATGTTGCTTAGCGGACCAAATAAGAAAAAATACCTCTTTCATGTCATTCTTTTGCTCTATAATTACGAAATCGGTGTTACGCTCAATTTATTGTGCAATCTAAATTGCAAGGGGGACCTGACACAATGGGTACGATCAGCTACAATGACACAACTTCTTTTGCCACACCGAAGAAATCAAATATAAGCGATATTATGTCGCTGTGTACAAAGAGGGCGCTCTGAGGACGCTCCACTGGCTCGGTCAACAAAACTTCTAATAAAAACTACTTGAACGGAAACCGATCTCAGGACGACAGGACAAACACTGCTCAAAGCAAAAATACGCCTATATTTCATATCACCCTCAAAATTAAATAAAAAAACTGGTAATTTAGTCCAATCTGTCAAATGAAGAGTGTTAAGTAAAGAAAGGGGGTTCAGATTAATGTTTTATGTGGGTGATATCAGATGGTTTGAAGTAGAGGGGCTGCGAATAGAGCGTTGAATTATTACGAGTGGAGTAGCTACAGCCAGCGCCGCCAGCTCGCCGCGGCGAGCTTCTAAACACCGTTGTTTGCTACGGTACGTAATTTTACTCATAATTCTTACTTTAATGGATTTTTTTAAAGGGAAGATGCTAAAAACTCTAAATAAAAGATTGGCTGAACGGAAAGCTGCATGTCTTCACGAATATAGATACAAGTACAAACACCTAAGGATTGGAGCCTAGATTTTCTGTTTTCAGTGTATCTACAAAAAAAGTTAACTTATTCGTAATTTTGACGTGACAACGTTAATGTTATTATTATTTATTATCATTGTCCCGTTACGCTCGGTCGATCGGAGCGAGAACGCTACACGAGCGAGCGAAAGGCACGATCGGCTTGCGCGTTCGACTTGCACCGCATCTATCTCTCTTCCACTCGATTGACCAATGCGTTTGAGGAGAAGATTTTATTAATGGTTTGTTATGACGTTGTCACATTAAACTACCGCCCGTAAACCGGTTTTACAGACAACCAATTTTTTACAGAAGACGAGAAAAAGAGAAGAGACTAACAGTTTGCCTCAAACTGAGTGGTGCTCGCATATCTTCTAACTCCTGGTCCAATTTCGCTCGTATTTGAACTTAAAAATTAGATTTGCATGAACTACTTGCTTGCAAAGTTTCACAAAGATCGGATAAACGATACTCAAGTTATCTTCAGACAAACAAATGCTGACATGTCCCAAGAGACTCTTAGACCTCGCTCCGCTCGGTCAATTATCTACTTTTATTTCTATCACAGGTTTTGCAAGTGATCTAGAAACCTAGAAACCAACCTACCTCTGACCTATAAATGGACCTAGAAAACATGGTGATCAGACGTAGATCTATTCTGTCGCCATACACCGGGCTCCAGTCATGTAGCAGATGACATACAATACGCACACATGTTCACACAACGAACAAATTGCGTGCCGTCGGCTGGGTTCGAACCCGCTCCCTCTGGCTTGAGAGGCGGACCTTCTCCCAACTAGGCTGCCATCGCTTTTAGATCTTATTCAGAAAATAGTATCAAAAAACATCCTGTCCTGAAATACTGTAACCAATTATCAATTTTCATCTGAATCCGGTCAGCTATTTAGCCGTGACAAGCCTATAAACAGACAGACAGACAGAGTTACTTTCTATTTTAAAATATTGGAACGGATAAACAGATCTCGGATATTCGTATAGTTACCTAAAGTTCACTTTTTCCCTTTTATTTACTAACTTAAAGTTACTTCAGTTTTCAAAAGCAGCATACGAATGCTAATTACTAAATTCATGTATCCGGGAAAAGTGGGAGTTTTCAATAAAAGAAGT
This sequence comes from Peribatodes rhomboidaria, assembly GCA_911728515.1. Classification (NCBI taxonomy): domain Eukaryota; kingdom Metazoa; phylum Arthropoda; class Insecta; order Lepidoptera; family Geometridae; genus Peribatodes; species Peribatodes rhomboidaria. The sequence continues at coordinate 2,004,633 of OU452166.1, forward strand.
GCTTTTCATACTACTCAACCCGTGGAGTTCAGGTAAATATACTCGTATTTCTGAATATCCGATTTCCATTAATCTCTTGTTAGGGAAAATAATTAAATGCTCTAAAATCATATTGAACGTGATCTAAAGAGAACCTAAAAGCGTTTTTTTTTTTTAATTTGAAAAAACGAGGATTTACCTACTAGCACTTTTGCTTCCGCCAAGTAGCTGGTACATAGATATAATATGATAATTTCTAGTTGAAAGCCAAAATTTCTGTTTTTTTTTTCATAATGGAATTATGTATTAACATTTAGACTTTTTACTTTTGAAAATTGACAACTTTGCACACTAAGAATATAAATTCTGTCTATGATTTGAGACATTTTATTGCTTTGAATAACATTCTAGAGATGAAACTTCCTTTCGTGGCTTTGCGCCAAACATTTTACCAACAATTCCAAGGGGGTAATTCAGCTAATCATAGGCGAGTCTTAGTTGTATCGTTGCAACCTTGCGTTAGGGCGGGAATATATAATATAAGATAGGCTATGGGAAGGCGTTTTGTGCCAAATATTTGTTTGATGAGTGTTCAAACAAATATTTGGCACAAACGCCTTCTAATAGCCAGATCAGACATTCAGATCGAACTAAATAAAATGTCGGATGCTAAAAAGCTTACATTCCCTTATGCCCCGTTTATATATTCGGTGAACAACTAGTCGAATAACTTGCCGGATAATCTGAATATGTAAACGGCTCGCACGAGTACCTCCAGGCAAACAATCCTTTAATTCGCGTCACAAACCGAGAGCGGGCAAACATTCGAGGCGAGTAGGCCGTTTACATACTCGTGTTGGTGGCTATTGGCCTGTACTCGCCCAATATCAACACGCGGCATTGAAAAATCGGACGGATAACGGTTCAGCACCGACAATCGTGTTACCGGTAGTCCAGCTGGAACGCATGTGAGACATTAGGAATACTGTGCCGTTCCCTGTCCGTTTTCTTTAAGGCTAACGCAACGTCAATGGTCTGTTTAGTATCGGCTATAGTTCGCTGAATTGCCCTTCAAATATGGCCAGTCCCTTAGTTCAATTCTAAATAGATTTTCCTTGTTTATTTATGAAAATACTTAGGCCAATCTGCAATACTTTCGCGCCATTCCTGTAAATAACACCTTAAATATCTCAACGCATAATAATTTAAATAACAAAACGAACATACGCCTGCTGTCTACGGCCATGATGGCCGAGCGTATGCGCCATAAATATAGCATAGTAAGATCCTGACAGTAAGTAGATACCTCGGTTGTCTCATCCACTCCACTTGATACTAGATAATAACATAATTAGATGCTATCTTTATGGGACGCTAGAGGTGTCTCTTTCACGAGTTTGAATCGAATGTAGTTAGTAATCATTCTGCCAGCTTATTATGAGAGGAAACTATCTCGTTTCAATTTGTTGCTATGAATAATTCGGATGTTTATCTGTTACTTCATTATGCATCGGTTTTCACACATTTATTTGGAGATGGTGATAAAACACTAATAATGATACGTACGCAATGATTTGTGAGCTATCGTAGCGAAGTGATTGATTGTATAAAATGTTATAAGTATAAGGTTTTTACGCAGCTGGAATTCGGCTCAATTGTTTTGTTTTGATTTGACTCGCAGATGTATGTACGATAAATAACTGAAATCCTATTACTAATTTCGTAATCCTAATCGTAACTTACAATATTGTTATATTGTCCTATGTTGCTCTGTGAGTTGTAGACCTCGCGTCTGACGTCAGTTTTTCTCTGCAGGTCGCATTCCTCAACCGATTGTCGTGAATATGTGATTTTTTATCAAATCTCCGCCATGAGAAAAAATTCCAAAAATTGACTCGGCAAATATATTCTATGTAATTATTGAACCTAGTCACAAAATTTTATGAGAATCGGTTAAGAAATGCGACCTGTAGAGGAAGACAGAAATCCAGACAGAATTCGGACATGTGAAAGCATTTTTGTCGAAGCCGAAGCAGAGACGCTTCGCTCGCTGGCGCTTGCTCGGTCGATTATAAAGGCGAATACTATACTAGTGGCTCTGTGATCTCCTCGCGGCCGTCGTCTGTTCTCCCCTACAGGTCGCATTCCTCAACCGATTCTCATGAAATTTTGTGAGCAGGTGTGATAATTATATAGATATTTTATCTTTCATAACGGCGGTAATATAATTTTTTTTTGGAAAAAAAATCAAATCTTCGCAATTTTCAAAAATTTTCAAAAACTGGCTTGCCAAAAAAAATCTACATAGTTATCGTACCTGCTCACAAAAATTCAAAATAATCTGTACCAAATGCGACCTGTGGAGGAAGACAGATTCGGACAGAGATCCAGACAGAATTCGGACACACGGAAGCATTTTTGTCAAATTTTCATTTTTGTCAATAGACGAATCGTTCTTTAACGCTCGATCGGCCGGTTTTTTCAATACTATTTAATTGATACACCTAAATTATAAACTCTGTTTGTATGTTTGTGAGTTTATTTGTAACGCTTTCACGCCTAATCTACTCTACGGATCATGCTGAATTTTTAACACATTGTCAGGGGTACAGAAAGGACATACGCTTTATCCCGAAAAAAATAACGGTTGCTGAGGGACTGCGGGTGATACTACATGGGTATGTGTACTACATATGTTATATATGTTCACTGTCTACTTGTAAATTTGATAGTCAACCAATGCGGTGATAAACTCTCGTTTCTCCTGAGCCAACGTGCCTGTCCACATAACATAATTTAAATTTCCTTAATGAAATTGTTTGCGCTACTTGTTTATGGCTCAGAAGCGAGGACATTGATTAAATTAAGGCGTTTATTTTAAAAGCACAGTTAGGACGCATAAAGATGATCTCATAATTTCGATTACATTAGCAAACGCATTATCCCGACTCGAAGGCCCGGCTCGCTCCAATTTCGCCTCGGCCAACGGGATATGTTAAATAGGACATTATAATAATTAGATTGTTATCAGATGTTATTATATGAATTTTCCAAAATTATAACGAACGAACGACTGAGATAAGTTGATATCGTGACGACCGACGGTAGGAATAGATTACGGAATAGCCGCGGGCCCGGAGGCGTAATCGGACGCACTAAATTCTGGTCCTTTAGAAGAGCACGCCATACAAATCGATAACCGATCATTATAATGATTGGCCTCTAAACTACACTCTTGTTTTTTTTTTCTCTTTTGAGCGACGACGAACGGGAGTCGTATTTAAATTTGAAACTGCGAAGATCGGTTTCATACTGATTTTCAAAACGTAGTCCAACGCTATCTCCCTGCTCGGAGCTAGGATGTTCAGCGCAGTTTAACACTTCATTATTCATTACTTGCCAGCATAATAGTCGCTACTGTCACTAGTGCCAGCGTTGAAGCGTTATTACCGTATGTCCATCCGTGTGCACAATTATCGTCATCATAAACTGGAGAGCGTGGCTCTTAGGTGACAAAATGTTTTTCCATTAACCACAGGCAGCTCTATTTCCAGCTAAAATAAGGTCTACAACGGCTTAATGTAAAATATAGCGTGAATCAGGTAACAAGATAGTATTTTCACGTAATAACATTTTATTATATTTTTATTTGTCATTCATAGTCATGAACGCGTCAAAAAAGCGATCAGTAAAGAGTTGAAGACATCAGAAAATAATGTTCATGTTGAGGCGGAACATGTCTGGGTTTTTTCTTCGCCCCCAGCATTCAATTGACGCCACTATTATGCGTATCATAAACATAAATCTCCATACGTTATTTTATTCCTCGAAAATATCACGCGGCGCTTTACAGCGGTACAAGCACGCCGAAAAATTGTCCCACACCGCTGCTGCCCATAGCGTCCCCGAGTACCTACTTAGGTACAGGCGAGCACAGTTCCACTTCCTCTTTTATGTATGGACCTACCCACCCACACTATACGGATCGCAACTGGATACTTACGAGTAAATACGTATAAAGAAACATCTACAGGTAATAGTCGCTAAGAAATTTTCACAAGTGTCTTTTGACATCAAGATAATGCGTTGCCGAGTGTACATTACGCTACACTGACATTATAAAACATTATGTCGTTGTAGCGTAATGCATTCTCGGACATATCTCTCAGACATATAATAATATGTCTCGTGTGCAGAGTATGTCTCTGTCAACATCCACTACGGATCATACAACTGGTCCCGCGGTATAAATGAATAGCCGACTTCAGCTATTTGTTAGCGTATGTTGTGAATATAAATGTTTGGCAAGGTGATGCGACTATAACGCGATAAACTAGCTGTACTAAATTGAAATGAGGTGTGTGCGTGACGCATGTCGTCACGAAAAACGAGTTCACATCGTGCACCGTGCGTGGCCATTGGAAGCACGACGGGGTGAGGCCCATGGAACGGCACACGCTCCGGCGCGACATGCTGGGACCCGGCGCCACACACCTCGCCTCCACAACTTTACTATTGATAAATGTCAATAGCACCCGCAACAACAATTAATTTAACGCGATTCCATTCAATTATCGTCAAGCGGATTGTGGCGATAATTCCGATGGCCGAATTTCCAGTAGTTAATACTCTGAGGGTACTTCATTTATGGCTCTTGCCACGCGAGCAATGGACTCGCCACATGTTTAATTGCCAACCATTGAACATTAATTCTGCAACGTTCGCAACCGACAGACCGTAAAAATATGTTAATGTTATTATACTATTTATAAAGTAACGGGTAAAAGTAAAAATGTCAAATAGTACAAGTTCTGTTCATGACCGAGCTCTATAAATTGGGCATTTATGTTATCTCAATGGATTGCTATCAGCATTTGATGCTTAGTTGGAAGTAGTGGCCGATGTAGGCGGAGCAGAGCTAATGTCTGCTCGCCTGCGAACCTTCAAGTCTCGTTTGGCAGCAGTCTGGGTGCAGCTGCGGGTAATGCAAGTTAGTTTATTTAGTCACAGCTACAAGCATAAGCCCTCGAATAATTATTGACTTGGCTTATGTTTCAAATCAATTTGATTCAAAGTTTATTAGAGTTGTTCCAATGATAATAATAAGTTTATTTAATTATTGTTCTAGACCTATACGCGATATATACACCATTTTTTATTTTCTTAAAATTTTGTATTGAGTAGATATTTAACATCATTTTAATTACATAAAAATATACTTGTAATTTTCAGCAATGCAGAACCAAATCTCGACTTTTGTAAAACATCATTTAATTGAATGTCTACAAATAAAACTTGGAACTCACATGAGCATGGAACCGCGGGCGGTCGTTGTGCGCACCGTACATTGCTCACGAATCAAATGAAATAAGTTTATAGAGTCAGAACCGATAAAGACCAATCAAAATTTAGGTATGTTTTAAATTTAATCAAGCGCGACGCTGCAATTTAAGACTCATGTTCCAACTTAAATTATCGACAAGTTTAATAACAAGCATCGAAGCAAATAGCAATAATCGCCGCAAATTAATTACCAGCTTAGAACGAGCGCGAAGAAAAACAGTAAAAGTAACGACGCGTCGTTGAAACACGGCAGTAGCTTGAAACACGGCAGTGGCGATGCGATGGCGGCCCGGAATGGGGTGCAATAGGCTAAAATGTATACGAGCCGTAGGTGCGCCGGCGGGCCTCGGAGTTTGGCTTATAAATAACATTTAGCGGGCGGAGCGAGGCGCGGATTATGAGGTCGGAGGACTCAATTAAACTGTGCTACCGGACCCAGCTTTTATTGTTGACTTTTGCCGTGACTTCCCACCGGATTTTCAGATAAATGGATCCACTTTACGCGCTGCCGTTCGCACAAATACGTTTCAAATAATGTTAATTATTTCGTGAAACAGAGACCCTTGATTGTGTAGTATCTACTATCTAGAAAATGTAAATGGTTTAACAATTACCGACGAGTTGCGAACATCCTTATTGCTAATGGATGGTATATTCCTGTGTACGTTAGTTTCATTGTCAACGTAAATTAAACGAGTTTTTTGTTGTACGTGTACTAAGTTGGTAAACTGACAAATTCTAGGAACGCGTTGAATTCTTTTCTTAGGTACTAAATGCTCATGAAAAAAATTCACATAATAGGACATTACGAACAACACTTGCCTTCAGAAATTTTAAAAATACATTTTGTAGCTGTTTGGGTGTAGTAAATACAGTATGTGTGTGTGTGTGTGTTATTCTACCCGTCAAAGTGAATCACTGTTAGAACACAAGTTTACCAAGTTCGAGAAAAAAAAGTCACCATACAAAATTATTATTTTGCTGGTTATTTTGTATGGGACTCGGTTTTTCTTTAATTTTTTAACTTATGTTCTAAAAGTTATTCACTCAGACAGGTAGAGCAAAACTCTTAAGTGTTAGTACACCCAAAAGCAGCACCTTGTTTATAATTGTTTTTCTAATTTACTCGTGGAGCCTAACTAAACGGCTTGACTGATTTTGAAGTAGTTACTATTTACTTATTGTTTATGATTGACAGGATTAATCGTTTGAGCGCAGATAACCCTGTTCAAATTAAGTTCGTACAAGTACAGATCTTGTGAATAATGAATGAATGAATGATTTTGAAGTGATGATGCGGTTAGACGGTAAGGTTAGTAGTTTTCATCAGTAAATAATTTTACTAGTGCTCGTTTCTCTAGATAAGTATGTATATAGTAGTACTCTCAAGATGGTTCGCTGTGCTTAATGTGTTTGAGCAGCAAATGTGAGTCAGCTTTTTTTAATCCTTAAATAGGCCTACTTGTGACTACAACAGACCTGATGGATATAACGATGCGGTCTAGGATGAAGCATGCTTGCTCACGAGGTGCCTATTCACTCTTGTCTTGAAGAGAGCCAGGTTGTACCTGTAGTTGGGTAACACCGGAGCAGGAAGTGTGTTTTAGTCCGTAACAGTTTTTATTAAGAAGCGAGTTCTGAAATCGCTTGGTGCGGACTTTAGTGAAGTTAACGATATACGGATGAAATGTCTGCCTTCATTACCTGTGACGGAAATCAGACGATGGCATCAGCTCGTGTAACTACTGCGCCACATATCAATCTTTGTGCTAAATTCTCCTCTAAAACTCCATCGTCACTAACGTTATCGTCTTATTTTAATTTAACTTTAGCCTACTAGAATAACATCAATTTAAATATCAAGGGTATGTTAAGAAAATTAGGCGCTGAACATACGACATTCTGAACAATTTGATAAAGAAAAAAATGGTTTTGATTAATTATAACACTTTTGCAACAAACCTACTAACGTTAAAATTATGCATGTCGAACATTAAACATACATGTACCTACATAAAACATGTAAAGATAAGTACATAAATAACCCAAATCTTTATTACCAATACTTACAACTAATGTTTTTTGTACACTTATATCTGTATTTCACGCGCAGATTATAGCAAAATAATTATCTAAATGCATGTTGTATAAGTGTAGATTTAAAATCATTTGCATGTAATGTTTTGATAACATCAGTATTGTACCTGATAAGATAGGTGTATGTACCAATGTCCCTGATGGTATGGTACCTACCATCCATACTCTGGCACTAGGGTTAGCCTTTCGGCCTTTATGGACTTACTTTTTTTAGTATCCATTATTCATTGCGGAGAATGTGCACCGTAGCTACCTGACCTTATCCTACCATCCCTTTTTACTAACTATACAGGACAAGTAGGAAATCGATCTACTACCATCCATACATAATAGATACATTGTGGATTTTCCTCGTAAACGTACCAAACGTTGTGGGTCTACGTTTCTAATCCGTACGGGCGAGGATTGGAAGAACCTGCCATCTTTCTTGTTTTCTGACAGTTGAAATTTCCTGACAATTACTGGGTCTTTTCAGGGACAGAGTGATAGGTCTCTTTTAAGTCTGCGTGCTTCAAGTTAAGTTAAGGTAGTTGAGTCTTTGTCAATAGGTGAGTTGGTGGTCACATGCGGATTAATTTGCGATAAAAAAAAAAATCGAGATTTTCGAAGGTTAGCTACTAGGATAATAATTAAAAATCAAAGTAAAGGTTACATATTTTATTTCACAAATTATATTTTACTTCAAAGTAAAGCCATTATCCACAAATCACATCATTAGGCTTAGTATGACTTTGATAGTTACGTAAACTTTTTTAAAGTTTTGTTTGGCTCCATACATTTTACTAAAAGTGAGGCACTTTAGTAAAATGTATGGAGTTTACGTTAACTATCAAAACTCAGCCTAAATTATTATAACAGTTACTTGTTGCTTTTTACTCGTCTGTTACTTAGAATTTTCTTGTTGCGATTTTGGACACATACCTGTAGCACTAATTTCTATTCAAAATCTAAAAACAATAAAACGAATTGGTCGTGTATACAGAAAACTGTTTAGCCACTGAGCGCAAAGTAATTAATCGGGGAATAGACACGAGCTACCAACTGGTTGTGTGTATGGTCTATGGTTGGAAGTATAAATTAGCCTGTAGTTCGTGCAGTATCTGATGATAGCATCTGACAGCTACAGGAAATTGGTAAAAAGCTAATAAAAACATTTAATTTAATATTCAATTTTAATTTAATTGTAAAATCTACCAATTCGCAATTATACAAGGTTATTTTTCAATTCTCAAAAACCTTCGCCAGCAGCTCCTTTGACAGCTTTCTTATATTATAGTCTTCGTTCATTGATTTTTTACAAAATTTAAAACATTATTTAAAACTAAAATTTTGTATAAAAAAATTTAAGATAGATGTTTTTTGTTCAAATTAAAAATCCTAAAATTCTCCTAGTAAGTTCCATCGTTTTTGAAACCGACTAAAGTGTTTGTGATTTAGAACTCTTCATTTGTTTTAAGGGTTCGGCGACCACTTTAGAATAACTTCGCATTGGCTAAAAGTTTTCTATTGCCATCTCGTCTAGAAAAACGACGAGCGAAGAGAGGAAGTAAAGATACTGACGAGCCTCCAAAGCTATCTACAGAGTGATAAAATACTATTTCAATATTTTTTATGACTTTTCCACTTCTCTAATCATGTTCAAATAACTAAACAAAATCCTCGGATTATGGATTAATCTAAAAGCAAATGATGTCGACAACCTTCCTATGTAAAGGGATTTTTGATTTGCTTTGTCTATCTATTAAATAAATCAGTCAAAAGTGACTCCTTGCAAATGCGGAATTTTTATAGCTCTACTTGCTGTTAAGGACGTTTAAAAAAAACAGGAACTAAGGGGTGGAAGTATAGTTCATTTAATTGTACATGCCAAATTTCATCATAATCTGACAAATGGATTCCAAGTTTGACATATGCGTTTGTATGGAAAATTTTGAGCGTCGCGGAACCCTTAAGAATTAATAATAAAAATAAAAATTCAATAAACGAAAGCGAATCAATGAATCACTTAGATATGATGTAAAGAAGATGCCTGCGAGAGTTTCTAATTGATTTATAATAATAACCCTGAATACTGGCGCTACTATTATAAAAATAAAAATAAAAATTGTCTATTGTCTATTGTCTATAATAACAAGACAAACTAAAAAAGGTTTAACTGTTTTCGGATAACTATTTGCTACTATTCACGATAACTCGATAGCGAATCCGATTAACGAAGTCAATATTCGATGCATTCATTCCTTTCATCATCATATCAGTTGGAAGCCTTAGATGACATCCACTCCTTGACAAAGGTGATGATCTTTACGATGCCCGGTCTTGTGCGCACCAAATCGTAAGTCCACCCTATCGACCCTATCGATCGTAAGTCCTAAGTCCACGTACGTACGTCTACGTCTAGGGAGCCACGCCTCGTTTTCCGATTCATTATCGCTCGAGAACGTTTCTGCCCCAGAGATGCTCCATCTGCTTCCATCTCTTCCCTAAGCACTTTATCTGTCTAAAACATTACGCTTCGCAGCTCTCTCGACGACACTTCGGCTAGTAGGTACAAGTACACACGACGCAAACGATGACTCCTTTACCTAAAAGTAGAAATGAGAGTTAATTGATTTTGTACCGTCATTGTTTTACCTTTAGAGGTCATATAGTAAGCAACAATAATGAATGAAATAGTTCGACAATTGAGAAGGTGATAGAAGGCGAAAAAGCCCATTGCAATAAACCTTTTTGTTTGAAAACCGATACACCGTAGCTACTCAGCTATGAGCAGAAAGAAAGCGAAGTAAAAGAAGTGTAAACACACCGCGCCTGCAATTGTATACAATTGCGTTTCTCATTGTTTGTTTAACTTTCCTGCTAAGAGCCGTATCAGGACGCCATTAACTATTTACTGCTATTGAGTCAACTTGAACGGTCTATTGCACTCACTCAATTAGACGGAAAATTGTGGCGAGATTGCACACTAACAGAATGGGAAAATGCATAAAGCAATACTTACGTTCAATAAAAAAACTCGGTATATGTAGATATGCGCAATTGATTGCTAGTTCCTGTTTTTGTACTCGTGTGTATGCGATTAAGGTCAATTGGTACATTACGAGTATTATCTATTCTACGGTAGTAGGTATTCTATTCTTGAAATTTACGTGTTAGGCGCCGACAAAGCTAAATAATTCAACAGGGATTAAAACCAAAACCAGTTATAGCTGAACGAATGTTTTTCGATAGGAACTAGAATTGGCATCGCTATTCAACGAGGTAACGTCACCAGCGATTACTCTACCCACCTCGGATTCTGACTGGAGCTTTGTTCTAACTGACTTAGAAAAAGGAAAAGGTTCTATGTTCGTCTGTAAGTTTTAATTTTATTTTGCTTATGTTTGGATAATTAGCATATGTTGTCAAATAAAGTTAAACTAATTACTTATTGTTATTTACCTACTATTTAATTTGACTTCATACATTTCTCTTTCAAATGAATTTTAAAATCTAAAACAACAATTAATATTGAAACAGAAACCAATCACTGAACAAAACGAGCTGTAAATGAATATACTTCGATTTCAATAAAATATTTCTCGCGAACAAGGGTTGATTTAATGAACTAATTGATGCAGTTCCGCTGAATTGCGAAGTTTTATTTCACTTAAAAATACAAACCAGCATTTTTTACTTACATGCAGATTATAAACCGTTAAAGTTTTTAAAGCATGTGGTCCCAACGATTCGCGGCTTTTGTGGACAAATTAACTTGTCAGTCAATACAATGTCAATAATAAAGGTTGTCATCTTTCTGGCATCTGTTTTGCCACCGCTCCAGTCACTAGCTCATAATTTGCTATTTTATAACACGTTGTTTCCGTTTCTGTTTGTTTGTAGACAGCCGACGGCGATCTCTTGCTCAGATACAATCTTAGACAAGGGTTAAACGCCTCAACGCATTGAAGCATCTACTAATTTTACGACCTCAATCTATTAGGTAAAAAATAGATATTAAAAGGTTTTTTAGTTTTAAATATTGTAGTACTAAAACTAAATCGTCAGATAAAATACATTATTTTAGGCTAGCTGCGCCCCGCGGTTTCCTATGTCCTTTTCTGTATTTCTGAGAAAAAGTAGGCAAAATATCATGAGGCTCGGTTGAGTAGTTAGGAGCGTTAAAGCGTAACAAACAAACGAACAAACACTTTCGCATTTATTATTTTAGTTTTTTAACGGTAACAATTGGTTATTACTAATGAGTATTAGTTGGGATAAAATTATTCGAATTAGGATAGGATAATAGGAGATGATTTTTTATATAAAATAAACAAATAATATGACAAATGACAAATACTTCAATTCCTTGCTAATTGTGTTACTTGTTTATCTTTGTGTACCATATACGTTGTATTGCGCTACATAATTAACTAATAATGGATATGGAAGAAAGGGACTAGACGCGACACAGGTTCGCCTAGTGCGAAATCTAGGGTACTCTAGTCATATTGTCGCCTATTACTTGAACCTTTATATTTAGATATACATTATACTATGTATTATTAAATTAAAAAAAAAATTAACTTGAGTAAAATATAATGCATGAGACAAAATGTATGCGACTTTCAAAAATATAATCTAATATCCTACTAATATTATAAACGCGAAAGTTTGTAAGAATGGATGGATGGATGGATGGATGGATGTATGTATGGATGTTTGTTACTCTTTCACGCCAGAACGGATGAACAGATCTGAATGAAATTTGGCACAGAGATACATTATAGTTTAGAATAGCACATAAGATACTTTATACCCGCGGGTGAAACCGCGGGGCGCAGCTAGTGATTTTATAAAGTAAACCAGGAACACAAGAAAACTGTACTAACTGCAAATTCCCGTAAAAATATCATAAGAACGTATGACACTCCGGATACACAGGAATTCAGCTACCAAAACCAGCCGTCTCAGCAATAGACAAACATATTTACTTACCTAACCTCACCTACACAGACCCGAAAGCCTTACCTAAATCCCTCCTTTTTTAAAATTCAAACTTTTTCATAATTTTTATCTTTTTCTTATTTTCTTCATTATTAAAATTATTTTTCTATTATTTAATTTTTGTAAGTAGTAGAAAGTAGAAAAGGTTATCCCAAAAAACATAAAAACGGGTAGGTACAAATATCTGCCTACTTCGCTAAAACCTTGTCAGAATCAAAATGCCTACTTAAGCTTTAGTTTTATGGGCAGTGCAGCTCCACTTGTTAAGTGTAACGAATATAAAAACGTAAACTTAACGCGAGGGTCATCCTTACCTGTCCAGGTATTCAGATTTCATTCGGTGATTGTGGCGCCATCTGTTTTTATAAACACTTTGGTGCTGATGCCATTATTTATACCCTCATCTGTTGCCAACAGCGGATCCAGGATCCACTATCCCACCCACCACTAGCGGGTAGGTATAAACAACAATAACAAAGTAAACGTTTAAGAGCATACGTCACCGCGCTGATATAGGGTTCACTAGGAATTGCTTTATTTCAAGGAACTTATCTCAAACGATGTTAAAAAATCCTTAACATTATCGTCGGTCAAATTTTACCAAGCGTGCAATGTTATAATATTTCAGATTTTTAAACTGACTTTAAATTCTAAGAATGCTCTGATCTGTGGCTATAAAACTATAGGAAGTTGTCTTAACTTATCCACATGAGCAGGTAGAAGTAACAAATTAGTTTAGTCATGCGTTACATTTTTAAATATTTGGCTACCTACTTAACATTTTAATCAGACTAACATCTTGGCTAACCTAAATCCATGTAACATCGATACATTTTGACAGATATCAGCAACTAAGTAGCCAACATCATAAAAAACGGAACCCTAAAAAACAATCGACTGTTCCATATAACTCGTTGAGTGCTAATGTTACTTTTGTAGTAAGAATTCACCAATTTTTTTTTTCGTTTTTTGTAGCTACTGTAGGATAGCAAGTTATTTATAAAAGATATTTCTCTTAAGAGTTCTCTTAATTTAAGAGTTGCATAGATATCTAATTTTCCATGCAAATGCAATCATTGAATACATTAATCTTGAAAACTATTAATCAGATCTAGATGAAAATTGGTAGATATAAATAACCTGGTGAGCCTCAATAGTACCTACTTAGCCTCTACGCGCATGACATAACGAAGCTAAACAAAATATGATAATATCTTGACGAAATGACGGAAGTACGGAACATGTGTTTACTTCATGGTGTGAGACGAAATGTCTCTCCCTCCCAAAAAAGCTAGATAACACCAAGACCCTTGTCTACTTGTCTGTACCCTGGCGCCACTATCTTGGCCACGCTGCCAACTGACTGCACTTAACGTAGTGAAAAGGTGCCAGAATAAAAACGCTACATGAGAGTCTTACATACTGCTGGAATCCAGTCATTTTGTTCTATGTACAGGATCAAGATGCACGGTGGCGTACAAGAAGAGAGGCTATTCTCAGCAGTGGACGATAACAGTCTGATAATGATGATCAATTTATAGATCATCATGCCTATTACTATCAGGGGATCCCAGTGGATAATTTTAAATGCTTTTTGTGGGATATCCCCCGTGGGATAGAAATGGAAACAGGAATGAGCCTATATATTTTAATGCAATCAAATAGAACATCAAAAACCACTGGAAGATGCTTGCATATGTATTCCAAAACAAGAAAAGGGAAATAATGCGACGTTCAAATGAACAACTCACATTTCATACAGTTTTTATAAGTAATAACAATAATAATAACAGTAATAAATTTGGGCCTTGGGCCCAAACTAAGCAGAGCTTGTACTATGGCGGCCAGAGACTGATATACGTACATATATATTTTTAAATACATACTTAAATAGATATTTAACACCCAGACATAGAACAAACACAAATGTTCACCACATAAATGTTTGCCCTGGGTGGGAATCGAACCCACGCCCCCAAGCTCAGAAGGCAGGTTCACTACCAACTGAGCCACCGAGACAGTCAAGTAAATTAAACAAACTGTTTTGTTCAAATTAAGTTTAATTCTTTAACTAAACGGCCGGAAAAGATAGCGCGCTTATAACAAGACATTTTCGGAGAGTGGAAAAAGGGTTGGTGATGATGATGATGATGAAATAATGAAGTTCTCAGTCTAAAGTACACCCAAAAATTCAAATTATATTATTATTTATCATAAATACGAAAGCAACATTTCTGTGTGTAACGTTGTATGTGTTATGAGTTTCTTGAAAAAGTTACGTCTAAATAGATTGCATCAAGAAGATTAAAAATAGGAAAAATTGTTAAATTATAGTTTTCCATGTCTAAGAATTTTTAATCGAATGAGATAAACTGTAGTATGTGTGTTGAGAAAGATAAATTGTTATTATTACAGTCAAAACCAAAGGACGTTATATTTACTATGTACCATGCATAGTATCACGTATTTTATCACAGTTTTTTTTTCTACGTATAGATTTCTAGTTATATAAATCAAGAAATCACTGGCAGCACAGAAAGTACTTCGGCTCACAGAAGTATGTAATTGGAAGTATTCTGTGAGCTGACGTAAAACCATTGCGTTAACGTTGCCTTAGTGAAAGGAAGAGAGAGAGAGAGAAACGAGAGCAGTATGCGAAAAAATGAAAAAAGGTATATGGGATCGAACTCAAGGATACCTAGTACACCTAATATCCTTGAGTTCGATCTAAAGTTTCCAATGATGTCGGCCAAAATCTTTGATCAGAACGCTTTTTTTTTGTTTGTTGTATTGTTTATTGTTCCGTCCGTGTCTGATCTTGTCCATGTGTTTGTGTGTATTCTATGGCATTTCCGAAACAAGGAATATTAGTATGAGCTATAAGTGGGAAGTGTTATTTTAACACGCACTTATGTGCACTTGTAACCAACCAACAATGTAATAAAATAATAAATGTCAAATTTAACCTACTTCTAATTGTTGTACCGAAATCAAACTTAGTAATGTAGTTCAGATGACAAGACTGTAAATTGGTATTTTAGAGCTGTTTCTGGTAACGGAGCTAGAACGTGGAAAGCGTGATTTTTAGGTTTTTAAGCTACATTATTCTTTCGATGTTGACTGCGTGAAAGCTTGCCGCAGTGTTGCAGACATCACACATGCATGCAAGCTATCTCAAAGACTTGAGAGTAAATTTGGATTTCGTCAGCTTCCAAGAAAGCTGAAGTCAAGTAAAATAAGAACAGTTTGCTGCATATTACAGTTCCCAGCACATTATCATCGGAGCAAGAACTTAAGCAAGAGCGGTTACTGTGCTGTGGCTGAGACGGAAGCCAGACTGCAAGGGATTTAGGAGTAACCGTAATAACTTACGGTTACGGAAGAAACTAAGTTGGGAGTGGATTAAGGACTTTAGAGTGGAAAGGAAGAATAGAGATGAGACGGAAATAGGAAGAAGGCATCATCATAACGTGCCTTTAGACTTTTTAAAAGATGATTACAGATTTTAGGTAGAACTATAGAATTAGTACAACCATGCTAACGCTGTCACTACTAAATGCTTAGAGGAAATGGTTTGAGTGCATTAACGGTCACAAGATTTGTCAATTAGTCACTAAGTGACAAATTGAAAAATGATGAAAAAATAGGGATATCTATACATAGTAATAATATGCTGTGCCTTGGTTTTATGTGCCAATAGAACTGTCCACACCAAACAATAGTATTCTGGTTCAATATTATACAATTGCTTATTGATACCGACTCACCACACATGAAAAGGACTTCCAATTTTGATAGTTTTTTAAATTACAACTCGGTTATACATGTAACATATAAATATACACGTTAAGTAGATACGTAAGTATAGACGTGTAAAGAAAACGCGACGCTTATTATTTAGGCCTAAATTGAAAAGCGACTAGTATGATGAAATATAATATTTTAACCGTAAATATATGATTTACTGCTATGCATAAAGTGTCTTATTACTTATGGTATACTTAAACGTATTTAACTTTTTCATACTTACAATAAATATGCGCTATTCATTTTCTTACCGGCGGCGTTAGATATCGTAATTTTTTGTATTTACCCTTGTTATTAGCGTGAATAAAAAAGAAAAATAATACGAATATTGAAATTATGTACAATAACCATTATTCATTTGAGGTCAATAATAATGTATATTATGTATTTTATTAATGTGAACGGATCTTTAGAAAAAAGTTATATAACTCCATAACGCTCCGTAATAACCGTCTTTTTTTTTTAGTTTTTTTTTTACCTACAGTTATTATAAAATAAACGAAATGGATAAAATGATTACTTACTTCTCTTCCTCAGCTATGATTTTTTCCTAAGTATTATTTTGTAGTAATATTTGCTATTATAAGTACTCGTTACATAAATTAATTTTTTAGTTATGCAAACAAAGAAAAGTTTTCCCACACTTGTTTGTCCCTACCCACACACTAAGTATTTGTTTAATTTTATGTATTCTTTTATATATAAATGGCATACTAAGTTTATTATAGATATATTATAATAGATGTTAGTTTCGTAAGTTAAGTACTTATAAGTGTTACAACAGTCTTTAAGGTAGGTATTAAAATACCGCCCTTATTGGGCATTGGCAATTAGAAGCTACGAGAATGCTTGATAAAATACGGCTATTATTGTCCATAACAAAAACTATATACTCATAAAAAACATAAAACAAGAGAGTAGATTGTTATATATGTTTTCTATTATATTTTATATTTATGGATATAATATAATATTATATAATATTATATAATAATATAATATAATATTTTATCTATTATATTTTATATTTATATTATATATTTATGGAATGTTTCTCGAATTATTTTTCTGTGCAACTTATGATATTGCTATTATTGTCAATTTGTCAAGTAGAACAACGAAGAAACTATTATCCATAGTAAGAGTTTTTTGTCAGCTGCAATAATATTATAAAAAGCTTTACAAAATCCGTAAACCCCAACAGGTATTGAATTTTTCTAGTTTTTCTAACTTAACCTGATATAATATTTATAATTATGTCCATATACATGACTACAAGATAGAAATATAGATAACCACTATAGTTTTTTTTATAAATTATCCTTGTAAAAAATTTACTATAATTGCAACTGTCACATTTATTACGGAATTTATTTATAACACAATTTCCATTGTTTATAATTTAAGTAAGTAGATTAGTATGTAAATATTAACATTTTGAAATAAATAAATATCTACATTTATTTTAAAGTGCCTAATAAGCAACCAACAAACACACATCTATATTTTTTATAGATGTTAGTGTTATAAAAATAACAATAGCTATATTTTTATCTGAAGATATAATTATTTAGTTCTTACTCCATCTTAAATAATAAAAATGTTGGAATAGTATTTTAATATTGCGTTTAGAAACAACGTCAACGGGCTGATATATTAAATGCACCGCCTTATCTTGACATTGAACACGGAGTAAAGTACTTATACCACCTAAATGTTGATAAAATTATTAATTTCAGATAATAACCTTAATGACTTCGATACAGCTTGAAATCCGATTCTAATTGGAACTTCTAATACTTATTTGAAGTATTTACCTACTTGGGTGAGTTGTTGTTGACAGCTTGTTGTTAACTTCTAACCGCAACACGCTAATTACATAATAGAGTATGAAATAGCTAGGTAGGTATAGTTTAAGTAGATAGATAGGTTTAAGTAAGAGTACTGACCTGCGAGGCGGGCGGGTATGAGTAGCCGAATTGTGCGTACGCTGCCATCGGGACGATCATATGGGCGGCTTCACACAATCACTGTCTTTATAAGTCTATTATCACGGACGTATTATTTCCCTAAAGTAATTTCTAATTCTAGTAAGAAATTAATGTAATATATATCACAGTTTGTTGTGTGCGCGGCAAAATAGTTCGGCGCGCTGCCATCACCGCGCGTCAGAGGGCCGGTGCGCGCGCGTCTCGCATGCCGGACCCTCGCTTCACGACCGGCCTGTACCTTGTTCACACGTTCGAGGTTCAACACCGACTGGCGCGCGTACCGCTATCGATGCCCCTCCGCCGAAGGAGACGGCCAATTAAGCCCCGCCTCGGAGGCGTGGCCTGCGCTCCTCGCCCAACGGCAGCCGCGCTTGCGTCTCTTTTTTAAAACTTTGCTTGAATTTAGAGTCGTGGATTGGTAGCTTGCGATCCCCACCACGACGCGTGGCTCCACCTATAAACAATAACCGCCCACGCCGGGGAGGGGATTTGGAAAAAAGCGGCAGAGTCGGCTCGACTTGATCATGTTTATGGGTTTCCGTGGAGACAGTCCGCCAGCCAGCCCTGTACTGTAGCGCAGCAAACAAATCTTTAGTGGCAAAAAATGGCTCGGCCGAGGACAAGTGGTTCCACCTCGCAAGATTTACGAACAAACAACGCGACGTAGAGTTAAGAAATGACTCTACCACCCGTGTAGACGTAGGTTTTGTACTAGACTGAGCTAAGGAGATGGATAGGAACAAAAATTACACTTTCACAGATCCATATATCGCGAAAAATATTTTGCGTAAGTAAGTATACTTTAAAAACATTTCTAGTTATCTAAACGATTTATGTAAACACATAATAAAGTTAATTTTCTCTCTTTGAAATGTAAAAGTGTTTAAAATTTAATTAAAAATATTTATATTACTTAAAACGGGACATCTGCAATACAAAAGACTTCAACGAGCCTGCTTAAAATAACAACACAAAAAAAATGGGAGACAAGTCTATACTTATAAGTACCTACTACTCCTTTATTCACGTCATTGTGTATTTCTGCCTTATTTACAATACATATACAAGAAAGAGAATATTAATAATAATTTACAAAGATATCCGAAAAAAATATAAGAAAATCGATTTTCCCATAATACAAGTACGTTCTATTTGGAAACTTACTTACACTTACTTTGTCTGAAAAGTTACCTTTCGTCACCTTTCTATTGGATATAAACTAGCCCTTGTGGTTCTGATTTTGTTAGGTAAGTGTAGCGGATACTTACCTAACAAAATCAGAACCCCAAAGAAAATCCTGGGCCTCGGTGACAGTGCTAGTTCGCATGCCGAACGCTAGGTGGCGCTCGCTTTAGGAAAACCGTTAGTCAGTTTTACTTTATTTCAACAAATATTACTAGTTGCCTAGCAATAGTATTATAAAAGTTCAAATAATTATGTTATCAATGAATAACCAGTGACTCTGTGAACTTTTGACCTCGTGGCCGACGTTTATCCTTCTAATAGGTCGCATTCCTCAAATAATTGTCGTGAAATTTTGTGAGCAGGTTCTATAATAATTCAGTTTTTTTTTCCAAGTCTCTTCTTGCAAATTTCTAAATGGTGGAGATATCTTTCATTTTGGAAAAAAAAATTAAACCTCCGCAATTTATGAATCTACTCACAAAATTTTAAAATAATCTGTTAAAAAATGCAACCTGTTGGAGAAGACAGAGAGGCAGACAGAAATCCTGCCAGTATCGTCGGATACGACACAATTTTTGTCTAAGCTGAAGCATAGACGCTTCGCTCACTAAAGCTCGCTCTGTCGATAATATGTTCTATCGGGACGTAATAAAATAAAATTTAGGTTTTTTTTATATTTTAGTTAGCTTACATGAATGCAAATGTAGTGAAAATTCTGAGATGACGAGTGCTAAAGAATGATAGAGAAAGCGTACCTACATACTGTATCCACTACACATGAGTGGAACGATAAATAAAAATGATGATAAGTTATTTAAATACTTTTTTTTCTAAGTAAATATAATTAAGTAATTTATAGTCCGGCAAATCGTGGTTTTTAACCTATTAGGGTTCCGTATTATTATAATGGGATGCGTAAATACTGAAAAACTTTAAGGGTGGTTTAAAGTCAAACTAGTTTTAAATCGAGATTCCTTACTGAGCGTCGTTTTAGAATACGGCCCTAAGTCTGATTTACTTGTTTATCGTATTAAGCTGTGTGATAAGCCCTAGTGTCGGTAACTTTTCTTAAGAAACTCGAATGCATCTGATAATATTAATAACCTAAAAATTGTTTGTAACTTTTTGAGGTAGGGTTCCACCGTTCATCCTGAACAGTCTTTTTATTTATTTTTTAGTAAAAAGTCAAAAGGAACTCTATCTCTCTGTCTTTATGTTTGTAGCGTTTTCACGGCTGAATGGACTTTGATACAATTTAATATTGAATTACTACCTGTGCATCTAATTAAAGGACAGAATATTTTTTCGAAACAAACACACGATATCAAATTCACGCAAACCAACCGACTCGCAGGTTACATCTTGTTCAGGGGCTTACCACGAGTTTTGATAGTTAAAGAAAACTTTTTTCGTTTTTGTTTAGCTCCATACATTTAGCCTAGTTCTTGAACGTTTCCGCCAGGGGCGCTTTAATGAAATGTATGTAACTAACGAAAAAGTTTTCGTAACCATCAAAACTCATGGTAAGCTCCCTGACACACACTTTATGCACTCGCTTAAGCTACTCGTACTCAATACAATTCTAACAGCTATTGTACTTAATTAGTTCTTTAATCTCAAGGTTTTTTTAATATTCTCTTAGTTATCGGCTATTAAATCTTATGTTAAACAAACAAAGCGACCTGAGACCTGTTATAGCATTACAAACCTCGTGGGTAATAAAGATTTTGTTTCCGGTAATTATTAAGTATTATCTTATTTTTTTAGCTTACTGAGATAATAGTTACTAGAACAGAACAAGAAATTACTTAAAAACATATCAATCTGAGAGTTTACGAAGCGTAACTGAAATAATTATGACATGTATACGAGTAGGTAGTTATTGTAACGCTGCCGCGGAAAAACATCGTATCTATTATTAGGCAACGTTATTAATAATTTAAAAGTTATTACACTAGAATGTGATTGTCCGCCTTTAATGTCAAGCGACAACGATAGGTACGGTTTATGTGAGCGCAATAGAAATAAATGAATCGTACCTATTAACCCCGTACCATTTTTATTTTTTTTATTTTATTTTACATTTTTTTTTTTTTTTTACATTTACTGGAGAATTTACAGCCAATTTATAGTAAAGAATTAATATTGTATCTAATTTCCAAGGCCAATTAAAAATTCCCGCCAATAGTTAGGAACTTAGAATGGAGCATAGCAGCAGCAATGTGCTGGGTATAATAAGTAATGTAGGTAATACAAGCATATAGCAAGACATACAAATAGCAGGATAAAAATACAAGAAAGTTAAGGTTGAGAATCAAAAAATTTTGAGGCTAAACGTGCGCGAATTACTTGCACACTGTCCGAGAATACATCGATATCATTTTTTGTTATGAATTTATTTATGAATGAAGAAGTTCTGTGAAGAAAGGTACTTTTCTTATAGTTAGTTTTAACAATGGGTATATGAAATAGAGGGGTTCGTTTAGATCGGTAAGAAGGTGTAGATATTGCGATTTTACAAAGGAGTTCAGCATTCTCTACTTTAGCGTTCAGGATATTAACAAAATATGAGACATCAGCTACAGTTCGTCTAAGTTCAAGCGGAAGCAGGTGATGGCGTTTACACCGTTGTTCGTAACTATCATCATAGGTTCTGGAGCGGAATTGAATAAACCTTAAGAATTTTTTCTGAATCTTTTCGATACGTGAGATATTATATTTGTAAAATGGATTCCATACTTGCGAACAGTATTCAAGAATACTGCGAACGTAAGCACAATACAAGATTTTTAGAGTTTTAATATTATTAAACGGGGTGGATACACGCATAATGAAGCCAAGAGCTTGAGTAGCTTTCTTTACTATATTGTCAATGTGCTGATTGTAAGTGAGTTTAGAATCTTGTAAAATGCCTAAGTCTCTGATTTCCTGTACGCGATTGAGTTTCTTGTCTTTTAGGTAATAGTTATATTCTAGAGTGTTAACTTTTCTTGAGAATGAGAGCACATAGCATTTGTCGACATTAAGATCTAACTTATTGGAGTGGCAGTATTCACTAAATCTGGCAAGATCCCCCTGAAGATTGGCAAAATCAGCGGGACCACTAACAGACTTCAGAATTTTCATGTCATCAGCAAAAAGATAAAACTTAGAATGTAAAAAACAAGATTTTATATCGTTAATGAAGATAATAAAAAGCAGAGGACCTAAGAGCGACCCTTGGGGTACACCAGAGGGTATATTGGACCAAGATGATGTGAATCCATTCAGCACAACAGCCTGGGATCGACGTTCAATGTAAGAAGAGTACCATCTGAATAAATTGCCATGAATACCAGCATAGCGTAGCTTTAGAAGCAACAAAGCGTGATCAATTTTATCAAATGCTTTGCTATAATCAGTAAAAATGCTGTCGACCTGCTCACCATTACTCATCCGGTTTATAATAAATTCATTTGTAAGAATTAAATTAGAGTTAGTTGAGCGTCCTGTTAAAAAACCATGCTGTTCTTCAAGAAATGTTGATTTGAGAGCCGAATAGGTTTGAGTATAAACTATTTTTTCTAGTAGTTTGGCAAAGATGCATAATTTCGAAATAGGACGGTAGTTTTCAACTGCTGATTTAGGTCCTTTTTTATAAACTGGAGTCACCAGTGCAGATTTCCACAGTTGAGGGAAAATACCTTCTTGGACTGACCTCTTAAAGATAATACTGAGAGGTAAAGTCAGACTACGAGAACATTTAACTATAAATAGGGGCGGAAGGTCATCAATACCAGCCGATTTATAGATGTCTAATGATAATAATAGTTTCTCAATAAATTCTAACGATATTTCAACTGAGCCTATACTCACAGGACTATAATGAGAAGAATTATTATTACTAATAGTAGAAATAGTGGTAGTTTGGGAATGATTACTGGATGGTTGAAGAAAAGTGGATTGAAAAAATTTTGAGAAAAGATCACATATGACCTCGCCACTGTTAGCAGTAACGTGTCCATATGTCATTGTGGAAGGAAAAGATGAACTTAACCTTTTACCTTTAACGTAAGACCAGAAGGCTTTTGGCGAAGATGCGATTGAAATTTCAACTTTATCAATATAAGAGGAGAAGCATACATTTTCATACTCCTTTACTCGGTCGCGTAATAAAGCAAAAGCTTCGTAGTCAGATCTATTACCATAACGCCTATACTTACGAATATACTTGAATTTTTCAGCTAGCATCTTTTTGAGACGAGTGTTAAACCACGGAGGAGTCTTATTGTTTACTGAAATAACTTTCTTATGGATAAATTCATCACGTAAATTATAAAGAATTTTGTAGAAAAAATTGAGGGCCTCATCAAGTGAATTACCGTAAAGGCTTTGGTGCCAGTCGACAGCATCTAGTTTATCACAGATACTAGTGTAGTCACCAGTTTGGTAGAAATATTTTAGTCTTGGTTTACTGGGACAAGCTGATTTCACTGTGAGATTTATTACAGCAAGTAAAGATGGGTGGTGTTTGTCTTCTTTTACAAGTGGATCAGATAGATTAATTATACTAAGAGCCAAGTTAGAGAAAAGTAAGTCGAGGGTACGGTTTTTTAAATTTTTAATATAATTATGTTGCGTCAAGTCGCATAAAGTTAAAGTGTCAAAGAAATTGATGACAGTCTCATTGGATACCTCTGATGGCAGTAAATTCGAGCTGTTTGAATGAGAGTACCATTGAATAGAGGGAAGGTTAAAATCACCAACAATTATATACTTATCCGCAGCGTTACGTGTGAAAATATCTTGTAATTTATCCGTAAAAAGTCCTAGTTGAGTAGAAGCATTAATATGTTTACCTTGTTTACAAACATAAATACAGCAAATGTGAATTTTTCTAATCGAGTTTAGACATCCAGGTAAGGAAATGGACAACCAAATAACTTCCGCCGGCGAGTACCAATCCGGCCGGGCAACAGCTGATATTTCCCGCTTCACGGCAATGAGAACACCACCGCCGAGTGACTGTGACGTTAGAGCGTAATCACGATCCCGCCTAAATACTATGTAGGAGTCATCGAATATCTCCTCGTCTTTAATACCTGGCAGTAGCCAGGTTTCAGTAAGACAGACGATCGCATAGTTATTAAGCTGAATATTTCGTAGTAATTCGCTAGTTTTTGTACGCAGACCTCTCACATTCTGGTAAAAAATTGTTAACTCAAGCATGAATCAAATAGTTTTAGAAGGGTGTAGGTATAAAGACTCATAAGATTGGAGACGATACCGAGTGATATGTACGGGAATACGCATTCCACAGGTGGATTCCAAGTTGATAATAATCGATACCATTGATATTACCACGAATTTTGATAGTTAACGTAAAGTTTTTTCGTTTTCTTTAGTTCTTTAGTTCCTTAACGTTTTCGCCACGGGCGCTTTGTTGAAACGTAAAGAGCCAAACGAAAACTAAAAAAGTTCACGTAAGTATCAAAACTCATGGTAAAGACATGGTAACAGACTATTGCCGCGTATGCCCACGAAAGTGATCCTATTGGTTGTTAGTGGCTTATTGACCAATGGAAACGGTCTATCGGCGATTTCGCGGGCGTTCGCGGCAATAGTGTGGTACGGGGTTTATACGATACAGGGTGTAGGGTGATAGAGGGTTCACGGGACGTTAGTATTTATATATTAAAACGAAAGGCGTGTGAATAGGTCCTAAACATGATAAACAATTAGTTTCTAACTAATATTCTTGGTGATGGAACCAAAACTGAAATCAAGGCAAAATCAACGAAGCTAGGTTTTTCATAAAATAATATCAATTACGCCATTGTAAATAAATGTAAGTGTGTGGGTAATTTCATGAATCCAGTTATCATACCAACATACGACTTAGTTTCGGTTCCGTGGATCGTTATTAAATTATGAAGTCGACATCTCATTTTTCAATAGCAAAAAACTCAGTCACTAATTGCATATCCATAGCTGTGGTATCAACACATCCGATCAGTTGCCCGGACAGATTTAGAATGATTAACGCACCAAACTGATCTCTACACTTATGATGTTAAAGTTCTGTTTAGATTGCGGGTCATAAGGGCTGGCGCCAAGACATCTGTCATCGTTAATAACAAGCAATTTGAGCCAATTTTGCATTTTTGGAATATAGGAGAGCGCCCAGGCGTCTCACTCTTACGACAGGAAGTGATACAAAAAGTTACACTAAATAAAGTAGTGGTTGACATGTTCGGTTTTTGCTCAGGTTACTAATTACGCGGGCGCAGCCGTAGGTGCGTGAGCGTCGCGTGAACGGCGAGGCGAACGTTAGCCGTAAATGCTAACAGTTTAGATATTTATGAACATGTGTACGTAATTAATTTTTACGATGGATCAGATAACGGAATCGGTGGAGCGATACGCTTGTCGCGACCGCGGCGTCTTGGGCTCTTGGGTACGTACGACGCGAATAAAGGTTAATTAAGTCTAAATTAGCGGGTGAAGAGGTTCTTCCGCGGCTGGCGCGGTGAATAATGAACAGAGGCTGCGGGTCGCGACCGACGACCTGTCGAACAATGGAGACGACGGCGTCTGCATCGCCCGCCGTGCCTTCGTACAGGTGACGATGTGTTAACAATCTTTACAGAACATTGTCATAGAAACCCTTTTAAAAATGGATTTGTTGAAACAACAAGAAATTTTCGCAAATCTTACTCTTCCGATCAAGGTAAAAGTTACCCATTATCTAAATAAATAGAGAGGTTCTATTACTAACTAGCAAATAAATACCGTCCAAAATAAAAGTTTGATGCTGCAGTTAAAGATGTATGATAAAGGCTGCATGCACGGCGCGTATAAAACTTATCCAAGGGTGTTACAGCCATTTCGTTCTACTAAGATGAGCTTTAAGTTTTACCCCCTGCCACGCACGCGACGCCCCCCGAAGTACGAGGCGCCGTCCTGCTCGCCGATGCTTTATCCATTATTTCTGTTTTATTTATGCATTCCACATAACAAAGCATTTGAGTCATTAGAAAGACAAAGAACGTTCATTTAAACGTCGGTAGGTAGGTATGCGTTATTCTGAAAAAATTCAAAGGCTTGTGTGTGACGTGGACCAAACAGCACAGTAGGGTAGGTATCGTCCATTTGTAATTCGCATTAATTAACTAGCTCTCCCCAAATAAACGCCGAAAAGTAATCTTTCCAGTAACAATGGGCACATAAACCTTTTTACGGTTGGCGAAAAAAAGGCTCCCACATAGATACATGTGTCCACAAGGGACGTAGCGGGTACCGACAGCGTGTTTACCCGTTGATTAAACAGCGCCACGGCCGCAATGCGTATGCAAGCGAACGGACATATTACCACGGCTCGAATTCTGATTGTTTAGAGAATTTATTACTCTCGTGCCTTGTACAGTTAATTGAATTCGCCTGTAGAATAGGCGCGGGCTGAATTGCCCGGCAACGTTTATCGTGTCTTCCCAGTGCGTGGTCCGACAAGCGCACACCCGCCATTTTTGTTTACAATAGCCGCTTGTTAGGGTTAGATTTCAGTGAAAGATAATGCGCTAATCTACTCGTAGCTTGTCGATTTCACTTTAGTTTGGACTTTGTTAGTTGTGTAAGAAAGATTTTTTGGGCTTCGTAGTAAATTAAGGATTGTTCTATAGTTTCGTCAAGTATTTCTGTCTCTTGTCTTCTCTGGTTGTGCATTAAGGTTTTATGGTTACCAGATTTTTGTTTGTATCAAGAATAGGCATATTAACGGTGTTTTTCTAATAAATTGAAAATATTGTAAAACACGTATGGCTAATTTAAAATGCAGTTAAATAGATACACGTTAAAATTATCGTTTACCGACTGTAGATATTAGTTTCAGTACAAAATATAGGAATACTTACTTACTCGTAACTTCAAAATTCGTAATCAAGCGTTATTGTGAATTTCCTTGAAATAAAGTTCTGCGAACACTCGTTAGAAACGGCGGCGCGGCGTACTCATTGAGACTGTTGCTCTTACTATGTGAATTGTAAAGATAAAAACCTGGTGACAGACGGATAGACAGACAGACGGACGGAGAGCGTCTTATTAATAGGGTCCCGTTTTACTCTTTGGGTACGGAACCTTAAAAACAGGGGCGAAACGTTAGCCTAAGTATGTCACTCGCGTAATAATGGCAGTTCTAGTATGTCACTCGCGTAATAATGGCAGTTCTAATGACATATTTGTCATTAAAATCGGGTTAACCATTTAGTAGTTATGAAGGAACATGGGGAGGGACACACCAACACACAGGTCATTCTCCTTTCACTTCACCACAGTCGGGTAAAAACAATGCCTATAATCATATTTATGTAAGTCATGTACCTACATTGTACAATTTGTACATATTTACACACATACATGCTGTAACAGCTAGCTTACATAATTTAATTTTTAAGACAGATTTTGATAAGTTGACAGCACCTATTGGCATTTGACCTATGTAACGTAATGTTGTATCAATTAGTGAACAAACAACAATTAGTGAACAAAAAGTGTGAATCAATGTATGAGACCATGACCATTATCAGTAAAGAGGACGACGAAGACCGAAGAAAACACTTTTAGAACATAGAAAAGAGTTCTGCAATCTGCAATGTGTGGAATGAGCTCCCTTTTGCACTATATTCGAGTAACTACAACATGGGGTTCTTCCAAAGGGCTGTCAATAGAGCCCTTAAAGGTCGGAAATATATCTGTGACGTCTCTGGTATTACAGACAACGGTGATCGCTTACCATCAGGTGACAGCTTCTTTGCCACCCATGGCATAAAAAAAAAGACACATGAGTCACTTGCTCTTGCCTAACGTCCGGTACGCAGTGGCTAACAGCCACAAAAAAAAACATGTCATGCAAGTAAGAATCAAGAACCACTTAAAAACCTTTCAAACTTTACGGTTTGAATCTTACAATGTCGTATTGTCATGAGAACGAAATGTGCGCAATGTTTTAAAAGAATCGGGTTAGTAGAAGTAGTTAAAAAAACTCTTGCCATGATTTAACACAAACATAATGAACGGGAGAAGGTAAATGAAACCGTTAAACCACTAGCAGTAGACCGCTAAGCATGGACATTACTCAACCGGTAACAATAAAGACTATTTTCAAATGCAATTGCTAATGCAATTAAAATAAAAAATCTAAGCCCTCACTTTCTCTACAGGAAATCACATAATATTAGTCTGTGTCTATACTTACCCCAATTTTTAATAAGCATTTGAATAAGTATTTAAATTATTCAAGGATTGAACGTAAAAATCGAATCATAATTAATTTATTACAACTATACCTATCTTTAACATCGCTATTAATTATTTATCAAGTTAACGCTCATTATCTCGAAACAAAACAGTATTTTTTATCTTTAATGCCATGTGGTCATTAATCACGGGGTAAATAGTTTGATATCAACGGACTCACACTGATTCTTATATATTTTATGTTTTTAAAAAACTCGGCATATATTTATTTTACTAGCTGTTACCCGCGAGTTTGTACGCGTTTATTCACAAAATAGGAACCAAAAACCTGTCTTGTGATAAAGTGTAACTAATGATTAAATTTCATTAGGATCCGTTTAGCCGTGAAAAGCCTACAAACAGACAGACAGACAGATAGAGTTACTTTCGCTTTTATAATATTAATATGTATTATAGTAAAGGGTCTTTCAACAAGCACAGCCCGATGTTAAAATTGAATAAAACAAGCTATGTTTGAGAAATAAACGTATTTCTTTATTTGATACGAGTAGACCTATTAATGCTATTATTTATGGAATATGACATCGTTTACATGACCGCCGCGGCTTCGAACTGTGGCACGGATCCGAGAGGTCCAATTTTCTATGACTCTGCTGCATAAATCCGGCTGAATTTGAGCGATGGCCTGCGCTATGTTGAATTTTAGGGCATCAGTCGATTCTGGTTTATTGGTATAGACTTGTGACTTCAGGAAATACCACAAAATAAATCAAACGGGTTCAATTTGCACGATTCGCTAAGAACTATTTTTCGGCCAAAGTCAGCTCTTTTCCAAACGTACTAAAACCCAGTTAGCGCACAAACGGAATTGTTAGAACGAAATAGTTGGATCTTATACGGGTATATACCCAAGTCCCGATACAGAATTCTCCAAGTTGAAGTCTGCGAAAGGCGGAGTTCTTATGCACGGCGAGAAATCGACTGTCACGGATACTCCTTCACACTCTCACGGACAGCGGCGATGGTTTAGGCCGATCTGGCGTTCCTTTGACGTGAAGCTATTGGTTGGTTGTTTACTGATCCGGTCGTCTCGAATTTGGCCACCAAACGTTGGAGAGGGACCTTCAAAGGGCCACCACGTCTGCCGTAAAATGGACGCAATGCGAGCAACGTTTGCACTAACGATCACTCATTTTGATAATAAAGTTTTATCATTTGGACGTGCTGCTCAATCGTGTAACTTGCTATGGTGATTTTACATAAATGATTGAATAAAACAACAGATTTGACAAATGTAACAAAAACAACATGGCCGCCACAAACTGTCAACATTGGCCTGTCCCTGTTTGTTGAAATACCTTTGATATAGATGGACACTTGTATCTATCTAGTTAGAGTTCCGTACAACAATGCATCCTAAAATATAGTACGCATTGGAGAGACGTGTGACGAGCCCGACTTACATACTAATGGAATGTGTCCGAAAACAAATTGAGAGAGACCGAATTGTTGCAGCACTTAAGGTGAATGAGTCTAAATGTGAGAGTGGTTCATGCATTCATTCATTCTTGTCTGGCTGATCATAGTTCTAACGAAGTTTTGAGAATATTTTTTGGATATTTTTTGGCGAATGCATTTGTGCAGGCCCGAAATTATTCGCCTCCACGAACTTTCCTCATTGGTTAATGATTCCTTAAGTTTTATATTCTTTGTGGTGGAAGTTAATAGACGGAATGCTGCGATGGAGTGACAGAGACTAAAAGTCCCTACAAAAAACATGTATTAAATTGAGTACATTTGATACCTAAACAAAGAGAAACTGTATCAAAGAGCATTTATTTAGTATACCATCCTACCTAACTCGTGGTTATTTCAGTTGGCAGCTCATTTAGAATGCAGCCACTTTGCCACGTCGCCACAACATACGCTATACTTACTCCAGTTTAAACATTGACAGATACTCCTTTCACCTCCAATTTACCTTATTTAAAATTAGATGAGTTTCTCGCTAACCACACTTAATAAATGAGACGCTTAATTCAAAACAAAGACACACATAGATACAAAAACAAAACATCTGCCCTTATGCTTAGGACTGACTCTCAAGGATTTCGATCAAATCGAGCGGCATTTAAAAAAAATCAGCTGACAAGTCACTTCGGAACAGCGGAAACAAGTTATCCACACCACTTGTGTAGTCTATATCTGTTGTACACGTGTCATCTATGTTTACAGACATTTACGTTGGTTTATCGCTTTTGAGAAATGCGTTTTTTTCAACAGAAAAGTCAAGGAGCTTGAGCATGACACGCACGCAAGGTTTGGCGCTTCGATACGTTTGTGGGATGCCGCCTAGTTAGCCAGCCGTTATAATTTACGTCAAATGTTATCTAGCCATACTTTAGTAGAATTGGGACATTTTCTGCCTTTATAAATGAATATAGCAATAGCGATAGCATAGCGATGATAGCCTAGTTGGAGAAGGCCCGCCTCTCAAGCCAGAGAGATCGGGTTCAAACCCAGCTGACGGCACGGACCAATTTGTTTATTGTGTGAACATATTATGTGCGTATTGTAAATCATCTGCTACATGACTGGAGCCCGGTGTATGGCGACAGGCTCGCCCCCTGTCACATTTGGGACTGAATATCGTCAGGCCAAGTGTGGGTGTTACATGACACATCTGCCAGTCCCCTCGGGGGAAAGGCGAGGCTATATGTTATGTTATAAATAAATAAAAACGCCTATTCGTATAGGTGGTTTTCTTTACTTCTAACACGAAAAGGTGCTTTTGTCATAATTGTCGTATTAATTTTGTCGAATCAGGCGTTACTTTGCGGAAGTTCATCTTCAAAACTTTTGGTAAAGACTAAGGAATATGGGGTTTAGTTACATTGATTTAACTATTAAACTAACCCGAATCAAATAAATACTTGTAAAAAAAAATCATTTTATTAATCAATATTTATTTTGTTATAGTTGCATTGCACTTTCATCTAATCAAGCGTGTATGCAAAACTGCAAGAAAAACAATTAAACATAATTACATACTTAAGTTAATAGAAAGTTTGGAAAAATTATATTACTTTTCATGTTATGGAAGATTGTGAATGTTTATTGGCTATGGTTTCTCTATAGATGTAAAAGATGCAGACTGTAGTAAGTAACAATCGATCGATGAAATGAAATGAAAGTTTATTTGTGGCAACAAACGTCACATATCATTAAATTAACAAATGAAGCTTATTCCTTAAATGTTTAAATCAGTGTTGAGAAGCATTACTATCCAAACTAGGAATTAACCTGTGTTATCGATCGATGCCTTTAATTAAAGTGTCCAGATTCACAGTTTGTCTCTAGAACATGCTAATACGTTTTGGCAGCTAAGTGCGAAAGGTGCCAACATTCATAGAGTCGCCAGGAGCTCGTTTTCAACTTAATTTTTTTACCAGCCATTTAGCAAAATGACACTCCAAAAATGCCCGTAGGTGTCTCCACGTATCTTGTAAAAATATAATGCCTTAACATTTTCAGCTCAAAATAATCACGACAGTGACAGTTCAATTGCTCTGTAATTCAAGTTCGACACGACGATTCATATGATTTCAAAAAGGACCGAGTATAAGTACGGAAACCTTGTCTGATCCGTCCGTGAGACATTATTCGATTTGGGATGTGTTTGTGCCATTCTTAGAAATCTATTGGATTAAGTTATACCGCGTTATCAAATTTTATGTGCAGACAATAGTGATTAGAGAAATAAGCAAGCACGATATAGTAATTAAAGATAGACCCTTAATAGTTCATTACAGTTAAAATTGTAAAATTATCATCATGACAGCCCAATTAGAATAAATCACTTTTATAATTTCGACCTGATACTCTAAAATTATATGTTTCTAATTCTTCTCTTACACAATAGTTTATGTAATACTACTAATGTTCAGAATGAATGTTGCACTACCCCATGCTTATGAAAAAAAAAACTATCGTATTTCAAATCTGTAATTTCGATAAACCATGGTGTATGTACTTCGCCATGTATAGCATTCCAGTCTCGTCGGCAACACGTAGTGACGTCAATCAATGCTTAAGCAAGACCGAAATAAGTCATTTACAACTAGTTCGAAAGAGAGGGATGATGATTGCGAGTGACGTCATTACGTGTTTACTCCCGGAACGCTAGACCTTGTTTTTTAGATCATTCTACAAATGAACTACTAATTAGAAACTAGCTGTTACCCGCGACTTCGTTCGCGTATATTCAGAAAGTAGTATCCAAATACCTACCTTGCGATATACTGGATTAAAAGCCTACAAACAGACAGACAGACAGACAGCGCTACTTTCGATTTTATAGTAAGTCAAGATTAGTTGAAAAATCCTAATCAAAAAGAAATTCAAGATCATTCCAATAATATTAGATTTAAATGGTTTTAAACAATTATGTTGGAAAAAAAAACAATCTTCGAATAAAGTCAAATGTCAAAATCGAATAACAATTCGAACGATCCGTTCTACTTCGGGCATCTCTAGATAGGTCTATCGCTAAGAGCTTTCCAAGACGAACCCTCTAGAAATGCATTTACATGTCACAAGATCCTATGGGAAAATCTGCACGTGCCGTTGATTGTCTGCTTGTACCTGCCTGTACTATCGAAGTAAATCTATGTTATCGCGCTATCGATACTATGCGATTACGTGTATGACATCTAATATGCATGAAATATAAGTACCATACTACCATTACTACCATGTAATTATAGACTGATGTACGCGTGTCATTGTATTAATGTCTTCATTAGTGGTAGTTCCACTTTAGCCTGCTTTTCAAGCCAGAGGTAGCGGGTTCAAATCCAGCCGACGGCACGCACCAATTTGTTCATTATGTGAACATATGTGCGTATTATGTGTCATCTGCTACATAACTGGAGCCCGGTGTATGGCGACAGGCTCGTCCTCTGTCATTTTTGGGACTGAATATCGTCCGGCGTGGTGTGGGTGTTGTAATGCATATCTGCCAGCTCCTTCGGGGGAACGGCGTGACGATATGTTATTAACATATTTATTTAATGGTTGACACATGATCTTTGTAACGGCATCTAGTATTGATTCATTTAATTAAACTACTTTATTCTTATATTATATTTTATTGAGTTTAGTGAATCGATCTCTAAAAAGTTGTATTTCTACTGATTCCAATTTTTTTTTACAGAAGTAATCAACAAAACTCTACACAACATTATAGGTCTAAGTAACTGCATTCATAAATAAAACAGCTGTTGTGATCGAAAACAAAACGTAAAAGGTATTTCCGTTAGTGCTAATTCCATCTCACTCGGTATAATTGAAGGGTGTAACCTCTCCCAGAGGGTGAATGTATTTCACCGCAGACGATCAGACTGTGCTGCAACTGAAACGGGCAAACTATTATTTCCGAGTAAGGGTGTCCGTGCACCTGCAAGGTTAGCGCCCGACCGCCTCGCTATGGTAATATTGAAAAACGAACTGAATACTTTGTGATGTAATGTTTTGGTTAGATCAACCCGCCGAGCTCCTGGTGAGCGGTGACCGCAAGTAGCCCGCGCGCGGCCCGCTCTCAGAAAGACGATCTAGAAAAACTTTTTGTTACAAAGAAGAAAAGACCAACCACATTTTCACATTTTTTTCATGAATACCATTGGAAGGCGGCCAGGCGCTAAATTTGCAGGTGGACTGACACCCTAAGTACTTCAGAGAGTATTTGAGAGAGCATCATAGAACAAAAGAGTATTTTAGCATAAGGGTTAGTTGAATTTATTATATTTGTCAACTCTCAGGTGAACATACCAAAAAAATAATATTTTATTTTAATACTTGTCGTTTAATTTACGAAGCGGACTACTTGTCTAACTGCTAGCGCGAATTTCTGCGCACAAGTCCATGACAAAACAAAGCATCCGATGAAAAAAAGAAGAAATGTCCTTATCGTTGTCGAAATGTACAAGTTGTGTGACTACTAACCAAATTGAGTAGTTTTTAAAATAAGCAAGTGAAGGGTACATGAAGATTATTTCGACAGCGTCTCACATAAATGGACCGAAGAGTCAAATTACAGTCGGACCGGGTATTTTAAAATACATAAATTACCATTTCTGGAGGTGCCAAAACCCGCATGCGATTTGCAACAACAATTTTTAGCACGAGAGTCAGCGTGAGTTCCTAAAATAAATTATTTAGTAAAAAACTAGTTTCATACGCATTGCCATACAGGATTTATGGTGAGGCGTATTAAAAAAAAATGAGACGAGCAATTTGCAGGAGAAAAGTGTTTCATTGCTTTGGTGTTCGTGCGACTTTACACGGACTTTGAAAACGTATTTGGGAACTATTTTTTATCAGTTCGGTAGGTATTATTAAGTAAAGGTACCCTGCATACGCATTTGGCTTATCCTGCATGGGGATCCAAAACAAAGAAATGAAGGATTCATCCATTATAAGTCACTATAGGTCTTAGTCCCATAACCTAGCCCCCCCGATCGCCTATTTTTTTTTTCATTCAAGTTTATTTATACCCAAGTACCCACACACAACAAATTAAATCCTAAGTAAGTTTTTAAAAAACTTATCACTTACTGATCAAATGAGCCAAAAAGACGCCATAATTTAATTTCTATTCAAAGTTGACGATTTCATTCAAAGTTCAGATTGTTTTTGTTTTTACTTTTTCTTTGTAAGTCCATTTTATTATGTATTGTGATTAACTCAGTTGGACCCAATAATATCGGTCTCATTTCAGAATGGGCAAAAACTAAACATAAAAAGCATAAATTACTCCTAAGACTGCTCCCGTCTAACTTCTCTGCGACTTAATATGGCGAGGCTGGGTTCGACAACACAGTGGAGTTTGATTTGACACCCTTTGTATAAAGGTTTATTGGCCTTGTATTTGTTCAATACGAAGATACTAGCGTGCGTAGAGATGTTGCGTGTATCAGCAAACAGATTTAGGAAGTAATCTGACTGCTGTTGACATAGGCTTCTAAGGTTGCTTGGGATAAAACAACACGCGCCTACTGGCGATACAGCCAATTATTGAGTATTAGTACTGATGCTTTTTGGACTGTGGCAAAGTTTAAGCAGCTAGCTAACTATTCAAATTAAACTTACAGATTAACTCAAAATATTTTAATTTTCTTTTGATCGCTATTAACAACATGCTATTGAAGATACCCTGGAACAGGAACTAGCTCTCAAACGAAGCTCGTGGTAGGATAATCGAGTGTGAGCCACATCTTTTTTTTTATATTTTGGGTTTACTTGGCTTTTAGCTAGCTAATTCTAAAACCCATGGCAATTCATTGTTTTTCTTTCAAATAAAATGGTAAAACTATTCCTGTTCATTGAGTTTGCTTTTACATATATTCATGTCAAGAATTTAGTTTAGTCAACTAATAATTTATTGTATCACTATTAAAGCCAAATAGATGTTATTAACATTTGGAAATAAGGACAGCTCGGAAAATACACAGGATACACCGAAGGAACACAAGTCCCGATGGGGCTTAGAACGCTTTCAAAGATAATTATAACCCTTTACAAAGTGAGGTTGTCAAAGTATAATCTGAGACGAATCTGAGAGCAAATAAGAGAGGAGTTTGAGCCAGAAAATGTAGATTTCAAAGTTTTCTGCTTTGACGAAACTAAGAAGGATCAGTTTTTGACCTCCGATGGTATAATTATATGTCGTACTTAGACGGAATAGAAAACATTAGCAGTTGACCATCAAGCCTATTTTTCATCCGCTGACAAGGCTAATGATATAATAACAGAATTTAAGCAAGTAAAAGTCTGTAAGTTTTTTTTTAATTTCTACGTAGAATATTATTCATACTTGGATAAACATAACGCTAGTTATTCATAGTAACTCGTAAGAATAAAATCATGAAATAGTTACACGAATTAGTTTTAGAAATTCATAATAATAATTCGCGTAATGAATCTGTTAATTTATGATTTCCCCACCGACCCAATATTTCTAACGACGGTGAAGTGACGCTTCCAAGTCAAATATAACAAACCAAAACAAGACACTTGTCACTGTAACGTCAAACTTCGTCATAGCTCCAGTGTCTGTACCACAAACGGCCTGTTTACCTCGCTCTTGTCCTTACTTGGACTGCTTAATGTATTCTGTGTTTAGAATAAGATTATAATATTAAGAAACACGCCCCAAGCTGCGCCGTCTGGATGGGGAACTTGTGGAAATGTTCCGTTACCTACTACCTAAGTCACGGATAATTATAATTGGAAATTAGTTTCTAAAGATACGGCACCTCTAAAAACAATCGAATGACGTGCCACCAAAATAAAATAGTCACGTAAGTTTAAAATTTAATAGCTGTTGCTTGAAAAGAAAAATATACAAGTTCATTAAAAATGAACTTGTATATTTTTCTAACATATAAAAATTCTTCAGGTTCAAACGAAATGTTCGGCTATATAAATTAATTAGCGCTGTTTTATTTTTGACTACTTATGTTTTTTTGTTGCCCTTAACTACCAAAGTTAAATTTGAATATTCCTAACATCCTGGTAATATACATATGGTGCGGGTGACTACCCCAATTTATTTATTAAAAAAAAAAAACATTTCAGACAACTAGACCCATTTTAGTATATACATTACAGACTAACACACATATCATTTTTGTAGATAGAAACCAAAACTATTTTATACGCATTTACTACATAATTTACTAGTTTTTGCTGATCCCGCTGCTGAAGTTTTAAGTCATAATTTGTAAATCGCGGCAACTTTCAAGGGTAAAAAGAAACGATTTGTCTAATTGTCACTCGCACCATCCGACAATGAAAATAGCATAGTGGCCAGCAGGGCAGTCTACCAGCCTAGTTACCCAGTAAACAGCTTTTAAACACCATTCGTGCTACTAGCAAAACGGTCGTTGCGTACAACACTCATCGTTTAGCAGTAATAAGACAGGGCTAATTACGAACGCTCCATGGGGTACGTACCTATAATTCGAGTCTTAAACAGCCTGTTTAATGACTTGTTAGATCCAATTTTATGCAATTTAAGTAAGCACCATTCATGCAAATGCTTATTTACATGTTTAATAGTCGCTTACAGTCTGTTTTTATTGGCATAAGAACTGCATTTTGCAGCTGGTTTTAATTTTGAATACTAGACTTTACTGTTTCTGAATATAAGTAGAAATGGCAATTAAGTCGCCACGTTATTGGACGTAAACGCAACAGTATTTATGTAGGTAGGTACGTATTCCAGGAAATTAAGCAAAACTTTTAATGGAAAGTCTGCATGAATTTGCCTGTTGATGAAAGTTTGATGATAATAAGTATTTTATACATGATAATGCATATTTACATAAATTATTTTAATAGCCTATAATGGCTGTTTGTTGTAAGTACAAGTGTTCATTAAACCTGCCATCGACAGTATACTGATGGCACAACAACGGAGCCTCAATTTGAAACATTTTATAACATTAACATTACTTAATTTAATAAAATAAAATAAAAAATACAAGCGAATTAAATTCGTTCGTTTAAATTATTCTAACTAATTTCAATTTACGCTTAAAACAAAGCTTTACTGCGAAGCTGCTCTTTTGTCATCGACCTTTGTCACTGTCTACATAAAAAAAGGTAAAAGAGTAGCATGTGTGCGCCAGTGACGCACACAGCGACATGCAACGTTCATTCATAAAGGAAGAACCTGTCCCATGTCCTCTGAACTCATCCTCTTCGTCTTGGTTTATCTCTGTTCATTCATTACCATCTAGTTTTATATGAGTCGACGGCCCGAGAACACATCGCGCCTCCACTTTTTGTCACACCACTTAATTATCTGAATTTATATGACGATAAAATCGATCGACGGCACTGAGATAAAATGCTGGCTTTTGTAAAAAAAAACACTCTCTATAAAATAAATGTCTGTGATGATTTGTTAAAAAAATATTTTCATGTCGAAAAATAATTTAATGCTCATTGCACTGTGCAACATTTACCCATAGTGAAAGTTCACTAATTAAGTAAATGAAAAAACAAAAAAAAATTCGATTAAAAAAACAACTAGGTATTCAAAATATCCCTTACTTTAAGCTGCGCTCCGCGGTATTACCCGCGATGCCAAAGGAACCGTTATTTTTCAGGATAAAATGCCTTTTTCTGTAACTCTGACTCTGTATGCAAAACACGCTGACCGGCTGAGTAGTTAAGGCGTAAAAGCGTAACAAACATCCAAAGTCACTTTCGCATTCATGATATAAGATAGGATTAAAATAATATTTTCAAAACCAACAATTATTATTATTGTAAGATACACTGGTTTTTTGTGTGTTCAACAATTACTAACAGAAAAATGACATGCATGATTGTAAAATAAATGGTGCCATATTTTGATTTCATTCTCACTGATCAACAATAAGTTAGTTCAATCATAGAGCAAAACAATAGATAGATTATAGACAAGTACACATTTTTCTATACATTAATAAATTACTGGTTACGCCTATATTTTGGTTACGTTTTAAATTGATATCAATTGCCTACTTAACTGACAAGACAATAAGAATTTTGATACATCAAACACAAGTCTTGTAGCATTGCTAGATCACACTGTCACGATATTATTTGTAGCCTACTTTTATTGGCTTGCATTAGTATTTGATTTAAAACAAATGAATATTTCACAATGAAATTTGGCAACGCAGAAACATATGTGTTTGTATACATATGTGTGTGAGATCGCTGTGTACCTGTTAACTCTGTTAATTTGTCTTGCTTATGAATCATTTGACATTACAAGCATTACATTACGTTAATACATATTTTGAAATTTATTATCAATTACATTGGATATGAGTACCTGAAAATGACTGAATAATTTAGACACGACCGAAAATAGTTTAACTTTTTTCAATATACTTATGTAAATGGTGGTTGTAGTAAAGTTCAGTAAGTACTTAGCTATCATAATTTCTTTTCGTTACAATTGCACTAAAAATAGTGAACATCGCAGCTTTATGAGTCGAATTGAAACGGCATCGATAGCGAACATCGGCCGCGGTCGGTATGTCGACTCACTGGAAATTTATGCGGGAAGGTGCATTTTTCGAGACTTGTGTACCCTTTGTTGTGGCTGATACATTGGCGAGGCGATTCGCTCAGTTTTAGTTAATTACTGAGCGCAAGTAAGCGCCGCGCCGCCGCGGACGCTGCCTCCGCGGCCTCGCTGGTGGTCACAACACAAAGCGGGTCGATGCCTTCGATAACGAAGCGAGTTTCCAATCTTCTTTTTTTAACGCTTTTAATTAGTTAGGAAAATATTCTCAAATAAAAACTGCCCCGAGCGGCCGCCAGCCGCCAGTTCTCGATTTAAGGATTGTCTCTGACCGCGAGCCTCGGGCGCACCATAATGGAACGGAATACCTCACTCATTTCGATTGGCTTCTGTATTGCCGATAACATTAATAACGGTGTAATTATTTTGAGTATATTACTTTAATTATTTTCTTGCTACTCGTTACGGATAGTTGCTAATAAAACCTTAGCTTGCCGATTGCCGTTTTATATTCCTCTCGGTTACCAAGTACCAAGAAAACATCTCAACGAGCTGTTTATTACCGTACGAATGCGTGATCAAAGAAAGTTAATAAAACAAGATTCACTTTTATTATCACAGTTGAACAAATAGCGAGTCGTATAGTCGTTTGAGTCTAGATTTCCATTACTTGATTACATCAGAACAAACCTATTACCTGGTGATCGTATCTATGGCGAAATAGATTACCACATCGCATACATGTACTTTGTATAGGTGTGTGGCCCCATAACAATATAGCTTACTCTACATGACTGAATTGCATAGATACCTACGTATCTACGTTCATATAACCTAAACAGCATGTGACTTGCTGAGATAAGATTGACATATGTGTACATTTGTTAAAGTAGTAAGTAATATAAATCTGTTCACTTATTAAATAATTAAGTACACTTTTCATTCCCAACTCTAAATACTTACCCTAATTATTTTTGAAATGATAAAAATGGCAATTAAAAGCAACAACGACTTACGCCACAAAATGATCAATAAACGTAAAAATATCCTACCGCATCTTAATAACAATGAAACAAGTTATTCAAAGCAGATAATGATAGGTAGGCTAATTATAATTACTGCAGCTGAGAGTCAGTTGGATACGTTTCATAATTTGAATACATGAATAATTAATATCACAATAGTACTTAAGTACCTACTGCATTCTCAACAGTGCTACAATCAAGCCGTAATGAAATCTGAACTATCCGTCTGTGTAGAAAATATTTTACAAATTATATTCTTGTAGCATTTCATTATATCATTGTTTTAACACCGTTTCGCCGTGTACTAAGTATGCGTTTCATAAAAGTACGTTGGCGTATTCTGGTTTATAACATTGTCTTATATAATAACATATAATTAGTTTCTACCTGCTGCAAAGATAAAGGAAGGACAACCAAGTTTTAAAAGCTGTTTACAATCAACTGCAAGGGGAGGTACAAACGATCACTAAATGCTTATTAAGGTATTATTTTATTGTTAGATAAACATTAAATCATTTTTTTTTTACAAAATGATTTAATGTTGTAAATTAAAACGTTAATTTGTTAAAAGTCATTAGATTAAAAAAATTACTCTTTTCAAATGATAATTCTAGAGTAGAGTAGATTCTAGAGTGAAGTCACACAAGAAGAATTTGTGACGATAATGTTGGTTTGCTAAGGTTTAAAAAGCGCTAGCGACGCGCCTCGGCTTTGCAAGGTGCCTAAGTATAAACATTCTGTGAAAAGAAAAATTATTTAACCGATTATTAAAACCACATCAAAATCCGTTGTGCGGCTTAGGAAGAGTTAGAGGAAATACAGACAGATAGTCAAAGAAACCGACTATACTATGTAGAGATTTTCTACCAATATTTTCTTTATTTTATTAAAACCTGTATGTAAACCGTGAAAACGAGGAACCAAATCTTTAAAAAATAGATGTTTGATTATCTATTTGCTTCTGTGAAAAATTACAAACGTTTTTAAATTTAAGACACACCTACGAGTATGTACTTTCCCTATACAAAATTACTACGAATGAAATAATTCCAAATTAAAAATCTGTTTGCAAAATAAAGAAAACGTTGATGAACAACATGTCTACACAAAACAAAATATAAGTACAGAAGAACATAGAAGTTTTCCTTTTTTGAAGCTGGTCAAAAATCAAGAATAATATATGTAGTTGGTTTAGGTGGTTGCAGACTTTAAAACTTGTTAGAAGTTACTAGCAGGTTTTTGCGTTCGAGTTGCGAGCGCGACTGTACTGCGGACGTTGAGCTCGTTACCACGTTATCAAGGGCCCGCTGCGATGCTTATCTGGACAGGCACGTATGTGACCACCTCTCGGGTCCTCGTCATCGACACCTCACTACAATAAATTGACCTTGTTAACCCCCTTTGTGCAGCGTTTTCTTTACTTTTAAGTGTTAAGGTCAGATTTAGAAACTACAGCAGTGAAGGAAGACCGAGCATTACAGGTCGTAACATTGTAATAGTAAATAATACATTCTAACATTACAGTATTGAGTGAATAGGCCAGAGGAAATAAATTCTCGGATTTTACCGATATATTACATTACACAAATAAAAGAAAACGACGGCTAAGTTATAAATAAAAATTATCGATGACGTCTTAATTTTAGCAAAATCTCAATAGAATGTCAAAAAGTAAACTGACAAAAGTGTTCAGGGTTTTGTTATTTAAACAAAACTAAAAAAACGCAATATAACTTAAGAGCAAAAAAAATAAAGGCATCTTAACAAACAATTAAAACAAACGACAGGATCTATTTGTTATATTTAAAACCGTCATAGGTATAACGGCATGGGAAAAATCTAGATTATGAAAGATTATGTAGTTATAAAACGAAATTTGCATACCTCATGTAATAAAACTTTACTAGACACATTTATTGTAACAACCTTATCTTTCTACATAAGCTTTGATAAATACATTTAAATTAATCTTCTTAAAATAATATGTAAAAAGCTTATCCTAATCAAGATAGTCTTAATAAGCAAGCAAGTTCGTATAGGCCGAGTGGCTAGGCCTAATGTCAGAGTTTTTAGGCCGCCGGATGGCCTCTGACATAGGAAGACCAGAGAAACAAACAGCCAGGACCTACAATTTAACGTGTTAACCGAGCCACGGTAACGCTCAGTTATAAGTGCCACCCGCGGTCACCCATCCTAGGACTGACCGCGTCGTCCGTTGCTTGGCATCGGTGATCGGCTACGAAGCCTGGTAAGAAAATACAACTACATAAATAAATAATAAACCTAGAATCATATACTGCTATCAAATAATACTAATCTGTGAACTCTACTTAGCACGGTGATCATACAGCATATAGCCCTCCAGGCCCCCTATTCTGAAGCATGAGATATTCACTCACTCTCGCTCAGATTTTTCAAACGAACTCTCTCGTTTGAAAAATCTGAGTGAGTGATAATGATCAGAATAAATCTCAATGCTAAGAATAGGGCCCCAGGAATTATTTCCCCCCTCAACCCACCACAATAATTTCATATCCTGAATACAAAGTGCAACTTACGGAATAACTGCATATCTTTTCATCTGATCCTAGCAAGATTAAAAGGGACTTAGCACTTCAATTTATTTGAACGCTTTAACACCAGACTTATTGTTTTTTGCAAAGAAAACTTTGTTGTATTAGCAAACGATCCAAGCCACCTTTTTACTGACGTCAACAAAGGAATGACTACCTATCTACATTCTTAAGATTCCTACGATTCCATCTGTTTTCGAATTCAAATTTTAATTTAATCGTACGCAATATGCAAAATACGTGTTGACACTAAAGCACAGGGTCGGACTTCAACGAATTTTTATTGTAACCGAGTGACGAAACCAGTTCCTCATTTGCCCAGTATAATTCAGCAACACTCAGAATTTTGCTCTGAGTTCTCAGAAAATCAGTTCAAAAACCTGCTCCTCAATGCACATTATTATGCCCAGCAATTTCATTGGAAACAGCGCCCTTCATAACATAAACTTCAACATTAACTTTATAACGGTACATGCAAATCTGTTTTTACTAAATAACTCATGAATGATGACTAGAAAACTTAAAAAGTAATACCTATTAATGGCATTGGTACTGTTTTTTTTTTCGATAAACAAAATATGCAGTTCAAACACCGGTTGCCGAAAGAAATTTTATCCAAAATTTTCCTAGATCAACAAATAAGAGTTTACAAGAAGAACAAACAAAACGTTAGTAAAGTGCAACAACAAACAAACTAATTCGTTTCTTTTCCCTTCTCATGTTAAGACAATGCGTGTGTGCATTGTTGACAAGTTTTCGTCTAACGCGTCCGCGTTGCAGGCGATAAATTTAAACCGGCCAAGCCGCCAGCAGCTCCTTATGAATAAATTACTTGAAGCAGGTGGAATGACCTGACACAAAATGTTTTGATGGAATTGTTTTAATTGGACGTTATCTGCTTGAACTATCGCACCGATATTAATTTTTGA
This sequence comes from Peribatodes rhomboidaria, assembly GCA_911728515.1. Classification (NCBI taxonomy): domain Eukaryota; kingdom Metazoa; phylum Arthropoda; class Insecta; order Lepidoptera; family Geometridae; genus Peribatodes; species Peribatodes rhomboidaria. The sequence continues at coordinate 2,048,865 of OU452166.1, forward strand.
AAATATGAATTTGTTGGCCAACGATTCACACCGTCACTGGCATCTAATTATCGTTTTCTTATTCATGAACGATGTGAAAAACAAATACATACATTATGAATGGGGAACTAACTAGTGAATAACATCTATGCAATGATCGGATTGAGAGGTAAGTAGGTACTTAAGCTGGTTGTTAAATTGATCATGTTTAGGTATTTTTTGAGTGTTCATTGAATTTATTAATTACAAATCAGCTTCGATACTTGGCACAGGAGTTGAGTGTGTGTTGTAATCGCAGACTACTGAACTTAGGCCTCTCTTCTTGAATGAGAAGAGAGGCCTAAGTTCAGCAATGGACGATTGCGGACTGATGATAAACACACAAAACCTACATGAAATTCTATTGTGTTGTGAAAATGCAAATTGTCAGAAAGAAAGAAAAGCCAATTTGTAATCATCACAATATCATGCTATTCATCAGTTTGTTTACAAGCGACACCTGATTAATTAAACACTAAGATTGTGAAAACACTGCTTGCGTGTTGTTTCACTGATTGAAGAATTTGTTTCGCAATAATACTTCACTTTACAAAATAATTGACCTAATTAACGTTTGTTTTTAGAGGCTTCATTAAATCCATATCAAGCAATCCTAAACAAATTTAAATCATGTTAAACACAGCTCCATTTAGAAAGCTTAAAAAGTTAAGTACCTACCTAAAAAGTAAAAAAAGAAAAATATTTAAAAATAGACTTTCCACCTGCTTACTACTACTACCTAATTAACACGCGATAAAGTCAGTTATTAAAATGTAGTAGGTAGGTAACTTTAAAGGAAACTAAAGGTGAAATATACGGAATCCGATTACCGTCAAACCTTTCGTCAACTCAAAAGTTGATAGGAATAAAACTAATGCTGTTTTCTTCTTTTTGGAATCGTAGGTCGTGACACAGACCTACATAGGAGTTAGGTGATTGAATCAGGCGTTACTTTGCGAAAGTTTAAATTCAAAAATAGTTTTTTTTTTTACCGTATCTCTAGTCTATTTGCGCTTTAAAGTTAAAGCAGAAATGCACTAGAGTGATGTATTTCCGCTTCAAAGTTAAAGCAGAAATACACTAGAGATTTGTTTTGGAAACAGTTCGACATGCATTGTTTTCTCAGCGCTGCGCGCCGGTACAGAATAGGTTATAGTGTAGTAGCCGCCGGGGTGCGGTTATAAAACCGTTGCTATTATTGATGGGTCGACACTCGAAGCCAAAGTCAAAGTCAAAATGTTTTTATTCAATTTAGGTATCAAAGATACACTTATGAACGTCAAAGTTATTTAAATAGACTCGACCGCCTTGTTCGGATAAAGAGTCTCTACTCAGAAGAACAGGCAAGAAACTGAGGGGCATTATTTTTTCAAATAATAAATAAATTACAGTCTCACAAACTTAACGTCAAAAAGCTTATTGGCCATCTTAGTAGGTCACTAAGTTTATCAGCGTAGCGTAAGACTTACCAACTAATCACTGTATTTTATACATTCTATAGCTCGGTCGCAAATAAAGTAAACACTCTTGCATATCCACGGACCCGTAAAATTACATTTGTACGAAAACAAACCGTGTGCAAACAAAAGTATTATATTAGCGCGGCAGATTGAACACGAAATCCGATACTTTCGAATCCGCAATTTTTATCGACCGGCCGCAAAGTGAGATGAACGCGATAACAATGGCAGCTGCGGCGAGGCGAGCACACCGATCATCCGCAAAATACTCGTAAAACGTAATATTGTTATCAATTACGTGGACAACTTGGTATCTCCGGTAAAAAAAAAAACAAAATCACACTGATTCAGAAACAATTTTAGGAAGGTGTTAATTTTGTATAAGTAATTTCATAATTTTTATGTTTAGGGCTTATGAACATTCAGGGGAACACTAACTAAAAGAACCCTTTATAGAAAACAACGTTGTCATAATATTTATTATGTTTTAGGATTTGTTTAATATGAACTTCTTCAGTATGGATAACTGCATCGAGTAGACAGAGTAAGTCGCACAAGATGTGAGTGTTTGGTGCCATTTTTAAGTTCCGACGCAAAAAAGGAAGGGGTGTTATAAGTTTAACGTGTCTGTGTGTGTGTGTATGTGTTTCTGTGGCATCGTTGCTCTCTAATGGATGAACCGATTGTGATTTTGTTTTTACTTTTTGTTTGAAAGGTGAATTAATCGGGAGTGTTCTTCAATATGTTTGATGAAAATCAGTGTCGGGTGTTTTTAATTATTTTTAATCAAGGCATTATGTGTTTGCGACAGTCAGTACCATTTAGATGAAAAACTGGCTTTCAAAATGGATCACTACGCCGAAGTGTGGAGAAATATCGACCATGAAGGATTGAGATTCGGCGCTTGTGAAAATTTTGTTGCAACTGGACCAGCCCCAAAGTAATGAACGACCCAAATTTTTACGGCAACAGAGCTATGAGTGCAGAGTCCTGTTGGAATATTTTGTATGTCGATGTCAATATGATATCAATACATCATTCAACATTGTTTATGACTCTTTAGTTAAGAGGACCGTTTGGAATAACAGAAGCTAATGCTTGCTTCCGAAAAGCTACTTGGTCGTAAAAATTATAGTTCTCGTATTTACCTTTTAGCCAAATATGTTCATGTGTTTGTTAAATAATATAAAATCAAAATTAAAAAAACCGACTTCCTTTCATGCAGGTAACAATTTTTTGGCTTTTGCTGATATAATAAAAACTGGTCAACCGTTTTTGAAAAAAAAAATTAAGGACCATCAGAATCTCTAAAGTAAGATCTGCCAACAAAAAAAAATCATTAAAATCGATTTATAATTGGCGGAGTGATACGTAACATAAGTGAAAAAAAACATACAGACGAATTGAGAACCTCCTACTTTTTTTGAAGTCGGTTAATAAAGAAACGTAATGTTAAACCAAAAACAAAGGATTAACCTGCGTTTACAATTGACATGAAAAAATATATGTTTAGCGTAAACCAATTTTCCATCTGCGAAAACAATTACTGAAACGAAAAAGTATAGGTTCAAAACCAATTTTAGAAACGAGGCTTGCATGCAAGGCTTTTAACGCCCGAACTTGTATTTTGTGCTTGAGCCAAAGCTGGACTCTTTTATCCCGTACTCACCGTATTTATTATGCAACGTCCAGTCCAGCTAAAATAACCTGAGTAATTGGTCATCTACAAAGTGAAGGCAAATTTAGCGTAGAGTTCTTTGCAATACGATGTTAACAAATTTGGAAGGTGCTAGAACCAAAAATACTGTTGAATTTGAGTGAGTGCTTTAGAAAGCTTGCTTGCTTGGCTTGGCTATGTCCAGCAGTAGGTTAATGCAATAATGATCATGAATAGTTCATCAAGAGCCACAGAACGAGTCACACATTAATTAGATTCTCCGGAAGTTCGTCGCGTGCTTCATCGCCGATAGCCCATTGAATTATTTATACATAATATTGTAATTACTATACACCAGCGGTTGTTCCCTATTATAATTTATGTTATTATATTAAATGTTATAATAACGCTTGCCAAGGAAAGGTTATACGTTGATAAGGAGATAACGTCCGCTGTCAGTGGTTAATGAGCGTTTTCATATAATGTCGGTCGCAGCGTCGCTCTCGAATGCTAATTTGCCACTTGGCAACTTGTTCTTTATGTTATTGCAAGTACGAATAAATTCTTTTACAATTTGTAGTCGTTTGTCGCATTTGACGATCTCGTTTCGATACCGAATGTAATAAATGACCTGATGATGGTTCTGCGAATTGTAAATTGGTTTTATTCAATTGTTTGTAATGCAGCATAGAACTGAAGTAGTTTCTATCGGGAAATTAAAGTTATTCACAAACATTTATTATGCCCAATGTCATTACAAAATCAACGATTGTAGACATTTTGTCTACTTGTAACAAAATTAGTTGGGCTGTATCAAAATCGTGAATAAATACTCTGGTAACTTGGTACTTACGTTTTAATTTAATTGTTCTGAAGAAATTTAGCCTGTATTAAGCTTAGAAGTGTCCATAAAAGTATTAAAAAAAACACTTTATTACATATCCTTTTTTTATTTTCATTTCAGATGTTACTTTATGTATTTCCAGACATATGGGTCTCTTGGAGATTAAAGGCCCCGCCATGTTCTTCCTCGGTTTTTTCTTTTCTCATACTCATCCAGTCTTTTCCCGCTATGTGGAAGTATCCATAGAACTCGCTTATCGTAGGTACCCTTTGAATGGTTTTATTTAGTTGTCCCACAAAGAGTTAAGTTAGGCTTTTTGGGTCTGTGGATCAAGCAATCTATGCTTATCTAAGTTGTGCATTTTCTTAGTAGAAATTAGTACTCAAGTGAAGCCGAACGCTTATGATGTTTATGAAATAAACTCGAGAAATACACGAACCAACCGCAAGCGGCAGCTGCCTTGTAGTGTAGAATTTCATTAAAAATTACCGGTTCTTTAGTAAAAATAATGCGGGTAGTGGAACGGTTGGCGAATGCACGTGTCCGAGGAGCTACTTCCTAAGGCCACCTGATCGCACGTCGATGGACGTTCTCACGGCAAGACAGTAAAATGTACTAATGCATTAAACATAATGGAGGAACCAGTAACAGCACTTAACAGTGCATGATATACTCGTAGTAGTTCACGCCAGCTTCCTATGTTCTAATTACTAGCCCCACAGCAATAAACGTTGTATAGTCTCGGAATAGTTACACAGTATTTTGTCTTCCACCGAGTTTAAAAATTTAAAAGGAAGAAAAAGACCAAACTCTGTTTAACTATTTTGAGGCTATACAACGTTTATTGTTACGTACGTTACGTACGCGAATACTTACTGGCAATATTTTCCATCCGTTAAAGTAGTATCCGTTTGAATAGCAAACTAAATATGATTCAAAAGAAATGCCATTGGTAAGTAATAGAATGAAGATCTGCAGTCACAATTTTCAATCAGTATATTGCTATGTTGGTCCCATCAGGATATTGCCATGTTTGTTTTGAAGTGAAGGACCAATCAGTGTATTGCTTTGATTTTTAAGATTCTTGAAAAAGGCGAATTGAGCCAATCACTCAGAATATTGCCATGTATGCCATATTTGTTTGAATTGAACGATCTTAGACCAATCAGTATTTTGCCATGTTTGTTTGAATTGAAGGATCTTAGACCAATCAGTAAATTGCCATGTTTCTTTAAAATTCTTGAAAAAGCCGCATTTAGAAAATCACGCAGTATACATGTTATCATGTTTCTCGAAGCTTTATGTGATCAAATTCTTGAAAAAGCTAAATATGATCGAATTACTCAGTAGCATTGCCATATTTTCTTTTGATTGAAGGATCTTGGACCAATCAGTAAATTGCCATGATTCCTGAAGATTCTTAAAATTAAGCCCGTATGGAACAAATCACTAAGTTACTAGAAAGGAAAGCAACTCTCGAAATGTTAGATTTTTTCTAGGGATTTTAATAGTTTGAATAGTTTCTATCTTCTAAAGAAAGGGGCATTATAGTTTTAACATTGCAGTTTTACAAAGGTTTAACATTAACAGGAATCTTACTAACCGTTATCAGTACGTTACGCTTAACCGAAGTAATGGATCGATTTCGGTATTAAATAGTGTTGCTTTGAAAGCCTTCCCATCGGTTTGGTTTAGAGGGGCACCTCAAGGATCAATTTTAGGGTCGATTCTTTTTATTTCGTATTCGGCAGACATAGAAAACCAGATAAAATATTACAAGTTTCTTGTCTATTAAATTATTAGTAAATTATATTGAATTTAAAATCAGAGTGACAAATCTAAAAATATCGTGTCAGATAAGTGTAAAAACATATTTACCTGAATTTTATTTGCTAAGAATTTTGTACACAGGTAATTATCCTTGTAAGTTATTTCTTCACTCAAAGTGCTGTTATTATATGCCTCAACGTGTTCGCGAACTCCGTTGTTAGCTTCCATCAACTGACGTTTCGAGTCACGCTAACTTAGGCTCGCTGCATACAAAACGTTAAACATAAGGGTGCTCTCTCACTGGGAGCATACAACTTTAAACAACTCGTGTAACATTTCAGATTCAAGTATTACGGCAGTGACGAAAGAAATCGGATCATTTTGCGGTGCGAAGATGTGCAGCGAGAAAAAGGTTCACTAATAAGATCACGTCATTTATAATCGTAAATTATTTATTTTATTTTCTTAAGTTCTTCTCCTTTTACCGGATTTTTTTCTAGCGCTATTCATCCTCGTCACTATCAAGTTCTGGTGAAAAAGCAGCAGTACTTAATTTTATAGTACGCAATCTGTAATGCTAAGATGTGGAACATTAGTGTCGTAAACAAAGAGAGCCAAAAAAATGTTTAAACTTTGATTGTTACATTACTAGCGATGGTACTTAAGTACAACGAGGTAGTATTGTATTGTAATGCTCAAAATCGAAACTAGAATTGTTACATTACAGGCGAATCATCCCAGTGAGAAAGCACCTTAATGGGGTAAAATTACAGCACGTTAATGTTAGTTCACGTAAGTATTGTAACAAGTAAACTGTTTTTAAAAAACCGGCTGCAAATGGTAAAACTTAATATGACACTCTGGATAATGCGAAGATTTTAACGATACACTACTTAAAATAGGTCCCAGCCTTTAGGAATAATTATTTTCAAATTAAGCAAGCCACGTTAATATTGGCTTTTTTCTAATTGCTAAACTTGTTCTATATTGTTTAAGTATTACGTTTGAAAATCATAATCCTAACCAATAAGAAGAAATAGAAAATATTAGAGGTAGAAATGCGATTGTGAGTTATTTTTGTTGAAGTTGGTTATGCTTTCACGCCTTAACTACTCAACCGATTATCATAAAATTTTGCATACGTGTTTTCAAAGGTACAAAAAAGGATAGTGGCTTTCATACCGAAAAAATATCAATTTTATAACAATTTTAATTATATTTGACATTCACATTCAACCAACTATCATTGTTCAACATCAGTAAGTAGGCCAAAGGAAATTTTAATGTATTGTCTAATATCGATTCTAGTCACTTACGTGTATCCATTATTCATTAGACTAGCTTGTAAACCGACGTGCATGCAGGGTAGTCTAAGTGAATGGTGTGTGTAGTACATACATACATTAAATAGCATTGTACAATCTGTAGACATTCAAGGCAAGAAAATGTTAGTTAAACGTTTTCGCCTATGTTTTTTGGACACTCTTACTCCCATGACTTTTCAAAAACTTGTTTTCGATTTTTCCAGTCTAATGCGAATTTTTGACGCGTGAGATGTTTCTTAGTCTCTTTCACCCCTGTGAATATTCAAACGAGAGAGACAATGACCAAAAATATTGGGGCCTACCATGACATCTTCTTGGCATGATGGTTACGTTTTGTTTCCGACGCTGCGCGATAATGAACCTTATTGTGCGGCGATACGACTCGCGGTCGCGCAGCGTCGAAAACAAAAGGTAACAATCATGAAAATAAGAATGTCAAGGTACGCCCCTGATCTATCTTGTAATCTTAGGGCCGATTTCACAAGTGAATATAAACGCGATTAGCTCATTTTAAACTTGGTTTACGTGAAAAACTGAGGTTAAACAGTCACTTTGCATTTCACTAAACTTAGTTTAATAAATCTCGATTAGTAGCATAAATGGTGAATTCGGCCCTTAGTAGGTGATCATGATTTCTTATGTCCATGTCCGTCGAATGCTGCGCCCCGCAGTTTGACACGCTATTTTATGAGAACCATTAATGTTTTTGGGAAAACATTAGTTTGTAAAATATCCAGGATACATGCTACTTCCGTAACAAATTTCATCTCACAGTGGACGCCCGCGATACTGGGTTTTCCAAGTGCAGGGTCCTTAGTGTTTGTAAATTGTGCAAATAGTTTGTTAATAAATATATTTGTATTTGAATCTAAATCCGGCCGTTTCAGTGTGACGGATTAACAAATGAACTCACAAAAAGTCACAAACTTTTGTATTTATAAATTAATAAGCTGCGCCCCGCGGTGTTTAAAGTAAAAGTAGCCAATTTGATATTCCAGACTATAATCTATCTCTACGCTAATTATCATTTTGATCCGTTTAGGCGTTCTGGCGTGATTGAATTAGGGACATTCCTAAACACGTGCTTCAATCCAAACTTTCGCATTTATAATATTAGTGAGATGAGATTAGAGATAGTAAGGCGATGATGATTACGATGAAGAATATGAGTAAGTATGTATTTTATGGACTACTTCAAACAATGTTTAAGTTTATGACAAGGATTTTATACCCGAAAATGGAAGATGGAAAAAAGAGATAAAAGATGGAAGTAAAATATTTTTTTAGAAAAAAAAATTGTTTCTTTATTACAATATGTAAAAGTAATTTTAACTACGAATACTACTAGCACTACTGGAAACTACTGGCTCTGTGAGCTGTAGACCCCGCGGCCAGCATCTGTCCTCCTCTAGAGGTTGCATTCCTCAATCAATCCTCGTGAAACTTTGTGAGCAGATTCTATAATTATACAATTTTTTTACTGAGTCAGTATTTGGATTTTTTCAAAATTGTGGAGTTATGATTTCATTTCAAGAGAATCGGTAAAGAAATGCGACCTGTAAACAGAGATAGATTTTCGTTCGAAATTCGGACAGAAATCAGGACAGACGAAAGCATTTTTATCGAAGCTGAAGCAGAGACGCTTCGCTGGCTAACGCTCGCTTGGTCGATAATAAATGCTAAAGTGGGTTTGTTCGTTTGTTTATTTGTTACCCTTGCACGCAACGAACTTCATGAAATTTTGCACACACGTTGCCAGGAGTACAGCAAAGGACATAACATACTTTACATCCCGAAAAAAATAACGAGTCCTGTAGGACCGCGAGTGAAACCGCGGGGCATAGCTAGTATAAAATACTTTTACGCCTATTTTGCAAAATCTTCGCAACCTTCGAAGCTTAGTTTCAGTTATTCTTATAAAACAATTGACATTTTTAAAAGAAAAACAAAAAACTCGGCTGCAAAATGTTGTACCCTGAGAGTATGTCACTTCCATTATCAAGACGAATAAAATGACCACTCACATGTCGAAATCCATCAAGCTGTTTAGGCTGTAGGGCGTGCCAAAGAAACCTCATACATACATACCCACATACATTCATACATACACTCGAATAACATTACCCTGCTTCTTGCGCAGTAGGGTAAAAATAAGTTTATTTTACATTTCAATCCTTTATTCAAGTTTTTAGCGGAAATACATATAATAAATCTAAACTAGACATTAATTATGCCAATTTAAAAACTTTTTTCATGCCAACATTTTTAAGCCAAATTACAATTATTCAGAAAATAGTAACATTCCTCGTCAAACACTGTACCTAGTTATCAAATTCATCAAGATCCGTTCAGCCGTTTAGCCGCGAAAAGCCTACAAACAGACAGACAGAGTTGCTTTTGATTTTAGAATAGTAGTATAGATAGTACATTAATTAATTAAATCAGCGATCAAATACGAGTATATTACTTTTTATTTTTGACGTGGCAACGTCCAATAAATCGATGAACGCCGGCTGCACGCACGAAAAAGAATGACGCATTGTCCCGTTACGCTCGGTCGATCGGAGTGATAGCGCTACACGAGCGAGCGAAAGGCACGATCGGCTAGTTGTTTGTTTATAGCAACAAATTAAAATTAAAAAAAAACTGGACAAGCTACCCTACCGAATTAGTGGACTATGTTCTTAGCTATCGAACAAAAAAAAACAACATCAAAATCAGTTCATCCCTTCGGGAGACGATGTAACACACACACACACACACAAACGTAAAACTTATTACACCCGTCGTTTTTCCGCCGGGGGAGGAAAAAAAACAATAGTCAAGCCATGTTGAGGCCTTCGAGCGGCCTAGAACCCCTGACTACAGGGCTAACGCTAAACTCGGCCCAAACGAACTAGGTTGCTTGCTTTAGTTTATAGGAACCCGGTTTGTTTAGCGTTTGTTTTAAGATCGCGCTTTAAATCAAACATTTACGGTAAAAATACGTTTAAAAACGTCCACGTCACAACAATCATGCTTCCTGTGAAATAAGGGCTACCCTATGCAAGAGCCAGCGTCAAACCCGTAATTTACGACTCCTGAAATGACAAGTTACGTTTGATAATTATGTGTACGTGGCCCTTATCGCTGGTACCATCTACGAAAGCACGCTTAATAGTTGATATAGTTTGTTGTGGAAGCATTCGATTTTAGATACATAATATGTCGTTACTATACTACTACACAAACACATTACATGTAACGTAATGTAGGATTACCTACTTTCCTTAATGGGAAAAAAGTACCTAATTTCTATAAGCGTATGTTTGGGATTATGGTTTTATTTTACGTATTAGTCGAAGGCACATAACAAATGTGCCATTGTTAACTTATTTTAAAACCACCATACATGACAGTTTTAGCAAATTGTCCCCAAATTAACTTTATAAAAAATAAAGAAATTTGCACTTACTTTTATTATTTACTACTGCTAGGCGGTACGAAGTTCGCAGGGGCTGACCCTGCGAACTTAATAATCGACTAAATATTTAACTGTGTAAAAATCATCCTCGTACTTCAAGGAACATTCTTTACAAATAATTAGCGAAATCGGTCCAGATGTTCTGGTCTGTTACATTCAGCGATTTATTTTTATATTTTGAAAGATTTTAGAACCACCAATATATTTTTCTCTACATAGTATCTATATATCGAATTTGCTTTCCACGTCTGCGTCTGCTTATCTGTAGGTATATCAGCTAGCTCCTCCTCGACCACGCAACGGACGTCGATGCGGTATTCACTGCCATTCATTAAATATCACCAGGATGGTTTTATATATACCTACCGTGCGAAGCCGGGGTGGGTCACTACCCATCCTGGTAAGTAATTTATTTCTTAATAATTCTGCCACTAGTGCACCAATGTGTCTGAACGAGCTAACTTTGCAGCTATTTTTTTTAAGTCATAGAGTAGAAATTCATGTGTAGACGTTCGTCAATGGAACTTTGACAGTACCTTTATTTGATATTAGATAAAATGCATGCATTAAGCAACTCAATCACATCTTTTCTTCTTCTCTCCATAGTGTAATCCAAAGTCGCTTTTCGCGTTAGTCTGTCAACGGATTTTGATGCGGTTTTCACTATCAGTTGGATAATTTTTATGGAAGGTTTATACTCGTACCTAGGTACCAGGGAACCTGGGGCGGGTTGGTAGTCATAAATACATTTCAGATCAGATAACTAAATACTATGCAATAAAGACATTTTTAACATCATGAGCATTAGCTCCTTTCGAGCAGTGTAGTTCGGAAGTTTGGAATTATTTTTTTGGTTCGGAAGATTGGACTTCTTTCCTTCTTCCATAATTCCCATAATTTAATAAATAATGCACACTCTCGCACACTATTTAGACTATTTTAGACCATTCCAATGTAGTTTCAGTCAAGTGCGGTCAGGAATGTCTGAAGGCTGGCTTGTGGAAATACCTTTTCTCCTAGGACTTTATCTACGCAAACGGTGGGATCAGACTGTCTGCGAACTATCATGAACAAAGACTCGTCTAGAGACGTAAATCTACTAGCACATAGCACAGTGTCCGTTATACAGGCAGTCTCTGAACGAGGCTGGTTAAAACTATGTCTTAACGTTGACGTGTACAATTCCCATACACACGTACAACGAAACTATGCCTTGACAATTTCCTTTCTTTCTTTTCACTACCACCTCCTACTTTTTACCGACACTTTACATCGAAATAGCTAACCAGGACAATGTTGTGATAACATTACTTAAAATTGGTAACTTTATTTGTGTAAAAATTACATGTTTAAAAAACTGGCCTTACTTTCGCTTTTTGCAAAGCTCCGTCTTTACTCCTTATTTGATCTGAGATTGTGTCTCGTTTGCTTTATATTTGGATGCAAGGTGGTTTGATCTCTGCCAGTGTGGTCCAGTCGTTGATCAGCACGGTCACTACAGACTGTCTTGTTTAAAAAGCGTTGGTTGAATTCGTCGACAAGCTAATCTGTGACAACATAATATTCCGCAGACAATGTTGCAGCTGTGCTCGAACCGAATGATCTTGCGCGTGCCGATGGTCAAAGAACTGACGTTATGGCACTTGTGCCCTAGAAGTTAAGGCGACACTTTATATGGGACAACTTGCAACTAAAACTTTGGTGAAGCCACGTCATCTTCCTGACATGGAATAGGGCTGGTGCGGCGGCTAATCCCAGGGAGCAACACAATCCTTACAGCTTACTGAGTGCGCTGCAAAGTGGTCTTGAACATTTGGATTATCTTCGGACCTTCATTGTAATCCAATTATGTTGTTTAACAGGCTAGTAGCTTAGATAATTTATTATAGTTAATGAGTAGATAAGTATCTTGTATTGTTAATGAAAAATGTACATGATTTCAGAACATTGCATTGCCGAACTGTAAAGATGAATGAAACTTTGTCAAGCAACTACTGTAAGTTTCTACATAACTGGGAGTCTGCAGTTGCAATGCTTTTTGCACCATAAAGTAAAGGCTATAAGTGCCTTTTTTTCCATTTGTATCAATTTTACCGACGACACTTTTGGTATGTGGTAAGCTAAAACGGATCGCAAGATGATTTTCGAACAAAATTAGAACAGACAATGATTCGATAGATTTTGATGCGAATATCCTACGCACCCGCGATATGTGAAATGTTGCGCCGAGAGGGGCTCTTACCCGAGCAATTAAGCATTACGGAGCGAACATTACCGCCCTCGGGCACCTTGCCACATGGCAGCAGTCTCCAATCTCATTTCATGCTGGAACCGCTGGCTCTGGAATTATTCAACCCTTTTCTCCATTGACGTTTAAATCTACATCTGCACTATTTAATAATTTTATAATGAAGAAGAATTTGTATTTTTGTATAAACTCAAAAACCACTGGTCCGATTTCAATAATTCTTTCACCATTAGAAAGCTACATTATCCTTAAGTGACATAGGCTATAAAAAGTAAGCGAAGCCGTGAGCAAAATAGCTAGTACACCATAAAGTAAAGTTGATAAAAAAGGCACCATGCAACCAAGTTGCAACCCTATTTTTGACTCTGTACACAATGTTATTTTCTTGTCTTTATTTTTATTTGTTTTGTTATCAAGGTGTTCAAAATTCAGTTTTTAACTTGATAGTAGCAGGTTCGAATCCTGTCGGTCTCCAAACAGTGTCCGGATACTATTTCACAGCTTTTTTTTTTAAATAAAATACCATACATAAGTCCCTAAAATGATTTAGTCCATTAAAATATCTTCTTAGGTTCTAAGAAATATGACATGCTCCATGTTTTTAACGCCTTACAAAACGTGTGAAATGAGGCATGAGGAACCCCTATCATGGTTAGTATTTATTCTGGTTTTCTGTTCTTGGTTGACACTTTGTTGTGCACAAGAAAATAGTACAAGACAGACAGAGGTAACACATGTCTCTCACGATTGCAATTTACAGAGTTAACGTCCCTTCAATCTTATTTCGTGACGTAGACTTGGATAGTATGATAGCAATGAAAAATGTTATTATAGTAGTTTGGTTATCAACTATTATTAGGTATATTGATACCATTTTACGAGACCAATACGTTAAACTTCTTATATTGGAGTATGCACTTAGCAAATTGTTGCTTTGTTCTGTAATTTGACAGAAAACTTGAACTTTAACTTTTGGTTTTGGTGAGCTTTTGGTATGTTACTTAGGTACGAATGATTGATAACTCATAATTGACTGATAACTCCTATAGTTGCATACACTACACGTCACAGTTAAATATTTGTAATTAAAAAATGTTAAAACAATAAGAAATATAAATATTCGGGACACTTGCACATATTGTCGTCTGACCTCAAACTAAGTAAAGCTTGTACTATGGTGGCCAGAGACTGATATACATACACATACATTTTTAAATACATACATAAATACATATTTACACCCAGACAGAACAAACACAAATGTTCTTCACAAAATGTTTTCCCTAGGTGGCAATCGAACTCACGCCCCCAGGCTCCAGAGGCACTACCAACTGAGCCACCGAGTTAGTCAAGAATAATTATGTCAAATATTTAGAAAAAAAAACATTAATGTCATTAAACAATTATAGTACTTACGTACCTAAGTAGAATTTCTCATATTTTTAGGAGATGGAAGATCCAGAGGAAAATCAAAAGCAAAGTGGAAAGATGTGGGATCAAATTATTATATGAGAGGGAAGTAGGTAATAAATCTCTGGAGACGATGTCGAAGATAGAGCGAATCGGAGGAGAAAAGTAAGGAAAGTTGACCACTTCGATACATATTAATTCTGCACAAACATAATTTACTGCAGAAAATTATTTTATAATTATTAAAAAAAACGACAATCAAATATCCTATAATACATATAATGATTAGTTTATTCAGGCAATAAAACCCATAGTACCAAATATTTAATAAGAAATTAAATTTAAAAAATATCTAAGTAATTAAGTAATATTATAAATCATAATCAAATTTAAATAAAAATGATAATTAAAAATAACAAAAAAGTTACAACAAAGATATTATAGACGAACATAACGACAAAATTGTTCATTACAATCAGTTCGGCAGTTTAACACGTAAGAGGGAACGTAAGAGGAAACGGACGTACCTACATACAATTACTATCCATGTCAAACACATTACCCCTTTTTTAGCTTCAGCGCAGTCGGGTACAAAGGTACCATTTTGTAATTAAATACTTTTTATTTTGTTTTTTAGACAGTGTTGGTGAATCATTGTGGTTTCCCCATTCTTCTAAAAATGTGTGTACTTACGAGTACGTGTATCTATTTACCTTTTTATATACTATAAGTCGTAGATCTATGTATAAATCAACATCAAGAAATAACATTTTAAAGACATAATTACAAAAAAAAAAATACGGGGAATTATTTGAAAGATTTTGTTGGCGGAGTTTTCGCTTGAAACGGGATTTTAAAAGTCCTTCGTTGAGATAAAGATCTTGTGACATTTTGCTAGAAGTTTGCCAAATGAAGACGGATCTAGGATAGTTTTATGATCTTAAGTTTAACGCAGTAAAAATGCGGAAAAACTAGAAAAGCGACGGCAACAGCTGCTAATTATAGTTAGGTAAGCTATTAAGAACAAAATAAGCAACTTGCAATTTTTTATACAAATATAAATAATCTGCACTGAAATATTTGGGATGGAAAACGAGAGGGTAGATGATAGATGTGACCGCCTACTTCGACTGGCAGCTTTAATGATAAGACCGCCAGTTGTTACACTACGTATCGTTTTATTTATTCTTGTTTATATGGTGTGAACAATAAAAAAGTTTTTCCATCTATTCATCGATGGATAAGGTACTTCCCACTCGTACACCTGATTATTTAACCATTGAATTAGTAATAGTAGCATGTTCATATCCGTAGCTCTCGGCGGTCAACGCAGTAAAAGCGATCCATTCCTCTGAAAACTTGATGGCTCACAAGTCGCAATCCCCAGCATTGAAAAAACGATACAAGCAAGGAATCATGATTCCAGGACAGTTTTTATTGGTTTTATGTTGCAAAATTATAGAATCCAACCTACCTTACTGTTTTTGATGTTACCGTAGATCAGTGAGCTTTTAAGTTGCAGCTGAACTAATTTGCAACTTATTTGGATAATTTACATGTTTTTACTTTGCATAATTACCTTTTTTGTTAACGTGGAAGTAAATTTCTTCGCACATTACCTAGTTGAAGTCTAATTGACCAGTATTGTGTGCCGATGTATTTTAGCGACTAATCTTTTTAGTGACGAATTGTAAACTCGGATAAAGCACTTCCCTGAAAATTTGCTGTTAGTTAATGCCCTCAATAATGTAGTCCCTACTAAGTACCTAAGTGGACATTGCCATTAAATTTCTATATCTAGTGTGACTTACATCTTGCTGGTTAAAAAAGTCATCTTGGGCGTCTTCGCTCGCGCAGCCCATGTCTTGCAGGAGAGGAGTGACGTGGCGCTCCCAGTCATCCATTATTAGGTATGTAACTTTCCTTTAACTGGCAATAACAACGCGGACCGATTATCACAGCTCACCAATAATTTACCAATCAGTCATATCAGCGGATTCCACCGGTAAACGGCATTCCATTACGACGCAGCGCCGAACCGCGCATTTCGCGCCAAAAACTTCTCAACTTTTCCGTGAGCTATACCGGTAGTGGCGGGAAACGGATGAGATCGCACGCGACACTCGGCTGTCGCAAAGCCCGAGCGAAAGAGAAAAAACAGCCGCTACGGCCGCGGGCGTATCACGTGCCCGCTGTTACCGGCGCGCATTCAAAGAACGTACTAGGAGAAAAGTCAGTGATAGCAGCGTGCGGAGTCAGTGTGGTAAGACGCGGGATCCCGGCCGCCCGTCGACGCGACCGGAACAGGAGTGCGTGGCGCTCCGTGAGGTCGTACGCCCTCTGCGTCGCGCCGCCTCGCTCCGGCCGCGCCCGCCCCGGTCGCGCCGTCCTGCTCCCGCAGATCAGCGACGCACGCCTCCCATGGGCGGCCGCGATTTCCCGCCGTCGGCCGTCCGTGGCCGCAACATGGCCGTATCTCTTCAGACCTCCGCTCACCAGCACCAGCCCCGAGCATCGTCGGCTGCACTCGTCCGCAGCGCCAGCGGCTCATTTATCACTTTCAGGCTGAAACTGATGTTTTCCGTCTGAAAACTATTTGCATGCTATTCTGCATGTCAATTACTTGTCAATTTTCCCAATTTTCTCCTCATTTCAATTTAGCGCTACGTAAAGTAGACAGCCTTTTGTTTTACGATACTCATGGAAATTTACTAAATTATGACATACCCAAGTAGTGCAAAATTTTTTTTTTCAGGACATCTATTTATATCTACGTAAATCCTAAATCTTATACTTACAAGCCTAATATGTGGGCTTACAGGCTAAACTTAAAAAATAAATGAACTAAAATGAACGTAATTCATAAGGTACTTACATCATCTTATAAACAAGAAGGAACTCGAACTCAGCTTAGCGTATTGGTGGTTGACTACCGAAATAAAATAAAACCTACTAGTTGTCCCATCACAGGACTGCAAACTCGTTAGGACAAGTGAGTTAAATCCTAATATCCTTCACTGAAATGATCGGCCTACCGCTACGCAACCGGAAGCTCATACACATACAGCATAGATACGAGTAGAACAGTTAGAACCTATATATGTCGCATCTAACTTGCTTAATCACCCGTTCAAATAACAGCCTAGCCGTTTTACTAAATGGCGCCGTTCAACTAGCTTCCTTAATGATCCAATAATCTGTCTAATACAATATTTAATAAGTTCGCTGGCTCAGGCTATACGTAAAATAGGGTGATTTATTTACCAAAATTACCTATTTCACTGAAGAAATGTGATTTGAATTAATTATGATAAAAATAAAATCGGTCAAACAATTAAAATTAAAACTTGATATTATAATAACGAACCTCTCCTGCTCGACTCTTTTATCAAAGCTAATCCGGCTAGAATTGGTTAGCCTTCATAGTATTTTTTTAAAACAACCCAAAATGAAACACCTACATAAATGAAATTAATAATAAGCCGTTAATAATAAGGCTAGGCTGTTAATTGAACGGCCAATTAAGCTAGAGTTGGCTGCGACACATACTCGTACATTGAATATTCCAAGCCAGAACTTTCCTAGGGCGTTTTTAGAACCTACTATAGATCTTAAGTGATGTTAAATAATT
The DNA here is from genome assembly GCA_911728515.1 of Peribatodes rhomboidaria. Taxonomy (NCBI): domain Eukaryota; kingdom Metazoa; phylum Arthropoda; class Insecta; order Lepidoptera; family Geometridae; genus Peribatodes; species Peribatodes rhomboidaria. The sequence goes on from OU452166.1 coordinate 2,066,691, forward strand.
CAATAAAACTAACTATGCAAATGCATTGAGCTAAACTGAGTATTTTTGTACTAAGGTAGATATTTAAAATGCAGCTTACTGCGACGGTGCCGTTGAAGATGGCATAATTAAACAAGCTAAAATTAGGATTTGGCTCCAACGAGAAGCTGCCAGGACACGTTGCGTCCATACCTATCTGAGTCTAGCCTAAGTACCTAGTTGAGTATGCAACACGGAGCTAACTTGATAAATATTTTATCCACCCCTTGAAATGAAACAGATGAAATGCATCAGAAATGGTGTGCGTAGTTTAGAGCTAGATCACCTCTTGTCTCCTCGATGTTTATCCAATTTAAAGCCGCCACTGTCCAACACCCATTAGTAATTCATTTCCTAAAATCCGGATGTTAATAAAAGCGTGAAGTAGATACCATTATAAGTAGGTACCTATGCTCAACATAGTTTAACACTTACGACGAACAAAGTTCCTGAAGACCGTACAAGCGGCCAATTAAAAGTTAAATGTCTAATTCTTGTTAGACGCGGGAAGTCCGAACTAGCAGGTAGTATGCCAACTACCAGTAAAGTTCTTCATTGTTGCGTATAGGTACGACAAGGATCGGCGGACGATGGACGCCGTGAAAACCTAATGATAAAGTTTTGTTCATTGACTTACCTAAATTTCAGGTACTTAATTGTTTGCGACGGCTGTGTGTATGTAGTTGTTGTTTGTAGCAGACTGTCGACCTCCAGTTCGTTGTGGAGCATCAGATGATGATCAGGATGGTTTGTAAAACTGTTCAGTCTGTCTACGGAGTATAAGTATAAATATCTCTGCATAGTATAAATAAATAATAAATAAAATAAGTCGCTTTACGCGTCTGTCGGTCTCTCTGTATATCCGCTAACTTCTCCTAAGCCAGGCAACGGATTTCGATACGGTTTTCACCATCAGTTAGATAATTTTTCATGGATTTATAGGTGCCGAGTACCGTAGCCGGGGTAGGTGGAGACCTACCCGGGCTATAGTATTCTCTCATTTATGTATTTTATAAATACATACATATAGTTGCTAACGAAACTGAAGCCCTCGAGCATTTTTTTGTGGCGTCATTGGTGCCGTTGTTGGGAAGGAAGGCAAACATCCTCCCAGTATTTCCCGGGATTGCTGGCTTAGGAAACGTGCTAGGAGATTTCCTGTCGGTGCGTTCCTATGGAAATCCCATTGCTTCATAGGGTGGAGGCGGGTCATCGAAGGGTTGTTAGTACGAGCAATCCTACATGCCCTGGTATTTTATCTCAAGCTGAAAGTCTTAAATTCACAAGCACTTTATCTCATCTTGAGTGTAGATACTACATATTTCTCCATAACAGTAAATAAACCGCCAGTAGCGAGAACTTGCTAGTATAGGGTTCCATTCCTGTAACACCCGCCCCGCAACACGGAACCCTAAAATTATCAAAAACCTAGCTATCGTTGTTTGATTACTTTTACTGTGAGATATGAGAGAATAAATCTTATGCCTTTCTATGTTACACAGTAATCTATTTATTTAGCGTGCCTTTAGGAGATTTAAATGCAAGTTTAATTGAGCATTGTTATGGTGTACTGTTTGAATGAATAAACTATTTTAACCACTTTATGAGTATGTAATAAGAGTGATGGAAATCATAATAACTTTTTTATGCAAAATTATTTTTTTTTCTCTAAAAATTTTGCAAACTTTTGAAACTTCCATAAATTTTTCCAGTAAACTTTGACTTATTACCTAACTACTTGAATTGTTTCAGATGTTTTCGTTCTTGATTCCCCAGTATTGGGGAAATTATTATTGCGAAGGTTATTTTATTTAACCTTCCTTTCAGTCTTCATTTACACTAAAATACTATTTTCAGAGCTATTTTCAGAAAAGCTATTTTCCACTTCTTGTAGCCACTAACGTTATCTAAACCTGAGCCAAATTTTAAGTCGCTAGCTTTTTATAGTTTCTGAGATAATCGGCGGTGACATGCAGACAGACAGACATCGCAGTTTCACCATAAGGGTTCCATTTTACAATTTTGTTACGGAACCCTAAAAACACCGTTTTCCATAGATCGTCTTGCTCTCTGTGCTAGTCGTCTGCTTCTAGATAAAAATATGGCAAAATATGGCTGTAGAAAATCTTTAGCTAATACGAAAGTGTTTCTACCCTTCTGTTTTTTTATTGATTTACTAACAGTACTATAGATACGAGTACATTATTGCTTATGTTTACGACTTATGCGCTATGGGGACCTATGAAACATCCCAGTAATGACTGCCTCAGTGGCTCAGTTGGTAGTGAACCTGCCTTCTGAGCGTGGGGGCGTGGGTTCGATTCCCCCTAGGACAAACATTCATGTGATGAACATTAGTGTTTGTTCTATGTCTGGGTGTTAATATCTATTTAAGTATGTATTTAAAAATATCTAAGTATGTATATCAGTCTCTGGCAGCCATAGTACAAGCTTTGCTTAGTTTGGGATCAGGCGACCGTGTGTGAAAATGTCCCGAATTTATTTATTTTATTTATTTAAAAAATAGGTGGTCTCAACGTGTCCTGAAAAATGTAGACTTTTACAACTTTGGACTGCTGTTTAAAATGTTCAATGTCATGTCTATTTTTATAGTTGCGCTCCAAATAGCGATTAACAAACCTAATGACGTTTAGTCAAACACATATCCATCTTAACGAATTCAAGAGTATAAAAGCGTTTAATTATTGTATGGCAACGATACCGTTTTTGGTACTGATTAATGGCCACCTTTTTTTTTCAAAGGATTAAGATTTTAGTATATTCTTAAAAAACGGTTCCCCATACTACTCACAGTTTCCGAAATGTTTTGGGGTGTTCGACCTTTCGAAAGTATCAAATTGGTCCTGACCCTCCAAGTATGTAAACCACAGAGATCGATACGCTTTCATACTCTACACATCCTTACTTGACTCCTAAGTGACTGTGCGAGCGTAAGTGAGCTATGCGTCAGGTTAGGCAAACATGCTTTCGTATGTCCGGCTGTCTTCCTCTGCAAGTCGCATTTCTCAAACGATTCTCGTGAATTTTTATTAGCAGGTTAATAATTATACATACAGATTTATACTAGTAAATAAAATCCTCCGCCATTTAGAAAAAAATTCAAAAACTGACACGACATAAAAATATTTTTATAGAACTTACTCACAAAATTTTAAAATAATTGAGAAATGCGACCTGTAGAAGAAGACAGCCGGACAGACGGCGGACAGATGCCGGACATACGAAAGCGTTTTTGTCGTAGGAAGCATAGACGCGTCGGTCGGTCGAAAAGTTGAATTTACCTATTAGACGTCCTTTGACCGCCAAAAAAACGCGTATTATGTCACTACTTACCTTCTGACGTATACACTTTTGGAAAGGTTTAATTTATAGTTTTACAAGCTGCACCCTGAGGTTTCACCCGCGGTTAAAAAGTGTCCTATGTGCTATTCTAGGCTATAATCTATCTCTGTGCCAAATTTTATCCAGATCAGTTCAGCCGTTCTGGCTTGAAAGAGTAACAAACATCTACCCATCCATCCATCTATTCTTACAAACTTTCGCGTTTTTTAATATTAGTAGGATATACCTACTTGCTTAAGACATTTTTATCCAGCTACTTCGCTAACTCTCGTTCTCGAACCTACACTTAATGATACTAAACTTCAACGTGGATGATTTTCATGTATTAAATGAAATAAACATTTTCGAGTAAATGTAACGTAAAAATTTTATGAAAAATGTCTAGTCAATAATTTAAAACAACTAATATGCGTTACAGCCTCAGAATAGTCATACTGATAAAGTGTTTTCTCTTTTCGATCGAGTTCAAACAAGTAAGGAAAAAGTCAAAACACTGTACCTACAACTACTACCTAATTAAGTGGTATTTTTATTTTAAAAAAAATGTAATGTTAATAATACAAATGTTTTATGGAGCCTCCAGTTGAGTTTTCACTACTTTTCATTAGGTAAAGTAAGTTTCGACTAACTCCTGTCCACCCCAGACAGGAGTTTGTCGAAACTTACTTTGCTTGATTTTGATTTGCAAGTATGACTTGTCTTGTATCATCGTCAGCCCGTAATCTTTACTGCTAAGCATAGGTATAGGTCTCTCTTCTTGTACCTACTTTAATTTTATCAATCGCTCTATATTGTACCAATATTTCATCTAAACTTTTCAACATTAAAATACTCTTTATCGTGCATGTTCATAGCTAAAAACGTTTGTTTCAGGCATACTTATTTATTCTGGAACGGGCATTTCAATTAATTTTTCGCAAACTACTTGAAACTACAGATGACGCACAGCGCCTTATGAGAAATAACACGCATTAAACATACTTAAAAAAACTATCTACCCGCCATATGTACACACATATTTTAGAAGGTAGTAACAAGTATTTAGGCATTCAAAGAGGTAGGAAATCAACATAACGGGTGATTTCCTCCTCAATGAAGGTAACCTTCTCTTCTATTATCAACGTAGAGTCCAGACTACGCCAGACTTTACCAAAAATGTACATTGGGAATTCCTTTACACATGAGTTATTACTGTGTTCGGAAATCACCGCATGTTGAGGCACTTTGTGAACCTGACTGTCTAACAGCTCATGAGACTTTACCTATAGAGCGCTGAACAAGTCGTAACCGCGATTCAGGAATGGCGACATTTTAGCAACGCCACCTAGTGAAGTCTTATGTAACCACTAGATACATTTGTCACCAATTCAGGGGAGTTTAGTATCCTGACATCATGAGTGCGAGTCAAATAAAATTTTTCGTTTTAGAACTAGCTAGACACTATTAACTGGTACCAATTAATAGAAGCAATTGAGCACTAATAATTTGTAGCAGCCCCATTACGACTACGACTAGGTAGGTATAATAAGTCACCCGCCATTCTGACGGACAGGCACGTTAGTTTTGGTAAGAAAACCGCGCTCCTCGTTAGTGCCCAGCGCAAACTGCCTCCTTAGCTTTAAGTTAGAAGACAGGCTGTTGAATGGCAATCAACAATCAAAATTATCTAGGCTAGGCGTCCCTATCGATCGATCACTGTGGATGTGCCCTCAGCCAGGTTTTCAGGACAGTGGAAACAAAGGACTTCAGTTGAGATCATGATCATAACTAAGAAATACATTTCCCTTCATCACTTCTATTTCAGCAAACTGGAGACTTTACTGAAACTTTAAGTCGAGTTTTGTAAAGTACTGTAAAGTCGCGTTTAATGATGTTTGCATCGAATGCAAAAATCAGGAAATGTTTTGTGCAAAGTCTGTGTGCAAGTTTACGAACCGATAAAGTTACATATTCACCATCACTATAAGTTTTATAATACAAAAAATGACGGCGTTATATTAAACCTATAAATTTACTGAAAAATTGCCAGCTAGTCTTGCAAATACCAGGGGGGCTATTCCTGCGCGTGAGATGAGATGAGATTTTATCTTGGTTACTCTCACACCTATGACGTTTCAAACGAGAGCAACAAGGACGAAAAAAAGTGAGATGAAAAATTCAAATCTCCGAATAGGGCCACTGATCGCCAAATTTTCCATAGCCTAACTAATTTGAGCCAGTGAGCGTTACCGAACGAAGCATCTCTGCGTCAGCTTCGACAAAAATGCTTTCGTATGTTCGAATTCTGTCTGAATATCTGTTCGGATCTCTGTCCGGTTCTTTGTCTTCATCTACAAAACGCATTTCTTAACCGATTCTCTTGCTTTTTCTTTGTTAAATTTCCTCTATTTAATAAATTTCCAATAACGGACTCAACAAACTTTACGAGAATCGGTTGAGGAATGCGACCTGTAGCGGAGGACAAACACATTTTCTTACCATATTATTCTCAACACATTACCATATTATTATTAGCGCTCTTCTGTTGATCTATCCGAAAATATCGGAATAAATATCCACTCTGTGATAACGGTGCACCGCTGACGGTCAGGGGCCCTATTCGGAGATTTTCATCTCACCTTTTTTCCTCCTTTTTACTCTCGTTTGAATAGTCATAGGTGTGAGAGTGACAAAGATAAAATCTAATCTCATCTCACGCGCAGGAATAGCCCCCCAGAAAGGCTATTCTTACGGAGTGAGATTCAATCTCACCATTTTTCGTCCTTGTTGCTCTCGTTTAAATGGTCATAGATGTGAGAGTGACCAAGATAAAATCTCATCTCATCTCACGCGTGGGAATAGCCCCCTAGGCGGCAGGGCGTATATTAGGGTAACCATGACTATCACTTTGCTGAAGATACTTTCAGGTCAAGTTATTTCTATATTTTATTTCTGTACCAAAGTCTTCGAAAAGATAGAAAGAGAAGCAAAACAAGGCTTACATTTTGATCTAAGCCTTGTTTTCAAGGTGCCATTAAATTGGGACTTTACTTATAATGTAACATCTGATTGAAGACCAAAGTGTATCAAAGTCAAGAATAGGTAATTCTTTTATTTTCCAAAAATTAAGCAAGTCCATACAATTTGGGGACTGCATGAAAAATACCCTGTTTACTTAACAATACTAACTACTTATTACTGTAGGTATGTACTTAAGTACTCAAAATCTTTTTAATTTTTACGGTCAAGGTTTTATTGCAGTAAAAAGAATTAAAAAAAACATTTCCTTTAAAATTTTTACTTGTAACTTCATTACACAGTTATGATTTAAAATTTAAAAGTTTGCCGTGAGATTATAATATCTATTCGTATTTTTTTGGATTGAAAATTGAAAAAATTAAAATCAATCAGATTAAGTTATTTCATTTAAGATTAACTGGGGCAATTGTGTCTGTCGAGAATTACTGACAAATCCATCACAAATTAGGCAACTTATCGTCATCTTGTACTGTAAATATTGTAGCTATTGTAGATTATTGCAACTAAAGATTGTAAAGGGTTTCTCAGTAATTCTCGAAAGACGCAATTGCCCCACAAACCCATTTGACCCAGTTGACCCTACATGTTTATCTACACAGGGGGGCTATTCCTGCGCGTGAGATGAGATGAGATGAGATTTTATCTTGGTCACTCTCACACCTATGACGTTTTAAATGAGAGCAACAAGGACGAAAAAAGGCGAGATGAGAATTTCAAATCTCCGAATAGAGTCCCTGGTAAATCTCGCAACATTTTTATTCTTTTGTTTTAAAAAAAGTTTTTTTAACTTTTACTTAATTTATTTTACTTTTTAGTTATCGCTGGACAGGTTTCTTAATCTGTTCATCTCATTCAAACATTCAACGCATCATTGTTGCAAGGTCGTTTGCCGGTTAATTTCGAATTTAGCTCCCATTCCTATTCTCAGCAAGTCATTTGATACCCATATTGTAGGAAAGCATAAAAAACGTAGTATGCCATGTTTAGAAGTCCGCCATATTGGGTTTAAAGTGACGTTACTTTATTTTTCAAGTTACTCTCAGCAAGCCCTTTCATTTGATACCCATAATGTAGGAGTGCATTAAATGTAATTTTTCCTCCATTTTGGATTTAAAGTGACCTCACATAGCTAACCATGTATTGCCATCTAAACTAAAAGCGAATACAAAATTTCAGCTCAATCTGTTGAAGACAACTGCTTCAAAATTGAGTTACAAGATTCCTTCCGAAAAAAATATAGATCGATGTGTCCTACGGTATGTTTTTTAAATTTTGAAATGGTGTCACTGAACCTACATGTATGTACATGTGTACAATGTTTCGTAGGACAACTGAAAAATCTGTCCTACTACATATTTTAAAACATAGCAAAATTAAACCGTATAGTAACCTCTTGACTAAAGCGTGTAACGGAACGTTTTCAGTCGCGTGCGTGTCAGCTGTGGTTATCTGTCAAACAAAGTTTTACTGTCAAATTTTTTTTTTTTTTTTTTTAATAATTTATTCATGACCATGGATACTCGTCCTTCAGTCGGATTCTTAGTAATAATTTTTCAGTAACAGATGATGATGATGAGGTGATGATGATGAAGACGATGAATCCCTCCCCTTTTCCCATTCCAGTAAAGTTATGGATACTTTACTGAAACTTTAAGTGAAGTTTTGTAGAGAACACGAAAAATGGCGTTTCGCGATGTTTGTATCATTTGCCCACACTCGTGCACGTTGACGAACCGGTAAACGTTAATAATCCACCATTATTACAATTTAACACTCGAAGAATCACAAGTTTTAGAAAATAATACAAAAACACGACACCATCTTTTCGGTTCCCGCCAAAAACTCCGTCAAATTTTGATTGTACGCGGCATTGCCATAGCTTTACTTTTGTAACGAAAATGTTACTCTATTTTCTTCTTCGTTATTTTATCAAAACTATCAGTAATGTCTTGAATTCTAGTTTCGGCATTAATCTAGCTTGGAACAAAACAACTATTAGAGTTTTTTTCCAATGTACGTTACTGCTAATAAATAGATACTTACCAAGTAAGTACGTACGATTTTATTAGTTGATCGACTTTAAAATATTTGTTGCTTTTGCACAAAACCAACATTATTTTGTAATAATAAGGGGTTCCTAATAAATAGTTGAAATTTTTGCAAAAACCTCTCTAATTTTACACCATTTTGCAAGTAGAAGTTGGCAACCCTTGGATGTACTTAGTTAAAGTGAGAGTTTTGGCGGGAACCGAAAAGATGGTGTCGTGTTTTTGTATTATTTTCTAAAACTTGTGATTCTTCGAGTGTTAAAGTGTAATAATGGTGGATTATTAACGTTTACCGGTTCGTCAACGTGCACGAGTGTGGGCAAATGATACAAACATCGCGAAACGCGATTTTTCGTGTTCTCTACAAAACTTCACTTAAAGTTTCAGTAAAGTATCCATAACTTTACTGGAATGGGGAAAGGGGAGGGATTCATCGTCTTCATCATCACCTCATCATCATCATCCCACTGAAGAAAAAATTATTACTAAGAATCCGACTGAAGGACGAGTATCCATGGTCATGAAAAATTAAAAAAAAAAAAAAACTTAGTTAAAGTTACTTTTTCTTGATTGTAAACTTTTATCAATGTTTGTTTTTCGTTATTTTTGCAATGTCGCCCCCCGCTGAATTAAGTTATGATGAAATACTAAAATTTATGCTCGCACATAACGGCAGAGTGACAAATCATGAGTTAGTGAAGCATTTTAAAGTGTTTCTCATGAATCCCGACATGAGGGGTGAGTACTTGTAATTTATTATCTCTTGCTACGGTTTGTTTTCTCGTTATCACCTCTTACTCACAGATCAAATGTTTTGCAGATGAAGCGAGAAGCACTTTCAAAAAACATGTCAATGCTTTGGCTAACATTAAAAACCAGAACAATGAAAAATGGCTTATTCTCAAAAAGAAGTACTTGGTTACAAATAGTAAGGAAGAAGTAAATGATAGCAAGGCAATTGAATCGTCTAGTTCCAATGCTCCTGACAATACAGAGGACGACGAAAATGCCCAGATACCACCACCTCGGCCCCCTTTACCACTTCAACTTAATCAAGACTTCAGTATATTAAGTAATCTTATACAGGAAAATAGTCCAAAAACTCCAGTCAGTTTAGACATACCGCCAAGCGAGTCGAAAGAGAGTTTGGTGTCCATTCAAAGTGATGATGTTCCTCCTAAAGTTCATCCGAGGAGGAAATCTTCTGCTGACAAAGTTGCCATAAAAGCGGCTATGCTTTCCCCTGAGGGACACCGATCTTCAATATCTAATGATGATGGATCAGAGCTGAATGAAACAACATCAACATTGTCATCATCGAGAAGCGAGAGTATGTTGGTGGACAGCGAACAAAAGATTTCAGTCAAAGAACGAAAGCAAATGTTCAACCGAATGGCTTCTGAGAGTGACGTCTTAAAATCAAATAAATCAGGCAGTTTTGGCCCACATGTAAGTCTAATTTTCACTTTTTAATTTTAGGAATTTGGTAACATACTTGTCAATTGTAATACTAGGGATGAATAATTTCAAAGTAGGTTCATGCATGCTACACTAACTATTTTTCCGCATTGCATGCATTAATAACTGTTAAGAGTATACAAAATGTTTTTCATTTTGGAGAATGTGCACAGGAACTATACAATCTGATTCCATCATCTGACTTCTGCCACAAGTCATTGAGGCAGACATTTCATTAATATGTCATCTAGTTGTATAAAGCCCGCACAAAGCGCTTTCAAACCTCCATCCTAATAAGAACTGCCAAGGAGTAGAATGCACTTCCTGCTTCGCTGTTCCCCAGCAAAAAAATGCAACCTGGGTCTCTTCAAGACAAAGAGTGAATAGGCACCTCATGGGCAAGCATGCTCCATCTTAGTCTACACTTTCCTTGTTCACTTGTGTTGGGGTCAAACGGGAGCCCATTTAATAAAAAAAAAATCACTATTAAGTCCACATTTAACTATTAACTAGTCTATCAGTACCCACCCCTTAAATTATGAACACAACTAGTGTTTAGCCTATAAAGTACGGAAAAAATTAAACATGTAACGAATTATAGTCTAGTTGCCTAGTTTTAAAACTGCATAAATAAGTTTGTAATCCTGTATTCGAAATAGGGGCGATAAGTCCTGCACTGACGTCCCCCTAGGGGTGTTTTGTAAATTTCCCCCTACCAGCACCAAGCCACAACCGAGCCAACCCAACTCCTTGAAATACCGGAATGAAGCTCTGGGGCGCTGGCATAGTTGCTCCAGTGGTGTAGATAGTAACATGCACAATGACGATGAAAAGCAGTCTAGCTGTTGTGTTGTTGTGGATGAAATAGGCGTTGATGCCTCATGCAAACCTGTAGCAATTCTAATTTCTTCTGTGCCTCCACAATGCCACAGTACATGCACTACAGTTTGGTTCTCCATCATGCAGCCACTACACAGCGGGCTGTTCGTGGCTCCCAGTTTACACAAATGACTATTCAAATGGCAATGACCAGTTACAATCCCTTCTATGTAGTAAGCAAAGGTCCTGTTTTCTTGTCCCACAGATTTGTTGTTTTTTTCGGTGTGACGACGCAGTCGCTCTTGCACTCCCATCGCTGATGGTTTGTAGAGTCCCACTGCGTCGTCGCTTACTTGTTTCCTGGCACCCTCCGTGACAAGGGTGTCTGCTGCTGTATAACCCACGCAGGATCCGTGGATTTTAGTGCATTTTACTATTGTTCTATGCTTGCTCGCGAGTGTCTGTAGAAATGTGTGGCACTCAGCGGTGACTCTTGATCTTGTTACGGGTCTTCTGAGTGCATAGATGGTAGCCGCACTGTCAGTAGTAAACATGAGAACTCCTTTGTTATCCGGATCCTTGGGGGCCGTGAGAAACTCATTTAGAGGCCAGAGTGCTCTTGCTGCAAGTAGTAGGCCCATGGCCCTCCGCCTGCATTGCCGTTGTCGATTTGTGTAGAGCCAAGGATCTCTTAAGTCCAAGCTCCGGAGAGTAGTCGTAGCAGCCTGCTCCCTCCTTATTAATCGCACCATCCGTGAATATGTTCCATGTGGGCGATACCTCGTCCAATATGTTGTCATCTGTTGTCAAGTCGTACTTTCTGCTATCTAGATAGCAGAAATATGGATGAAAACCTAGGATGGCTTCGGGAATTATCCTAGTCGCCCGATCGATCGATTCTACAGTGGTTGGTCATCGGACCCGTGTTTTTCCACTGGTTCGTAGATTTGATCCTTAGTGCTGAAACCATCGCTTCCTGTTGGATGTGCAGGTTCAGCAGAGTCAGACCCAAGACTATCTCCAAAGCAGCCGAGGGTGTTTTTTTCATGCACCCGCTGATTAGGGAGCATGCCAGTCTTTGGGTTTGTTGCAATTTCGCAGTGACGGTTGCTAGAACCGTGCGAGTTACAGTCACAGTCACAGGGTGCTGCCACAAAAAGAAATGAGATCCTATCAAAAACAACATGTAAAAGCCCAAGTCTCGTAACGCCAACTATTGTAAAAAGCTGTGAGATCTAATGTAAGACCAAGTCAGTTAACTTATTCACTACTGGTGTATGAAAGCATCTATTAAATGATTCCCTAATACATTGAATGACTTGGCAATCACTTATAATTAATAATAATAAACGTAAACCCATTCATCACACGTATCTCATTGGTCATGATGCGATGAAGCGAGTATCGACAATCAAAGATCTGGGTGTAACTTTTGACCGTTATCTCGTTTTTAATGAGCATGTAGAAAACACAGCGAAAGAATCCTACCGACGTCTTGGCTTTGTCCTGCGAAACGCCAAGGACTTTCTTGACCCCCATGTTCTTCGACTTCTGTTTACAACACTAGTTAGGAGTAAACTGGAGTCGACTGCATGTGTGTGGAATCCACACTGTAGTTTACATATCTTGGCCCTTGAAAAAGTCCAAAAAGCTTTTTTAAGAAGTCTTTATAAAAAGACGCAGGGATACTATCCTTATCTCTATCCCACCGATTTTTTACTCGGCCATCTAAGGTTTAATTCGCTACGTGTGAGACGTTCTTTTGACCAACTAAAGACCGGCTGCAAGATATTACGAGGTGCCATCGACTGCTCCTCTCTGCACAGCAGTCTGTGCACTTTGTATGTTCCGGATAACTACACCCGGCACAGGGTCAGTTACAGACATAAGTTTTTTGTCGCCGGCGCTAGCCGTACGAAGTCACGAGCCTATAGCCCAATGTGCCGCATCCCCCGTGGTCTCAACGCATTCCTAAAACAGTACCCTGATTGTGATATTTTTGACGACAGATGGCATGTCCTAATGAAATATCTTCTGACATTTTGTGAAAAACATCCTGTTATATGTAATTTTTCTTTGACCTATAATTTATAAAATGTGTTGTGTTTTTGCAATTATTTAAATACTTATATTTATTTGAATTTGACATTTTGAATTGACATTTATTTATATTGTATTTTTGAAATAATATGTATTGCTCTGTAAATTTTAATGATAAGTGTAATTGGTGCATGCCGTTCTTATTGTAATAATAAATAAATAATGCCAGTATTGCAGTAAAAATATCGCCCTTCTAAATACAATTTTTTTGTATCCAAAAACTTGGTATACTTACGTAGTAGCGCTGTGGTTGACAACCCTGTGCTGTCTAGACCAAGATAACTTTTAAGATAACTGAACATCCACCTTACCATACTTACACCATACCTTTTATTTTATGGAACCCTATGTCAAATGATTTCAAATCAAAGACACTATAAATAAGAAGTAATATTTAATCTTCCTACTAATAATAGCTATCTTCTTACATAACAGTAATACGTTCTTCTCGTCACAAATTTTGCGCTATTTCAAAGCAATATAGTACTTAACTGTGATATTCTTTATATGGTAGCAGAGCGTGAAAATATGGTAATATTGTTAACATTCATAACATTATAATTTTCAAAAATGTCGACATCAAAAATCGACCCTCTTACGAGAGAAAATTATGACACATGGGTTATACAAGCTGAGGCCATTTTGATAAAACAAAAACTATGGAAATACATCGAATCTTCCAAAAACGTAGAAACTGCAGCTGATAAAGAAGGAGACAGACTAGCAAGATCACAATTAATACTGATAATCGCTCCTTCTGAGCTCAAACAAATTAAAAACTGCAAAAGAATTGTGGGATAAACTGAAAGAAAGTTTCGCCAGTAAGGGACCTGCGCGAAAGGCGTCCCTACTAAAGCAGCTCATACTGACTAGACTAGATGGAAAAGACATACGAAGTCACCTAGATAAGTTTATAGATACTGTAGATAAACTGGCAGACATGGACGTACTAATAAACGACGATCTACTAACGATCATGATGTTATACAGCCTATCAGTAGAATATGACAACTTTAGGGTCGCTATTGAGTCGCGAGATACTCTTCCGAAGCCAGAGGAGCTGAAAATTAAAATAATCAAAGAGGCTGAAGCACGACATAGCCAGAATTTGATGAAAACAGAACCTAAAGAAGTACTTGAAGCATTTGAAGAAGCTTTATATGCATCTTGCAAGATATGTAAACAAACAGGGAATATCTTTAAACGCAAGAATCACAAAATATGCACACACTGTTGGAGGAAAAATAAAGAAAAATCTAGCAAAGATAAAAATGACAGAAGCAAGAATAATTTTGCTACGCAATGTCTCCTCACACAAAACAAGAATCCTGTGGACAACAGATGGGTTTTGGACAGTGGCTGCACGTCTCACATGACTTACCAACAAAATTTATTTAAGACCATTAAGAGTACATCCAGAAAACTGAACTTCGCGATAGAAGATCATATAGCCGACATCAAAGGAACAGGTACAGTCTCATTCACAACAAAAAATGGTGATGGCACAGCACTTACACATCTCCGAGACACACTGTATGTACCTAGTCTTTCCATTAATTTATTGTCAGTTGGCAAGATGACAGATGCCGGCTGCTCTGTTCTTTTCACTAAAGAAAAAGCTGTGGTGAACAATGCAAGAGCTGGAATAACACTAACCGCATATAAACATGACGATGGTCTGTATTATATCAAGCCCAAACATGATCACAACAACCTGGCCAATGATAATGTTGATACGACTCCAAAAATCACTAAAAAGGGGCAGTCAACAAACATCCATGACTGGCATAGAAAACTTGGTCACATGAACGCTAAAGATATGAAGTTAGCACTCAAAAACGAGAAATTAATTGGATTGAACTTTGATTCGTCAGAAACTTTACCGGAATGTGAAGCCTGTATTCAAGCGAAAATACACCGTGTACCCGCCCCCACTGAGAAAACGACTCAAAGAACAACAAAATGCCTAGAAATCGTTCACAGTGACGTTTGTGGTCCAATTAGAACACCCACAGTAGGCGGAAATAAGTACTTCGTGACTTTTATTGACGACTACAGTCGATACTGTCGTGTTTTCACGATGAAAAACAAGTACGAAGTCTTAGAGAAATTTAAAGAGTTCAAAGAGTCTGCGGAGACGTACACAGGCAATAAAATAAAGTTTTTGCAATCAGATAAAGGTTCAGAATTTGTGAACAAGGAGTTTGACGCATACTTAAAACGTTGTGGGATACTGCGTAGACTTACCGCACCCTACACACCAAATCAGAACGGAATTGCTGAACGCAAGAACCGCACACTGGTTGAAAAGGCTAGAGCAATGATGATCGAAGCACGAACACCTTTAAAATTCTGGGGCGAGGCAATATTTACTGCAAATTACCTTTCGAACAGGAGTATAAATAATGCTATCCAGAACGAAACGCCTTTCGAACGATGGGTTGGGAGAAAACCGTGCATTAATCATCTGTACGTATTTGGCTCTAAGACATATGTTTTGATAAAAGGTAAAAATTCTCACAAATTTGCGCCAAAGGCGATATCAGGAATGTTTGTTGGTTATTCTGAAACCTCTAAAGCGTTCAGAATCTTCATACCATCGAAAAACGGTATTATGATATCGAAAGATGTTAGAGTTATGAAAACAATGTTCTACGATGAACATAACAAAGATGGACTCTCTAACCTGTTTGGTGATGAAGAGTTACCACACGAACAACCTAAACAAATATCGCAACAAACACCACACAAGCAAGTGGTTGTTACAGCGACGCAGACCATGCAGGAGACCAGAGTTCCGGAAAATCGACATCTGGAATTGTGTGCATGCTCTCTAGAGCTGCTATTAGCTGCAGAAGCCAAAAGCAAGCAACAGTTTCGATCTCTTCGACTGAAGCAGAAATTGTGGCAGCCAGGAATGCGTAATCAATGGAGACAAAACTGTGAAACAAGTTTCCGGGGAGCTGCAACTGGCCGACATGCTGACGAAACCGCTGTTTGGTCCTAGACTGCAAGAATTGAGTTCAAGAATGGGACTAAAGAATTTATCCTTAAATTCTTAAAAATGTCCGAGAATGTGAAGTATAGCTATACTACCTACTTGAATAGTGTAAAACCTTCTCATTCAAGTATGACACTGTCAAGTTGGACATGTCGATTAAAATAGAACTTCTGTAAAATAGCTCATCCTACAAAGTCACATTGTAAAGTATTCCATTAATATATCTACTTAAAACTGCCTCAAGTTTCTATTTCTTTATATTATATAACAGCAAAAAATAGCTGGTCTAGACGCAAGCGGCATTTCGCAAAACATCAAAGGCATCGGGCCACTGTTTGGGTCTTTACACTGGAATATTAGGGTCCATTCTTAAAGGCAAAAAAAACCTGTTGCTGTCACTTTGCTGTCCTTCTACCCATTTACCTATCTGTTCATTATGTCATGCATGAGTAATTTTGTAAACGAAATAAGCTAAGACTTCGGTCAAATATACATAGATACAGGTATTTTGTGTGGCACCGCATTGAATCTTGTTTATGTATGTTTACCAAATTTCTATTAAAAGAATTAAATACACATAAGACTTAGATTGAAATAAATACTTTCATTTTATCTAAGTCTTATCATTCCGCAATAGCGTTGATGACATTTGCTAATGTGTTTTAGCACATTAACTTAGGCATCGTAATACCGACGCGGGGCCCTATCCTACAAATATAGATATTTTCTCGTCATTATCTCTCTTGTTTGAAAAGTCACAATAGTGATAAGTATATCTAAGTATATCGAAGTAATAGGATCACTTCGTTGTCTGTCTTCTCTGTCAAGGGAAACCAAAAGGAATCAAAACCTATAAGGTACTAGTCCCGTTGACCTAGAATCATGAAATTTGGCAAAAAGCAATGTCTTGTAACACAAGTAAAGGTAAAATTACGAAAATCTTAGTAGTTACATCACATGAATAAAAAATATTTGCAGTTTGTAAACCGGACTGCAGCCTTTTCAATGTATGAGGTTAACAGTTTTCGAACGGCAAAGATAAGTTGGTGCCTCAATCCAGCTTATATTTTCGTTAGAGCAATGCTTTGAGATTCGATTCCCGTTATAGACAAACTACATATTTACATTAGGATCTACAAGTTGTTTAGGGAACCCTTGGTCCGCGAGTCCGGCTCGTACTTGGCAAGTTTTTTTAATATTAGTGGGATAATAATGAGAAGCACTTTTGACATAGTCAATCTATTATCGAAATGAACATAAAAATACTGATAAATAAGCATTCCTTACCCAATCTAATAATCAATTTATTACTAATATTACGTTACTGTCAGTATTCCCAAATTAGTTGTTTGTTAAGCTAATAATTGGAGACCCTTGTAGTATTTAGTTAGATAACATTACTCATGATTCAGTTAATGATTATAAAAAAAATATGTCCGTTTTGAAGACACGTCGCACCTGTTGGTGGGTCGGTTGTCATTAACAAATATTTCGAGCCCGAAGCACGTGACGAACACTGCTATGTTACATGCAGGAAACGTACTAAATGTTGACTTGTGTGATGGAAAAAATTGTGTTAGAAAAATTTATAAAAAATTCTTACATATTGTTAGATCAAAAGTAGCTCGTCTGTCGTTTGTAAGCTTTTCACGGCTAAACGGCTGAATAGATCTTGATTAAATTTAATAATTAGTTACAGTATATCACAATGAAAGTTTTTGGATAAGTCGCGGGTAAGAGCTAGTTATAATTTAAAAAGTTAGATAAACTCGGTAAGATAAACCGGGGGGGCGGAGGCATCAAGACAGCTTATTGTCATGACCGTTTTGTTTGCGACGCTGTCGCGACCATAAACCTTATTGCGCGGCGATACGATTCGCGGACGTGCAGCGTCGAAATCAAAACGTAACCATAATGTCAATAAGACTAAAAATACATAAATATTACAAGGTTTCTGTACTCTCGATATTCCAACCGCGCTTTGGCAAGTTCTTTTGTTAATATGTAGAGTTGTTTGTTTGGTCTCCGTCTTTGCTGGTGTTAATTAAGAGGGCCGCGACGCTCTGAAATTTCCATACAAACGTGCTTCTCAAATTTTTTGAAAACCATTTGTCAGATTATGATGAAATTTAGCATGTACAATTAAATTAACAATATCTCCGCCCCTATGTTCTTAGTTTTTTTTAAAACGTTCTCAAGCTAAAATAGAGCTATGAAAAATATCCGCATTTTCAAGGGGTCACTTTTGACTGATTTATTCAATAGGTAGACAAAGCAAATCAAAAATTCCTTTACATAAGGAGGCTGTCTACATCATTAGCTGTTAAATGAATCCATAATGCACGGGAAATTCTTAGTTATTTAAGAATGATTACTGAAGTGCAAAAGTCATAGGAATAAATTGAAATTGCACTTTGTCACTCTGTAGGTAACTTTAGATGCTCTTCAGTATCATTACTCGCTCTCTTCGCTCGTCTTCTTCTTCTAGACGAAATGGCTATAGAATACCTTAAGCCAATGCGAAGTTAGTCTAAAGCGGTCGCCGGACTCTTAGCAATGACGTGGTCTACGATGACCCAGGCTTGCCAAAAAGAAACCGATTCACTCGAGACATCAATACACCTACCCCCTTACTAATCAACTTTGTTTAGCCTTGTAATAGTTACACAGTCAGTGTTTTGTCTTTTTCTTTCTTTCAAGTTTTTAACTCGATCGATAAAGACAAAAAACTGTTTTACCATTCTGAGGCTGTACAATTTATATTAGTAAATTCTAGATTATAACCATTCATTCCTGAATGGTTATAATCTAGCATTCATGTGACGCTCCGGCTGCTTATCGTTGATTCTTGTTAATACTAAATTCTTATCTTTTGTATTGTCAATCTACTCATGATACTATCAATACAAGTAAATCTACTAGCTGTGCTCCGCTGCTTCACCCGCTGTCCCGGATTTGTTAATTTTTTACAGAATGAATAATACCAGTCCATTTCTGTACCCCTCACAAAGTGTATGCGAAATTTCATGATGTAAGTAGTTAAAGCGTAACAAACAAACGAAAAAGCTAATTTTCGCAATAATGTAATAGTTAGAATTAAAAGGTCAAACGACTAAAATAAAACTATGAATTTAGTTATCCGCTCTATTTAATCTCTTGAATATTTAACGTAAAAGTTTCCAGCTCGTCGACACCTGGTGGACCTAATTGAATTGTAAAACCTTCGTCATGGCCCTTTGGCGGTCAAAATGTTGTCGAATATGATTATTATCGATATAATAACTTGGAGATCGCGCCGGGATATCGGAGGAACCGGAAATCGCTAATGTTTTTCTTTTAAATAATGCTTTAAAAAACAGTAACTTTATAACATCTAATTATTGAAACGTGCTCAATTTAACTATGAAGCTTATTTCAGTTATTGATATTTTAAGCTTTTTGTTTAGTGTGTTTAGGGCTAACGTGTTTTAGAAGTTTATAAATTACATAATACGTGGCTATTTTAACAAAAGACGGACCATCCCATGAATACCGGGAAAAGCGTTGAAATACTTACAATCTTACGCCTAAGGGCACATTCGAATACAAGCAAAGAAGCA
This sequence comes from Peribatodes rhomboidaria, assembly GCA_911728515.1. Classification (NCBI taxonomy): domain Eukaryota; kingdom Metazoa; phylum Arthropoda; class Insecta; order Lepidoptera; family Geometridae; genus Peribatodes; species Peribatodes rhomboidaria. The sequence continues at coordinate 2,086,115 of OU452166.1, forward strand.
TGTTTTTATTTACTAGAAAAAAAAAATGTTATAATTTTGGCTCATCCGATTGAGACCCGCCCGGTCCCCAAACGAGGGAAGGGTACACGACACGAACAAAAGCTCCTAATGACAAATATTAGGCTGCCCCAGTATACGCCTCCGCTCACCTAATGGACTTTACAATTGCTTTATGTCGCGTATTCCACATTGTATCCAATTAAAAGGACCAGAAAACACATTAACCTGTGTGTAATAAAAACGGCTTTTTAAGCTGCCATGACACAGATTTAACAACTAATAATACTTACGACTGGGGTAGTAAATAACAAAAAAGGGTAGTAAATAAATTTCGTCACGACATACCCCATAATGTTAGGTTATTGTCCAAAACGCTAATATTTTCCTAATTACTGCATAGAAGTTGAAAAATATTTGTCCTGTTTTATTTTTTAAGAGTGTGCACTTCACTCACTTTCGAGTTGAAATCCAGTCAACAGGAAACTAATAAATTATAAGCAAACAATCCGTCGTTCTTACTAATATGCCACATTGCCACAAGTCTGAGAGAGATCTTAAACGCATAAATCAACTCGAAAATAGAGTTACGGTGTATACTTGTACTTCCGCTCGTCAACTCTGATACTTTCAAAAAATTAATCAAGCGTTGTTGTTTTAAAATAACAAAATAAGAAAGTAAAGCTCGATTGCGAGTCGCTGTAAATTAGTTCAAGTTTCGTTTAAGAATTTAACGAAACCTTGCTTCTTATGTGGTCTTGTAGAGCTTATGCTTCGAACCTGTTTTTATAAATGCAGCCCTCATGCGACTATCCAAACGTAAAGCAGGTTTGAGCAGATATTTAGAGAAGTCTGGATAGCTTAGGCCCCGTGTCGCTTTATTCGACATGACATCCTGACTATCTGATTTTTTGTAGTCACATGCTTAGTTATGTAGTTATCACGCTTGAAATCACAACCTCTCAATTCTAAAAACGGAAAATTTGGCAGCAAAACATGAGGCAGTGTGGTCGTTACCTGGTCTCTATATTAAAAATGCATGTGCTTCCATGAAGCACGAGCGTGCGGTCTTCGCAGGTCACCCGTGGTTTAATTCGCTAGCGACTACTGCTCGTCGTGGGTCGGACACCGAGGTGCGAATTGATTTAAGTAAATATTACCATTATAATTCACGGCGTGCCCATTGAGCAGCGGCTCGTGACTAGCGGTCGATTGTCCCTGGATAATTGTTGTCGTGTGATTCCAATGGCACGTGCGCCGCCGTAAACCCTACTAAAGAGGGCCATTCGTGCTGTCAGCTCTTCGTGATGTTTTGTTGTGTTCATTTGGGTCTAGATAATTGTTATTACTTTTTTTTAAAGCAAGATTTATAGTTAAATTGAAAACTTCAAATCCAAATCTAAACATATAAAATATTATAAAAACGATAGTAACTCTATCTGCTTGTCGCATTTTCACGGCTGAACGAATCTTGATACAATTTGAAAATACGTTACAGTACTTACAGTATACCACGCTTGATCAAGGTAAACTTTCTTTTATGATGAAATGGGCCTACGTTTGACCATAACTCAGCTGGTGGAAAGTGACGATGCGTTCTAAGATAGATCTATTTTTCTAAACAATGCCCACGCGAACGCAGTTAAAGTAACAGCTACATTTTAATGCATAATTGAAGTATGATATTGGATAAATAAAACTAAAACAAAGATATTTAGGTGGTCGTTGGATAATATTTAAAAAACATTAACAGTTACACGGAGGTCGAAAAGTTTGGTCAACCCTTGTTTCCTATAACAACTTTTTTTTATAATTTCAATGCTCAAAACAACGTTTGGTATAACATTCATTCATTTAGTATAATTTTGGTTTGCACAATTTTTTTTTCATTCATATGATATATTAATTAATGTTTTCAAATGAATCGTTTGTAGAAACGATTTGTTTAACAATTTTTATTTAAAGAAAGAAAGAAACAATTTATTTAATCTCACAAAACATTACAACAACAAAAAACCGAATACATAATAAAACAGTAATAGACAATAATATAATAAATTAAATATTTACATAAAGACATGAAAAAATTATTTACAATAATATTTTACTTTTTTAATTGACATGTGGTTCAAGTGACATAATGGTTCAAACATAACCTAACTTAGTGTTTAGGCAGCGGTCGGCAAACTTTTGGCAGGCAAGGCAAGGCAAAATAAGCAAGTGACGGGTCGCACTTGTTAAAAAAAATAGGTTTTTATAAATACATACTCGTATTTTACCATAGGTATCTATTTATTTATGTAGATATTATCAGATCTCTAAAAATCAATGTTTATCTGTCTCTGGCAGCTATAGTGAAAGCCTTGCTTAGTTTGGGGCCAGACGACCGTGTGAGCAAAATGTCCCGATTTTTTATTTATTTACAAAACACTCGCGGGCCGCAAGAGGGGGCCGAGGGCCGCATGTGGCCCGCGGGCCGCGGGTTGCCGACCGCTGGTTTAGAGCCATATATATATACCATGATTGTGATAGTTAGAAATAAGATGATAAGCTAGTTGGAGAAGGCCCGCCTCTCAAGCCAAAGGGAGTGAGTTCTAACCCAGTTGATGGCACGCACCAATTTGTTCATTGTGTGAACGTAAATGCGTATGTATTGGATGTGATCTGCTACATGATTGGGGCCCGGTGTATGGCGACAGGCTCGCCCCCTGTCACAGTTTGGGACTAAATATCGTTTGGCTAAGTGTGGCTGTTGTTACACCTCTGCGAGCCCCCGAGCGGGAAAGGCGTGACGATATATTATGTTATTTAGTTTTAGTTACCGTATGTTATCGCAGTTCTAACCTTTTTTTTCGTGGGGAATTGCATTTACACATCCCCGATCCGCCCCGGGGCGGTGGAGCAGGATATGTCGGCCTCGGTGCCAGAGGGGCCCCATACCGACCAAGGTATCCCCCCCACGGTGTCCATCCTCGGCGGCAAAGGTGGGGTCACAAGACCTTTCGCATTCTCTGCAAACCCAGGCCGTAGTCCGCAGTCAGGCCCACTTAAGGAAGGGGCTCGCCCCCCTCCCCACTTCCGAAGCGATGCCCTAGACACCATTGCATCGATTCCTCAGAATCCCTTTCTCTCTCCCGCTCCGCGGCTTCTCTCTGTGACATCACCTCCTCGCAGACAGATACTATCGCCCCCAGGGATTCTCACCGGCGATCATCCTAGGTAGGATGGTTGGAAGCAAGAGGTCCGCCCCCACAGCTCGGCCAGTACAAGCCGCGGCACCGCCGCTCCCGGGCACACTTCCGGCACGTGTTGCGTCGCCTCCTCCGCACAGCCGCACTGGTGGCACACCGATGTCTTCTCTGTCCGTGCTAAGTTGCACAGGTATCTTCCGAAGCAACCATGCCTCGAGAATACCACCGTCAGCCAAAAGGACAGGCCTCCATGCTCGCGATGAACCCACTCTTTAAGTACGGGCCGGACCGCCTCCAGTAATCAGACGACTCCGGCCCCCCTCCTCCGGTCCAACGCGAGCTGTCTGCTCCAGAACTCCAGAGCGGTATCCCTAGAGTCCCACTGCTTCCACTGCTCCACCTATCGTGGGGCAGGCCATAGATACTCCTCGCGTACTCGCGCCTTTCGCCAGTATACGTCCGCCAGGACTCCGGCCTCCAGGTTCGGGGGAGGGAGCCCACAATGACGCAGGCCACCTCGTGTGTGTGTGTGGTAGCCCCTGCACACTCTCACTGCCATGACCCTCTGGGCCCCGCAAAGCCCGGCGTCCCCCTGGAGTCCGAGAAGCCATCCCATATTGGGGCCTCGAAAAGTGACCTAGAGCGCACGACCGCTATGTAGAGGCAGCGGCAGCTCCCACCACCAAACAGGAACGAATGGCGGCTCCACCCACCGCAATTAATGAACCTGCAGGTGGCGCCCTCCGTGGACTATGAAAACATATGGCCTCGGACTTATAGCTCGGACTTATACCTCTCAGGCCCAACCGCCGAATCCTGGCCACCACAGCCGCTACTCTGGCTGTGGCCAGGATAGACGCCACTTGATACGTCCCTCCCCGGGCGGTAACCAACGTGTCGTCGGCGTAGCACACGACGTCGAAGCCACGAAATTTAGCGCCCCGCAGCACCCAATCGTATCCTATGTTTCACAGGGTGAGGCCCAATACGGACCCTTGTGGAACACTGCGGGTCATGGGGCTAAAGCCCTTCCCGTCCATCGCAGTTCTAACGTAACCTAGCCACAAGTTTTCACATTAGTTAAGCGGTCATTACATTATCCAATTTACAGTACGCTAGGTGAGCTAGCGTGCTAAAATCGGCTGTTAGATAGTTAGCAATCAATTTTTTTTCAATTGCACGGGCATAGCCACGCTAAGTTAGCACACTGTAAATTAGATAGTGTTATGGCCGTTTTACTCCTTAGCGTGTCTGTTATCGCATTTTTTTTTTTTGGGAATCATTTTTATGGATACCACCAACAGCCCGTCGGAGGGCATAGAGTGGTTATGTGGGGATCCCGCTACTGACGGCCTACCCACTAAAAACACAAGGGTGTTCTACCTCGGCGCAAAGCGTCAGAGTTACGGGGATCCTTTCGCACTCTTCCGCGGCCCCGACAGCGCCAGACTTCGGGCACCTCCTAGAGCTTGCTCTCCCTCTCGACGACGATGTGTCAAACACCAGACACATCGTCATCATCTACCTCCTCGGGGACCAATTTTGTCCGTGGGCTGGCGTCGCCAGCCAGCTCCCATGTTTAGGCCCCCATGGTCCCCATGCGACGGTTCAAATGAGTGACCCTCGCCGCCTGCCACTTCGGCCGCAAAGGATAGGGAGAGCGGCAACGACACACCGACACGCCTCTTCCTCTGCGGCCCCACTGCATCCGACATCATGACAATTGCGACCCCGTTTGGGCCGCGGAAGGGAAGGAAAGTGGCAACGACACACCAACAGTCCTCTCCAGCCGTAGCCTCCCAGCCTTCGGCTGCAGTGTCGCCCATACGGCACTGTAGCCCGCCTCAGTTGTGGATCTGCCCAAACAGACATACCATATACAGAACAACCTACTTAGGTCACTTCCAAATGAGCTTTGAGCGGAAAGACCCAAGAAGCGGTGCAGACCTCTGATTCCTCTTTGCTTTACAGTGGTTACCGAAGCCACGGCTACTGAGCCTCCCCGCCACGACAAGGCGGGAACCCTCGGGGGATCGCAAGGTCAGGTCAAGGGTCAAGAATATTTTTGTCACATGACTAATCATCAAACCATGTTATTCAAAGTGGAAATTATTTTAAATGAATTTATACCTATATCAAATGAATGTTTTTTCCAAATAATATTATTCTAAAAAACTATTATTTATAGTATGAATAGCTAAGTTGATGAACTGATTTTATATGAACTGAAATTATAAAACCATGATATTATATTAAACATGGTTATGTGAAACCAGGGAGAACCGAAAAGTTTCATACAAACGCGTAAATCTACTTTTCACTATTTGTCAGATTTCGTTGAAAACTGGCAAATATTTACCATTTTCCTTCAAAAAAAAATAGTAGGTTATTTTTTTTAAAAACACTCAAGTAAAAGTAGAGCAATAACGACGATGATGAAAAATATCCGCATTTGTCGTCATATCGAATCGATTTTTTTAATAAATAGATAAAATAGACCTTAACAACTATTAATTTCGTAAAGTGATAATTATGGTAAATCGCTTTAGGCGATAAGGTCGCCCTTGTATTGCCGAAAGTATTTTAGTTTTTAAGATTTTCCATGTAGTTTTTGGTGTGCAATAATATTGTATGTGAGTATTGTATGGTAAGCTCCTAAATTATCCAAAGTAATATAATAGATAAATTATTGGTTATTTGAGAATCAGGTGCTAAGTGTAAAAAAAAATTGATATTAGTATTAGTCGTTTTGTACACGTCCCTGGCGCGTCATCACTCTTCAGCTTCTTCTCTTACTCTATTCGTGTGTCGTTTCATTCCAAGTGAAGGAGCAACAGAAAACTTTTCTCCGATGCCAAGTTTTCGTTAACGTTCGTGGGGGCCTTAATGTAGACACTAAACCTTAAAACGTGTTTATCTCTCATCTAATTATTTTGCCAATTAACTGCCCTATACTGAAGTCGTAATCTTTATGACATCGACCACTATTGTATTTTAATTGTCTCTCCCGTCCGACGCAATAAATCCGTCAGAAAGGTAGCGAAAATAGGCTTTGATTTAAGTATAGGTACGACATCAACGTGTTTTATAAACGCGTAGTTATTATGCACGATGAGACAGATAAGCTGGCACGGTTCGCTGCTAGTTGGCAGGAAAATATGACCGATTTCATTGTTTCCTCGCTACCATTCAGCCTGAGAATCACTTGCAGACATCAACAACGCGGATGCCACACTTAACGAGCCTTGTCGAAGTAATGGAAATAGAAACGGAGAATTAGCTGTCGGCTATTGAAAGATAAAAGTCCCAGACGCGTGTACACGTTCCGTGCTGATAATGTAACAATCCAATCTACCAACTAGCTTACAGCTTCGCGGTTTTTACCACCTTTGTGAGGATACGTTTGAGTTACACTGCCAGTGAGACTTGAACGTTTCTCGAGTAAACGTTAATCATAAAAAGCGACCAAATAAATGGGTAGATCGTTGGCGCCGGTGTCTTGATGTTATCTTATCTCTTATCTATACAATGGACTTCGAGACTGCTAATTCTTTATGTCTGTAACTGCAATAAGCTCTGATTAATTAATTGTGGATGTGTTTTTGTTTATTACTGATTGTTTTGTTATTTTAATGAAGTGCTCATTTGTTAGAGGAAGGAAACAATAAACTGGTATTTATAGGTACAATACAATAAAATTACCACAGTTTATTAAGAGTACTTATGAGGTATGCTTTGTAGGTAGGCATGTTTAATTTTGCGGCTCTTTTGTCAATAGCATGCAGATTCGAAGAAAGAAATCTAATTTCATATCGACCAACTTAGGCTCTCAGATAACCATTGAAACTCTGAATCCATCAGTTTCAATCTTCAAATGTTGTAGATCTTCAAATGTACGTGTTGTGATCAAACATGTTTACCAAACGTAAACAACACACGCATTCTATCATTTTTATGTGTTTAAAAAAAAGCCTTTTAGCCGCGAAACAAGACAATAATTCTGCCTAATATTATTTATATGCGAAAATTATGTTTCTTTGTTACGCTTTCACGCCTTAACTACTCAATCGATTATTCATTTTTTTTTTACATTCTAAAAAAAACTACACGTTACCAGGAGTTCAGAAAGGGACATTTACCTTTCATTCCGAAAAAACATAACGGTCCCTGTGGGAATGATGGTGGAACCGCGGGGCGCAGCTAGTTTAGAAATGATGTAACCTTTGGGGTTTAGAATATTGAGTGTTCAATAAAGTTCTTTAGTGAAAGCTGGATGCAATTTATTAAACAGAAATTGTAATATAAATAATAAAAATAGTAGTTTATTAATCAAACATGCAAACGTAGCAAGTTTGATAGATGTAGAACGGGGGAAGCAAAGGTCTCGAGAGTATACGGCAGTAAATTGACGTAGGTATACTCGTATATGTTTTAAAAAAATGCAAAAAAAAGAACCGTCAATTTTTACGGGATAAGTCCTTTTCTGTCCCGCTGACAACGTGTTTGCAAAATTGCATGATGATCGGATGAGTAACTAAGGTGTGAAAGCGAAACAAACTCATTTTCGCATTTATAATATTAAGTTAGAAAGTTAGAATTCATTCGACAATAACTCTATAACCGTTGGTTGTTCCGATTTTATGAATTATTTTTTAGTTTCATCATCATTCTTTTTATTAGCATTATCATTGCAAATAGTTTACGTTTTGAAGCACTCGAACCACGGTGCGACACAAGTCACCACGACGTCGCATTGAGAAACGTGCAGCTCCCCACGTTTTTTGCAGCTTGGTGACTCACTCAGAAATTATGACGATAAAATTACTATCAATTTGGTTTAGATGCCTTATATTACGAAGATTACCTAGTACTAAGACATCACTTTAAAGTTTTAACATGTATCGTCACGCTTTTCCCCCGAGGGGGCTGGCAGCGGTAACACCCACACTTCGCCGGACGATATTCAGTCCCAAATGTGACAGAGGGCGAGCCCTTAGAGAGAGAGAGAGAGAGAGAGATTTACCCTCTTACTAATAAATGTTTTATAAGCCTCGGAATAGTTGTACAGTGTTTTGTCTTTTTCTTTTTATTGAATTTTTAACACGATCGAAAAAGACAAAACACTTAGAATTTTTGCTATTTCAGTGGCAGGAAGAGCACAGCACTGATGCTACACAGCAGCAAGTGAACTGCCTATCTGATCTAATTTTAATTGCAATTTCCTTAGAAACAAAAACTAACAAAATACAAACCTAATCTTATTATTAAATCAAACACATCACATTAAGGATGTTATCTTGTCAATATCGAAGTCCCAACAGTGAGGTCAATAGTGTAGACATAAATATGTAACGACAGGTGGTAGAGTGGCCATGCTGGGCAGCGCACGCCCAGCGCACCAACAATAAACATTCTATAGTTACCGATACAGTGCTCGAAAATGAACTGTATTACAAAGCGACCTATGGCTTTTAATTACTTTCAACCATTGAAATCACTTCAGACACATCTCTCACTGCGTTAATCGCAGCGCAAGCCTGAAGACGGGAGAATTCGAATTTATTGACCATTAATTCAAAATATTATTTTCACAATATAAGTACTCATTTATTAATTTTGAAATATTAGGTTCCGATTAATTTATATGTGTCGTTAAGATATTTATTATGTATGTAAATATCATCTTTATTTATATTCCTAAGCTTTTATTTTCAGACGTTAAGTACGTTCATGTACGGTCCCATTTAATATATTGTGCGCTATGAGTGTACACGATTAAATATTTAATAGTTGCTTAATGATTTTTTTCAATGTTGCTTGAAGGCTTTGGAAGAGTTTTAATTCGAATGTCATTTGTTCCCAGGGCGTGGACGAAGAAGACCGAGTATCTGTAAGTAGTTTTCTATTGACTTTTTTTTTATGTGAAGGTTAGGGATACCTAAAGCATATCAACTTATCAATGATGCATGCTGCTGTTCATTTAACAGATTGGTATAAATTTGCTTGTGAAAAGACGATAGATTTTTTTGTAAAGAATGTCGTTTGTGTGATCCATTAAATAATCGAAGTATGCGCTTTCCATGTGATAGTTGACTCAGAAGTCGCTTGTTTCAACGTTTTTTTTTTCTGTAGCTGGACCACAAAAGTGAAGATCCTTTGGATTCGAAGCAGAAGCAATGGATTCTCTGCGCGGCGAAAGGCGAGTACCACGCTTTGGCAAAGATGTGCAAAGAAAACGCTAAACTTGTGAAAACTAAGGTAAGGCACGTCATATTTCCTGAAAGGCTATTAAGGCTCTAAACACTGAAGATGCTGTGGACCAGCTTACTTATAGGCAAACCCTAAAAATAGTCTTGATGCAAAATGATGGTGGTTTAAGTAACCTATTGTCCCAACAAATCTGCACCACCGGTAAATCCGAAAAGAAATCCACGAAATATGTGTATATAAAAAAGTGATGAACGGTAACGAATGCGACTCTCCCACATCCGTAGTTTTTAGGCACTAGTTAGCGCCAAGCGATAGCACATGTCCAAAAGGTGTGCTTCTAATTGGGTCTCGGGGAGCGCGGCCGGCGCCAGGCCCGCGCCCCCCGCCGCAACCTATCTTGACATATCTCCGGACGTAGTCCCTTGTTTTATTTTACGAGCCATCTCTCAAGCCCCGTGTTTTTTATTCTCTTACCTACTATTGTGTTTACGCTGTTTCAATTCGAGCACTTGATATATAGACGTCATATACACCGTTGGATTGCTAATTCCGTTGCTTTCCCCTGATTTATTCGGACTCTAAATTACTATGGTCCGTGTTTGTTGGACTAGTTCCTGTAACATTTGAACAAGCCTTAGTGTCTTATTTGGTATTGTTTTAGATAACCCTGTAAACGCTGGTAAAGCTGTACTGTTTCATTTATTAATATTATAAAATGTTAGTATACTTATATAAAGTTGGTACTCAAGTGATACTATTGTTTTGAGGAACACATTTCTAATTAATTTCGTAACTGGACCTATATCCGCCGTCGCCGCCACATTGATTACCAAGTACCTACATTACTTTTATTGAATGCGCAATAAAGAAGGTAATGATAGCCTTCTCTTTTATTGATTCGTTGTAAATCAAGGGTCGACGCAATTGGATTTGAATTTTATTGGCATCCTCTCGTAGGCACGTAAATTGTTGTTAACAAAACTTTAATGACAACTGAAACTGTATCTTAAGAAAATGTAGAAAGTGGTTATGTTGGCAATTTCTATTTATAGCTATTATGGCGGGAACTTGACTTTTAATATTAGCAGCGGACCTATATTATCTCAAGCAGTCATCTCGGTACGTGTTCAACACGTAGTTTTAATGAATAGTTTTCATTTTCTCCTTTCCTCTACCCGGCGTAATAAAGCAACAGCAAATATTGTCAGACAATATGTAACATGTGTTAGCTTACTGCGCCTTGCTGGTCGACATTTGTCGTCTTCCTCTAAAATACACTTTGAAGCTTATTTTCGTTTTTGCCTCACTTGCTGATGGAATTATAGATTTGTGGAAATATCTCTGTGTGTGGGTTTTAATAATATTTTTTTTATTGTCTGCCCTCTCGTAAGAGCGACAAGCATCTCTTTGAAATTTGAAAGCAGATATTTAAATGTGTCAACACTGCTTCCTATTTAAAGAAGTTTCAGTAGATTGTATTTATGCTTTAATATCTATAATGGTGATTAGTTGTGATAAATTATTTCATTTTTAATATGCTACATTACTTTTATCTTTTGATTCTCATGTAATCGTAAAAAAATATCAAATGTTGTTAATTCCTATATATTTGAACGAAAATACCTAAAGTAACTTATTTAACGGACTACTAACATAATAAAATGCTTAAGTAGTTTAAGGCCGCCAAAATATTACAGAAACATTTAAAAAGGTTTGTATTTCAAATTTCGACGGTTCTGATGAAGTTGAGTTTGTATTTTTTGTTCACACATCCTTTTGGCTCAGGATAACATAATGAAGGGCTCGTATTACAAAATAGGATAACGCCATTCCAGATAAAATCTTTTTTGTATTGTTGTCTGGTATGACTCAACCACTACAACAGATCGGCTGAATTATCTTAGGAACACGAGATCTTTATTTTATCACAGGTTTTTGACAAAATACTTAACTTTTTTTAGTAGTATCCTGGGATAACCTCAAAACCAATTAGTTAATTTTTAATCGTCTTCTAACGATCGTGTAATTGCGTTGATAAAAATTTGTTTGCTCAGTAAAAGGTCGAGAGCTCTGCATTATTATTGTTGATTTACGACTATTCGATTTCGAACGGGGCGGGGCTGTTGATCCAAGTAATTAAATCCAAATCATTTGATGTTGCCATACCAACAGTTATATTGATACGATCCAATAATAGTATTGTTAATTACATTTATATAACGGGTATTATATTTTATTAACATTGAATGACTACTTAAGGTTTTATTCGTTAGTTAATATCATTTAGGTCCCTGCAATAAATCGAATGGTTTGGCATGCTCTAATTGGGCAGTTTACGTCGGGTGCAATAACAACCGCATAGCTGTGGGGTTTTTTGTTGGCGCCTGCTCAGACGCGGGTATACTATTTCATGCAAAAAATATTTCCGAGCATTCGTCTAAGATTTCTGTTGCACGCGCTATTAACGCCAACTCGACGGTGGGAGTGTCGTCGCGGAAAGCAATTCACGTCCTGATTTATTCCGGTGCAAGCCATCGGCTGCGTTGACATCTCTCACTCTAATTAAGACACTGATTTTAGAAATGATTTATCCGTCTTTAAATTTACTACGAACAAGTTGTGCCTGGTGCCGTTTAATTGCCCAATTAAAGAGCTCTAGATTAATTACTTTAGAGTAGTTTAGAGAATGTGAGGTAAACTTAACATTCAAGTATTGAGAAATTTCACTATCTATTTATATAGCATAACTATAAACAAACAGTAATAGTGTTACGGTTATATTAATCATCAACGAAATCGAAAAGTCGTTCTAGACGGTTCGTTTGTTACGGTCGCTCGTTGCTTTCGGAACTGAAGCACGACGACATGAGTTTATTGTTTTTTTCTTGGCTATTTTGAATGGGTGTGCTAACTTCTCGAATATGTCGGCCGGCGCCGCGCCGGTGCAACCCGAGATTTGACGCCGCGCCTCGTTTGACCCGACCGCCGGCCGTCGAGGCGCGCGCCATTGTTTGGTATGTATGTCGAACAGACGAAGGGCGGACAGTAATGTTTCCCATTCTATATTTTGGTTTGTCACCCGACATAGATTTAGATGCTATCATCGTTTATTAGTTTAGTTAACTTGATCTTTTTTTTAAACAATGACCAGCACATCCGGAAAGATAAATTCAAAAACTAAATACGCTGCTATAGATTAAATTCGTTGTTGATATTAATTTTAAAACTATTTGCTTTATTAAAAACACTTCTAAGAAAGGGCTAAGGAGCAAATCTGAACTAGGTACTAATCCTTCTTTATCTTTAGAGATTTTAGTCTTGAGATCATGACCTGCGTAATACTTTGTTTCAATGAAACGAACAAAAGAAAGTGTACTTTCCTGTCGCTAGTAACGTATTTAATAAAAGTATATCATGGCTTCAATACATGTTAGTTAGATATCCAGTCGTCTGGCATAAGGCACCTTCACAATGGCGCGCGAGTGTGCAAGTCACTCCCACAATAAGTGATTTCTAACATGCTGACGCAGCGATATTGTAATTGTTGTTTGTTTAGTGGTCTTGTATCGACCTAATCATATATGCCCATAGTTTTGTTTTTATACTAACGTTTCATTATAGAGTTCATGGGCATGTGATGTTGGGCGCAATCAAGTTTGAAAGGAGACAGGTTAGCATTCGTGCCGCTTAGTAATTTGGTTCTGGCGCCATTAGGTGTTGGCCGTGCCTGATTGAATGTTCCACAGTTTTTTTTTTGTTTTAGACTAGACTAATGGGCCTAGCTTGTATGCTATCTCAATCGCTCATTCTTTACATTTTTGAAGATCTTAAGACGCTGTGTTGGTGGTTAAAAAAAACTTTTTACAATTAATTAAAACATATTTTGTGTAAGTAAGTAGGTATTTTCAAAAATTTAATTACAAAATGTGTGAATGATCACTCTTGTCTGGAACGCAATCCCTGAGGTGCCATATATTAAATAAGTACTAACATGGTATTAAATACTAACTTTAAAAACTCTAAAAACTAACTTAAGCCATAGTATTAAATACTAACTTTACTTATGGGTCAGAGATTTTTGCTTTTTAAAAATAATTTATCGTCTAATAACCATATATTGGGGACGAGTAAAAACAAGAACGCTAACAGGCAAATAAATGAACAATAGACATTAGTTGTACATCTACTGCAGGCTATTCAAAGGTCGAGGCAGTTAGATAAAGTAGAACAGGGCACACCCGTCTACGCACGCTGTATTTGCAAACTGGGTTCGGTTCGGATTGTTATTGCAAAACACGAAAGCATGCTAATTGAAATTCAGCATGAAAGGGATAATGAAGTCAGCAAGACCTCCGGAACCCAATTCGTCAATCCGTAGAGAAGGCGAACATCCAAGATCCAAAGCAGCGGCTCTTGCCGGTTGGCTTGATAACGAACCTTGTAGCGAATGTTCCAAGCTTGGTAGTTTTTTAGTGAAATTTGATTTACCGAAAGCTTAAGCTTAATTAAAACCATATTTAACCAACATCAAAAAAAGAGGACTTTGTATTTTTTAACCTAAAAGTCAGCTTCAAATTACGAAACAAAAAGAAAAAAGCCGGGGATAAAATGTAGGCGGTCGTTTCGGTGGTACTCGTTGGTCACTGGATCACACACGTCCCAGGCATATGCCTATACATATAAGTAGGCATAGATGCAACAATGTTGGAGAAGATTTTATTTGCTCCTTTTTTTATGACTGACTGACGAGACGAACAAGTTGCTCGCCTGCTGGTAAACGTCACGCTGGTCATAACAGTGTCAAGTCCCACCCAGAATACAAAAATCTTGCGCAAATAATATGATTTGATTTTGATTATCGCTTATTTGAATTTAGTTACCTGTCTACAAAAATGGAAGTTCGTATAAGTCCAGCGGCTAGTCCGTCTATAAAATAGCGAGAAAAAGCCTAATATTTTATAAGTGAACTAGCTGTCACCCCGCGACTTCGTTCGCGTTTATTATTTAAATATTTATATGTGAGCTATCCTATCTGTTAAGTTAGATCGAACTGCACACGGTGTGCAAATTTGATTGAAATCGGTTAAGTAGTTTAGGAGTCTATAGCGGACAAACAACGTGACACGTAATTTATATACGAGTATATTAAGATTAGTTTTACGTTGCGTGTTCCATTGTATTAAGTATATTCCCAAATTCAGGAAACTTATAATATTCATGATGAAATATATCCATAATAGTGTGGTCTATAGATTTGTAATCCGAGTTTAAATATGTTAACACTTGCGTGGAGTCCATGTTAGCTTGTAGCACTTCAACGCTGTGGTTTTGTGACAAATGAGACCGCTTTATACACGTTGGAAATATCTCACTCTCTTATTTTCACCATCGAGAATCTACCCGCATCTGTTGAAAAGTTATAAATCGCCTCGTTTCTATAATGGTAAAAACTCCTTAAAGTAAAAACGAAGATATGATTATAAATTTTAATTAGTATAGTAGAGATTTTTATTATAAATGTTATTAATAAAAAGCCTATACTTACCAAAAATTAGCTAACATAACCGAAAAACGGATTGAGTCAAATATTCATACATTAACAGACCATCTCTTTCGGGCGTTGGATTTTAATTTGCCAAAATTGGAGCTATTGTACATAGGGGAGATGGGTGCGCAATTTAGGGAACCCGAGTGGGATGCGAGGGAGAGACCTCGCACTTTACCATGGCACATTAATTAACCGAGCCGAATCTACATACGGGCGCCACAACTACGTACAGAGCCCACTGGTGGTAAGAGCGTAGATTTACGACTCGTTCGACCACCATCTATCGGATAAACTAATTGCAGCGCAGAGCTATTGTTTCTAAACACTAGGCAGAAATAGAGCCTGCAGTCTGGGCGAGCTAGGACCGTCGATTGTACGCCAGAGGACTATTATTCGATTGTTCAGATTCAATTAATATTCGTGTGATTCGCATGCCGATGAGATATTGTGCTGCATGTGCACTTTTGAATTGGTTAGTTCGGAACTACAACCGAACAATTTAGTTTCATCCATATAATTTTAGTTTAAATTTAGATTATTGTACTTATAGGACCAGAACTATCGGTTTGCTGGTACTTATTAAAATGCTCAAAATTATTTTTATGACAATGTTAACATAGCATGTTAAAATTGTCATGCCGTGCCAGTTTCTGCAGCGGCGATTGCCCGCAGTTGGTTAATACGGCCACTGAAACGTCACCACATGCCTAAAGTACCGATTTTTTGTTACATGTAAGTTTCATTATAAGTATTATTTTGCTTTCGAAGTTCCCCTGTGAACTTGACACCTTAATACATTTAAGCCTAATGTACGTTTTCTAAATGAGATCACATAATTCCACGTTCTGGAAGTAGGTTTGAGTGGAATGGAGCGTGCGTTATGGACTCAAAATACTTACTCACAGGGAGGTTATAGATAAGCGGCGGCTGTGTTGAAGCGATGCGAGAGGAGGGCGGCGAGGGAGAATATAGCATGTTCGCCGAGCAGCCGGCGGCGTACAAGCCGCGCGCCCCGCTCGCTCTCGGCGATTCGCGAACAACCGCCGCTTCCCTTACCCATTCACTAAAACATTGTTTTATTTATTCGTAAACGACGCAAACAAAAGAACTAAACTCATCGGTTAACTTGATCCGCTCTATCAATTATTGACATCGTTCGCAATGCTCGCTGAATTTGCCTACGAGTATATTATAAGAATGCTTAGGAATTATACAAAAAAATGTTATTGTTCTGTTTAAAATTAAAAGAGTAGTTCTTTGGTAATTATCTTAAGCAATCTCTTTGTGGTTAAATGGTAAATTATGCTCATATTTTTACTCCTTTATTAACCAATCTTGTCAAAACTACTTGGATACACACCAAAAAACCTTTGATATCACTTTTTATGCGATTAGAAAAAGTTTGTATCAATCTATCATTTCCTCATAAATCAGATAAAATAAACTGGTGGACACTAGCGAATAAATTTTCCACTAAGTACTTATAAACCTCGATGGCTACGTGTATAAATTCAGCCAAAGTTATTGCTGCAAGGAAGCCCTTGTTTAATACCGAAGCAGATCTAATCGGCTAATCCATGGAAATGGTGCGGCGTCAACTTGTCTCAATTCACTTTCATCTCGATCTATACAATTATCTCGTGCGCTGTCTTACGACAAAAATAATTATAACCGAGAAGCGGCAGCCAAAGCCCGAGGTGCTCCGCTAAGCCACTACAATTCGTTTGCGGCGGCAATGAGCGGCTTGTAAATCAAAGGGATTCTACATAATTAAGCTCATAATTAATGTAACGACTCCTTTATTTATAGGCGCAGTCATTCTTAAAATTGCTCCCGTTTTGATAAGGCGGCCCTAAGAGGATGTGATTAACACATGTAACATGTTAATGGCTCCAGATAATGGTATTAAGTAGGATTTCAACATATTAAAGCGTTCTGGATCATTCTAGTTGTTATCGTTCTATGTTTTATCATTTTATTTTTTAATATTTACAGCAAAGACGTGTTGTAACGCATCTGAATCATAAAAAAATATTTTAAAAGAATTATGTTTCCTTAATATTGTCCTCTATTATGAAGAAAATGCCGCAGCTAGGCAGGAAATGTATTATTTAATAAAAGAAGAAGAACGCCGGTATCCGGGCGTGATTAACTACTGGAGCTTGTAATATTTTTACTAGAAGCATTAATGACAAGCGCGAGCAGTTCTTCATTGAGCCCCTAATACGCGCGAGTAGCTCGGCCGACGATGCCCCCACGGCGCGGGATGGCTGGCTCCCTATTAATTTGTTTATATTAGAGACGTTCACTTGCGCAGTCAATCAAGATTGTCGACGACCGACCGATATACGATTTGTTTTCGAAAGATCTTAACCGTGTTTTGGTTATTTCTGTACAATTGAAGCTTTTAAATGAAGTGTCACCGCAACTCTCCGGGGACGCTCGAAACATTTGTCTCGGGATATTTATCGCCCAGCTAGGCGAGTATATCATCCAGGCAGCATTGTGGCAATCGATCAGAAACCGCGCTGCCTCGGCTAAATTGATTATTTATTCAAGCTTAGTTAAATCTTTGAGCGGTCGCGTTATTTGTAGAATGAACAGGAAGTGATTAAATGTTATAACAGGCAGGTTGATGGGGACAGCTAGTTTGTCTTTGTGGCAAATTAAATGCGCCTTTTGATTGGTTAATTGTAATTTTTACGTCATTTTGCATTTTGAATTTACTTACGGTTATTTAATAAAAATATAGACAGGTCACCCTTAATGAATTCTAATACTATACTATACATTGTATTAATTTTCATTGCAACACTTCTGTGTTTTGTTAAATAACATATTTAATTCTGAACAATTTTTTTATTTAGGTAGTGTACGTACTTACAGAGATCCAATTAGTCAATCTAATGCTTACTATAGTCTGACACGAATCAAAACATTCACAAAAACAACGTTGAAGTTATAAGTACATCGCCAACAGTAGAATCATAAAAGCCGCGGGAACCTTTGAAGAACAATATTAGGGATCATTTTACCCACAAAAACTTACCACACTCGATGCCATTAGGTATACCCAAAACCCTAGCAACATTTCCCTTTATAATTATATTAGCTACTTGAAGATACTTGTGTGTACAACAACGCGAGGGTCACAACCGCATGACCTCCCGGGGCAAACGGGATAAGTACACGCCGCACTCGGGTGGAAATATAAAACATGTTCATTATTTTAAGGCTAATTGGGGAAGGCCGCTTGCAGCGTGGTAGGTGCCAGCAACCCGCCCGCCGCTCGCCCACGGCACTACCGAATTCGAGCACCATGTTAAGCTCTCATTACGCGAATATATGTAGATATAGACACTGTTTCTGCATTAACCTGAAGTGCTATACAGCGCTTTGTAAGATGTTACCACTCACATGTGCTACGTACGTACTATATATCTTCATACCCGTGTTGAAGTGCTGCCGTATACGAGTAGCTACTTCATTATTATTTTGGTTACAAACACCTAGAAAATAGTAGGTTCAACGGTAAAGTAAACAGTAATATCATACGCAAACATTCAGTTTTAAAATAAAAATATTTCATAATGTAACCCTTTCTTTATTTCTTTTAAATACTTGTAGAGTAAATATCAAGTTCGAAAAGAAGTTTCATCTCCTCTTTGATGGTCTCGTTGCTTCAGGCGTATACGTTATTGTGAAACTTTTATATTTTGTTGCAGATTGAGCGTTGTTTCACTGAAAAACTTCCTCGTAAAGGATGAAGTACAAAAGAAGTTCGTTTTGTTAAGCCCTTGAGCTAAAATTACTCTTTTAACAAAACTTTTAATTAATCCGAATTAAAAGATGGCAATTTGAAAATCTTGGCACATTAACGAATTTCTGATATCGTAAATATTGACAAATATTGCTCGGGGTCATATTGGAAAATATGATAAAAGGTTTTTTTGATAGATTTTTCGTGCTATGTATCACTACGAAAGTAATTTGAATAAGTAGTTGTACATTTTCATGGTTAAACGTCACATTAAAACTGCGGCTATTAGTTAATCTCAATCACGGCACAAATTCCTTAACCGAATTTAAATATATCAAATATATATTTATTTCAGATTACAAATCCATAATAAGTAATCTAAATCCTAATTAAATAAATATAGTGTTATTTTTGTGTGAGCGGCGCAGCTTAATAAAACATTTACAGCAATGAGAAACTATTTTTAATTATTTAAAAACCAAAATAAAACATTTTAAAACTTAAAGACAAAACTAATTATTTTTCCATTTGTTTACAAGTGAAGTTGTCATCAGTCTTCACTGACAGTAGGCTACATTCCTTTTTAGAATAGTATTGTGACCAAACAGTATTTAGCTCCACTAACACTCCTCCTCACGAACTATTCTATACCAGCTTTGCACCTCAGCTCACTAAGGCGAGGTCCAGGTAAACCTTTGGTAAAAATGTCTGCTTCCATTTTTCCTGTCTCAAGATACTTCAATTGTATTTTTCTTTGTTCAACACAATCTCTAATAAAATGTATTCTGAGATCTACATGTTTGGTCTTCGACGAAATAATTGGATTCAAAGCCAGTCGTATAGCTGCCTGGTTATCATTATAAATGCCAAAGTAGAACACTCTTCAACAGCTGGAATATTCAAAGAGACCAAAGATCGTATTGGACTCTGATAAAAAGTACAAATGTATCAAGTCAATTGTGGATACGTACAATGACCTAATTGAACATTGGTTTCCCAAGCCAAAGCCCGTTTCCAAGTCAAGTGACAGGAGAGCGACGGAGACAATGGAAACTGACACTCCTGATGCTGGTGCGATTCCCCATCATGAAGCAGCTGCAAGCGTAACTATAGGCAACCACATAGTGAGTATTATATTCACATTACACAACATTCTTAGGCAGGAAACTCGAGGGATCACGACAAACATGACTACAAAAACTGGTACGACATCTTTCAAGATACATTATAGAGGAAAGGACATGGCAATTGGAAATGCAGATGCAAGAGCTATTTGGATCAAAAACACAACAGCGAATGGTCTCAAGTACAAAGTTTTTGTTGAGGGTGACAAAGATAATTGGTATGGCACGATGGGCCCTTACTTGGATATGTTCAGTTCATATGCTTTGAGAGTCAACGAGCTGAGATTGGGCCACAATAACATGCCTATTGGGAAAGAGAACGGAAAACACAAGAGCTTTCCAGTTACAAAATATGGATTGTCAGGAGCACACCATGTGTTGTTGGAAGGGACGTCATTTCCACCAGAGCGAAGATCGTCTATAGTTCAGAGTTTGGGGCCGATGACCGCTTGGCTCTGCATGCTCCGTAGTGAGGGAATCTATAGGAAAAAGTATGCTGCTGCAGTCAAGAGAGCCTTTCTCACGTCCCTTGTATTGATGATTTAATTGAACTTACGAAGAACATCAGGCAGGCATCTGAGGTCTCAGCAGTGACAACCCTGTTGGCAGAAATTCTGTTGGTTACTACAGCAAGACAAGCAACAAGAATGTACTTCCCACTGGCAATGTTCGCTGCAGTTTGGAACAGAGTTCCTACACAGAAAGATTTGTGTGATTTTTTCAGTTCAACAGGTGCAGGAGGCTGTTTCATATACAAGACATTGGCACCAATATCTTGGAAAATAGACTTCAGGTGCATAGCTTCCTTTGCCGCTTCAGACAATGCAGTGTATTCGGCTTCTGCAGTAGAGAGAGCCACATTCGGTTGTTTCTTTGCCATCCAGCTTATCAGAGATCCAGCAAATTTAAAACAATATCCGGAGAAGGGTTTTCTATCTAGTCTATCGCCTCCCCAATCTGCATCTGCCATTCCTATAAGGGGCTCTTTTGTCTTTTTGTACTCAAGGCCAATATTCTTGGTTCCTTTTAGGTACCTCAAAACTCTCTTCGCACACTTGAAATGCTCTGCGTTATAAAAATCATTGAATTGTGATAGGTAGCTGACTGAAAACATTATCTCAGGTCTTGAACCAATTGCCAGATACATCAATGTACCAATTAAGTTTTTGTAAGGCAAATCTGGTAATGTTTCTGTATTCTTTTCAAGAGACAATCCTGACTCTATGGGTGTGGGAGCTGGCTTGCACTCCTCCATGTGGAATTTATTTAATGCCTCTTCAATCAGTCCCTTCTGACAGATCTTTATCTTTCCTTCATTGTACTCAAAATCCATGCCAAGAAGTTTCTCAGGTCTACCTAAATCTTTCATCTCAAATTTCTTTTTGAGTGTGTTTTTTAGTTCGTCTAATTTCTCTTTAGACTTGTATACGATTAATAAATCATCAACGTAGACAGCGAGTCTTATCATTTCATCTGATTCTCCTCCTAACACATAAATGCATGGATCAGCTTTCGACTGAATCATTCCAAGTTTTTTAAGTTCCGCATCCAATTTTTTATTCCACTGTCTTCCTGATTGTTTTAATCCATACAGAGATCTTTGTAGTTTGCAGACTTTTTCTTTACTTTTTATTGCATCCTGTAGCATTTCTCTCGCTTTGTTGTATAGGTTAAGATCTTTTTCGCTTTCGTCTACCATTATTTCGCCTATGTATTGTTCGAGATATTTTGGAGCCTTCATGTAAATATCTTCATTTAAATCACCATTTAGGTAAGCTGTAGTAATATCCATTTGATGTAATTTTAAGTCATTTTCAGCAGCTAACGCTACAAGTGATCTAATTGAGCTTAACTTCGCAACTGGTGCGAATGTTTCATCATAATCAATTCCCGGCCTTTGGGTGTAGCCACACGCAACCAATCTAGCTTTCTTAACTATTTGATTATTTGGCCCTTTCTTATCTCTTAATACCATTTTATGTCCAATTTCTCTCATGTTGTTTTCCTTTTTTATTATTTTCCACGTTCCATTTTTTATGTGAGCTCTTATCTCAGCCTTTATGGCATCGTGCCATTCTTCATCGAGTTCATTTTTATCGAGGCAAGCGATTTCAGCCATTTCGTAATCCTCCGCCCATGCGGGTGGCTTCCGCTGTCTTTGAGGTCGTCCACTTGTAGCAGGTATTTCGTTCAGGATAACGTTATTTTCTGTTTCGTCAATATCATCGAAATCCTCATATTCATCGCTTTCTGACGATTCAATTTGAGTAGGAGAGCTTTCTGTGACTTCAGGTTCCTTTATTTCGATTATTTCTGTTTCCTCTATCTCTGGGACTTCTTCATAAATATTTCAAGGTATTTTTGTTTGCCTTTAGCATCAGCACTTTTAGGAAAACCTTGAAAATTTTCTTTTTCATAATACATTTTGCTGAGTACTCTTATATCTCTGCTAATCACCACCTTCTTTTGTTCCTCCAGCCAAATTCGATAACCCTTTACTTCATCTGAGTAACCAAGGAAAATTCCTTCTTGTGCTTTTGGAGAAAACTTATTCTTCTTTCTTTTATTTAGGACAAATGCTTTTAGTCCAAATTGGTGGACATGTCTAACAGATGGTACATATCTAACCCATAGTTCAAAAGGTGTTTTGCAGTCATTTGCTCTAATTGGCAAACGATTTGTTATGTAGTTAGCCGTATTTATTGCCTCGGCCCAAAAACTTTCTTTTAAATTTGCTTCAATAAGCATACATCGTGCTTTTTCTTGTAATGTTCTATTTTTTCTTTCGGATAGCCCATTTTGTTGGGGTGTATACGGCGCAGATAGTCTTCTGGCGATACCATTTCTTTTCAGAAAATCATTAAATTCCTTATTAATGTATTCTGATCCATTGTCTGATTGAAAAACGACTATTCGTTCTTTAGTGAAGTTTTCCATCTCATTTTTGTAATCTTTGAATTTTTGTAAGGCTTCACTCTTTTGCTTCATGAAATAAACTCTACAGTACCTGCTGTATTCATCGGTGAATGTGATGAAATATCTGTGACCTCCATTGCTTGTCACAGACATCGGTCCACACACGTCTGAGTGAACAGTCTGTAATCTTTGCCTTTACATCTTCATGACGTTCGTTGGGAAAAGGAAGAGTCACCATTTTTCCTTTGATGCATATTTCACATTCGGATAACTTTTCATTTTTGTTTATTTCCACGCCTCTTATCGTTTCATTCTTAATTGCATTCTTTAAATCATGTTCATTTATATGTGCTAACTTTTTATGCCAATTGTCAATAGTTTTTGTTTCGGCAAGATGAGAAGTATTTTGGTTTTTCTCAGTTTTCACGAAATATAAGCCATCCTCTTTGAATGCTCTCATTATTACACCATTCTTATCATGTATGGTGGCAGTTTTCTCATTGAAACTTACTGTAAATCCATACGACGTTGCTTTGGCGACTGATAATAAATTTGTGGATAATTTTGGTACATACAAAGTGTCTTTCAGCGTTATTTCTCTATCATTTATTTTTATTATTACCGTTCCCTTTCCTTCAATTGTTTCAGTTTTATCAATTGATGCAAGCTTGAGATAATCATTTGTTTTGTTCATTGTTTTGAACATTTCTTCATTTTTGCACATATGTGACGTGCAGCCACTGTCTAAACACCAAATATCATTTTCGTTTGTTTTTAGAATCGACATACAAGTTTCTTTTACCAGGTGTGATTTAGCTTCAGACTTTTTCTTGGTCCAACAGTAATCTTCCGTATGACCCTTCTTTTTGCAGTACTCACATTTCTTAACTGATTTTTCAGTAGATTTATTTTGGTATTTCTTATTACCTTTTTTACTGTAATGTGCCTCTTCTTCTTTATCTTCTTCATAATTATCTCTAGCCTCATATTCTTCGATAATCTTTGTTTTTAATTCTTCTGACGAAGGGAGCTTGTCTCTCGATTCAATTGCGATTCGAAAACTTTCATATCTTTCAGGTAAACTATAAAGCAACATTATTGTTAATAAGTCCTCGTTGATGTTTACCTCCATATCTTTTAGTTTTTCAACAAGATCCATAAATTCATTTATGTGATCTCTGATGTCTTCGTCGTCTTTCAGCTTCTTTTTTATAAGCCTTTTTAAGAGGGTTGCCTTTCTTGCTGGTCCACGACTTTGGTATGCCTTTTCTAGAGTTTCCCATAATTCTTTTGCTGTCTTGCATGACTTGACTAATCTCAATTCAGATGGTGCAATTAGTAAGAAAAGTTCGGCTTTTGCTAATGCATCTTTTTCCGAGTCAGCCGTCTGTTTTAAGCATCCATGCAATCCTGCTTTTATCAATATTGCTTCTGCTTGTATTTTCCAAGTGTCGAAATTATTTTTGTTTAAATGTTCGATATTTGCGTACATTTTTGATGTCGCCATATTTTATTTTTCTTTGGAAACTAGGAGCCCATAACCTGTTATTTTTGTGTGAGCGGCGCAGCTTAATAAAACATTTACAGCAATGAGAAACTATTTTTAATTATTTAAAAACCAAAATAAAACATTTTAAAACTTAAAGACAAAACTAATTATTTTTCCATTTGTTTACAAGTGAAGTTGTCATCAGTCTTCACTGACAGTAGGCTACATTCCTTTTTAGAATAGTATTGTGACCAAACAGTATTTAGCTCCACTAACATATAGACATAGACATACATAGAATACATATACATAGATACATAGAATAAATATAGACAACTTCGAAAATATTTGCAATAACAATAATTTTGTGAAACCATTACACCTAAAGGTACTACTGAAGGTAGGTTGCTAGGTAGTTATCGAAGACATTAACATTAAAATTGAGCCTAAAACTATTTCCACAGCGAATCTGATTCAAATTGTAATCCTCATGGGACGCATGCTATGTCGGATCTATTAAACCTAGTCCCTTCCAATTATCTGTCGCGATTGAAACCGAGAGATATCCACCTCCCTAAAGGTACACTTTCGTGCAACGCGACCGATCGCAGCCACACGCGGCCGATAGGACGATGCGGCCGATGCGACAAAAATCGTAATTTGAATATATACCTCGAACAGCTAGTCGACTATCGTATGACGTAGACCTCGAAACCGACGCTATACATTTTCATATGGCGAGTATTGTCGCATTGTATTGATGCACGGAAGTGTTCCTTTACGCACAAGCAGCGCGGAACCAGAGGCGGACTATAGTTAATCACAATTCGCATCAGCGATGAAGTGTGGCTCGATTGTAATTACTTCGTGTGTTGATTTAAGCTTTATCACAAGGTGAAGCAAACGCGCCGTGTGGAACCGCCAACAGTACCTTAGGTCAAACAACCTAAAATGACCAATGCCCAATTTTTTACCCACTGTTTGCCCAGTTTTTAAATTTTGACGTCATTATTAATTATTATGGATAAAGTTATCTTTGTCATGTCCACCAACAATTTAAAGTTTTATAACTCGATACTTAATGCAATCATTATGAAATTTAAATACATCCAAATCTTAATTACCACATTTTAAGTAAGTAGGTATACGAGTATAACACAGTTAGTGATCGTTTCATAGTAGATCGTTTCATTCCATCATTGTTTTATCTGTAAGCCATCTGCCTTAATCGTGGCAATGATTAATTTAACCTTCTATCGTTGATATTTAACGTATCCTAAAGTTAAAAAAAGGAGATTTAAAAAATTGCCTTGTTAAATTCGGTGAAATTTGATCTAAGAGACGTGCTCGATGTTGTTTCGGCGTAGAATATCCAATTCGCGAATGTTCAACGGTTAAACGGTTACGACGACCAAATTATTTGGCGGTTGGCGAAAATTAAAAGAAGCTTGTATGAGACTTTTCAGAAAGTTGAAATAGCTGCTAATGTGCATTCAAACTTTCGTACACGTCAAAGAGATAGCGACGATGTCTATCTCGATAAGCACAACATCACTTTGCACTCTTAAACGGGAACAGGTAATTGCGTCTGAAGTCTTCAAGCAGAGTCCAAAAGTCCTGAGTCCATTGAGTCCAAAGCCAAAGTTGCTGCTAAAAAACTGTGTGTCCTTTCCAAGGTGAGGCGGTTCTTCACTCCTGAACAGCTTCTTACCTTAAATCAACCACAGGTTCGATCATGTGTGGAGTATTGCTCTCACCTATGGCATGGCTCCGCCAAGTATCAGCTTGACGCTCTTGACTCCATTGAAAAGTGTGCCAAATGGCTCATGAACAACGTCTCGTTGATCGAATCCAAGCTTCAGACCTTGTCGTACCGGCGAGAGGTGGCCAGTTTGTCGGTATTTTACAGAGTACACTACGGCGAGTGCGCACAACCACTGCATGCCATCTTTACCTTATCCAGCCATCACCGTTCTTCTACAATTGCACCAGGCAATACAATCAGAGACACGTTCTCATGGTGGAAATTCCATCTAAGCGCACTAAGCGTTTCAAATCCACTTTTCTTATGAGAACTGCAGAGTTGTGGAAATCTATGCCGGCGTCTATTTTTCCTCCCAATTACAATTCTGGGATGTTCAAGAGAAAAGTGAATAGGCATCTCCTAAGCAAGCGTGTTACACCTTCGATCGCGTCGTCGCTTCCCATCAGGTGAGTCTGTGGTTGTAAAAAAAAAGCACCAACCAAGTTATTAAAGAAACATTAATTTATTTTTTATATATTGGTTTTACGAGTATATCGAGAGTTAGTCTACTATAACTACATTAAAAGAATCCAGGTGCCGCTTAAGAATATTGAATTTATTCTCCAAAGATACTTTATACAATTACTGTACTGGCCAGCGGAGGTGCCGCTGCGGGAAGCTATTAAAATATTAAAGATAAGATCAAATTTTAGTGAGGACGAGGTGGGCTGGTCGGCACAAACGAGAATCGAATCCCGGCTACTTCTCGCTTTCTCGCATATAGTTTTTTGTATTTACAATTGTTTCTAATTATGAATTGATCAAACATTCAATTCGATATTGTCTGTAATTATCTTACGGATTTTAATTTTATTTGTAATTTGTTATTTAATTGGCTTCTGATTATTAAGTGATTAGAGCAGGTTCTGTTTCGTGTTAGAGGTTAGTAAGCGTTTAGATTATCTAGGCCTATATCGCTCGGCGAGAGACCACCTTCCTCTCGAGTCGATCGGAAAATTAAAACAATAAATCTTTCAAATGAATTGTAATCATACCTGTATACTATATTTGAGATGCTTTTTACCAAAAAAAGTCTTAGTCTCGTGGCTTAAGCTAGCTGGTCGGTATCAACCGTATGGTTGGCCTTGTATCGTAGGTTGTATTATTGTAGAATGTTAGTATTGTTATAATCATATAATTGATTTCTGGTTAATACTCGCTACAGTTTTTCTAGCTAGTCTAAAAAATCCTAGCTATTGGATTTTTTTTGAAAAGCGAATGCTGCTTTCACAAGCAATAACAAATAAACGGCAGTAAGATAATACCGTTATAGGTAAACAAAGAATAAGTACTCGTAATTATCTATTATATATATATATCGGTCGGATAGTCGGAATAATTCTATTAAAGATGTGCCTAACAAGGCTGCTATTTTCTTATCCGCTGTGTCGTAGAGCAATAAAAACTCTAAACGACTGGGAGGTGGTCAGGCACAGTGAATAACTGCCGGAGGGCCTCATCTGCGTAATATACGACAGCGGCTGAGTATACTTTTAATTAGGATCTGCCTACCGACCCAACAAGGCCTCTATTTGTTTAACCGAATGCAAAGGAGCAAGATGAAAACGAAACGATAACTGCTATCACGAATGCTCGACTCGTGGTTTTATTTCGAGGAATCTGCCGTTAGAAAGATTTACTCACAGATGCCACGGAACGGGTTAAGTGCCACGATCAATTGAGCCAACAGAATTAACCACGAATCGAGTCGAGGGAACCTTAAACAATCTCCAATTGCCACATTAAACAGATTTCTGCGTATTCCCGCAATTGTAGCGAGGTTCGCAAACAAAAATTAGCGCATAATCTTGTTTAAAATATTTACTTCCGAGATTTTTCCTGTAGCTTTTGTTGTAACAGAAAGTTAGAAGGTTGGGCTTAATAAGATTAATGATGTTGCTGTCATCGCAAATTAAAGTTCCCTTCAAGATTTTAATAAGGGTATTGTCGAGAGAAACTTCAAAATTTATGCAGATTGCTAAGTTTTAAGCGAGTGATTTGGTATAAGTAATATTTTCAACATTAGTTTCTATTGATTCTCAGAAACTGGTTTCACGTATTTTGAATGGGAGTTCGACAGAGCCTAATCCCTGTAGAGGGTCCAATCTGTAAGTTTCAATTAAAATTCTTATGTCTTCGCTACCGCTGTTGAATTGCTCCAATGAAGCCAGTCGTTTTGCATAAATGCCCGCCAGCTGTTTACAATAATCGATGATATGTTTTTACGAGTTACATTTTCAATTTATTGATATTCATTCTTGGATGGACAATTTATTTGTATCGATAATGTTTCAAAAGACTTCTGTTTATTTATATCGCTGAACTGCTGACGGGTTTATGACAGTGAATGGATTTTTTGATGTATTAGATCAATTGTTAATTAACATTTACTTTCATTTGTTAGTACTAATAATTAGACAAAGTAACCGTTACAAAGGACTCTACATGGTAAACTCCATTAGAGGAAGACAATGAAATAAAAAAGTAAGTGTTTCTTCTCATTGTTTCTGTGTTTGACTCATTCTGAGTTGTAGCTTTTTTATTTGTTGGGTCTCCAAATCCTGTCGAAACGTAACCCCTAGAGCATTGACTCGGGTATAGTCAGATGTATTGAGTCGGTGCAAGTAACCGACGACAGCGGGTCGAGAAGTGTTTTCACATCCCGGTAAGATAAGTGCATTTGCTTGTAGCGACAAGGCGCGGCGCGGTGATCGCCTCGCCAGTCCGCCTCAATGGGCGCGCGTTTTTTATTTATATACGCCCTTTTGTAATTAACGATAGTAAAAAGAAATATATCTTTTGATTTATATTATATCATTCTTTCTTGGAGCTGGTTCGGAAACCTTACTTTCGTTTTGGTTTCGTTTTAAAGCGAACGGGAAATAAAGTTACGTTCAGAAGATCAACGCTTGACTAGATTTATATAACGCTTGACTAGTTTTTGGTTTGTGAAAATACTAAGGGACGCATTCTAAAAAGATGCTCATTCATGGATCTCGATATAAAACTAGTTTCACTAGTTAAACTTGGTAGACCTCTACACGTACCTGTGAATTTCAAGTCGATTTCAAGCAATGCGTTAATGGTATGTTTACAGCTAAGGCCCACTTGCAGAAGATACGTAGTTAAATTCTTTAACGCGGGGTTAATGAACAGAGTTAAAATGTTAAATGTAACTCTAACTGAATGTAAGCTTCTAACTCCTGGTGGCGCAAAACGATTTATCAGTTTAACCTCTAAAGCAGTTAACTCTAAGATAAAAGATGACCCGAGCTTCTGCAAATAGCCCTAAAAAACGAAATGGCTTTCTAACATATGCATAAAATGCAAGATGGAGCGTGCCATTATTAAACATTAAGAAGTTGGGTCGTGTATTTAAATATTGTTTGATGTTCTCATCCGTTTTCTAAAAGTTTTATTACAAAACTCTAAACATCACAACTCGATTTCACAGTTGAACAACACTTGTGAAAAGAATCAATTTCTTGAAAATGATCATATCATCCATAACAATAAACGTAAAGTGGACATAAAACATTGTACATATCAATGCACCTACGCAGCTCATGTACAGCGAGTTAGTGCAACGAACACGATAATGCTAATACAAACAAATAAAATGGCGAGAGAACGAAACGAAAATTGAACGAAGCGTTGATAAAATAAGAAAATTTAGGAGTAGAGCGTGAGGAATGAGACATCGACGCAAGAGTGCAGAGGCGGTGGAGCAGCTGACACCTGTCATCACGCAATTTATTAGCCGCTCTGAAATAACAGAGTCAGTGAACGTTCAAACAAAATGAAGAGACACAGCGCTCTATTAACGACACGTACTCGCACTGCACCCGTTAACATGGCCACAATTAAACGCACAATGTTCACCCAACTCCACAGTTTCATTTATAAATTACCGATTGTACATTTTGTCATTATACTACTTCAGAGCGATTAAACCCGCCATCATTTTTACGACTGCTGATGAACGGTTCTTATTAAAACTTTTATGCAATAATTGCAGCTTAAGTTCAAAACGACTGTGGTTTTGTTTCTTGTATGGAATTATCGAATTAGGTAGAGTGCATTCCAATTGAGTTATATTCGTCTCATTTTTGTTAAGTTAATTTATTGTATCTGTAGTTGTTTACGAACAGTGAATAATGTGATGGTATTTGTCAGTGTTTTAATTTGGTTAGCGGCACGCCAAAGAGATGACAATATCGTCGGGTGTCAGCGCGCCTCATCCTGATGCACTGTTCTAGCGCTTAATAACTGTCGACGAATGTTTGCGTCACGTACACTGCAATGCTTACGATAATAAATCGCTTCTTATTTTAGAAGTTCTCACTCACCATGCTTTATATCTGTACGAGAATATAACTTATAAATGTGACCGACACACATTTCACGGCACTGACATTTGACGACTGATTACTTTATTACCGGAGCGAAGTATTTTGTTAATTGAGATTGATGTTAACCTTTTTTGTTTACTTATTAATTTTAAAATAAATGAATCACAAATACGCGCAAAAAATATCCTTGGTATAATGTTACAGTAAGTTTGTAAGCATCGCGCTTCATTAGTCTTAAGTGAATGCATGCAAAACGCCGCCAGCGGGAATCTTGTGTTCATGCTCACATATCAAATATGTAAACAGACACTCAATTCATTAAAAACCTGCAAGATTTTGCAAAAATAAGTAAGTAATAGTAATACGAGTAGTTTAACTTTAATTTGACTTGCTAAATAATGCGATGCTAAAATAGTAAAAATGGAGACTGCCGCAATAAAAAAAGCTTAAAAGCTTAGCCGTTTGTAGTTGCACAAGTATATTCAAATAGATTCATTGAGCAAAGGCAAATTATCGGAGGCGGGTCAGCCGTTCGGTCGCACAGTCATTACAGGGCCTCATCCTTGTACACGCACGGAGTATAGCACTGATGGGATATTAAGGTTATTACCAACGGCGAAATTGGCCTGCGACCGCTGAGGAAGCTGCCCACCGAGACCTATTAGTGGTATTACATATTTCATGTGATCCACCGTCGATCGACGATTATGGGTGTATTAAAAGGCCGTCCAAGCGTCTCCCGATCATGGGAATATGCACGAGGCTTACTTTTATCTACGTTTTTTACAGTTTAGTTGGTAATTCGGTGATCAAGAGATCGCCCTGAGTACATTATGTATACTACTCCGAAACTTTAATGCTAATCCAATTTTTTGCTTCTTTAGCAAGACCGTGAGATTGAGCAACTTGAGTGAAGAGGCATAAAAATTATTTAAAAATTTAAAGTGCTGGTACCATACAGTTTTACCTTGTATACTAGCCAGTAGAGTAAAATAAACAGTATTCTATGAAAGGCGAAAACACATTTTTTTGTAACTTAGCTTGGCGTTTAATAAACTTCTTAAGTTTGTAACTTGTAAATTAAGTCACTCTCTTCCCAGTATTTACTCTCGGTAGTCGTCAGAATTCTTATTTAGGGTTTTTTGGTCAATAAGTTAAAAGTGACTTGTAATTGACTCAAGTGATGTACATTGTGCTTATAGTACAGGTTTGTAACGGAGCAAATTACGATTTTGGTCGAACGCTGGTAAACGGCTGAAACTTAGCATGCATGCTAACTGAAACTTAGCATGCTTTCATATAATTATGTTCTTCTCTTCCGAAGTAGATACCTCGAGAGTGAACTGTTTCTCCCAGTTTCTCCCTCCTGTGTGACCCGAAGTACAGTTTTTTAGGTTTTCATGAAAATAAAATGCTAAAGCAATTGCAGACCAAGGAACAAAAATGACAGTTTCTGTTCAGTGATCCTGTTTAGCATGTAGATATTTATACTGTCCTTGGATGCATGATCAGTTTATTTATTTTTTAGAAAAGTTGTCAGTTTATCTACATTTCGAACGTTGACAATGCCCATCTATCTCTGACCGTTTCCGTGATACTTGAGGCTTTTTTTGTCATTTTTTGACTAATATAATCTGTAACATAAAAGGTTAGAAACTGATCTATGGTTGTTCACTCTCCATGTATTGTAATGTGGTGCTACCTCAGAATTGGGAAAGAGGACTTCCTTAGTCTGAGACTGTTACTATGTTGCCATTTTCAAATCTATATCATAGCATATATGTAATAAAACGCATTTCATAATATCACAAGAATTAACACTTGTTTCTTTGTTTCAGGACCCCTTTACGGTAAGAAATAACCCTTAAATTCCAAAACCTCTTATTGTTAAAATTTATTCCGCGTTAAATATAGTAGGTATTTTAATAGTAAAATAGCAATACCCATTGTAGAAACTCCCATAGAGCTTGAACTTTATTCGCAGTTGTTGTCTCTTTCAACAGGCTACAACAGTTGGAGTACTTATTCAATAATAAATTTAAGACAAAATACTCTGAACTTTGTTTACAACTAGTAGCGCTAGTTGTACTGAATGTTTTTAATTTATCTTTATTTTCCGATGCCGCGGCTTGCTGCAAATCTGGGATGAAAACAGGGTGTAAGTATTTTTTTTTTTTCGCTGTTTCGATGCGTAAAACGGTCATCACATATTCCAATTTGCAGTACGCTAGGTGAGCTATCGTGCTAAAATTGTTGTTGTTGATTGTGTAATGGCTGTTAGACAGTTCACAATCCATTTATTTTTTCTATTGCAACTTAGCACTCAACTAAATAAGCCAACTTAGCATACTGCAAATTAGAAAGTGTAATGGCCGCTTAAATGCTACGTTGTGTTACTTATTTTATAAGAAAAGCGTTAATTTATCGTTGAGAATTTCAAAGTATCATTATACTCGTATGTTTACAATTACGGTATTAATAGGCCTATTTCAGCTAACGTGAAGCGAATAGCATTGAACCCGGACGGGTAACTTTTAAAGTTATTATCCAACTAACGAGTGCCAAGGTGACAAGACGAATACTTACACGCGTTGCGCACCTTTCAGTATTTATTGTGGACAGTTACGCTTGATTGAGCGTGCTCAAACTTACTCTCATTCGACATATGAAAGCGTCTGTTTCAAGGTGTGAGTATTCTTATAGTAGGTATTATTTATTGTAATATTGGGTACCATTTCACTGTACTTACCGAGATCTTCAGTTTCGACTGTTTGATAAAATCTATAAACCTAAACATAAAAAAGATATGAACCCACCCACAAATAATACTAAAGGAATTTAAAGAAAATACACATTTGCTAGCTACATATAATAATAACATAAGAACGTTACAGCCTATTATACAACGTAGTACGACATGTGATTTGCATCTAATACAGTCGATATTTACCTGTACCGCACTAAGTTGGGCAAGCTTAGTAGATCAACGTCACTGTCAAACTACTATCTGCATAATTACATACATAAGCTGGTTGACATGAGGATAATTAGCAGCGTGGAAGACGCATAGTTCTGCGGATCGTAATTGATGGACATGCAAACGCAATCAATATGACGTGGTACCGGATATAGTCGTAGTGCTGCGGCGACACGCTCCGCGGCCTGCCGAGTGGTCATTGTGTCGCCTCGCTTACCACGACCACAAACACCCTTTAAATACTTATTAATACCACAAAGTACTCACTGTTACTTAGTGCTCACGTTTATGCGAATAGATGAATCTGAATTAAAAATGATATCTCTTCTGTAAACCTCTGCCAGCCCTTCGGTGAAATGCGTGACAATACGTCACGCATTTATGTATGTTTCATCTTTTTACGACTAAAGAATTTTTGGTAAAAGATTGGTAACGATTTTGGTAAAAAATTGACAGCAAATGGATGATTAGGATATAATTCTTTATTCTTTTTCTGTATTTTTTTTTCTATTAAATATGTTTTCATACTTACTTCTTTTTAACAATCGCGACATACCTTAGAACTTGGAAAACCCAATTTGAAAGTCGATAACACCGCAAATAATTGAACTACGAGTACTTTAAAAAATAATGACTTACGTTCGTATTTATAATAGTGTAGGAAATAGCTGACTAATTTATGAGTTTGTGTTTAAGAGAATTCAAACAAAATGTTTCGGAACTTTGTACAATCGTATTTCAGTACTTCGATGCAGTGTACTTTCGAACTAACGTACATCGTAGATACTCTAATAGTTAGTTTTCTTATGGCATGTCGTACAATTTCACACATAAAATTCCGTATTAGGTACAACGTAGAACGTCAACAGCCAAAAATTACAAACTTTTCACAAGCTGTCAAACACGCAAAATGTCAAACTCGCAACGCATTAGACTTCTGAAAATTAAAAACTTTAAATGCCAACTAGATCTATCTGTGAGATTCTGTTCTTACTAAAGACTAATTGATAACAACATTCGTTGCCCTAAAACTAATTTGTAAGACGTCTAGCTTAAACAGAATTTTATCTCAAACGCTAAAGGCGCGTTTGACACAGACAAGAGATTTATATCGGGCAAATTATAAAGCTTTGCTTTGTGCACGGACCACGTAATCCTGTTTAAAATTTATTGGGTTAGCCGACAATAAATTTGTTAATTCTGTAGACCGCTGACCCGGAAACGTCTACTTAATGAGATTTTTATTTTAAGGACTATCGAAGGACCTTCTTAATTCTTGAAATCCGAAGTCTACTATTTTATTTGAATATGTAATACTGTAATTTATGTTTAACGTGTTTTTTTTTGTTCCCACATGTCATTCCCCGACGCCTGGTTCTGTTCTGTTCTGTTGGCGCATGCAGTATGTGAGTATTTTAATTACTTATAAATTAAGTATACTTAAGTACAGTAAATACGCGTAGTATGCCCGAGGCTAACAAATAACAACTACCTTAATTAGTTCGCAAGTGTGTGTAATGTGTATTATTAACAAAATGCCAGCAAAATGAATTTAGTATACTTACATTATTCATTTATCTCCACGTAATGTCTTCAGATTCTTCTCCATATTTATGTATATAGATTCATTGTCTTAAATCTTATTGTTTTTTTTATTGTATTCATTAAAAACATCTATCAAAAAACATTGTAAGATAGATAGATCATTATTACCAAATGAAGATATCGCAGTGAGGTTAGAGCGAATGGATTTGTCTCGTAACCCGGGGCAGGTCGCTGACGTATGGGGCCGAATATACATTTTGATGCAAAATTCAGCTAGGCTTAATAATGTCTCTGCTAATATTGACGTGGTCACCACTGCGCATACATAAATACAAATACGTACGTGGAAAATCGTGCCTGTAGCCAATATGCCCTGCAAATTAACAGCGCTTCCCTCGGGGCCAATATTTCTCCGCGCGACGTCGAACCTAGGACCGCCCGCCACTAACTACCCCACTGAATCAGCGACGATCACGCCTACATCTTGTACATACGACGATTGGTACGTAACTCGTACCCTCGCCTCGGATAGAGCAATTTATTCGAAAGAACCTTAACTGCTGAATAGGCACCGTCTCACCTGGTACAAGTGATTTTCGTAGCCGTAACCTCATAGAAATACTCTTAGAAAATCGAACAGATTTTATTTGACACGACTTGATTTGTGAGACGCACTTACGATCGCAGTTTACATTACATCAAAAACAGGTTTAGTGTACCTAGAAACAGTTTTGATCGATTAAGTTAAGGTATGATCGATAATCATGAATTGGCTGGCATTTGGTTGGTTGATCTTACTGCAAGTACTCTACTGTATTTGTTCTGTGACTGAGCGTAGATTAGATATGCGAGAACGGATTTAATCAAACGGCAGATCCAAAAACACTAAATGAAATAAAACGCAAAAAGAAGTTCAACTTACTTAATGAATTTTCATTTAATTTCCAAGTCAATATATTCTAATCGAAGCAGCTAGTCGTACAAGCTATAATAACCTGTAGTTAAATATAAACCTTTATCTAAAATGCGGTTCGTTAAATTATGCTTCACTTACCATAACATTTTGAATATTAAAATGACCAACGCAACGATGATAGCGAGCTAATTCATATAACTATGCTAATAACACCTACCTTCTCCAAAATATAATCTTTAATCTGGATGCAAATCATCCTAATACGTTCCGATTATAAAGAGCTATAATTTCGGCATTATATTGTCCATCAGAGTGTTTTACATACATAAAAATAAAAGACTGACAATCAAGTAATTTGTTTCTCGACCTACTAAACTCTTCTCGTGATCGAGTCGTGCACCCATCTCAGGTCTTAATACGCAGCCTTCATAATTTAGTGTCGATTAAGGAATAGCGGTATTATTTAAAGCTGAGCTAATTTTGTGAGTCTGTGCAGCTTCTATTTAATTTGGCAAATTGTTAAGTGTCCCGTTTAATTTGGTTGTTTCAGACTGCGATGCATTGGGCTTGTAAACGCGGCGATGAAAATTTAGTGAAACTATTGGGAGGAGTCGCCCGACACATTGTCAACGAACGCTCGGTCAGTGTATGAAGCGTTAATTGTCTGCATGGCCGCCGTCATGTTTACTTTAGAATTTTAACTTGTTACAGGCTTTAATTTCGAATTGCAAAATTCAAAGTATAAAAGTTGATGATAAAAGTCATTCGTTCATTTCACGGATTACTCACTTAAGCTATAACTTTTTTTGTTTTTTATTGTTAACATTATGTAAAAAAAAACAATTGAAATAAACGCGAAAGTCCAATTCCATTTATCCCAATAGCAATCTTCTCATTATCTTCTTTTTGCTTTTGTAATTAACTTTTATACTTTTCACAAGTCGTATGTGTACTTATGCTATATATATATCTGTAGATATTTGCATGATAGGTATGTGGTGTAGCGGCGAGGTTGACGGATCATGTAGGATGCGTCCGTCTAAGTATTGATTGATTGCCGTCTGTAAGGGGAAGCAAAACCCCACTGTGGAGTCAGTTACAACGTACGAGTATACCATAATGTTATTCGATTCCATCAAGTCGGGAAACTTATAGGAGTTCTAAAACTCTAAAACGGAGTACCATGTCTAATCATTAAGCTTTTGCCAACAAAGTAAGAGGATTACTTGCTGAATTAAGTTACACAAGTTAAATTAAAAGTGATAAAAGTTAGGAAAACCCTCTTCCGATATATGCATATTCAATTTGATTTACTCGCCTCTCATCTAACTACGAACTTCGGTGCAACTTATGGGCTAGCAATTTGTCTGTAAATGGGAATCGAGAATAATGTGTTAGCACTAAACTACTTAATAGTATACTTAACGCTTTACCTAGAAGCTTTAATACTCAATCAAATCTACTTGCTGGTGATTATTCTGGCTGGTTTACTGAATCGTTAAATTGGTCGTTACACTCTTTTTCATGTGGCGTGGGTCGTCGCCGACGGATACAGAATGGGGTAAGTCTTCGGTTTTATTGTCGGACTACTTGTGGATTCGAGGGAAGCGGTACTAAACTTAGACGTGTACCACTCTCATCTTAATGTTTTTCTTTACTAATAAAGCTAAAGATGCTTTATGTTAGTTTTATGTAACGCCTCTGAAGAACGTGTTACGTTTGAGAGCAAGGATTTTTAGTGTTGTCTATTGGCTTATTTTAAAATTAACGTCGGTTGTTGAGTTTTTGAGATTTATTTTGTCTATTTGACAAAATAAATCTCAAAAACTCTAGACGTTAGATGTGAATAAGACGAAAAGGTAAATTGTTTCAAATATGTTTTTACTGTTTTGGCAATCTGTTGGGTGCTCAATCAACATATGAAAGCCTGGGTAGTATTAAAATCAACTATAGTTCATGTAAAAAAAAAAAGACTTAAATCTTTATTTTAGTCTTCTCGACACCAACAAATTTCTAACCTCGGAAGAACTTTCAGAGCAATTTTGCTATAAAACAGTAAAATATATGTCAAATAAAGTTCGCGTTGCAGCTGCCGTTTTTATATTCCGTAATATTCGAGTGGGTATGTGAGTTTAATATCTATCGTGTGTATTCTGTGTAAGTATTAGAAACGCGAACGGGAGCGATACGATATAATATGAAACGAGAGCGAGCAGATGTTCAACCCTTCGTCGCGTTATAACTGGGACTCAGTATGGATGGGACCTTACTTATAAGTAAAGAAATAAGCAATTTTTTTTAGGGGTGTGTAAGCAATAAGTATGGATGTTTTCTGATTTTACCTGTGTCCTGTCTAACGACTAGGCTGATTTTGGTATGCGAGATGTCGTTAGATTGTCTGTATCAGGCAAGAGATTTCGCAGTCGGCGTTTATGTTGTTTTTGTTTTGAATAATGTTTGACCACAAATTCTCATGTTGTTACGCGACGCACGGATGCCGACCTAGAAGACCTATTTAATTACTTCTACAAAAAACTTACTTGGTTATTCATTGGTATTTTTAAATACTTAGTAAGTTTTTTGTAGAAGTAATTAAATAGGTCTCCTATAATAATAACTACTTACTGGAATATTTACTTTTAACTGGTTATTGTCCATACTGCGTCACTGTAAGTTTACGCTTGTATATTTCAAATAGACCGAGGCTGCATGTAGCTCGCTCCCACTCGAGTTGAAATATTTTATATCAGATACGATCGCAAAGGTGCGATCTTCGAGACTAGTTTGTATATTATGGGGGAGATGTACGTCAGCCATGACTGTCGCCAATTTTTTCAGGTTTGTAAATTCAAAATCCGAGTGTAAACTTTTATAAAAAACAAAAAGACGTTTTCATCCACTTTTGCCATTAAGTTACGTGTGTGTGAATTATTGCTTTATGATTTATAAGTATCGTTTTAACTAAATTAAATTTACTTTTATAGGGATACACGCCGTTACACATCGCGATGCAGTATCGGCATGAAAACGTGTACAGGCTGTTGGTTGAAGTTTACGGTAAGTCGTTTCCAAAATTATCTGCTACAAGGATTGATATTATTATAATACTAGTTGGCTCTGTGAGTGTAGACCTTGCAGTCGGCGTCTGTCTCCACTAAAGATCGCATTTGTCAACTCATTCTTGTGACATCTTGTGAGAAGGTCCGATACAGTTTTTTTTTTCAAAGTTTAAAGTTTTTTTTTTTTTGCGAAAATCAGCCTTTAGATGTAAACATCCGTTGGACAGACACTGGACAAACGAAAGCATGTATGTCGAAGACGATAATATTATTGATACGAAGATAAACCGCTTTTCTTTAGGTACTACTCCAAAGGGTTACTTTCAATGTGATGCAAAAAATGATTGTAGTGAGGTAGGATGTTACTGCCATTTATCGGCTTGGCATTGATTTTATATTGCCAGCTAATAATATAAACTTAGCGCTACGACGTCTCTAGCGCATCAATCAATCAATATAAATAAAAGGCTTTGTTCTGAGTGAGTGACAGACAGTTCGAAACCGCTGGAGGTAGACTTTATATTTGGAGCGTGAGCTTTTAATGGAAAACGCATGCTAATGTAGGATTTGGAAAATTCATCTCCTAACGTCACTCGTAAATGTGTCTGTGTGTGTGTAATTCGTCACTTTTACGTGCTTCCTTCGTAATATTTGGAGGTCGAAGTTTTGGTTCCAGCAACAAAGAGTTAGTATGGGATTCCGCGCCCGTTGAATATCCCTCCTACAAAGTACGTGAAGACTCATTTTTACCGGTCGTTAGGGCCCGCACGCGGGCTGCGGGCTCTCGCATAACATAGGGCCGATGCGAGAGCCGTTTTCATTAGTCGATGAGGCCCGCATGCGGCGAGTGATTTTCTATTCTCGCATGCGTTTGTTCAAGGTCACTTGCGGGCAATTACCCGCATATTGTTTATTGACCGGGTTGTAGATGACGAACTCTCATTAGTCGTAGCGCTTGGGAGGACTCCCAAAAAGCGGGCTAACGCCTGAATTATTATTTTTTTCGATTAAATGAACCTTTAGTTGTGTACTTTCCAAGCAACATTCATGTACTTTAGTACTTTATAAAAAGTATATTTAAACATTTAATGCAAGTCCAAGCATAACAGGTCAGAATAAGGCTGTCTTTCCACCTTTGGTGTCTTTTTTCTCGCTATACATCTCGCACCGTTCACCTGGTAGAAAGGTAGAATTAATTCTGAACTCTGAATGTTCGAACTTGCCGTACGATGAACGCTACTTGGAATGTACAAAACTTTCATGTGACTAATTCATTTAACTGTTTTCAATTACATTGGCAAAGTTATTTCTGTAAGAGCGATTAACGGAACTAGCGAAGTTCTGTTAAATTGAAATCCGCAACGGAATCTGCCTCTATAAAACGGAAAGACCGGGAATATTCAAGTGTGTGCATACATGCCTGTAGAAAACATTCTTAATGAAGCAAATCGATGCTGTACATTTAATCTAACCTTCGTCGAATTTCTGCACTTCATCTGTAAGCTGTACCCATAGACCTAATTTATTTTTGTTTACCATAATTGGCTATTTCGAAATTCAGATTAAAAACGTTTCATATTGAACTAGCTGCGCTCCGCGGATGCCCCTTATTCTCTATGAACTGTTAATTTACCGGAATAATGAAAAACATAAATTTTTATGTGCGTGTGTCGTTTCGCGTTTCTCATTCAACGTAACTAAATTGTATTATCGAGCGTCGAACGATCTCCTTTTTTTACCCGACAGCGCAAGAAGGCAGGTTATGTTTTTTGAGTGTATGCATGTACCTAACTATGTATGTACGTATGAGGTTTCTTTGATGGATTTCGACATGTGAGGTGTCATTTGAATCGTCTTAATAGTGGAAGTGACATCGGGTACAACATTTTGCAGCCGGTTTTTTTTATTTTTGAATAATGTTACATGTTCAAGTATAAAATCCTTTGCTTTACCTACGTACTTATTTTCAGACGCAGACCCGAATATAAGAGACTGGTCGGGCAGAAAACCGAGGCAATACCTGGTCCACATGGATACTTCGCTATCTCCAGGCTCATACAGAAGTAAGTATAATTAATAATATCCAAGAAACTATAATCATCAACCATAACATTTAACTTCCAGGAAACGGTGGCACTAAACCTTCCATTCTAAATGAAGTACATCTAAGTTTAATTTAAAAATAACGTTTGTCGTCATCCTGTGCGTTGTCTATAACATAGGTACTTACTTACTTAGTACCTACCTATACATAGATCGCATCGCAACTTCAAACATCAAGTTTTGTTGTGGAACGAATGCGTTAATATATTTTATCAATATACATTTTGCTCGCTTCTGGTAATTGAATAACTAACAATTAACCGAAGCGCACAAAATCTTCTACAACACGGTTACGGTCTGTCGCTTAGCGCCATCTAGCGATCGACTGACGTACTACGAAGAAGCAGTTGACGGTTTCCTTTCGCCGACGGTTTTGACACGTGAGGTCTTCTCTCTGAAGCGCAGCGTTAATTCCCTCATGGTGTTTCAGAGGCCGACACTTACGACTTACGGAGGACCGTCACCTCACCCCCGGCTATTCGAATAACGCCATCTGCAATAAACACACAGTCAAGTAAGGCATGGCGAATAGCCAGCTGTATTTAGCGGTTGTCGCGCGTGGTTCGTGTAAACTTTTGTTAGGTCACTGGCCCTCTTACTAATAAACGTTGTATTGCTTTGAAATAGTTATAGGTATCCCCCACTTAGCAATAAACGTTGTATTGCCTTGGAATAGTTATACAGTGTTTTGTCTTTTTCTTTCTTTAACTTTTTTGAGTTTGATCGAAAAATACAAAACACTCTATAACTTTTCATGGGCTATACAACGTTTAACGTTCTATTTCTATTTCGACCTAACCAATAAGGGTCGAAATAGACTAAAAACTGCCCTGTCCCGACAGTGTTTTGCCTTTTTCGATCACTTAAAAAATGTAAAACATATCGTCACACCTTTTCCCTGAGGAGGCTGGCAGAGACGTAACAGCACCCACACATTGCCAGACGATATTCAGTCCTAAATGTGACAGGGGGCGAGCCTGTCGCCATACATAGGGCTTCAGTCATGTAGCAATAGCAGATGACATACAAAACACTATAATTATTCCGAGGCCGTACAACGTTTATAAGTAAGAAGATGGTTGTCTGGGCGTCGGGAATTGTGTCCTCGGAGTAGATTATGTCAATCATCTCACTGTAGCTGTAACTAAATTTTTAACAAAGTTAGGTAGGTATAATGTGTTACTGATCATGTTGTACGTGTACATTGTAGATAGACTGCCCGGAAACAGAAACAAAAATTTCAGACTTTAGGCCAATTTTGTAAATACTACCTCCAGTAATTTCCGTTAGTTTAGATTTTTAGCAATTAAAGATGGCTTAGGCTGGGCCAAAGATTTATCAGCTAAATATTGGTATCTGGTCACCGTGATGGTTGTGGGTTGTCGGACGGCTTCGAACATTAGTTTTGTTTGCACTGTTGTACAATGTGTTGTTTTGCATTCCCGCAGAATTTGAATGAGGTAGGTATCCTTCATTAGCAGAGCACGAATAAACTATGGAGCAACCTTGAAATCGAGAGAGAAAAAACAGCTGTTCCATACAAAAAGTTCGATGATCGTCGACAAAATGTATGGAACGCTTGCTTTTTTCTCGATTTTAAGGTTGCTTCTAATCTATTCCTGCTCTGCTAGTAGAGTATACCTACTTCTACAAAATCTGCGGGAATACAAAACAACACATTATATATTCTACTTATTTCAGACATTTTTATTCTCTAAACCATGATTTGTCCTTAAGGACCACCTCTGTACTATACACACATGAAACAAGCTTTCTCTTTACACATGTACATACTATTGCACAACGCACTCTTATCACGGCACAAGATATCATCTTAAAAATCGTTTTTCATTTCAGAAAAAGAGGGTTTCCTCCGCATCGGTTCGCTCAACGTGCGCGTAAAGAAAACAACCGAGGCATTTAGCAATTTCCTAGGGGTGGGTGCTACTAGATCCTCCGCTTATATTCCTAAGTCGGCTCGCGACCGCGACGGCAGACGGTCGGAAGACTACGAACTGCATAAGAGTTGGGGATCTGCCGACAACATACAAGTGAGCAGCACGGAGGAACGGGGCATATCGCACGTGCAGATTGTTGTAGTTTGTGCTGCTGAATGGTACTGATCGCACTCGCTTCTATTGGTTTGACTGATACGCTTGCCTACTAATATCGCAGAACCTGAAGTTCTTCAACCAAACCATAAATATCATCGATTTAAATACAAGGTGCTGGTTTTGGGTGTAGTAATACTTAAGGGTGTTGTTCCGTCAAAGAGACCTGCTTTTAGAACATATAAGTTGCAGATGGCCATCAGAGATCTGAACGCGGTGGTAATTGAGGCTCTGAGTCGTGGAGGAGGCCATGATGTTATGTTAATAAAAATTGTAATAATTTCGAGTTTTATAGAAATTGTGGGTCCGTCTCGAGTCACCTTCTTGCAGCGGCGTCGTGTGTCGGGTCGTTCTCTTCCCTCAAATATGGTTGAGGAGAGCGATGGCTGGCACATGCGTCATACTCGTGATCGGGTGCTGCTTGCGGGTCGCTGGTCTGCTGGTGGTGTACTCACAATGTATTAAGTAAATCTGATAACCTTCAACCTAAACTTAGATTAGGACTTAATAACTAACCTTTCTTACCTGTATTCCCCTTAAATAATAATTAAAGATTTATCTTCACAAAGGTCACGGTCCCCGGAGTCCGTGGAGTGAAATTTTTATAATATTTTGAATAAAAAATAAATAAAGAACCAAAAAGTTTGCAAAATTCTAACAAGAAATAGTCGAGTCTCCGTACAATAGACTAGTTACAGTATCATAAGTTATCTGTTTTGTATGAAAACTCAATAAATCTTTTCTTGAATTTTGCAAACTTATGTTCTAAAAGTAGTTCACATTGACGGGTAGAACAACACCCTTAAGTATAACTACAACAAAAACCAGCACCCTGTAAATGTACTACGTACTAGATTTCATTAATCGAACAAAACTTTCGTCCACTCCAGTGAACTGAAATCTTTGCACCTTGCATTAGTGTGGTCCCGACACGCGTGCAGTTGGTTGTGCATGGACCGGCATTAATTTACGGGAATCAAAGTGCGAACCTGGACAGACGTAAAATGCAATTCAGTAGTAAACGCTGCAGCAAACCTGCCGTCAGCCCTACTTCATTAAGTTGCGTAACGTTTTTTGTTTTGATCAGCTCCTCTTGTACGCAGTACATTAATCTCATTGGTATTATTTTTTAATGTATAGTAAAGTTTATAGAGTAGTCTAACCGTGCCGCTGTCTTAACATTTTATACATAGTGTAGACTTCGCAGCTGCGTTAGTGTGTGGATCGCGCTTGACAAACATTGTATGAGAAAATATGCACGTTAATGCAACAGGTTAACCTCGTAGCGCTGTGTATCAGGCACACACACTAACACCTTTTTGATGTGGTATCTATTGCGTGCTTGTTTTTTTACAAATCGATAAATCAATCTGGGTTTTAATTTGATACAAAAAAGGTAACCTTACCTTATTGGATGAACAACGCTCATTATAATACTTAATTTAAATAGTATAAACTAATTTTGTACGTGGCGATCTGAAAACTGAATTTCTCAAAAACTTTTTAACTTATTTTTGAACTTTCAATGAGCGATGACAGCTTAGTTGGAGAAAGCCCGCCTCTCAAACCAGAGGGAGCGGGTTCGATCCCAGCCGACGGCACGCGCCAATTTGTTCATTGTGTGAACATACGAGTATGTGCATATTGTATGTCATCTGCTACATGACTGGAGCCCGGTGTACGGTGACAGACTTGCCCCCTGTCACATTTGGGACTAAATATCGTCCGGCGAAATATGGGTGTTGTATTACGCCTGCTAGCCCCCTGGGGGGAAAGGTGTGATGATATTATTATGATTGTATGTATTTTATAACTTCGCTTTTTCGGTGACACCAAAA
Organism: Peribatodes rhomboidaria; assembly: GCA_911728515.1. Classification (NCBI taxonomy): domain Eukaryota; kingdom Metazoa; phylum Arthropoda; class Insecta; order Lepidoptera; family Geometridae; genus Peribatodes; species Peribatodes rhomboidaria. The sequence goes on from OU452166.1 coordinate 2,131,055, forward strand.
GTTACCTACTTCATCTTATGAATGCATGGTTGCACTTAAATATAAGGAGATTTAGATCGGTATTGGAGTGTAGACTTAATTCTGAATGCTTAATTGACTTGGCTAAACTTACTGAAATTATTGATGTGCTGTGCTGTGACATGCCTGTCTATTAGAGACCAATCTAATAGACAGGCATATTTTAGCAAGTATAGTTTAGAATTGGACCTAATAGAGATGAATTAAAGGTTTATGATTGTTTTAAGAAACACAAGTTACGAGTAAGTGGTTAGTTATTAACTAAGTAGTTAACTACTTAACTATTAATAGCTAACTTATATATTACTTAGTAGTTAACTACTTAAGTTAATAACTAATAAGTGATTAACTAAGTTAACCATAGTTCGCACTAATTCAATTAAGACAGAAATGAACTTATTACTTATTGCACAAGTATAAATAATTTTTAAAAAAACCCGACATCGATTTTTATCAACACCGATTTTCATAAAACATAGCTTAGAAGTAAGAACACTCCCGACTAATTCACCTTACAAACAAAAGAAAAAATAAAATCGGTTCATCCATTTGGGAGCAACGATACCACAGACAGAAACACACACACACACACACACGCACACAGACACGTTAAACTTGTAACACCCCGTCGTTTTTTGTATCGGGGGTTAAAAAGAAGTATGGCAGGAATGGCAAACCAATGGCATTTATAATTCTAATTTCTGATTTTGATAATGTTATAATAACTTTTTAAGTTGGATTACTAATCATAAATAATGGCACGCAACAAATTATTTTGGCCAAGCCAGCGATCGAAACGGTTTGCATTGTTAGCACGACGGCACATCTATCAACACTGCATTAAAAATATCTATAGGAAAAAATTGGACGTTGATCAAAAAAGGATCACCATCCCTGAACTATGGTCATATTGGGCTTTATTTATAAGGCCTTAAGGTTTATTTTAAGGAAAAGGCTTTTAAGGCCGCCCTTGTTCTGTCGAATGATGTTTTTTCTTTTTAATAATAATAATAATAAATTTGGGACACTTCCACACTCGGTCGCCTGACACCAAACTAAGCAAAGCTTGTACTATGGCTGCCAGAGACTGGTATACATACTTAGATATTTTTAAATACATACTTAAATAGATATTAACACCCAGACATAGGACAAACACAAATGTTCATCACATGAATGTTTGCACTAGGTGGGAATCGAACCCACGCCCCCACGCTCAGAAGGCAGGTTTACTACCAACTGGGCCACCGAGGCAGTCAAACAGTTAACAGTTAAAGTTAGTCAAACAGTCTTTGTTTTTGGTTCGCAATAAAAAAGTATTGTATTGTATTTAATCACAAATTGCAGAAAGAGGATAAACTTATGCCGCCACCTATGAGCAGCAAAGTGAGACGACGCGGGCACACCGGGCGCCGCGGGGTCGGAGCGGCGCACAGCCGCAGCACGCCATCTACACCCGACCAGGTGAATATTCTGACACTACACTCGCTACAGCTACAGTCGCTGAGTTGCACCAACTAACTTTAACTAGGTATAACCAAAGCTTACCGCGCCCGCCCCGCCGGCTCATGAAAATCGCGGGCGCAATGCACAAGCTTAGACGCGTTTTTCATTGCTGTCATCTCGGACCGGAAAAAAAACGGCCCGGAATGGGGAAAGTAAAATGTCGGACGGCAAAATTACGTATAGTGCACAAACTAGCATACAAAAGACAATGGACAAATTTGTCCAAAAGAGTAAAAATAATAATAATATTTTTGCCGCAGGGTTGACACATGGCGCATCGGTAGATTATTTTTATGCATTAAAAAAATGTACGACACCGGTAAAATTCAACCTACAGAAACCGATATATTTTATTTTTAAGAATAGTAAATTTTTTTTTTATCACCATAAGCAAAACCTTTATGGTGACGTCACGAATCACGATGACGTGACCTGCTTGGTGGGAAACTCTTTGCCAGATAAGCACTGAGAGAAGCACGCCATCTTCTTTTGTCGTGTGGTTGAGCGTGTCGAACATAATACAAAATATCTCCAAAACTATGGGTTCAATTTCAGCAAGACTTAAAATGCGAAAACCTATAAATCTTACCTACAAATTGCCTATAGTGTCAATTCTGCGGGCGTTTGCACTAGCGTCCACTTAATTTTGCCCATTGTCTTTTATGACATGCCATTTCGGACCGTAAAAAATCGGACTGCCGGACAGTAAAATTCCTTGCAGTGCACAAACGCCCTAATTCAGCCAAAATAACCTCGATATTTTACAGCTGGTTATGCTTTGGTAATCTTTTTACGATTACCAAAGCGTAAAATTAACCTAATTGAATAGTAAAATCTTGGGAAACCAGATATTTTTGGGCCAGTTCAGCTTTGGTTACAGTTAAAATTAGTTGGTGCAACTGAGCCTAAGCTAGCGTACTACCTACGTATAAATATAACGAGTCGAGAACAAAGCGTGGAACATTCGAGACGGGTGACGTCACACCCCTCACTTATTTTATTGATTGAGCGACGCGAGGGGACGCCTCGGCTTTTGTTTGTCTGACGATAGACTCTCATTGATTCGACCTTCATGACGTTTTGCAGGAAATCGGTCCATGGAAATACAATTATTAAGTACAAATATGAGCGAAATTGGACGAAGAGCTCAAGAATCTCATTAAATTACATTTTTTTAATTACATCCCTTCAATGTTCCACTGTTGGGCATAATTAATATTAATATAAATAAATAAAATGGAGTACTGGGTTATTTTTATTTACTTAAATAAATTTAAATATATGTATTAAAAAATAATTTAAATACCAATATAAGCCTTAAATAAACCTAATATTATTATTCATAATAAAAATATATAGGAAAATATAATTATTTAAAAATTAAATTAAATTATTAAAAATGTTAATTACTTACATTAAATTAATCCAATCATTAGCAAAAGAGTATTCTTCAATAATATTTAAAAAAAATATTTTTTTTTTTAAAAAAAATATATTAACCAAATTTAAAATATTTAAATGACAATATAAGTCTAAAATAAACAACAATTCACAAATAATAAACAGAGCTCAAGTTAATAATATAAATAAATTATAAAAATATCAAACAAACACGCAAACTATTGTTTTTAAACATTATTTATTAAATTTAAAACATAATTATTAATTTATTTTTTGCCTTAAATTAAATAAATAATTACCATAATTACAACAATAAATAATTTAAAAATATAAAATTATAAACATATCTAACAAACACGCAAACTATTGTTTTTTAAATATTATTAAATTTAAAAATAATTATAAATTTATTTTTTGTCTTCAATTAAATAAATACTTACAATAATTACAACAAGAACCAGGCATCTAAAGTAAACGACAAAATTAAATGAATTCAATAAAAAACATGTCCTACCTAGGACATGTCTATGATAAGTCTTTTGCTAGTCCTTTTTCAGAGATCGCCTGCTATCTCGGCCACCTCTGAAAAAGGACTGCCGGAGATTTAGCGCCGCGCTCCCAACTGAGCACAGTATAGTACGTAGTTGTGTAGGGTGATATAGCGAGGGGAGGAAGCTCTCTGATTGGTTAAACATTTGCACCGTTTCTATTCACACTAGCGCCCCCTTGACAGAATGTCAAATACGTTTTAGTTCTAGGCAATGACGCTGGATGGCGCTTTTAACATTTTTTTTGTAAGAATGCCCGTATACCTAGTAGTTTAATAAAAATAAAAGTACCTCGTATAAATAATATTGTGTACATTTGTTTCAGCCCCGAGCCCACATGGGTGTCAGGGAGGAAGGTGATTCCGATTCAGATTCAGCGGCCGGCTTCCACTCGGCTTGGAAGCAGCAACGCGCTTCGCACTGCACATGATAATTACTGATTACCTAAACGGCATTCATCAACTTGCAACTAAATAAATAAACTGACAACTATTCGTGCCAGAACGACAGTGACCGTGAAATGAACATCAGGCTTTCACAACATTTACGGAATCACGGGCACTGTTACACGCTACTTTTAAAATTTGATAAATGTTTTCACTGACGTTTTGGACACCGAATGAATAAGCGAATAATGCTTGTGCGCGATATACTTAATTGAACGTTCGACAGCACGCTAGTGCTACAAACGATTATGCGATATTCAAATAATGATAGTGATATGATTATGTATGTGTGTGCATTTTATTTTTGTTTTCATCAATAGCGTATTGGACTTAAGTACGTATCTACTCGTACTTATTGATTTGACATTTAAACATTCTTTGTTTTTAACATTTATTGAATTGTGACGTGTAACTATTGGAGTTAATAATAAAATCTTATTTCTGCGGTATATGTATATAATATTCAGAATTATAAGATACTGTGACTTTAGTAAAGAGCCCGCATTAGTTGTAAAATGTTCATGGCCGCCAATTCATCAAGAGATTTTTACGTAATGTTTATAAATGTTAACATTATGTAAAAATCTCTTCATTTATCGCACAATCGTTAGTCACACTAGCGTGATATCGATCTTGTGCCGAGAAACGATTTATCGCACTAGTAATGTCGACCTGGTGTGTCGCACTATTGTACAGTCGAACTTCGATAAATCGCGGTTCAGTTTTGCCACACAAGCATTATTCGCGCTTCCTTTCAGTGTCCAAAACGTCAGTAAAAAAATAATCAAGTGTCAATTCGGACGCAGTGTCCGTAAATGTTGTGTAGAGTTCATAGCACACACATCAACTCTAAAGGGGATCGTCACCGCATCGCGTTTTGCCTCGCCGTCAAACAGGCGTGAACCAAACGCAAGGAAGCTCTTCCATTCCTTATTCTAGAACTAACTTAGCTCATGTTGAGAATATGTCGTAATATACAAGGTTGTTGGTATGGGGTGCACTAAACCAAAAGGGAATCATTGTACTCATCATTATGAACAACTTTTACTATGGAGCCAAAAACTCGTAATAAAACCAGCTGTTCCTTACAAAAAGTTAATTGATCGTCGACAACAAAATGTATGGAACACATTCAGGGTTGACTAGGAGTAAGGAGTAAGCCCATAGTTGTTCATAATGATAAGTACAATGACCCTCTTTCGGCTTAATGGTAATAGTTAGAAACCATAAATATATAAATACCCTTTCCTGATAACCCTGAATAATAAAGTTAATGATTCTACAAGTGTCTTAATATTTTTCACGACACTTTGAATGTGTTTTAAAGTAAATTCACGAATTATTCGAATAAAATAATAATAAATAAATAGCACGTAACCAAAGCGGATCAGCAGCTCCGGTACGTCAACTCGGCTACGGCTAGGCGACGCCGTGCTTACGGCTCGCCGACCGCTGGTTGACATTGTGAATGACAGCATGTTCAGCAACAGTGTAAGTGCACAGAGAGACGTAAGCGCTGTTAGTGCGGAGATGACGGACCGTAAGCGTAAGCGGTAATGCGAGGTGGCAACGCACCGCGCCGCGTGTCAGCTTGTCCCGATACCAGGCGATTGCGTTACGATTCCGATTAGTGTGCGTCGCAGTAGGGAGTTGGCAGTGTTGTAGGTTTTCATACAAAGAATACTGCACGATGCGTTCCCTTTCCGGGTTGATATGTGTGCTACGATTTAAATGAGATGTCAGCAAAACCAATGTTATTACAAATTTAAAATAACTTTAGAAATTGTTTACAAACAACCTACTAATACTAATAAGTAATGAACTTTTGTCTCAATACACAATAAAAACCCAAACTGACTCCAATAAGGCGGATTGGGACGAATGTCAATTAACGCTTTCCTCAATCCAAATGGCACGAACGAACCATAGTAATAGTCACTTATACGGTGTTTCGGAAACCTTGTCCTATCCTCTTGGTTTTAAGTATCGCTAATTAATTTTGAGACGTATTAACATCAATTAACATTTTGACCGCTAATGTCACAAATACGTGACAAGCGTTATTATTATTTTTATTAAATTATTATTATTCATCAATCAATTATTAATTAAAATTATTGATTTTTCAAGTCCCATTATTGTTCAAAGCATAATTTTGCCAATCATTTTCTATATTTTGGATTTTCCCTATCACAATGAATACACATTATTATTTTTACAAATTCATAATATTCCGTATTATTCAATAAAGCTTATAGCTATACAGCTTAATATCACCAAAACAAAAAGCGATTTAAAATTTAAACTGTCATTTATTAATGTGTAAAATGAATTGAAATTGTACAAATTATAAAAAAACCGAACGGGAAGTGCCATGCAATGCAAAAAAACTGCGGCAATTGTAACGCAGACACTATTTTGGTATCAGTCTATTTCTACCCGCGTTGCTAACTTATACGCCGTGTTGATGAGAAATTATCAACCAATTATGTTTTACTAAGATAGGTGGCGTTTTTCAAAATACTCTGCGTTTCTTAAACTTGTTATTTTTTAACTAAGATTTAGTGTGTATTGCGAGCAGAATCACAAGTGAGATTGTTAGATAGATTTTGACGTCATACTTACAACTCGAAGGTAGAAGCTTGCCAAGACAGCACAGGCATCATTTTAACACTAATCCTCTTATTAATAAACGTCGATAATCTCGGAATAATTGTAACAATATTATGTCTCTTTCTTTCTTTCAAAATTATTAACTCAAAAGAAAAAGACAAGATTTATATTTATTTCGAAGCATGCAACGTTAACTAGTAAAAGGGTAATTGCATGATGCCTAACGTTATGTTTATAATTATAATGAATTAGATCCAAGTATTTTTGTATTATGAAACATGTTTATGATTTTCTTTTTTGTGATTTTTGGAAAGACATTAGTTAACTTATGAAACTTTACTTATGAACTTACTTTGTTGTTAATTACGAGTAGGTAACTTATGAAGTGTTGAAAAATAATGTAAATTTCTGCGGAATGAAATAATGTCAGACCTTTTTGTAATTTCTTGTTTTTTTATTATTATACATAAATATACTTACTTGACTACGTTTAAAATCGTTTTCTTTTTAACATAGGTACACACCTCCCTTAAGGTTAGGCACCACTCTACGCCCACCGCTTCCTCTATACCTCTCCCCCTCCATCTTTAATCTTACTGTAAGTATATTACGTACTTCATTTCGGCATAATATACAAGATGCTGGTTTAGAACGTAGTAATACGTAAGGGTGTTTGTTGTCCTACCCATTAAAGTGAACAACTGTTAAAACACAAGTTTGCAAAATTCGATAGAAAAATAATCGACTCTCCATACTAAATAATTAGTCACGTGATTTTGTATGAAGACCTTATTTTTATCTCATCCTATATACGGTATATATAAACCAGACGGTAAATAGGTATAGAGGGCCCGCGCAGATTAGGTCCCGGCTCTTGCGACCTAAATGTGAACTAGATCAAATACTTCGTTCATACAATTAGAGACAAATGAAATAGAAAATATTGAAAATGGTTGAACCATCTAAGCAAACCATCCGTTCCCTGAAACTAGTTTTGAAGATTTCTAAACAGCGATAATTTTTGATCGAATCAACTTATTAATTATACCCACATCTGAACATTGTTTTTTGAGAGAAAATAAATACGATAGGTAATATTAAATTTTCTTTGCATTTCTCAAAAACTTGTTCGATTGGGTACAAATTTTCAAATAAGCTAAAATTAAAGACAGTGCAACTCGGACATGCTCGTATTTGTTGACCGAGCGAGAGAAAGTGTCTGCTTAAGTTTCGGAAAAAATGCTTTCATGTGTATTTCCGTCCGTCCAAACCAATTCTCGAGAATTTGTAAGCAGGTTCGATTAGTTATATTTTTTTATAGTCTGATAGGCTTGCGTTTGGCCGCCATCACGCCTTATGATAAGCGGTGATGCGGCCTAAATCCTAATAGAAATGTTCACTACGGAACCGTGGTCCCACTGCGATGTCCAACAGGTGGGACAAAACTTTTTCGTAGTTCCACCACACACACACACACACTTGACCGTTTTGTTATGCCGAATTGAAGGAACGCCATATGGTAAATATTACCTACATTCTAAATAAGTTTTTCTTGTTCTGTGGTATTATCCTACGTACCTAGCAAGCGCCTAGGTAGGTAGAAATATAAAGAGGACCCACTCGATTTTGAAGTATACCTTATTTGATAAAATTCTTAATTAAATCTGACATGCATAGCAAATAAACGTTTCTGATTTCTGATTTCATGCACTTTAATTATAAACTAAATGTGACTTGAACTGACAGTAACATAAATTTCATTTGTTTTTGAAATTGTCAACAACGTAACATATTATGCTAGCACAGTAAAATAATTTTGCGGAATATGGATGATACTGAAGTTTAAAATTATAAACAGAAAGGGCGGCCAAGTGTAATGTTGCTCTACCGTGGGCGCAGAAATGATCGTCAAAAAGTTTATTTGAATAAATCTGTAACATGGAACTGTTCCTAAAAGCGAAATTTAAAATGTACTGAATCTATGACTTCTGAGGAAAGATTTTTATTCAAACTCCTTTTGTATGTTAGGGTACGCAAAGTTTTCTACGTAGGTATCTATTAATGAGTGTTGATCTCCATATCGAATTACGATACCTTATTATGCATTTGGTACAGTCAGGGTCCGATATACCGGGTGTAAGGAGACCGTTCTCGAAAACGAAAACTGGGAATAGTGGTGGGGATTACTAATACAAAGCGACTAAAAAAAACGCGAAAAAAAGACTTTTTTTTTAAACTTAAAATCTGATATTTTAACATCGACACAAGTTATACAAGCTTTAAAAAGCTAGTTTAAACACCAATTACCAAAAAAAAAAAAAATGTACCCTAACGGCAGTCTAATACTAAATGCCTAACAGCTGACGCTAGAGGTGAACGCCCGCACACAGCTGCGCGCGGTCGCGACCTAGGTGCCGCGCCGCCCGCGCCCTCCGCTGTCTCGGCGCGCGCGCGGCCCGCGGCGGCGCGTCGTCGCACTTTCCGTAGGTACTGGCGCCGACCATTGACCCCCGCGATATAAACGCGTTACATTGCTGGTTTGCAAATTTCTAAAAGTTTAAAATAACAGTTATATGGCTAATAGTTAGTGGTTTCGGGTTGTGTATAGATAGTATAATAACGGCGTTTCGGCTTCGAGAACGGTCTCCTTACACCCGGTATGTACATATAGCAGGCAGAGAAAATTATACTAGTAAAGAGACAGAGTGTATGGGAAGTGCGTATACAAAATGACATATACGGATAAAATGACACAGGCATCATATTTCAAATTCTGCCGCTTCTAGCCCGCCGCCATCACGTAACTCTATCCAGTAACACCAGCCTGTCAAAATGTGAACTCGCGCCAGTCATTCGTTTGGATGTCACGGCCGACGACAAACTTTAGTAAGTTAGGTTTTTTTTAACTGCAAGTAATTTTGTGTATTAATATTATTATTTTTTTGGGGCTGAGCTACTCACGTCCGTAGGAGTGTACCTACTCCATTCTGATTCCCTACACGTGCTGCTCGGGTAGTAAACTCTAGTGGGAGGATTCGGCCGTGTCTAGTTACCACCCGCCGCGCGCCGGACCAAGCCATGCCGTGATATGACCTAATCGTGTTTACAGATGTAGTCCGGTTTAACCGTTCCGAAGACGAGTCTGAGCAGTAGCGCACTTGTAGTACCTCACTTAACTGCCGTCATTGTACTTCTTCACTCTACAAAAATTCAAGGCTGGAGTGAAAAAGTACCTTATAGGTCGTCGTGCTCCATCTTAGACCACAACATCGCTTAACATCAGGCGAGTTGGTGGTCAAACGCCGACCTATACTACATTAAAAAAAAATACGTTGTGTTTATATTTATTACATCCCTTATGTACTTATTTTTGCCTTCAAATAGTTTTTTTCCGTAAATAAAAAAGCATTTTGTGTTTATTTATTTATTTTGTGCATGTCGTTTTGTCCATATCAAATTTCATCAAGATCCGTTCAGCCGTTTAACCGTTAAAGATAAAAAATACGTTAAAAATGCAAACAGACAGACAGAATTACTTTCGTAATATATAACGACGAACACGGTCACCTGTAGGCCAAGATTCGGCCGCAAATTGTTTGGCATAATTTTATTTCGCAGTGTTGCGTTTTGGCATAAGGTTCTTCTCGCAGAATATATGATTTATCAAAACTATCATTTGGCCATTAATTGTTTAGGAAAATAATAAAATAACGTTTAAATTTTTAAGCATAATATTGCTAAAATTGTGATTGTAAAATTTATAGAAATTGTATGTAGCATTAGTAGCTCAGTATCTGTGTTTGTTTTCTCTTTCGCGTCAAATTCAAATCATGATTGAATATTTACTGATGGATCTACCTACATATGTATATGCTTGGGATATGATAATTCAAACTCAGATTGTGTCAGTTATCCGGCAGCTATGCATCATTTTATTATTATGATAATATAATTCTTATCTATTACTATTACTTGTTCTTTTGTTCCGTTATCATTTTGTGTAAGTATTATATTAAGGTAGGTTCAGTGTATCTCTGTTTAATTCTAAATTAATATCTTCAGGTTCCATTGTGTTACTGTTTTTCTTTCTGTGTCTATGTATTTTTCTATATTTCTTTCTTTCTTTATTTGTCGTTGGTTTACATTTGCCGGAAGATGCGTTAAAATATAAATAGAAATAGTTAATTTTTTTATTCAAAAGAAGCCCGAATACCTTTTTGAAAAACTTACCTGGATGAAGGATATTAAGCCTTGAATATTCGCCAAATGCGTCTATTCAACTCGTAATAGTGAAGAAGCTACGGACCCTACCGATATGAAAAAAATATCACCAATAAGATCATTCTGTTACCTATTAATTAGTCTAATTAAAATATTATATTACTTACTAGATTGCGAGTAAAAAAATATGAAATGAACGTTGTTTTCGTTCTCATGGCGTGCAATACCGTGCTTACGGAGATTACGTTACTATATATTTTTACACCTTCGGATAGGAAATTAAAAATATGATTGATCGTCCTTTTACCATATTTTTAGAGCTAAAATTGAGTTAGTTTAGTAATATTTTGTGTTATTTTGAAGTATTTCGTCAGATCACGTGACCACTGACACCCGCGAGCTCCTTTGCGGGGGACGGGCCAGTCGGCGCCAGCGCCTCACGAAGGAAGGACGTACTCGCCTTGCCGAAAAATATTTTCGCATTTTTTTTCTATTTGTACGTAAATCATCAATTAAACAGTGCTTAATTATCCAGAGCCAATCAAAAAAAGTAGTTTTTCAAGACATTTGATAAGTTTTTTGTGACTTTACTACTAGTGAAAATATTTGGACAATAATTGATCGCGTTGTGAGTAGAGGGTACAGAAGGTTGATCCGATGAAAATGGGAGATGTCACCAAGGCAGCTAGGCGTAACAAAAAAATTGGACTCCAACTAGGTAGCTAAGTGGTAAGTACCTACCTACCTATTAATATTTAATTACCACATAAATATTTTTACCCGTTTGTTCTTATTGTGTAGACTGAAGTGACTAACCCTAGTGTCTGAGTTTTTAGTGGCATATGATTCGGTCTGACGTTTGTTTTCCTGATAAAAATACTTAATAGAAAACTACAGACGTGTCCTCCGACCTATGTTAACTCTCAGGGCTTCACCGTCCATTACACCTTATTGCGATGATTGTTGGATTTACCCGCCGACGCTGTGCGACCGTGAACCTTATTTTGCTGTGATACGAGCCGCGGTCGCGCAGCGTCGTGCTGTACTACAATCATCACGCCACGGCACGGGCCCCATTGTACATGTTGCTCATGATAATTATCCAAGTGCAAGACTTGTCAGAACTGTGTTTTTTTTCTTGTTATGTACAAATGTACCTATATGTGTCATATTAGTACATTGCACAGGGTTATCGGTATAGGGTGTACTAAGCCAAACGGGGGTCATTGTACTCTTCATTATAAACAACGATTACTTTTTAAACTTTTTTATTTGTAAATTAAATCGGGGAAAAAAGCATCTGCTTACATTTTGTCGACGATCGATGAGCTTTTTGTATGAAACAGCTGTTTTTTTTCTCGTGATTTCATTTGATTCAATTATTCACAAAAATTATACTAAGGTCAATATACCTAAGCCATTTTAAATTGAAGCTGTGGCATACTTGCTAATGCTTCAACACCTAGTTAATAACATAGAAATGGGGAGTATTCTATAGTTAATAATAATAAATAATCCTTCTTGAACAATCGGGTAAAAATAAAATAATGATAATTATTATGTGTACTTACGATGTCAATATCGGAAAGCGGTCGTTGCGTGCGAACTGCGAACGGTGTAAATGACTAATACTAATTTTTGTTTTTGGTATAGCACATTTCCTAAACTAACCTACCTAAACTAGAAACAATCACATTTTTATGTTATAGCTGACCAACCACGGTCCGCAATACATTATTATTTTTAGCAGTGTAGTGAGCATATTTTTCTAACTTATCCTGGTTTGTTAACCGACTTCAAAAATTAGGACGCACTCAATTATTACATTGTATAAATTTTACTAAATGTTTGTTGCAGCATAACTTCGTCATTTATTTTTTATTTGAAAGAATATGCTTACTAACACTCTGATCAGTCACTTTGAATAAAGTATTTTTTTGTAAAAAATAGTATTTAATACAAAAATTCAAGCATTTGCATTCAGAAAGTAGTGTTCCGAGTTATGGCCATTGAATTCGAAAGAAAAGTTATTACATTTTCTTACAACAATAACCGAGCGAGAGATCGTTAGCGAGCGAAGCGTCTATGCTTCAGATTCGACGAAAATGCTTTCGTATTTCCGAATTCCGTCTGGATTTCTGTCCGGATCTTTGCCCAGACCTGTCTTAATCTACAGGTCGCATTTCTTAACCTATTCTCTTGAAACTTTGTGAGTAAGTCCGATATTTAAAAAGAATTTTCTTGTCTAGGCGGTTATTGGAAATTTTTCAATATGGCAGAGATGTGATTTAAAAAAGGATATATCTGCATAATTGGAAAATTTCCAAAAAACTTTTTGATCCGAGTCAAAACAAAAATTTATATAATTGTCAAACCTGCTCACAAAATTTCACGAGAATCGGTTGAGGAGTGTGACCTGTAGAGGAGGACAAATACAAATACAAATAATTTATTTGGGTGTAAAATACATGTGACAATTTCAAATCGGACAGACATCGGTCACGAGATCTCCAGCTCACAGAGTCACTATTGTATGTATTGTTATTTATTTATATTTATTAAATACAACAATTTCTTTGGTAACTGATACCAACCTGCATCTAGTCTTAATAGTTATTTTAATCTAGTCTCTATTGCATGAACACTAGAATAGTAATATATTTTAAACTGGGATTATAAATTGGTAATTGTTTTATATTTTATGGTATCATGGAAAGAGACAAACGAGACGCTTTGAGTAATATGAATATTGTGTAATTAATATCTTTAAATTGCTCTATTTCATTTTTTCAGAAACAGAGATCAACGAAATTATCAAAGTTTAAACACAAGCGTTCAGCCAACAAAAAATGCGAGTACTGAACTAAGGTGAGTTAAAAGACATTTAACATCTTATATTATTAGGGTGACAAGCATAGTGCATAGTCAGAGCTATGCCAAGTGGAAATGCTATTGCTAAAGTTATCGTATGTCCGGCGTCCAGCGTCTGATTGCACGGATGTCCGATTGTTTTCCTCTACAGATCGCATTTCTCAACCGATATTTGTGAAATTTTGTAAATTTAGGTTTTATTTAAAATAGCGGAGATATGTAATTTGTGAGACGTTGCTCATAGAGCCACTACTTATAATCAGAGTGGCGCTGAACTGCTATGGGCATGCGTGATATTCACTTAGCGAGCGCGAAGCGCGAGTGAAGAACTTCCGTTTCAGTACTAAAAACTTATCCTATATTTTTATCTACAGATGCCTAGTTCAAAATCATCCGAAGGTTATCAGAGCATCCGAGGAACAGGGACTTTTTCACCTTCGAATAAACTGGTAATCATTTTTTTTTTGTGTACACAATGTACATAAATAAATTATTGATACGAGCGTTGGGACTTAGTATGGTTGCAAATTAATTATTATTTAATATTGTTTTTAGGAACAACAATATCAGTCTTCATTGCCGAATCTCATCGTCGAAGAAGAAGCAGAACAAGAACAGAAAGACAAAAGTTATTGGCGTATTATAACATTAGCTTCTTCTTCGTAAAATTTAAGGAAATATTAAGACACAATGGATTTGGTTGCGCCAAACAATCGATAGACTTGATTGGAGAAAGGCAAACAGGTCTTGCTTCTAAATTCACCTTTTTGTGAATAAAGAGTAACAATAGTAAATTATGTACCGAGGGCACAAAGCAGTGCCTTACGTCGCGGGCGGCTTATTGTACCTTGAGCGTAACGAGGGAATCTAGAGTTAACTCCCGATCGCAGCAAGGGAAGATGAGTCCTGAGGGCAGCGAGGGGTTCAAGCCGCCCAAGACAAAAACACTGCTTTATCCTAGAAGCGAATCCTCTTCTAAAAATACTGTCTAATATTATACTCTCTCATAACTAATAAAAAGGTACTAGTAAGGTACAGTCTTTTATTTTAAATTTCGTGCAGCTCGTGGAGCACGTGCTCGTATTTTTTTCTTGGTAGCTAGTTCAATTTTCAAATAAACTCTTCTTACAGTGCTTATTTTGAGTTTTCATTCAATGTTAATCTCTTTGCTTGGACACTCCCAACTGCAAGCTTCGCTCGAATTTATGTTTCATCTATAAAACCAACATTTGATTTTCATGTGTTAGATTAAGGATGTGTTAATCTGAGCGATTACTGCCTTCAAAGCATTTGATTTATTGATATTTTTTGATTCTCGGTTTATTTTGATTATTTTTTTGGTGTTTGCTAAAATCTAAGCACTATACATGTATTTCAGCTACAAAAGGTTTTTCAATATCCAATCTAAGACCCCTTTAGTCCAGCTAGAGAGGATTTTTTTACTATATTAACTACTAGCTGTTGCTCACGATTTCGTACGCGTAGATAAAAAAAAGCTCGTTCCGTTAGTTTCTTGTATTTGTCATTCACAGGTCCCACTTCGAACCTGCACCCTTCTCTCTACCATCATCATATTGCCAGACCATGGTACGGGCAACAGTTATCTAGTTGGCATTGGCAATTGTCTTTATACTGGGTTTGGCTGGCACTGTCCGATTAAAACGTCACGCTCAGACAGGTGTCTATGGCAAGGGTAGCGGGTAGGTAAGCCGTTAACTCGGCCTCCAAGCTAAATCTAATAGGTAGCCAAGTCTAATATGGAGTAGATAGTTACAATTTGATTCAGATTCAGATTCAGATTATTTATTGCCATAAGCCGTACAGTACACATGATGTTTCAAAACACAATATTGCATTAGGTACATAGTTCAACGGACCCCGTCGGGCACAGCAACTTAGAAGAGAGGAGGATGGTTATTACATTTTAAAATTTTATTATTATCATCGTCGTAGTCGGAATATATTTATGTTAAGAATATTAATTTTGTCAAAAGTCATATTAGTCTATTTATTACTAAAATTAAATTGTATGGTTTTCATTTAAATATTCGTCAATAGTATAGTAAGCAGTATAAGTAAGTAATTATATTTGTGTAGTAAGTAGGTTATATACTTGTTGGTAATAGGTAGAAGTACTAGGAGTTACTCGTACTATGCCAAATATTTCAGTCTGAATGTTTAGTAGGAATTACCTACTACTCGGAACCAGCCAAGCCAAGTAGGTAGTATATAGATACTATGTATATGTAGTAATTAGGTAGATACTTGTAAGTAGTATCCTTCTTCTTCTACCTATAAGACTTGGCTGGCACCGACTTCAAATAGATGGGTAGCGCTTATAATAATTATATTATTTAATATTAGTGCTTATTTGTGGTTTGGAAGTCGCTTTAATTTTGCTACAATGATCACTTAAAACATCTTCTAACTTGACTTTTATTGAAAATCAGTTTACTAAAAAAATTAAGTAAACAAAATTAAGTCAAAGTGTAGTTTTTTATATCGTAAATTATGACACTTTTGTGCTAAGATCATTACACTCGAGGCGGTATTATAGCGCGAGCCGTATGCGAGCACACTAATGGAGCCAATAGTGTAATTATTAACGCACACGCGTTTCATGTGACGTTTTTCATCACACATGCGAGGGGAAAAAACACAGACTTGCATTAGTCAATACATTTTTCTGAAAATGTATGCGCATTTTGCTGCTTTTCCACTTATCAAAATTTTACTAGGCATAATAATAAAGCGAGTACTTTGTTTAAATTATCATAACTAATTAATTGTCAATATTTTGATAAAAAAAATAATGTTTATTTACTGTTATTACGTAGTTATGATACTTTAAATCAAGAATTTAAGAAAAGTAAAAAAAAACTCTTGTTGATTTATTTAAAAAAAAGTCTAGTTTAGTTACTAGTGCGATAATGGTAAAGTAATAGCACACGTGCTTAATAGCTCGGATTATGAGCTAAAACTGATGTAATAAAGTCCTTTTTACGAGTGAGAGTGATGAAAAAGATATTAAACACAAACGCGTTTTTAACTTCGAGTAGGAACATAATTATCAGCAAAATCAGGCAAGAAACTATCGAGATAATAATGAGGTTGTAAGTTCTAGGTCCACTATGTTTTGAATCATTTTAGTCATTTTTATACTACCTGCTGATTATGTAAAACAGATTAGTACTACCAACTCGTAGAATACATTTTTTAAGCGGGCCGTCGATTGAACAGCTCTGCTAGTCCTAGTGAATATGTTTTTTGTTATGAGATTTTTGAAATGTTGTAAGCATTGGTTTAGGATAGGTTGAGTAATTTATCCCTGGTACCGGAGTTCTTAGGATGCCCATCAGGAGCCCTATTCTTACGAAATATATTTTCTGATCAATGTCTCTCTCGTTTTAAAAATCATAGTGAGAGTGACCAAGAAACATCTCACGCGTCAAGAATAGCCCTCCAGGGCCATTCTTACGATATTATATTATTTCCCCTATTCCTACGCACGAGATATTTTTTGGTCAATGTCTCTCTCGTTTGAAAAATCATAAAAGTGAGAGGGACCAAGATAATATCTCACACTTCAGAGAGCCGTGGTCTACGATTGTTTTTTTTAGATTTTACACACACGACCAAAGGGAATCAAAACCTTTAGATGCGGGATATTTGTGAGTACATACTTAATCTACCTATACTTATAAACAAACTACCGCGCTCATGCTGCTTATAAGGCTCAACTTTAAAACGCCGTTGGCTTCAAATAATTTAGTAAAAAAACATTACAATAAAGCATAACATCACAGAGGGCTTTCATTTTTAGGCAAAAATATTTTTTTCACGGTGTTTCGTCTGAATTTGTTTGTCTTTGAGAAATGCTAGCTCAATGTTCAAAAGCTTCGAGCGTTGATCACTAGAGGCGCTAAAACCAGCTGAGCGCCGAATGCCAAATGTCATTGGCACATCTTAACCCCTTAATTCCTTAAATACGCGTAGTAAATCCTTGAACTTGTTATCTATTCCGAAGCATAAGACCGTTAGATTTAAAGGTTCCTTCATATACAGAACAACGAAAATTTGGAACAGCCTACCCCCTCCTATGAGGACAAAAATGAATCATAAACTTTTCAAAAGGAAATATAAAATTTTATTAAATGACCGCAGCAGGAAAAACTTTGAAGCAACCTTTAAAACTTTTAAAAACGTCAAAGTCTGGTCCTCAACCTGTGCCAACACATACGAACACTTAGCTCACACTCACATGCAAACGTACTTATAGGTACTAAAATTAAAACATTCACACACAAACACACACACCCCAAACACGCAAATACATACAACGCAAATCTTGAAATTAAAATTTAATTAAAGCTGCTCAATTTGATAAATAATTAAAATGTATAAAAATAGGTACTTACCTGCAACTATGTATGTGAAAAAAAAATGTACTGCTCGAGCAGTTGTTGAAAATCTTTAAAAATTATTATAAAATGTTTGGTTTGTTCTAATACTCCTTTGCAGTCGTGGAAAGCCTCAGTAGTTCTTAGAGCACTTCTGTTGGCGTTGTCCGAGCGGTAGGAAGTGTTTTGGTGCTTTTAATTTGAATATTTTATTTTTTGTATATAAAATCTTAAGAAATAGTTTGACACATGTTGTGTACATGTTACCATGGCAACAATTGTCGTTGTCAAATTGAGAAACTACGGCGCTTCGCATGCGCTTCACAATGATGGCTGTCATTTGAATTTTTGGCAGCAAATAAAAATTGGTTTCCGTACGTAGTTTCGAATGACGTTGTAGCGACCACAGACCTAAGATTTTTTTGCTTCCCAAAAGACCAACGAAGCGTGGGACAGAGAAGTCTCCATCGAAATGTAAACTCCACAAGAGAGAAAGAGGTCGCCTACAAATAAAATGTTAGTCAATTTTTCTTTTGTCATTAATGACAGCGCGCCACCTGGGAACACGCGGAAATTTCTATGATTTACATTTTTACTAAAATAATTATAAATAGACTCAAAAGAGAGCAATTGTAACTAAATGCAGTTATGTCATCTTGTGAGTAAAGCAATTGTGATGTGAATCCAAGATGTAACCCACAAAATTTGTCGTTTCATGGGTAAATATGAAAATTCCATTGTGATGTTTTTGTCTAAATTTTGTCTAAAACATAACATAAATTGGTTCCAAAAACCGATTTACCAGCGGTATGTTGTTGTCGTTTCTTCGTAACATCTATATTTCCTAGATGAAAGCAGAATTGGTGATGAAATTCAGCATTAAAATATTAGTTAGTTTACGCTCGATTTTCACTAGAGATGGATAAAAAGATGACGTCATTATTATCGACAGTTTTAATCAAAGTTCATGAGGTAGGCGATGGGTGCAATACATAAACAAAGCATACATTTTTGAATCAATGCCATCAAAAGTTAATTGACATTCTTCCGAGTTTGTACTGAATGATGAGGCGTAAAACATTTTTGTATTAAATATAAGTATGTCCCTTCAATTTTTGATCATCATTTTAAATTCAATTTACACATTTTGGGTGTCTTACATCCAAGTCTAATTTAATTATATTTAAGTTAAATAAATAATATGTATGTAAATTATAAATAAATGTACAAAACCAATGAGATAAGTATCATTACTTATCCTAATCCGTATACGAGTAAAATTGGTCAAGGGTCACAATTGGAAGCGAATTACTAGGATAGTATTATGTTGATCTTATTATTTACTTTTCTTATGTTAATTTAGATACATGGTGACACTGATATCTAACTCTTCCGCCTAGCTTAACACCCGTTTAGTGATTAATATTCATTTTAGCTCAGCAGCGGTGTTATACTTGGAACAAAAAACAACTCAATTGGTATTCGAAAGATTATATTTATCGACAAGCACCCGGAGGACCATTTTTGGTCAATCGATAAATTAATAAGTACTTTTCACAACACTAATTTACTCACGCATGCGCAAATGTTTTTTTGTATCACTATCGAATTGTCAC
This sequence comes from Peribatodes rhomboidaria, assembly GCA_911728515.1. NCBI lineage: Eukaryota > Metazoa > Arthropoda > Insecta > Lepidoptera > Geometridae > Peribatodes > Peribatodes rhomboidaria. The sequence continues at coordinate 2,150,695 of OU452166.1, forward strand.
TGTCGATCTTTTACATCCTAGATCTGTGGTAGCGACAGGTCGTTGTGGCGAAAAACTTTTAGCGTGGTACGCTGGAGCGAAAAGTCTTTGAAGCGAATTCCACCAGGACGAATGACACTGCAGCGACAAACATTGTGGCGAAAAATATTTGAAATTACATATGTATATGCTACTCTAAAACTATAAAGGTGAAATAAAAGACAAAGTAACAGTTTTAGTTTAATCCCCAAAAAACAACAGTTAAATTTTCATTACTATTTAATTGATTCTTCGAAGCTTTTTTTTAAGGACAGCTCATTATGTATATTATATAGTGTAATATATACTTCCCGTTTCGATAAGTAAATACTTCTACAATTACATACATAGTCTTTAACCGTACGCGATTAAAGAGGGTAGTTTTTTTTTACCTTCCTCTTTTAATGGTTATTGACAACTCATTAATTTGTGCAAAGAGTTCGAGTGTTAGAGTCGAGCAGTCACTGAATACTTCGAAAAATATTACGTTTTGGGAGAGTTTAAATCCCGTGAATCGAATGGCAATACTGTAATATCACTTTACAATCCCTGTTTCCACCTGCTTTATGGTCTGTTGAAAGAAATAATCATTTGCAGCTTCCAAGGACTTAGAATAGGTATGGCATATTATGACCTGCAGATATAATATATATATGGCATATATGATTTACAGCTTCCAAGGACTCAGAGTAGGTATGTCATGGCATCGTAGGTGGAATTCCTTACTGGACCACAAGAAACTAGGGTTGTACGGCTGTTTGAAAAAACGAATTAAAGAGCAGAACACAACGGCTCATAAAATTGAAAGGATTCTGGGTAAAAATCCTCAGACGCCACCAAAAAAAAAAAATTAAACTACAAGCAAAAGCCATTGCAGAGATTATAAAAAATAAAAACAAAATCAACACCGTTGATTTTATACGAGCTTTAGCATTAAATACCCGATTATATTATAGTAATATCTGAGCAGTGTCGCACTTGTAGCGCCTCACTCAACCGCCGTCTTTGTACTTCTTCACTCTACAAAACTTCAAGGCTAGAGTGAATAAGTACGTTATAGGTCGTCGTGCTCCATCTTAGACCACAACGTCGCTTAACATCAGGCGAGTTGGTGGTCAAACGCCGACCTATTCTACATAAAAAAAATATGTTAATATTTAATAACAATTGAATTTAGTTAAAAACGGACAATCAATGAAATAGTAATAAGAATGAAACTATTTTTTTTTCGTTGATACAACTAAAACTGTTACTTTGTCTTTTATTTCACCTTTATAGTTTTAGAGTAGTATATACATATGTAATTTCAAATATTTTTCGCCACAATGTTTGTCGCTGCAGTGTCATTCGCCCTGGTGGAATTCGCTTCAAAGACTTTTCGCTCCAGCGTACCACGCTAAAAGTTTTTCGCCACAACAACCTGTCGCTACAACGTCATTCGAAACTACGTACGGGAACCAATAAAAATACATAACAACAACAAAAAACTTTTGAATACGAAAATTAATGTTATCTTCTCATTCGTCACCAAACGACGAATTCCATACACCAGAAGATGCTGCCGGACACATATCGCCTCCTCCGACCCACCTGGGCCAGCGTTGTAGGAGGCAGTTACCCCTTCTACCGGATCCAAGACCTTTTCCGTCTTCTATTGATTCTGTTCCTCTAAGTACATCATCGCAAGTTGCAGCCACACAAAATCATTTACAAATTACCAATGTGTCAATGGAAAACCAAGTGAAATGTGAACAGTGCTCTCAACCCCGGTTTTTTAAAGGAAATCGGGGCTTAAAAATTCATACTAGCAAAGTTCATCGTTCAGCACCACCAATTCTATAGATCAAGGTGAAACAGTTTCAGTTTCAACCTTTTCGGAAACTCTTTCACAATTTAAAAATAATCTACCCGTTTTAAAAAGAATTCCACGCGGTGCCCGTTTAAGTGTAGCTAGCTGTCTTGTAGACGACATAAATAAAGCCGTTTCCTCGGATATTTCAAATTCTGTTATTGCCTGGGAGCACTTGTTGACTTTTCCATATAGAATTTTGCATGTTCCAAAAAACCCTTCTGATTCAACTTCACTCACCAACAAAATTAAACTTAAACTGCATACAAAATTCAAAGTCTTGTCCGGTTTTTTCGTCACCTCACTCGTTTCGTTCACCTCACTCGTGACATACTGTAACTACTTAATTATACAATTTTATCAACAAGGTCCGTTCAGCCGTGAAAACCTACAAACAGACAGACTTTCGATTTCATAATATTAGTATAGATTAACTGTTACCCCAACTTCGTTCGCGTTTATTCAGAAAATAGAACCCAAAAACCTTACTTTTAAAACATTGTAACCACTCATCAAATTTCATCAAGATCCGTTTAGCCGTGAAAAGCCTACAAAGAGACAAAGTTACTTTCGATCTCATAAAGAAGTATGGATTAATGGTTGCGTTCAACAATGCCAGAAAATCGGCTTGTCGGCCCGGCCTCTAAGTACATAGGCATTAGGAAGTCGGTTAGACCTCTGCCCCGTACTTACCGGATTATTTCTGGGAGAGCAAAATAAAACTTAATTTTAGCTGAATTAGCCAAGCAAGTTTATTTTTGAAATAAAGTAAGTATTTTTTTAATTTACTGACTTTTCAAATTCCTATTACATAACTAGGTAGTTTATTTTACCATCGTAAAAAAATGCTCTACGTAGGTTTGTTGTACCACTAGCAAATGCTACTGAGCCAATTTAGAAAACAGCTTTCCCAAATGGAAAGCTCCACAGTCACTGAATGCGCGAAAACGCGAGCGAATATAGTATAGAGTACACAATAACCTATAGATAAGTACCTATAAAGAAGAGACAAGCGTCGCGGGGACATCAGGGCTAGACGGCAGCGCGGCGCGCGGGGCTGTAGTGTAACGTACACATATTGCCGAAAGCGTCTCATTACACGGAGTGACTGGTCATTTAGACATTCGATAAGTATTATTGAAACATGATAATTATGAAACATAAATTGTGTATAAAGTATTAAAAAATCAAATCTATAAAATACTAATTAACTGAAAAAAAATCTCATAAAAATTAATGTTCCAGGAATCCTCAATCACAGGTGTCGAGCATAATTATAACAGACGACGCTAGCAAACGTCACCGTAATCTAGGTCCGTTTAAAAAGTAATTCCTACGCAAGCGCGGTGCAGTGCAGGTGCTTTGATTACCTAATTAAGTCAAATTGGAGGCAATTGGACCTATTACGTAATTTGAGTATTACTGATTGATTTAAATATTTCCATCAATATTTAAGTGTTTAATTTACTCGTATCACCCGGTAATCCCGGTATTTTATTTATCACGAAATTGGCGAAGGCATCTCATTCTACAGGTGAGTTCGTTGTGACGCCATGCCAAAATCTTCAAAGGCACGAACCTACAAACTCTATCTGGCTTCGATTAACATAATATTTTGATCTGTTGATCTAAATGAACAAAATATTACGGGAAATAAAAATCTGCTGTTTTCAACTAAATAGATAATACGTATATAGGTACCTAGACAAAAATGTTTTGTTCAGATCGCTTTATTCCAATTACATTTGTCGTGGGCAAAATAGGTAACTGCGCATTTAGTAGTTGCATAATGGATGTCATAGTAGACACCATATCTACCTACTCATACTCTTAACCACCTTCTGTATAAAATTGTTCTTCTCCGCTGGGTAAATTCCTTAATTGACCTAGCAAGCGCAAAACGCGAGCGAAATCTCTGTTTTAGCTTGGGCAAAAATTCTGGCTGTCCGGATTTACGGCTATTCTCCACAGGTTGCATTTTTCAACCACTTCTCGTGAAACTTTGTGAGCAAATTCGATACTTATACGTTTTTGTCGATTCAGTTTTAGGCAACTCTTCAAATTGACGGAGTCATACGGGATTTGAAAGCGTACAGAAATAATTTTACAGCCATTTCGAAATACGCAAAGTCAAACTCGTCTTCAGCTCACAGAATGACTAAACATCTAACTGTGCTAACAAGTTTTGTGAATTAGTTATATCTAAAAAATTATAATCTGAAGTGTGGATGTGCTTGAATCTTTTTTTAAAGCACTAATATTTCGCCCTAAACTGCAACCTTCGACCAATTTTGCTCATATTCGAACCTAAAATGGTATTTGCATAATTTACTTGCCTACATTTTTTTACGAAGATCAGTAGTAGGTATTTACTTCAGACACCTAAGTACTTACATTAGACTAAGTTATTGTTGGACAATCAAATGCCGATTCTTCAATGTAGACTATTGACCTCGACTTTGCGCGGTCAGGAACAAAAATAAAAAATCTGATTCAGGATAGGTATTTGTCAGTTCACCTTAGAACATTTGCATACCGAACCAATATATTTAACAACCAGTTGGTTTACAAACCTAAGGCCTACATCTATAGGTACATAGCAATCAACGGCCAAAGGCTGGAAAATAAACAAACTAGAAATATAGTTTTCTTTGGGGTTTGTCTAAAAGTAACCAACAGTCTTTCTAACCCGTCGAAAAATACATACAAAGTAATTTGTAGGTATACTTGATACTGACAGTTAATTTCTTTTTCACGTACCTAGGTTCCTACCTACTCGTACCTACGGCAGTTTTCTAATCGTGCTATTGGAGTTATCAATACATTCTGATTTCTAAAAACCAGAAAATAGTGAATTAGGATAATCAAATTAAAAGCTCCGGAGAACACTTAAGACTAACTACGCAGTGGCTATAAATTTTCTATTGACTTTTTACTTAGAAGGAGACGACAAGCGAGTAAGACAAGACATTTATGAACCTCTAACTCAAACTCTAACTAAAGTTAGGTACCTATCTGCAAAGTGAAAAATGCATTTTCAACCCTTTTCAATGACTTTCGCACTTGTCTAATTAGTCTTAAATAACTAGGAATTTTCTTTGTATTGTGTAATTTTGTGTGAATTTGGAGTCTTTGTATGTGGATTAGTTTAGAAACGAGTGATGTAGGCAACTTTCCTACCTGAAGGGTTTTATTGCTTCACTTTATCTATACTATTAAATAAATCAATGCAACGTTAGTTCATGCGGGTATTTTTCAACGCGCAATTTTTTCTTGAGGGCTTTTTTTCTCGGGAAAATAGAAGAAAATAAAATAGCCCATTCAATTACACATGCCGAATTTCATCACAATTTGAAGTACTAACTTACTTATAGTTCCCAAGATATTGACACGTGCGTTTGTATAGAAATTTCAGGAATCCGATCGACCCTGAAACGTATCCTCACTGAGAAAAATAGAAAACTTACCTACTTGACAACTATAGATAACGTCGGCTAATTATACCAAATGGGCAATCTAACAAACAAACTTCGTTAAATAAGTATAAGCAAACCAGGCGCTTTGCCACTAAGTACATTGTTTCAATTTATTATTTTTAACTACAAACATTAAACAATTTAAACATACTAGTAAATAAGTTCATACGTCCAAGTTATCTTTCGTTATTATTGTAATAATTAGTCACATAATTTAAATGCGAAAGCGCATGAAATTGTTTATGTGTTAATTTGTTTCTTTCTCATGCTTGAACAGGTGGGCTGTGTTCCTGGAATTTGTTCCGGAGGTAGCTTACCTCCTATACTCAGATACTATTACGCGTGGATACTTTAACTGTAGCTAGAATTTTCAAAAACTTTTACACAATAATTATTCACGCTTTAAAACAATGCAACAGTACAATAGGTACCAATTCGTAGAGCACTCTAGAAGAATTTCAAAAACAAACAGTTAATAATTGCAGAATATCTGCAGATTGTCGTTAATTAAGTCACTGGGTTAATGAACTTGACGACGCTACCGAAGTAACTATCAATTATTCTGTAGCTACGTGTCTGCAATGTCTGCCCAACATTGAAATGCAACCCCTAAAGGCCGCTACACACCTAATTTGGTCGGCCAGTTCGGGCAGTATTTGTTCGGCAAAGCCGCCCCGAAGCAACTACTTACTACGTACATATATTCGGTTATGCTGCCTGGCTGTGCCGATTAATGCCGGCCCGCTTATGTGTGTAACACCCCTTTTAAATTCCCCTTATTAAGGGGAGTGATGGAAGGTCAAAGCTGAGAAACACGTAAGAAGTAACGGCTAGTAACAGCTCGTAAGAGAAAAACAGATTCTTAAAATGTTTGATTTTGTATTAACGATAAGTCTAATGTAAAACTAGTCGGACGATTATAAAGCAAAAAAGCACTTTTCAAAACCGGGTACATCGAAACTATTTGAAAATTAGACGCAGCATTGCCGCTTAACTTATTAGAAACCTATATTTTTATTTTTACATTCTGACTACTTATCACTTGTAAAGTCCGAATCGTAAATGAAGCTGCCCGTGACATTCAATCGCTGAATTCGGGTGGAGACCCACCGCGCCGCTATCGCCTGCCACACGCCGCCCAAGCACAACCGCGCGCTCTGGGGGCAGATCGCGACCGCCCTCGCGCCGACGACGACGCGTGCCGGACCCTCCGGCCTCGACGCGCTCGCGTGAACTCTCGTTCTCCTAATTACTTACCTTACTTACCACTTCTCATTTTACCAATTACTCAGTGAAACTATTGCCTCAGTGACGTGAAACGGACTTACAACTACGTCGAGGTCAGTATAAAAACGATTAACTTTCATAAGTATGTTTTTGTCAATAGTAGTAAAGATAGTAAAGAAAGTAAAGACAGAAGTAAAGATTTCATTAATGATAAAGAAAGTGATACCATTGTTTACAATTGAAAATTGAAGCCATATTAGAGGAGATTCGTGACGGAATTTTCCCATAGACTGGGCGCTGTAATCACACTTGGTGACAGAATTTCTGCCTTAGTAATGACATTCACAGTAAGTGCGGTTTTCAAATATCTGAGAAAATTGCACTTAAAGTTTTTTACACATGAAGCGATTACTCCCAAAATGTGAGTTAAGCCGTCTTTTTCTTATGGAAAATGTAGACAGACGTTTAGTTTATCCATTGTATGTATTATTTATATACCTACTTACCTACACCAGTTAAATATTAAACCTAAAAATTTATTGACGATTAGGATTAAATAAACTAAGTTTGGTTAATACTTGTATACATTTACATTTTAAGTGTGTGACATACTGTTACAATGACGCGTAAATCCACATTTTTACAAAATCAAAATAAATGACCAATCGATGTTCTTACTGTTGTTATGCTTACTGAAATGACAATGTTTAAACAGGTTCACTCAAATTAGATAATTTATTTAGTGACTTACTCTGATAAAGCTTTTTTTAGTTATAAACTTGGAGCAATTTAGTAATAGTAAGTTAATCTTGAGTTGAGATATCACATCCCTTAAATAACATCTCTTACTTCGATTAAATTTTGACGTTCTAGTTTGCAGCTGAAAGCCTTTATTTAATTATATGCGAAACTGCGTGAAAATTGCATCGACATGGACGCTTTGGTTGAGGAAATATAAATATAATGTGCCTGTTACAGTACAATATCTTATAGGGTATAGAGATTAAATTAAGATAAAAATTAAAAGTTGAGTTGCATAATATAAATCATTTTTCAAGTTGTTACAGTAAGTCATTAGTTTAAAATTTATCGTTACCGGGGTTTGTGCAGCCAGCCGGTAAGGCATATAAATAAAACGCAATGTCCTGACTGACTAACATATCAACGCACAGCCTAAACAGCTGAAGTTTAAGTAAAGTTAACTTAAAGTTTTTTATTGCAATGTTATCGCGCACTAAGAAATAGTTTTTTTCATCATAAAAGGTTGAAACATGTGTTACAGTATTTTATTAAAGCTACAATTTTAAAACTTTTGAATTATACTAAGAAAGATATCAAGAACACGTAATTCATTATTTTCAAAAATTAACCCTGGAAAGGGTGAAACAGCATGGTAAAAATAAAGATTTTTTATTGATCCTACGTCAATGAAACTTTGCAAATGTAAATGATAAAAAGAAAAAGTTAACGATCTCCCGTTTCACCATTTTCTAAAAATCAACTCATAAGTGAGTGAAATGGCGTGGTAAAGATAGTACAAAAAAATATATATTTTGATCCTTCGTCAATGAAACTCAGCTAAAAAAAAATCACGAGTTTCAACATTAAAAAATATGGGTTTGCGTTTCAAAGTCTCTATTCAACAGGGCATCCGAGAAGTCAGTCGAATTAGGATTTGACTCAGAAAAATTCTAAGTAGCTATTTGCCCTCCGAATTCGTTGGAGCGGGTCACTGAAATCGATCCACAATCTTTATTTTAAGGGTATTTTTGTTTATTGAATAACTCGTTTATTTTCGATTTCACGTGAAAAATGGTTATCACCAAGTTTTTTACAATTTTGGTTCTCGGCATTTTTTTTTGACAGGATCGTTTTTTTTCCAAAAGAGAAGGGAATTTTTTGTTTGAAATTGAAATATCGATTTCGATATCGAAAAAAATAATCCTAACAAATAAAATTTATGACAACCAAAATTGTAGGAAAATTGGTATCAAACTTTGGTTCTACCATTTTTTCCTGTAAAATTGAAAATAAACGTGATAATGCAATGAAAACATTTTTATCTCCACGTCTTCTAGTATGTATATCGAAAAATATTGATCCGACAAAAACCCAACGAAAATAAAAGTTGTACAAAATTCAATTTTAAACAATTTTATTTTCTTTCAAATTTTTGATGTAAAATTAAAAAAAAACCGATATTCAAAGATATACAAGGAAAATAAAATCAATATAATCAATATATAAAAAAATAAAAAAAATGTCTGAAAAGTCAAGAGCTGAAATATTTATTTTTTTCATATTTATTCCTAATCGAAAGTTTATTATCTAGAAGAGAGCATCATTTTCTTTAGAGTATACCGGCCACACTATTTTTAATATTTTTTCCTGGTGGTCCGCGAAAACAGGACTCCATTACATTTTGGCTTAAACTACAAGATCACTCGAGATCTTCGAGCAACAAGGGACTTCCGCTTCGAGATACAAAATATGCTCGTTAAACACCAACTTTGCGCCATCCATTAGCAAAGACCTACTTCAAGACGCTGCAGTTACTTATACTCTTTGGTACACGGAGCCCTATGCGCAGTCTCAGAGCCAGTGGCACATTTGAGACTTTTATATATTTTGACATTTGTCAGTGTGTTTAATGTTTTTGTTGTTAGTTTTTTTAATCAGTGTTTCTTGCATAGTATTATTAAGTGCATTATATAAAAACCAATTTTTGTCGCAATCCGCGGGTCCATCCGCACAGCCCGATTTTATACAGTTCTCACAGTGTTCGCAGCCTCGTTTTTTCAAAGGTATAAAAGGTCTTAACATCCACATTGGTAAATCACACAAAAATCACCACATATCGAATGCTTCTAGCCAAGCCTCTCCACTTTTAGCTCATTCTCACATATTCAATCAACCATCATCATCTTCTATACCATTCTGGGAAACCCTATCAAACTTGAAATCTTCCCTACCAGTAGTCAAGAGAACACCTAAAGGAGCGCGCATAACCGTAGCTCAAAATTTATCAGCAAAGATAAAAAAGGTGCTTGCTGATCCTATCTCAACACAGCCTTGGGAAGCTCTTTTGACTTTCCCGTTTCAAATTCTCCATGTCGAGAATAATAAGAACCATTTACTCACATCACTAATTAAAAATAATTGCAACCATTCCAACACAACCAGCAATGGTCTCCAGCCAAACCAACAATGTTCACCACCACACTTCCATAAATCACACAACTTACTTAATAAAATTGAATCTAAAGTTAGTGACGGAGATTTAAAAGGTGCTGCTTTTTTTTTTTTTTTGGGTGGGAAATCATCAGATGATTTCTCCCGCTCTGGGCTGAGCAGGAGGGCATGTCAGACTTCTACTGACTAAAACCCACCCGTGTTCCTTCCATTGCCTGTGCCAGGGCCCCGATATCCCTTTCAAACAACTCGCAACCCTGGCAGGCATTGGCCCCAGCGGACCCCGTCAGTTGGTGCTGACGTCTCTTTGAGGCGCGCGTGGAACACAACGCGCCGTCGACCCGGGCCTGGTCCTTGTCGGACGGCGAGCTACCCATCGCTCACCGTCCGCAGGCCCGCGCCTACGGTGGCCGGAAGTCACTTTGTGTAAAAGGTGCTGCTAAGTTGTTGTTTTCAAATGACACTATCGCCCCCGACACCCCGGAAACTTTTTCAGCACTCCAGGACAAACATCCTCCGTCACAGTCTCCTGTCGTTCAGCTTCCTTTAAGTCCTTCTGTGCAGCCAATAGTAGCCACCGATAAAGATATCTACACTGCAGTTATGTCCTTCAGAAGCGGCTCAGCCAGTGGTCACGACGGGTTGAGCCCACAACATCTAAAAGACCTCCTGACAATTTCGGGTGATGTAGGCAGGGCGCTTCTGGTGGATTTAACAGCTCTAACTAATCTGATGATTGCAGGCAAGGTCCACGACGACATAACTCATTTGCTATACGGCGCAAATTTGTGTGCGTTGAAAAAAAAAGATGGTGGCATCCGTCCAATTGCTATTGGCTGCACATATCGGCGAATCGCCTCAAAAATTTGCTGTAAATACATTTTACCGAAACTGACAGATCAATTTCAACCGACTCAACTTGGTTTCGGAAGCAAAGGTGGCTGTGAAGCCGCAGTACATGCCCTCCGAACATACTTGCATAAAGATAGCGGTCAGGTAGTTATGAAAGTTGACGTAAAAATGCGTTCAATTCTCTCTCTAGATCTGCTCTGCTTGATGGAATTTTTAACAACACTTCACAAAATTACAATTATTTATTTCAATGCTACGGTTTTGACTCTACGCTCCTTTACAAAAGTCAGCGTATTCTTTCGGCCACTGGCTGTCAACAGGGCGATCTTCTTGGTCCTGCCATATTCAGCCTTGCGATTCATCCCATTATTTCTCAAAATTAAATTAAACATGTGGTATCTGGACGACGGCACTCTCGGCGGCGACTCGGAGACTGTATTAGCAGATTTAAAAATCCTCACTGAGAAGTTTGATTCTATTGGCTTAGAATTAAACTTTTCTAAATGTGAGCTTTTTATCTCTGATACAGTCCCTTCGCCGGCCAGAAATGAAATTATAGAAAAATTTAATGTTGTGGCCCCAAATATCAAAATTCTTGACAAGCATTCACTCCGCTTGTTGGGTGCTCCGATATTCACAGACTCATTTCCCTCATTCATATCAGAACAAAAAACAAAATTTGAAGAATCATTCGACCGCCTTTTCATTATCCATTCACACATGGCTTTCTTCATCATTCGATTCTGCCTTTTTGTCCCTAAATTAACTTATGTATTAAGATGCAGCCCTTTGTGGACATTTAGTGATCTTTTGTCAACTCTTGACAATTCTTTGAAAAATATTCTTATAAAAATTCTAAATTGTCCAATGTCTGAATCTTCCTGGACCCAAGCTTCCCTTCCTATCCGGTTTGGTGGTTTGGGTATCCGCAAAATTTCGAGTGTTTCTCTCCCGGCTTTTTTATCTTCGGTCTACAGCACCAGAAAATTGCTTACAAAAATATTGGTTAAATCTTTAGGGCACAGTGACACCAATCTTATGACCGAGGCTACGAACGCTTGGACAACAGCTTGCCCTGGAGAAAGCCTCCCCGAAAAACCTCATTTGCAGAAGCTTTGGGACGAGCCCTTAAACAAAAAAATTCAAAACGACCTTATAAGTTTAACTACTTCACCATTCGATCGTGCTCGTCTTCTAGCCTCTGCAAAGCGGGAATCGGGGTTCTGGCTTCAAACTTTACCATCCAGAAACATTGGGACGCTACTGGATAACAGTACGTTTGCTCTCTCTGTCAGCCTGCGAATTGGGGCTAATACAAACGAGCCCCATCATTGTCATTGTGGAGCATCCGTGGACCGTCAGGGACATCACGGTCTTTCTTGCCGCCAAAGCGCTGGCCGCCAGTCCCGACACGCCTCTCTGAACGATGTCATTCGGAGGGCTCTTACCACCGTCAACGTGCCGGCCATACTTGAGCCGAACGGTATCGCACGCGACGATGGTAAGAGACCTGACGGAATGACATTGATTCCCTGGAGTCATGGTAAGCCACTGGTGTGGGATGCCACATGCGTCGACACACTGGCGGCATCCCATGTATCATCTACCTCCAGGACGGCGGGAGCGGCGGCAACATCGGCGGAAACCCACAAGAGGCGGAAATATGAATCCCTCGGTGATGGATACATATTTCTGCCTTTTGGGGTAGAAACTTTGGGCCCTTGGGGTCCAAGCGCATGGTTGCTCCTCAATGAGCTGTCAAAGCGTCTGATAGAGAGAACAAACGACCAAAGGGCTGGTGCTTACCTCGGTCAGCAAATTAGCATTGCTATTCAGCGAGGTAACGTTGCCAGCCTTTTGGGTACTTTACCCGCGGATACTGACTTGAGCTCTGTTTATTATTTGTAATTTGTTATTTTTGTTTCAAATCAAATCAAATCAAATAATTTTATTTGCATGTCAATGGGTTAAATAAGGTTAAAAGAATTAAAATGAATGTTCAGCCATTAACGACACTAGTCGTGCAAAATTTTTACAATATTATGAGTCTAGTAGTATTCAAACAATATTAAATCATTATAATCATTTCAAATATTAATGTCATTATAGTTAAGTCATTTGCAAGCCCAATTATAAAAATGTAAGCGACAAGTCATTTTATTTAAAAATTCATCGGTTTCATAGAAACACTCCTTCACTAACCACTTCTTCAGCTGTGAACAGAATCGTCTTTAAGGGATGTTCATTAGCTCTTCCGGAAGAGAATTAAAAATCAAGGCAGCCATGTGAACACAGTTTGGTTTATTTTTTGCTGCAATTATGTCTGATCAGTATATTTATTTTTCTAAATAAGTCTTTTTAATTCGCGGGGAACGCGCTCGCTTTTGGAAAATAAAAATTGATTCTACCTCAGAAGCTAAACCTCACAACATGATGCCATAAGACATTATACTGTGGAAATAAGCAAAGTAAACCAACCGAGCTGTGGCTATATGCGTTAGTTGTCCAATCTTACGAACCGCATAAGCATAAGAGCCAAGTCTTACAGATAGAGAAGTAATATGAGGCCCATTGCAGTTTGGAATCCATGCTTATACCAAAGAAAAGAAGAAGAATACCGTCGCGTTGTCTATGTTCAGACTATCGGCCTCAAGCATTACATTTGGCTCTATAAATCTAACAGTAGGCATAGAAAACTTTCAACACTTGTTTTTTGCTTTGATATTTGCGCCTGATGTTGGGCAATGATGGGGCGTACAGTGGAGCAAACGTGCCTAGGGGCAACCGATTCACTCGATATTTAAAGGGACTATAACTATCAGGGAACACCCACTGAGGCAGTATTTCACACTCTAGCTAGCGGTTATCACAATAAATGTGAAACCTAAGCGTTACGTGATTTTTTTTGCTATGATAGACATAGGCAAAACTTTGGTTTCCTTGGTGTGATAGTAGAACGGGCTAGAGGGAATCAGTTTATGCAAACAAGCACACTCACCGAAATGTATCCGAGAATTACTGATAAACTAGCAACCTTACACCGATGATCAAGGCTTTGAAGCTTAGCCTGAATGAGGGAGTCGTTGCTGATGAGCTCTTTAGAACGTTTTTCGATGGACTCTTAACGGCTCGAGCTGGTACTTGCCTGATCCATCCCAAAGGTGCGAACAGTACTTCACCCAGGACCAAAACCCGTGCTTTGTACAAAGATAGCAACTGTTTCGGCGTGAAGTACCGAGTTACCGACGCACCTTTAAGAGGATGCCCAGCTTTTTGGTGGCCAATTGTGACGAAGTTGAGAGTTACAGTCTGAGAAACTTCTTAGAGCTCAAAGTTGTTCGTCAATCATATTGGCATTGTCTTATTCGGAGACCACATAAAGGGAGTTCTGGACCGTTTTAGACCGCCTAAGTTCATGCCCTCAATCATGGCCTCTGCTAGACCGTGCGATAGATGCATGGCTCTTTACTGCAGTGCTGTCGTCTGTATATCCAAAGATACCAAGATTTAGCTAATCAGATCATCAGATCATGTCCAGCAAGAACTGAAAGAAAGCTTGCTGTAATCAGCAAATTTGCTTCGCATAGCTAGCCCGTCACGCCAAACCATGTCGAAAACCTTTGAGATATTAAGGGAAACGGCGAGCGCTTCCCCCTTATTCTCAATGGCCTAACTCTAGGTGTGACTGGCATACGCTAGAAGATCACCCGTAGACCGGTTTCGGCGGAACCCGTATTACACCATGGTGGTGGCCAGGAATCTGTTATAGAAGTAACCGAGATGGACCTGTAGTTAGTAGGGTCGGCATGACTACCATTCTTAAGCACGGGCTACACATTAGCAAGCTTCCACAACTTCGGTACTATACCAGTCTCAAGACAGAGACGAAAGAGGCGCGTCAACACAAGAGGCAACTCAGGCGCGCATATCTTAAGTATATTGGCTGGAATATCATATGGACCATGTCAAGTTCATGTCAAGACTGCGTAATACCTCCACTTGACGGATGCGAATTCCCGACATTAATGTCGACCATAACGGTGGCGTTGGGGGTATCGCGTTACCAGTATCTAGACATGCATCGATCCAGGCTAAGTATGTCTCCTGATTCCACGCTATAGGACTTGCCAGACAATGGCACGGCGGAAAATGGGTTGAAATACTCCAAATCCCTATGTAAAATATCAGTCACAGCATCTGCACAGGTTGATGGATCTCTAAAATAGAAGCATACAGGCTGCCATGGATATAAGAAGTATAAACGAATGATTAAGATCTTTGACATTTAAAACAATGCAATAATTGACTCGACAAAAAAATCTATTAACTATCGAACTTACCCACTACATTTTACGAGAATCAGTTGAGGAATGTGACCTGTCGAGAAAGACAGCCGGACATACGAAACCATTTTTGCCGAAGCTGAAACATAGACGGTTCGCTCGCTAACGCTTGCTCGCCAATAAGCTTGCTTGCCTGTTCTTCTGAGTAGAGGCTTTTTGTCCGAACAAGGCGGTCGAGTCAATTTAAATAACTTTGACGTTCATAAGTGTATCTTTGATACCTAAATTGAATAAAAACATTTTGACTTTGACTTTAAGGATTTTTTTTCAATATGGAATTGCAACTTACTGCATAAGGAACTTAATGCGTCTGCAGCAAGTTCTTCTTTAGTAAGTTGTTCTTATATTAGACTGTAGTCTTACAGTCTAATATAAGAATCCAGAATCGTACCTCTTGATTTTAGGATCTATTATCTTTTGATTTGATCTTAGGATTTTAGGATATTTACAAAACCCAATTCTGCAAAATCTTCGACTTACTGTGATTGCAATAATGGGGGCAGATTTTTACTAGGTAGCATAGATCTGTGATCACTTGTTGAACTTAGCTTAACTTGCTTATTTGCTATTTTACAACCAAAATCGCGCTCGGTTTTAATGTAATTGCAAAATAAAGTAATGTATGTTTTTATTGTAATTCCAAAAAAGCGTCTCTGAATACTTTGAATAGGTATAGGTAAGTACAAATAAAACCTAAATTCAACTGAAATTACGACGTTTTAGGCTCCGCTTTAGGCATATTTTTACAATAGTTGTAAGTATTTTCTTTAGTTTGTCGATCAGCTTGAGACTTTTCCCCGTCGTTCTGAAGAAAGCATTGAACGAACAATTAATGGAAATTACTTCACACCTGGGAGTTTCAACTCAGTTAAATTTATGTTCCAATTCTCCTTTCCCTAATATTGAAACGTGTTAAAACACAGTTTAAAATTATGTGGACTAGCTGTGCCCCGCGGTTTCACCCGCGTCACACAGGAACCGTTATTTTTTTCGGGATAATATCTTAATTTTTTCTTTCATAAGATCCTTCTCCTGGCAATAATAAACAACAATCAAAAAACAAAAAAAAAAAAATAGCGAAACTGTTCCATCTGTTCACACATGATGTGATGACCAAGGGAAATACAGATACATAATTTAAATTAATATAGTTATAGTATAGATTTATATAAACAAGAATGCGTTGTATTTTTCTAAATAATGTTATATACTAGATAAGTGTTGAGTACGATAGGTATAATAATACATATTTGTAAGATTATAAATACTTAAACCTATTTTGCAGCGCCCTTGCAGGGTCTTTGTACTTGTACTTAGTGTAAGCACTATGCAGCACTGTATTTTGGCAAATAAATAAATAGTGATTCAGTTGATTGAATCAGGCGTTACTTTGCGGAAGTTCATCTTCAAAATTGTTACTTGAACTAATATCTAGTGTAATTCCGCTTTAACGTCGCATTAAGTACATCAAGGAATATGAATTTTTTATTCTATTTTTAATTTTGAAATCTTTTGAATTTTTTTAATGAAATTTACTAGAAAATTTATACAAATTGATATTTGGATCTAATTTTAAACGTTATACAATTTGATATTTCAACTAACGAATTTAACAGACCTAATTTAATGGAATCTACTAATAACTTAATACAATTTAAAATATGAAGCTAATTCAATAAGGAATTTAACATAAATATTTTTTATCGAAAAATTGATACAATAAAATTAAACACAATAAAAAAGCAATAAAAAATCCCTATTCTTCGAACACTTCGCCGACACGTGTTTCGCCTCTCCACGAGGCATCCTCAGGACGTGTTGACTTTCCGAGCCATTCATTCTCGGCCATGCGCTTGGGATCCGAATATGGGGGGGGATTAGTCAATGAAATGCCTGTTCTATACGCCTTTCAAATTTCGCTAGTTCGAACTCAATCACACTGTAAATCCCTGCAGCACATTAAGTGAGCTTATCTAGTTGCGTGCAAAGGCAGTTTGCTCACTTGCTACTCTTGCTAGTAGTAGAAATACTTCCCTGGAAAGGCCCATCTACTGGGTCTAAGGCAGTGTTCCAGTTTTAGGGCTCCTTCTAACAATTTAGACTAACTTCGCATTGGCTAAACGTTTTTCATTGCCATTTCGAAGAAGAAGACGACGAACGAAGAAAGCAAGTCAAGTACTAATAAAACCTCTAAAATTATGTAATAAGGGAAAAATTGCAATTTAAATAGTTTTTTTTACTTTCGAACTTGTCTTATAATTCTTTTATAACTAGAAATTTCCATTCTGACAGGAATTACTAAAAAAACTAATGTGACTCCGCTTAAAAATGTGGATATTTTACGACCGAGCAAGTGTCAGCGAGCGAAGCGTCTCTGCTTCAGCTTCAGCAAAAATGCTTTCGTATGTCCGTCTGTCTGTCTGTCTGGCATTTGCCCGGGTGTCTTTTTTTACAGGTTGAATTTTTCAACCTATTTTCAAAAATGGCAGATATATGAATTTTTTTGTTTCAAATTTTAAGTAGCCTTCTTTAAAAAAAATATCTAAAAACTGAATCGATTTTTTTTTTTTTATAATTATCGAACCTGCTCACATAATTTCACGAGAATTGGTTGAGATATACGACCTGTAGATGAAACAGCTGGACGGAAATACGAAAGCATTTTCGCGAGGTCTTCAACTCACAGAGACACTAGTCACACTATAGGCTGTGTCGTTCCTTGAGGACAATTTCTTAAAAAAAAAAGACCAGAAGAAAGATGATGTAGCTCATTTAATTGTTAACAAATACTTGCCAAGAAATTCGATAAGCATGATTGTATTGAAAATGTAGAGCTCCGGGGGGCCTTAAGAAAGCGTGTGGATTAATAAGTGGCTGCCGAAACAGCATTTCCTGCAATAGACCAAACACTTTTTCAAAATCGACCCAAAAAAGGTACGGAAAATGTAGTATATGCAGTTATATGCATGTACACGAGGTCAGGCGAAGTATAAATTATAAAACAAATAATCATCTTTTATTCACTCAAAATCTACTTTACTAAGAATCCAGGAATTTAGTTATTCCATTCAGCCCAGGAAGTTATAAAAGTGGCGGCAGGTTCCATGGTTTATTTTTCTTTCAGCCCAGGAAGTACAGGGACGGAAGTAGGTTGTTAGGTTTTTTATTTAGTTAAAATCCAGATGTCTATAAGGCTCGAGTAATTCAGTTTCTTCTAGGTAAGCGTGCTCTATCGTAAATCGCAATTCGGCAAATGGTGGCCAAACGTAACTCTATTATAAAATAACATGGTAAATAGCCCCGTAAGCTGTGGAATCGACCCTAGTAGATAATTTTGTATTTACATTTTGAACTAAAACTTATGGACCATTGGATTTTAAATAATTGTGTTTTAAGCGTTTTTGGCATATGGACTTTTGTGTCATTATCACTTTTTGTGTCATTTGTGTCATTTTGTGTCATTGTGTCTTTATCGACTTTCGGCATCTTCAATCATTTAATTGGATTTTAAACACTCAGAAATTCGAAATTTCACTGTGGCCATTTCTGTGGTTGACTTTGAAATACGAATTCGGGCTCTTCATTTTGCCATTAAACATCAGGTGTTGTATAGAATGTCTGGGCAATATATGCAATAAATGACAGTTTCTGCATATCCGTAACATCCTTTGAAGCCTCGACTTGTAACAACTTCATAAACGTCTGAGGAAAACGGATGGGAATGTCGACGTGGCAACCACTGAATGACAGGAAATGCAATGGAAATGGAATGGAAATGGAAATGCTAGACATCAACATGGCCATGACTTGAAATTCAAGGATTGAATTGAATTGTCACAAGATGGAAAGCGCAAAATGTTTCTAGGAAAGAAATTAGATTGAGTATTTTGCTCAACGGCCCAGAAGAAATTGACATTGAAATAGCAAAGCTTGCTGTAGTTTTGGGTTTTAGTATGTTGTATAGATCAGTAATACTGTTTAATGCAAATTTGCATATTTGAAAAACTTGTGCTCGCTACGCACCACGCTAAAACTTCAAAATTTTGTTTTTTTTTTTCAATTTTGCTTTAAAAGTTTTAACATTTCTTTTTCCAACTAAAGTAATTTGGTATTTTCTAAAGCTTCCTAAATATCTAAAAGCTCTATAAACACTTTAGGGATAATGGTCCTTTAAAAATAGTCTATTTCTGAGTACGTAAATAGTAATAATTTGCTAAAAAAAAGAATTACTTAAGTATTTATTTTACAAAACAATATTTTTAAATTAAATAAAATTTAATATGTCATCGAATGTGTAACAAATTATTATTTTTTAACCGTAATTTTGGTCAGGTAATATGATACATCTAATTTAACTGATCTACTAAAAACAACCTTTTTTAATCTATTTTATTTTTAACCGTTTTGCGGTTTTTAACTACGCAAACCGAAACAACAAATCGAAACACATTAATATGCCATCTAGCGGTCGGATCAACTAAAAGGCTAAAAGGCGTTTAATATTCTTGTCAAATACAAGTCCAAGACAACTACCTACTATGATCAGTTACTTAATGGACTTTTAAGTTTTACCCTACAAACAACAGGTTAAGAATGTTGACATTACATCTGGCCCTCATAGGGTCTGGTGAGCATTTCAATGACAACACTAAAATTGTGAAAGTTCGTGACTTTTTTTTGAGTGCTAGTCTGTTTCTTCTTCGCTTATAAACGGATAAACAGATTTGGAGGAAATTTGGAATGTAGGAAGCATAAACCTTAGATAACATAGGCTAGTTTTTATCCCGAAAAATTATTAGTTTCTCTGAAACCGCGGGGTAGTGACAATTGTTTTATAATCATCATGTACAGGAGAATTACATGTCACAATATTAGCACATTGCATTTTTATTTGTTACATGCAGGAATTCATAATTCAACTTTATTGTTTTTAACCTTCGCCGCAAAAATGATTAAGTAGAATGATCAAATTAGTGTGAGCTCTGGTTCAAGAAATTGATATTTCACAGCTTTCTCCAGAATTGCTATTATTTTTGGTTGATTTATAGTGCTATGCTGACTGTACTGTGATGTATGTTAAAGTTAAAGTTAAAACTGAATTATTTAAAACTTCAAAGCCAAAATATCTACGTTTCTTTGAAACAGATTTTTTCATTCACAAAGAAAAAAATGCTTTTCTTCAATCACTCTCTCGAGCGTACGAAGTAGTAAACCTGGAGACACATTTGGTGTTTCTTTATTTTTAAAGATTTTTGGGAAATTTTTGTATCGGCTCCATTTCGATTTGGCAGCTATCGCCAAGAGTAAAGCTATTGTTGATTGATTCATAGCATTATACCAACCATGTGTGTTAAAACCCATTACTTGGCATAATCTCAAAACACCGTATCCGTAAATCATCAATATTATCTAGATATGCCTAAGTACAAAACTTAACTATAATTTTCTCAAACGATGGTGTTTTGAGAAAATCACTAGTCTTGTCGTTGCACTGGTTTCTATCTATCTATACGTATCTACTTACGCAGCAGGTTGTACAGGTAAGGGCAAGTAATTGGGCCTCAAAGGAAGCTTCTGATTCAATTATCGAGTTTCTCAAAACACCATACTACCTACACCCCTACAACCCTATCACCACTAGTCCCATCATTGCACTGGTGTCTATTTTGGTCTTTAGGTATCTAATTACACAGCACGTTACACAGGTAAAGCTAAGTGGACCTCAAAGGCAGCTTCCGATCCGATTATCCAGCACTGCAATGACGTTATGACATTACCGTTCGCAAGACAGATACGGAAGAGGAAGGTAATAGCGTTTCACTGTGCTCACTAGCACATCCGGTGTAGAAACGCTGCCCTAGAATATGCGCTTTAACATTATTACGATTTTATGAAACGGGAAGTCGGGAATTACAAATCTGAGTTGAGTTCACCCCGACTATAGTTGTTTCAACCGCATTCAGCGTTCTTTCTGGTTGAATTAAAACATAAAACAATTATGAAATAAATGTTTAACGCAACACTACATTGTTAGACGAATCGAATGACATATTATTAATTAAAATCCAACCACCCATTTTCATTAGATGCGCTAAAAAAATATTCGAGTTGCGTAATATTTTTTAATTGGCTGCACACTCTACCTGAAAAAAAAACTAAGCCTAAATATGAAGTGCGAGTAGAAATTAATTATATCTCTAAGTAGTGTGAAGTAAGATCAGTTTAGAAAATCGGTCAAAAATACGAGTAGATTGCACAATGTGAACCAAACAGACTAGGAAACAAGTTAAAGACAGACACGAAAGTGAGTTAATAAACACATGCATATTACACATGCATGGTAAAGTCAGAGTAAGTGTACAGCGTAAGCCTATTGTTAAATTAAAAAAAAAAAACATTACTACAATCCATGATCTATGAGGATCTATGAGGATGACTACCATGATCCAAAAAAAATCTAGCATTATACGAGTTGACACCTCCACCAACTACGTACATGTGCATCATCATCTCTCTCGAACTTGTAAATGGCTTATTTCGGTCTCGCTTATTCATCGATTGACGTCACTGCGTGTCACCCACGTGACTTTTTGTCTGGGTACGCTAAATCTGGCGGAGTATAAATATTATTGTACCATGACTACTATACTATTACTTTTATCTTACCTTTGGATATTATGCGAAATAACTACAAAATCACAGGGTTTGTTTCTACTGAAATAATTATATTATCTACACTTCATCTTCGTCTCATACATGACGCCCTTAACCAACCCATTAGTAACAACAGACAAGTAACTCCCCCATAAAATGCAACTCAATAAAATAGCGCTTTACGCGATAATCAATACTCAGTCACCCTCGCGGCTCAATAACAGGCCGACTCTTTCAAAACACACGATGGCGAATACTAATAAGTTGCAACGATGATCTGTGCGATAGCAGTATTAGCACTCGCAAGTACACCTACACTGTAACACTACCTACCTGAGTGATCGCTCAATACTATACTTTTAATATACTTTTCACTCAGCGTCTAATTTTTTGCAAAACTTTGTCAAAGTAACTTAGAAAAGATAGACTTCTAAAGTGTTTATTATTTATTAGTTTCACAAAACCGATGACATGCCGTGAAATGAAAATAAATAAAAGAAAAACTAGAGGGCTGAGAATTTTTCTTTTACCCAATTTCTCTCTGGGATTTTTTTTACATTGAACGGCATGTCCTTTGACTGTTAGTATTTGGTTAAGGCAATGTTTCTAAAAATAGGTAGGACTTTAGTACGCGTACGCGTTCTCTTAGCTTATTATCTCAGGAACCCCAGAAGCTAGCATTTCGAAATTTAGTAAGTAAGTACTAAGTACGGAATCAGTCTAGAGTCTAAGCGTATTAACATGCACGCTCGACGAACGCCACTATGATAGTCAGCCTTACATTGTTACTAGTTCTTAAAAACTACTAGTAAACGACTTTCAAGTTGAGGTGAAAAAATCCGTTACGTGTCCTTACAAGGTCATGAAGGTTCAGGTGCTTTGATGACCTTATAAAGATGTGTAACGGAATTTTTCAAAGTGAATATTACATAGCAAACTACAAAATAGTTTTTGTTACAGCTGATGCAGCTGGAGCATTCGCGCCACTCTTAATATGTGGGCGTATATCATTGCGGCGGCCAGAGGAGACTCCCGCCAGTGCATTCGTGCCCGCAACACTACTAATGCGGCAGACGATCACTTGTCGTAAGAACTTTTAGTTGTAAACGCTTTGTAGATCACGAATAAGAAGGATGTGTGAAGTCAAAGTTCTGTAAGTATTTTTCTCGTTTGTGTAGTTGGTAGAACAGAGGAGCTGATGGTTTAAGTGTCGGGTGTAATCTAAAATGAAATGCAGCAATTTCAAAAAATCATTTACTTAAACAGGTTCGACATTGTAGACATCCCTGCCTGTCGCCAGCCTCCAGTCCTATTCGCGAGTTAAATTGATGTCAATAATATTCTTCAACTGCGACTGTAATATTAATATATCCAATCCCATACATGCATTAAGCATCGATCTTCAAACTGTTTGCGCAGAGTTTCGTACATACAGATGAGAAAATTAATGGCAAATAAAAATTGTGTCCTTAGAATAAAGAAGGTTTAGAAGGAAAGTTTTATTTGAGCTTTCCTCCAGCAAAAAAAAATCTGAATCGGACTAGTCTGTCAAAAGTTATGCGTGATCATACATAAAAAATAATAAAACACGCATCGACTTATAAACCTCCTCTGTTTCGTCGGTTGTCGTCGGCCGTCAACGGCGTGTAATAACGTACGCTGACATGCACACAAGCGCAGAAAATATATCACATGTACATACACTTTCCAATTTGTCAACCTTACCACCTTATAGGCTTAGAACTGGTACATTATAAGGCAAAATTAAAAAAATATATTGGCTGTGGTGACTGTCAATAGTTTTGTGTTGTCTTAATTGTTTTGTCCAAAAATATAGGTAAGGTGTCAGATTTTCAGAGTACATTTTTGTGAAATGTGATAATACATTTTTAGTTATCTTTGTCGAGTTATAACACCCCTTCACAACAATGTAACTCAATTTAAATAAAATTGAACACGCCTTTTTTACCATAAATTTAATTTTAACACTGAACTTCACTATTAAGTAACGAGCATTAAAAGGACTCCATTTTACGTACATATTATGCACGTCATTTTTGTTCAATTTTCTACTGATGGCAACAAAAGTGGTCTAAATTGACAAGTGTCTACTTGTACAAAATATAATTAGTTTTCAAAATGTGGTCCCATCCATCAAACAGATGTAAAGTTTTACATTTACACAATATTTGTTTACATATTACTATACTGTATTCCCATAAACCTGTAGTAAAAAAACAAATGTAGGTGGAAAATATAAGTTAAATACTTACAGTATTGTTAGGAATATTAGTTTAAATACGTTTAATTTGCTTTACTATGATAATCAAAATATTTTCGTGAAGCACCAAGACAACAACTTTTCTAATAAAAAGGAAAAGAAAGAAATCTAAGGAAAGAATTATACATACCGAGTTCTATTCGTAATAACCGCCTTTTAGCTTAAATTTCACAGAATATAGGTAAGTACCTAGGTCATATTTTAATAATAACTTAGATATGCTCTATCAAACCATTCCGAAGATTTCGAGGCTGCAAGCTCCACACTAATTTAACGCTATGTTTTTTATGACCCGTAAAAGGCGGCGAAACTCATTATCCGGAAATTTGCATTGATTATATTAGGTTTATCTAGCATACTCGTATCTTGTTTCCACATATCGCTTCCAAATCGAATTTTAATTGCCCGCGAAATTTTGTTTGATGAGTATAAAACTACCCTATCAACCCTTCAAGATCGATGACAAATATTCCCTTTCTTATGTCAATGGAAAAATATTTTATTTACGTTTTTTTCTCAATCCGTTGCTTTGAAGCAACAACAACCAACCAATTTTATACTTACGACAAAGTGGAAACGTTATATTTCTTTCCCCGGTTATCGTGAAATTTAAATAAGGTGGAAAAGAGAATTATTTCTAATGACAAGTGGATAAATACAGTGGCAAGACAAAATTTTCCACGCCCCGTGCTAGGCCCGCAGGCTGGCGATTGGCCTAGGTAAATACGAGTACATCATGAAAGGACATTTCAACGAGAAAAACATGTTGTTGTTAGTAATTAATATTTTGTTTTTGAGGGAAATGTCATGTAAGTACTCGTTTTTCTTTGTCTACTTACGACAAATATAATGTTACAAATATTGTATAGATTCGTAAAACAAATGAAAGATTGTAAACATGTTTACGATTTCATCACGACTCGTGTACATTCACATTGTGTGTCACCCTTACCTAGGTAAGCCGCGGATCCAAAACACGTAAAGTACAAAAGATCTTTCCATTGGACGTATAAAATTACAGATTTCTGAATCACACAATAAAATTAAAGGTAAACAAAAATAAATACAGGTAAATGGTTTGATGATAATGAACTTACTCGACGACGTGGTGAATCCTAACAACGAGTAGTCTGCTTAATTCATTCAGATGATATGATGCAGGTACGTACACTAAGTGTACAGCGCCGTAGATTAGGCTATCGTGATATCACGTAACTGACAAACCAAAACAAAAAAAAACGCGTATCGCTTGTACAACAATCTTTTGCAGGTACTCCAACGAATACTGAGCCTTTGCAATCTTTACGACCAAAAAATAATTAAATAAAAATGAGCGGATTTCCAAGTAGCAAAGTAGACCTTAACTTTCTGGTTAACTTGTACGGTTTCATGAAACTTTCTGAGTTTATTTGATTAGGAAAAGAGTTTAAATGTTTTAACATTTGCTTATTTGAGCCTCTTAACTTGATAATTATACTTTTAATGTGTCAGGCTTCCTTGCGTAGCTTGTTTCCTTCGTAGCTTGTTATTTTCTCTAAACACGTGATCCGACAGCTTTGTCTGTTCGGACGAGATCCAATTCCAAATTGCTACGGTTCCAATTTACTTAGTCGGACAAAGAGGCTCATAGCTCGAGCCTTTGGACTACAGGGAACACGGATATTCATGGTTGGGCAAATCTGACTACAAGGCTTTAAGAACTCAAAGTCCGACTGGGTCAAAGTACCTAGTCATCCTACGTGGAACGTATTGGTATGTCCAATGGCCTAGCCTAGGAGATTGGCTCTCACTATTAGCAGAATGATGATATTTAAAGACCCAAACTGTAAGTACATAAACTCTCGACAGTTGTAAAAGTTATGGATTACCTATAAGAAAAGAGGAATAAGGAGGAAGTCATACGATATGAAAAGTTTATATTAGATATCAATATGATGCTTGAATATTCTCATTAATCAATGAAGCCTTTTTTGGAACGTCTGATGTAGAAAGGATCTCTATTTAAATAATACAAAACACCTGCCCACAATCGGGAATGGAACCTGGAATCTTCTGTTAACATGTTAGACGGGCTTACCACTGGACCTGGAGGCCGTCTAATAACGACGAAGACCAATACGGGAAAAATCACGTAATCCAATGGAATGGATTAAGCGGCCTAATTGCACCAGAAAGCTAAACGCTATGTACGCTTCTTTAATAGAACAAATAGTAAAAAAAACTGCACGCCGATCTGGCGGTCTAACCTGTCGGTTCACGTGTTCACATCAGGACCTATTTTGACTAATTAGTGTACATAGTCTTTGGAAAAAAAAAAGTACACATGTATTACGTCCAAAGTTTTACTACGTCTCGTCGAATGTGCGTTGAGTTTTGAGTTGAGAAGTCAAAATTGCTTTACATTTGTAAAAAAGCATACTCGCCATTCTTCTCTTATTACTTCAAAAGAACTTGCATATACTCGTATATAATACACACAATCACGCCTCTTTCCCCTGGAGGTAGGCAGACACCACTTTTCTCCACTTACTCCGATCCTGGCATACATATTTCGCTTCTTCCGCTTCATGAGTCTTTTAATACACGCTCACTTGCAAAACATTCACATTTTTTTTTTGCGCTGTTTATGTCACACATAAAAAAACAAAAAATAACAAAAAGCCTATTCTTGTAGATATCGCGATGGGAAAGTGTTCACACTGTCTAACAACACAGTGGCGCCTCAACCAGAACCCTTGAGGTTAAATACTCAGGATATGCCCCAGAGGACTGACAACCAAGTTTCAACAACTTCCCCTCCAACTAATATCGCCATGAACCGATTACCCAGGTCACTTGAAGCTATGGAAGAAGGCATAGAGCCCTATGAAGAAGAGGTAAGTAGTTGAACATAATTATCAATTGTTTTATTTTCTATTTTATTCTATTTTTTTTATTTTATTTAAATATTACACTCCACGGACTCCGGGGACAGTGACCTTTGGTAACATAAATCTTAATTATTATTGATGAAATTTAGCACAGAGATAGATTATAGTCTAGAATATCACATAGGATTTTTAACCGCGGGTAAAACCACGGGGCGCAGCTAGTGCATTTATAAAAGCGTGCCTAAAACTAGTATACTCTGCCACTGTTTGCATTTGCTACCAATAAATTACGGATCGTAGTTTTAAGCATGTTCAAAAAAAAAAAATGACACACTAGCTATTTAGACGTAAGCTTTCGGACAAATGTGAAGGTATAAAAGTATGAGTTTTATTCATACATAATTCAACAAAATAATCTTATTGCTCACAACGCAATTGTTTAGGGACACTTTGTTTGAATAAAAAATATCCAAAAGAAGGACTACTTTATTGCGCTAATTAAAATACCGATTTTATTTTCTTGGTGTACGCTAGTTCGAAATACTCTAATTCGATAGTACAGGAGTTGGAAGTACGCTAGTTTGAAGAGTTCGAAACAATCTTTCAAACTAACTTTAAAAGTGTGAAAGCTGTGCACACTGCGAGTAACAGTATCCCTTAATAAGTACTCCACTGTATTATGTATACAATGCGAATCAGTTTTTTTAAATGAAAACAATAAACTTAAAAAAAAAATCTAATCAATGTGTGATGCCTCTAAATATCAAATCAGATGTTTTAAGAAATTCATAAAATAGAAAGACTGCAGATAGTTTCGAGTTTCCACCAACGTAGGCAATTAATCCAAAAAAATATTCAGAATGTACCTGATACATACAATGTTGTGTGCATTGAAACGAAATTAAGTCTTACGCTATGGTGCACTTTCAAAATAGCGTAGTTTTTTTAGTTTCTTTGTTTCTTGACGACGGCTCAAGAAAATATTACAGTCATTTATAATATTACAGGCTCCTTATTAGCAAATGCGACAATCGTACATTCAATAACCTCGAGCAACTTTTTTACTTCGCTACAATGTATTTTCTACTTCACCTACTTTGCATAGTCTGCTGAAAAATAATTGTCCGTTGACCTCTTGTACTTTCGAGCAAGCGTAAGTCAAAACTTCCGTACTTTCAAAGTAGCGTACGTCGAACTCCTATCATACTCTTAAACTAGTGTAATGATGTAACAAATCTTAATATAATATAAATCTCGTGTCACAATGTTTGTCCTCAATGAACTCCTAAACCACTTAACCGATTATAATAAAATTCGCACACCATGTGCAGTTCGGTCCAACTTGAGAGATAGGATAGTTTAAATTTATATATATATATAAATAATAAACGCGAACGAAGTCGCGGGGTGACAGCTAGTTATGTAATATGTTTTTCCATGTAGAGGTCGTTCTTTTTATTTGATGTTTAATCTAAATGTCAGTTTTAAGTTTAAATTAGTAAAATCTTATGACATGAATTGCAACGACCATTGCATTTTTTTATTTTATAAATCGTTACATATTTTTATTTATTATAACAGATCACTGGTTCATTAATAGTAACCAAAAATGTAAACTTGTGAAATAACTTCGCCAATGTCATCAGGTATTCCGCCACGCAAAGGCTGCTATACTCATTTATTTCAAATAAATAGGTGAAAGAAATGCATTTTATCAAATATCTCTAATAAACTATTCAAATTAAATAGTTTAAAGTTGTACGAGCTTATGACGTCTTAATTGTTTGGGAACCGAGAGAAATATCATTAAGTTAAGCATAATAAACGCGAATAAACGTTATTTTAGCAGAATACAGTACGCATTCATGCGATTGCACCGAATTTGAAACTTCACCGGTGTACATTACCGTTGAATCAATAAATATTACTGACATCAATTAACTGTCAATAATGCCAATTTGCCTCAAAGAGTAGGTAAACGTTTACTTAATTACAATTTGATTGTGTATCTACTCATGAACTCTAGATTCCACAATATCCATGGGGAATTTCAATATTAGTAATTATCTTCTCTTAAATTGATCCCAATGGACTAATTTAAGTACTCAAGCATTACTATAAAAACAAATTGTTATGTAAAAAAGGTTCAATTAAGATGAAACGTCAAGATTGCAAACACGGGTTTAATTTAGTCAAAGCTTCGAAACATGATCAAGTTGATGCTTCAAGTTTAAAGCTGCAATTAGACATATTACATTCAGCGACCACCAGGTCGAGCAATCAGTATTTACGACGGAAGCTACGGTGAACGCGTCATAAACGTGCCATCGGGAAGTCGGCATTGGTGCGCGATCCTCATAGCCCATTGTTTCGATGGTGCTACCTTGGACACGCACAGACTAACCCATTAAATTTCGACTTGATACTCATTCCCACCACGACAGTGCTAGAAACGCACGTTGGGCCAAGCTCACTCGCGTCTACGTTTACAGAAATAATCTATTTTTCACACTCGCTTGTAACTGTTACTTTCGTAATTGACAACGGGTCGTCCCATCGTGTTAACGAAATTTTCTTTAATTGGAGTTCGTGCAGCGTTGGTCATGTCGTGACCTAACCTCCTCTTTCTATATTAGTTTGATACCGATCTTTATTATTTGTCGACGAGTCTTAATGACTCTATTAACTTTGACTTCTCGTGCGGTGAGCAAGTGAATTAAGGAATGGAGAAGCTCTTGTGACGGACGGTTGGGTAGCAGAAAAAAGTATTAAAATGAGTCCAGTTTACACTTTGCATAAAATTCGTCTTCAGAACATGGTCCCGGTAAGTACTTTTGTAGTAAAGAGAATAATTCATTTTACTATTGTTAGGTGTTTGTATTTTACATCGGAACCATCTTACATTTATTTTATCAACAGTGTTTTATTAACAAAGACAGAATACTTGCTTACTAATCCTTACTGAACTATCTAAATGCAAAAAACAATTGGATTATCCACAGAACAATATGGGGTTCTAGAGAGATAACAAATCTACCACTTGTTGCATTATGATTTTGATTATCATGAAATTAAAAAAACGAAAGTAGCTCAATAATTATGTGATAATCTAGCACTTTTAACCTAGTGATCACGTCCGGAAATTATCCCTTAAGTGCTTACAAGCCACGGGCATAAGTATTCTAAATGAAGCCTTTTGACGATATTTTAAGTTTGGTTTCTGCTAACCCTTATGGCCCATTTTTTTTCTCTTTTAAACTCTTTAGGTATCTATTACTCATTTTATAGAGCCACCAAATAACATAACTACATCATTAATAAGATACTCAATGAGACAAGTTTGTTAGTACTTTTAATTTTTTAAACGGCTAATGAGCCCGTTACTAAACATGCAACGTCTTCCAATTGTCAAGTACCATGTTTAAACTAAAACATAGATCCATTCACTACCATGATGTCATTTCAATGTTTGCCTTTTATTGTTATTTTATTACTCTAGTGCCAAATTGGAAAGGCACAACGAGAAATTTAAACAAATAATTTGACAATGTTAATTCTAGCCGTTAGCGCTTCCCACCGCAAGTTCATTCTTTATCACAATTTCAATAGATTTTTATAATATACTAGCTGCACCCGAGATTTCACCCGCGGTCAAAAAGTATCCTATGTGCTATTCCAGGCTATATTCTATCTCTGTGCCAAATTTCATCTAGATCCGTTCAGACGTTCGAGCATGATTGAGTAAACAAAAATCCATACATCCGTCCAAACAGTTGCATTTATAATAATACTAGCTGTCACCCCGCAACTTCGTTCGCGTTTATTTATATATATATATATATATATAATATATATATATATGTGCAGTTCGATCCAACTTAAATATATATATATATATATATATTAAAATTGCGACTATAATTTGAGATTTAAACTATCCTATCTCTCAAGTTGGATCGAACTGCACATGATGTGCGAATTGTATTATAATCGGTTAAGTGGTTTAGGAGTTCATTGAGGACAAACATTGTGACACGAGATTTATATACATATATTAAGATATCGGTCTGGCACATACGAACACGCTATAACCAAAGCTCTAACCAAATCTAAATTTCTTCATAGAATCAAGTAACGATAAAAGTATTAATTTTACATTTTAGGCAAAATAAAATATAAGTAGATTTAAAAATCTATAAAAACATATTTTTACCAATTTTATGCAAGTAATAATATTTTGCCAAGTATTGTGACAAGGAAGAGGAACAACCAATTTTGCAAGTTCTTTGTCGCTTCTCCTTCGCTAGAATATAACAAACTCCAGCAGAGAACGGCCAATTGTCCACTAGCCGGGACGGCACGGCACCGACCTGTGGGAAGGCCGCGCTGTCGTTGGTATCGCTGGTAAGTGGGAAAGCGTGCCATACATTTTCTAACATTTTTGCGTCCCCGGTTGGCATGCCGTGCCGGCAAGTTAGCTATCGGGACCTTCTTGTATTGTGCCTGTGTTGACCTAGCTTGGTACCAATGAAGAGAAACTTTTGGTCACTAATAAGATCATAGGAATTAACGGTCTATCTCTGTCCCACTAGTCCCATCGTGTTTGACACCAATATTTCCGTCTCAATAGTCCCGTCGTGTCTCATGATGGAACAACTGAGCCTATTTTGTCCCAGTATTAGATTAGCCACTGCCGTGCCAACGATTTAAAATAACTGTGTATTTCTAACAAGCTGTGATTAAACCTTTCTGTACATACATTGCCTAAGGCTAAATGTATAAATAAGGGATTTTTTTTCACTTCATAAGTAGTTAATAAAGAAAAGTAAGAGCTTAGGGTTCCAAAAATCGAACGAAATTGTCAGTTTATGTTGTGTTCTGTCACTTTTACCACAAAATATAATAAATGAAAAGGGGCTTGGATTCTGGACAAATTGCTATGTAACGATGACAAATTTAAAAAGTAACAGCAATATATGATAGCACAATGACTTAATAAACGAAAACTAGATATACCACCGCTATAGTGTGGTGTGTATGTGTGAGTGGCGTATGGTGAAAGAAACCATGCCACAAATACAATTGAAGGGTGGCACCGCAATTTGAATAAAAAAGTAAAAGCCGCTTTTTTTTAAATGTTTGTCGATATTAATGGCTAAAAGCCATGTTAAATCTGTGCAATGATGAACAAACACAAATATACAAAAAAAAGGAAAACAAACTTTTAACGTTAAAGGTTTTGAAGGTTTTGGTTTTGACAGTTTGGTTATGTACAAAAAAGAAGCTTTTATAAATACTTAAAAGAATGTTTAATGTACCATTAATATACTAGTTGGAGACGAAATAAGAGCCAACGTAAAATTAAAAGTAAAATAACTGATAAACCGAAATTAGTAAGTTCGGCGATTTCCGGGGGCAACTTTGCGTTTGACCACTGCAGTTAAGGTTCGTCAAGTTTTGCATTACTAATGACGAGTGTGGTTATAAAAAAAACGAACAAACCGTGTCGAAAGTTGATTAATACTTATTCATACCAGAGATGCAAATATAAGGGGCATTTGAAAAGATGTGCCAATGTAAGACCAAAACAGCATATTTTGTGAGCGAGAACATTGAAAAGTCCAAAAGAATGATCCGATATTGCGTAAGGTCTCAGTTGTAACGATGAAAATCTTAAAAAAATACAGTAATATAATGACACAACAATAGCTTAATAAACAAAAACTATGGTGTGTATATAGGTACACGTTAAAAGACACAACAAATACAGTTGAAGGGTAGCAACTGGAGTAGTTTTTTTTATGTTTGCCGATATTATTGATGACGCCATAGCGGGGGCTTCACAGTAGGACACTTTTTAGAAATCATTAGTGATATTTACTTTTTCTCTCTCAATAGCTATTTAATGTCATTAGAGCTAATTCTCTCTTTTTTCGACTTTCGTTAAAAACTAATCAAAAACTAATCAAAAAAAAATAGTCAGAATACCTACATCGTGTATTGTCAAGTGAGACGAAACCATATTTCGTATAACAAGTCACATAATCCATTGGATATGACGGGTTTTGTAGAATAGGCCTAATATATATTGGCCTAGTAACTACAATATTTCCTTTTGGTCTAGTAACACCAACATGGCCCCATTGAAGACTGGAACAAAATAAGCTCAGATGTCCCATCACGGGATAACAGGACAGGACTACTGGGACAAAAAAGGCATCAGTAATCCCATTATGGGACAATAAGACAGGATTATTGGAACAGTTCATAGTCAATGTTTCGACCTAGTATTAGTATTTTTTCCGTAGTACTGCTGACCACAACAAACACTGTTAGATTTGTATACCCGTCGAACTACAGATTTATAATCATTGTTTGCTCACACCCCTCTTACCGCTAAAGCGTACAACACATAGCATTATTTTATATTTCACGGATCGATTATATACGCTTGTTTAAAACTACACACACAGCAGTTAATTTATATTTTGATCATAAATTATTTTGTTCTTAAGATATCTTAACATAGGACAGCTAATCTGTTGCACGCTTAGACTGCTAAGAGTTTAAAATATAATGTAGATGAAAAAAATGTAATACAAAATAGAATTACATTATATGTAGAGTTACTCAGGTGCAAAGAAAGGCTCAACTGCTGATCACACAAACGGCGCGATATATTGACGACGGCTGATTTAAATTCATTGCTCACCTCTCAGTTGACACTCGCTCGCTATAATGACACTCATCGCGCGTATGGCGTCCCATACTAACTATCCACGAATAATATTAAGCAGCCTCGTACGAGGTAAGATCATTCTTCTATTGAGGAAGCTATTTATAAATTATGTTGTTATTGTGCAAAGGATTTCTTCACGCTGCACCTTCTATGGGTCATGGTTCTAGTCGAAAATAGCGGTGTAAAGGTCGTTAAGGCAAATTAAAAGGTCGTTAATAGTAAGTATTGGCACTGAAGAAATGTTTATTCAGCAATGCTTTCATTTCTATTATATTTTTTTTTTTTACTATTATCATTGTTTTTTGACAAAAATTAATAAACTGTCCAGTGGTCGCTCAATCACGCTAGAACGGCTGAACGGATCTCGATGTAATTTTTGGCGCAGAGATATTGTATAGTCTGGATATAGCACATAGGATTTTTTTAACCGCGGGTGAAACCGCAGTTCGCTGCTAATAGGTTACTATTTTTATGAACATTTTGTTCACACTACATAAACAATAAGTTATCTGCAATATCCCGTAAACTATAATCCTTCTTGAATTAGAATTCGTTCTTAGAACGCGAACAACAGCGTTAAGCGACACAACTGAGTTTTATTTTAGTATTTCAATAAAAGACCCATTTTTTTATTAAACACTAAAAAACATTACCTCGTTCCGTCTAAAGCTGTAGCTTTCTAGAAACCAATGTATATACGTCCGGATATGGCTTGAGTGCAATTCCGTATTTGCTATGGAATCCTAAACACGATCTCAAAGTCAACGAGTTTTTAGTTCTATTTTTAGTTCCAAGTTGCATATAAACTTGACAAATACCTATTAAAGCCCGGTATGAAACGAAATCACCGAAAACAAGTTCTTTTATGCGTCTAGATTTATATGAAGAATTATGATGATCAGACGCAAAAAATACAGCTGGTAGAAGAAACAACCAACTACAGTTTAACCGAAGAACAATTTTGAAAACCACTCTCATTTTGGAAAAAAAATCAATAAGTATCATGTTAAAAAAAATTACGAGGTTCTCTAAATTTTTTAGCGATTACATCACATTTTTTTCGATTATTAAATAGCAAAATTTTAAAATTTTACCAACTTAAAATCTTTATTTGTGTCCTTGTTACGATTGATACCATTTATTAAATGTGATTCTAGGCGCCGATCTCATTTTATCATCAAATATGATTTACGATTTTCAACTCTAAATGAAGCTGTTTAAGTAAACGTGCGTGTGGGTGTAAAATCGTGCTACTCGTATGACCACGTCTTAAGGTGTATTGGTAAGGCGTGCAGCTGTTTCGCTCGCTCGCGACAATGTAATATTAGATGTAAAATTATTGAATGTATTTTTGATAAATTTGCCTCTATCACTGCATTTAAAAACAGTGTTACAAAGTATTCAGAGTAATTTTCAAGTTGATATTAAACCATAATAAAATAAAACATTGTGATTCTGTTATCAATGCATTGATAGAGGCACATTTATCAAAAATATAATACATTATATAATTTTATATCTAATACGCTTAATAGTGTCGCGAGCGAGCGGGACAACTGCCGTGCTTTACTATACAACTTAACCCCCTGACTAATAAACGTAGGAGATAGTAATACAGTGTTGTGTATTTTTCCATCATTTACATATTTAACGCGACCGAAAAAGAGAAAACACTGTAAAACTATTCTGAGGTTTCAGTACAAAATAGTTCAAACTACAACATTTACTGTTTTTTACAAGTGTTACAGAGTAGTAATGCTTAAGGGTTCTTCCCTTCAAAACTCAAACACATCGGAATCACGCCTTTCCTCCGAAGGGGTTGGCGGAGGGGTACTGCAACACCCGCACTTCGCCATCAATATGCAATCCCATATGTGACGGGGTGCGAGCCTGTCGCCATTTATCGGGCTCCAGCTATCTAACAGATTACAATATGTACGCACATTATATTCACAAATGAATAAATTGATGCATGCCTTCGTGAGAGATCGAACCCGCTCCCTCTGGCTGGCAAGGCGAGCCTTTTCCATGGCTGTCATCGTTTCAAAAATCAAAATGAACACGCCAGTTTGCTTAATTAGAGAAAAAAAATATAAAGCCCTAACAATTTTTTTTAAATTTAGAATTATTTTATTTTAAAATATTTACTTTGACGGGGCGCGAGAAGAATGTCCTTAACTATAACCATACATCCTTGTACAACCGATTGTATAGATATACGAGGTACTGTACTGACCTCTTACTTCACAAATTGCCCTCCATTTCGCGCAACGGTTTGACCGCGCGAGATGTGCTTTATGAAATCTAATAAAAGACTACACACGAGATATTAGAATTTCATGATTCTCAAGATGATTAAACGTCCAGTTATGACGGCTATAAAAATGCCGAAGCGGAGCGTGGACCAGTTGTTATTGTTATTCAAAACAATTTTAAATTTCTCCTGTCTTCAAAACTGTACGGCTTATAGCTACGTCTTTGCTATGATAGTAAATTGTGTCTCATTGGCCGAGCGAAGCGATGGCGCAGCGTAGCCAAGGGCGAAGCAATTAACCAAACGGTGGGAAGTCTTACCCTCTTAGCCATAAACGTGTATGGCCTCGGAATAGTTATACAGTGTTTTGTCTTTTCTTTTTGTAACATTTTTTAACTCGATCTTAACTATTCCGAGGCTATACAACGTTTATTGCTAAGGGGGTTAGAGTCTACTAAAAAGTCGGCGTTTGTTTGTATACTTATCGGACTATCGTTAGTACTTCAGATCTTTTTTATTCGATTGAGTTATTGCCAAAAAAAGTTAATGAAATTCAGATCATGAGCTCGCAAGTTCTCGTCAGGCAATATATAACTCGCATAGATTTATTCCCTTGAACTTGAGAGCTTTGCTTCTCTCGGTCAATAACAAATATCTTTGTTCGCTCGACTCTCCACTTCGACGACTCTATCTTAACAACTTCTTTTATTTGTTCTTGTACCTATTTGTTTTTTTCTTAAATTCTTAAGAAGTGTCATTGTATGGATTAGTCTTGCAAAAAAATGATTAAGACCACATTAATCGCATAAATATAAAAATTAAGTGCTCCGGTTAACTCCGAGATCTTTGCTGGGCTCGGTCCATAATAAATTAATTTCTCTGATCTGAATCTACAAGACACATAACCAGACTAGTAATAATTGATTATTTCAATCTTGTTTTTGGGCAGATTCATTTGTCGTAGCTTATCGTA
This sequence comes from Peribatodes rhomboidaria, assembly GCA_911728515.1. Classification (NCBI taxonomy): domain Eukaryota; kingdom Metazoa; phylum Arthropoda; class Insecta; order Lepidoptera; family Geometridae; genus Peribatodes; species Peribatodes rhomboidaria. The sequence continues at coordinate 2,187,423 of OU452166.1, forward strand.
GCATTCGTAGCCATAGGCTACGAAATCGTAGCAGGCCTACGATAAAACTATAAATTATAGAACAAATATGGAGGATGAAATCACTAAGATGAAATGACGACGCGAAACCGCGTATTACTCAACTACCCGGAGGAGGGCAATGTTTTTCCTTAACTTGGTTAAAAATATATTGAAACATGAATTTAGTAATATTTTCTTCAAAAGATCTCACTGTCAATACTTATTCGTAATCTGTCAAGGATCAATTATTAATGAAAATGACATTTCTAGGCTGTAGGCGAGGTGAACGACGAAAGGACTTGGTTCCACAGGCAGTGGTCACGGTTCACTCAGAACCTCCGCTACCGTATCAGCGGCAAGACTCGCACCAAGGCTCCGGACTGGTTCCTGGACAAATTCTCTGCAAAAACCTTCACGGACCCCGACGAACCACTCTACCAAACTAAAAAATCTAAATTCTTCTGCGGACTCAGGCTTGCGTTTGATCCTACCTTGCCAACGCACTACCAAGTAAGTATTTTAAATGCGTAAACATGCTAAAACTATTTGTGCGGTGATATTGTTATCTTTGTGAGTTTTATTGTCTTTTTTTAAAGTTTTTGATTAATTTATGTGTGTAGCTCGTACATACACACGTACGTACAATATATTCGTTTGCTATTGTACTCATAGATGTTTATTAATTATTATGCCGCATTATTTAGGGCCAAAAGTTAAAAAAGAACGTTCTGACTTTAAAACATAATATTGGTTCTTTAATGTTGCTACAGAGCAAAATGCAGTTAAAGGTAAAATGTCTATGGTAATTCAAATTATGGTTCATGTGCAAAGAAATTTACCGTGATGTTTTTATATTTAACTATCTTTTTATAACAAATTAACAAACTTGTTAAAGAAACCAGTTAATTATTTAAATCACTCGTTAAGTGTCAATTTGAAGCTCCGTCCTTTTAACCCCGATGCAAACAGAGTTAGGTGTGTTATAGGTTTCATGCCTTATAGGTACACTACGACTTCGTAACTTTCAAGCGGGTGACTTTTGTTTTGTTTTTCAACTAAGTTATATTATATTTTCATTGTGTACGTTATATTTTCAGTGTCAGTCAGTCATAATAATTTAGCTGGGCCTACAAAAGCGAGCCCCTAGGCGGTGGCCCAGCTTGTCACCTCCTAAGGCCGTCACTGGCCGAAAATATAATATAACTATATTATATTTTCATTGTATACGTTATATTTTCAGTGGCTAGCCGTCGTATCATCGGCTATTCTCTACAACATAGTTTTCGTCATTGCTCGAGCTGTGTTCTGGGAGTTGGACCATATAACTCCCTTTTGGTTCGTATTGGATTACCTATGTGACTTCATGTATTTGACTGACACCATTGTGCATCTCCACGAAGGTAAGAAAGCTGGCGCGTCAAATTTTGTTATTTATTGTCCGCTAAAACTTGCGCGGACGTCCGATAGCGTATCTGTATTAAAAGTGGTAAAAGCAGCGTTAATGGTCCGCGCGCGTGCGACAGTGTCTTGCGAACGCGACGAGCGGCCGAGGCACGGCGCAGACGTCCGCGCGGGCTTTAATGGACGCCTTTGCGATTGAAAGATCAGGGAAAAGTTCGCTAGTAAGTTTTATCTATTTCACAATAGATATAGTATTTTAAATAATCGATGATTGGTTATCTTGGTCTGCGCCGCGCTAGTCTTTACGTGTGCTTTATGATATTTCCGATACAGGGAACTGTATGAGTGTAAAGCGTTAGTTATTTATATAATTTTTTTTTTCACGATTTTATCTGTTTGAAACTGCTAATACCAATGACTGTATAAAGAACTAGCCAAGACAAGGAGGCTCCGGGACGGCAGATCTTTGCGTGACCCTTGTTTATCTTGTTTAGAAAATAAAAAATACAATTAAAATTAATAGAACCATTAAAAAAAGTTTGTAGAAATGAGTAGAGTTTTATATTAGTAGATTCAACTTTATATAGTATAATAATTTAGCTGGGCCTACAAAAGCGAGCCCCTAGGCGGTGGCCCAGCTTGTCACCTCCTAAGGCCGTCACTGGCCGCGGATTCGGTTTTTCTAATTGCTAATTTAGGAACATTATTATATTTTTAGTCAATTTTAAGTACTTCTTATCTTGGAAATTATGTTTAATTCGAGTCATTATACATGTTACATTAGTGTTTTTTGATAGCAAACTTATTTCTGGATGTCCTCCTAACTTGTGGCATTTCACAATAAAATAGTAAAAAAATAATCACGTAGCAGTTTCTTAAAATTACTAATGCAGCCATGTTCTTTGATTTGTTTGCCTCGTCTATACGTCAAAATCTAGAACGAATGCACCTCGTATAGTAACAATATTAAGCTTTAGATAAATCTGCACGTCAGCGAAGGGGGAACGTTAGCCGCTTAGGGACGCTGTACAAGGCGCTTTGTACACCTACGCGACACCTACGGACGCGTCTCTTCTAACCTAGATTCGTGACGGTCCCCATGTTACTAACGTGCAGATTTATTCATAGAACTCTGTAAGATACCAACAACAAGCAAGAGGCTAGTTTTATCGACAAGTTCGCTTTTATCGCCAAACATGTACGGAGAAGAATCTACTCGGCGTCCCTACCGCCTGCCACTCCCTGAATTATGTTTGGATAACCTTCGAAAATGTATTAGCATCGAATTACACATTTAGTACGATTGCGCATTATTACACTACTCAGAAGATCAAGGTAACCATACATCGCTAGCGGCTAGCCAGCGGTTGGAGTATTGACAAGCGAACGTTTTCTATATGTACTTACCTACTTTAGGTACGAAACGTTTTACGAGTGTAGTGTCAACAGCCCCCTCTGCATTAATTAGAACCACGTGTTACGAATTGATAAGAGCAACAAGTTGTGTGTTATATTATACGAGCTTTTCTTTTGTTCTGTATCACGTGGTTTTGATTCTATTTTAACAACGCAATATGCTCAAAGATATTATCGAATTAAATCCAAACGATACACTCCAATACTTTGATTTTTTTTGAAACAAATTATTATTCCATATTACCAAAATTAAACTAAATGAAATGTTATTCTTAAAAAAAATACTGGGCTGGCCATATCAGTTTATTAAGTATATGAATATCTTTTCACCTGTTTGAGTTTTAATATGAACTTATTGTGCCAAAAAAAATGACAAAAAGCTTTAAAATGTCTCGTAAGAATGTTTTATAATCTTTTTTTTTTTTTTTTTTTATGTATAATAGGTCGGCGTTTGACCACCAACTCGCCTGATGTTAAGCGACGTTATGGTCTAAGATGGAGCACGACGACCTAGACCTAGCACCACAATCGATATCAGTCGCGTCGCGACAAAGTAAGCTGCAGATATTGCTTTCGAGTGAGGCGCGCAAATCAACAGTTTGCCTCCCACGTGCCCGAACCGCACCTTGCGTCATCAAATTTAGCTAACGTGTGGACAAACATTTGACCCAGCCTAGTTGCCTGTTCCGCACCATGTTGCATTGATCTAAAGCAATACTGATACTTTTACCATAGTATGATCATCCGTCCCTGTTCTCAATCCTTGAAAGCAATCACATCCCAGGCATAAATCGTCCACATATATTATTATGCATTGTTTCAGGGTACCTCGAACAAGGACTTATGGTAAGGGATTCTAAGATGTTGAGGAAACACTATTTTAGAACTAAAGCATGGCGCTACGATCTGGTGTCTTTGTTGCCTACTGACATAGCGTATTACTGGTGGGCTCCCGGATCTTGCGATGCCGTAAGTATCTGATCATAACGCCGTAATATTGGTATTGCGTGCCAGTTAGGGAGTAATGAATGGTGTTTGCTGTGAGCTTGCTGACGTCACGACTCATAATTCTCAGTGCCACACGTGAAGCTTATGCATGGTCGAGAAACTTCCACTAAGGCATTCTTTAACTTTGTTATTGCTGAATTGTCAATATTGGTCGTGTTTCAGAATAGTTTGCCGTGCCCTGTTATTGTGCGGTTCAATAGACTATTTCGCCTACCTCGAATGTGGGTGTGGTTCGACCGCACTGAGACAGCCACTAGCTTCCCTAACGCCTTCAGGATTTGCAAGGTCAGAACTTAAGTTTACACTCATCGTTACTGACACTTTAACTGCCTCGTATATTTGTAATGTAACAACTTTTACTGTGCATTGCAGGTCGTCATGGCAATTATTGTACTGATACATTGGAACGCCTGTCTCTATTTCTCCATAAGCTACGCCATCGGTTTTGGCACTGACAACTGGGTTTACAATATAACCGGGTCACGCAACGAGACTCTAGTACACCAATACATTTACAGCTTTTATTGGTCTACTCTCACACTTACAACAATTGGTGAAACCCCACAGCCAGAAATCGATGTCGAGTATCTGTTTGTTGTAGCTGATTTTCTTGCAGGTGTCTTAATATTTGCAACGATCGTCGGGAACATCGGTTCCATGATTTCTAATATGAATGTGTCTAGAGTGGAGTTTCAGAATAAAATGGATGGAGTCAAGCAGTATATGGCTTTTAGAAAAGTGAGCGGAGAGTTAGAAGCTAGAGTTATCAGGTGGTTTGCATACACATGGGCTCAGAGCGGCGCTCTGGACGAAGAAAATGTTCTTTCTTCTTTGCCTGATAAGTTAAAAGCTGAGATAGCGATACGTGTGCATTTGGATACGCTACGTAAAGTTCGAATATTTCAAGATTGCGAACCAGGACTTCTGGAAGCTTTGGTGTTGAAACTTCGACTTCAAGTATTTAGCCCTAGAGATTACATCTGCCGAAAAGGCGACGTGGGAAAAGAGATGTACATCGTTAAACGTGGAAGGCTTCAAGTGGTAGCCGACGATGGCGTTACCGTTTTGGCGACTTTGAGCGCAGGATCAGTGTTCGGAGAAGTGAGCGTTTTGGAAATAGCTGGAAACCGTACGGGGAATCGCAGAACTGCAAATGTTCGTGCTCTGGGGTATTCAGATTTATTCTGTCTTGCAAAACGGGATCTATGGGAAGCTCTAGCTGACTACCCAGATGCACGAGCAACACTCACAGAACGTGGTTGCCAGCTTTTAAGAAAGGTAATTTTAACAGTGTTTGTCTGTTAAACCATTTTTGCTTCATCAAATTATAATCAGTTTTCAAAAGATAATTTATTTGAACATCATTGTAGCTGAACATTAATCCAGCATTTTGTTTGGCAATTTAACTGGCATTTACAATATTGGAAGTTACGTATTCTAATTTTACTTCAAGTCATACAACGACATGACATAACATTGTAAAACATAAATCTTATGTTCAAAATAACCTTTAGCTATAAATTTTTACAGGATGGATTACTAGACGAAGCCATATTTGCAAGCGCACAAACCACGCAACAGAGCCTGGAAGAAACTGTTCATAAACTGGAAAACACTGTGGAAATCCTGGACAACCGCTTGCAAAGCCTGCTTACCAACGTGGGCGAAGAACAAGCAAAACTCAAGCAAAGAATAGACAAAATGGAAGTCCGGTGAGTCCCAGTTCACTTGTCATTTAAGCGATGACCATTAGCCAACTGCGAATTATAATTTGCTCACGCTTGTTTTAACTAAGTATGCGAGTTAAAAATATGGTTTTATTGTTTTATATTGTATTTCAGAACGATTGTGGAAGAAGTTGAATCCGACGACAGCACTTCGAGTACGTCAGAGTTACAGAGCGAAGGTCTCCACGTTTGCGAAGTTTCAGTGTATAGTGATAACGACTCCACTAAAAGTCCCGAACTAGTAATCAGCCCCGATCCTACAATGAGCTCGGCTCAAAACTTTTCTATGCTGTCCATGCCTTTGCCGGTGCCATTGCCTCGCCAATGGCAATCACCGCCTAAGCGTGAACGAGGCCTTTCGTTGAGCGTTGAAAAGCTCCCCAGCCTGCTCCGTGGAGCTACAGAGCCGCGAAGCAAGTCTCTTCGTTTAAAAAAAGCACTCAAAGAAGGCAAGGCAACCCTTAATTACAACGGTAATAACATATAAAGAAATAGATTTCAAAAAAAAACGAAATTTTTTTAGATCCAAAAAAAGGGAGTTTTACACAACTACAATTCCCGGTTTTGTGTATTCGATAAATTTTACTCATGTGTCAAAATCGTATAAATTTGGGTATAACACGGTGAAGCATGTCTCCTTGCAAGGGAGCGAAACTTTTTACTGTTGTAGATATTACTACCCAGCGCGGTAATACAGCCATTGCTATCCTCGTCTATAGTGAATACTAATTTAAGAACATTTCGAAGAGTATTATTAAATTATTATCAACTTTTCTCAGTTTGGTGATGCTGTATGCCTACCGCATCCAATACTTGTATTATTAAGGTTTATATTATTAAAGGTTTATGAATGTTACCTGTTAGAAATATTTCGTCGGAACCAGAGATTTGAAGATGGATTTCATGACTAAGGATCATCAGAATGACTAAAACGCGTGTCAATGAAAAGTGGCTTTAAAGAGAATGATTTTTATGGTTTTACAAACGTTGTAAATTACTAATCTATTAATCAAAAATGTTTTATGTGATATTTTATCGTAATTTTAGGTATTATAGTAAGTATTTTGCATGACTTGTAGTAAAATGTACGTGTAAAATAATTGTATAAGAATAAAATAATGAAATACTCTGTTGTCTGTTAGGTACTTTTCCAAGCTATAAATGAGTCATTGGTAGAAATTTAGTTACCATTCCTAATTAATCTTACTTAATTTCAATTAGAATTAACGGGATTTGTTTCGTGATACCTTTGTTGTTAGCTTGTGGTATTTCGGTGTAGTTACACACTTTTGCGTCTAAAGAACTAACATTAAAACATTTCCGTAATTGTTTGTCTATAAATTCGGGATGACTTACATGTACCTACCTTATATAACCTACTGTTACAGTGTTTTAGACACAACTAATTATTTGTATAGGTATCTATGAAATTCCTTTTGCACATTACAATCATAAACACTTACTACTTTTAATAGAATTTTTCGAGTGTATCGTTCAATAGAGTTAGAAAAACAATGTTATATCCGATTCAACCATTATCAATTCGATATCAATGTATACGTAGGTAGCTATATAAGTGTTTAGGAATACGTGAATATCACTTGATGTTTTAGAATAAGTAAGTGTTGTGGAACAATTCGGGTAATATCTTAGAAAATATCATTGTGACAAAGTACTAATGGCACTTGGCTATTTATCGCAACTTTTATTAACCGAATCGAGTGGCCCTCGAGGCTTTATCTAGATATTATCCCAGATTTGTGAATTTGTCATTGATTTTTAGTAGGTATATTCCAAAACTCATAGCTATAAGTTATTGTTATATTTAGCTGAATCTGTACCAACCGCTTAGAGATGGACTTTAATTTGCCTAAAGTAAATAAAGTATGCTGTCATGGTAAATTAACTTTGTTCAGAAGCGGCCTAGCTGTGTGAACTTACTTCTATTCATTTGGATTCTTGAAGGTGATGAACTATGTGCCGAACCGCTCCTTGTTGGTAGTAAGACGTTAAGTCGTTGCTCTGACTCACTGAAAGACCGTACTTATTCTAAGAACTAATCTAAAGATTTTTCCATTTACAACGTAACATTAAAATAAGTACAGGCAAGTAAGACTGCTTGCTGTTTCAAATAGTTTGAATATCTTTGTTTCGGAGTATTATTTTAATATGATTATGACGTTGACCTTGACGGCAAATGTTTCATATGCTCCGACTAAGCCCCAGCCTGAATTATCACTTTCGTCTATCAATACCCGATTTGCCGACGTCACAGTAATGCGAGTTCATTATTGTGGCGCTTAGAAAATCTGAATCACCTACTGTCAGAAGTTTTTTTCCGTAGACACTGGACATGCATGTAACGTAAACTTTATGAATATGAATGTTAGAAATGTTGTTCACTTAAATGTTGTAAAGAATTCAAAATAAACCATCCAAGCCTACACCCATTTAAGTTGTTTTCATTACCTTATAGCTACCAAATTCCTATTCTATTAAAAATTAGTCAGGTGCTGCCATTCCAAAACACTAACCTCCGTATTCCGGTACATTACATCATCAAACTGGACAGATCAATGTCTAAGAGGCTCCGAAAAGTGGTTAGGCACTATGATGAATCTGGTGGAACTGAGACCATAAAACAAGCAGATGCTGAGGTACAGGCCCCGTAAGTTAAACCAAATGGTGTGCGTAACTATAGCTTTCTTATGGGTCATAGAATAATTCTACCTTTGCCAATATTTAAGGCAAAATAGCTGCAATCAAATTTCCCAGTTTTAGTTTAGCTGCCACAAGAACTTAGTTAATATGAGCAGATTACTATGTGCTAGCTGGAGTGACATCACTTTAGCTTACTCATCCAGATAGGCATACCAGTGACGTTAGGGTTTTGGGCGATAGCTAGAAAATTAAAGCATAATAGCTGCACAAGGAAGGAAAAATCTGGACAATGGTGCTTAAAAATGTTGAAGCTATGATCAAAAAACTGTGTATAAGTTGGAGTGACGTCACATCAGCTACTCATCTCATATCTTCGAAACGAAAGAATATATGGCTTTTTTGGCTACATATAATTATGTAGCTCAAATTTTAAGGCATAATAGCTGCCATTGGCAGCAAACTTTTCAAGTCTCTGGGTTTTATACTTTACGATTTATAAACCAATACCTATGTGTAAACTGAAATGATGTCACTCAAACTTACACATGTTGAATCAACGAAAATATCAAACATTGAGTTTTGATTTAAAGTTCAAACAATAAAGCATAATTGCTGCCATAAGCAGCAAAATTTTCAAATTTCTAGACCTCGTAGTTTCTACGTAATAATCAAATAACAGTTTTCACGCTAATGCCAGTGACAACGAACAGTCGATAATGAGTGGACGCCTTCCGAACTGCCACTCCGACAATGCCATGATCTTGTCTTTCTTCTCAACCGGGTTGAGAAGGTTGAAAAGGAAGACAAGATCATGGCTTTGACCGAACTTGACAGCATAACAGATCTCGAGAGGGTTGGAGGAGACTTAATCTTGAGATCCTCACCCTTCGTTTCGAAAACGTTTCCGTTTGGATTCCAAAAATGTTGTACTCAACCTCTTCGAATCTCAGTCCGCATTCACAAGTTTTTAAACGTGATTCTTTCTTCCGACCGGATTTTTACTCGATTCTCTATTTCAAAATTCACAAAAGTAGACTGATATATAGGTAGGAATGGAGGTAGCCTACACTCTGGATTAACTAAAAGCTACTTTTTATTTCAAAACAGTTCCTGTTGATCCCCCTGTTCTCCTCTGATCCTGTTGAATTTGTTCAGCTAGGCACTGAATAAGTTTTCAATAAGCTTACACTACTAAGTAAGCTTATTGTTCTAGGTTGTAGCAGCAGGCAGCTCCCAGAGCGGCTGATACTTACTACTAACTTCCTATGTTTCTTTTTCGGCTTAGTAACTTCTGGGACACAGAGTTCCGGCTGCGTGCTTTTGCATAGGTACTTATTCTAAAGGTTAAGAAAAACAAACAAAAATATTTTCTTAATCAACTTATGGGGTGTCCAGTAATTCATACATTCTACTCTTAAGGCAGGTGTCCGACCGCCGGCGATGAGAGTGCATTAGCGAGTAGAGCTAGAAACTACTATCTATACTGACTAAAGCAGCGAGAAGTGAGTTTATAGTCAGATAGTCCCGCTCTCGGAGGCTTGTGGCAGCCTAAAAAAGGTGCTAACCTTCTGGGAGCACCTGGGTTGGTTGGAGTAAGAGGAAGAGAATAAGAGAAAGAGTTCACGCACAATGGCCCAATCAAGTGGCTAAGTACGGAAAATGCCCCGCTAAACAAACAAACAGGCAAAAAAACAATAGTCAGATAGATTTATCGATGGACAACGCGACGGGACGGCTATAGCGAGTGTACATCATCAAGTAATGCGACAAATTAGTCGAGCGAGTTCTCGCCAGCGCAGTGAACACTGAACAGTCAACGACCAACTATTAAAATTTGTCTATTTTTCCACTCGGGATCTACATTGGCATAGTATGTATAAGTATGTAGTTTCTCGCTGACTAGCCAACGGTCGGACAAGTGCCCTATTAGCTAGGTCTCGAAGAACAATCATTCACCTACCTCTTTTAAAAAAAACGTCTATCTCCTCAATCATACATACATTACAAACCAATAGTATAGTTATAAATGAAAACTAAAAACAGTAATTTTCACTACTTTATTGTTTATGATGAAAACTTTTTACTATTGGTATAATTATCAATGAAACAGCTATTTATGAGCGAAACGCTAACGGTAATATTATAATATTTTAAAAACTTGGAATTGTATTGAACGATTATTCATAAAGAGATGCTGGAACAGCTATTTGAGATCAATATTCAATCAAGATAAAACGTTTTTACTATTACTATTTGGCTAACATACAACGAGATTCGAGTCTCGACATCAAAAGCGAAATATGACCGTCCTATTGGAACGGGTCGAAATAATTGTATGACAGTTACCGCTACAACACTGATTTAAAAAACAAAACACTTACATCCAAAATCACTTTTAAAGTTTAACTATAATGTATCTACCAACATATTGTTTTTATAATATCGTCGTTTTCCATAATTTAAATCCACGCTTAAAATAACAATTTTATACAAAGAATCACTACTACATCAACAAGGAAAATACATTTAAATTTTCAAAATATCACTCATATAGAGCGCTTAAGATAAAACTAGTCTTGTATCCCTCCAACTTTGGTTTTACATAAAACATTTCGAATACGGAGCCGCATTAAAAATGAGACTGGTCGAAGCCTCTTCTTTTACGCCAACTGCCGAAAGAAAGACTACTTGTTACAATAAATATCTATAAGATAAACACAACGACAACATTATTTTGATTCCACAACATCAATTACGTTTTGAGCTATCGATCTGAGACCGGACTCAGACATAGATAAGACCCTTTTTATTCACCGTCAGGCCAGAATGGGAAGCGAGCTCCAGCGGCGTCCGACGACGAGACCGCCTCGTGGCGGCGCGTGGGAGAGAAGCTGCTGGACGGGACGTAGCCTCCGTTGGGGCTGGGCGAACCCCCTGCAACAAACGGCCCCGACAGTCAAATAACACCTTTCAAGCCCGTGCACCTTCGTCATCCCAGATAGGCTTAATATTTTGAAAAGAACGAACCCAGAAGGTGGTCAAGACGCTACCTAGTTAATACTGGGTTATGTACTTATCCTTGTATGTATGTATCCTTACTGGCTCAGGTGTTTTGTTTACCGAAAGGTAATAGCGTACATTGCCTTCATGAAATGTGAAGGGTGTAAATACATATTCTTGTTGCAAAGAAAATACCTAAGCCAACACCTGGCGGCCTACCATGACATCTTATAGCCATGATGGTTACGTTTTGTTTTTGACGCCGCACTGCCATGGACCTTATTGCGCGGCAATACGACTCGCGGTCGCGCAGCATCGGAAGCAAAACGTAACCATGTCATGTCATGTCAGGGTAGGCCACCTGATCTCCACAAACAAGGCAATAGAACCAGTCGGGTTGGTGACAACGTGATAATATTATGTACCTCCTTTTGACTTGACTTGACGTATACAATCACTGCAATTATAGCCTTTCCCTTCTAGTTTTGAGATAAAAGTGAGAAACTTTCATTACAAAGAACACTGCCATCTGTTATTTCGTTCGTGAACTTAGTACATAAAACACTTCGTGCCTTTGTATGCGCGGTGTTTTATGCTTCGTATAGATGTCGTTTTAAGTGTCGTAAGGAAGGAGTTACGAGAATTACTTTTAGTATAACTTTCCCATTTACAAATGTATGTTTTGTATGTACCTAGTTTTAAAAAAGCAACTAATAAATTAATGAAGACACCATGAAGTGACAGGATTTGCTAAAGGAAGCCAACAAACATAGTTTAAGTCTAAGAACACACTAGAATTTGAAAGAAAAGGGAGGGATTGTTTTGTACACTGCTTTGATTGTATACACGTCATTTATCAAAGGTACACTAATGTACAGAATTCTACTAGGAATTATTTTTAACACTCTTAGACGGCATAGAGCGCGTCACTTATTTATAAAATCGAGATTCTAGGTCCGCTGTAATTATTTGCGTAACTTTTATATTGTTGCTTTTATGAAACAAAAATTTACGGAAAGGAATTATAATACACTACAAATTTACGGAAAGTTTTGTTTAATTTGAATGTTCTTTGTAAATATCAGATTGCAATCAATCTTACACTCAGGTAGAGTCTTACCCAAAGGAATCGTTTTTAACAATTTAGTACAAAATTCAAAGAAAGAAACAAAGAGTTACAAAAAGTAAGGAACAAACGATTTTCGAGGTTTCAGCTTGTTCTTGTCATTGTGTAACTACAAATAGGTATCAGCAGACCCACTGTGTAAATAAGATGTTATCAGCAAGTGAAGTGTTACCTTCGGTCCAGAACGGGAATCGAGGCACCGCCGCATCAGACGAAGTGACTATATCGTGATGGCGATTTGGAGAAAACCCTCCGGCGGGCGCGTATGTAGGGCCGGGGCTGGGCGACCCATCTGTAACGAAACCATATTACATTTTCTATTTTGCTGCACATTTTGAGTCTGCATGGTTTAAAAAATAAAATAAAAATAAGATTGTTACTTGAACTAATATCTAGTGTAATTCCGTTTTAACATCGCATTTAGTACATCATGGAATATGATTTTTTTATTCTACTTTTAAATTTACTATAAACTTATACTTACAATTTGATATTTCAACTAATGAATTTAACAAACCTAATTTAATGGAATCTAGTAAAAACTTTATACAATTTGATATATGAAGCTAATTCATTAAGGAATTAAACAGAAATAATTTTTATCGAAAAATTAATACAATAAAATTAAAAAATTATACAATAAAAAAATCCCTATTCTTCGAGCACTTTGTCGACACATGTTTCGCCTCTCCACGAGGCATCCTCAGGACGTGTTGACTCTCCGAGCGCGTGGCCGAGAATGAGTCCCAGTGTTGCCAATGAAAATTTTTAGGCGGCCGTGTATATTAGGTAAAAAAGCCGTGTTTCTAAGGAAAAAGATCATCGGTGGGCCGTGTCATTGCATAAAAAAATGACGTTTGATTAATGATAATTAAACGTTTTTAACATTAAAAACCTTAAAAATGCGCCATTTGGCTAATGTTGTTTTTTTTATTTGTTTGAAGAAATAACAACAAATAATTATTTTGAATAGCTTTAATTTTTATTTAAACTTATTATTCACACTGTTACAAAACTGTTAAATAACACACTCAATACTCAAAGAATAAATGAATACAAAAATTAGGGCAATAGATTCCGTGTTTAACGTATGAGTTATGATAGCAAGCTATAGGAGTAATAGTGTTCCGTGAGTTATTCATTTGTATCACTCATCCACGAAAATAAAAAAGGGATGCACTATTTGATATTTGATTATTGGGAAATCCCCGTCTATAGCTGCACGCCATAGACATTTCATTTTACTTATAGAGTAGAAAGAGTAATAAACTCCATACAGCCATAGACAACTTGGCAATGTTGGCATTCGGTATACTTGGATTAGTAATCGAATACAGTAAACTACTCCGATGTTTAAAAATGGACAATCATAGTGCTGTTCCTCTCGATCTCCTGTCAAATAATATTTGGGTAAGTGAGAAGTGAGTAATTTCGCGCATCGGAGTTAATCAATTACCGTAGAATTTGCGAATAGCCGTAGAATCTGCTACGGCTACAGGGTCGCAGCCGTAGGCCGTGCATTTTGTGATATTTTGGCCTGAAAGCCGTAGAACACGGTAATTGCCGTAGCATTGGCAACACTGATGAGTCCGCTCCTTTTTTTTTTCGATGACTCTATGCTTTTGGCCACTGAGGCCTCGACAGCGTACCGGGCATTAGGTAAGCGCAAATGGCGCAGGGCCTCAAAAATGCTTACAAACTATGGGCGACGAGCGCAAGGACACCTCTGAGGTACGGCCTCGGCTTGGGCTGTCGCCGAGGGAGGGGCGTCGAATTGCCCTGGCAGCCCAGAAGGGGCTTGCTCTAGGGCCCTAACGGGGACGGTTGAAGTTAAGGTTAAAAACAAAACAAATTATTATTAACAATGACTCGACCGCCTTGTTCGGAAAGGGAACCTCACCTCAGAAGAACAGGCAAGAGTGAAAAATCCAGTCCCTCTTCTTTAAATATTTCTAACTGTTCCAGTACACTCATACTAAATGCGACGTTAAAGCGGAATTACACTAGATATTAGTTCAAGTAACAATTTTGAAGATAAACTTCCGCAAAGTAACGCCTGATTCAATCAACTAATAAAAATAAGATTTTGCATGCAATAGTTCCAGAGAAACATAGATAACTTTAGACTAACGGATTGGAATCTTTAAAGATAGATCAAAGAAAAAGCTGTATGTAACTGTACCTGTTTTACATTTACTACCGTATATGTAAAACAGGTCATATATTTAAATTAGGGTTGTAACGGAGCTCCGCCTCCGCAATAGCAAAACTTCCACATATAATCATACCTCCGTATCCCTATCCAACTCCGTAACAGAAGAATAGTCACGATCCATATAAAGATACCCTAGGCCTGGCGCATACGAAACATATCTTAGTTTTTTTGGCATTGTACTCGTATTTGTCAGAACAAATTTCTAAGAACAAATAAATTCGGAAATTATATTTTTATGTACTTAAGTACATAAAAATATAATTTTTCTTTCCCCCTTTTTCCTTTATCATTTTTAGGTTCAGGTTTTCGGGTTTCATTAGATTACATGATGTCAAAAATAAACAAGACAAAAATTCACTTAAAAGAAACTTCCAAAGTGAATCTAGCTAAGTCAGCTACTAAAGCCGAAAAATACTGTCAAACTAAATGTACATGAATTGATCAAAAAGTTGAGATGTTTCGTTTAAGCTAGGCTTAGGTCACAGATGATAGTTCTTCTTTATACGGAGTTATATAGAGGTTTAAAATAAAAGAAGGATTGTTAAAGATGCATAACTAAAAACAGGGCGCAAGGTTAACAGCGGGAGGGCCACGTCTGTCTGTTTGTATTTCTTAACCCTCCTCAACCACATAACAGTTTTGATGCGATTTTCACCATCATCAGTTACATCATTTTTCACGAAAAGGTTTTGGTACCGGGTGAAACTGGGGCGGGTCGCTAGTGTTACTATAATTAAGTGAAAACCAAGAAAAGACGTTTAATATAATATGCTTTTATCACGAAAAACGGGACAAAATCGTGTCTCTGATTGAAACATCTAAAGAAAGCGGCCTTAGTCTGTATGAATAAGCATTGGAAGAAATAACCAAAATAACAGTAAAACAAAACCAACATTTAATGAACATGTGCAAAACATGTAAAAAAGTACCTAAAAAAAATGTCCAAGTTCTTCTTCGTATACTACAGTTAAGCTAGTGTTAGTATACGCTTTAATCATGAACAACGGGACAAAATGGTGTCTCTGATTGATACATCTAAAGAAAGCGGCCTTAGTCTGCATGGATCAGCATTGGAAGAAATAACCAAAATAACAGTAAAACAAAACCAATATTTAATGAAGATGTGCAAAATATGTTAAAAGTATTTTAAAAAAGTTCATCTTACAGTTAAGCTAGTGTTAGTGTAATACATACATACATGTATGAAGCTGCGCTTCATTTTATTACACAGTTACGTATAAAACATCAGTTTAATACCAAGTGAACAATTATTTAGTGGCTTAATCCACGATATCAACTAGTAATAAAGCCGCAAAGCTGTTATTAGTAAAAAAACAATTTTAACTTTACTCAATTTTAATTATTTTTAATGTATAATTTGTCTAACAGCGCACTATGCAGTTCGTACCTATTTTTTAAATAAAGTTAAAGACTTTTGAATCTTTCTTTCTTTTAAAATAAAACTTGAACTAAAAAAAATATTGCCACCTCCACCTACGTATCCAACCTCCGCTTCCGCCGAGGTGCAAGCCCTTCCCCTCCGTTTAAGCGTCTCCGTTACAACTCTTATTAAAAATGTTGCATGTACCTATACAGATTTTTTTAAATCCTTGAATGGCATCGCCAAAAGGAAATATGAAAAAGGACAAGGATGGCCGGCGAGGAAAAAGAAGGCAAAGGCACGTGAAAACTAGCAGGAGACCGCCAGTCCTGGGCATTAATACTCCGACAGGCTCTTACATTGCGAGTTACTGAATTGCTCCTGAATATAAAAGGACTTGTTACGATGGAAGTTTGGGGCACGACATAAACGGGAGACCGAGCCGAAAGACCTAGACCGTCCGTTTGCTCTAGCCTTTTGACTTGTCTCAGTCTCAAAAGCGAACGGTATACATACGAGTACAACAGCCTACAGTCAAGTAACGGTCTCTTGCCTCTGACGCAACGCGACCTTTATACTTCAGCCTGTAGATACTTGCTAGCAATCACGAAATCTGTACTCACCCATAGCGTTAACGCCGATAGAATTGTACGAGTTCATGGACATCGTCTGCATGGGCTGCAGGGAGTTTTGTAACTGAAAAGAAAATAATTAAAGCTTTATAACTTGCCATATTAGTTCTGTTCACCGCAAATGGTCTAAGCGCAGGAAATCTCTATTTATAAAAATGAATCACTATCTCACTTGAACATCGCTGCACGCTTTAACAGATGGAACAGTTTCGCAATTTTTTTTTGTTTTTAATATTGCCAGGAGAAGGAAAGAAATTATGAAAGAAAAAAATAAGATATTGTCCCGAAAAAAATAACAGTTCCTGTAGGACGCGGGTAAAACTGCGGGGCACAGCCAGTACATTTATAAAACAACTACGTTTTCTAGTGATAACGTGTAATGCACCTTATTCGTACTTTTAAATGATAATTAATGACAAACCCATTTGATATCTACTAAACAAATTCAAATCTAAATTTTAATTGGTTCAAGCTTTAAGTTAGTTTAGTTAAAAGTCTGATCACGTATACACATTGGACAGACAACGCTGCTAAGTTAAAGGTCTACGTCGTAGCTCAGCAAAATGAGCAATGTGTCTACGTCGTAGCTCAACTTGATGAGCAACGTGTCTACGCCGTAAGATCAACATGGTGAGCAAGATATCTACGCCATTATCAACTTACGCACAATAACCAACTTGTATACGCAATAGGTCACCACGATGACCGACATGTCTACGCCGTATCTCAATGTGATGAGCATCATGACGATGCAAAATGCCTGCACAGCAGCTCAACATGATCAACGTGTCTACATCGTAGCTCAACATGATGTGTAACATGGTGCGCAACAAATCGTGTCTCGTGAATACACAGCTTAAGTAGCGAGCAACTACTCGATAAACCCTTTCATCAAGGAATTCAAGCGTTCAAGCGTCGACACGCAAACACGCTGTTTTACTGCTTTATGATACGGTCCCTAAAGTTTAATCTTAATTTAATTAAGTAAGTACAGAAAGATTTGTGAATTGGACTACCGATAACGCTTAAATCGCTTAAAATGTAATTCATACGTAATGTACATACATCACATTTGAGTAAGTATATAATTTTTATTTAACATTATTCAACAACATAACAATGACCTTGAGTCAAATTCACTATTTCTCAACAAGTTTTGGCAACCATAGTGAGAAACAAAGTAAATATTCACTTTGCGATATGAAAACGTGGAGAAGAGAGAATTTCCTCACCTGTCCCTGCAGTTGGTGAGTGGCAAACGGATTGACGGCGACTGGGGATGACTGGTGCGGCAGCACGGTGTGAGGCGAGCAGCCGGGCGGGCTGCGGCCCATGCCGCCGCACGCGCTCCCATACCCGAGTCCGCTGGGCGTCTGCGTCAGCCAAGAACTGGAAGAGCCAGAGAAATAAATCATCAAGCACCGACTGGATACTAAAATACGGACATGCATAAATACAGTATGATGGCTCATAACAAGTACTCTATGAACTCACACTAAACACTCAATGATCTGAGGCCCTATTCGGAGATTTGAAATTCTCATCTCACCTTCTTTCGTCCTTGTTGCTCTCATTTAAAACGTCATAGGTGTGAGAGTGACCAAGATAAAATCTCATCTCATCTCACGCGCAGGAATAGCCGCGCGCTGCTTGCCGCCAGCCTGATCTCAATTCGTTTTACTGCATTGCATATACCTACCTAATTATTTTTTATTCCTTAGTCTGATACAAAAACGATTTTACAGTATCTGTTAATTTTTGTATCAAATAAGTAAGTATAAGTTTAATAAAAACTCCGACAAAAAATATTATCCCAACGAACACTTTCGATGAGTTCATCTATCATACAAAGAAATAAAACCAAAATCGGTTAAGTTTGAGAGTTATAATACCACAGACAGGCACAGATGACAAATACATTCACAAATACACTATACTTACACACATTTAACTTATAGCACCCCCTTATAACTCGAGCTTCTGAGTGTCTCGTAGCGATAAAAAGAAGAAGGAATGTCCCAATTAACTTATTCAGGAACGCTAAT
This sequence comes from Peribatodes rhomboidaria, assembly GCA_911728515.1. Taxonomy (NCBI): domain Eukaryota; kingdom Metazoa; phylum Arthropoda; class Insecta; order Lepidoptera; family Geometridae; genus Peribatodes; species Peribatodes rhomboidaria. The sequence continues at coordinate 2,206,035 of OU452166.1, forward strand.
TAAATCGATCAAACTAAAACCTCAGACTAATCTATCCATCAATTCAATCTATCATGACGTCAGTACCTAAACACAATCGTTATTTTAATAAATGATTTTGATGCGTCGACATTTGTTATACCAAATACGTCATCGCAGCGCGTGAATACGAGCTCCGGCGGCGGCCGGTGCGATATTTCGCCGGCCAGCACTTCTCCGAGCGCGATTGACACCGTTTCGCGGGCCGATGACCTTCCCAATTATGCAGCTCGTGTTGCTAAGATCGCGTCGCCGCTGCCCGTGAAGACACCAACATCTTCTCTTCAACCAGCGAGACCATCGAAGACGCAGAAGAAGAGCAACACTCAGGCCTCTCACCTCTCTCCTGCTCTAACTGCGCAGCTCGTTTCGGAAAGGAAACGTTCGTCCCAGATACGAGGAAACCTGATGATGAAGGCTTCACACTGGTAGACCGGAGGAAAAAACGTCAACGTCGTTTTAACCTCAATAAACGGGGTACCTCGACAGAACCCGGTCTCAAAGCCGTGGAGCCGACATCTCTTATGTACTTGTCCCGGGCGAACCCGACCATATCAGGAGCCGCCGTGCACAAGTTTGTGCAGAGCCGACTGGCAGTAGAGGCGCCGGTGGTGGTAGCGATACAGCGCCTGGAGTCGACTGTCCGTAAGACTTATTTCAAGTCTAACTTACTACGGGTTCCAGCGAAACACAAGGCAGCACAACTCTCGCCTGAGTTCTGGCCAAAAGGGCTAGTGTTCCGGCGATACTGGGAGGCCGCACAGGGAGCAAAAGCTCAGAAGATATAGTTAATTTTATTAATGTTATTTATATGTATGTATGTTAGTCTGTTATTTTATATTGCCTGAAATAAATTGATTATTATTATTATTAATTTTATTTGTAACTCATTGTAGCTCATATATTATTCATAGCTGTCCGTATATATTTCGAACAACTACGGAACCCTAAAATAGATATGCATTGCATCTATACTAGGGAAAATAATCAACATTAAAAATTATGATTCAACGTTTATATTTGTGTTAACAAGACTATCATGTGACACGGTTTTATCAATTTCATTCGCATATTACTTTTCATTGTTTTTAAAAAGATAGTCGATAGCCATGATTCTTGAGCAGCATCGAGAAATTCAAAATTAATTAAAAATAGGTTTAAATATTGAATTGAAGATAAAATTGCATGTATATTATTTTTAATATTCATGCATATTTTTAGTACGTTAATTAATCAGGTTATAACTTTAATGTTGACTCCATTGCTAAAATCAAGACCTCCCAAATGAAACTCCTGTATCGGCAATAATCGGTGATTTTCCCTTATATGTTATATTTTCGTAAGAAACCCTAAAAATAAACATTATTTGTGTCCAATAAGTTTAAAGTTGCCGTTTATCGTTAACACAAAAGTGTTACAATCAAACACAATACATCATAAGTATGGGGGTAGCCCACACGAACAAGCAACGAGGCCAGGGACCCTATTCGGAGATTTGAGATTTTCATCTCACTTTTTTTCGTCCTTGTTGCTCTCGTTTGAAACGTCATAGGTGTGAGAGTGACCAAGATAAAATCTCATCTCATCTCACGCGCAGGAATAGGCCCCCAGGGATCGGATAAATGTATGGAAATGCGCTCACTTGCTAGAGTCGCGGCGGCGGCGTCGAGGCGGAGACGCGGCGGGGCCGCAGCGTAGTCGTGTCAGCGCGTTTCGCCTCCGCCGACATTTTATCATTTTATTTCATGTTATTTGAAATTAAATGTGAGAAGGACGCCCGCACCTCCACGCGCCGCCTCTACTCCCAACTAGTCCCGAGAGAGCTACGCGCCCAATGCTTCTTATGCCAAAAACTTACAAGTACCTCATTAAGAAAATAATACAAATAAAAACCAATTTATTGTTATTTTTCACAGTAACTGATAAGAAAAATTATACAGTATTTAATTGTTGCTATAATAAAAAACACTTTATCGCAGTGAAGGTAGGTCAAACTGGCATATACTTACGTATCTATAAGTTACTCAGGTGACATGTTATCTCGTGGAAAGGACAAAGCAGCTCAAAACAAGGTCATGGGCACTTTGTTGCGAGCAATGTTATTGTGAATGATATCTCTCAATACTAAAAAGATGTACTAACAGTTACGGAAATCGGAAGTGTTAGCGGTATCTGGACATCATTAGCGTTTGTTTTGTAAACATGCATCCACAATACGTAAATATTTATTTAATTGTATGTGTAAGTAATATTGTCACACATTTAATAAACATTTGAAATATATTAATTGACTGTATTATGTATGTTTACGTGATTAGTATTCGTAATTACATGAACGTAAATAAAGCGTTAAATTTTAATTCGAATATTCATAAAAGCACTTTCATCATCATCAAAAAATTAACAGTTTCACAAATCATGTTATTTCTACAGGAACCTCTGAAGTTTATACGAAACAGTCAAGTTTTTAAAGCCGAAAAAAGTGCTTATTGTACTCGTCGTTATGAATAAACAACTCTTATTATGGGATCTAGCCTAAGAAACAAAAGGAAAAAGATACAGCTAAGTATTCCTAAATATATTTATAACAAGTTTAACGGTTTTAGGCGTTAATAACGATATAGGAACCGTTACATACATAACATGGCAAAATTCTTATCTCTTTTTATAAGTTTTGCTCCGGACCCCTAATACCTGTACAAAATAGTAAAGCAAATATTTTATAAACTTACGTGTCGTATCTGGGGTAGGAGGGTGGATGATAAGGCGATCCAGAGCCGAAGTAGTTCCTTGCACCGAGCGGCAAGGGCTGCATGTGCGGCGGCACATGCTGGCCCACGTGAGTCACGTGGTAAGCGTCTCCAAACAACGACTTGGAGTATGGAGTGGCGCGGAACGGCCGCTTCATCCGCCGTCGACGCCTGAAGTTCCCATTCTCAAACATCTCGCCGCATTGTGGATCTACAACAATACCCCACTGACGACACATGGACACAAATAAACACCGTTGTACGGGACGCAAGCAATTCGCCGTATCAACTTAAAATAACGCTATACGATCGCAACGCGCGCAGGCAACAATTTCATCAAACCAAATAAATACAAAGTAATAAAACGCATGAGAAGGTATAAAGCGGTAAGCGAGCGGATGTTGGGTTTCCAATGTGAAACGTGAGCCTTACCAAGCGTCCAGTAATTTCCCTTACGCTCCGCGCCACCTTCTCGCGGCACCTTAATGAAGCATTCGTTAAGGCTGAGATTGTGGCGGATAGAGTTCTGCCAGCCTTTCTTGTTTCTCTCAAAGAACGGAAACTCTTTGGTGATATAGGCATAAATCTCGCTCAGGGTAGCGCGTTTTGTCGGACTGTTCTGTATCGCCATGGTGATGAGAGCGACGTAGGAGTAGGGCGGCTTGGCGTGTGGCTGCGAGTTGGGCGCCGCGGCCGTTGTAGACTGGGGCCTCATCTCGCTACTCTCGGGGCTTGTCGGCGTCGAAGGCTTCGATTTATTTTTTGAGTCATCACTGGAGGAGGATTAGACGTTAAGTTCAATGTTTTGTTTTTAAATTCATATTAAGTATATAAATTGTGTTCATTTTCTTTTAATTTTACCAATTTTACGTATATATTCATAATTTTGCCATAGTAGGTAGAGTTGACTTGATTCTAAAGTAGCTTAACTGATTTAAATAAAGTTTGGCATAATGTAGCTCACAAATTATACGTTTCTCAACAAGTGGTCATTACAAAGGTGCTTTTACAAGGAGCCTTGTTAGAAGTTAGTCATCATTATCTGACAAAAAGTTTAAAAGAAATTTGAAAAGCGCGTTTGTATGGAAAATTCAAGCGTCGCGGAACCCTCAAGAGAGAAGACGACTTGACGTCATCCTTGTCTGTAAACAAGCATCAAGTGATCGTGAGTTCAATTGTAAACTGATATTAAATTAGTAGATTTTGGGAAAAATGTAGTTAGTTTCGTTACTTAAACGAATATGCACATCTCCGGCTCTGACCAAAACAGGGTTTGTTCAAAACAGAAACTACGCACTAAAACCACTCTTCGTGGTAGTTATATTTGAGGTTTTTTTTTTTTGTAATTTAAATTTAATATATATGTTTTTCGAGTATGATTAACATAATAAAATATAAATAAGCCATTGAATAGAGTTACGAGTACAAGTGCAAATCTGAACGATGATGAAATAACTTTGAAAACGTGCAAAAAATAAAATATGTATGTATTTCAACCAATTTCAATTTTTTTTTAAATATACATACATTTCGTCACCATATCCACTGCTATTGATGATGCGTCCATAGATGAAGTAATTAAAAAAAAACAAAATTCAATCAAATATGCAATTAAATCCGTAATAATATCAAAACTTGTTAGCTGTTAATGATTTACAGAAATATAATAGTTTATTAATCAGACCTCGTGCTTGAGCTGGCGTCGTCCCTGGGAAGCGCCGGCAGCGACAGCGTCTGATAGACGCGCGACATTTCCTCTTCGGTTTTGATGTTTTGAGAAGTGGAAGTGTCCGCCGCATTGTTGTCCAATAGGCAGATTCCGCTATCGTACGACGATGCGCCTGAAAAATACGTGGCGCACGTGTATTACTAGTAAGCAAGATTTCACCCGCAACAATCTAAAACGATTTTATAAAACACGCAGCCTACAGTTTTAACAAAGTCATACACTCTACCTAAATCCAACACTTTGAAAAAATAAAACAAAACAGTAAAATGGCGAAATCCTACAACTAATATTACTTGTGGCTCTGTGACTGAAGACTTCGCTAAATCATGAATATTTCCGTCATATTGAAAAAATCCCGAATTTGGGATTATATATTTTTTTTTTACGTAATTATCGAACCGACGCGCAAAATGTTACGAGAATTGGTTGAGAAATATGCGCCCCGTGGAGTAAGACAGCCGGACAGACGCGGGCCGGACGGACATACGAAAACATTTTTGCTGAAGCTGAAGCAGAAACGCTTCGTTCGCTAACACTAGCTCGATAGAATAAAATAAAACGATGCGAATTGGATAGCCTTTATAAGAGAATATGCTTTACTGACGGCAAATACAATACTGAGCCAGCGTGGTGGATAACGACTATGACCCTCGACATAGGGTAGGTCGGTGTCCCTGCAGATGGACGTAAAGGACTGTATTGATGATGATGATGATGATGCACTTCTAAAAAATGCAATTGGTACGTTTAATGAAACTTATTGATGACCACGCTCACAGCAAGTGGAGGTGTATGGTGTTGGAAATAAGTGTCAAATTCTGAGTAGCAAGCGAGTTGAGTAGAACGAGCAAAGCTGTTGCTTACCAACTATTCCGAAGCAAATAGAAAAGCGATACAAATGAATATACATAAAATTAGACGTAGTTACTACAAAGTTATTTCAAATAACAACATGATTCGCTATTCATATTACTTATTTTATTACTCTAACTCTCAATCTGCTGGACCAAAATTATATTTTACCACAATTTTCAAGTTTTACTTATTAGTTGTAACGCTCTTTTTGCTTACGAGGATCAGAAGGTCGAACTTTCATGGGCTTCATTTTTCCAACGCCTAAGGACGAAACATCTACTTTCAAAATGCCTAATGACTGAAATATGTAAAACTTATACCTAATTTTGATTGGTCAAAGGTTTATCTTTAAGGCCTAAAGGTTATTTTCCACGTCTAAATGAAGAAAGACCTAAAGATTATCTTGATTTGAATAGATTATATTTTGTTGTTTTTGGTGTTATTTATAGTTTAGACTAGGAATCCTACAAAGCACGAATATATTATGATTTTGTAAATGAGATTTGTATTTGTACGAGATTATAAAAATTGGCATATCATTTTTAAGTGTATCTAATGAGCATGCACTAAACGCCCAGTTGGACTTTAAGTCCATTGGAGATTTTGAAATTAACTTAGGTATTATAGTTAGTCCTTGTGCATTGTAAAATTGGACCAATTAAACTCAGGGTCTATGAAAGTCTTCTGATTTATGTAACTCTTTTTATTTACAATACCAATGTTGAGTGTCACAATGCCAAATTTTCTACAACAAAAGTACAAGCGGTAAAACTATGTTAACGGTGCATTAGCAGCCAACCGAATCAATCAGTGCAAATATTTTCTTTCACATTTCTCTGTATTGACAAGTTATTCAATATTTCCCTGTTAAAGCGATTTGTAAATAGTGTTATTACCATCTAAACTATTGGAACCACACAAATACCACCCGTCCATTATTGTTATTATGTTGTTATATTTAGTGCCTGAGATTTAGCCAATCTCACGCGTACGTGCCTCCCGATATGGTTTTCTCGGAATTCGTCGCCTAACGTTGTAAGTAACCATGTTCATAACATACTACTAGTCATGGTATCCCTCTAAATAGATTCTAAGAACTAGCGAACCTCTTGTCGCTTTTTTTAACAATTACAATTGATTGTGTAGGTAAAATGACACGTGATAAATATCATCTAATCAGTCAAGTTTCTTAAATGTTATTAGCATCGTAATAACGTTACAAAATGGTTCATTTCAAAATTTGCTAGGATTCATAAAAATAAGTTTTTAACTTTTAACTCTGAAATGAGCTGGAGTCTAATGCTAAAATGTACCCTTAGTAATACCTAAACATTTTATAGCCTCGGAACAGTAACACACTTCTTTGTCTTTTTCTTTCTTTAAAATTTTCGAACCCTATCGAAAATGATAAAGCACTGTATAACTATTCCGATGCTTACAACGTTTATCGCTAAGCCGGGTAGGTAGTGTCATGAGTCTACCCGCTACATCTAAAACATTTTCGAAAAGTGAAAGGGTTTTTATTAAGAGTAAAACTGGTTAATGCTATAAAAAGGTGTGAAAACGTAAAACATTTTATAGCGAAGTTGAGGTACAAGAATGTGTCCGACGGAGCAGGCGAGCCGGTGCGTATCGGATTCGAGCCGAGCCGCGAACACCGCGAGGTATTGTGTGGCATATAGAACAATGCGTCGTATTTATAAAACATAAAAGCCGGCGTATCGTTCGTGAAATTAATAACAAATAACAATTGTGAAACGTTAGTTCGGGAGCAGTGCGAATTACCCATGCCGTTGAATAGCTGACTCCTGAATGTGCGGCCCGATAAGACAAAATCAGTAAAATACTAATCCAATTTTGTTTCTTAACAATCTTTGTTTATTTTAACGTTTTGTTTTTTCAGCTTCTAAAAAACTTCGAAACGTAAACAAAAATCTAAAAACAGATTTTTTTATTCTGTTTATTAGGCCTCGTTACAAGGTGCGTGGGTACCTAAGAGCCTTTAAATAAACATTTTTTTTTGAAAACTTTTTCTATCGTCAACTAATGGACAGCATTTAATTTAAAGGTAAAGAGACTAAAATTCAAAACCCTTTGGACATTAGGTAATAAAAGCTTAGATAAAAAAATGTTAGTTCGTTTTAGACTTAAATAAGTGAAGTTACTAAAAAAATTAGTAACGAATGTTGAATCATAAGAAAAGCTTGTTTACCAAAAGCTATGACCAAAACAAAAGATACAATTAAACTAACAGGAAACAGCATCCATGGCGCCAACAACGCAAAAAAGATCCAACTCGATTTGAAGCCATTTTCATTGCATTGTGGTAATTTTTAGTGGCTCTTGTGGAGTATTGGGTTAGTTCTATTGGATATTGCAGTCAACACTTACATTCAAAAATCTGATTGAGATTGGTTGTTGTTCATTGTTGTTCGGATTTAAATGCTGTTCTGATATCATGCAAATATAATATGTTCCTTAAAAAAATGACCGAGAATGTATAACTCTGTTTATTTTGGTATATTTAAATAAAAATAAAACGAATGCTACCTCTTGTATTGTTACATTGCAACAGATTGTTATGCTTTTGTCATCATCATCAGTTGAATAATTTTTGGCGAAACGTTTTCCAGTACGAATGGTTTTCACCTGCCGTGCGTAGTCAAAGCTGGTCGCTAACGATTCATTTTAAAAATCAGTTGATGTGTTTTAATACTTCAACACTTACATCTGATAAATAAACAACTTAACTCTTTTGGTCGGTTAAAAGATCGACGTTTTTGAAATTATCTTGAGCCGATTATTAATTTAAACAAACTCAATGACAATCTTCCAATGACAATCGACAAATTGATCATGACAATTTTCGCTTACATGAATCATTCTTAAAAACCTAATACTTAACAAAAAGTTTTTTTTGCCTGTCAAAAGTTGATTGTGTCGTTAAATTACGTTACCCAAACATCGTCAATAAACCCCGAGTGTTTGAGGAAGAAAGTAAGAAGCAGGAACAGGTACATCTACTATTTTCGTCCTCAAGCTAAAGTAATCTAATCTTTTGTTCAATTAGCAACTGGCGCAATGAAACGGTACGCCTTGAGGCCATTCCGCCATTATTATTTAAACACCTGGTTACGAGAGAAAATAAATGTTTAAGAAATACAGTCGTTAAAGTTCGCTAATAGTGCGATGTTATCTCGTTTTTTACCGCAGTCAATCATTCAGCCTAAAACCTAATAGGTACCTAACGGATAAGGTCGCGTTGAGCGGAGCAAAAATGTGGCGATTACACACTAGCTCGTCTGAAATTTTTTTTTTCTCGTAAATCTCATAAAGTAAGCAACAAAAGCTAATCACATTTTCAGTATCACAAATAACATCAATTACATTTTTTAAATTATAAATTTATGCTTGAAAAAAGTTTTATTCATTACTTACTGTAAATGTTACAAACAATTGTACGAGTAAAAGATTATGAATATTATAATTATCTTTGAATCTTGTCTGTTTTAGATTTATATTTTCGAAATGTATGTATGTATTTATATTTTGGATATATATTTTTTTTGCTATTGAGCCAGACATTCTGAATCGCGTTCTTATTTTCCCAGAAAACTTTTTGCAAATGTTCAATTCCTAAAATGTAAACGTCTTTTTTCAAGCTTATTAATTAAATATACCTTGCAAAAACCTTTAAAAGTACCGAAACTCGGCCTTAACGTCCTTACGTCGCAAAGAATTCTAAATTACTGAAGAGAGAAAATTTCTAACATTGTTTGTAAATAATAATACGCCGGATTGTAAACAAGATCGTAAAATGTCAGATTAAATGATTACATTTAGGTATACGAAGAAATATGCTTTTACTCGTGGTTCTTGTGATTTTTTATACTTTCTTATTTATGGTTTAATTGAACAACTGTTTGTTAAATCTTTTCAGACGACAATGAAAAAAAAATTAAAGAGGAGGATTATGCTTGAGCGTTACGAAGGTTTCTACTAGTCGACGAGAATGTCTTCCTCCTGTAGGTATTATTATTAGTATGTTCGTGTGTATATTTGTCCGATGATAATTATCTCGGGCGGCGCTGATCAGATCCCCGATATATATGATGATATAGGTAAATACATACATGGAACGCGAAATCACAGAATAATTCAGTGTTTTAAGGCCTACTTTTTAACATACTGATGGATTTTACGTTGCTTAGTTTTGCTTCGATATCCCGAACCACAGATAAGAGTAGTCTGTCCAGTTGTTTATTTAAATGGTTTTATTAAGCTTCAATCCCATGTTTCTTTATTTCTTGTTTCAAATCTTGCAAACATTTTTTTTATCCAAACCGATTCTTATAATCATTTGCACACACATTTAGTACCCATGACAACATAATATTACTAGATTAATATAAAATCGTTTAACTTAAACTTCCTGAGAACCAGAGTAAACAGTTTTATAAAATCAAGGTAATTTTTGGTTTGGGTGTTATCTGAAGCAACAACTTAGGGTCTAAAAAAATGAAAAAATTCTAAACCTACCAGAGCCCTAAAGTAAGTGTATCACAGATAATACTATGGGACTGAATGAAACAAAATCATAATCTTATTTATGATTTTTAAGTGATAAGTACCTGATAAGCGAACAGCAATTATTGCATTTTAGATACAACCGGAAAAAAAAGCCAAAATAATGGTTAACCTGGCATTCTGACTGTCAGAGGTAACATGGCACTCCCTATATGTTTACCGCCCAGTAAGTTTTGGTCGACAATAACACGAACAATGACATATTAAGAGTAACGGTTAATACTTGAAATAGTCTGAAATCGACACTTTGACGTTACTTAACGAGTCTACTGATTACGGCGTCGATATCCCACTGGTACAAAAGGTAATTGTTCTCTTGAACAATAATGCTCAATAACGTAGGTTCTAGGTAAGCTGTGCGCACGCATTGTATTGTAACGCTTCGCCTCGGCGACGGCCGATCAGCGGTTATGTAATGGCGACTCGATACTGCACTGAAACGACGATATTTTAAATTTCTAAGTTTACAATGGTGACCAACTCATTCCTAACACAGAACTTTATATATCTGAAGTGTTGACTTTATTTTGTCAAGTTGCAAAGTCAACAACTTTGCGAAATCGAAGTCGGTGTCTTGTATTTAAAAAAATAATTATCAAAACTGGACTACTCTGTAAAACGTTATGCGTGATAATAAAAAAATATAAATATATACGCATCGATTTGTAAGCCTCCTCAGATTCGTCGGTTAAAAATGGCACCAAAACAACCACTGAGTACAAACTCAACAGGTGTTTTAAGTTAAGGCCCGTCATAGATCTTAAGGGACCGGCGACCACTTTAGACTAACTTCGCATTGGCTAAAGGTTTTATATTGCCATTTCTAGAAAAAAACTTTTTAGCAAAAAATTACACCGCCGAAAAAACTGATAAGCAAAAAATAATCAATAACTAAGTTCTTAAACTAATGTAGGTTTACCTAAGTCACTTTGAGTCGGCGACAAACTTAGGTTAACCTAACCTAACCTGTACTTATTTATGTCGCCGCCGCGCATCACGCTTTACGTAGGTAATTATTAATTACCCGATTTGCATGTTAGGCGCCAACTCAAAATTACTTAGGTATACCTACATTAGTTTAAGAACTTAGTTATTATCATTTTTTTCGGCGGTTCAATTTTTTGCTAATAAGTTTTATTTTATATTTTTTGAGGGTATGTTTTTTTTAAATAGACTGACTAATCTATAACAGCATTAAAATCTTTGAGTGTATATCACCCCCATTTTCCCACCCTTAGGGTAGTTTTTTCCCCCAAATTTATATGAGACCAACTTCGAATGTATACCCTATCCGATATATTTTTTTTTAATCGGGCTACTCTGTAACAAGTTATGTGTGATCATACATAAAAAAAATATGCGTCGACTTGTAAACCTCCTCCGTTTCGTCGATTAAAAAAGACGACGACCGAATAATGCAAGTACAGATACTGACGAATCTCTAAATCTACACACTCTGTACAAAATCTAATTTCAATATTTTTTATGACTTTTGCACTTTTTTAATCATTCTTAAATAACTAAAAAATTCCCTCGTATTATGGATTAATTTAGAAGTTAGCTTCCTAAACAATCCTTAACATAGGGTGTTAAGGAATTTTTGATTTGCTTTGTCAATCTATTAAATAAATGAAAAGTGACCCCTTAAAAATGCGCATATTTTTTTAACTCCATTTTCTATTGTGAACATATTAAAAAAAATTACAAGACCATAGGGGCGGAGATAAAATGTATTTCATTGTTCGTGCCAAATTTTATTATAATCTGACAAATGGTTTCCAGGAAATTTGTCAAGCGCTTTTGTATGGAAACTTCAAAGCGACGCGGAACCCTTAAATACGCCTGCTCTCAAAACATTGGCAGCAATTCTTCAAAGTTTTTGGAAGGTAAATCATGCCTTAATGCTCTATCACTGTAAACTTCTTTCCTCTTCTCACTTTACTTCTATTTAGCATCGTAATCGTATTGAGTTTCAAGCGGTTTACAACCAGAGCGATCAGGTTAAGGGGACGTGACCCGCGATGACGTCAGGGGCAAGAGACAAGCCAAGAGAGGGCACTTGTTGCGCGCTGCGCCAGCGTTGCGCCCGCTAGATATACCGACCATTCCGTTATTTCAGATAAACCAGCAACCTCGCCCCGCCGTAATCGCATCCGATAATTCGCGAAAACAACTAGAATTTTATTCACGTATACCTATTTTTACTGGTACTTTGGGCTGAACTAACACCGCACGACCCCTATATCTCTACAACCCTTTGGTCAATTTTACTCAAAGTCGAACTTATAAATTGCATTTGCATGAACTATTTGCTATCAAAAATGTACGAATTTCGGGTCAGCGGTTTTCAAATTATTGTTAGGTTAACATTCGTAGATGCCGATTTGCCTACTAACTTTTGAGACCTTGTTTAGCTCGGTTAATTATTTATTTGAACATACACTGCTGCATGTGCATCTGTGTGTATGTCTGTGACAATAAATAAACCGATTTTGATTAAATTTTTGGAACTTGATCGAGAGAGTGTATTGAGGGGTTTATTTTGTACAAAATTTATGATTTATACTTGTTACTTAAGTGTGGACATGGTTCAAGTAAAATTACTTTTAGAAATGCAAAACAATAAATGCTAGTATTATTCTATTAGAAATTAATAGAACCTCGTGCAAACACGAAAAAGATTGTAGTACCAAGACGAAGCATCTGTTGACATCAGTTAACATTTAACACTCATTTTCATCCAACTAATTTTACTCGTACATCCTGAGTTATATTTTTTTTCTTTTACTACTAAGTTTTTGCTAACTAAATTTCATCAATCTTATTTCCAAAGGTATTTCAAAAGGTGATAAAAGAATCGTAAATGAATTATCAAGCACGATACTAATCGATTTCTTTCGATGTCTAATCGATTAAGGTGTAAACTGTGTTAAAGCCTCGACGCGACATAAAGCCGCGAAGTACACGTTCATATTTGTACTGAATTCGCTATGGGCCATTTTATGACCATAATCATAGTGTAAAAGCACCCCATACGTTTGAAAAGGAAATTGCAAACTACTCCTGTTAAGAGCTTTAGTTATGTTATAGTTATTTTTTCTTTGAGCGTTTTAAATGGTTATTAAAGGTAAGTAAGTAGGTACGCGACCGTTTGTCAGATGAAATAATAGACGATGGACCAAATTACAGATTGGGAGCCCGCAGCACAGAATGCAACTATCAGCTAGGCTAAAAGCTAGTTGATAAGTTTATATCGCGTAGGCAATATTCACAAGACCGCAACAATTATTAATTATTTAATAGTAAAGACGAGCCCCAAACAATAGTCAGATACCACACTGTAGCATGCAACTCACAATTCTAACAAAAACAAACTAAAATTGTGAGCTACTAGTCATGTAAGACGGCAACCAATAAAGAGCTATAGTAGTTTAGAACGAAAAATCAGCTACTACACTGTAACAATAGACAAGTGACTACAAATGGAGCTAACGTAGTTGCCCGGAACCACTCTAGGCGAGGCACATCAAGTATTTTGTTTGTGCAGTGCCTAGTAGAGATACCTAAATGGAGCAGCGCTCACTTACTATACTATTTGCAGCGTACAATGATGCGCGTGACACTAGGGTCACCCGCACCATTCTGCGGTCGGCAGGTCAGTCGTCGTCAGTATCACACGAACGACTCGCATTATAAAGTTATGTTATGCAATTCAATTTTTTCAATAAAAAGAAATAATTGTTACAATATAAATATTCATTATCTGTTATGGAAATTATTTTCGAAAATACATATATTTAAACAAAAAAATTAGAACGCATTCAAAGCAAAACCGATGGTTAAAAAAATCGCGTCATAATTTTTGGCCATTTCGTTTACCAGTTTTGTTCACAGGTGCTCAATCCAAAGATGTTTAAAACTAAAATTCGTGCAGTAAACTTCCTTTTCTTTAAAAACTATCGACAACCCATCGTAGCAATACGTCCCATCCCTAAATCATTGGCGTTATATTACACGCATAGCAATCGGCTTCATTTTCCTTTCACGTTGATTTTATTTATACATGTTTGCAAAGTAAAATCATTTAATGTTTTAGTTACTAGCTATCACCTATTATTACCTGTTACATATTTATAAAATAGGAGCCAAAAACCTTCCTCATGAAATACTGTTACTAATTATCAAATTTCATCAAGATCCGTCCAGCCGTGAATAGCCTACAAACAGAGATATACAGATATAATATTTAGTGTGAATAGAAAATCATTCTGATTTTGGAAAAGAAAAAATACAAAATGTATCTTCTTAAAAAAACTGTTTGAGCGTGGTTCTCTAAATTTTCAACGATTACAAGATTTTTTTTTTTTAAATAACCAGATTAGTTCTCTAAAGTTTAACCGAGTAACTTTTTCTTGTTTGTGATCTTATTAAGATTATTACCAATAAAAACGGCAAGAGGTCTATAATTCTAGGCGCCAATTTAATTTTACCATCAAATACGACATACGATTTTTAACTCTAAATGAAGTGGCTTAAGTACACGTGTGTGCAGGCTTAACGTATCCTGGATTCCTGGCTAGTGCCTACGTTAGTCGTGTACAAAATGTATATTGCAAAGTCAAAGGGCGACGCCGGCTGCCAGTCAAATTGTCTGGTAGCGGCAACCGCGCTGAAACCCGGCCGTTAGCTTTTTATGTTGATACTAGCTCTTTTGCCCGCGGCTTCGATTGAGTTTCATAGCACATGTCACCAATGGAGTTTTTTTTTAATTAAAACAGTTGTTTTTGAGTTTATTCGTCACAAACATACGAAAATACAAAAGTCGAATTTTTTCCTCTTTAAAATATTGTATAGTGTAGATAGTGTTGACCATGAAATTTATTATCCGACACACGATTTAATACTCTAGTTAAAATGTCAAGTTATTTGCAAAGTTGGACCGGTGCCGTTATAATGTGATGACCTTTAGTTTTTCCAAAACTGTAACAATACCTGCACCAGGTTTACATGCATCTCTCTCGAATTAATTCAAAGTAGATATGTATGCTACGGACTCGTGGCTATATAGATTAAATTATAGTTACTAACACAGGTGTTCAGCTCGATTTTGAAAATAAAGGTATGCAAGGAATTACATTTTCATTAATTTCTAAACTATTTAAAAATGCTGGTCTTTAAAATGTGTACAGTAACAGCGGAGTGGCGCACGCTACCACTTCTGATTTATTGTATTAGTTAACTGCCTTTATATTGGGCATCGCGGTTAATATGTAGACTATGTTCTTTGTGCAGATAGAGATCGAAGAGAAAATTCGAAACATTTGAATATAATCTTCGAGCTAGGTGTCTGAGTTCGGGGTTCAAGCTTAGATGAGATTGGCACAAGCCGCATCGAAAGGGAGAAAAGAAGAAGAGGCTTATACCCAGCGGTGGGGCTATATAGGCTGACGACGACGATGATAATAATGTTAGAATTTGTGATATCTCATATACTTACTCTGAAATGTGTAAAAGCATTCACAACTACCTAAACATTTATCAAATTAATGTAACTATTTCTAAGTATGTAACTATATCTGAACGAACGCATCGATAACCCGACAAAAATATCGCAACGAAATGTTAATTAAATAGCCACCAAAATACATTATTTAAAACGGCTAATACGGATGCTAAAAGCAGAGAGCCGTCGCATATTCACGCTACGTCACCATTAAAAGATTAATTATTTTTAAAAGCCTGTCATCAAATGCAAATTTAGCCTAAATAGCCAGTGTGTCTATTTCCTTTCCTTTAATTTAGTTTGAAACTTATTTTTTCTTATTTTTTAATTGTAACTTCGGCAGCTCTTAATTTTAAATTTTTAAACCAATTTTCCGAGCAACTTCGACAGATGGTAAAAAAATCCAAAAGCCCAGCAGTCGAGCAAAAGTCTGGAAACGTAAGATGTCGTGAATAACAGTATAATCTGTTACCTAAGTATTTAACAGTACTACAAGGTGATTATATTTCAGCCTCGCTTCTTTTTTGCTCCATTCTTAGTTCTAAAGCCAAGCTAGGTTAGCCTAACCGCTATAAGAGAAATAATTTCTTGAATATGAACGACATGGCAGCATATATTTTTATACTATCTTATTTATCGTGTAATATTGTGTTATTTACTTGGTTTTCTACTAGATAGAAGGCAGTTCTAAAAATTTGTGTAAAATTGCTCGTGTTCTTATTTAATGATATGTTTAAAAGTTTCATGTACAAAATGATCAGCTGAATTAGATCATCTTAAATTCATCAGATAATATCGGAACTGGATTTATGGAAAACTATTAAATAAACGGCTATGTGCTAGTCGGACTCGCGTCCCAAGGGTTCCGTACTGGTAAGACAGACAGACGATAACGTGGACCTTGTTATAGAATCCCGTTAATACTCGTCGGATACTGAGGGTTAAGGGGGAGATAAGTGGTCGTCAGCTATACTTAAGCAGCATTAACATTTTGAAGATATAAAATTACTAATTGGGATTCTAAAAAAACAACAATAGATATTTAAGAGAAAATTTATCGGAGGTATTTGAGAAAGATATTTTTTCCCAAACTAAAAACAAAAAAGTTTTAAATTTGAAATGTTATTTTAAATGACTTTGAGTGTTTATTTTCACCTAACGATTCTGCATCTAAAATGCGCGAAAGAGATCGCAAACAATTAAGCTTACTTTTGTGCTGTAGTTAAATAGTTGTGTTAACCAATCCTTTCTACATCTCACATTTGCTTATTCGACACAATGATCTCATAGAGTAGATACCTACGGCAAGCTATAACGGCACGGAACACGGCTACTGTGATTCTAATGTAAACAATTGTACCCAATAGGTACTTCCATTCCTGAAGTAGTTATGACGATGATATTGGTAATACTGCATGACTTGGCCACGTTGTTATGTAACAGTTATGTAGCTAATTATGTACAAAGAGAAACAAATGAGAAACACTGTTTTACGCAACCATTCTCTGCTCGAGTTGGTAAAATGTGACATTAGATTAAGAAAAGTATACTGTTGGAACAAATCTTTTTTTTTTTTTTTTATGAAGAATAGGTCGGCGTTTGACCAACAACTCGCCTGATGTTAAGCGACGTTGTGGTCTAAGATGGAGCACGACGACCTATAAGGTACTTATTCACTCTAGCCTTGAAGTTTTGTAGAGTGAAGAAGTACAAAGACGGCAGTTGAGTGAGGCGCTACAAGTGCGCTACTGCTCAGACCCGTCTTCGGAACGGTTACACCGGACTACATCCCGAAACACGACTAGGTCATTTCACGGCATGGCTTGGTCCGGTGGGTGGTAACTAGCCACGGCCGAAGCCTCCCACCCTTTCAGGTACTCTTTACGTCAATCAATAAGTAGGTACCTATTTTAATGCATTGCTTGGGCAATTTATACAATCCCGGCCTGAATACAAGAAAATGTATTTTCGGAATACATAGTACCTATATTAATGTACCTATAAATAGGACAAAGAAACAACTGCACATGACCAAAATATTTTCTTGAAGAAATTCCCTTTCCCCATATAAACCAATCCGAATCGGTCACTTATCACAAGGAGCCAGTAATCAAATTCTTGTCAATGACTCAAATCAACTTTAATAGCTTCAAGGATCTCGGTATGATTCCCAAAAATAGCGCCAGTTTTTAGTGCAGAGGCGATTCGACCGGACGGCATTAATGACTTAGCAATTTACTTCTCAAATCAAATTCACTGTATTGCGTTCAACGCTATTTCAGTGCGAGGCGATTAAATCTATCAATGAATTTCCGGCAGCGGCCGCTTGACACTTTTAATATCGCCAATCAACCATACCCCGTTCTGAATGAACAATACGCGCTCGGTCGTAAATTAAATATTCCTAAGTTTGTGCCAACACAACTGAATACTTAGCACAGGGCCGCACTCAGTAACTCCAACGACCGATTACTAAAGTGACTAACTGAAAAAAAAATGTGACAAAATACTACTCGTAACTTAGCATGCATAGGCGAATTTTATTGTCTACCTGGTATATACTCGCATGTGAATACGTCTTTCTCTTTTTATCTGATAAAAAGAATGGACACCATTTTCTTGTTTTCATTTTACGTGGGTATTAGTATATTAATTACATATCTTGACATTTTTCAAAATTGTCAAAAACCATTGTGAGAAAATATCAGTTATGAATTTTATTGATGCGAGCCCTGCACACTAATTAGAAATCAAATGCTTGGAACCTAAATCATAATGTCGAGCATCCTCAAGAGGCAAAGTTATTTTGACGGCGATTAGGAAACAACTCCTACAACAATGTGTTGGTAAATTAGGAGAAATGTTTCAGATTGAACCCTATCAGAGAAGGTAATGCGATATTATAGGTTTGAATTACGCTTGTACGGAGTTTGACTACGTGTCCGGAGGCAAAATACGACGGGGGTCGAAAGCGATCTACGTAATTTGTGTTCTTTTTCCTTTTGCAATCCCCCGTTATTCGTATCAAGTTTTGTGTTTACAAGTTGCTACTTTTTTTTTGTTTGGGTAACATTTTTTTAATTTTGGACAAATAATGAAAGAAAAAAATTAAATGATTCTTAGAAACCTCATGACCATTTGAATATTCTTTAGATACAATGTAACTCCAGTCAAATAACAGTAAACAAAATGTTTTCACCCAACTTTCCATGTAGGTAGTCGAATAAAAAAAAATACACATTAAAATATTTACCCTGATACAGGCGTGTACATTTATATTAATCTATACGTGTACCAAACAGCACTATAGTCCTCAGTCCCAGAATAAAAAGGCCGTGACAAACAAACCGCGAACTAACAAGATAGACAGACACGGCGAAACTATGGTAGTAGTTTAGTAGGGAACTCTAAAATATAATTATTCAATCCACATTCTGCTGTGTTAAATAACAGATCTATGGATAGACAGATAAGTGGAGGATAAAACCAAGGAAGCCTGCCCCAACATTATGTAGGATATAGTCGGTAAGGGAGAGATCCATTATTGCCATTACTCTGGTTTTAATAATAATATTAGCACAACTAACCTGATAGATTAACAGAGCAGATGTTAGATGGCGCTGCCAGGGAGTAGGATGGCTCGTCTTTAGGCTTCAGGAGCTCGTGGGTCGACACGGCGTGTATCGACAGTTCCTGCACAAAAACAACCAATATACACAATTACACAGTTAACCGGGGTAGACGACACTTTTAGACGATAGCCGAGTTCAGATTATAAAATTTATTTCATGATGTTTACCCAATACTTTGAATTATGCAGAAGTTTTTAAATGCAGAATTAAAATAACATTTGTTAATCTGTCAAAAGGAAGGTTGTACATTTCAGGTCTGTGGGCTATTTTATCACATATTACAACGTCAGGTTGGCCGAGTGGTCTAAGGCGCCAGATTTAAGCTCTGGTTCTCGCAAGGGAGCGTGGGTTCGAACCCCACACCTGACAATCTATTTTTGCTACTAATTATCTCATTTTTGTTTCAGTGAGTCATATTCAGACAATTATTTTGCAGCTATTGCAGAAGACTTTTTGCGATTTGTTGCAATTACTAAAAACATAAAGGCCTACTACAAATCTAATGTTTGCAATACGTAGGTATGTCAGGTTCTAGTTCAAATCGTATGTTTGAGGCATCAGAACAACAATCAAGAATCAAGAGACACTGTTTTGTAATGTCTAGACCTCTCGATGTCTTAATGTGAATCATTTATATTTTCTTTATGCTTAAGAAGAATATGAGTCGACAAATTATTAAAATCGCGAGCCTCGATTCTACGACAACAATCGTTTTTAAAGTTTTTGAATTGTCTCTAAATTGACACTTATCACACTTTAGGCTAAGTACTCTAATTTCTAATTACCTAATTCTAATACAAAAACTATCGAACAACATATAAAAATTAGCTCACAAAGGAAAGTCTTGGAAAGAACATAACATAACATCCTCACGCCTTTCCCCCGAGGGGGCTGGCAGAGATGTAATACAACATCCACATTTCGCCGGACGATATTCAGTCCCAAATGCGACAGGGGGCGAGCCTTTCGCCATACACCGGGCTCCAGTTAACAAATTGGTGCGTGCCGTCAGCTGGGTTCGAAATCGCTCCCTCTGGCTTGAGAGGTGGACCTTCTCCCAACTAGGCTATCATCGCTTGGAAAGAAAAATTATGCTAAGTCTGAATCATTAATACTCCGTCTTTCCTTGAATATATTTAGGTCGACGATTTGTTAAAATCGTTTGCCTCGATTCTACAAAAACAGTTGTTTTTAAATTCAATCGCTTCAAAATTGACACTTTTGATACTTTAGTCTAATTACTCTAGTTACCCACAAATTCTAAAACAAAAACTATCGAACAACGTGTTTAAATTAGCTCACAAAGTTGGAACTCTTGGAAAGAAAAACTAAACTCTCTGAGAGATAATAATATAACAAACCGTCGAAAGAATTTCAATGCCTATAGAGACGTCCTTAACAACTTCAGAAGGTGCTCATGCCCTCGTACAAATTAGCATCCGTCGCAGAAGTAAACACGTGCATACGATATTTTTCTAATGTTAGTTAATATTAAATCGAATCTCGAAGAGATGTCCAATAAATATTCTACAATGTCTATTTTTAAATGCGTGAGATGCTTTCTCCGATCTTGAATGAACGGAGAGTCGACCCTCCTCGTAATGTCTTTGCTTGTTACGGAGTAGCCCACGGCATGAGCGAACAGCGAGGGGTTTCAGAATACTAAATTAATACTGGCCTTTTTATTCCTACTTTTCATTGAAATGTAAGAACGCTTAAAAATTAAAACATTAAACAATTTAATACCGATATCATTCGTCTGAATTATAGCAAAATAACAATTTCTGCAAATGTAATAACAATAATTAATAAAAAGAAAAAAATCATTAGAATTAAAGAAATTAATAGAAAGAGCAAAAAAAACTGCAATATAATAGAAAATAATTATGTATTTTCTTTAAAATACCAAATTGAACAATACCTTATTAACACTTATTATGTTTTCTTAGAAACAATATTAAAATACCTACTAAAATAACATTATTTTATTTTCTTAGATGTAATGTAAGGAGCAATCAAGATCTTTTTACGTGTAGGTGGTGATGATGAATACCGCTTGCAGATTATAGCATGCACCGAGACATTAGCTTTTTGACACTGTCAGCTATATCCGAGCTGATTTGTTCGCAACAGCTGCGTGAGCGCACCTATTAACCGCTGATACATGTTTGTCACTCGGCTATTAGTGTGAAAGAGATACAATTTTGGATTCATCTATATAAGAGCGAGATCGATTCATTTCTCCAATTCACGACCAATATTTATTTGCTGCACCGTGACACTCGAGAAAAATTCTTGTACCAAAAACTTTGAATTCAAATACAAATGCGTTATCTCCACTGGCAGGTCATTTTTCTTGATTCTATAAAAAGAAAATATTGGTCAAGGAATGCTACATTGGTGGTTCAAATGTGTTACTCTGATTAAACCATGTGAAGCTTGGTAACGTTTCACAGGCTATGCGACATGGCATAGGCATTAAGCAGATTTGCAAGACTATTTTATTTTT
Organism: Peribatodes rhomboidaria; assembly: GCA_911728515.1. Taxonomy (NCBI): domain Eukaryota; kingdom Metazoa; phylum Arthropoda; class Insecta; order Lepidoptera; family Geometridae; genus Peribatodes; species Peribatodes rhomboidaria. The sequence goes on from OU452166.1 coordinate 2,227,618, forward strand.
CATAGATTTATGATGCCAATTATGACACATGTCGGACAATGTGTACAAGACATTTATAAGATCTCTCTTGGTAAACTCAAAATGTACGTTATTTTTCAAAGCTTAATTTAAAATGTGATGAAGCGAACATTAAGTAGATGCTCAATCTCAGTAAATAATATTTCCGACGTGTTGGATTTAGATGTTCAATTTCCTAGTGCCTCAATAGTAGGCAAAAACCGCAATAGGTTTTGCTTATAAGGCAGTTCTTCAGACTTATTAGAGAGCTCTATCAATCATATTAGATTAAACCACGACCCCATAAAAATTAAGAAGAGCTCTGTATCAAAATGCATGATTTATCACAACTACTTAAAAACTTAGGGTAATACTCAATAACTTAGGGTAATTGAAACCACATCAAAATTGCGGTAATAACAAAAATCTTAAATACACGTTCTTCAAGTAAAATATGTTTTTGAAATAATTATTACACACAACACATACATAATGCATACATTCGAATTTCCTAATAGGACTTCCTTTTGATGCGATAACCTGTATTCGATATCAAGTGATGCCCCCGACTTAGTACCCAGCGTGGTGCTGCAAGTTTACAATAAGTGCGATCTAAACTACAAGTAGATCGGATTCAAACTTTTAACGATGTAAGATCGATAATTTTTTTACTAACACGCATTATATTGTACTATTTGCATCGTGGATGACACTGGTGTCTGTAGTTGAAAATATCTGAAGGGAAGTGACATTGTGCAATTCAATTTTGCCGATAATGAGTCTCAAATGAAGTCAAATTGAAAAGAAAAGTTCTATTGCGTGTTTGTGCGCCATTGTGCATTCATCTCAGATGATGATTTTACTCACTACCAAAATGTTGTTCTTTGTCGAGTGTTTTAGATATTCCTTCTGGAAAGAAGGAAAGATGGAAGTAAAGAAGATCTGGAAGAAGCACCTCATTAAACGTCTTTGGGAAAGTTACGTGTACCAGTTATGCGTGAAGAATTATACCAACCTGCGACTAGAGTCGTTTCTTCTGCAAGCGACCAACATTCTATTTAGTCCTGTATTTAAGTATAAAGTTCTCCTGGAACACTCCAGCCTTTCATCACACTAGATTACTCAGAAAGTAGTTCAAGTCGTGAAATGATCGACTATTCCAGAACCTCAGGGTATCGGGAATGATTTGGTGTGCATAAGCTAAGCTTTAGAAAACGTTAAAATAAATTTGTAAGAGAATATTTTAGTATGAATGTAGGGAATAATATGCCCGAATTGTAAAATTATGATACGTTTAAATTAAACACATAATTATTTAATATAATAATGATGATAACCAGAAAAAATAATGAAAATGATGTAAGGTACGCTACTAGTGCCACTGGCTGGAGTAACTCATTAGGCTCAGTGTGTACAAGCTATTGAAGACAATACGCTACAATTATGTGCTGAGAACTCTCTCACCATTATGAGTACCTACCTGCTTCCAGAACCACCTAAGACTATTTCTAGGGCTGGGTGATGCCAGGAGATCGCTTTAGAAACCAGCTTGATTACATAGCAATTGAAAAAAGATGGATATCATGAATAAGCAACAAGAACACGTACCATGATCAGAAGCTACTGGTGGCAGTGATAAGCATCAAGATTCAGAAGTGTGTAACCGATTCTGTAAAACCTCTATAACGACCTTCTCGTCAGATAACCTCTGCTTTGAAAGACAATTTTTACAGGTAAAACCACAAACTTTAGAAACGACGCTAGTGCTAACATAAACACAAAGTAGACTATCTTTAGAATTAATTCTTGCATCACGGAGAGAAGTCAAGTCCAGTCCCTGATAGTCCTTAAAAAGCATTGATTACCGAGAAAACGTGAAGTGCAGCTAAAGAAAAGAAACAATAGTATAGTAGCTAGAAGTGAATCTGTGAAAGCAAAGTATCAAATATTTTCTGCAAAGGCGATCTCCGTCTCCTTCACTATTGCCGTGAAACAAGCCGAAGACAGTGTGGAAGCAGCTGGTAAACGCCTGTGTGAAGGGGCGAAAGGTGAAAATGTCTGTGAAAGACCTGAATAATGAAGAGCACGAAGCAGAAGAAAAAGTCGATGCGCGCACATTGACAAACAACAAAACCTTTCACAATGTGCATTCACCTCTTTAAAATCACTTTTTGCTTGGGAATTTAAGAAATTAAAGAATTTAAAAAAAATATATTAAATTAAAAAAAAAAGGAATTAAAGAATTCGATGCAATTAGCATCGAATTCAAATTAAAAACGGTCGAAAATTAGTGAAAACTGAAAAAATGCTGACAAATAACGATTTATAATATTTATTTATTTTTGTGAAAATTATCGGTTTGTCTAATGTCACCCCTACCATCTAAAATGCAATAATCGAATGTAAAGTGAAAATATAATCCGAAATAAAACGCAACATTTGTCAATGACACGATGCGTTTCCGTATGTAATGTAGGTGACATTTAATTACCTAGAGATTTTACGCAATCCGTGATTTCATCATTTTATTGTGAAATTTCAGTCTTATAAAAACTTATTTAAAATCTTTCTACATATATTATTTATCTAATACTAATTGTTATCTATTGTGTTTATGTGTATTAGTTGTGTTTTAGGTAAAAAAAATATATGAATATTAGGCCTATTAAATGTCAAAAACTTAATAGATTTTTTTTTCCGGTAAGAGAATCTTTGGCAGATGAAGTAGGACCTTACTGTAGCAATATAATTATATTACCTGCAATATTCACTTTTTAACAATCTACCAAGGAGAGCTAGTTATAAAATGGAAAAAAATGTTTGTCATACTGTGCACACTTTTTTTTTACATTAAAAAAAACTACTCTAGAATCTTCACTCTACGTTACAAGTTTGATCGCCACCAAATAATAACGAAATGGTTAAAGAATAAACATTTTTGATATGAATAAAAAATGTCTGGTAAAATCGAGAAGTGACGAGACGACAGTGGCTCGCAGGGTGGGATTAAACGAAAATAGCACTGTAATTAATGGGCGTTTCCAAGCCACCAAACTCACGAGACGCATTACGAGAATTCCATCTCTTATAATATTTATTAAAATCATCGAATATAATATTAAAATTTATTACGGCTAATTTTGTACAAAAATAAAAAAGTCACACTGTCAAGCGGCTATGCTGTAACTCTTTTACGACGATTATTCCCGAAGTGTTTATTGGTACGTCTTAATTTACATCACGTGAATTGGAAAGACCATTCTGAAACCTTGATGTTAAATGAAATGAGTTTCCTTTTCGTTCTGACAACACCAACCGACAACTAGTTACCAGTTGGTATTCAGGGTGCATCCGCGAAGCGCAGTTTGTTTGGTAATATTTGTTGTCGTTAAATTGAGCTAAGTACTGTATTTAACAAGACACTTTTCCTTCCACCAAGAAGCTTGTACATCTCGTATGTTTTTTTTTTTAGTATAGTTCAGAGTATATTCATTTTAATAATTACATATTTTAATAAGCAAGTTTTTTTAAGCATAATTTTGAAATAGTTTCAGATAATTAGTAACTGTACGGTATTTACTTATATTACGGTATTCCTGCAGCAAAATAAAAAAAAATGAAATAAATAAGGCGTTCATTGCGTAAAAATCGTAATAAACGGATGGGGTTTCAGGTCACCCTCTTGCGTTACTTCGAGAGGTTCAATAGATTCAGTCCGATTTAGAGATACAACGAGTCTCAGATACTATTACAGCTGCAATTCGAAACTTAATTGAACAAAATCTTGGGTGGACAAATATATTGTTTAAATAATAATAATAAGACTTTTATTCAGATCAACACAGATAAATTTAACTTAGTTTAATATTTCAGATTTATCGTATTTAGATCTGTTTGCCAGTCGGCAAAGGTCTCCTCCAACCTTTTTCATTTATGCTTTCTTGACTTGTTGCCTGCTTACTCTTGGCTTTCATTTTCTGTTCCTCCTCCTTCCATCGATGGGATTGAGAAAATTAAGATTTTTTCAGTTTTACAGTGTAAGCACACTGAGGGATGCGACATAAATCCCCCACGAGGACCAGTGGACTCGGGGGAGTTTGGTGTTACACTTACCTATATAACCTCACAATTCATTTTTACTCACGCTCTACATTAGCATCGTATACTTCCCGATTCTAAGATAAACAAACAACTGCCCTCTGAGGTACCGTCTTACTAGTTCCGAGAGCAGGGATAAAATATTTTTGTACTAAAGCATGACTTGGTGACATGTAAAACTCTAAACTTATTTTGTATGTTCAAATGATAAATGCATGTTTATATGCTCTATGATATTGTAGTTAAAGAACAAATTGTTGAAAAAATGTGACGCTCAGGATTAATAATAGGAAACTGTTAATATTATTAACAAACTGTTAATATTCTTAACAATTTGTTAATAACTGTTATTAATAACAAACTGTTAGTACGAGTAACAAACGAGTATAATTGCCAATGGAAACTGTTAATATCAAGTCAAATTATGAATTCAAACGGTTTGTCAATTTAATGGCTTTTGTTTTCGGAAATTAATTATACCAGGCTGTGGCTCAATTAGAACTGACATTACTCGTAGAATTCCGTCGAAGCGGCCTTTTCAGACTTGCATGTAACAAAATTATCGACACATAATTATTCTCCATCCTGTCATGGTTTTCAGGTAACGTATCTATTTCAATCATAAGCATGGACAGTTTCAAAGGCTTTAAAGGCAAATTCTGTTGAAATTCAATTTTGAAGTACCGATGTAAACAATAATGTTATATTATAGACCGAGCGAAGCGTCTATGCTTCAGCATCGACGAAAATGCTTTCGGGTGCCCGAATTCTGTCTGGGTTTCTGTTCGGATCTCTGTCTTCCTCTACAGGTCGCATTTCTTAACCGAATTTACCTAAACCTTTTTGTCGAATTGCTTTTTGGAATTTTTGAAAATGGCGGATTTAAGATTTTTTGGAAAAAATCTGTATAATTATCGAACCCGCTTACAAAATTTCACGACAATCGTTTGAGTAATGCAGCCTGTAGAGGAAGACAGACGTCAACCTCAAGGTCTACAGCTCACAGAGCCATTAGTTGGACTAAAAATATATGGACTAAATATATGAACTTGGACTAAATATATGGAATAAATATTACAAAATATATGGACAAAAGTATACAACAAAATTACGTATACTGCAGTTTCGTGAAAGTAATCAACCACAAATGAAAACGAATAAAAAAAGTACCTAATAATAGGTCCTCTTTTATTCGTTTACAAGTTTGTAAACTAAAAGTTGCCGCGTATTCCATCATGTACCGTTACTAATGAGATATTTAAAAAAAACCCTGCTGTAATCCGTTAATGGTTGATAAAAATTAATTCTACAACCAACCCATTACCGCCCTTTGTACTCAAGTGTGTACATCTGAGAGGTGAATGCGTTGTGGGAACGTAAAAGTGATTAATTATTTTAATCTGTGTGGTTGTGTTCTTAAGATACCCTTCACCATCCCGCCTTGCAGTATTGCTTGCAGGTCTGCGTAGCAGGATGTAGATCACATACCATCCTGCCTAGCATCCTGCATGTATGTACGTGCAGGATGGTGAATTGTTGACATAAAAAAAATAAAAAAATGAGGGTGGCACGAAAATAACTCACAGAATTTAAACTTTGTTTTACAAATTGTGAGTTGAGTTAGTGAGGTAGGACATTTTGTTATTTTATTTTTCATTTGTTTTCTATTATTATTCATTATTAGTCTTTATATTTGCATATAATGTTGTTAGGTTAAAATTTACATAGATAAAAGTGTATTTGGTCTCATTTTCTTTTACTGTACCTGTGTATGTACACTGAGCGCATGTGTCTGAAATTATTAATATTTTGCATGTATATCCAAAGAGTCTACAATGGCTGGCAGTGGTCGCGTTTTTATAAATGGTGAAAATAACTTTTTGGGACTTGAAGAAGCCCTGGATCTATTATAGCCGATAAAATGATGATTTGTAACAACGTGTTATTGCCGCCAAATCCAGCTTTTATATGTGATGAACCTGTTCGAACTTGTTCCGTAGCGTTTGTAGGCAACGCATTTGTCTTTGGATGGGTTTCGCGTTTCGCGATTTTGCTTGAGTTGGCTTACCGCCATTAAATACGGACGGTAATTCGAATCCGGCACCTTTACCAAGTTATTGCAGATCTGCGCAGCGAAGCGTATTAGGAAAAACCAGCTAGCACTCACAACATAATTGGACAACACCTACTCACTCATTCAATAGAATGGTCGAACAATTTCATCGACAATTGAAGACAATACTGTCTGCTACAGCAGCATTTGGAGGAAGCCTGTACAGTACCGTTCAGGCTATTTGACATCCGCACAGCATTCTAGGAAGACTTACAATGTTTTTCGTTGAATCCCAGAACAAACCTCTGCTAAAGAGCTCTTTGTACGGCAACGGACAGCAGCCACACGAAAATCTTAGCGAAATCTCAAGGCTATTGTTTATTATTTCCTGACAATTTCTCAACATATCCAAAATATCTACTTTTTATACTATTTTTCTTAGACTATTTCAACTACTTAATTTGTCATACTCATTAAGTGTCTAATCAGTAGAATAAAGAAAATTAAGAATAAGATATAAAAATATCCCTATAAAAACACAAAAAAAAATGTGATGTTATAATTAAAAATAAATCGCCAAGGTTAAATAAGTAAACGAAGAAAGCGAGGCTATGATACAAAATATATATAGCTAGAGGGCGTTTCTTAAATTTTAAAACAATGTTCTTTATAGTATTTACTTATTTCCATTTAATCACATAAAAAGCAGGTAAATGCTCAAAATATTGTGAGCCATGCGATTAAACAGTTTAGTGTGCACTTAGTGGCAAAATTATATAACAATCAAAAGTTGTACACAGCATTAGACAATAAAATATTCATTCTATAGGTATTCGGGTCACAACAATAAATGGTGAGATGCTCGAATAATGCATACCTACTTACCTACTTACCTACATAATGAATGAGTGATTTCATTTCCTATTAACGAGGCTTATTTAATGTCAAGAAAGCAAAGTCAGGACTTCGGTCTTTATAGCCGGGGATTTAAATTACAACATTAATCGGCACTAGAACCTTCGGGCCTTGTTGCACTTTTGTCAACGGAATTGAATCAAGATAAAAAAATGCAACAATGTGAATTAGCTCGTGAAATAGGTCCATTGTGCTTAGTACTCGATCGATTTAGCAATGTGCTTTATCAATATTTCAGATAAGCAGCTTTGAAGCTTCATCGGGATAATTTGGCTCTTCACATCCGCTCTTTAAGATTGAATCTTGTTTGTGCCGGCTGGAGTGTGGAAGTTGACGGTCGAGTTAAAATATACACATGCGAAAAAGTAGTTGCGGGCCACCCACGATCACTAACAATACACAACATGTACGTGAATTCCGTTACAGCCTGCGAGGAGTGTAAATAACCAAACGGCTTTTTCAGTATTTTTAGTTACCAAAAGGGCGTGAATTATATTTTACAAGGAACGCAGCACAAAGTAAAATGGGTTCTTGCAAACTACAAAGTTACACGAGATAAACTGGTCTGTTAATTGTTACCGTGGTCAACGACCACTCACCACTGGTGGACTTTTGCAGAATTTCTGAACGATGATTAGTATGATTATATCGTCTTGTGGAAATGTAGTAGTACATTTTATAAAGATCATAGGCGGGTTTATTTACCTTTACTCGTATGCTTTAATCTGTTTAATTCTTGTTTCTTTCAATTCGCGCAACAGTTTTTTTTAGCTATTTCTACCAAACCAATTGTTATGAAACTTTGCACAAACATATAGGTTCCCGTGACAATATATAACATTATAAGATTATTTAACAATTTTTGTTAAAAGTTTTTTAAGTGATGCTTGTTAGGTATTAGGAAGACCAAAACCTACAGTACGGGTTGCCTTTGCTTCGAAGGTCTTAACTAAATGTCTGCCACCATACTGACTGGTGTGGTTTCCGAATGAGTCTGTGTATCCTCAGCTGAGGATTCGTCTAATATCTCTAACACCATCGAACTACACCTTCGAGCTAAAAAGAGTGCAGTTTCCCCTTAAAGTCTGCTTTGCAATGACCATAAATAAATCTCAAGCCAAACTCAAAATTTACTAAATTGCTTTTCACACAGTTAGTTATACGTAGCCTGCTCCAGAGTAAGCTTATGGAGCAGCCTGGTGTTTCTAAAAAGAAAAAATATGGTTTACAAAGAAATACTGAGGTACGTTTTCGTAGTAAACAATATTGATTATCAATTATCTACTTTTGGTTGTCTCCTAATTTCATCTTTTCACACACGCTTTAAGCTCTGTTGATAACATACTACTACTACTACTACTCTCATTCAATAGATCGTTTGGTGAACTAAAGAACTTCGTCCTTATTGCTCTGTTTGAGATATTGTCCGTTTGTGTATTCAATCGAGAGCGAGTGTGACCGCTTATAATATTTATTTCTGAAGATAAAAACGTCATTAATTTCCTGTAAACCACGCGGGCGAAGCCGCGGGCAGAAGCTAGTAACATATAAATTTCTGTTATGCCAACAAATGTATCTGATCTCTAGCTTGTATGTTTACTAGTTTTAGTGCTAAGTAGTAAACATTAGGTTAATCTAGAGGATGAACTTCGTTTAATTCGATAATGACTGCCTCGGTGGCTCAGTTGGTAGTGAACCTGCCTTCTGAGCTTGGGGACGTGGGTTCGATTCCCACCTAGGGCAAACATTTATGTGATGAACATTTGTGTTTGTTCTATGTCTGGGTGTTAAAATCTATTTAAGTATGTATTTAAAAATATCTAAGTATGTATATCAGTCTCTGGCAGCCATAGTACAAGCTTTGCTTAGTTTGGGGTCAGGCGATCGTGTGTGCAAGTGTCCCGAATTTATTTATTTATTTATTTTATTTAATTAAATGAGATATTCACTTAGGAAAAAATTAAAGTAAGTTCGTTTTTTTTAATCACCGATCAACGCACATGTTAACAAAGAAATTAAAACGTTGTCGTCTAAGCAAAACTTAGCTCCGTGCGGAATAAGCTATAAAATCAATTTCGTCACATTATTAAAATTGGCACAATTATAACTATTACGCTTCATTCGATTGAGGTCGCGTTGCGACATCAGTCCTAATGTATTATATGCTTCACACAATTATGTAAATGGCTCTCTTAGAAGATAAAACAATGATTAAATGTCAATCACCCTCGTACAATTTAATTCCAAACTAGTTTCGGATATGAACAAAACGTAAAGCTCATTTTTAGATACGGAACCCTGTTTGGTATTTTTGCTAAATCTTTGTCACTATTCTCAACAGCTCAACCGATTGCGATTATTCATAACTATCAAAGTCAAAGTCAAAGTCAAAATGTTTTTATTCAATTTAGGTATCAAAGATACACTTATGAACGTCAAAGTTATTTAAATAGACTCGACCGCCTTGTTCGGATAAAAAGCCTCTACTCAGAAGAACAGGCAAGAAACTGAGGGGCATTATTTTTTCAAATAATAAATAAATTACAGTCTCACAAATTTTGGCTTACAACTAGGTAATATCTATAAATACTAGTGGCTACTTGCCGGAAGTGGAAGGCTCCAGACATCTTTATCTTCTAAATAATTCTTAACCTTATAATATCCTCTTTTCATTAATGTAGTTTTTACATGTGATTTGAATTTTCCCTCGGTGGAATTATTAAATACGCGAACGAGATGGTGGCGCGAAAAATTCATAGCCTATCTTTCCCTCACTATGGATAGTCATGAAAACGCATATATTAAGTTCCATAATTTTTTTTTGCATTGCTTTGCATGAACATAAAAACTCTACTCACATACACTAAAAAACTTACGTTTAAATTTCGTCTCCATTCATTTGGTTTTGAGTTCAGTCCTAGTTTTCAGTGAGGAAATCCTGTTATTTCTTTCACTTGAACCGATTTTAAGTGTTTGATAATAAGAATCGACTGCAAACATAAGCCGTTCACGTTTATTTATGTCGTCCATTATGCCAAAGTAACAGTATTTTGCCCCTATTTCTTCTAGTGACAACTAGCGAACTTGACCGCCATGCTGCAGACATGTCCACCCCAGTTTTACTTCAGTTTCGCGACTTTTTAACAACGTTAGCGATCTGCGTTTCAAAGCGCAGTAGGCTAATTCTAATGCGGTTTTTAAATTTGACCCCTAAGATACTGTGCTTTATAGCTCGTTAGCTTACTCGAGGGCAAGCCTCTGATTGTTGGTCAAAGATCAAGTTTGAGCATCTCAGGTGAAGATGAAAGAACTCTCAATTTCCATAAGTTTTCTTAAGAGTAAGCTGAAGGCTATGGGCGCTACATACATAATCGGCACACCTGAGCAGCAAAACGGAATATGTGCAGTGGTTTCTTTGGGCCGGACTTGCCGTTTTACAAACACTGCCAAAGGTGAATGGTTAAAATCTGATTGTGTGTAGCGGTAGATGAGTGAAAAACCACCCTTATCCTTGCTAAGCTAAGGGTGGTATTCCAATCATCAAATATCATTTGATCAAATAAATAAGATGACTTCATCCAATTTAGTAGCAACATCGATATTTGATCAACAATCGAATTGAGAAATCATCGATGATAGCAGCACATAGAGTCGCTCCACTTTCCTCCATTTTCTCAACTACGCAAATTACAAAGAAATCTTGGACAAATATTGACGACTGGAATGAGCATTCTTTCAAATAAATCTAATGTTGTACATACGACTATAATATCATCCTATAAAATATAATATCCATCAATAAAATCCAGGTATTTTCAGAGCGTCGCGAAACTTCTCCGTTTTGATCTAAGTTTCTGAATCTTCTATACAAACGCGCGTGTTTCATTCATCAGTTCGGACACTATTCATCAGATTGTTATGAAATTTGGCTTGTGCAATCAAACGGGCTATGAAGCCCTCTGTAATGTTTTAGTTTTATTTTTTTATGACAAATATCCGCATCAGTAAGGGGTCACTTTGTACAGCTTGATTTAATAGATAAGTTATAAATAGTTATTTACTTAAATTTTTAGAATAACACTTAAAACGACAATTAAATAATTTATCTTCTTAGTGTGATTTATGTTAATTCAGTGACTGAAGCTCGATGCTCACTAAAGTGATGTGGACATTGGTTGTAATGTGGATATTTTGACATTATTTTCAGCAATGGTGAAAAAAATCATTTCAAGCTAAATTATCAATAAATTACCTGTATGCTTTTAAAACTATTTTTTGCCACTAATCAATCTAATAGACGCTCTATGAAAACTTCACGTGTCAAAAAATGTTGGATGAAACTACATCTACAAGATTACTTTGAATAATTACCTTATGGTATTGGCATTTTTCGGAAACGAAAAGCTGACCTAGACGGGTTGTAGTTTTAAGCCCATGTGCTAAAACGCGATCAGTCATTGAAACTCGACTTAAAACGGATATATCAATAACGAATGTCGAAAAAATATTTGGTCTTTGGTCTTCTGTTTCTTAATTTGAATAAAGTGAAATAAAAAAAAGACTTGATTAAAAGAACTCGAATACTAAACCTAAACAAGAAAAAGAGTATTCACAAGGCTTTATAACAACACAAGTATAATTAGCAATAAGCGCAAGTAGCATAAGATTTAGCCTTTTTACAATACATTTTACAATGAAACGATACTTTTTCCAAGTTGAAAAAAGTATGACTAAATTCTTAATTGACAAGGCTTGATTTTTGAGCGATGGTATAATTAATGTATAATGCAAATTGATAAAAATATAAGAACATGCAGATTTAGAGGGATTAGATGCGTTTCATATAGCATATTTTTTCATCATCATCAACTACTATTTTCAACTCACTTCTGTGTAACTCTTCTGTTTGGCACAAAACAATTATGATGAGCACTGGAAATTATTAATTACGCGAGAAGAGAGCGAGATTAGTGTGAAAGCTCGAAAGTGGAGCTCACACTCTAACGAGTTAATGACATATCCGCAACGTACACATCGAACTCAGGAAAGACAAGACTAATCACACTAATATTATAAATGCGAAAATTTGGAAGGATGTGTAGATGTTTATTACTCAATCTCGCTTGAAAAGCTGAATTGGATAAAATTTGGCACAAAGATAGATTTTATTCTGTAACAGTACATAATCTACTTTTTAACCATGGACCTAATCTAGTTTACTAATAGGTTTAAAAATGATCACCGCTTTCTGAGTAGCCAGCGGCCAGCTGAGTAATAATTTAGCGGAACAAAGCAACATTGATTCCAGAGCTTAAGTATAGACGACAGTAATACAACTTAGTCGCATAAAAATGCAATACTTTTCACATTTGTCACAGCGCGAGCTCAGGTTACAATGGAGTCATTCTGGACATTCGAGTCGCCGCGCCGCGCCGCGTGCTGACTACCGACCACCTGGCAATACGTCATTTGAACGTCTCATGCTTCCCATACCTTAAAAGTCACATTACTGACTAAGCGAGCTTTAACGAGCGAAGCGTCTCTACTACAGCTACGACAAGAATGCTTTCGTATGTCTGTCCAATACTGTCTATCCGGTAGGCGTCTGTCGGCAGTCTTCCTCTACAGGTCACGTTTCTCTGAGCAGGTTCGATAAATAAATACATTTATTTTTGTCTATTCAGTTTGTGGATTTTTTAAATGGCACAGATAGATAATGTGGGTTATAGACTCGCGAGTTCTTCAGCTCACAGAGCTACTAGTATTATATACAATTGGTTGGTGTATTTTACAAGCGTATGAAACTAGATGGCGCTACCACACAGGCCGCGCTGCAAGCCGTAGGAGACAAAGTTACTGATCTTAATACTCTTTATTTCTTATTACATAGTTCATATAAAAAATAATAACAAACACAGAATGCGCCCCAAATATAACACCATTTATTAAAAGGATTTTGTATTTGTTGGTTTTTTCATGACTAAGCAAATGAAGATCATAAATTCTAAAAGACAAATCGGCGTTTGTGTGTACGTTTCTTTGATGATAACTTGTCTAACGTTGAACTTATTTTCATGACATTTTGCAGATAAGTTATAGTTCATTTCCATAAAATAAATTAAGTTCAAGTATAAGTAAAATCGCTCCAGAGGTTGTGAAGATATAAGTGTCACAAGGTCACAGTTACTACATCTACGAATAACAAGTATTGACCGAGCGTAGCGAACACTCAGAGGACAAATCGGAGTTTGTGTAAATTTGGATTTTTATGAAATGTTGTAGACAAGTTTAGTGTAGTTATTCCCAATTTTTATTTTGGAAAATGAGCAAAATCCGCCAACGGGTTATGTATGTCACGAGATCTGATTTCGGGAATTAGTACTTGTATTAGGTTATAATAAAGCCACAAATTTTAGTTACTTTGTAAAACCGCTCGACGGATTTCATCATTTAATTTCGAACAGCGCTTGAGATAAATAACTGAATCTTATTGACAATCCGTCGGTTGGTGAGTGATGAACTTGTGTCAGGGACATTTGATAAACATCGCGACAAACCTATTTATTTATAAGTCATTACTATTTAAATATAGGAATATTTTTTCAAAATACATAGTTAAGACTACATATTATTCCAACGCGTTATTGGAAGGCTGTTTGGTCTGTTCTGTTTAGAAAGTGCTAGCGACCTTTGCTCAGAGGTAGGATACGATAAGTTAAAGATGAAATTATTTTTCAATTAAGAGAAAATTAGTAAAATAGTAAATAATACATGTTTATAAAAAGGTAGAAAGGATAAAATACAAAATAAAATAACAATAAAGATAATTTACAATTATTTGTTGAAATAACTGAAGCTTTAAGCTTTAAAGCTCTACAAACAAAACTCAACATACCCTTTCGACCAAACTCTCTTGGTCCTACCACCTTCAGCCTAGAAATTCATCCCGTTGTTTCAACAAATTACATAAAATATCATGTGGTATTCGGAGGGTGGGAAAAATTTAATTCTACAAACATGAGATTTCGTTTCTTATTTAATAAAAAAAATGAAACGTTATAACCGCAATTTTAAATATTTTAACAAACAATCATTGCAAAGGTTAAGATTGTTATTTGGATACATATCATTTTAATTTTTATAGATAAATCGGTAAGAATAAAGTTCAAGCAAACAAGGTCGGTGATGTAACGGCAGCTGACGAAGAAGCCGCCGTTATCACAAGATCACGGCGGCGCGGCGCGACCACACTGAATCAGCACCATTTAATATTTAAAAATTAAGTGATTGCACATAATTATTCAAAAAGGTAATAAAAGAAAATAACGTAATTATTTACTAATGAATCCTATACTTATTTTCAAATAGCTTGCCACAAAAGTCCTTTGTGAAAATATTTGAAGTGAAAATTTGTAACGATGTCCTAAAAGGTAAATTGATAGAGTAATTATCTACCACTTAACAATTGTTTCAGGTAACAATCGAATAATTTATCTGTAATATAAAACAAAAAAATACATTATTGAAAGATAAACCCAGAAACTATAAATTATTATAACCGCTACCTACTATTAGTTAGAAGAACTCCAGGGCAATTATTGAAAGTAATGTTTAAATTTAAAATGGCAATTTTAATTAAATTTACATTTCAAATCGAAAAGAAATGTCCCGGACAGTTAGTTGGAGAACCGCTTGTGACCCCGTGCCCGAAGCGAATTATGAAACTTGTAACATGTGTTCATTAAAAGATGGTAATATACGCAATCTAAGCTCCAAGTTTTTTGGCGTAGATGGTCCAAAGAATATTTGGTGCATCTTACGCATCGTTACAAATGGGCTTATTTAACGGGCTTATTTAACGTGTTACTGAAACTTAAGTTGGGACAGAGTCTTAATAAAGGAGGATGGTTTGCCTCCTTGCAGATCGGATTTGGCATAATTAAAAAAAAAACACCCGGCTTCGGACGGCATCACTTGAGTTGTATGAATACAGTGTAAAAATACTATCATAAAACGTCCTATTTCCAATTGCCAGTTAGAAAGGAAATTCTGTCCTTTGGTGGACGGGATGTTCAACATAAGAGGAACTTCTTCTTAAGTGAAATAGACCAACCTCATTAAGTTTATGATTATAAATAAATAAGAAAAAAGGAATTGTATAATACGTCGAAACTGACAGATAGCCATTTAAGAAATGTAATAGATTTAGGTTTTTTACAAGGGAGTTTTTGTTTGGTTTTAACGAATATACACGTCTTCTCTGGAATATAATATAACGAATATACATGTACAAACGGGGTTTAATTGCATTAAAGTTTATACATTTTTATATTATGTTATACAATATACATATTCGTAGTACCTTTTTTTTAAAGAAGTAAATGACAAATTCCCCACAATTACAATTTTATTCGGCAAAGTTACGCACACCGTCACAATTAGTCTACAAAAACAATTTAATTTCTTATGAGGTAACAAATAATTATATCGATCCGCTTAGGCCGGCTCTTTTTAGTTTAGCGATCTACCCCAATCATACAAATATTTGATTCTAAATTTAATGTGCGGTACCTCGACGACGGGACCATGGGCACAGTATAATATATAAAGACTAATGTGAGGGAGCGTCTGTTCTGACTAATGTGCTGGCTCGTAGGTTTGCGCAATCATTCTACACCTACTAGCCTATGGGTCAAGCATACGAAAAAATTATACGATGCTCTGCGCAGCCATTACAACAACGCCTTCAGGGTGATGTTGAGGCTGCCACCGTATTGTAGCGCACAAGCTCATGGCTTCGCAGCGGTTGCGCAAACAAGTTACGTCCCTGCAGCACCGCGTGCACTTTGGGAACGTGCACCTGGGCATAACCCGGTGTTATGCCCAAGTTAAAATTATCGCCAAGATACATTTTAGTAAACATAGGCCTCACAAGTTTTCATACGGAAATAGCATAATTTTCTAATTTGTTATTAATTAAGCACAACCATAACTTAGAAAACACGTTATTTTCCATTGGACTGTCAATACTATTTGTGTTGTCATCAAAGAAACTTACGTAAACATATTTGAGCAACTCCAATACAAACAGATTTGTATTGATGGACTAGTGTTTCTAATAACTTGCGGCTTTGACATTGATTTAACAAAACGCTTTTCACCTTAGTAGAGAGTATGGTTGTATGATTCAAATATTTTAGGAATATAATTCGCAATATGTTTCACGATAATGGCATAAACGGGAACAATACCTTGTTCATTCGAACTGTGGTGGCGAGGCGAATGGCCACTTGCAGTATGGAAACCTTACACCTCGAGCACCGTACTATACCTTCAAATCACTCTTATTTTCTCGGTTCGCTCTGCACTTCATCTCTGAACGCATTTTTTTCTCAATTTTACTGTCGACATTTTTACGACTTAAAGACGGATTTGTTTGGCCATGATTTAACGATTCTTATTAAGTTTTAACACTCCTTCATATTTTATTTGACATTGACTTGGTTTTCTTGAGTGGTGACGTGTAACACTGTGGACCGCAATCTGTTTGCCTCCACACAATAAATAAGAGAATAGATTAGCGCCTTACGATTACTTGACCTCAAGATAATAGTTCAAGTCATCTGTGGACGTCATGAAAATTACCTACAGTTACGAAAAATAGCAACAGCAACCGTACTCACTTCAAAAATATACTCTGATAATACTTGTGTATCAATCGACACTTCACCCTTCAGTGAGAAATAGGTATCTACATGGTAGATATCGTCTTGCAACAGCTATTAAACTTTAAATAAATGCAAGCTGTTAGAGGCAAGTATTTCACGTGGGGGTCATTTATTTCTCTTTACATCTATTCTTGCAGGATTAACCTAATACAAATAGCGCAGTCAACATTACATTAGGTACTACCAAAACAATGAAAAATAATTTCTACAATTAAATAATGTTAATTTTTTATAATTAAATTATGTGAATAAATAATAATAAAATTAGGTAGGTATTTCATATTTAATAATGAAATTATTAAATTATTTAATGAAAGTAAATGATTAAAGTCAATGATTATTCTCATCATAAGAGAACAAGAGTAATACCGCCTTTTTCAATTCTACAATGGACATGCGGACTGCCTATGACCATAGGGGGTTTCTAATAGTAGTCGATTACTATATTTTATTTTTAAAAGTGAAACAAATTAAACTGTACTATTGATTTAAAATTGTTTTTTTTTATGCCGTAGGTTGCAAACAAGCCAACGGGCCGCCTGATGGTAAGGTCACCGTTGCCTATGGATACCTGTAATACCAGAGGCATCACAGATACGTTGCCGACCTTTAAGGACTCTATGGACAGCCCTTTTGAAGAACCCCATTTTGCAGTTACTCGGAAATACTGCAAGAAGGTGCAAAATCATTCCACAGATTGCAGGTGACAAAAAAGGTGAGGTTGGCAAAAAAGATCGCTTAAAACGCACAGTGTGCAATTTCTACCAATCTATAATCTCTGGATGAGCTTTCAGGCGGTGGCGGCTAGTACGATAATAAAACCGCGATGCAGGCATCAATTCGAATAATTCTTCAGAACACTCCCTGTTGTAAAAACGATAGAAAAAACAAAAAGAGTTTCTGCGCATACTGAGCGGCTCTAGGTGTTCAGATAGCTTGGGATCGTCGACAATTCTGACAGCTCTTCGCTGTAATGCATCGAGTGGCTCAAGCTGAAACTTGGGTGCTCTGTTCCAAAAATGGGAGCAGTACTCCATGTGAGGTCGGACTTGTGCTTTATAAAGCAAAAGTCTTTGTCTTATAGGAAACTTATTATGTACTGGTACTGTGCTCCGAGCAGGTAGTACCTACGCTTTACAAAAGTGTACACACACACACATGAAACAAAAGCGTGACTCACCGTGGGATGGAGGTGTTGGTGCGAATAGAGCTGCATTCTGCGCGAGTCCAAGGAGTACGAAGAGGGAGGCAGCTCGTTCATCTCGAAGGCCCTCGAGTGGGCAGCGTTCAACCGCGCGACGTCCTCGATACTCCCATCGAGGCCTGCCCCATCGGAGCTGCGGGCCACTGTCCACAACAACGTTCACATTACTGTAAGCTCTACAGAATTTAGTGTTAATAAAATGTTGAAGTTTCATGAGTTCATGAGTCGTCATAACACACAACATTCATGTGGGCGCTGTCACATAAACATGATTAAAGCTCAAAAATATGATTTCTTAAAATGTATTTATCCGGTTGAGCTTTGTTGAGCCCGATCCATGGGAATCGATAGCAAAAGTCGCGATGGGATGACCATTATCCCTTGGAAAGTCGGGCGGTCTCTAGTTTCAGATGCTTAATGTATCACCGTCTCATCTTCATGCATCAATGGATCTAGCTAGAAACCTCAAACGTCTCAAATGTGGATAATTGGAAATGTATAATAATCAAAATAAAATAATGAGAAAAGATTTTTTATAAATTTCGAGAAAGTAGACCATATTGGAAATTAAAATTTTCAATTTGATTATTACGATGTTTTATCAAAAACGGACTAGCGATTTGAGAAATAAGACTATTGCGTTAGTGTGAAAGGTACGAAACGAACTCTTCTCCGGCCTTGAAGAATACGAGTAGGTACATCACAGAAAAAGTATGAAATCTGGAATTTAAAAAAAACCGCACAATCATATCCAACACAGAATCACACTCTTGGTCAAATCACCTTTCACGTAAAAAAAACTATAACTTCAATCGGTGTATCCGTTTGAGAGTTAAGATGCTACATACAGACAGACAGATACACACGTTAAACTTTAAACACCCTTCTGTTGTGCGTCGGGGGTTAAAAAACGTAACTTTCTAAGTATTCCACCGAGCGAGCGTTAGCGAGCAAAGCGTCTTTACCTCAGAAAAAAAAGCTCTCGTATGTCCAGCGTTTGTCTGCGTGTTGTAATGTTATTACTCTTTTTTATAAATACTTTTTTTACTATTGTTAATTTTCTGCAGCCAAAAATTCTAAATTCGGATCCACTTTGACAGACCAAGGAAAAACTTAAATATGGGGGAGGCTTACTTAAACTTTCAAGGAAACAACAACAAGCAGTATCTGATAAAACCCCATATCTTGATAAAAGTAAACTTCTACAAAGTCTATAATTTCAGTGATTTGTCGGATTTAGACACTAAACCACCTGGACCTTAAAAGGTATGCCGACAAAGATCCTAAACACGTCTCTGCCCGTTGATTTGCTTACCAAGAAAAGTTTCAAAATCTTACCCGACATTTCTAATATCGCACGCTGAGAGACAACTTTACATTACATAACTGATCTGAGGAAAACTGACGGACGTCACATATCCCTGAGTAGGAGGACACTGGCGCTTGCCACCACTCATTATTCGTTAACATCAATCCTCTGCTGTCGATAGTTATGTAAGTAGGTTAGTTAGCTATAGTTACGAGTAAATTAGATAATCCATAAATAGTCCCAAGTATTTTATAATCCACGGATTTTGTAAAAATAAAAATTACATTGTGACTCACTTGTTTCCTTCCCTTAGCCTTGAGGTTTCTTAATTACGCTGTCTATAGACAGATAGGGCTGAAGGTTCTCAACGTTATCTTAGTAACTATACGTTGCGCTTCGCCCCATACACTGGCGAAATGCTACGCTGTACTCCTCGACAGGTCTCATTTCTCAACCGATTCTTGTGAATTTTTTTGAGCAAGTTCGATAATTCAGATTTTAACGTAAAAAATCATATCTCCGCCATTTAGATAAAATTCCAAAAACTGACTCAACAAAAAAAATGTATATCATAAGAGCGGATAAATAGTTCATTTAATTGTACATGCCAAATTTCATTATAATCTGACAAATAACTTCCAACACATCTGAAAAGCGTGTTTGTATGGAAAATTTAAAGCATCGCGGAACCCTTAACTGCTATAGTATGCATGTGTAAATTCCAAACAAATGTATGGAAGCGATTGTTGAAATATCAAACATAATCTTAACATTTTTTGTTGTTTCTTTTGCACGCGTTTTGCATTCGCCGTGTTGCAAGACGCTTGCCATCTAACGCGGCGAATGGCGCGTCAAAGCTTTCGCCCAGCAGCGGATAAACTTTAAATATGCTGATGATGATCATGACAAACGTGAAACAAAATGGTGGATTGCATAGAAAATGGATACCGACGATACCGCATGGAACTGGGTTCGTGTAGCGGCAACGAGTAACACAAACTTATTTAAAATTGAGATTCATTGTACCCTGAGACAATTTTATCGTCAAAGATTTTTGCCGCCTAAGAGAAATAATATCGCTGTCCCAGACGGAATTGGCTCAATTTTTTTTTGCCAAGCGGGCGGTTAAGGAGTAACATAAATTAGATACACATGATTTACGATTAGCCCTATTTTGATCGAGCTATTGCTTACGCTAACCCAAAAAATACAAGTAGACAAAAAAAAGCAGACACAAGTAACACTATTTTAATTTTTTAACCTATTTACAAAATTTTAAGAGAATCGGTTAAAAAATGCGACCTGTAAAGAAAGACAAAGATCCAGACAGAGAGCCGGACAGAAATCCAGCCAGAATTCTGACATACGAAAGCATTTTTATTCGAACCTGAAGCATAGACCCTTCGCTAGCTAACGCTCGCTCGGTCGATTAATAGCTTACTGTCAGCACAGCAAGCATTTGAAGTAAATAAAATGTTTAATATTATATTTTACGAAATAGTTATCTTATAGACGACATGAAATACGTCTACTTTGCCTACAGGACAACTGACCGACGATCTTGACAGGATCTTGATGAGTCGCTAGAAAACCCTCGCAGTAGTAAATATAAAAAGACATACTGATTTTCAGCAACCAAAACAAATGCTCACTTACTAATTAATATTGTAAGGCCCCGAAATAGTTATTCAGTGTTTTGTCTTTTTTTTCCTTTTGACTTGTTCAAAGAAGATAAAACACAGAATAACTAGGTATCGTGCCATCTTTTGACTACGTCAACTGCTTTTTAGTTATTAATAAAAAAATTACACTCCACGTACTCCGGGGTCCGTGACCGTTTTTTAACAAAAATCTAAATTATTATTTATGGGGAATACAGGTAGAGGGGGGTTAGTTATTAAACGCCAACTGTTTGGAAACACAGTAATATTTTGATGTCTAATTTCAAACTAACTCTTTGAACGTTCTCTCGCTTGCTTGAAATGGAAAATTTACTAGGGGCCAGAGGAATAAGGTATGTTTAGAATAAGACGACTGTAAATATCTTTACTGCAATTACCGTGTAGGTCTAAGTCTAGAAAGGCAGATTTCAGTGAATGCGTTGTTCATACTTAAATGTGCTGATTTAATCAAGAAGAAAAAAAATCGTATGATTTCGTATGATGATGTTTTTTGTCCATTAAAACCATTTCATCCATACCATGAGGACAAAATGGATTTTGGTAGACCTCGACTCGATTAATTATCTATTAATTACTTTTTCATTTTTATTAATGTTTTTCAACGTCAATTAATTACACGCTTTGCTTAATTTGGTGTCAGGCAACTGTGTGTGGCAATGTGTGGAAGTGTCCCGAATTCCCTATACAAAAGATTGAAATCCATTAAAATTTTAGTGTTCTAATTATAAAAATAAATAAATTATTAAGCAAATAGCCGTAAACAGTATGTCGTTTTGTACATATTTCCCCTGAAATAAAAGGTATTAAGATAAACTCATAATTAATAATTATCTGTTATTAGTTTTAACATTTTCTGCCCAAGCATTAAACTTTAATATTGTACTTGGTAATTTTTTCCAAAAAAACCTTTTATGGTTGTACAGTAATTATGTGCTTTTTTTTACAAATAACAATGATTCTTCAATTAAGAATATATTTATTAAAGAACAAAAAACTTGTTAGGAAAAGAAAAAACTAAAATAACAAATCAATCAACAAACAACAAAACAAAGTATAACTCGAATCCAAATGCGTAGGGGTAAATGTAATTAATTACATAAATATTGTAACATCATTATTTTTTTATAATCGTCAACAACTCCGAATTTTTAGTTAGGTTATTTTCCTGGTTGAAAGAAAAGCTTTAACTAACATAGGATGGTCAACGTAGGCCAGAAAAATAGCCCATTTTTTTGGTCAACCTTGCATTAAATTTCCGAACCAACATTTTTTTTTATAACAATAAATTTAAATTGTAAAAAAAAAAATAACACCAACGGAAGTTTTTTCTTTTTCTTTATTTGAAAGTTCGAATCGCCGGGAATTAAAGATAATTATTAAACTAATTACATAATTTGAACAATCATTATTCACTAAATTCATCAATAAAGTTATCATATTTATTTGGTTAAACATAGTCAAATAAAAATTAAAAAGAAATTAAAGTAAGTAATGAAACAAACAAACTCAATGAAAAAAAAAATTACTCACCCACTTTTTTAAAAACAAGGTACTCCTCCACTGCCGTTTTGCAGACTGTAAATTACCGTAAATAAAAAATAACTAAACTATGAACATCTTCAACAAATCACCATGAAAGTTTGTAAAGTTCAGTCCAAATTCACTTTTCAGTTCTGTAAATATAAATCCGGCACCTAAGTGTATCGAATATTTTTTAGTCTGTAAATATTATTGTTTTAATAATGATAGACTAGCGCGTGATGAAGACTTGCGGAGTTATCGTCTTAATGCAGCGCGATGCTTTAGTGCGAATGACGCGCGACGTGTCCCGCAGCCTGGCAGCGAACTGACTGCGGAACGCCGGCTACACCGCTCTCGCGCTCACGGCGCCGCGCTGCTTAAGCTTCGCACCCACTGACTTTTTTATCACTATTTGCACTCATTTACACAAGTTGGACTGCAAAATTGCACATTATATTTTTTTTTCTAAAACTCAGCTGTCTCATTCTCTAGGGCACGTCTGCGATTAGATATCCCAGGTTCGTAGCAGTCTCACCGCTGACCTATTTGACGGTTGATCTACCACACGTTGAACTTACTGTAATTGTTGTAAAATCCGTTTTTTTATTAAACTTTGGAAAACGTAATCGTAGAATAAGAAATAATTGCGAGTGGGGCAAGACGCGGTCTTATTGGCGGAGCGGAGACGCTCGAAGCCAATAGCGTAGGAAGGAGGAGCCGCTAACCGACCGCTTCAAAGTTCGGCGAGACAAGTCGCCGGCCTCCCTTAATCTTCATCTTTTTAACTAAGAACGCTACAAGAATAGGCTTCGAAGCTCAATGTTGGCGCCGCCTGTATGCACTTCGACGCGAGCTCTATATTGGGCTTGCTACTGGCTCTCTCAAGTATATATAATTCAAATTAAGCATTCTGTCGGCCGCTTCTTGTTCAACGTAACGTACCAGTTAAAATGTAATATCAAAAGTTTCGCTTTTCAACCAGTTAGAATAATCATAAATTTCAATATTATACGGAATTACTTACTAAGCCAGCGCGGTGACCCCAAAGTAGAGCTTAGAGAATAACATAATAACATGAAGCAGCTACACAGTCCTGCAACGGGCTCTTACCTGGCGACGACGCTGCTGGCCATTCGTCCCTGCAATACCTTCGCGGCCCCATTTACCTACTATACGTTTGCACTATCCGTTACAGTATCAAATAATCCAATCCGGCGAATGGCTTCTCCACACCCCCATTGTAGTCTATTCCGCAAACAGCCGACATTTCTGCTAGTACTGAGCCGTTGTAGTGTTTTATTTTTATTCCAAATTATTATTTGAAATATAAAGTCTTCGGACCTATGAATTTTACATACAAACGCGCTTGGTGAGTTTCTTGGAAACTATTCATGACATTGAAATAATAACTAAATTTCAGTATTTCAATCTCATGAATAGTTTCCAAGAAATATTAATATCTCCTTCCCTCTGCATGGTCTTGGTTACTTTTATTAATCAAAAACCCCCGACAAGCTAAGAACACTCCCGACTAATCTACCTTTTAAACAAAATCAAAACCGATTCATTTGTTTGGGATCTACGATGCCACACACACACACACACACACACATACACACACAGAGTCA
This sequence comes from Peribatodes rhomboidaria, assembly GCA_911728515.1. Lineage (NCBI taxonomy): Eukaryota > Metazoa > Arthropoda > Insecta > Lepidoptera > Geometridae > Peribatodes > Peribatodes rhomboidaria. The sequence continues at coordinate 2,251,753 of OU452166.1, forward strand.
CGTCAAACTCACCTCATCACCTCCACAGACCTAAGATTTTTTTGCTTCGCAAAAGACCAACGAAGCGTGGGACAGAGAAGTCTCCATCGAAATGTAAACTCCACAAGAGAGAAAGAGGTCGCCTACAAATAAAATGTTAGTCAATTTTTCTTTTGTCATTAATGACAGCGCGCCACCTGGGAACACGCTAAAATTCCTATGATTTATATTTTTACTAAAATAATTATAAATAGACTCAAAAGAGAGCAATTGTAACTAAAAGCAGTTATATCATCTTGTGAGTTTAGCAATTGTGATGTGAATCCAAGATGTAACCCACAAAATTTGTCGTTTCATGGGTAAATATGAAAATTCCATTGTGATGTTATTGTCTAAATTTTGTCTAAAACATAACATAAATTGGTTCCAAAAACCGATTTACCAGCGGTATGTTGTTGTCGTTTCTTCGTAACATCTATATTTCCTAGATGAAAGCAGAATTGGTGATGAAATACAGCATTAAAATATTAGTTAGTTTACGCTCGATTTTCACTAGAGATGGATAAAAAGATGACGTCATTATTATCGATAGTTTTTATCAAAGTTCATTAGGTAGGCGATGGGTGCAATACATAAACAAAGCATACATTTTTGAATCAATGCCATCAAAAGTAAATTGACATTCTTCCGAGTTTGTACTGAATGAAGAGGCGTAAAACATTTTTGTATTATATATAAGTATGTACCTTCAATTTCTGATCATCATTTTTAATTCAATTTACACATTTTGGGTGTCTTACATCCAATAAAATAATATAAATAAAAATAAATAAATAAAAAAGTATTTATTGCCTAAAATTAAAAAAAACAAGTTACAAATTAATGCTGGGTACAATATTTTTAGTTAGGCAATTGGGATATTCTCAGCTATGTACTGAGTAAGCTGAAGCCTACGCAGAGCTGGTTTTCAGAATATCCCAATGCTCGAACTGAGATGGTCTTCTATATAATATATATGTAATTCATAAATAAATGTACAAAACCAATGAGATAAGTATTATTACTTATCCTAATCCGTATACGAGTAAATTTGGTCAAGGGTCACAATTCGAAGCGAATTACTAGGATAGTATTATGTTGATCTTATTATTTACTTTTCGTAGGTTAATTTAGATACATGGTGACACTGATATCTAACTCTTCCGCCTAGCTTAACACCCGTTTAGTGATTAATATTCATTTTAGCTCAGCAGCGGTGTTATACTTGGAACAAAAAACAACTCAATTGGTATGCGAAAGATTATATTTATCGACAAGCACCCGGAGGACCATTTTTGGTCAATCGATAAATTAATAAGTACTTTTCACAACACTAATTTACTCACGCATGCGCAAATGTTTTTTTGTATCACTATCGAATTGTCACTGTCGATCTTTTACATCCTAGATCTGTGATCACCTCACAGGTGGCGTGGAAAAGGATGTGCACATTTAAAACTTTTTGAAACTATATCTCAGAAATGGGGATTCCTAGGGGAAAGAGTGTGAGAACATTTCTTGTAGATAATTACATTCTCTGTATTTTTGTATATTTTATTTTCATGATGAAACTTACCGTATATTTATATTATACTAGCTGTCACCCCGCGACTTCGTTCGCGTTTTGAGCTATCCTATCTCTCAAGTTGGATCGAACTGCACATGGTGTGCGAATTTTATTATAATCGGTTAAGTGGTTTAGGAGTTCATTGAGGACAAACATTGTGACACGAGATTTATATATATTAAGATAGCCATATTTTTGTTTGAACATTCAATACACGTTCGATCTGATTGAAAATATCTTACGTATATTCCCGGCCTCACAACCGATTTTGCGTGTCACTGAATCAAAAAGCAACACAATGTATTGGTGAATTAATGATAGTGATTTATTTGAGGTGAATTTATCAAAATAAGAAGCTCAACATTTTCGTTAACAACAAGTTTTAAAGGGTCTCATAGACAGAAGCGGCCTGACAAGGCGGCTTATCGCTAGCCGCAGCTCCAGCCGCGGCAACAAGACAGCTGGACAAGCTAGAAAGGACTAGGTTTACCAAATTTTGGCATCAAAACTGGTACCTAAAATAAAAGGCTAAAAAATAAATATTTTTAACGAGCGAAACTGCCTAATGTGTTCGCATTTCCATAGGTATTTTTTGGGCCATAGCAAATATAAATTCTAAAAAGATTATGATACGACAACTTTCGAAGAATGGACAGGATCCACACAAAATTAACCCAGGCAAGGTGCAACTGACTCATATCGAAATTAAATAGTTGTTTTGTTATTTTATGTATGTAGGTACTTACATCAATTTCTCAGTAAAAAAATCTGTGGCTAAGTTATTTAAATTGCCTTAGATAAGATGTACTGTCGTTGACAACAAACGATGACAACAACAAGCCGATACACAACTACCACTCGAACACGTTAGTTTGGTCGGGCGAGGTTAGGCATGGTAATCGTCTTGTCGGATTACAGAAGTCTCACCAACTTCCAGTATGTCTGGTGAGTTGATCTGATCTCTGAGAGCAGGTTATTTTTTTTTAAACTACTTATCAGGCTTGCGTTTGGCCGCCAACATGCCCGATGATAAGCAGTGAAGAGCTACGATGGAGCACGCTTGCCTAGTTTAACTTATAGTACTTAACTAGGGCAATGTAACTAAGTTCGCTACAAAAATAGAACAAAATTACTGATAAAAACTGATGTACTTACACCAAATAACAAAATACTGAGATTGATTGTTTCTTGGCTTGGGTCACAGATAACCATTCTTCTTTTATCGTTTACCTATTTGAAATGTAGTAAGTAATTTCAGAAAATGTAACATAGATACTAATACTAATGGCTCTGTGAGCTGTAGACCTCGCGGCCGACGTCTGTCTCCTCTACAGGTCGCATTCCTCAACCGATTCTCGTGAAATTTTGTGAGCAATTTCGATAATTATAGTATTTTTTTTTTTGCCGAGGCATTTTTGATTTGTTTTCAAAATGGCATTATTTAAAAAAACATTGAACCTACTGACAAAGTTTCAAAAGAATCGGTTAAGAAATGCGACCTGTAGACGAAGACAGAGATCCGGAATTCGGACATACAATAGCATTTTGTCGAAACTGAAGTGTAGACGCTTCTCTCGCTAACGATCGCTCGTTCGAAAATCTGAATTATTATTAAATGATTAAAAATATTATCTATTGCTTATCAACTTGCTTTAGATGGACTTGATGGCTAGTTGACATCTTCTTTTAGACAATTGAAATTCTTTTAAATAATTGAAAAAATACACCTACACTAAAAATACTAGATCTAGCCCGAAAATGGCTTAAGTGGCAACATTGAATGTCATTTAATATCATTTTTATATATATACATAACTTTATATACGTTTATGTGTTTTTCAAAAACGTAGTTTCAATGTCTGAACCACAAAATAATCATGAACCTTTGGCTTGCATGCTAAAATGACGCTCAGCCATGTTTTCAGATATCAGTTTATTTTTCTTAACGTTTAATTACATTTCTATGCGGTTTAAGCGGCTGACGCGGCTTGTTGTAATAGGTGGTCAAGAGCGAGCCGGGCTCGCGCTTTGAGGGTTCCATATCACCACACCACATAAAATACATAAGTACAGGGTCGGTATCGAAAAATCGACGATACCAGAGTCTTGCATAATTGCTAATTAGCTAAACTTGCCCAATTACATACGTAATATACGTAACTTCATATCTAAGTACTTATTTAAAAATATATATTTATTTATTTATTTATTTATTCTCGTTACACCCATTCTTACAGGATTAACCTAATACAAATAGAGTAGTCAATATCACATTAGGTACTACCAAAATATTAAAAATTAGTTTACAAAGTTAAGATTTACATTAAATTTAGTATAAGTATTCCATTTGTCCAAATAAATAATGTCAGTATAATATAATAATAATATAATAATATATGTGTGTATATCAGTCTCTGGCAGCCATAATGACTGTGTGTGCAAGAATGTCCCTTTTTTCCAAGCGAAGACAGCCACCGCAAGCCGCGTCTGTCGGTGAAGGACAGGTAAACGGACGGACGAAGAGCGCACAGAGAGCGTAGACCCTAAGGTACGGAACCCCAAAAAATTTGTAACGCGTGGCCAGCCGCCTGCAAGCCGCGTCATGGCCGCGCGTGTTTGAAGACTCCCATATTATATTGCAATGAAAGACCACTAGCCGCTATGTCAGCCGCCTTGTCAGGCCGCCACTGTCTGTGAGACCCCTGGAAGTGTTGTGAAGTTTATAAAACCTATTTTAACCGAAAAATTCGAGTAATGATTTTTCTTAATTACCAATTTCAGCGTAGAAAATTGACCAGCGCAGCGCTAGGTTGCGTTTCCACCAAAACATGTACGGCGCGAAGATCATCTGAAAAAATATTTGAATTTACATCAGTTGGTCTCGATTCTAATATTACCAATCCCAGCGTGGTATTGCGGCCAGCCAGCGCTAGGCTGACTTTCCACTAGAAGATGAGCGGTGCGAGGATGCAGAGCAAGGAAAACTCTAGCACTAGGATCGGATCACTTCGCAGGTTAAATGAAGTGATCCTATTGGTAGAGTTTTGCTTCGCTACACAACACACTTCCTCGCAGTGCAAATTTTCCGGTGGAAAGACAGTTGTATGGGCCCCTTTGCGCCGGTGCGCCAAACATTTTATATTTAATTGATTATATGTTTTTTGTGCTTTGATATTTAATTGAGTTTTATTACAATATTTAGTAAAGCATTCTGGACAAATCCAAAAATTTGAAATAGCTCTGCTTTCTACAAAAGCAAACTTTAATTAAAAAAAAAACGTAGTACTATATGTTTGTATACTTATATTGTATACTATCATGTTTGTCCCTGGTATAGGATAATACATATTTAGAACTTGAACCCCATCATTGTGCCGATTGATGTAATTAACCGTTCGTGATAGATAAAAAGATATACCAGCGAGCGTAGGTAAAAGTACCCCAAAAGCTTACCTAAAAAGTTTTTGAAATATTTTTTTGTAAAACGTAGGTATAGATTTGGCTCAGATATTGCAGTTATCAGATTTTTTTACATCAATTTAAATTTAAAATTGTTCAGGAAATGTTTAATACTTTAATTTAGGATGTAAAAAAATCTCAAATTCGCAAATTGTTATTACCCCACAAATGTAGGCGACTATTTCAAAGAACAAGGTGACCGTTCCGGCGAGACAAAATCGATAGCAAGAAGGTATCAAGGCCGTCCTGCCGCTAATTTTATGAGGGACTATTGTTCGATGATACGAGTACATAGACATAAATCAAAATTCGTAAACGAAAATTAACAAAACCTTTTTTCCGAAAAAAAAAAAACGTTACAATTATACATTGGTTTAATGTAATTAATATACTACTTAAACACCTTGATAGATTTTCTTAATTTTTAATGCCATGTCATCAAAATCCGATAAATATATGTATTGCATAAAATATTTACAAATACCGATTAATATTACTTTAAAATGACGCATTAAAACGAGCAGTTCAAAAATAATAAATTAGCTATTTATTTCTTGCTTTTACAAAGTACGTTACGAAATTATCTACCTAAGAAAACAAAATAAATATAAATGTATGTAGTGAAGGTGAGGCAGTTACATTTTTAGTAATTAAAAAGTTATTATGAGTAGGTAGATTTTATCAGCAAGAACCCCTGATTGGGTAAAGGCCTGCTTCGAACATGGCCAAAAGATCAAAAATAAAAAAGATGATGAGAAAAACGAATTAATTATAATATAATTAATAATGAATTAATCCCACCATTATGCCACGCATTACTAATGTAAATACTTAGGTACTTACTTTTTTGCCTTCAACACTTAGAGCCGCAAGCATAAACGACACCCATTCATGAATATCGATTTTAGACTTTAATTTAAAATATTTTTTATTGAGTCGTTTGAGCATGTAGCCCTTAACCACTAAACTTAACACGATCACACTTAAGTAAAAATCTAAAATTCACTAAGTAAAAAAGATTTGACGTGTAACAAGACGTGTAATCTGTTATAGTGCGCAAGGAACACAAGAACATTTATTATGCTATGTACATTTGTCCAACGTTACCACATCAGACAATCTTATCAAATTAGAAAGGTGCTTCAAAGTTACTATATTTGTCATAAAATGTATCTTCTGAATTTTGATGTGTTACGATTTCATTTCTCATGTTATTCATAAATATCGATACAAATCCTATGGCCTCGCTTTTATTTCACGAAGCTTCACGAAGTAAATACACCGAAATTCGTTTTTCTTTATCTTTTCTGAGAATTTTGTATATCGTTCTCTTTTTAGTAGGTACGTATCCCGTACTAAGAAAGGACGGGTTTAAAATTCCCAGAAACATCTCATGAAGCACCGCGCCGATGGGCAGCCTACATTAAGCGACTTCTCGTGATCTCACCAGACCGTCGATTCACTCTTTGGTAGGCCTTCCCATGCTGCAAAACATGTTAAAACACGGAACTCTGGACAGTTTCCGGGGGGTTGAAATGAATAAATCGGAGCGTAAATATGGTGTATCCAAAATTCCATTGGCGAGCTTATAATAAGAATAAAAGGTACAAAGTATACGTGCGATGCGATAAAGATTCCATTTTTTTTTTTATGGAATCTCTATCGCATCGTATGCTGGAGTCTACCAGCATAGCTCAACAACTTTTTCCCAAGGCAATTGGAGTAAGTCAGATGCCAGAAGAATCTTTTTGAAGGCTTTCCATCTCTTTTTTTGAACATCATAGAAAGGATTCCAAGCGACGCAACAGTATTCAAAACCATTGCACACTAAAAAAATTGTAAAGCAATTTGTTCTAGACGATTTGAATTCTCTGCAATTTCGCAAAACAAAAAGAATACTCTTAAATGTGACCACGAAGCTTGCTGTCTAGAATTACACCAAGCTCCCTAATTTGGTCAACATTAGAAATTGCAGAGAATTTAGAAATTGAGCTAACATTCCTTGAATGTTTACAAGGGAATCCTATCTTGTGGCAGGCAAATCATAGTGACCATCGAGCAAAAATCCGAACGGATGATGCGTGGTCACGAATATACTTTCCAAATAAATATACCGATAACAAAAACTAAAAATAAAATGTCTTCATATCGAACATTTAAGAAGACAGTTAAGGATACCGTACAAAGTAGAGCTGGATTCGAAGATATTCATAAGCTTATAATTATATGGTTCGCTTAATATGGCTTCATGGACTCATCCCTACGTGCCAAAAAAAATCTGTTAGTAATCACTATATTTTATTGTAAGCTTTTATAATCTCATTTTATAAGGTCCGGTATAAAAACGAAATCAACGAAAACAAGTTTTTTTTGCGCCTATGTTGATATGAAGAATTGCGATGATCAGGTGCAAAAAAATAAAACTAAAAAAACCATAGATAGTTTAACCGGAGTAGAATTTTGAAAACCACTCTGATTTTGGAAAACAAAAATCACAAAAAGTAACTTTTTAAAAAACTGTTTGAGCGTGGTTGTCTCAATTTTCAGGGATTACAACACATTTTTTTCGATTATTAAATAGCCTGATTAATTCTCTAAAGTTTAACCGAGTAACTTATTTTTATTTGTGTTCTTATTACGATTCATACCAATAAAAACGGCGCCGCAAGGAACCAGCGGCGCCACTCCCGTAATTCGGACCTAATATAATGACTGATGTCGCCGCATGGAGCCGGCGGCGCCACCCACGTAATTTGGATCCATCCTAAATAATTGTTAATTTTTTATTTACCTAAAATTGTAATCCAAATTAACGCGAAAATTCATAACTTGATTAAAATTTCGTAACGCAATGACTCGATTATTATAATTAGCTTGCATGTGTTTTAATAGTATGTAGTGTGGTGACATCCTGCAGCCATTTTCAAAAGTAAGTTTCATGGTTCAGAAATAACCTATGACTGTCTGTAAGTAGTTCGTAATTCAAGTTTTGATTTATAAGAGCTTTCTGTTAAAGAATTAGCAAAGTAGTCTGCCCTAATGGTTTGCAGTCGCCACGCGCGCCACCTATAGCTATTTCCGGTAAAACAAAAGCGCGCGAAATGACGGTTGCTAACGATTGAGCGTTAAAACGGAGGACACTTTGTCGGTGCCTCTCGAGATGAATCCATTGTCAGCAAAAACTCTTGTGAATATTCAATAAAACAAAGTGTGATTTATAGTGTTCTATTTGGTTTTATTTCTAAGCATCTTTAAAGCTAATGCAAACTCAGCTTTAGTTTCATAAATAAGTGTTGGGTAGTCTAGTAAATTCATATAGCTAGACCGGTGGTCCACAAAACCAACGGTTCTAACCTTTTTTAAAATAGATAGTCTCTCATTTTCCGACATCAGAAGTGAGATCGAAGATCAGCGATCTTTTGTCCATTTAATAAATGTTTCAGGGTATCCTGGTTACACCTCTAATTATAAAAGCATCGACGGCCCCTCCATGGATGAGCCAGAGCCCAATACAGCGATGCCTAGTGCGCTAGGAACTTGTCTGTGTGTCTGTCTAACGTGTCTGTGCCACCTGCAACGGCGAGAGGACAAATGGACGAAACGCCGTCAACCGCCGCTGCACCTTCAATCTGGTAATGTACCACTTGCTTTCTTTACGCACATGATGACGATGATGCAGCATATGAGTGATCGGCTAGTACAACAGCAAAAGGTTATTGACAGAGTGAAAATTACGGACGTGTTTTTGCTCTCGTACGACCAATATAGCAATATAAGACAGCAACATCGGAGTTCGCGAGCGATACAATCATATATAATATCTACGGCTAAGAGTACATATAACCTCACCGACTAGCGGACTACGATAACAGAATGAAAGGGCCGACAGCTGGTTGGTTACCACATCAACATAGGAGAAGCGGCGAGAAAATATCGTCACGACTCGAGCCAGAGAATCGATATTCGCGCGACATACTCAGGTTTAGAGAACATTTCTATGATCCTTCCTATGATCCGGCCTCCTTCCAAAGATATATCTTTGGATCACAGAAATGTTCTCAGAATTCCTATCTCAATCGTGGCTACTGTGGAGTCGCGTTACGACAGATAAACTGCTCAACTTGGTAAACTTTGAAAACGCATCCATCGATATTGAAGCTTTGGAACGGCCTGTTCATCTAAGAATGACCGAGTTATCTGCAAAAGATAAAGCAAGATTTGACAAAGCAAGGCGATTTTGTTTTGATAGAAACAATCCTTGAAACCAAACCTCTCTTGATTTGATTCACACTCCACACCACACCACACAGCCACAGGCTTGACCACAGGCGAACTCGCACGATCAGCTGCGGCGCGCTCCTGAACCGGGAGCAGTTGCCCAGGTGTCGCTCCCAGACGACCAGCAGGCTGGACCATCTTCCACCGCCGCCACATCACCCACACAACCTGCGACAGCTCTACAAGTGACTGACGTCACTGCCAATGACGTCACTATTGATGGCTTCACAATTAATGATCAGCACGAAACTGACGCGGAGTCAATATGATATCTGCGGTGCACCGCTGCCATTTATAAACCCGGTGAGAATTTTCATTTAATTTTTCACACACAATGTGGTGGGTCCGCTACTGTATCTCATTGCATTGATTCTTTGCTCACTTTTTTCTCATTTCGACTATTTGTTGGCCTAATTGACATTTAGACTTTTTTTTTCTCCAGCGACTCCTCGACTATTTTTTAACTGTTATTGTCTCTTTTACTGTAATCTTTATTATATGTATTAAATCTCATTTACTTTGAAATGAGACCATTGACTTCTTAACTAAGAAACTCATCCGTCGAGTGGAGCACTGTTCAATTCTTAATATATCTATCGGGTTTTGAAAAAAGTCCAGGTAACAACACCTAAGTAAAAAAAAAATAAGCCTTTGTTGAAACTTCAAAATAATTTGCTTGGGATGTACGCTTCATTGAATGTGAACCGTATCCCCTATGTGTGTTAGGCGTATGTAAGTAAGTGAGTGTATGTTTGAGTGGATGGTGTAAATGTAATGTCAAGCTTTTTATTCCTAACCTACGAAAGGAATTTGATCTGTTGATGTGATTCTGACATTGGTTAGTCCGCTTCTCCATCTTTAACATTGTAATCACCGAGACCACCATGAACGGGAACTTCTGAACCCGTTCTTCCACGATTCTACCTATGAAGACCCTTAGAAACTCCCCTGAAACTTTTCAACTTTTTCGATAGCTGCCGACGTTATCTACGTCGGCAGCTTACTGTTTATAAGTCACTGTTTTTACTGTCTAGTCCCCACTTTTTTTTTAATCTCTTGTTAAATCCTGTAATTCTAGTATATTTCCTTGGTTTCTCTAGCTGTCCTCTGCCAGGTGCCTGTAAAGGGAGCTGTCAGGTGTCATTTCAACCGTCTTGATTGTCAAGGGGAGTGACATAAGGTACAATATTTTTAAAAGATTTTATGTGGGTATAACTATCTTCGGAGTGTCAGGCTATATTTTGCAGTCGGGTTTTTTTAATAACGTTACTTGTTAATTTACTTTACAATTATGGACATAGAAAAAAGTTGGACAGAATTTCAGATACGACAAAACTGAGGCCTGTCATGGCGGTAACTTTTTAAATGTGAGTGAATTTCGGGCTGGCATGCTAACCAAATTTACCCATTTATTATGCTTTTATTTTTGAACGATGATAGATAGATAGATAGATAAACTCTTTATTGTTCACACCACAGATAACAAAACAACAAGAGAAAAATAATGATAAAACTTATTAAATAGTGTAACAACTGGCGGCCTTATCACTAAAAGCGATCTCTTCCATTCTTCTGATAGCCTTTTTTTTTTTTTTTTTTTGGGAGGTGGAAAATCTGCAAGCAGACGCCCAAACGCGATTGAGGGTCGCGTTTGGGCAGTGTGGGGTTGCCTTGTTTGCGACCCACTAAAAACCACCTGGTGGCCAGCCTCGATGCATGTCAAGGGGTTCCGAGATCTCCACTGAACGCACCGGTACCCCTCTCGCATCGTGCTCAGAGCACTGTCCCGGGAATGGCACCCACAGCCACGCACCGGCACCCTCGCGTGCTACGGCGACACCTGCCAAAAGTGCCGCCGCCCTCCCGGGATCCGTAAACGACCAACCGGAGCCCTCACTCCAGCTGCCCACGGACCCAAAAGGTCCCCTGTTTGGCAGGGGATACCACTCGCCCCCTCACGGGGTCTTCTGATAGCCTAGTTGGAGAAGGGTCACCTCTCAGGAGCATTAGCAGAAGGAGCGAGTTCGATCCCAGCTGAAGGCAGCACCAATTTGTTCATTGTGTGAACACATTATTATGTGCGTAAGTATTTACTCGTAATGTCAACTGCTAAAGGTATTTATACCTCTCTGGAGCCCGTTGTATGTCGACAGGCTCACTCCGTTACATTTTGGACTGAATATCATCCGGCGAAGTGTGGGTATTGTAATACATCTCTGCCAGCTCTTTCGGGGGCAAGGCGTGACGAAATGGTTATGTTTTGTATGTAAGTAATATTTTAAGGCAAAATATGGTCGTCAGACATATCGTCGTGTCATTTTAAAATGAAGGTATCTAATCTTTTCCAGCGTTGCACTGTCTAATTATTTCGATGTAGTAATTTCTTCATACTTCGTTTTCTTTGGGAAATGTTGAAAAAGAAATGAGTAATTAATAACATAAATAAATTGAATTCAATAAAAAAAAACATAAACCTTGTCCAGAACAAACTCTAGATCATCGGCGCAAGGTTGCTGGTCTATCGGTTTTTTTATAGGATACATTTCGGTGAGTGTGCATCTGGTTTGCATGACCTTATTCTCCCTAGCCCGTTCTTTTATAAAACAACCAAGAGTATGAAAAAGCGGCATCGTTTTATGGTCGACATACCAACAACACGCACAAAACGCTTTGGTTCTTCTTTTCTTTTACGGACCGCTAGAGTGTGGAATACTCTGCCAGAGTGTGTGTTCCCTGACACTTATAATCTGAGTGCTTAGTGTGAGTTGCTCAAAGTAAATCGAATAACTTTACTACAGCGTAAACGAGTTTACGTCACAAGGATCGACAATCGAAAACGAGCGAGTGTGAGTGCCAATCGAGCTTGTCACTTGATTCGCGTAAATTCACCGTGAAAAAGTAAATTTTTCATGTCAATGTTGGCAGTAAAACAAAAAACGCGCACACACGATTGCGGTTTCTCATTACTCGCACTAGGTGGCGCTTTTTAATTTTCATACAAATTGGAGTTACTTTTACGCGATCGAAAAGTAAGAAAAACTCACACTAAGCACTCTGGGTGTCTTCAAGTCTCGAGTGAATCGGTTTCTTCTAGGCAAGCGTGCTTCATCGTAGGCCGCATCACTGCTTATCATCAGGCATGTTGTCGGCCAAACGAAAGCCTATTAAGTTTAAAAAAAACATGCTTTAGGTAATTTCCACACGTGAACATTGGTTTCCCTGGTCTTGACACTAGCCTGTCCACCAGGTTTAGAGCGTTTCAAAACAAAAAAGGTCACTTGGGTGACACGCAGTGACGTCAATAAATGCAGAAGCAAGACCGAAATAAGTCATTTACGACAGTAAAAATAGCCGTTTTTATTGGTCAACTTAGCAACAAATTTCAGCGTATATTCGACACCCTTCGTAATACAGTGAATTTTTGGACAGCGTATACATTTCTTAAGTATAAGCTACAAAAATAAAAGTCAGTATTACCGTATTATACATATCGGAATAACCGTATTCAAGCTATTCTCGGACAAATATATTATAGCTCTAGCTACACGTTTAATAGTAGTTCGCCTCGAACGGAGACTACGCATATACGAGTATGTACTCGTATCTTTATAACTTCAATAACTTCTTATAGTCGCATTTCGAGCATATCCCAACTTAAAAATTGTATTTGCATGAACTACTTGCCTGGAAAGTTTAAGGAAGATCGAATCAACGATACTCAAGCTATCTTCAAACAAAAAAATTCCGAATGTCCCAGTAAGTTGACTCTGCTCGCTTCGTTAACTAACTTTTATTAATTTAGAATAACTGTATTTTTTTTCGTGATTTTGGATGAGTTCCGTTATAAATGTGGCTTAGGTGACCATTACGTCACCTAATCCCGATGACCCAGTTTTTAATATAAATAATCTTATAGAGCTACAATCTTTGAACCTTTGTTTCTCACTTTTAAATATTCAAGAATGAATCTGAATGACTTTATTCACCAGTTCGACATCGATTGTCAAAAATACCAACCAAGTAATAGACGTGGTATGGGTGTAATAATTGAAAGTATACGTCGCGTCCACGACAGTTTGCCAACTTTTCCATCTTTCTTACATCAAGTAAAGATTACTACGATTTAAAACTTTTTAACGTTTCGTTGAAGCAATGACGCTATTTGAGGAATAAATATGCAATTGTGGATTCATGTGGAGCGCCGCAAGGCTGCTATATCGTGGGCGCCGAAAGGCTGCCAATTCGTGACCGGTCCCCCGGGAAAATGCGCAAGGCATCTGTTGCCAGATGAAGAATACCCTTCAGTGGGCTATCCGTTCAAAGAGGTTAACCGACTTCAAAAAGGAGGTTCTAAATTCGTCTGTATGTTTTTTTAATATATTATTACACAAACTTGTAGTAGACAACACCGATCCCCACCACCGCCTATAAAAGCAGGCGTTTAGTCCAATGCGGTTCATCAATCCTGACAAAAGTGCAGCCATGTATGTACTTTCACCCCACCAAGCCCTTCAACTGGAAGCAACTCGTGCTCTACGGTCAGCGCATCCCTTGGGCTTGGCTTGGAGTGACCTCAATACACGACTCAACTTCTGGAAACACATTCAGAAAGTTCGGAACCGAGCGGCCTTTTTTTTTAGGACGACTCCATCACCTTATAGGCACACGGAGACGACGTCGAAGACGTCCAACAAGATCTGTTAGGCTCCCTTTCCGAACAAGGCGGTCGAGTCATTGTTAAAAATATTTTTTTTTAACTTTAACTTCAACCGTCTCAATTAGGGCCCTAGAGCAAACCCCTTCTGGGTTACCGAGGCAACTCGACTCCCCTCCCTCGGCGACAGCCCAAGCCGGAGCCGTGTCTTAGAGGTGCCCTTGCGCTCGTCGCCCCTTGCTGTAAGCATTATTTAAGGCCCTAAAAAAAACAATGCAGCCCATTTGCTGCTAAGTCGTCGATCTATAATTCTATAATAAGTCTATAATTCCCAAAAAAATATAACAGGGCTTACTGGGAAAATTTAAAACTACATTAATGAAAAGAGGATATTATAAAGTGTACAATTATTTAGAAGACAAAGATGTCTGGCGCATTCCACTTCCGCCAAGTAGCACTTGTACATAGATATTACCTAGTTGTAAGCAAAAATTTGTGAGACAGTAGTATTTTTTTTTAAATAATGCCTCTCAGTTTCTTGTCTGTTCTTCTGAGTAGTGGCTCTTTTTCCGAACATAGCGGTCGAGTCTAATATAAAACTTTGAAGTTCATAAGTGTTTCTTTGATACCCAAATTGAATAAAAACATTTCGTCTTTTTTTACTTTTAACTTTTATAAGGTGGTTGGTTTCGGCGTTTTTTACCGTGAGTCCATTCTGCATTTTATTATCTGTGGTCTTTTCTTCTGTTTGTTGTGATTATTCTTGCGGTGTTGAAATTAACGGCGGTTTTGTTTGTTTGAAAGATGATTCAGTGAATTATTATGTAAAGTACCCTAATTATGAATTAAACTAGATTAATTTTGGAAAAACTGCAAACCTTAATTTATACAAGAAAACCGCACTGTATTATTCCTATGTATTATTACCTTTATCTACATTATAGAAGTAGGTCCTCACGTTTGTTAGGAAAACCTTACATTATTTATTATTATTTTGATAAGAAATAAAAGTGTAAAACAAATCTATTTATAACCTACAAGTATATTTAAAATATCAATAAAACCAGCCCTGAATTCTCAAAATTTATTAAGTTTAAATAACTAGCTGGACTATCTCTGAACCAAATTTCACCATATTTTTCTAAACAAACTTCACAGGATCCACTCGACTTATAGGTACGATGATTGTCAAAAAATTCGTACCAATTAACAAGAAGTATAGTGTTAGGTTTTTTTTTCAGCCCAGTAAATTTTGAAATCGACATTATGTTCTTAATTTTACATTACGTTTCTAGATTTATCATAATAATATACAAATACGTTTCTGTAATCTACACATTGCCAGCAGTTGCTATTGAAAAGAATGTCGACACAAAGTATGAAATAAATGATATTTTATACATAAATGCCTGAAACATTGTTTCAGGCATTTAATAAAGAATTCTATTCAACGCGGCATATCCATATTTCCGGTAACATATACATTAGATCAGTAGAGTGCAGTAGAGTCTAGGTTTACTAACTAATAAACTAATTACTATAAATTATAATTGCGAAAGTGAGTTTGCTCGCTTGTAATTTTTTTTTAAGTTTTCACGTCTCAACTACTCTACCGATCGACATGCAATTTTGTGTACACGTTGTCAGAAATACAGAAAAGGACATATGGTAGGTACCTTTAATCCCGAAAAAAATAACGATAGTTCCTGTGTGACCGCGGGTGAAACCACGGGTCACAGCTAGTAGATAAAATTATAACAACACTTATTTTATTACTTATAGGTAATTATGTGAGATTAGTAATAGTTAAGCTATGATATTAATATTTACACATAGCATATTATAACACATCGTCGCCCTTTTCCCCCGCAGGGGCTAGCAGGGGTCTATTACAACAACCACCCTTCGTCATATTCAGTCCCAAATGTGACAGGGGGCGAGCCGGTCGTCATACATAGCCGCGCGAGTCTCGCCGTCGCCTCGGTAATAAATTGTGAACAAAATTATAAAAAATATATACTTAAACGCGATGAAAGTGACCAAAGTATGTCTTGTAACTCAATGAATACGTACTCGTATGAGTGTTATGAAATACAGTGAGTGACAGCCTAATGTTAACCTAATGTTAACAAAAATCTACTAAATTTACAACCCAAGTGCAAGTGACCCGTGAGCTCGCGACCTTATCGTGAGGTATCGGTCCTTGACCCCGCGAAGCTCGCGCCAATTAGGTAGGGTGATTTGGCCAGATAGCTGATAGTGACCCCATAGTCAAACTAAAGCGCGTCAAAGCTCGTTTTGTTTTTGAACGCAACATCAACAGATTTATAATGAGAAGACTTGAGCATGGAAATGGAGCATGTAATAAAACTAAATATTTTTTTGTTTCCAGAGGTCTAAAGCATAGTTTAAATAAAAATTGTGCTTGTTGTGTTTATTACTTTAATTAATTACGCTTCCTTCTTTACTCAACCACATGGTCAGGAACGAATAGTTTCAGACTAGTTTTCTTTTTAAATTTTCTAATTTGAACTGAATGGTGCTATGAACACCAGCTGTGATATCTAATTTTATTCTTAGGGATATGGTTAATTTACACCTTAGATTGCGACCGGCAAAATGTACTGATAATATAAAAAATATACTTAGACATATTTCAATGAGTGTAATTAGGGATGGCAGAAACGATATCACAACGTTTAGGTAATTGATGGCCGCTGTATAAAAATCTTTAAAAATGTCGGAATCTATTTTCTAATGAGTTCCATCTAACCCTCATTACTCAGTTCGAACTGAGCTTTGTAGTATTTTTATTTCTCCACTTACTTTTAGTTTCATACTTTTTTTACAGTTTGTTAAAAATTATTTATTATTTTCCTCGTTATCTCTAATTTTAAAATTTTCAATCTTACGATTCAATCAACTGAGACAGATGGTGAAAAACTCTGAAAGCCCATCAGTCGAGCTTCAGAGTCGAACGCGAGAATAAGCAAAAGTTTGGAATCAAAAATGTTGTGACAAACCAGTATAATCTCTTTTAGTAGGTAATTCTAATTTTAGCTTTATTGGTTTCTAACAGCGAAAGGAACTTAATCTGTTGACCTGATTCTGACATTAATTTTTCCGCTTCTCAACCTTTAACATCGTGATCATCGAGAGCACCATGGTCGGAAACTCCAGAGCCCGTTCTCCCACGATGCCACCTATGAAGACCCTTGGAGACTCCCCTGTCCTTCTCTTTTACCTTAACACTTAAGCTGCCGACGTAGGTAGGTTAGGTCATCCTGTAGTTTACTGTCTAGTTGACTTTTTGTCTTTATACCCTCTAACTTTATCTTATCTTTATTTTGTAATATTATTAATTTCATTGATTTCCTTAACTGTCTCTGACAAGTGAACCTTCTGTCTCTTTACAGCTAGGCAGGGAGATAGACGTACCCTAGAAAACTGTGCGTTGCGCTTCACCCCACCCATAGGCGAAACGTTTCGTCATAGCTTAGAGGTATACATATTTGAACATGTTGTCTAAAAACAATATCACAACGTTTGATTGATGGTCGCTGCATAAAAAAATCATGAAAATGTCGGAATCTATTTTCTAATAGGGTTCCATCCGAGCCGCAAAACTCAGTTGAGACTAAGCTTAGAGGTTTATAAATTATAAATAAATAACATGTTGTTTGTTATGTTGTCTAGAAACAATGTCACAACGTACGATTGATGGCCGCTTCATTTCATTTTCATTTGGCCAAAACAAACCATTTGGTTTTTTGGTGCAACACCTAAATATTATTTTATTCAAACATTTTAAGGAACAATAAACAAAAAAAAATTCAACTCACAAAATGTCAAAATCTGTTTTTTCTAAATAATTTAACCCTCATTACTACGTTCGGACTGAGCTTGGAAGTATACTATTTAATATGGTCTTCGTTATGTTACGAGTTTGTGGTCTAAAAACAGTATCTCAATTTTTGTTTGTGCCATTCAGCAATCCTAGAAAAAAAAAGAGTGCGCGAGCTCCCATACTAAAATAGCATTGTCTTTTGGGAAGGACTTTAGAAACGCACCAATCGATCTAAGGGGTGGGAGGGGTGGGAGGGGGCGGGGGGAGAGGGGTAGACCCCTCCTGTAAAGGGGGGAGTTGCGGAAACCCCCCCTTCCAGAGATATGAGCATTTTTGTGTTGCAACATAACCTCACTTTTTTCGATTCTTTTCGTTGTATTTGATGTTTATTAATTTAATTACAATAATATTATTTAACAGAATATTTCAGAGCACTTCGCCGGCCGCTGCCGCGGCACGCTCGCTTCGCTCGCTCGGCTCGTGCGTTGTTTTTCATGTTCTAACATAACCTAACCTAACCAAATTGTTTCTAGAAGCAATTTCGACATTAGCTAGTTTAGGTCTATAAAATATTATTTAACAGAATATTTCAGAGCACTTCGCCGGCCGCTGCCGCGGCACGCTCGCTTCGCTCGCTCGGCTCGTGCGTTGCTTTTCATGTTCTAACATAACCTAACCGAACCAAATTGTTTCTAGAAGCAATTTCGACATTAGCTAGTTTAGGTCTATAAAATATTATATATCAGAATATTTCAAAGCACTTCGCCGGCCGCTGCCGCGGCACAATGATGATAACAAAAGAACTAACCTAACATTAGCTAGTTTAGGTTTGCTATAAAATAAAACATAATTAATATTTTTGAGAGGCATTCGATTTTGTAAACAAACGATGACTGTCTTTGACGTGACAGCACAGAAACTCAAGATGGCGTCGATTACGTTCCTTTTTTATAAGTTTGTTAAGTCATAATTAAAAAGAAAAAAATTAAAAACTTGGTTATTTTAAATTAAAAAAAGGTTTTTCGATAAAGAAAACGTTATTTATAATGAATAAAACGATATACCATATAAATAAATAAAAAATAGCCGAATTTCAAATTTTTATGTCGTGCAACATGTTTTTCAACTTTCGTAGAACGTAGAACGGAACGCTCAGTTTCGAAACAAGTTATAAACTGTGAAAATGTAAGGTTAATTTTTCGATTTTCAATAATTAATATCTCGAAAAGTATAAGTTTCCGCAAGTTTTCCTTTTACAGGAAGCCTTCTTATAATAAGACCTATCTGTGAAAAAAACATGAACCGTGAAATCGATTGGTGCGATTCTAAAGTTGAGCCGTCTTTTGAATTGTTGCCGATGGTTTCTAGTGAAGATTTTGAAACACAATTTTGCATACCTGAGCCCATAATATCCTACAACGAATACGAAACGACACTACTAATCAAAGCGGTGATCAAACTGTTGTCGTCGCTGTCGGCGACGAAGCGCAGCGGCCTTGCCGGCTAAATGGCCCCGGCTTTGTTTCGAGTTGTCTAAATCAAGGACTCCCTTTTCCAGAATTATAATCAGAAAGTCGCTCAAATAGAATTAATAACAACAAGATTAAACTTTGAAATTGAGTATTTTGAATATGATACAAATATTAGAAATGATGAATGTAATAATACAGAACAGTCAAGTAATGCTAAAGTCTTGGAATATATATTGAAGGAAGGATCAGCGGTCAAGGATCTTTTGAGCCAACTACACAATTACCCATAATAATAATTACCCATATTAATTGCCCTACACGATTAAATTACACAGACACAGAGAACACATTACAGACAAAATACATTATACCTTCGACAATAATTTTAAAACCTTTGCATGTGAATGTATTAACCAAAATAAAAGATTTGAATTGATTTGATTTGAGTGCCGCACAGAAAACCAGAGGCTAGGCCAGCGGCAGTGCCGCCGGCGAATGCCGCCTAGCTGATTGGGTTCACTATTAAGTCCTTTATTCTATGACAATTTACTGGACGTTAACGGACAAAAATAAAATCGGTCGCAAATAGTCGGGAAATGAGAAAATAGCACTTTTTGATCCATCTACCATTATATCATAGTAAATACATCAAAAACACAAACAAACATCAAAAAATTCGGTATTTAGAACGTTTTATATTTTCTCTATTTCACTCACATTTAATAATTGCATAAATTTCAACAACACCATTTATAAGAATTATGTTACTTCGATATGATAAGATAAGATAACTTAACTAAGGGCTAAGTCCTTTAAGTGGTCGTGAACTGGCTTAGTCATCCTACGAAGGACGTGCGCTATTCAATTGTGTTTATAAATACTTACTTACTGCGTCGATACCCACAGCATTCAAAAATCCAACCTGTTGTACCTACTACTTGTACTAGTATTCCTAAATGAGGCATGCAGCTTGCTCTAAATACATATTATATTGTTTTAAAGGAGGTCCTGGACTTTACTGGACAAAATGTAGGAAACAATATCACTATTCCTGTGTTAATTAATATACCTAAATAATCTAAAGAAAATTACGCAGCGATGCTACACGAACATGAACGTAAGTGGATATGCCCAGAGTGTGGTTCAGCAGCTAAAAGTCGAAGATATGACAAAACCATCTTCCTATCTCAACCCAATGATCGATAATATTGAAAAGTCAATCGACGAGGTCTCACAAGAAGACAGCTTAATCCCAGTCGATACCGTATCTTGGCTCGTCCTTAGCTACTAGCAGTATGCCAAATAACAATATAATACCTGAACAGATAGGTAACCTACTGAACCGAAAACTACAGAGAAACACCAAACATTATCATGACAAAAGAGGAAATTGAAAAAATACAAAATAAAATTTAAACTCTAGTGAAAGAAAATGTAAAATTAAAACAGAAGATGTTGGACTAAAACACCTACAGATATGAAGCCGCTTTAGAATGTTTAGATAAATAACCAGAGTAAGTAGTTGTAGAGATACTAATAAAAAACTGGTATTAAATGGACTGAAAAGGTACGGAGACAACGTGAACAATTTATATGACAGTGTTGAAATTTGATTTTCCGAGATATCATAGGAGTTAATTTAAATGAATAAATTGAGAAACTGATTTGGATAGGGAAACGAGGAAGTAGAAGACCACTCATCGAAATAATAAGTAAGAGAACAACAAGCATCTACTACGAAATTAAATCGAAAAGCATTTCATAAATTCGGGCCTTCTAATTTATGAATTAATGAATGAAACTGAATTTCTGGAAAGGAAGAAGCTGCATCCTATACAGAGACATACTAGCAGACGAAGGAAACTCTGTAGTGATTAGAAATCATAAATTGTACATGCATTGAAAAGATAGAGTATTATAAAAGTCAGGAAACAATGACAATGCAAAATCAAACCCTTATCACCACAACTCGCACCTAATTGTGAAAATATTCTACAGCAAAAAGTACTATCCCCGACGTCGGAAACAATAATTTTAATTAGTACTTCCGACATAACAACCAAAATGAACAAGACGATAGAGCGAACACAGCCATTGACAAAACGCCCTGCAGATCTCAAACAAAAAAAAGACATTTCGTAGAACATTTTGAACATATATTTCAAAATGCACTTTGCCTAAAAATAAAACCCACCTGTTGGAAAAATATCCTCGGTGCGAATAACTGTATATTAAGCTGTCTGCCTAACTGAAACTTGGATTACTCACATCAAAAAGATTTCTCGTTTGAGAAGTATTCTCGTTTGCTGCAGGACATTAGTGCTGTAAGTAATATGCTACAGCAAACGAGAATACAAGTAACATTATTGTAAGACAAGTATAAATTAAACAAATTACTCGTAAGATTCAGATTCAGATTCAGAAACATTTATTGAATCCCTGATTTAAAAAACCCCTGACACCGATTTTCATCAAACATAGCTAAGAACACTCCCGACTAATTCACCTTCCAACTAATTTCTAATTTTTTCTCTTCGGGTTTTAATTCGGATTCTAAGTTCCAAAATCCAAAATGTTTAGAAAGACAATCAGCTGCATTTGCTAACTGCAAATTAGTGGAAAGCAAATTCGGCGACGGCGATATCAAAGATGCAGCCAAATTCTGAGACGCTCTCGATCTTGGAAGGGAAATATCCACATCCAGATGCAGCTTTACCCCTACCTGATGCACCAGTGGAGAGCGATATCACCGTTGAGGTAACAGCTTTAGACGTTGGTGGGGCCGTCGTCTCATTTCAAAGTGGGTCAGTTGGAGGTCTTGATGGCTTGAGTCCACAACATTTAAAA
The DNA here is from genome assembly GCA_911728515.1 of Peribatodes rhomboidaria. Classification (NCBI taxonomy): domain Eukaryota; kingdom Metazoa; phylum Arthropoda; class Insecta; order Lepidoptera; family Geometridae; genus Peribatodes; species Peribatodes rhomboidaria. The sequence continues at coordinate 2,273,895 of OU452166.1, forward strand.
GACCTCTTAGAGAGTGAGCTTGCGGAGAAGTCGGAGAAGCTCTTTTGAGGGATTTGACTGCCCTTACTAACCTTATGTTGTCAGGCCGTGTCAATGGTGACATCACAGAAATACTCTACGGTGCCAATTTGTGCGCTCTGAAAAAGAAGGACGGCGGTATTAGGCCCATCGCAGTCGGGACAACCTACCGGCGTCTCGCCGCCAAAATATGCTGCAAAAAGGTAGCGCCTGTTTTGGCAAACCTTTTTCAGCCCTTGCAGCTAGGTTTTGGCTCGCGAGGATGTTGTGAGGCGGCCGTTCATTCCGTCAGAACTTTTTGAGTGAAAATTGTTGGGATCTGCTCCTGAAGGTGGATGTGAAGAATACTTTTAATTCAGTTAATAGGGGTGCCCTACTAACGCAAGTGAAAGATGTAAATTTAAAAGATCGAGATTGGTCTCAAGCTTCTCTACCAGTGCGTTGGGGGGGTCTTGGCATCCGCTCCATTTCTAGGGTTGCTCTTCCCGCATTCTTGTCCACGGTTCATTCTTATCAACAACTCATTAGTAAAATATTATCAAACAATGTCGATGTTCTTTTTTTAGCCGAGGCCAAGAACGCGTGGAATTTAGCGTGCCCAAATAGGTGCCGATTTCCCTTCAACTCCATCATCGCAGCGACTCTGGAACGGACCGATTTGTGAGCAAGTGCCGTCTTTTGGCTGTCGCTGAATGGAAATCTGGTCTATGGCTACAGGCCCTCCCCTCGGGCAACACTGGTACTCTTTTAGATTCATCATCTTTTAGAATTGCAGCTTCCCTTCGCTTGGGCACATCGTGCTGTGCCCCACATCGCTGCCAGCGTGGCGCTGCTGTCGACCAACTTGGTCTGTGACCAATAGCTTATCCTGTGTAAGAAGTGCAGGCAGAATTCCCCGCCATGCCAGCCTCAACGACGTCATCCGCCGAGCTTTTACCACCGCCAACTGCGCAGCTGTTCTTGAACCGAGCGGCCTCGTACGTGACGATGGTAGAAGACCGGACGGTATGTGCACTGATTCCGTGGAAGTTGGGGCGGCCGCTCGTGTGGAACACTACATGCGTGGAGCGTGGACACCCTCGCGCTGTCACATTTTCCCGGAACGCAAAATAAGGCTGTCGCTGCGGCTGAATCTGCGGAAGGCCTCAAAAGGCGCAAATATAGTAACTTGGACAGTGGGTACATTTTTGAGCCTTTTGGGGTCGAAACTTTAGGACCGTGGGGACCAGATTCACAAAAACTGATGTACACCGGTACATCAGTTTTTGTGCATTACTTTATAGCATTACCCCCGCCTATGGCGGGGCGAGCGCAACGTACAGCTACCAAGGTAAGTACGTTGAGAAAAGTAGTTATTAGGAACCTTCAGACCTACCTATCTGGAATCAGGATGAAAAAACCTTTTAAGATAGGAAAAGAAAAAAGGTGCCCCAGTAGTATTTTATAAGTTATTATTAAGTATAAAATACTTTTTTTATATAAAATATGTAAATAATTTCATAATTAAATTTCTATTTTATGTTTTTTTTTTTAAAAAAAAACATCAATGTATTAAAAAAACCTTAAGACTTTTAACACTATCCTAAATCGAACTAACCTACATACTTTTCGACAGCGATGAAGACGCTGACGATCGAAGGGTAGTGCCGTATGTCTGGTGTTTCGTCTCCGGTTTCATCTGATCAGTAAACTGGTTTACCAGCTGTCTCTCTGTGTCCAATATCGGGAAACTTTCTTTTAAGTAGGTAATTTCAAAGGGGCAGAGACGTGCCAGTCTCTGCCGGCGTATTTTTCAAGGTCCAGTGTAGGTGGTTCTAGGCAGCTATCAGAAGGTATCTATAGCTCCAGGTAGACAAAATCACCCCTGATACTAAACTTGGATAAGAGGGCTCTTGGTAAGGTGACACTGCTTCGTCTCCCAAAAGTTTTAGTAAGACTGGCCGCATCTTGAGCATTTCTCTGTCAGATTTCAAAACAAATTTACATTATGTCGGCTCCTGATAGAGGTTTTCGATAGCTAAAGAGTATTTAAAATGAGTAGTACAAAAGGTAAAAAAAAAGGAGTAATAACACTACAACTTGATCGAAATATTTTTGTCATATTTTCATTTCAATACCGCTTACTGCGAATAAGAGACATTTAACCTACCGATCTGTGATTTTAATTTGATTTGCCTTAACCTTCGTTGTATCGAACATTTAAATAATATACCAACATTTTATTTTATATAATCTTCAGCGGAAATAACATCAGTTTCCATACCATTATAATGACATACTGTTTAGATCATTTACAATTTTTTTATATAATAATTATTTAACATAGCATACTTTTGCTATAATTTTAAATACAATATAACTTGTTCGATTGTTAACTTGATTGTTTTTTTTTTTTGTTGATTATGTCAAACTACCATAAATAGCTGCGGCTAGGTAAGGTTAAGTTAGAACTGCGACGAGCCGACAACACACGATCATTGGTATTTTGATAGATATTATTTTTGAAATTCGCTAAAAACATTAGTATGTATGGTTTATTTTACCTATGTTTATTTATCGGTATGTCGTTTGAGGACTATGCATTTTGTCTTTTATATTTCTTGAATAGTATTCTTAAGATGTTATATGTTTTAAAAATCGATCAAATAAGTTGCATTTGTCTTGATTGTTAAACCTGTAATGATTATGTCAAACATTGGTATTTCAGTTAGATATCGAAATTCAAAATACCGATTTTGAATTTCGATGATAGAATTACTTACCCCCCTCACTCCTATGACTTTTCAAACTAGGGAGAGTGACCAGAAAATACCTAACGCTTTAGAATAGGCCTCCGTTAGCGCTAAGCTTGCGTAGATGCCATAACTCCACCGAATTTTTGAGACTAGCTTGCACACTAAATGACTAGGCGAGACATTGCCCGCGCGATTGCACTAGATAGGATTACAAACTGTAACGGCCTATACACTATCCAATTTGAGCTAGCCTGCTCACCTAGCGCACTGCAAAATGGTTAATGTAATGGCCGCTTAATTTTTTATATGCAACGCCCATAAAGGGTATGTACATATTGTACATAGCTTGACTTGTTTCACTATAAGTGTGCCTTCTACATATTGCATGAAATAAATAAATATAAATCAAATACCGGGCCCCACTTTTGTAGCAGATGAAATTCAATATACAATTATAATAATAAGAATAACAAACCGCGAAGTGTACAGGCTCCGGAGTTTTTTCCGCAACAACGACTATGGGCTGCATTGCGATGTTGTAGCAGTTGACAAGGGCCTCACGCCGCTCTCCTTGGCAAACGAGAACTGGCGCCAACCATCGGTGCTGAGGACCGCAGGACCGCACCGAGGACCGCAAGAGCTTATGGAAGGGCAAGGACCTGCATGGGAGGTTCTATCGGGCCTTAACAGGGCCCGATGTAGACCTCCTAGCGTCGGTGAACTGGCTATGCTTCGGTGACCTATTTCGGGAAACCGAGGGTTTTGCCTGTGCGATTGCAGATGAAGTTATCAAGACGAACAACTATCGGAAATATATCCTGAAGGACGGTACGGTCGACATTTGTCGGCATGCCACCGTCCTGCAGAGTCACTCAGGCATATCATTTCCGGTTGTTCGCATCATGCTAACGGCGAGTACTTGCACAGGCACAACCAAGTAGCCAGGATCATCCACCAGCAACTTGCCCCTCAATACGGTCTTGTCGAATCTGAGGTGCCGTACTATGAGTACGCACCAGCGCCAGTTCTCGAGAATGGCCGTAATTGCTCTACTGGGACCGCTATATCATCATGGACAGGATTGTTGCCAATAAGCCTGATATCGTGCTGGTCCACCGGTCCCAGCGCCGGGCAGTGCTCGTCGACATCACCATCCCACATCTCGATCACGAGAACCTTATGAAGGCCGAGAAGGACAAACTCAGCAAGTACCTTGACTTGGCTCACGAGGTAGGTAATGTGGGATGTTGACTCGACGATCATTGTCTCGATAGTCGTCACGGTAAACGGTCTCATACCGAAGAGCCTCGACCAACATCTCAAGAGGCTCTCGTCAGACGGTTGGATCAAGGGCCAGATACAAAAGGCAGTGATCCTAGACACCTGCCGTATGGTCAGGAGGTTCCTCAGTCTGCAGCCGTAACCACCGGTAGCTTGGGCCTCGCCCCACTTCCGGCGGCACCTTAGTTTTTAAGGTTTTTCATAGTATTTGTTTTTATATTCATTAAATGTAAAAAACTTATAAATTAAGAAGAAAAATAAATATCTTGGAAGAATAATAAGAAAAATAATAATAATAATGGTCTGAACCATTATGTCCATATTAAGTTAGATAGTAATTGATTTAAAAAAAAAAACAATACAAAATAATTAACCAATTGCCAACTGGCGCTTTGCACCTCCTTACTTAGCCTGGTCATTTAAATTTAGTTCCACTTTCTACCACCTGGGGCTGAACACAACACAGCTGAACAACCCACACACTGTCAATATGGTGTCGCCAAGCATTAATATTATTGACATTTCTAACCGTTTGATTGATTGCGTTTAATACAAATAGTGACATAAATAATGTAAGTGAAGCTGTAGCTGATTCGAGCAGTTTAATTCTTAAAGAAAATTTCGATCGAAAACTGGTTAAATATGACGAACAGCATCAAGGTATGTTTGTTTTTTTTTGTATTTCTGAATTGTGTTTTAACTTAACAACTAGGGACATAAATAATTGAACGGCTGATTAAGCTAGTTGGCTACGAAATTGACATAATGACCAAGTGGTGTGTGCCTTCGGTTAGGATTACCGGTTTACCCGGTTCTGAAATACCCGGATATACTCGAATATTTCAAGGTATTTGAAGAACCGGTTCTCTGGAAGTAAACTCAGTTCCTCCGGTTCTTTCTGTAAACCAAATTTAACAGTTTATTTTCGCATTAAATTGGAAATTACGCTTTTAATTGCGTTGCTATGCAAGCTGGCAACGTCGCGCTCTAAAAATAATAAATGGATCCCGGGTGGCTCTAGGAAGAAGGTAATAGCTTCCTAGAGCCACCCGGGATACATCCCACACCGCCTCGCCTCGTGCGCTTAGTATTCTATAAATAAACTTCGTTGGATACGCGCTCACTAACCAGACACAGAACAAGCACAAATGTTCATCACATAAATGTTTGCCCTAGGTGGTAATCGAACCCACGCCCCCATGTTCAGAAGGTAGGTTTACTGCCAACTGAGCCACTGATGTAGTCGAAAGATCAGAAGGAGATTGATCAGCAGGATATTGATCTGTGATTTAATGCTAATTAATATTATTTAGAATGGCAAACAAAATATTGTTTTATTTAATCTTTCTTCTCAATTATGTATCCCCCCCCCCCATTGTAGTGGGGTCGTGGTTCCAAAATTAAGAATATAAAATGTTGTTTACAAAAACATTTAGATTAGGTATGTTTTTTTGGAACTTAACTATCTATAGATATTATTTAAATTTCATTTGTTTTCATATTTTCAATTTTTCTGTCATTTATGATATTTAAAAAAAATAGTTTTTTTTCGAAACCGGGTGAAAGCGTGTACCTGGTTACGACTGCTTCCCAGAACCGGGTATCAAAATCTGAAACCGGGACCGGTTCTGCATGCCCTAGCTGGGACCGAACCCGCTCAATCTTTGTTGAGAGGCAAGTCTTCTCGTACTAGGCTATTATCATTCACTAAAATTTTATCTTCCTATATTTCAGTAATATTGGAAGGTATTAATGTTATGTTTAGTTGTAACTGTTTAGTTACTAGTTGTTTAGTTTTAAATGTTTTTAGGTACATTGGTCAACAAATAATAAAATGTTATACGATCGTAGTTCATATTAATAAAATTAGGAACTATTTGATAATTAATTAGTGGTTATTACCATTGACACCATCTAAATTAGGTATTATATTTATATAGGTTATATTATGTACGGATGTAGTTACGAATAACGGTTTTATAGAAAAGTTTTGTTACGAGTACAATTAGAAGTTTGACGTCTCTATCCGTGTGTTTGTTTGTGGCTCCAAAATGGGTGAACCGATTTTGAATGCGTTTTTTTATTGTTTGAAAGATGATGTTATCGAGAAGGTTCTTAGCTTTAACTTGTGAAGATCTAGTCAGGCGTTTGAAAATCATCAGGTCATTTCCTTGTGACGAAATGATCTTACTAACTTAAAATGTCAGATTAATTTGAAGATAGGTGTACTGTTACTTCGGTGATATTTCCAAGATATAGCAACCTTGAGCTAATGCTGCAGCATACCACTGCTGCTGCGGCATACCTAGGTTCTCAGCAACTTGAAAGCACATTTAGCGTGATTGAGCTCATAAGAATGATCTGTATGAGTAGGTATTAGATGATGACTGAGACCTTGTAGCGGAGAAAAAAGGAATTATTTTGTCAGATCTTTTTTCTGGCTCTATATTTGGAATGTCAGCAATCGAGAGTGTTTTAGCAATAGTTGTGGGTTTTTTTAAATAGTGCGTTTGAATTTGAACTAGCGATATTTGGAAAACATACAGAACAGTCTATTCAATTGACAAATCACCCCCAAATCAGGGTCTCCAACCCTGGGGGGTTTGGAGACCCTGATATTGGGATGATGATATTATGCGGGTGAAAATTCACTATTAAAGGGTAATAGTATTGTTTTCTAATTTAAAAAAGAATCATTTTTAATTTTTTTCTAAAATTGTTATTTTTTTTAAATATTAAACAGAGTCAAAGTCAAAGTCAAAATGTTTTTATTCAATTTAGGTAGATACACTTATGAACGTCAAAGTTATTTAAATAGACTCGACCGCCTTGTTCGGACAAAAAGCCTCTACTCAGAAGAACAGGCAAGAAACTGAGGGGCATTATTTTTTTCAAATAATAAATAAATTACAGTCTTACAAATTTTGGCTTACAACTAGGTAATATCTATAAATACTAGTAGCTACTTGGCGGAAGTGGAAGGCTCCAGACATCTTTATCTTCTAAATAATTCTTAACCTTATAATATCCTCTTTTCATTAATGTAGTTTTTACATGTGATTTGAATTTTCCCTCGGTGAGCCCTGTTATATTTTTCGGGATTTTATTGTAAAAACTAACACAGTTGCCTAAAAATGACTTTTTTGACTTAGTCAGTCTAAATCTCGGTACAGCTATCCTATCCTTATTTCTAGTGTTATAATTGTGATAGTCACTGTTCAATTTAAATTTATGTAGATTTTTGCGTAAACATAAATTTAACTAAGAAAATTACGTTAATTAATTTTACGTATTTCTTTTAATTTATTGTAAAAAAGCTAGCTACTTTATATAATCATTTTATGATTGTTGTTAAAAGGACTCTAAATTACCAGGAGAATCGCTTAAAGCGCTGGCTTGTCGATCAGACGTTCTACAGTTTTAAAGAGTTTCTTGAACTGTAAATAACAGGGATAGTGTACAAATGTACAATGACTTATTATTATTACCGTACCATTTAATGTTTACCGAATAGTACTAATATTACTATACATTTTTTTTAATACCTTGACATGTAAATAATACTTACGAAATAAATTAATATGAATATGAATTCCGTAAGAACGAGTAATCTAGCTGGCATAACAAAAAGGTGTTACATACTGTTTTAATCCGACCCTTGCCCGAGCGTTAAAACGGAACACATACGAGTACTTTGGGAAGGTTGGGTTCGTAGGTTCCAATGACAATGCAAGCTTTATTCGTATTCAGTCGAATTCATACTGTAATTTGTTATCGCTTCTATAGTACTCGTTTTGGTGTCATTCTCCAGGTAATTTTAAGTATAGGTACCTTTAGCAATAATCATAATGTACCTATCATGAGCAACTAGTTTTAGCGATACATTGAACAAAGTAAATATTGGTTTATTGGTTAAATTTACGTTTGATAATATTTTTAACGTTTTTAGATAAACATCTTTTCTGATTCTTGATTTTCATTAGTTAACAATACTGTTACCCTTTGATTGAGATTTTTTAGATGTATGTAGAAACTCTACATAGAAAGTGATAGCTTTTTCGCATCTATAAGTATTGCTATATGAAAGGCCTTGCCTTTCAAATATCGCTACACTGAAAAAAATGGTTTAGTTGTGGCAACTAAATCGGTTTTGCTGCCTATGTCTTAGCTGCTGCACCAAATATCTTCGAAACACTGTCAAAGTTTTGTTGACTACGACGAAGACTGCTTAGCTACTATTCAAAATAAAATTTTGTTAGGAGAATCACACTCAAGTTGCAGTTACTGCAAATTACTTAACTGAGTTTACTAAATTTGTTATCTATATAAACAAAACAAATTCGAATGTTTTAAATTAGCTATCAGAGCAAAATATTTTAACTACTTTAGGATAAAATATTTACCTGCTATTGCTAATTGTTAAGATTGTTAGCAACTACTGCTAAGTATTGTTAAGATTGTTAGCTGCAACAGCTAAATTCGTTCAGCTAAAAACAATTTGCTACGCTAACAAAAAACTTAGCTGTCCCTATAGTTTGAAAGGATATTTGCTACTACAACTAAAATTTAGTAACAGCAGCTAATTTTTTTTTTCCGTGTAGTTGGAACTCAAACACACTGTTTAAATAATGAAGCAAAAGAGGATATTTAGACTCAGGAGTGTGTAGAAAATACATAATTGATAATCTACTTTTAAATTTACTTTTTATGTACATATGAGTATATACACACATAAATATACTTTTCAATGCCATAAGTTAAGATAGTACAAACGCACATCACAACATTTTAACATTTACAATATTTCCTTGACTACAACCTGCGAACACTCCAATTAAAACTACTATGTATTTACCCAAAATAGTCCATTTAAAATTGACATTCGCACAAGTAACAGACTTTATTTCTCACACGCTCGTGTGCTGGCAACATTATCGAGCGCTGTCACTGTCTACTGCCCGAGTCAGCTGTGTTTTGTGTCAGTGTCACAAGACGGGAGAAATCCTCTTCAGTAGTGATCTTTTTAGTTGCATCTACAATCGCTATTGAACGCAAGTTTGCAGGCTTTTTACTATACCTTTGTCGACAATGGTAGAATTAATATCAAATTTATACTTGTCTTTGTCTTGAAGGACGTAATTGTACAAAACTATACACGTGTGTAAAACTCTCAACGTTGAAAGAAACCGAAACCTATCTAAGGTTTCAAGGTGAGCTAAGTAAACAAAATATACTTTTTAATTAGTGTTGTTTTTTTTGCAGAAAAGCCGGTTTTATTTTTAACAATTGATTTGGCCCTTTTTGATTTTGTCTATAACAGTTTTATAATGTTCCACCACACTTCTTTCATTTAGAATATTTGTTATATTTCTGATTAGTTTGTGTTGTACTAAGTCGGCAAACAGTCTCACTATGTGTTTTGGTATCAGTTCAGGCAGCCATGAAAATTTGATAGAAAATTATATTGGCATTGATTACAAGATAATTGGTAGGTACCTACCACTTATTTGCGGTTATTTTTCATACTTCATTCTGTTAGTATGAGGTACAAATTATATCATGTTAGATACGGGTGCAGTGCATAGCAACATGTGTGCTGGAGTGAAAAAAAACATATTGAGTTACTAGGTAACCGAATCAGATGGTCAATAAATCGCAGATAGAAATGCGCGCGCTGCGCTCGTTTTGTTTTGCATCTTATAGGTTTGTTTGGAAAAAATCTATGACAGAAAAGGTGGTCCTTCGTCGTCTTCGTACGGCTAAACTATTGAAGATAGAAAATAAAACTAACACCGCCTGAAAAATTCGTCTCCACACACACTTGAAAACATGACTTAATTTTTTATTTTCAATTTCTTTCTGCCCTGCAGCTATTCATAATTCAATTTTTTTTCCAGCCTTTTTCCATGTTTTTATGGTTCTAAAACCTTGTTAATTTTCAGGTAGCACAATGGCGTTTGATAAGATAATTTCAAAACTACATTTGAATAAAAAGCTGTTGCCCATCAAGGGACACTATTTCTTCTTCAATGCAGGTAAGTCATAGCAATTCATAGCAGTTCCAGGCTGGGCGTATTAGCCAAAGTCCTTAACATTTTCAAAACGCTTGTATCAATAGCAAAATAACGTGACCTAAGCCGTCAAGTTTTTAGTAATGCTATTCCAGTTAACATTCTCTTGTTTTCCACTTTTTTCCTTATTATAATTTTTGAAGTCAAATTATTCCAATTTAGACATAAATATTCGCTATCATTAGTGCAAAAAATTTTGAGTCAAAGTCCAAGTTAAAGTCAAAGTCCAATGACTTTCAATATCATCTCATTCATTTTGGGAACGTTGCAACGCATCCTTAATAATCTGACGCACATTGTCAATTCAACACGCTATTAAAAACTTCGTCCAATTGATGAAGATGACTAATCTTACTTTGGTTTTTAATAAACCGTATTCCTTTCATAAGTTTTAATGTATTTATTTAAACACACGAGTACATATTGACATATATCGTCACGCCTTTCCCCCGAGGGGGTTGGCAGTGGTGTAATACAACACTCACACTTCGCCGGAGGATATTCAGTCCCAAATGTAACAGGGATCGAGCTTGTCGCCATACACCGGGCTCCAGTCATGTAGCAGATGACATACAATACGCACATATGGTCACACTATGAATAAATTGGTGCGTGCCGTCGGCTGGATTCGAAAGCGCTCTTCTGGCTTGAGAGAGGCAGGCCATTCTTTAACTAAGCTATCATCGCTTTTTTTTAAACAAGAATAACAAACTTCATCAATGATAATAGCATTGTTCTACTTTGTGGTTTATACACAAAAGAGAACAAATTGTCGTAAAACCTTGCTTTCAGAAACTTTCCTTCAAATCTTAACTTTTTTCTGACTACTTTCGCTTGGTCGTGTCCGCCTACCCGAGGAATCCTTTATTGGATTTTGTTTGTTACACTTCAAATTACGTTTTTAGAAAAAAGCTTTTCAGAAGTAACTTTTTATATGTTATCAATGTAAAGCGCGGGTACAACGAATTTAAGCGCATTTAAATCTTTGATTAATGAAGGAACTCGACTGAGGCAGGCTCAAAAATATAGATATTCGGGGCTATTTAACAAATAATACGATAGACTGTTATCTAAAGCTACTGAAAACACTCAAGTTTAAAACATAGACGGCTGTTTGAGACTTCACAAGCAATTACAAAACATGATTTTATTTTTTATTTATTGCGGCATTTTTTAGACCTATTATTGTACAAATGCTGTTATGATGTTAAATGGTAAACTAATTAGTACTTCTCAAAAAAATTGGTGAAAATTGCAATGGAACTCCTGAATTTTACCAAAAACCTAGTGTTCCTACAATTTGTAACATGAGTGGCCAAAAGGCAATTATTTACATTTACAGATTGATTATTTTCCTTAAAAAATAAAAATTATAGAAATTTTAAATCAATTTTGTATTATTATTACTTACCGGTAACTCATGTTTCATGAGGTAACATGAAGTTACCAAGGTCGTAATTTGCTTCTATTCGAATGAATAACAACAATAGTGATGAGTCATGTTTTATTTTAGAGATCATGCCTTTGACGAGAGCTAAAAGATGAGCCTTCGAACAAAAAAAAAACAAAAAAAACCTAACCAATAATATGTTTCAGGCTAAACATAACAAAACAGCAAAAAAAGTTAAAAGACGCAAAAATAACGTTTGACTAACCGCTAAGATAAACTAGAGGAAATAAAACGAAAAACCAGAGAAGTAGTACAATTTTTTTTTATCAAACTGTGTACCTATGGATCTAATGATAATGCCAGCTTAGATCCAGCTTAAGTCCAGAAAAAACCTAAATCCAAACCTCGAAAGTTTATGTAACATGAGTTATCAAAATCTGTAAGTATGACATGAGTGATCGATATTTAATTCTGCGTAAAAAAAATACTTTTTCCACGAAAATAGTTTAATATTTAATAAAACTGATTTTAATTTCAAATATTCTTTGAATCTAATTGGAACACTTTTGAACAGATACAAACTTACTCACCTAAAAGCACATATTATTATCGATAAATACAACGTGAGTTACCAGCATTTTTTATTGAAAAAAAATTATAATAATAACATACAGAAGATTTACAAAATAAAACGATATGCACATTATTTGCTTTTGTTACAACGAAATTTCTTTACGGAATAACATTATTTATGAACATAATATTGGTATACCAGCCTTCTTAGTTTGAATAAGGAGTAAAAAAGTAACATGAGTTACCGTGGAACTACCCTAGAGATGAATATTTGACAGCAGTTACAAAAGAAAACGTACTTAGTACAGCAGTCCAATTTTGTTTTTTTTTTAAATGGCCAGACTATCCCCCTTAATAAACCTTATAAATGTAGCCTAACAATAATAATAGCCGGAATAGTTTTTAAGTGTGTTAACTCGTTAATATCTCGTCAGAGATTTATATCAGTTATACATACAGTGCTTAATCGAGTTCGAAAACGTAAAAGAAAAAAGAAGTCAAAATACTGTAGGTATACATTTTACAAAGCTTATTTAGTAAGGGATATATGTATGTCAAGAGATTCTTTAAGAAATTGGATCGGAAAGTTTTGATGGAATTCTACACGGGCTGTTTTGTTGATTTCCTCACGGTGCACAATGACACGTCCGCAAAATGTCCACACTCTCAAAATGTCACGTTTTTAATAATTTCACTCGCACAATGTCACGTTCGCGAAATGTCACGTTTTTAATAATTTCACTCTCACTATGTCGCACTTGCCTACCAATCCTTTAAGGGTCACTTGTGTTACCTCGAGTTATCTTTTTAACTCTGACTTAACTGCTCATCAGAAGTCAGAAGTTTAATGTCATCTGCTAAACACAGCCGGAGCTCGGTTTATGGCGACAGGCTCGACCCCTGTTACATTTGGGACTGAATATCGTTGTCTGAATGTCGAACATAACGTTTTGCGACCGTGACAATTTGAGAACGTGACATCTTGCGAACGTGACATTTTGAGACAACGTGACATTATGAGAACGTGACATTGTGCGCCGAGAGGGTTGATTTTATGGGCATTTTCGTTTTCGGCATTTCGGGCATTTCGCAATTTATTGTCGAATGTTTCTTTTTCATTGTCGTGTCTTAATAAATTTCATTTGACCAGTAGTCTACGTAGGCTATACAAGAGGAAAGATGCCTCCATCGTCCATCGGATCACTCCATTCATTAGTAGGTAACATCATCAATTAACTTTGACTGTTGCGTTGATTTTAACGAAATTACCCCATCTTAACATTTTAGCTCCTATAAGTTAATTGAGACCTTGTGGTAATAAAAACTAACTAAATCATTAAAATCAACAATACCTACGTAACATTACTGTACATTGCTTATAGGAAATAGGTATTTAACACACAAGGAACGCAAAGAAACTCTTTAATAGGGTATTGAATTTCAAATTACTACTGTACTGTATTTTAGTTAATTACTATTATCAGTAAGTAGTCATAATTATTTCTTCAATATACATCCTTCTCTTGTTATTTTTTTTAATTTAAGACAGAAAACATCTGTGCCACGTGGCGCTACTCGCGGTAAAAAAGAAGGGTCCGAATATGAAAATCTGTCTATCCGTTTGAGCACAACGGAGTAACAAACCTACACATAAGCTGCATTTATAATATTAGTGTGATGACGTGTATTTTCTTTTCAGGCACCGCTCCTCTAGTTCCATACTTGTCGACATATGCTCGACAATTGGGGTTTTCTTCGGCGACCGTGGGATTGATATACACTGTTCTACCGATTTTTGGACTAGTTGCTAAACCTCTATTCGGTGTTATAGCAGACAGGTAACTGTTCAACACTTAATATTTTATTTTGTTTTACTTTAAAATTCCTTTGAGCTGGCATGCCTTACAGTTTTCTGAGAAAAGATCTTTAAAAATAAAGTCGATGAGATAATCGATATTTTGGATAACTTTCAATGATCTTGCAGACTAACAGCTTAGATACTTAGGTACCGAGTGAAACCAAGAGTACCTAATCACCATATTCACTTTTTTAGTGTTCTCGGTCTGTCTCTCCGAGAGTCTGTAGAGCGCTTAGCTTAAAGACTTCACCACAAAAACATAGTTAAATTTTACTTCACAAGAAGGGGAAGAATGGATTTAATATGAAAGTAGATATAGGGACAACAAGTAGATATTTAAAAATGCAGTAAATCGAGTCATTAAAAATATTATCGGTATAAAAGGTATTTCGAATCGTTAAAATGATATGGTCCGTTTCTGATTAGTTATCCTTTTACTGCTATATTATGTCATTCGATCTACGACTGTTTATCACAGTCTTTGTACCTGCGTTACGTAATAGGAACATGAATTTATCTGACTTGTCATTGAACACAAATGCGCGTCTTTGTTGTTGGTAGATACGTAGGAAGCGAGAGGCACTCGGTAACTTTCGGTTTTGTATAAGAAAACGCCACATAAAACCGAATCAATCGACCCCGTTGCCAGGCAAATAATTACGTAGATACACATCGACTTATAGCTTAGTACCTATGGCAACAGGAAAATAATGGCGTTTCAGCTTTTCTGTACACAATTGACGGAACAAAGCTTATTTTTACGAAACACCGACTTTTTATGAAATTTCGGCGAAAAACTATAGATTCGTTTTTCGATATGGCCTGCTCTTCGTCGGGCGTGACCAACTGGAGTGTAGAGAGAGCAGCCAAGCGCAGTTTTCATAGAGTTCGATGATACCACTATAAGTTCAGGTGACGAAATTGAATGGCTTGTCAGAATTGAACCTTGTCTGACTGAATTTTTCGGAATAAGAAGTCTGGCAAAATGTCAACGAAAAATGTTATGCTAGGGGACAGCGTATGTGGCCCTCAGCAGACTCAGGTCAATAGACGGATTATTTATTTGTTCTCTGGATCACAATAATCGGCTCAAAAATCCTGAGGATTCAAGATTACGCGACGAATTAGAAAGATCAAGAAATCTCTCAGAAACTTAAATGTGGCGATAGAGAAGAGTTAATTTAATTTAAAATTTAGGCAATTATATCCTTTTATTTGTAAAATAAAAATTATTACCTACTTACTTATAAATAACTATCAATACGAAATGATTTAGTTTATAGATAGGTTAATTTATAAGCAGATTGTAGCTTCTATATCTCTTGTTTTATTAAAGTCTACGTACCGAATGATATCTAAGTCAGGGTACATCTGTAATCTCGAGATAACATTCATGACTTAGATTATTTACGTAGACTAGAGATAAAACAAATAGCCGATTGACCTAATCCGCTTTTGGCGGATAATTCTGAACGTTGCGACGGAGAGTATGGTAAAGACGCAGAACAAACATTAACGATGGAACGTATAATTACAAACGAATTCAGCCTTGCTTGTTTTTAAGCGAACAAATTTGCTTCAACAAATTGAATATTTCTGAAAAGAACAATCGAAATTCGAAGGTTTCTCCGACCTGGTAGTAAAATTAGGCCGGTTAGTCCAGGTACAGGATAGTTGCCGGATATCCGTTTCATTTCTAACGCAGACGGTTTCAATTTCGTCATCAATTCACAAATGACATTGGTCTGAAGCAGATTTTAATGTCTGACTTGTCGGACCAATACAATGAATTTGTTTTAGCATTGACTACCTATATCTTCGTTTTCATATACATATGTATATATTTCGACTAAGGTCGTGTTTGGGTAATCGGTCAGTCTTATTAGAGCATAGATTAAGTTTGGAACCATCTCCATTTGTATCAAAATTAATTTTAGAGTTAGTAGGTAGGTACAGCAATTGTAAACATAATAAGCGACCGTCCTAGCCTAGTCGGAGTTCGACGTTTTATAGTTATAGGTAAGCAGAAGGTCCCGGGATCGATTCCCGTCCGGGCAGATGTTTAAATAATAAATTTAAATATCTGGCCTGAGTTTAAAAAGACATGGAACATCTTACACCTAGGTGTTAGATGTCCCATGTCTTTTGTGTGTTGTCCATGGCTTCCCCGATAAAGGAAACCTAGCAAGGAGTGTTAAACGTTATTTATTATTTAGGTATTAACTAAGTATTTTCAATTTTTCAGGTTCAGAATACAAAAGTCACTTTTTATATTATTTCAAATAGTGACTATATTAAGCTTCTCGGCTATATATTTCATACCGGGCGAACAGGCTGTGTTGACTGTAGATTTGGACTGCGACTATGGATTCACGGTCTTAAGAAGTTGCTATGACGACACAAGTTCCGTAGACCAGTGCAAAGTGAACACGTTGGGAAACCAAAACGATACTGCTATGTGTAAAGTGAGTCCTGTTATTGTCCTATATATGTCCTAACTGGCCATTGATATACTAAGAATTGAATTTTATTCAATTTTTAAAATATCGAGCGGATCTGCCTTCGTACGAACTCAGATTATTATAGGCTGACTGGTTCGCCAAAGACCCTGTTTTTAGTGCCAATCACTCAGCCTGTAAGTAATAAATGGATTTCGTACAAAACCCGCACGCTCCCAGAGGGAGGCATGTATGAGTCCTAAGTTCAAAAGCCCAGTCGGGTTATTAAAAAAAGGGCGTAACCTTGCACTAATTCTCGTCAGCAACCTGTAGCAACCAAACTAGATATGTAGTTTATTATAACTTTAGGTCATTAATATTTATAAACAGTTGTACAACAGTGTTTTAGAATTAAATTTCCTAAAATTTGATTTCTATGACTTTGTTAGCAGGTTTTAATTTAGTCCAAGAGGACAGCGTTAACAAAGATGAGTTGAGAAAGCTTTTTAATCGCCTTGTTTGGAGGCGACCAAGAAATCAGATCGCTTGACACTCTGCGATTCAAGTGCTTCACTAAGGCAGTCAATAAAAATAAATGTAACTTAGTTGGTCTTTCAACCACATCAGCAGCGGCCGAATAACATGTGTATTTACATGTGTACCTAAATTTAGCTGCAATACGATATTTATATCAAAGAAAACGGAGTTTTGTGAATCTCCCCGCGGGTTAGAACCCATAACCACTACTGCAGAACCCGTACCCGAATCGTTGATCAAAACGATTTCTTGCAAATACAAATCAAATTGGGGCAAAATATGCTGAAAGTTCGGATATCGTAAAGCAGCACTAAAATGTTCAGCTATAATACCTGGTATGCATTGTTGAGACGTGCGGCAATGTTGTCGAAATGCAGGAGCTACTTTATGATAACGAACATGATGGTATCATCGAGAATCTTATCCAATCAACATGAAACATCACTATCAGACGAATTGCAAAGAGGAAATCTACGATCTTTGTTGAGCAGGATCATCGTCGAATAAAACGTTAAGAAGGTCCAACTACAATTGGAAACATGAGTAAACACATCGCATGAATCCTTAAAAATAGAAATGTCAGCTTTAAACTCTTTTACTTAACTTTTAAAGAAAAAGGCAGATCATTTGCTTTAGTGTTCCACTTTTTCCGCTTAATTTGAAAAATATCGAATCAAATTTACAACAACTTAGTCCGCATCATTTTATTGTTGAGCAAAAACGGTATTCGATAAAAATCAAGATGGGGCTAACACACCGGCGGGATCTAGTCGCTATTTTGAATCTTAACTACCAGTGACGACCCGTCCCCCTTATAGGTTACTATATTAAAATTGCTTACGGGAATTAATGAAAAGTCTAATACAAATCCAACTGGGCTTTAAGAAGAAAACTGACGACAATTAATAAGAGGTGTTTTTTCTTGATATAAGATTGAAGGCTATGTTATGAGCAGCAGGGTATGTTTATCTGTGGCACTATAGCTGCCAACGAGCGAACCTTTCAATGCGACGGTTCTTACCTACACTTGTTAACAATCTATCCAGCAGTTAAAACGTCGATCATTTTCTCGAATTGGGTCGGGAAAAGGGCCTATAACGATCTAACAAAAGTCACTATTTACTATAGTAGAAGGCAGGTACGAGTAA
Organism: Peribatodes rhomboidaria; assembly: GCA_911728515.1. Taxonomy (NCBI): domain Eukaryota; kingdom Metazoa; phylum Arthropoda; class Insecta; order Lepidoptera; family Geometridae; genus Peribatodes; species Peribatodes rhomboidaria. The sequence goes on from OU452166.1 coordinate 2,291,944, forward strand.
GTAACTATGAGAGATCGTATTATACGGTATATCTTATCTTCTTCTTCTTAATATATATAAATTACGTGTCACGTTGTTTGTCCGCTATAGACTCCTAAACTAGTACTTAACCGATTTCAATCAAATTTGCACACCGTGTGCAGTTCGATCTAACTTAACAGATAGGATAGCTCACATATATATACATTTATATAAAAAATAAACGCGAACGAAGTCGCGGGGTGACAGCTAGTTATAATATATAAATTAGCCGTACCTATTCTGTATCAACGATTTTATTTTACTTAATAACTTACTTTTCTTGTATTTCTGATATATAAACGTGAATTTTCCAGATGAACTGTAACATGTCCTCACCGAAAATGTGGCAGACTGTCTGCGAACATTGGCACATACCCAAATACTGCTACAGTAACACAGACAGCATAGAGTTCACGACGTACCTGGACAAAGTGACGACGAAGGACGACTGCAGCTACATTTCGACTAACAAAGTCACTTTAGATGGTGAGACCATTTACCGTTTAGCCACGCAATATCACAAGTGGTCATAAACAACCTCATGTTATAATTTATTAAAAAGTTTGTTTATGATCACTTGTGACTTAATTATACTGTAAACAAATACAAATGCAATTTTTAACGTTTAAAATAGAGCTAAACCAACCTACATTTGTTTTAAATCACAAAGGTTTTTTCTATAGATTTCTGTTACCTGTCGGGTAAAACCACAGCAACAGTAAAAAATCTTTTGTACACGGTCATACTCATTGCTGACACAAAAATAGATTTTGCACCGAGGAGGTTAAGCAGTGTCTTACGGTACGGGCGGCTTACTGAATCCTGAGCATAACCATGGGACTGTAGAGTTAAGGCGAGGCTTTCCCAGAACTTTAGGTATTTTACTCTACCTCAGGCCGCACTTTTTGGGAGCGCGACGTATTCATTCACGCGACACAAAAGTTGTGTGCGATGCGCCACGCGCACGTCTTTCACCCGTCAGTCACGTTATGGTATCGAGTACCTAAACACCCATTTTTAGGAAATCGATAAAATAATCCGTCCGTCATTGTACTCATCCATTTTATGAACATTTTTTATTTGATGCCAACAAAAAAAAAATCTAAAAAATGCCGTTCAAGCCAATATAGGTACAACCAATCTCATGTCCACGAGTTGTTGTATTTTTGATGTGTGAGCAGTCGTGGCATTAGTTTCATTTTACCAGTAGTGTCATATTTCCATTTTATCACACTTCACACTCATAAATACAAAAGATTGCGATTGTGTGTGGAAGTTAGGTACTTACTCGTATTTCACTTATTCACACCTAAACGGCTAGACCGATGAGGATCATATTTGGAACGGAGTTAGCTTATGCCCTGGATTGACACATAGGCTACTTGTTATCCTTATTAGGACAAATATTTATACAGGGTGTTGGAATGATTGTGTAACTACCGGTATTCATTAAATAATACAACATAGTAAATTTCATTATTTTTGGGTATATTGTATAACAATGGTAATAACAATTTTAATTACCTTAATTTACCATTAGGTGCGTACTAATAATATTGTATGGTTTGTTAAATGTTACAAAGTTAAAAAACTACACGATTCAGATATAATGTTGAACAATAATTGTGAAAGAATCGAGTAAACTTATACCGGATATATACATACCCTGGGTACGAAGTGGCGGACATTCTGCTAGTACTAACAAAACATCCAATACAAAAATATACATTCACAATATTTACATTTATATATACAATTGAGCTATAGGTACGTAGTATTATTATTTGTTCTGTGATATAGTTGTAGAATCGATGGCAGCCTAGTTGGGAGTGGCAATTTTGCTCTGCTGGGTTCGACGACCCAGCCGACGGCACGAACCAATTTGTTCATTGTGTGAACATATGTGCGTATTGTGTGTCATCTGCTACATAACTGGAGCCCGGTGTATGGCGACAGGCTCGCCCCCTGTCACATTTGGGACTGAATATCGTTCGGCGAAATGTGGGTGTTGTATTACACCTCTGCCAGCCCCCTCGGGGAAAAGCGTGACGATATGTATGCAGGTCTAGCCATAAGTTCTGTTACAAATGAAAATGCATTAATTTTTTTATACAGTAATGTAATGTTAATAAAAGTTATATTTACATATGTATTGAAGTCTTAAACAAAAATATAACTATTATTTTATTCAAAATTACCACATTTGGCCTTGATAGAGGCCTTTAGTCGGTCTGGCCAAGAATCTATGGATTTACGGACTGTTTCCATGGGAAATTTAGCCACTGCTTGCTTCAAAGATTTCTTTAGTGACTCTATGTCGGCGTGTCGTTTAGAGCAGGCCATGCCCTCTAAACCTGACCATAATTTGTAGTCCAGGGGGTTTTTATCTGGGCTAGAGGAGGGCCAGTCTTCAGCCCTTATAAAGTCCGGAACATTGGTTTCCAGCCAGGCTTGAGTAGTTCGCGCCTTGTGACCATGTGCAGTCTAGTTGGAAACTCTACGGTAGATTTTTATGTATTGCTAAGGGGTTGTACAACACCATATATGACGGTCTCTTGATACACTTTGGCAGAAGTTTTAACCCCCTTTTCACAAAAACTAAGCTTTGTGACGCCGTGATAGGATACCCCCACCAAACCATGACTGACGCAGGATGATGACCACGCTGAGTGAAACAGGGTCAATGTCATCCACGTGCCTAAAACAAAATAAAAATAAATATTTATAAGTATGATGTCCAAAAGTTCAAAATATAAAAATTCTAAAAAACCGACCAAGTTCGAGTCGGACTCGCGCACGGAAGCTGTCGTTCAAGCTTGTTGGTATGTATGTACATAATTATATAACAACTACATTATAAATAAATGAGCTTTCAAATGACACCTCAAACAACTGATTTGATGAGATAAACTCAACATATAAGCAATAATCTACAACGGTCGGCGGCCATCTTTGTGACGTATATACATAGCTTGGCGTGTCCCCGCTATCGCTTCTTACAACCGGCAGTTTCGAATTTCAAAGGCAACGACGAACACATCCATACCAGTCGTAGGTTTATAAAAGCCGTACTTACAAGATTTACCGAAATGCTCGATTTTCGCTAATGGTTAAAAACGAATATACAACTTTACTAGTTTTCTTCAAAACAGCCAAAATCACGTTGCAGTACTAATCAGGCCTAGATGTGTTCAAATCATACGGCTATAACTCAAACGCTACCAAACACTCGTGTAGTACAGATTGTTCAGTCAAAAATGAAAGTATGAACGACGTCCCCTATCTCACCTAACACCCTATATAATTTACATACATACTGTATAGTCAAAACTTAGCGAAGATCCGCCACCTTGCATGTTACAAAAAGAAGGTAGGTACTTACGTTTCGTCAATTGCAATGTCATCAGAGTTTATTACATTCTCTTGAAGTACTCTTCTGCAAAAAAAAAACGAAGATAAGTATTCATGTAGGTAAATATCACTACTAGATATACCACTAGGCCGGGTATTTACTCGTTGTGCAGTTCAGATTGCTCAGTAAAAATGAAAGTATGAACGTCGTCCCGTATCTTACCTAACATCCTGTATAGTTAAAACTTAGCGAAGATCCGCCGCCCTGCATGTTACAAAAGGTAGGTAGGTACTTACGTTTCGTCAATTCCAATGTCTTCGGAGTTTATTACATTTAGTTGTAGTACTCTTCTGAAAAAAAAAACAAAACTGTAAGATAGGTATTCGTGTAAGTAGGTATAACTATATAAATATAAATATCACTGGTATGCCACTAGGTCGGGTATTTACTCGTTGTGCAGTTCAGATTGCTCAGTAAAAATGAAAGTATGAACGTCGTCCCGTATCTCACCTAACATCCTACATACCTATATAGTCAAAACTTAGCAAAGATCCGCAGCCCTGCATGTTACAAAAGATAGGTAGGTACTTACGTTTCGTCAATTCCAATGTCATCGGAGTTTATTAAATTTGGTTGTAGTACTCTTCTGAAAAAAAAAAACAAAACTGTAAGATAGGTATTCGTGTAAGTAGGTATAACTATATAAATATAAATATCACTGGTATGCCACTAGGGCGGGTATTTACTCGTTGTGCAGTTTAGAATGCTCAGGAAAAATGAAAGTATGAACGTCGCTCCGTATCCGTATCTCACAAGTTGTCTGGGTGAAATAATAAATGGTGACCGACATAGTCAAAACTTCGCAGAACACCCGCCTCCCTGCGTGATACAAAAGGTAGATAGGTACTTACGTTTCGTCAATTCCAAAGTCATTGGAGTTTGTTACGTAGTAGTCTTCTGCAAAAAAAAAAACTGTAACTGTAGGTAGGTATAACTACATAAATATCACTAGTAGGTATACTAGTAGGTATACTAGTAGGTATACTAGTAGGTGTACTAGGCCGGGTATTTACATCGTGAATACACGTAACGAGACAAAAAAGTATCTATGATGATGAGTATAATATTTGAAAACACTAAAACGAATATAAGTAGGTACTAATAGATTTGTTGATATATCATCTGACTACAAAAAGCAATGCAAGAAATGTCGATTCTAGTAAATAAAAACAATGATTACCAATTTAATCTAGTAGAAGTTTATCTACTTACCGACGTTTGCTCCTTGACTCGTACGATTTTCTAAAAGCCAGACTTGAGCATTTTTTTCGTTTATTATGTTTGTTACCCATTATGGCAAAACTAAATGCTTGGTTGGTGTTGGTGTGTGCGGCACTGCGGAGATCACAAAAATTTGGCACACGTCCGGCTTCGACGGGGTCTGCGGGCGGACTGGCGGTCACGCAAACGCGCCTTTTTACCATGAATTCGTGATAAAAAAATCATATAAAATTACCATGTTAACTTTTTAGCATTTTTATTTATGATTCCATTTTTTTATTGCGTTATAATTCGTAAAAAAAATAAAAAAGCAATATGATTTGTAAAAATGAAGTCGCAAATCGTGTTTAAAATACCAAATAGAGGTGACTTTGGATTTTTTTTCTATCGAGTGAAGTTATTCATTACATGTATCAGATTTATGATTCCACTTAAAAACATGCTTAAGAATAACATATTTTTTTTCACACAGTAAAAACCATGGATTATCTTGGAGGAAAGTTGATTCTTGCTAGACGTTTTCTGGCCAGGCTCGCCTTAAATAACTTATATTCGGGCGCTAAGTTATAACCTTTAGTTACTTATAACTTAACGCCCGAGCGAAGGGGGGTAGAGTCGTGAGTGAAGCGAAGGGATCAAGCCCAAAACGAAGACACTGCTATATCCTAGCCTAAAGGTGAATCCTCTACTATTACACCTTCTGCCATTAAATTTTTTCCTTCTTGCACAGAAATTCCCTTGGGATTCTCATACAACTTTCTCTCTAGCTCTCTAACTTAGGGAGACAATGCTTTGCTTTACTTTAACACTACTTGATATGTAGTTGGTCATTGTCGAGCAGATGGTGTGAAGAGTTCATTTAATTTGGTTTCTTTGTTTACTCCAGGTTACACATATACGCCGGGTTGCCGTCCCGGTGGGGACTTCATCGATATAAATGAGCCTTGCAAGATGCACTGCGTGAACGCACAGCTGACGGATGCTCTTGGCGGTGAAAACGTCAACATGACGTGTGTCGACAACATGCTCAACTACCGCACTTGCAATAATGTGACACTAATGAAGATGCTGTCTAACAACTCGCTACACGTCAGCAGTTGTGAGGTAGGGTTTCTTATGTCTCGTTCCACCAGCAAGAATTTCCGCGAGAAATTTCCGACAGTCTATCCGACAACAGCTTGCAAGTGTAAACTCCGTAGCAATCTGTGTCGGACATTTCTACAGGAATTTTCTTGGAGGCGAAACAAGGCCTTAGACTTCTTGATTACTATTTGGGGCTTGCATTGTCTGTCTTTAAAGGCGGTCAAACGGTTTTCGCCTGAACGAGCCTGATGCTCGGATATCCGACTGGCAATAGCACCTTGTTTTATGTAACTAGGTGTACCTGGAAACAAATCCCAAACCATTTATTTTTGGCGCTTGCATTAGGTAGCAAATATGATCTAAATAATTAAGATTTTTACATTGTTATCACATATTTAGCTGTAACAAATAAAATATAATTTGTTTATTTTAAAAAATAATTGTTTTCAGATTTTTTGTGAGTTAGACAAGTCGAAGCCGTGGAAGCTAATGGAAATCTGCGAAGGTTGGAAGGCTGATGAAGCAGCTTCTTGTCACCCGCAAACTGAATCTGGAGGCCACTTTCCGAGCAACCTTTCTTTTATCGGAGCAGTGCCACTTTCTACTGCTCAAGCGGAGCATAACTGTGTGTTTATAGAGCTAAAGCATATCGTATTGCCGGATGGTAAGGTTCAGATGCATGAGCATTCGATTTTGCGCTAAAACTAGTTTTTTTTTTTTTCAAAATACAGGGGATGCGTAGATACGTGAATTAAATTATGGGAGGTTAAATAAAACCCAGCTAATCACCAGTGTCATTCAAAATCGACCAAAAGTTGATTAGCCTCACACTTGCAAAAGACTTTTGAATATTATATTAACGAAAATATTATTGGTTCGCTTCTTTTTTTGATAACCTTTCTCTTCCACGTTTGCGTTACTTTTCAAAAAACTGTTTTTCTGTGGTTACGTTTTAATAACTAGATTTTTAACTGTTCTACAGGTCAAATTCGTTACCCTTACTGTGTGTCTAATGCGCAGTACCAAGCAGAAACTGAACTTTTCCAAACCTCTTGCGAGATTAACTGCGATAATGAATTGGTAAGTTTAACAGCCTCTATATGCAGTACAGTAGGTACTGAAGAACTGCAAAAAATAAATAAACCACAAAACCATTTAAGGTATTAGAACACAACCCACCTTGTGGGAAGTATTCCAGGGACCCTATTCGGAGATTTGAGATTCTCATCTCACCTTTTTTCGTCCTGGTTGCTCTCATTTAAAACGTCATAGGTGTGAGAGTGACCAAGATAAAATATCATCTCATCTCACGCGCAGGAATAGCCCCCCAGTTCGTGGTCGCCACTCGAGAGAACCATTCTGTCGGTTCTGCGAGCGATGTGCCCTGCCCACTGCTTTAGTTGAGTGCGATGATCTGGCGAGGGTCGCGGGAAGCCACTGAACGCGGGGAGCGCAAGATTGGTCGTAATACAGATCATTGGGGAGGCCTTTGTCCAGCAGTAGACGTTTATCGGCTGAAATGATAGTGATAATCTCCACAACCCAGGTTATTCTACAAACAAAATAATGGCGTGTAAAAAAAATCTAGACTGAAATATGTTTCCTCGTGTTTCAATCTAGATTAAAGTAAAATATTTAGAGTTTACAAAATAATTCTAATTACTTGTCCATTATCCAAGCAAACATAATTACCTACAGACGACTGAACGAAATTAATCTGATATACCAACTCAACAGGTGAACGAGGTTTTTGTGGGAGCAATGGAGAGCACGAATCAAGAAACCTCGCAGTACACTAAGCAATTTTGGTTGTTCTTCTCGATGATGATTGTCAGTTGGATCGGTCAAGCCGTAGTAGTGACTTTCGCTGATGCAATCTGCTTTAATTTGCTAGGCGAGTATGAAAACCTACAAATAAACTGTAAAATACGTTCCAAAATAATGTTCAGAAAAGTTTACGTATCTCGATCATTCTTGCAGGTACAAAAGTGTCACTTTACGGGAAGCAGCGGTTATGGGGTTCAGTGGGCTGGGGAATATTCTCGTTACTTACGGGAACCCTCATAGACGTGTTCAGCAGCGGTGCCGTGAAAGATTACACCGTTGCATTCGTGCTGATGTTCGTTTTCATGACTGGTGATGTGGTCGTCTCCAGTTTTTTGAAGGTCAGATATTACTATCACAGTAATCATTCTCTAGAAACTATCACGAGCACACTAGGATTTAGTTTTAACTGTTTTAAGAATTTATTAAAATTTTAAATACCTATCTTCATAAACTATGTTTCTTGATTGAACCACCAAAAACTAAGCCCAAAGAAATGTTTCCTTATATAAGGTGTTAAGTACATAGTTTTATTTTTCCAGATTGAATCAACAAGAATGTCAATGAGCATACTGACAGATGTTGGCACACTATTATCATCGCTGCCTACAATCCTATTTTTGCTGTGGACTATTGCTGTGGGTTTGTGCACTGGCTTGCTGTGGCAGTTCTTGTTTTGGCTGCTTGAAGATGTGTCAAGGCTCACCTGTGAAGGTTCAGACTATGTAAAGACCTTGCAAGGACTTGTCAGCGCTATTCAGACTTTCTGTGGAGAGATACCATTTCTCTTTGTTTCTGGTATGACATTGATATTGTTTTATTTACATGTTAACACTTGGCTCTTATATTTTCACAGTACTTATGAGTACTCCTTGTCTTGACAAATTGATTACTAGCTGTGGAAAATATGATGATACTGATACATGATATTTTGTTACAGGCTACCTACTTCGAAAGGTTGGACATGTGAACATGATGAGTTTAGTTTTATTCGCATTTGGAGTACGATTCATCTTATACTCTTTCCTGACAAACCCATGGTGGGTGCTGCCCATAGAAATGCTACAAGGAATCACTTTTGGCATGTTCTACCCAACTATGACATCTTATGCCAATATAGTATCGCCACCAGGCACTGAAACAACTGTACAGGTAGTTATACTCATTACCACATTGAGGTTTTAAAAATGACCCAATTTAATTGCTAATCAGATTGGCCAATTGAATTGGCTCAGTCTGATTATCCATCCTCACATACAAAAGATTCAAATTTTAAAATTCATATTGTTTGCTTAAAGGTAAAGATAGGTACTTGGTTAAACACACAATACTTGGTTTTATTTATGAAAGTCTTACTGTCACTAAGAAGATCACCAATTGTAGTTTGATTTTGTTGACAACCTAATGACTATTAACTACTTACCAATGACCTTGGATTTCTTATTTCTATCCAACAATATAATTTGATTGCCAATTTAGTCAAATTATCGTAAAATTGTCTCATGTGGAAGGGGTTTAAGCAAACTGAGCAGCTTACTATTTACCACACACCCTTCTGAAGTTGAGTTAACAAGTTTTCGTATTATTAACTTACCCACCCTGTAGGGTAAGTTTATTATACGGGAAGAAAGAACAAGGTTTGAAAAGACTATGAAAAAGCAATAGCGAGACCTGCTCTCCCGCAACTGCTTTTTCATAGTTTCAATAAATAATGCTACAAAGTAGTTTTTCAACTCTTTGCTACCAGCAGAGAGTTGAAAAACAGAAAGAGTCACATGTATGAACAAGATAAAAAGTTTTTAGCTAATTAGACCACTAATGTTTAATAGTCTCATAGTTAATTGTCAAATCTCTGATACTTTGGATGATGGAAAGACCTATTAGAATCAACAGTACTTAAACAAACCCATATTTAAAAAGATAAGACTATGAACAAACAAAACAAATAACACAAGAGACCAAAAATACTATAGGAAAATCCAAGACAACATCATTGACAACACAATATTTTCACAAACTAGCAACCCACAATTAACCAACACAGTAATTTAGAATATACAGAGAGATAAACAGATATGGACAGTGACTTTATTTTATACTATGTAGAGAAGAAGTTTTGTGACAAGGCCCCTTTACAGCTTCTTCAAATTGACAAGGCATTATAGTCGCAACTATTAACATTGTATTTGTATTACCTATTGTAAAATGTGATGTTACCAAGTGTTGTTAATAACCTATTTTCTGAATAAATGAATTGAATTGAGAAAGGGCCAGATTTAACAATTTTATCTCAGTCAGGACTGTGGTAAATTTGTTAACCTGAGTGAGATAGAAGTATAGACCAGTGGCCCTATTCGGAGATTTGAGATTTTCATCTCATCCCTTTTCGTCCTTGTTGCTCTCGTTTGAAACGTCATAGGTGTGAGAGTGACCAAGATAAAATCCATCTCATCTCACGCGCAGGAATAGCCCCCCAGTTTAGACCTGACTATTACTATTTGATGCCTCTTTGATTGACGAAAACTGACATTTAAACTTTCTTGCATTACAGGGTCTAGTGGGCGCCGTTTTCGAAGGTGTAGGCACATCACTCGGCAGCTTTATAGGAGGGCGTCTATACGAAACATATGGAGGTTGGAACACTTTCCGCTGGTTTGGCTACGGTTCTCTTATCTGCTGCTTCCTTCACATAATCACTCAGCACCTACTCAAGAACAGAAGCCCGTCTGCTGGAGTGACGAAAGGTAAAGAGAATGAAGTTGCTGAATAGCAAATAGACATTAACAATTTCACTATGAGTTCTAGAACAAAGTTATCCATTATTCAAGTTAAGTACCCACCAGCTAGTCCACAAGTTAGCTAGTTAAAACACATCAAACATCTCAATCAAGCTCTTGTTCGATGGTTTTAACTTTAGTTTACACACTGACTTTCAATAAAATTGTTATTAGAGGTAATGAAGACTTTGCCCACAATAACAAACGAGTATTTTAATCTTTTCACAACCATATAAGTGAAGAACAGGCTCTCACTTATACCAAGAGTCACATACCCAACGACTTTGGTTTTTAAGCGACTGACGCTGACTACCGCAATGCAAATTCGTTGAGGTTCGTACACAGTTGAGGCACGCATCGCAGACATTTTGTTTTGTATTGCGGTAGTCGCTTGGAAACTGAAGTCTTCGGGTATCGAAGACTAGTAGCGTTGTGTACTAAGGGCCTTAGACCTTACGCCCTTATACGGTAGACCGCAGTAAGCCTAAATAGCAACGAATGAACATTGACCACAAAGCTACGCTTCCCCTTGAAAATCTCCTCTAAACCAAGCACACTGAGGAGATGCCAATCACTACCAAATCTTACATTCCCAACAAAACAATTAACTTAAATATTATTAAAACCACTAAATTATTGAGAACAACCAAATCGTTTTTTCACCGCTGAAATTTCAATCGAGTCGAAAATAGTTCCAAGGTCAAACACGGGTCAAACAGACTTCAAATCTTCAAAAATTCTACCTTGAAGAAAACAAACTAAACCGGAAGGAAAGCAATAAAAATAAATAACGTACGTACGACAAGTCACTCACTTAAAATAATGTATAGTCAATAAAACACAACAAACTATTCATATTTAATAGTTTTACGCGACCTATTTTGTACCGCCGAATCACAGGGACACAAATTTACAAAATGTACAAAATATTGTGTACTTGAATAATTGGCTGGCCGTACTGTACCTGGCAGTGGATTTCAACCTAAGCAAAATATTATTGTACAGCCATTTATACACGGTCGGGTTTTGTATGGTCTTATTTTAGGAAGTCATGTAGCTCGGAGCTATACATTCTTGACCGTACACACAGTGCTATTTAAAATCAGCTGAACTTAATTTTATGTGCCATCGCTTGTACAACATTTAAGTACCACCAAGTTATGTACTTATCTAGAAAAATAATTCGAAATAAATGCAACTTCCACCAACCCGCACTGAGCCATCGTAGTGGACAATGTAATCTGCACGGACGTAAAAGACTGTAATGATAAATTTTGTACGATGATTTTATAAGCCATATTATGTACCTACTCAGAAAATTGACTGTAGGTACAAACTTAGTTGAAAATAATTATGGTCGTACATTATTTCCTCCTGAAAACTATTTCTTAAAGCCGGCTCTAAGCAAACGCCCGCGAAAGTATCAATACGTTGTTCATTGGACATTACGTTGAGACACTTTCACGGACGTTCGCTGCAACAGTTAAAATAGCCCTAAGACTTGTTTGTGCTTTCCTTGCTGTACATGATTGGGTTGGAAAATATCGTGTCCATATAGGATTAGTTTTGAACCATTTATAGCCTAATTTCCTTACAGAACATGAGAATAGCATTGTATCTGACAGATTGGTTTAAAATGTAATTAATAAAAACGGTAGGTAAATGAATACCTACTGTAATTTTCATTATGATTATTGGTATACATACCTACTTTTTTATACCAATCAAGATACAAAGGTACCTTATCTATGTTCTGTAAAAGTTTTTCAGTATTATTATCTACTTACTTCGATGACTTACATAATTTTGTTAAATTTTATATAAAACACATTGAAAATAAATCGAGTTAATTGTTATTGGTGGTTTAATTTTAGTTTAAGTATTTATTCTTGTCTATCAATAGTTTGTTTGATTACTATTCCACAGCAATTATTATAAAATATTAAGTACTTATTTACCTACTCCAATTCCCAAATGTAAATAAAACTGAAATGCAATACATTGGAACTTTCATAATTTGTTGCGATTAAAAATGTTATTGATTTTTTTTTCCTGACAGTTTTTTGGTTGTTAAAAAAATAATTTATAAGTACTTACTTTTATTTTTTTTTATTTGTTAAGTATACAAAATCCACAGCCCTTAATTTAATACAATAATTCTTAAAAATATGACTTAAGGCCAATTACGGATTTACATTATTTAAGTTTTTGGTAAAACATACAGTCGCTCATGTGAATAATAATAACATGACATAATTATTTAAGTGTGTGTATGTGTGTGTGTGTGTGTGTGTGTGTGTGTGTGTGTGTGTGTGTGTGTGTGTGTGTGTGTGTGTGTGTGTATGTGTGTGTGTGCCTTATTGTATGTGTACTTTCTTACAACATAGTCATAGGGCAGTTTTAAAAATAATCTTAGTAAAGGATTATAATATCAAAGTATTTCTTAATTTCTACAACATGTTGCTTTGCATTCCCGCCGAATTTGTAGATACTCCACTAGCAGGGGCCCTATTCGGAGATTTGAGATTTTCATCTCACCTTTTATCGTCCTTGTTGCTCTCGTTTGAAACGTCCGTAGGTGTGAGAGTGACCAAGATAAAATCTCATCTCATCTCACGCTTAGGAATAGCCCCCCAGACCACAAATAAACTATGAGGTAACCTTGAAATGGAGAAAAAAACAGCTGTTTCATACAAAAACTTCGTTGATCATAGAAGGTGTATGGAAGAGCAGAATTTTTTTATTTCAAAGTTTCCCTTTAGTTTATTCGTGCTCTGCTAGTGGAATATAACGATTTCTTCAAATTCGGCGGGAATGCACAGCAACATGTTGTATGTACATGTAGATACGAAATAATACCGAATTTTTTTTTTTTCTCATGTAAAACTAATTAGATGCGATCGTGTACGAAGATAATCTTTTAAAATATTAAAGCCGAGATCCTGGCATCCGAATTGTATTTAAGATGTTACCAAAAAGGTATGCCTTTTGCCTTATGCCCATTTTTCCTATATCTGTTTTAAAAGACGTTGCTTCGTACCAAATTTCAAGATTCTGACTTCGCGGGAAGTGCCCTGTAGGTTTTGATTCCCTAGCGAGTGTCGAAAATTTACAGCATAAACGGCTGTACCTATCTTTTGATTGCGTTAGCTTAGAAGTTCAGTTTTTTACAGCTCCACAGGACAGTAGATTTGAGTATTTGATGTGAATTTCAGATTGATACCTCCCCGCTTTCCTGAGGAAAAGGATTTTGAGGTCTTGACAGAGTCCCTGAAAATCAACAAATGCCCAATTTATTTTTAATACTTACGCTATTTCTGATGACAGGAAGTTGTTTTTTTTTTTCTAATTTTAAAAAATATTTTTTTTGTAAGTAATGTCTTATTTCATTTTTTATCTTAGTGTACCTAATTAATAAAATTATTCTAATATGAAGTTTTTTTGATAACTAATTGGCCAGAGAAGAGAGGGGGCGTCGAAAAAGATACTAAACACTCAAAGTTTGGTATGTTTTTGCGAACCTAAACGCCCCTGGCATCGAATTGAAAATGAATTTGGGAAGTCGTAAAATAACGTACAAGTAGGTAGTTCAAACTAGTTACAAGCTGTTTATTCAATATATTTAAAACTGCTCCACCAGATGTTGTAAAGGAAAAAAACATCTAATTTAATAAATTGCGCTCGTGTGGCCTCAGACTTATGGTTACAAGGCATAGTTATTATGAAATGTAATATGGTATATAATTATGAAAGTAAAAACACACATTATTACGTAACATTTTACCTATATCGTTCTTTTATATGCTTCCTACTAAAAAGACAGTCTGAACACCATAGTCGAAAATAAAAAGTGAATGTACCTACATTTAATAGGAATTACAGTACCTACGTAGATATATAATACTTTACAACACAATGGTACGTGGGTACTTGAAAGATACCTAAAGATAATCACCACCTTAAATAGATTTGATTTAAGAAAAAGATTTAGTTAAAAAAATGTGTAAGAAATACTACAGTAAGAAACAAGTAAGAAACAGTGATGCATTGCTACAATAATTTCAAAATATAAAACTTCGCTAAAAATCCGAACGTCTTGTCCTATAAGCGTAAGATTAGAAACTGAAATGGCATGTGTTCTGTCATCATCACAATAAAAGTTATTATCTGTAGAAGAGATATTTCTTAACAACACCTAATAAACGTGATAAGGAGCAATATACCTACCCATACAAGTTGATAAAAATAAGACCGGTTAAGCGTATGGTATTTGCTTACCTATCTACTACAAAATGAAGTAGGTAGGTAGAAGGTAGAGGTACTGTTAGTACTATACCGTATGATTTCCAAAGTTTTCGCTAGTTTTAACAAGAATTGTTTAGAAAATATAATATAACATAATCAAACCTAAAAACTTTACGTCAAAGAAATTTTTACATTAACATTTTTTTTCTCTAATTGTAGGTTACACAACGGTGATACGCTATGAGCAGCCAACTGACATGGTGTACATGCTAGATGAAATGCATGATTCAAGAATTATCGACACATAAGGACTACCAACCTACTTACCTCTCAAATTTGATGGGTTTCGCTGCAAACAACGAACCCTCAATCTTTGTTTTGCTCCTGTTCGTTCGTCAGTCCGTGTGAATGTTATTTTACTTATATTTCAGTGGTTATAGTAAATAGCATTATCAACATAAGGTAATAACTGTAATCGCTACTACGAAAAATGGATGTGATATGATTTATTTAGTGACAAGCTGATCTTACACTGTTCACTGATAAACAATAAAAATGGGGGTAAATAATCTAACAGACAGTCCGATATTATTGCATAAAAAAAACACTACAAAATTTCGAAAATACGAGTAAGAATCACGTCCTAAATGAAATACTCGATTAAAAGATATCCATTTACGATTTTACTAACATGCATCTATATAAATATTTAAATAAGTACCTGCTGGTTCAAACAAAATTAAAAAAAGACTTGGTATTTAAACTCTCGTATGATGACGATATAATTTTTTATATTTAAGTAAGTATTTACATTTTGGCGTCAAGAGGGGTTTCTTTCTTAACCGACATCTACACCAAGACAGCTTGTACCTACTCGTATATCAATTTCAAACAAATGTTAGGTATCAATGGTGTAATGTTAAAAAAAACAGTTGACTAACGTAGCGTGTGATAACATGACATAACAGCTAAGTTTTTGTTTGATTAGAATTTTTCAATTACTGTCTCTGTTAGATAGGTGCTGTGTTGTGTTTTACTTATGTACTTACTTGTTAAAAATGGTGGAATTATCTCCGAAAAATTATTCATTATTTTCATAATGAAATAATTCTATTTAAGAAAATATTTCCATTATACATGTTTAATTTTGATACAATGACCAGGTCTTATGAATATATGTACAATAAAAGTATTTATAATCAAGTAAAATATTTAAGCTCTATTGTGAAACTTATTTTACTTTTTTTTAGGTATAAGCCGGCAGACCATATAATTTGAAATTGGCAAAAAATACATTAAATTTAGTTATATTCGATGTCAGCTAAAATAGCAAAACCTACTTACAGTTTATTTGTAAAAATACGCATATATAATAATTGTGGTTGTAAAACAAGCCTTCAATGGTCTTCGTAATCAATTGTGTTAGTGAACATTCCAGTGGTTAGTTAGTTTTACATTTATAAATACTTTCATTAAAAAAAATATAATCTATGTGCTGTTGAGACTGCTTTGCCGTCATAATTTATTTACATAGATTTTATAATATTATATGAATGTATAGTTTTTATAACACGAATGTATAAATGTGTTAAAAACTTCTAAACTTCTAAAATAACTATTACTTATATAGGTCGTATTAACAGCCAAGCTTTTTGTATGAATGTATAGTACTTAATGTTTATCATCAATTATTGTGAATTTTGATAGCATTTATAAAACTGCGTGTATAAATATAACCCCTACTTAAACAAGGTAATTGATAATTAGCTAATAACCTATCGCGACTAGCTTCCCTAAAACATACTCGTTTCAAATTGTGCATTCCATAAAGTTGTATTGTATGTATTAAATTTGTTTAGTTCGTCTGATATTTTTAGCTTAGTTTTTGTAGGTCTAAGCGTCAGCTTCCAAGCTTTATCTAATCTCTCATGGTTGTTTATATTGGAATGCTCGTAAAGTTACCTATTGTCATTTACAACCTTAATTATTTTTTAATGTATGGGACAAAATTTCTGAAAAGAGTCGTATATTTTCACTAGGTATGATGTGCGGAAGCTGTGAATGAATATTTGTTAGCTAATGATCAATATCTCTGTATAATTGTGTCTATAATATACAGATCTTACACTCGTATCATGAGAAACACTATGTGCCAATTTAATATACTTATTGAAGAGAAGTATTCTTCCGTAGTAATTAGTAGAATGTTAAAAGTAAATTTCTCTTATTGTCAACTATCAATGACTATATTATATTCTTATGAAATGAATAGCTCAAAATTTTTGAAACATATTTAGAGAAATATTGTTATACTTGCCATTGAAAATGGCAGAGTTCGCTTGAACTACCTGTTTCTCAGGATGTCTAATAAAAAACCTTAAAATATATTTATACCTTTATATTTTTAAATGTTTAACTTCATATCTTTATGTAGTAAGTACACAGAGTTTTGAAAATTTGACTCGGTTCAGTATAGGTGAGTTATTTCAATTGCTTTAAAACAGAAAGAGGTACTCAATTTAATTGTTTTTGTGTATGTTATTCGATATTCTCGCCAAATGTGAACCGATTCTATTTATTCAAGTTATTTTTGCTACTACATAGGTCTTAGTATGTTATCTGGAAGGTGGTTAAATGTAGGACTAAAGTTTATCGAAACTTCACAATACTACACGTGGCAGTTATCAAACTCATTTTAAGAACTTCTCTATAAGTTAAAGTAAGTCGACAATGGATGATAAATAAAACGATCGCCACATTTTTTGACAATCATTAGATTTACAGTGGAGAAAGGCAGTTTTTAAACGTAGTTTTTTAAGTTACTGGCTGCTTTCCTCGGTTTTGACTCTGGTTTGACCTCGGTTTGACTCTGAGCCATTTAACTGTGGTTTTTGGGATACAAATTGGACTAGGTCTTAATCTACCTCTATTTACTTAATCTCATGTAAAATGTGTTTTGTTTTTCATTTTCATTCTAAGCATATTATTTATATTTATTGTAGTTATTTAGTTTTCGGGGGTGTTATTTAATAACGTTAAAGCTTAATAAAAATCAAACCTCCAAACAAAAATACAGAAAAAATGAAGTACTTACTTAACATAAGCATTTTATTTACTTAATTAACTTTAATTTGTTTTTTTTTCGATCATTACCATAAGCTAGTCTTCGAGACAAAAAATATAACGGGTTTTTCTTCCTGAAATAGTATAAGTAGACACCTAGTCTTACAACCATAACAAATAAGTAGATAAATAGTATTTATTTATAATTTTAAAAATATAAATTGTTACTTGGTACGATGCTCAAATGTATCTTATTTTATTATTATCATGATAAGGCATTGTAGTCTTATTGGACTTTTCTTAAACGTAGTAAAATTCAAATAAATGTTTAAAGAATAATATTATCCACATACTTATAATACTGCTTAATTGAATGAAACTGATTTAAAAAATGCAAAAAATATTATTATGATCTGTTTAGGTAAATTAAATAAATATGAATATGAAAAAAATATCTTATATACTTTTAATGTCGTAAGTATGATAGACTCTTTTGGGTTTTTAAAAAGACCTATAGGACTTAGAAACCTTCGGTAAAATAAAAATATTCTGTGCCTACACCAGAAGTAGGTGCAATCATTATGAATTTACACTCTATGTAGGTATCAAATGTGTGAATGAGATAGCTGTTGGACAAGTAAATTGTGAATTGTTATCCCAGTGTTAAAACACTATAAATTCATAAGAGTATAGTATATAATTCATAAGTAGTACATAAGTAATATTATTTTACTTACGTAATATCATTTTAACCTAGAATCATATAATACGAGTACGAGTCATAGAACCTGTAACTAACGAGCGTGTATGAAAAGACTCATGGAAGGTGCGAGCGAAAGATGTGTGCCAGGATCGTAGCAAGTGGAGAAAAGTGATATCTGCTCTACGTTAAAGAGGAGTGCGTGACACACAAACATGTACTCTTTACGTAATATTATTTTAAACATCCGTAGTTATAAATTACCTATTTCACAATTTTCGAAAAAATGTCCCACAATCCACAATACAACACAAACCTACTTTATTCTAATGCCGATCCGGAAAATTTGATCAACAGGCTTTGACTTCTCAGCAATCCAAGTTTTCTATCTAGATGTTTAGAACCAAATATAGAATGCACGTGCGTAAGTCCGCGTGACCCATTGGCATTATAAACTATGAAAATATCCGGCTGGCTCAAGTGGTTTGGGACTTAATATTTCCCATCTCCCCGAGTCCAGTCTTTGACTAATATCAAGATAACAAAAATAATTGACCAAGGTCAAATTCAAAGGTCAATTATTTTTGTTGACTTTTGAAAATACTGGTTCAATTCTCAAATCTTTGTGTACTTACCCACTTTTTAGGTTTCGACAATTTTAAACTAAACCTAAGGTATTACTACATTGTATACAATGTCAATTATATTCTGTAGTAAATTATGGAACCTTTATTGTTTTACCATGTCTACTATCTGTTCGCCTGTTATTCACGATAAAGGACTAAGTACAGCGTTTAAAAAAAACACTGAGACAACAACAACAAATGACACGGCCTAACTGTAAAAAAAGTTTCTTGATTCTCCGGAACCCTGAAAAGTAACGAATCGTTATTTGTAAACACTAGGTACCTACTTTCTTAATCCAACATTACTTTTTGGGGTGACAAGAGTATACTCGTACCTAAATAATTTGTTGCACCAAAATAAATTGGTGAGACAAAGTGAATTACATAATTTTAAGCATTTCACTTTTTACTACATTAGTGGGACAGAGTAAAACAACTCAGTTCTATCTTTCTGTGTTTTTGTCTCATAATCGTATATCATATATTAATTCATTAAAATTAAAACCTACATTTACGGTTTAGTTCAACTTATGGGTGTTAAAATTAAGTTCATTTAATTATAATTAATTATTGTTGTAGATGATTTAGAAAAATTAATGACAATAGGTTGTTGTTGGTAGGTACGTGTGTAGGTACTATTTTTTGCTGTGTTTTATAATTATTTTAAGTCGAAACGCTTTTTATTAAATGTGGTTTAAAAAAAATGTTTATTTTATTTGACTATTTTGTCTTTCTGAGTCAAATTTTCCGTCCTACCTTATGCTACCGACCGAGCCTTTCCATGCGTCCATCAGTGGTTGGTGGGATGCCGCGCCCTTTGAAAAGCTTCGGTGTTTCGGGTGCCACCATTGCCACTGCACAGGGCGCAAAGCTTCACTATTAATGCCGTGTCATGTTTTTTAATGACGACAGCTGTTGGGTTTGTTGGCCGCCGAGGCTGAGGCCTCTACAGCATACCGCTCATAAGGCAAGGCAGATGGCGCAGAGCCAAGAGATTACTCAAAAGCTATGGGCAACTGGCTCAAGGGTTTCTACGGCACAGACCTTGCCTTGGTCTGTCACCGGAAAGGGGAAGTCGAGATGCCGTGGCAACCCAAAGAGGTTTCCCTTGGGCCTTATCTGCTTTACCACTGGCTGGTTAAGCAGATAAGGCCCAACTGGTTAAGAAAGAAAAGGAACTGGTTGACTATTCGGAGAGAAACTAACCGATCTTCTTACAGATCCTAGAAGTCTTCGAATTCGACCTCACCGGCGAGGTCGGTGTATGATCGTGAGCCTTTGGTAACTGGTGCCTATACCAAACACTAGATACTTTCTGAATATCTACTGGAGTTGCCGGGTCGCCCAATTATGGATAGTGCAGTGCGAAATGACGCATGAGACTGATTTGCTTCGCATGATTTACTTTGATTTGAAAACGACGCGGTGAACCCCGGTAACGTAGCGATACCTACTATGATGCATCTCGCTCTATCTGACTTTGATTTGCCTATAACTGCCGCGTCTCGGAATCAGCGTAAAAAGAATAAAGGTGCGAATTCTTTACTTCATTTAATTGAATAGCTATGGGTACTTTTCGTGTGGAAGGAAAATAGAAGATATATACAATACTAGCTGTCACCCCGCGACTTCGTCCGCGTTTATTATTTATATATAAATATACATATGTGAGCTATCCTATCTGTTAAGTTATATCAAACTGCACACGGTGTGCAAATTTGATTGAAATCGGTTAAGTAGTTTAGGAGTCTATAGCGGACAAACAACGTGACGCGTAATTTATAGTACCTGGATGGCCGAGCTTTGCTCGGTATTTTTTTTATTTTTTAATTGTGTTTTTTGGATAATAAACAATTGATTTTAGTCTAACGTCAAAGCAAACACTCATTGACTTCGTGTTACTTAACAACGCCATCTGCTGTTGTGTCGTTAAAGCAATTACTCGTAGTTGCTCACAAAAAATTGTATTATTGTTCGCCAATAGATGTCAGGAAGAGTCATATTTTTCAGTTGAGATTGATTATCGATAAAACACGAATAAAATTACATTTTCTAAAAATGATTCCTAGCTAGATCGATTTATCGCCCCCGAAACCCCCTATATACTAAATTGTATGAAAATCGTTGGAGCCGATTCCGAGATTCCAATTATATATATATATATATACAAGAATTGCTCATTTAAAGATATAAGATATATAAAAATAGGTAGGTACATACACAACATTTCTAATAACACAACGAGATTATCATACTACGTATTAGAAGAGCTGATCCAAACTTTGACGTTAATAAGTGTATCATTGATACCTAAATTGAATAAAAACATATTGAGTTTAAAACAAAAGACGTTACACCACTTAGTAAAAGTGGGGGGCCGGCCCACCGTGGGCTGACTACAGATTTGCTGCAGCGTTAAATACTGAATTGCTAATTTATCCAGACTCACACTTTGATTCCAGTAAATCGATGCCGTCCGTTCACAACAACACTGCACGCGTGTCGGGACCACACTAACGACTAATGAAAGTTACAAAAATTTCAGTGCACTGTAGTGGACGAATAAATAATTTAATGTAATTGATATAAATATTTTAGCTAGATCATTGTTGCATTTATTGTTTTTTGCAAGGAATATCGATAAAACACTATTTATATCACTAAAACCCAAATTTAGACAGCGGGCCAAATTTTGAAAACTTTTTACAGCTTTGCCCATTTTGCAGAAAATATCTTAGAAATTTCCGTTGATATATAAACCTTATTGGTATGACAATCAGGGCGAATTTTCAATAAGAGGTTTAAGTAACATTTAAGGTTGTTTTCATTAATTATTAATTAATTAATAAATATAAATATTATTAATTAATAAATAATTATTAATTCTAATTATACGGGTAAAGTCATATCATCTTTTTTCATCTCTTCTAAAAAATAAAACAATGGATTAGTGTTGTCACTTTTTATTGTTAGTAGGGTTACTACCTTAACCCTACTTAGTAGGGTTTCGTTCCCGGGACCCAGGAATCGGGAATTCTCGGAAAATACAAAGTTCCCGAAAGAGTTTTTAAGGTTTAGCTTGGTTTTTAGGCTGGTTTTCTAATTAAAACTAAAAACGAAACAAATAAATACCTAGCCTTTTAAACAAAAAACGCGTGTTACTTGACTTTTTGTGAGTATAAAAAAATAGAGACATTTAAAAAAAATGGAATTCCCGCAAATCAATATAATTTATTCCCGGTTCCCGGGAACGAAATAATCCGTGAAAAACGAAACCTTTGTACGTAGTAATAAACTACTAAAACATACTGTGGCTGATGTTACAAATTTAACGCAATTATGAACAAACGTGCAAAATCAATACAGGTAAACTGAAAAATATAAATACAAAGCAAAAAAGGTCTTAAAGATGACAGAACTAAACTATACCAATAAGTGCGAGATAAAGAAAACATATAAAAATTATAGTAACGTACGTCTAGAAGAGCGAAAATTAAAAAAAGTATTTAAAAAACCCAGCAGTTCGAAGACTGTAAATAATAACGCAGGCGTTTTATTTTACCTAATTTATGTTGAATGGTTGGTACCTAGCCTAGAAGTTGGACGATGTTTAGTAAAATTAACTTTTTTTACAATACATCCAAAAATATTAACCTCCTTTGTCAGTAGAGTAAAAACTACTTTTAACGACGAGGTGTTTGAAAAAAATTCATTTCATTTTAATTTCGGTGGGCAAAGTCGTAAATTTCAACTTCAACTATTGGTTTATGGTTATGGGGGGCTATTCCTACTCGTGAGATGAGATGAGATTTTGTCTTGTTCACTCTCACACCTATGACTATTCAAACGAGAGCAACAAGGACAAAAAAGGGTGAGATGAAAATCTCAGATCTCCGAATAGGGCCCCTGGTGAAGACCCTTCTCAACTCTGCCAATGTCAATGGCAGTAATGCTGGGTACACACCAAGCCAACTAATGTCAAAAAATGCGCTACGTCCCTGTTGGAGAAGGCTCGCGTCTCAAGCCAGAAGGAGCGGGTTCAAGCCCAGCCGACGGCACTCACCAATTCGTTCATTGTGTGAACATATATTATGTGCGTATTGTATGTCATCTGCCTCATAACTGGAGCCCGATGTATGGGGACAGGCTCGCCCCCTTTCACTTTTGGGACTGAATATCGTCCGGCGAAGTGTGGGTGTCGTATTACACCTCTGCCAGTCCCTACGGGAGAAAGGCGTGGCAAAATGATTTGTATCAGGGGGGCTATTCCTGCGCGTGAGATGAGATGAGATTTTACCTTGGTCACTCTCACACCTATGACGTTTCAAACGAGAGCAACAAGGACGAAACAAAGTGAGATGAAAATCTCAAATCTCCGAATAGGGCCACAGGTGACTGTGCCTAATTCGATCGTTCTCTGATTGCGGATTCCAGATTTTTTTAAGAATTACGACACCTGTGAATAAGACGGATCAGGCAAGACGGATAAAGCACGTCTATAAGTATAATGGAACGGAAATGGCTAACATTGACTTTGGGAATTAATATTAGTTTTCGTGCAATTGTAAATGTTTCTCATGGCAACATTACCTTGCGCACACGTTAAAAAAAAGTGGCTTCAGCGAAATGTAACGCAGTGTTCCATCTTTTAATCTAGGTTGATCTGAGGCGATAACATGCACAATCCTGTTAAAAGCGGCGGGTGAGAAAGCAGACTGCTAGGCAGGATGGTGTATTTGGCCTTTAATCGAGTTAAATTCAGTCTTCTCCAAACATTAGTGGCTATGTAGATTGGCTTCCATGTTTTTATTTTATTGTTCCTAGCTTTGAACGCAACTCATAAAGATAATACATGACCAATATTATGAACTCAATGAAACGTACGTTTTTGTGGTCATCTATTATCGGCCAAACCAGAATAGCAATACAACTTAGTACAAACATACCTCTGATTAACCTAAAGAACTTTTGAACTTTCTAACAATGCAAACACTTTCATACGAAATAGTTTGCTGTTGCAAAATGACGATGATTTTTTTTTCCCTTTTAGCACATAAAACAGATATACAAAAAGAAAGACTAGGCGGTATGGCTTTATTGGCTTTAGCCTGCCCAAATGGGCGAACCAAAAAAAAAAACATCCATACAATAGCTGTTCACCAATCACCAGTTGTTGCAATTTTTTTCACTTCTATTCAATGTATTTGTAAATCATAGTAAACAAAATGGAAATCGACAGACTTTTCAGTACATAGTTTTCTATGGCTTGTGATGTCTATAAAGAAGGTTAATTCTTGCATGTTACCATCAGGGGAAGACTGATTACGATGTAATTTATAAATAACAGAGTCCACGTCGCGACATGGGTTCCAGAATAAGGTAACGCTCCAGCGTTGAAAAATGCTAGATAATTATCTTGCTTACTCATTTTCTATTTGAGGCTATATCACATACATAACCTTACCTAGTCTCTACTCACCATTTGGTCATGTAAAAATGGATTTATACCACTGTAAACGCTCCATTTTGTACCTTTTTATTCATTTACAATTCGATTCGTTTGGCGAAAAACGGGCTCCTTTCGATAGCTGTTTGCTACTCTTGATCTGTTTGGTTTAACCTGCATTTGTTTCATATTGAACTGATAAGATGATAAGATTTAAATCGAGGTAAGCATGGCAGTGCAGCTCACTCAGTTCTTCATAAATTTTTGATAGCCTCTTTTCCCCATGGCCAACACAACAGGAAGAAACAATCGGAATATGTATCACTCATACCCATACTATTTTTAATTCATACTAAGTATTCTATTGCCTAATGGTGAGAAAGATTTCTACAATCTTCTGAACTGTGTGCTAGTTCCACTTCCAGGCGCACACTACATGAATCAATTTATTTACATGTTTTATGTGTGCATTATTAAAGTAACATTACTTTAATTTAATTTTCAGAGAGACTGTACGCTACCTATTTGAGTTGTACTGTGAAGTGTCGCCAGGAGATCAATCTCAGGAGCCGTATATTGTAAGAAAATACCCAGACTCATACAAAAATGAAGAAGAGTTGAAGAACATACCTAAATTCACATTCCCTTGTCAGTTAGATAAGTAAGTAACAATTTTCTATGAAGTATTAACATTTTAAGTCTGATATAAACTTTCTCAGTGCAAAGAATAGTAGAGTTTCTTAGTAATGGAAGTTGAGACGGTTTGGGCGGTGGGGCCATCAATGTCAGTTATAAAACATTGATCCAGATATCTGTAGTAATCCAAGACCTAGTGTGTCATAACATCCATATAACCTGAAAAAACTAAACAGTTTGTAACATTTGATACATGGAGATAGTTTGTTACATTTGATTCACATCATAGTTGACAAACAAAGGGAAACTGGTGTAATTAACTAGTGGCTTTATTCTTAAAAGTGATATCTTCCAACAAAGGCTGAGATTAAGGTGGATGCCAACTCTACCATTATTATCATACTTTAATTGAGCATGTTTTATAAATTTTAAATAGGGGTTAATGTTCAACAGAGTTTGTTGAACATTATGACTAATTAGATTTGATCTGTGTATTTCTTTTCTAGCTCATTTGCTCAAAATTATTCATTCGTCTTGACATCCGTGGACTCAAAATATACATTCTGTTTTTGTCGATATGATCCAAAAACAAATACAGCATTTGTGTTGTTGTCACATCTACCATGGCATGATATATTTTATAAGTAAGTACCTAAACATACCTAATAAATCTGATTCTGTTATACCATCGCCTACACCCAAGATAGTGTTCAAACCAAAAGTTTTGTTGTTTTTGTCTTAGTAAAAATAAGAGAAAATTGACATCATAATTACATGGAAGTTTTATTATACTAAGTTATTTGCTAGGAAATATATCTCAACAATACATACCTACACATCTCAGTGTTCCTTGTTGATATTTTAAAAAATAATCAAGAGTTTGTTATTAGAAAATTGTTTTATCATTCTATATTTGATAAACTGTCCATATTATAAATCTACCTGTTTATTATATAAATAAATCAGCCTTGATTTCGTTAAATGTTAAGATTTTTACTAAACATATCTATTTAAGAACTCTACTATAAAATGAAAAAGAAGCTTAGTGAATAAGCAATAAATATCACCTAGGTGATTATTTTTTACTGATATTTTATTCTGCCTTACATATCTATCCATGAGCAAAATATTAAGTCTGTAAATATAATAGTCTAATGAAGAAAAGCCTGTGTTATCTTATTTTGCCTCATGATGCTCCAGCTTGGTGAGAAATTAAAAAAGCACTCCTTGACTCAGTCTTGAGTCAGTCTTAGAGCTTGTCAAATGTTTGTGAGACTGTTTAGACCTGGGCCCTAATGTTTAAGACTGGTAGTTAATCGCAAACGGCTTTGTTTTACTGGAGCTTACATGCATCAAAATGTAATTGATTACAATTAGTGGTTAAACAGACCACTGGCACTGTTATGGCCGATTCTGTCTACAATCAACATCCGAATTAGGTCTGGGCGTGAGTGTTTTGAGTCATGCGTCAATCGTTCTGTTATCTGACCTTGGTCACCATTCAGGCATATTAGCTGTTTACCTATATTCTAGTACTATATGCGCCAATAACTTTTTGTAATATTAAATAGTCTGATTCTATTATTGCCTGACTGGCTGAAAGGGGGGAAATGTATTTTTTGGGCATATGTATGTATGTATGTATGATTGTATGTGCTTGTGACTTAATAAAAAAGCTAAAGCTATAAACCTGAAATAAGTGATAGATTTTAGTGTTGGCTGTAAATTCGTCTTCATCTCTAGAGTTTCATAGGCTACATATAGGATTATTTAATGCTAATGCTAAGATTCATGTTGCGAATTTGTTGAAACGTTTTGAAATGGCAAGCTGTTTTTTTTTATTTTGGCGCTCGACCGAATAACTAAATTAAGTATTGATGGAATTTGCGCAACTTGACTTACGATATTTTGATAAAACAAAACACAGTTATCCACCAGATTGCTCTAATAGGTCACTTAACCGATAAACTGACGATTGAAGTGTTTATTGAGCTTTTTGAGTAATTAGATGCGTATTTGTCAAATATATCTGTAAAATAACGAGAGAAATAGTTCATGATAAGCTCAAATTCTATTATCATGTACAACAGTTACCCGATCTAACTACAAAAGCAAAAAAACTATTCAAAATTCGATTTTTGCGCCATTTGTGTAACGTTGACCCTGATTACTCTGATTACCATTGTGGTAAACCGCAATAATATCTGAAGCAAATAACTACATGTATTAAAACTTTTAGAAACTAAACTTTAAAACTTTTGTTTGAGATACACTATATTACTTAAAGGGAAAGGCGTAACGATATATTTGTATGGATGTATAATTATTAATACATTAAAATATCTAGTTTAAATATTTGATTATATTAGTAGCATCCAGCCCCACTCACTTCAGCAATTTGTCTAAATTATTTGCATTGCGAATAAATTATAAAAGTATGACCATTGTAGACATTTAAATATTTCAAATCGTTGAATACTTTCTCAAATAAGAAATACCTCTATTCCAGGTTATTAATAAGCATAGCGAATCTTATAAATAGTCCAGAGAAAGGCGAGCTCTCTTCGTTTCTTGAAGCATGTCGGATCCGGCCGCCGATGGCGGGCCACACGCTGAAAGTTACTTACAACGCCGGTCACAGTGTTTTCACGTGCCAGTGTCCTGACGCTAAACTGCCTAGTATTCCGGAAAACGTAAGTATTGCCCTATCTAGTTACAATATAGTTTCTAGTTACAAGTTGCAAACTGGCCGCTTAATAGGTATAAGTGAAGAGTAAAACAGCGGGTTGCGAAGACGAGACTAAGCGATGGTCTGCTATAACCAGATCTGCTGTGGAGAGGTTGGGGAAGATTTGGAAAGACAGTAAAATAACTAAAAACAAAGGTTCGACTTAAGAACTCTCTCCTGTATTTCTAATTTCCAAACTTTCTTTATGGAGCTGAGGTCTGGTCCATGCGATTGATAGACCACCAGATGTGGCGCCTTCTAAAGGTCCCATGGACCGCAATCCGCACCAATGTGTCAATTCTGGAGGAGTTCAAAATTAAGAACAGACCTTCGCCTGTACAACTAGGAATAGCAAAGTTCTTCGGACACATCTCCAGAAACGAAGACTCAATGAAAAGACTGGTAGTCCAAGGTCAAGTAGCAGGAAAGAGGTAGAGATAGATCTCGGATCGCCGGATGTCATCAAGACAACAAATAATGCTTCTATGACTGAGTGTTCTCGTAACGCGACGAACCGGCTTAAATGGAGAAGTATTGCGAGAGCAGTAGTCACGCCGCCGGGAATGTATTATCTTATATCGCCGCCATCTTATTGACCACGACCACTCTGCTAAGAGTGCCCGATTAAGAAGTGAAGTTAAGAAGTAGGAAGTAAATGGTCATCTTTGCATAGAGGCAACGGCAACATGAGAAGCATATCTGGTCGCATTGCTTACTCTATGAGCTTTTCAAACAAACAAACATTCAAAAAAACATTCAGTCAAAAAAGTATCGGTAATGGATCAATTTGTAAAATTCCAAATTCCATTTTTTTTTTTGTTGTTGTTAGATTGGCACAACTGTTTTCCGTTTTGGCGCGGAGTTTGAAATGCATCTGTTATTTATATTAAATAGTGCTGATGGATGGATGTTTGTTACTCTTTCACGCCAGAACGGCTGAACAGATCTGAATGAAATTTGCTTTTTAACCGCGGGTGAAACCGTGGGGCGCAGCTAGTTGTCATTATAAACATTTGGTGTTTTAAACGTTGCCATATTGAAGTTTATCATGAAAATATTAAACTTAAATTTTGAATCATAAAACCTTTTGTTTTTGGTAATTTCGAACTTGTTTCGATTTTGTGCATATTGACTTTGTTCATTCTAATACGTACCCTACGTACATCCATTAAATTATTAAGGCTAAGAACCTTGCTTCGCTGCTAGTGCGTCCAAAGGTTGCATGATACAATGTAGGTAACACAAACTCGCATTGAGTCCCCCTCTCGGTTCTTGCTCCAGTTGATTGAATGATTGTGATTTGCAAATAGTGCAATTGACTGCGACTAGTTTACATTTGCTTTAATATGTGCAAATAGTGGGTCGAGGCTGGGCTCGATTGGCACAGGGCCGAAGGGGATTGTACGAGAGAGGCAAATAACCGGCACTGGGATAAATATTACTTTGTATGATGACGATGAGAATTGATAAAAATGAAGCAAAAAAAAAACTAATGAATGACAATAAACAGTAGCCGACTTTCGTAAGAAGGTAGTCTTCATACTAATAAAATGTTGTTTTTCAGTATAATTTGACGGAATACTTCAGCGCTATGGACAGTAACTGCATGGCTGGGCTGTGGGCGGCGCTTCTTCACGAGCGCAGGGTAGCCATAGTAGCGTCAAAACTGTCGAGACTGTCGGCATGCGTTCAGGCCGCCAACGCGACCCTCTTCCCGATGTCCTGGCAACACATATTCATACCGATCTTACCGAAACATCTAGTTGATTACCTGCTGGCGCCGATGCCATTCCTGATTGGCGTACCAAGATGTGTTATGGAGGTACGGATTACGAATTCCGAAGTAACTTTTTTTGACAGAATAAAACAAAAAAGATAAACATTTGAGTGTAGATACCTTATTGTGCAAGCATTGTAGGTGGCAGTAGTAATCGTGTGCCATCTAGCTCGCTCGTTTGGCGTGAGCAGGACGGCCTGCGATGGCTAGTTCCAAAAAGGCTCCTAGTTGACCATAGTTGTAAGAAAATTAGGTGCTGCTTTTATAACCTTGTTGATGAAATGAAACCATGTATGGAATAATTTTGTTTTGTTTCAGAACGTTAGAATGACAGAAATAGGCGACGTGGTAATATTAGATGTAGACGAAAATGAGCTTAGATCTCCGTTTCGAGATTTAGAGAGTCTTCCGCCTGATTTGGTAAGAACTTTAATTTTATGTGGTAAAAAAATGAATAAAGTGAAATGGTTTGTTGTACAAATTTTCTTGCATTAAATAACATATTTAAACGATTGATGTACATTAGTCTACTTTTCAGTTGGCAGGACGTTTGGTGTATGTAATTTATGTGATTCATTAAATCATTTCTTTTTTCAGGTAATAAGTTTGAAAAAAGCGTTAAGTGATAAAAATGCGTTGGGTGACGCTGTCTCAAGAGCGTTTTTGCGTGCTCTAGTATGTTTAATAGGCGGATATCGCGATGCAATCAAGTAAGTTCGTATATAAGGATATTAGGATTTCTCATCCGTTTTATCCTACTTATGTAAGTATATTATAAATGCGAAAGGTGTCTTTCACCACACCGTCTTCCATCAGATGAGCTGTCCTCTAATACCTATAGCCTGTCAGGTTTTTTGAGGTATCTTAAAAAAACGTATACGCGTAAACGTAAACTCGTGTAAGGCACTTAATATCTTCATACGATAGTACTTGACAAGATAGCGGACTCAGAATGTGTCTGAGATCGGAAAAGGTACTCTGAGCAGTGATGTGAAAAAGCCATTTTACGTTTGAGGAAATGTCTGAATAGTGCTGCCGAGAAAGTGGAATGCCAGTAATTACTGTAGCAGAAATTGAACCTGTTGGTTTGGTTGGTCTGGGCAATTACTGTATTAAAAAAAAAATCTTGGTCATTGAAACAATCTCCTTCAGTCGGATTATTAAAATTATGTATTTCTGTAATGGTAATGATAAATCCCTCTCCTTTCCTCATTTGGGTAAAATTGTGGATATTTTACTGGAACCTCACGTAGCCTTTTATAGAGAACTCGAAAAGTCGCTTTTGGCAATGTTTGTATCACTTACCCGCACTGTGTGTGAGTCGACGAACCGATATAGAACAATCCACCATTATTTTTATTTAACACTCGAAGAATAACTGCCTACCTTGCGCCACCTGTGGCGATATATGGGTTTACTACCATTGTGAGGAGAAATTCACGTTTTCGTCAAATTTTGTGACATTATTTATTTTAATTTTCAGAATAGAAAATGGCCAGCTCATTACGTTCAATCCCGAAGCCTTCGTAAGAACGAGAAGAAATATGCAGCCGTTTTTAAAGAAAATATTGCAGTCACAGATATTTCAGCAGGTGAGTTTAAACCCTATAAAAACGTATATTTTTTCTTAATGGGCTAGCCATGCGATTATGACTACAAAGTGTACTTGTCCATTGTTGCCGTTGTATGTGGGTGAAATCATTTAGAATTCTTACAGCGATAAAACAGAAAGTTGCCATTAAATGTCCAGCAATTTGCAAAAGATATAATTTTATACACAGCAAGTGCATGCGCTAGCAAAGAGTCGGCCGCGCGGTCGAGTCGCTACCTTTCGTTTTTATATTATTTTATAGTAAAACTGATTAATAAGTAAAGATCACAGACTATCAGCCTAGTTGGAGAAGGCTCGAGGGAGCTGGTTCGATCTCAGCTGAAGGCACGCGCCAATTTCGTAATTATATGAACATTTGTGCGTATTTAACATCATCTGCTACGTAACTGGAGCCCGATGTATGGCGCCCGCAAGCTAGCCCCCTATTTTATTTGGGACTAAAATATCGTCCGCCGAAGTGTGGGTGTTACAATACACCTCTGTTGTTGACGATATGTTAAATAAAGATCAAAAACGACAAAGGACTTAACGACAGTACGTAGAAATTGATAGAAAACTGTGCAATGTATAATTTGATAATAGGCATCATTATAAATTGAATTTAAATTAAAACATATAAACTTGAATAAAAAATAAAAAATGTAGTTCGTTTTTGCAATCGTTTGTATTTAAAACAAAACTAAAATTATGGGGTTTTTATAGTTATTGCGTGCTTGGAGATTCCCTGCAAGATCGAATCAGAAATTATTAAATCTGCAGGCAAACTAAAATAACCGACAGAACCAAGAGTTTTTAAACTAAAATGGCACTGGGCAGGGCATATTGGTCGAAGGACCGACGGCCGAAGAGGCAGAAAGTTTTCGACTGGGGACCACGAATCGCAAGGTGGACGCACGAATCGCAATGATCTAGTGAGGGTCGCGGAAAGCCGCTGGATGCGGGCAGCGTAAGACCGGTCGTTACGGCCATCATTAGGGGATGCCTTTGTCCAGCAGTAGACGTCTTCAGACTGGAATGGTTATGATGATACATACCCGTATGTTGTCCAACAAACGAAGCCACACAACTAAAATGTGCCGCATTGCCTTGCCAAACGGGCGCCACGGTGAGCCGGTGGCTTTATCTATGTTGGGTCTGGCAGAAGGAGCGTGAAAGTAAAATGATCGCTGTAAACATGAGAAGTTTGAAAGTATGTCTGGAGTGATTCTGATGGATACAATGAGAAACAGTGTCATTAAAAAAACCTTGGGGTGTGCTAGAGGATATAGTGGCAAAGATTGAGAAAGGGATATTTCGATGGTTTTAATTTTTGGATACACTGAAAGAACGTATGAAAGGAGAATGACGAAACAAATTTATAAGACAAGCGTGAATGGTGAAGTCGATTTTTTTTTACAACAAACTAGTCATGCGTTTGACTACTGACTCGACTGATGGGAAACGTCGACGTGATCGAAGGTGTAACACGCTTGCCTAGGAGATACCTATTCACTTTACTCTTAAACACCCCCGTATTGTATTTAGGTGGAATGACTGACGCAGGCAACGAGTTTGACACCTCTGCAGTTCTTACGAGAAAAGTTGACTTGAAACGCTTAGTGCGTTTTCCACCATAAGAGGGTGTCTCTTACTGGTGCGCCTGGTACAATTATAAAAAAACGGCGATGGCTGGATCATGCTGTGCAGTTCTTGTGCATCTCGCCGTAGTGTATTCTGTGGAATACCGATAGACTGGCCACTTCACGCCGGTGTGACAAGCTCTGAAGCTTAGATTCAACCAACGAGTCATTGTTAATAAGCCGTTTGGCGCGCTTTTCGATGGTGTCCAGAGCGTCTAGCTGATACTTGGCGGAACCATGCCATAGCACAGTGTTCTCTGTAGAACAAGCCAGGTGGACAAAAATATATTTTCATTGTTTCGGAACCATGAAAATATATTATAATAATATAAAATAAAAAAAATAAAAGATACATAGTTTTATGTATAAGAAAAAAATATTTTATATTTACACTATTATAAAACAGAAAAAAATACTGAAATAATAATACAATTACCTTAATCTCTACAAATATTACCGCTAATTATATGTACAACCTTAGACTATTACATTATTTACAAAAATTACAAATACTAACACTAAAAGGTAATATAATACACTACAGGTACATTAAAACTAATTGTCAATATCGGAATCATCGGATTCTGTATCGGATGATTCCGATACAAGATAGTCTTCCTGACTTTGTGGAGGTCTTAGTTGCTGTGGAAGTCGAGGCTCTATAGTAGGAGCTATAATGAGCTTTAGGACCTCCGCACACAATTTATTCGACTTTTTTTGGAACTTCCCGCAGGCTGTTGATCAGAGGATCAGATGTTATAATCAACATATTGAGCAAATCTCTTTCGTGGCTTGACGCGAGCACTTTCTCGTGTTGTGCTCTCTGAATCTTTATTTATTTGGTCGATAACATCGTCGATGATGGACGAGGATTTTGCGAGATGATATTGTTAGCTTCGTCGATTAACCTAAGAGGAACAAACGAATAAACAAAAAGGAACTCATCAGTGTCTTCGCTGTTCTCAAATCTCTGTGTGTAAGCACTATGACCGGAACTCCCGTCACAACCCCATTTACTTAAAAGAGTAAATGATGAATTGCGGAACACACTTGTGACAACTTCTTTCTAAGCTTCTATTCACCGTTCCGCTGTTTTGTTGAGTAAAGCTTGTAACTCAATTTCTGCTCGAGATTGTGTCACAACAATGTGCTCCTTTTGTGCTTTTTTTGATTTAACAATGCAATTATATGATGGAAACACATGGTGCCCGACCTTCATAGTCCATTTCCTAGTCTGTTTATAGGAGTGAGTGGTCGACTTCGAGTCGAGTCTATATAGTAGGCTAATGCCTCGTCACTACTTAGTGGTCTATTATTCTGCACAGCACTGGGTTGTTGAACTCGGATTTTTGCCAATGTCCTTTATAGCCCTGGCAACGTCCTTTTTGGACACGTTTTTGTGTCCAGTAGATCGTGCAGCTACTTCTGCAGCAGTCATCAATTCGCCAACACTCCGCGAGTAAACTAAATCTTCAAGTCTACGTTTTTTAGTTTTGAAAGACGAATCTTCGAAGTCTTTTTTGGGTCTTCCGGGTCGAGAGTGGTCAGTGGATGAGGTAGAAGGTTGCGGTTGAATTGACCGCACGCAGAACTCTAACTCTTCGCCTTCTAGCCACAACTTATTCTTGATAAGAAAACGCTCCCTTGACTTTCCTGAAGAAACCCATTTGGAAGCGATTTTTGAAGAAATACTGGCTAACTTCATCTTAATGTTTCTTTGACTATCTTCAGAAATTTCAGAAAACTCAAACTTAGACGAAATAAATTCAAATAGACGATCATTTCTTTCGTATTTTTTGTGTCTAAGCCATTCTTCGAAAAACTCTATTTTATTAATAGAGTGAAGCTTTTCTGCAAAAATGAGAAAAAAAAATAGTTGTACTCATT
The DNA here is from genome assembly GCA_911728515.1 of Peribatodes rhomboidaria. Lineage (NCBI taxonomy): Eukaryota > Metazoa > Arthropoda > Insecta > Lepidoptera > Geometridae > Peribatodes > Peribatodes rhomboidaria. The sequence continues at coordinate 2,326,621 of OU452166.1, forward strand.
TGTGCTACGTAAAATATATGTCACAATAATCTATAGTCATGCAGCTAAAACATATAAAAAAATTAGCCTGGATACAAGAGGATACATGCTTTTCCCATACTCGATAAGTTTGAAATCAAAGAAAAAATATGTTTTTTTTTGTGTTTTCGTTGATAATCTACTCTAATGATTTTTAAGGCTCATTAAAAGATTCTAATAATAAAATATTGATATACATACCTTCAGAATTGAAATCCATCACTAAACTTTCCACAAAATTAAAAACTGCCACAATGAGGTGCTAGTGAAAGTGTCGCTAAAATGCAACTGACCTATATTTTAAATTACATTTACCTCATTAGCTCACTTTGATAAACAATGACTCATTAGTATGGAATGTTAGACATAAATAGTTCTTGGAATTGGGGGTTTGGGGGTTTTGTTTACAGGTACATAGTACTCATTTCCGGGAATTTGATTACGACTTTTGTCCACCTGGCTTGTTCTACAGCGCACACTGTGCATAGGTGGCAGCAATACTCCAAACATGATCGAACCTAAAAAAAGGTTGAATTAATCTTAAGGGTTGTAATTAGTATTGAAGTAAGAGTCGTGTTCATTATGTGAGATTATTATTTTCAAATTGAATAATAGGTTTGCAATAGCCGTCATCTCGCCTAATGCTACTGGCGGTGACTAGAGAAATTTAGCCTAGAACCGCGTCGCACAAGATTTAACGTCCCAAGCTTTTGCCAACACCGTTATAGTTTAAACAACAGACATACATTTTACCTAAAAAAATAAATGGAAGGAAGCATAAAATATAAAACAGTATAGTTTACATCTAAACTGTATCCCGACAGTTGTGTCGCTCGCGAAAAGTAACTGAAAATACCAGTGACATAGATTTAAAATTCTTCAGTTCATTATTATTTAAATTACTTGCGGAGATCTCGAGATGACCCTTAACCTTAAGGAGCAGACAGATTGACAAATTGATCTTGATAGGATGGATATATAACGGCTGAACCGCGTCTATTGTTATCTATTTAAAAGGCAACGCGCGTCGCGTCCGACTGAAATTATTGTTGTACAAGTTCTCTAACTGAGTTTAAAATTGTTTAAATATGCATTTAAAACATCAGTGATTAAAAAAAATGGATTAAAGTTGTTTATTAACAATATTTCATCGAATTGTTTGCCAGTTTGTATCGATCGGTATAAATATCAAGGGTTCGTTGAAAACAAAGTGATTGCTATCTCAGTGGTCGCCGGGAGACGTTGACACATAGGGTTTTAGAGCTCTATTTAGAAAAAAGATATAAATAAAATATTATTTAACAATAAACTAAACAATACGCGATATTCTGTGCCAGCATCGGTGCCTAAAATTAATATTTAGTTGTGTAGTTATATGTCAAACTTACTAACTCGAATTTGCAATGAGCTTGTGAAGCGTATTAATGGACGTAAATTACTTTGTACTTGAAATGCATCCGATAGATACAGCTGACGATCAATAAAGCGTTTGAAGCAACGATCATAATTTATTTCAAGTGCTTAGGGTCTGTTTGCTTAGTTTATGTCGGCGGCAGCACAATATCAGAGCGTCTAGGAGTGTGCAGGGTGATTGCGCCGGAACTTGTGTATTGTGCGGAACTTTTATTCGGAACTGTGAAACGACTGTGAAAATGTCTGAGGTTATTGATTTCTAAATATTTTTTTGTGTACTGCGATTATATGTATATTGACATCATCTTTTGTACAGCTGTGAAAGCTTTATTAATCTAACAGCACTAGAATTGTGCAGTCTTTTTATTTCCATATGTGAGTTAAAAATTAATTGATTAGTAACGTTGAGAGCCGTCATAATTTAGTTTAGAAAGTAGAATATGGTACAACAGAAACAATCAATGTGTTGTTATATTATTTTATAGTAAGTTTTTTGCAGGTTTATTGCTCTTACATCTGTAACTGATATCAATTACAAGTAGCATGTAGTTCTGGGTATATACATTTTTTTAATTTACTTTTGTACTTGCTCCATTAATTGAATAATTGTGTTGTGAGTCCTTTGCAGTTTTATTACTCTTGCATCTGAAATTGATATCAATCACAAATAGCGTTTAACATATCGTCGTTTCCTCCGAAGGGGCGGGCAGGGTTGTCTTACAACACCCACACTTCGCCGGACGATATTCAGTCTAAAATGCATCTAGTTCTGTGTTTATTTTTTAAACAACTTCCGTTTTATTGTTCTATAACAGTTCGTCGACGACAGATTAGAGCTCCTCAACTCTGGGAGGGGCTTCAACGACGAGTTCGAAATGGAATGCAACAACTACGCCGATAAGATGAGCACTGGCAGCGGGCAGAAGCTGAAGCAGCAGTACAGGGATTGGGCGAAAACAGTGAAGAAAGAAGGCGGGGCCTTCTTCAAAAATGTCAAAGACAAGGTATCACACTTAGCTGGCACAGCGTCACGATATTTACTGCAATGGCTTTTGTGTTTAATTTGTGCGCTTTTAAATAACTCCAACTATTTAATTAGCTACTGGAGTGTAAGATTTGCAATGTTATTTATTTAGGGTTCTATACTGAAATATAAAAGGTACTCAAGGACTTGTCGCAGCGCATCTACACCATTCTGTGTGAACATCGACCGTATTTTTTACATATTCATTTACAGAATATTCTACACAAATATGTCTTGTCTATTTTCGACAAAACTTGATAATTAAATTACCCTCATAGTATTATAGTACTTTGTTCGGGTGTATAAAGCCCGGTTTCCACCGCGAGCGGAACGGACCCATTAATGACTTCGTTAAACTCGCAAACGCAAACTGCATACTTGTATTTCCACCAACAAATAGTCGGACGGAAAGAGCCGAGCGTGTAGAAAGAGTAGAATGAGCTCGCTCAGTTCTAGGGAGCGGAGCGGAGTACTTACGGACTCCGCTCAACTCGCAATTACAATTTACATAGTAGCGTTTCCACACAGAAAGTGGTGAGCGGGGCGGATTGAGCGAGTAAAAAGAAATTGAAAAGAGTCCGCTGCGCAAGGCCTGCACCGACTAGTTCAGAACGGACTCGCTCGCTGTCTGCCCCCGCGCTTCTCGCCTCCCGCAGCTACGCGCCGGCTGGCGCTCGCATCACCGCATTGTTGTTTGTTATGGCAGTCGAGTAAAACTAAACTAAACTCGTTCTCTGTGGAAATTATCTTATTCGTTTTTCATTTCTCATTTTCCGTTCAGCTCAGTCCGCTCATTTCTCTATCTCAGTTTCGTTTTGCAGTGGAAATCAAATGACCAACTCTTCGTTGGTGGAAACGCAAACCTCTTTCATTAAAAAGGAGTCCGTTCCGCCTAACCATTTTCCGCACATTACCCTTTCGCAGTGGAAACCGGGCTTTAAAATTATTCCCTTTTTCTGCAATCGTACAACAGCAAACCATGTTTCTCGTAATAAAAAAAAAGGTAATAGGTAAAAGTTTGTAATTTACTCGGTATTCAAAGTACCTCAAAAATGAAATTAATACATGTATCAACTGGTTGGTTAAGATTGCCTTCCAGTTAAATGTTTTCGTTTTGAGATAGAAACCGATACTGGGGAGCGCTTTTTAAAATTATGTACTTACAGTAATAGTCTAATGGTGCATTCAAACCGGTGCTTGGCAATGTTGGCCGAAATTAGGCAACACGACGAGGCAACATTATGCAACATGTTGTTGATTGTTGCCGCATGCTGAGTAACGTTGCCTAACATACAGTGTGGATGCATCGTAAAACAGACTTTAGTTTTAGCGATTATAATGCTTTTACATTTTAAGGTCCAATATTTATTTTTCATTGGTTTTCGAATTTTAACGTATTTCCTTACATTGCCCATATTAACTGTGTTTTTGGACGACTGAAATAACTGCTGAGGTTAATATCGTGCAATAATTTATTTTTTAACCTAACAAGTGTGAGTCCGCTTTTACTAACCACGATTATAACACTTGTATTATTACTGCACAGAATACCTAGAATCTTTTTGTGCCTGACAAATACCCAATACCTGTAGCAAAACAAAAGTAGTATAAAGTCCAGTAAATCATGACCTTAACCTAAATAGAGGGTTGCAATTCAGTACTTTTCCTAAAAAATCATAGAATAAAATAGAATTCCTGAATTTTACCACTAAGCCCAGTAATAGATAATGCAGGTTAAAGGAATTAAAAGAAAAAAATACAAACTCGGCTGCAAAATGTGGTCTAGTACAGTCTGACACTGAATATAAAGATGCCGATTCAAAAGTTTATTTTAAACTTTTTTAAAGATTAAATTTTAAGTTTAAAATGATTTGTGCCCCTTTGTTGATAATTAAATAAATCTCTATTGGCAATTATGAAATGTACCTTTTATGTAATGTAGCCTTTATATAAAGGGATTTTTAAGCCGCAAGTGAGCTTTTATTTAATCTTTACTATGAATACATTCCACCTTACAACCTAAATAACATAACTTAAAATATTGCGTAAAATAGATCAGCATAATTATCAAATAAAACAAACGGATACTATATGTGCTGAAAAACTCAGTCCTTTTCAAAGTTTTTTTTTCTAGGTAAGTGCGTAGTTATAAAGTACTAATAGGAAAGGTAAATAAGTAATAAATCGATAGTGGCTTTGAGGTGAACGACGTTTGACTTTGAAGTAGCCAACTAGGTACATTCATACATGTTTTAGTAAGTGGATCTAAGCTTTTAATCAGGTCACCATATCGCCTGATGTTGACCAATGATGCGGCATACGATGGAGCTCGCTTGCCCGGAAGAACCTCATTCACTCAAGGCTTGGAGACATCAGATATACGACTGAATTGCAGCCCTAACGCTTGCATGCTGTAAATACTTGAGTTTTCCTTTTTTGCTTTAAAATATGAATATTTACAGGCAAACCCAGCAGTGCAATCGGCCGTGAATTCGGTGAGTTGTCGCGCTTTGCGAACATTTCTGCTATTCAACTCTTGGTGGAGCTTATTTCTTTATACGGCCGGCTATCGAATCAGTCTTTCATTCGCTTTCTGTACAGTTACCGATTCGGTTTGCGAATTAATCTTGTATCCTACTTCATGGTTGCAGTTAGTAAGTATTTGTATAGTATGTGTTTAAACCTGCGTATACGTTACAGAAGCACTTATTTTACAATGAAAAGTTAGTTATTATGTTATATTTATCACATAGACACATAGTACTTATCACATTTGTATCCATTGGCGGCGGTTGCCGTTTACCATCAGACGGACCTTCTGCTAGTTTGCTATACATCTTATAAAATATATACTTCTTATAAAAAAACATAGTATACGTTGGTGGCATGGTGGTTATCTAAAAACATTCGTAGCCAAATTAATGAAATGGTACCAAGTTTTTCTATTAGATTTTATTAACCTTGTGACTTTTTGCCACTTATTATTTTTTGTATGCATCTATTTTTGGTGTGCACAAACGTGCTGTTAGAAAATTTGTCAAAGCATTTCGTATGTAACCGTTGTTTTTAGGGTTTCAAACCAATACTTTTTAAAGGAACTGGCAAAGTTTACAGGAAAAATAAAAAAATAATTAATTAGTCTCTATCGTTTTATGACAAAAAAAAGTATCCGGGTAGCCTGGATACCTTATTTTAGTTTTTAGTCGTTAAGTAGATAAAGCTAAAACTACGTACGCTAAGGTAGGTAATGTAAATATACTCCACGAAGTTTTGAATTCCAGCTGCAACGATCAAAATTGTAGACTGCACTGGGTTATAGAAAATTTTATGCTAATGCCGTATTTACTGCATGTAATCGATGAGGTGAATGGAGGAGGAGAGATCTGGGAGCTTTCGCCTGTAATGTAACAATTTAAGATGGTTTTTCTCTCGGCTCACATCACTCACCACTTTGACGATCACATTGTATCATTACGTGTTGCGAACTGTAATGCTCAGCTCTCCTTCTCTGCTGTGATGCTCGAAACTGTTACATTACACCCGAATGCTTCGGTGAAGGAATTTCTTTATATTGTTACAATCACGGGTCGAATTTAAGTCCCATTTCATTTTGCGCGATTTCTGTGACTGCACACAGGCAAAGGGTCCCTAAATCGGAAGACCAAGTGGTTTCGATCTTCTTACTTCAGGCAGGGTACACGATTGAAAGGACCCGGTAAATCGCGTAATGTAATAAGCAGCTTAGACCCGATTGTCCCAGGACCGAGGCAATGGCTCATTAAGAGATAAGTCTATACCATAAATAGATAAATAAGGCTGTAGATGATGATGATGAATTGATTAGACAATATTGCAAAGTACCGGTTAATGATAGACTTTACGTGTAAGTAATTCGTCACTGAAATGATTTTTATTCCAAATGATTTGCATCTTAATAAATTAATTTATTAAGTATACTTACTTCGTAAAATAAACAACATTAAAGATAAATACAGAACGATACAATTCAAATATTTGCATACAATGCGTACTAGTAGTCTAATAATCCATAGATTAATTTATTTTAACACATTAACAAAAAAAAACTCGTATCCTCGTCTGTCCTTCGTACGATACGATCGACATGTCTCATAAATAAACAAATGTTTCGGGCTAGTTTTTTCAATGACATTATATAAATACGTGTAAATTAAGCTCTCGTTCCGGCCCAGAGAAAATACTTTCGAATTGTCGTAAAAGCCAACATAAAAACTCCATACATTACCATAAATATCATACTTCCATAAACCTTATTTTATTGATTTCATTTTTTTCTTGTGTTAATATTGGTTGGTCAAAAATATTCTAAAATGAACTTAGGGTGAAATCTCTCTGAAACTCAAAAGATAATTGATAAATCGTTCAAAATAAACCTCCGTTAAAGGTATAAACTCATCGCCACTGGGCCTCGAATCTACTAAGCAATTATTTTTAAATTCTCGTATTTAATTGTAGTCTATTTTTGACACTTCTGGCTTACAAAAAGTGTCAATTTAGCCAAATTGCCCAGCTGCCTTACACAATGCCTCTACCAATAATAGTTGCATAGCCTCGGAATGCAGTGTTTTGTCATTTTCGATCGCGTAAAAAATGTAAAGGAAAGAAAAAGAAAAAAGTATAACTATTATGAGACTATAAAACGTTGTTATATCCTTACTAATGTCCGTAAAATTGTCTACAATTACTGAATTAATTAAAGAAATAGAATATAATTAAAATATCAAATCCCTGATAGAATGCAAATGTCATTACAGTCTAGATTTCTATCCGACTGCGCAAGAAGGAGGGTTATGTTTTTCCAATGTATGTATGTGGGTATGTATGATGAGGTTTCTTTGGCATGCCCTACAGCCTAAACAGCTTGATGGATTTCGACATGTGAAATCCATCATGTCATTTGAATCGTCTTGATAGTGGAAGTCACATAGGGTCCACATTTTGCAGCCGGGTTTTCTGTTTTTCTTTGTTAATGTTACTTGTTTAAATTATAGTTTTCAGGGCACACAAATAGATCGTTCTGCACAAACTGTTACTATACCCTAACTGGGTCATAATTTATTTATAGAAAAAAACTACTTTTAAAATCTGCATGCACTTAAATATGTTGCAATAAATTATAGAATTCAAACATTCGAGAAACAAGTTTGAATTTACCCAAGCACGTGCAAAGTTATCACTCTTATGAATCAGAATCATAAGTGGGAAGCCAGACAGAAAAGACGGAAGGCGAGAATGATACAGAAAAGGAGAACGGGGCGCGGACGCAACGCTTCTCGTTCTGTATGAAGAAGCCTGTCTCCGCACTGTCGTCCGTGCCTCGTCGGCGTCTTACGCCTTTTCTGTCCAGCCAGCGCCTAAGTTGATGACGGTGACAGATGAACCAAATTCTTATTCAGACACTGCAGTTACCATCATGCTGCGTTTTTTCTAAATTAAATTTGTAAATCCATTCCATAGGTTCGCCAAGGTGGCAAAAGCATGAAATCTGCCGTCAAGGGGCTGAAAAATAAGTTACCAAGGACTGGCTCGCGACCATCGTCTATAAACACGACTGACGATAGCAGGTAAAACCTTACCCCGAACACCGGCAATTTTCATTTCGCGTTATTACAATTTCAGAAACATTCATATCGGCAATTTGAATATACTATCAGGTTTTAACAAATTAAAGCAAATAACTTTTGAAGTGTTGTAATGATTCACTATTCAGAGGTGTCGCACAGTTTTTAAAAAACAGTCTTAATGTTTGACTCCCAACTCTTCGAATGTTTTTAAAAATTAGCTTTACTGCTTTTTTTAAGGTATTCCTGCGGGTCCGCGACGCCCGTGTCCTCCGACTCGTCAGACTCGCCGGCGCACGAAGCCCCCGCCCCCCGCGAGCCGCCACCCGCGCTCCCTCTTGACCTCCTAACAGAGATGGAGTTTCTTTTCGGGAACAAGGACCCATCCCGTCGTGACAGCTTGCCCAACAGCTCGTTCAACTCAACATTGAGTCTAGCAGACAAAGCCGTAAGTCCTACTTTGTACCTATAAGCTACCTTCATGGTTCTCGTGACATCGACTCTACGCACGTTGTAAATTCAAAATCAGAGCATCCCGTTAGTCGCTTCAATCATTTTGTTTTTCAAGTACCTAGTCAGTTTCAGTTGGGAATGTTTACGTTGTTTTGAATTCGATTTTAGCGATCAGTGCACTGGTATCTGAGGATATATCTTGCACGGCACGAGAATGCCAAGCATTGTGGTGCCGTGCTAGCGAGTAAACTTAAATGTGTATATTGATAAAAAAACCTCTACGTAAAAAGTTCTACAAGATTAGCTGTGCTTTATGAAGAAGATCGATTCAAACGACGTTAAGATTCGCTACTGATATCGATGTACTGTAGCATCTGTAATTTAATCCGTTTTCCGCCTGAAATCACGATTTTCGATACGCTTTGCATTTACATTAATTTCGTATGCCGTAGCGGCACGGTTTTGCATTTTGATGTTATTAGATTTGTGTCATAATCAGTCGCGCGCGGAAATAGCACGCTAATGCTCCTTTCACACTACGAAAGATTGTTTGCTTCTGGAATCGTCAACTAGGTGATTCGTCACATCAAACGAACGATTCCACGCAGTGAGAACGCGCCTTTATAAGATCGTAGCCGTGTTGAATAGATATTATAATAAAAACATTATGAACGATGTTAACTGTAGCATTTGAAACGTATTGAAAATTGTAATTTCTAACACATTTTTTCATACTTTTTTTCATTACTTTTACTGCTGTCAGCTGTCACAAAAAATTATGAATGTCGAATGAAAAATGTAAAATTGTGTACATTATGCTTATGTTCGTGTAGCACACCCTCTGAGTACTTAGGTACAGTGTACATGCAAGTATAGTGATGTGTGACGTATATCTAGCGTATGGACTGTATGGATGCGCGGAGCCGAGCATGCGCTCGTAGCAGCACCGTGGCACATTATTCCATTTTGTTTTACAGAAGACACTGTCACCATGCCCTCCGCCGCGGTTAGCGGAACGTCCCCAACTCCCAAACCGTTACCCAATAGTGTCCACGAGGAAACTAATAGATCTGTCGGAGGCGCCGGCTCCGCCGCCGCGCGCCGTCCCATCGCATAACAACAACCACTTCGTTAGCAACATCACTAAAAACGATGTCAAGGCGGCGAACTATCACACTAGTACAATAAGCTTCGCAGAGGGGAACGACAAGCCTAAGCTAAAGCTGACGATGTCGTCGAACCAGAGGAGGGCGCAGGCGTTAGTAACGGCGCCACCTCCGCTCGTAAACGGCGCGAGTGGCCGGCCCGAGCGCGCCGAGCGCCCGCGCCCCGCCCTCTCGCTCCCGCCCGCCCCCGCCACACCCAAACTACACGAGGTAATTGTGATATGCGTCGTCGTTCTCATATCGATACTATACTTTTATATCAAAGAGAAAATACTGACGATCGATACATGAAAGACGTCAACAGTGGATATGTTTGCACTAACACGTGGTGTTACGTATATTTATTCCTAAAAATAATTTATGAATTAATATTTTGTTAATGAAACTCTGAACATAATTATACTTTTCTAACATTTTGCAAGTTTGTCCCTTTATTCCGACCGTGGCTTCCCACACCCTCCTTTGGTACTCAACACGGCACTGTTCTAAGGCGATGGTGGTACTGGACAAGATTATCTTCTATCCCTTTAGTTGTCGCCAGATCTGTTTGAATACGCCTGTATGAATGTCACTTTAGCATAGTACCTGTGACAGAGTGTATCTACGTACAATAACTTTGAACTTTTTCTAGACGGATATTTAATTTCTGCAAAGTATCCTGGCAAATTTATTTAAACCAAGGTAAATTCATTTGTGCTTGGTTAGCCATTTGTGAAAGTTTTAAACATGAAACACTTATAACTGTGAGTCTTTGTGCTAAATAACGTTCATCATTAACGTTCTTGAAGAAGGCAGGTAGGGGATTTTTGCACGCTTTAATTTGGTAACCTTGATTCAGACATCCAATTATTTACATACCGATTTATGTGCATGCGACACCATTTTACTGTTGAAAGTGACGGCATTTTACAACTTGTGATGTGTGAAAAAGGAACTTAAAACTGCGCTCAGACATCGTTCAACATTAATAAATTAAATATAAACCTACTGATTCTAAGCACAATATCTTTGCATGATATTGTTATCTGTCAGTGAATCGAAGGAATATCTTATACATAGTAAGTACCATTCCTTCGACTCAAATTTTGTATTTTTAGTGTACAACTAAACGGGACGCCTTCCTTTTTCGTATTTGCATGTACTGGCACGTTGTTCCATCGAAGCATGATAGTGTAGTGTTCTAAGATTTAATTATGCTTTTTACCATTCCTGCAGGCTCAACGAGAAACTAACCTGACGTGACTGCCGAACTAGTATCTTTAACTTTTTATAGCTTAATAAAATGATTCACTAATACAAAAAATGATTTCAAAGTACGGCTGTAACTTAGCATTCTTGGTGAGGCTTCTCGATGGTCTGCAGTTCACTTTAGTTTTGTCATTAACACGAACGCACACACGTAGGATCATTTTACTTTGTGTTGAGTAAAGAGGAGGATTAATTATTAATTTTCGATTATTAATACGTATTCGATTTAACAGTCCATCAGTATATCCAATAATAATTAACTACAATTAACTTTCTTGAATTGATAACTAACATATAAATGATCTGTAGGTAAGGAATTTAACAAACCTCGATTATTCTTTATTTATTGGAGCATATTTTGGCGTGTATGTTCATTTTATTGCTATGCTCATTTAGTTAACGCCTATGCTTCTCGCACGCTAAAGGTTTAACTAAAATATGAATTTTACGTTAACTTCGTGTTTCTAAGTGGGTGTTACTTTAGCATATTCGTACTATTGGTTATTAGAACAACTATGTTTTTAAAATATGTAGTTACTATTGATACAGTGATTTAAATGTGTTGTCCATGAAACATTAAACGTTTAAGATCTTATTTTAAATTCTTTATCAAGTTTTCGACAGACACGTAAGATATCTTTTTTTTTTTTGTGGAAAAAATAACCAAACTGTTTACATCCTCGTATATTTTGTTGTACATTTCCATGCTTTTTATAACTAGACCCATTGTAACGTTACCGAGTTCCTTTAACTGATTTTGTAATACTTTGTTAAAGTAAAAACCTCCCTTGATTGATATTAAAAGTAACATTTGTGCATAACAAGTAGGTAATGTGTATTAGGTTTTTATTGTGTAAATGTGAGGTATCGATTCACCTCTCTTGAGGTGGCAGAATGTCGTGTCTGACTCAAGTGTTTCTTTTGCAGTCGTGTGATTCTGATCTCATAAAGCTGGACGACACGCCGACTGAACTGGAAGACTTTGATCCGCTGAAGAAACGCGACAAAGGCCAGAAAGGTGACCAATTCAAGACGTCTACTGACAGCGCTCTTTTGCACGAGTATGGGCTAGATTTCAGCCAGTTTGGCTTGATAGGAGTCTCGTCGGGGTCGTCCAGTGCGCAGATTGATCCAAACACTGGAGTTCCCAAAGGCTGGACCACATTCAATTAGACAAGAGTCTATTAATGTGGTGTCGGGAGAAAACCATTTGACAGTTTTTTAGTCGTATGTCGAATATAAAGGGGCCTAAACACTAACAAGGCTAGCTACCTACTGTATATACAAGAAGTAGGAGTAAAGCGAGCAACCAGAAATAGCTTGCTCGTATAAGTTTTGCGGGAAAGGAAATATAAAATCGAATGCAAATGTAGTTTTGCATAAGGTTTTGTCTACTATGGAAGCCGTGGGTAAAGTTCTCAGTTTGTAAGAAAGGCATTGACAAACGATCGGATGACATGTCGCAATGATTTACTTGTCCGATTCAATATTGATTCAACAATGTTCTTTGTTCCCCCTCTCTACGTAGAAATATACTGTGTGTTTTTCATTATTTATTTTTCATTGAATAACACTGTTGTATAGTACATTACTGTACAGTGTACATAATGTTACATATCAATGATTGACCTGTAAATTATAATTATGTGACGTATATGTACATTTCACTTAGGTAATCACCTGTATAATGATTGTAGAAATAGATAAGTAGTTATTAATATTATTTTTACTATCTACTCGAAAGTTGTTTATGTATAATAATAATATGAAGTTCTTTCAGATTTTATTTACCTTAGTTGTTTTATATTTTCGTTACAGTTAATTATGTTGTCTATTTTCTCGAAAATCGCGTAGGTGTATAAAATATAACACCGCTGTTGAAGTATCTTTAGTTAACTTTATTTTCAAACATTATAATCGTGATTCCTTTACAGTAGATAACTGTATGATTTTTTTTTAAATAAAATAACTTTTGGTTTATTTGAATGATTTTGTAGTATTTTTATTACGAGTGCCAATCTAAAAAGAGTTACAAACAAGTGTAGGTAATAGGGAAGATGGGGACAGTTTTGGGAAAAAAACTGTCTAATGTCAATAACTTTTAGTTCTGCTTTTTTATTAGTAGACAAATAGTATTACGATTATTCGAATAATCATTCGTCGTACTATTTAATATAGTCACAAATTTACATTTAACCGATTCCCAATAACCCTTATTTGTACCAGCCCTTGTAATTGGTAAATTATCTTACAATAACTTTTTTGCAAAACTGCCCTCTTTTCCTCTACCTATTTGAGTATTCGATTACTTGAACATTTGTAAATTAAATAGTACAATTAGCGCTTTTAGAAATATGTTTACATAATAGTCTCTTTACATAATTTATATTTTAGTCTAGAAATGCATACAATTATGTAAGGTGCTGTGTTAGATATCGCTTATAAATGTAAAGACAATGAAATATATTGTGATACTTGTAACTTAATTTGTAGTCCGGATTCAGACCACTAAAGATAATTTGGAGCGCTACTGACACTTAGTTTTTTTGAAGCATTAATTCCAAACGCATAAATGAACGTATTTAACGAATGCAGGGTCTGTAAACCTTACTTAACTTACGTAACCTTACTTTTTGCGAAAATCACTTCTAAAAGTCTAAAACTATTTTAAAAGATTTTGTCTCAATCTATTTGGCGCGAACACGAACATCTGTGTAACGTATTCACGATCGATGTTGAAAGAATATACGAATAAAGAATACTTTTCATTGTTGTCATGCTCCTACCCTTATCGCTCCACAGTGTATTTATCTTGGAAAATACGCAAATATCATTGTCAGAACTGCGAAAGGCGATTAATATTTCATTTACCTACCTACTAGTTCCGTTTCCGTTTTGATAGATTATCTGCATTCCAGCTTTTACACGTTACCTACGATTTACAGAAAACTGACCATGTATAGAAAGGCAGGGTTATTTTTAATCACTTAGAGACCTCTCGCAAGTTGCTTTCTTAAATCACACCACATTTACAGGACTTTAGAATTCGACTTTTTTTCTTTCATACAAAAACAACAAAAAATAAAAGTAAAGATTTGAAATGGAATGAAGACTGGCAATTCTAAATGAGAAAGAAAGAGGAGTCACGTGCGAAGCTTAGGAGTCTATTTTATTGAAAGTCACTTTTGCTGCTAAAAATACAAAACGTGAAATAATTTCTTAGTCTTTATTGAAAAAAAGACTTTATTCGTTTTAAGTTTAGTTTTTAGTATAAACCTGCGATATTAGCTAGGTGATTAAAAATAAACCTGTTTATAGGATCTCACCGTCGTCGCCTGTCGCGCACTAAGCGCATTAAGAATATGCACAAAATTGAATTATAGGCACAAGAATGCAATCCTTTCGAGGCTGTGTAGCTATTTAGAACACCATGTATTGTTTAGTTTGTAAAAACTTTGATTGTTGATTTATTGATCTGTGAAAAGTTTTCGGTTATTATCTAGATACCTACTTAATTTATTTGATCTATCCAGTTTAAAATCTAAGAAATAAAATTTAGATCCAAACGAAATAACTGAAACCCATACCAGATTCTGAGGCAATGGATATACTTATTAATATTTCTGTCATGGTATAATCATATACTCTGCCAGATGTAGCGTTGCGGTCACGGGCAATACGTAGTAACGTTAATCGGTGTTTAAGCGAGACCGAAACAAATAATTTACAAATACTTAGTTCGAAAGAGACGGATGACGACGAGTGACGTCATTACGTGTTTGCTCCCGGAATGTTGTTTTTTTGGATCATGATTTTTGTCACCTGTGACTCGTTGAAATAAGTTGCGACTCGGCACATGGCCATCTGCTACAACCATGTAGAGAGGAGAGGGGAGACAAGCGGCTTTCTACGCGAAATGTCAAAGACCAATGCCCTGACATCTGCTATTTCACGTCAATGGCTGTCGCTGGTGGCCTGAAAGATACAGAGATGGAAACAACGCCGAATCCGACAGCAATATCTCCATTGCCGATGAATGCCTACTAAATGTAAAAGACATGAATACCTATATTTATATAAATGAATAAATAAATTGAAAAATTTCTTTAGTGTTGTGATTTACCCTGTGTTGAATTAAGCCGGCCTGATTTGTTTGAACAATAAATGGACGTGCATCACGTTTCGCACTAGGCGAAAGATAAGCCGTGACCGGTATTACCGGTCACGGCTTATCACGGCGAGATAGGCACACATTGCTACTAATGAATCAGTACTGAAGCAAAAATTGCTTAGTAGCGTGCAATAGTCTTAGAGTGGCTTAAAAGTCTCGATTTAGCATAAACACTCCAACACCAAAACGGCCACCAGTGGTTGGTCTTTAGAACAATATTTTAATTTTTGTCTCGTTAAGACATGGTGGTCGTTAGCACAAATTATTTTTTGTGCTAACGACCACCACCAAACTGCCATTACTGGTGAAAACTACAGTCAAACCGATAGAACTCTAACATGGAAAACCAATTTTTGATAAATTTTTACACTGTAACACAGTTTAAACTAGAGGCTTAATAGTTTGCGAAAAAAACATCCACGGTTTTACCTAGGGTATAAATTAATAGACTTGTTACTGACACTGCTGAGACTTGTTTTTATTTTGAATTTAACATTATCGTTGAAAATCATCGCCATAATGGGAGTGGAAATAGAATTAAAATTCATAAGAGTCGTTTCGGACACAGTATCCCAAAATCATGTGTCCAAATTGGGACAAAGCCCGATCATCTCCCAAATGTTCGAGCTAGTGAAATCAATGGAAAAACCCACCAATTATATTGGGCTCCGCCACCAGCTCTTCTATTTCTCGGATTTTCCGGATCCTCGAGTGTATGCGAATCTTAGTGCTTTTGTTCCGGAGCCTGAGCACCAAGATTTTCAACAGACCTGCAACTACAGCGGAGGGTATGTAAAAATTCGTTGGATGCGCATCTCGTATATCGTCATCTTCATCGTCATCGTTCATCTTGGCCAGCTAATTATAGATCGAAAGATAAAGAGGTTAAGGATCTCCGGGACCTTGAAATTGATGCCTGGAATGACCTTGCTCAAAACAGAAGAGTGGCGCTTCGTTGTATCGGAAGCCTGGGTACGGTAGGGGTCGCTGTGCCAACAAAAGTAGTTATTTGTAAAATCCAATGGTTAAAACTATCGATGCAAAGAAATACATCAATAAGAACATCCTTATTCTCTTGTATTAACTGTAAGAACAGAAATCACCTCTACTGGCAGCCTTAGCAACGAAGCTTTACAACCAATTGTCCAAAAAAAACCTTGTTATGCAGCTAATCATAAAAGAAGGGTTATTGATTCACAAATAATAATTAATGACTATTTTTATTAAGACAGTCTATAATGTACTAATTGTTCGATCTGATTTTTTTTTCACAGCAAAGATTCTGAAAATTATTTTTGAAAGGGTTTTTCTTGTTTTGTGTTTTTGTATTAAATTTGTTGATTTTCTCACCAATTTGACTTTTTGCAACACTCCTAGGTAAATCTTTGTCGATAATTTTTTTTTGATAACTGAGCATTCCCAATAAATCTTGAGACGTGCTCTTTGATACTCTTGGTGTTATTTGTCAGGATTTTTTATGTGTTAGTATGTGTATGATGTCGGTATTAACATAGACTAATGATAATTAGTAACGTCAGCAGTCTATAAAACGCATTTTTTTTTTGCAGCACCTACTTCGTTTTTAGCACTAGCTGTAGCAAAGTACATAGTTCATGTAAAAAATTGCGCAAAAATGCAGGTTTTAAGGAACTATTATTCTGCCGTCACCGTTAAATATTGGGATATTGGTTTTAGTGTGTTTTTGAACTCCGAAAACATGTTGTGAATTGGTTAAAAATAGATTCTAAATCAACTAATGTTACCGAGATAATTCTCATTTCCTTTAAATAGTTCTTTTTGTCAAATTGTAAAACTAGGCTTATAATGTCGGTGGCTTTATGAATTATGATTCCGTTGCGTTTATTCTGTTATCTATAGTTATCTTTACAATTTTTTGTAGTACTTTCAGTATTTCCAGAAATGCATGTTCACCTAAGAAGGTATATTTTATACGGCGGTGCCGCCGCTCTCTGTATAACATTGACTCTTAATTTCTTGTACTTATCTACCTATGAATCTCTGGTAGGTATCCATTGAACAACAACAACAAAAAAAGTACCTACCTACCTTCCAAGGTGTTTGTGTAAAAAATCCTAATCTTTCCAAATCTCGCAAATTGTGTAGGTGTTGTTTTGTTCGTTGGTTGAGAATCAATAACAACAATATAAGGCTGCGTAACAAGTTTGCTTTTATAGACAACTGTTTGTGAAACTCATTCGGCAAGGCGACCGGAAGGAAATCACTCTATTCCAAGGTCTTTGCATGCAGAAGGCGACTATACAATGTGTTACAACCCCATGCGCCACTATAATCGATGTATGTAGTTACAGGCGGTGGAATCTTACTAAAGCAATTTCGCACATGAAATCGATGTTATCGAAACTTATTTTTGGTTAGGTAAGTATTGATGCGAAAACGTTTTAGTGTCAGTAATAGGTTGATGATTGGATTTTGATTGAATACCGTTTGAGGCACGAAGGGTGAGAATTGCTGACTTAGCTAACCTTACACTTGGTAGGTACCTACTTATGTTGGTATTTATGGGTGACTGGTGAGAACAATAATCTTTCAACAAATCGGGTACCTATTTGTTGAAAGATTATTGGTTCACATAAAAATGGAAATTGAGAGTGAACTGTATTTAAAATTATGGAAATGTATGTATATCTAGAAGGGATGGACTTACTTACCGATGATTGATTTAAATACCGTGGCTTTCTTGGTGGGGGTGCCCTTGATATCCCAGTGCTCGTATGATCACGGTTGACCACAAACAATGTTATTTGTTGTTTAAGGACACTATGCACAGCTCTTTTTTTTGGTTGGTTAAGAGAACATCTAAATAAGATTAGCTGACAATCCTGATGTTCCTGTTCTATTCGTATCTGTATCTGAACATTAGACGAAAATTCACACAAAACACGCAGGCATGTGGCCTGAAACGCAAAAGAAAGTTTTTAAACTTTCTTTTGCTAACTTGAAGCTTACCGCCCTAAGTTAGCGCCTGTCAGAAGAGTGTCATTTAAACATTTTTTGTATCCTGCATTTGTGACTGCGATCTGATTTGGTGACAGCATGATGCGCTCGATAGGCTGCAGTTAGTGACTGACACTCCTCTTCGGGTACCTTCTTCATCTGACTACTTGATAAATGTTCCATCACATGTTGATTGTACTGTTTAAGACATGCTAGCTTGGTTAAGAGCCGCGTCTCCATCTGCACAAAACGTCGAACAGCTAAGTGTGTTGTATGCACCCTCAAAGGCTGGAGGTAATTGATCACGTAATGGTTCGTTCGTCATTGCTCACGCTCATGTGTTGATTGAAAGATCTCCTCACACTGGACATCCTCCACTTAATTAGATTGCTTGTCATCTCCACAAGATGTTGTCGCTTACTTTCAAAACTTTTGAACGGCAATATCCAAGTTGGCGTCCATAGATACATAGTTGATTAATAGCGGAGTGGATGAAGGTGCTGTGAATAAGGTTTTACCAATTAGAATAAATCTGAAAATTATATGGTAGTTGTTGCATGTGGACCGCCATTAAGTTTTCCTAGCAAAAGAACTTGAGAAATATTTCTCTACCAATGAGAATATCCACAGGGCGAGAGGAATGATGTTTCTCATCTGCCAGTTTCAAATTCGAAACCTGTTGAACGTTTTGAATGAATGTTTACAGGATGGGTGGGCATGCCACCACAAATCCTGTCCAACGTCACTGCTTTACTTTTGAATGAAAGCTCCAACTCCCAATTGCTCTGATTTCTAGAAAAACTTTGTTAGTTTTATGTTACCAACCTTACAGTCAAAGCGGCCTTCTTTGAGTAGTTGCCCTCAAGGCCAGGGCCTCCTTGATGTGTCATTGCTCGTATGGCCACAGTTGACCACACACAATGTTATTTTTTGTTTAATCACATCATGCACAGCTCCTTTTTCCATTAATTACAAAGGGCGTGGTAAGTCCGAGTAGGAACGATGGCGGTTTTCTCCGGAAGTGATCGGAGGAGGAAAGAGAGTGAAGAAGATGATCAGTCACGGAAAATATTGATGGATTGAATGAGAAGAGGCGGGACATTTTAAAATTGTTTCTTGCTTTAACACTACCCGAAATTGTAGAGTATGTTGTTCTGTCCTTACTAATAATGCGTTAAAATACACATTTATACTTACACCGCGATAGGTAGGACCGATCTAATTTATTAACATGTTGGATATCGCTAATGGATTTCGTGTGACAGTTACATCATCATTATCATCTATTATACGCTTCGAAATGGATTTGGGTAAGCATAGTATCTAAATGGATTATTCCCTGAGACAAGCATTTTCTAAATCTTGTTCACTGACTCGAGCTACGAGTAATTTCTTATGCCAATCGTTAATTTTTTTATTTCAATATTCAATATATTTTTCCACGGTCTTTACACTTTCTTTGTTATTTCATGAATATTGCACTTTTGTTAGGTATTGTGACAGTTTATTCGTTAAAATTTACTCTATAGGTGTACCTTTTCTTTGAAAAGAGTCTACACGCCAAAGCCGCCGACCCGCCGATGATAAATAGTGATGATGTGTGCGGAAGTCGACAACTTTGGTGTGTACCTAGACTCCCAGAAGTCCTGGAGTTACTTTTGTATCTGTTTTTATTACGATCCTTCCGTAATACGTTCTTCGGGCAATAGTGGATTCTTCGCAAGTTCGCTGCACAAACTTGCGATTTTTTTCTTGCTTTTGTTTTTAATGCCCAATTGCTTTGATTATCTCCACAGTTTGTTTAAGAAATTATAGTAACAACCCTAATGCTCGGCATTAGGGATAACATCAGCAATTGCTTGAATGGCGGCTTCCTCGAAATCAGTAATGAAAATGGAAAGATTCAAACCAGGAATCTGTGATTTTATTACACTGAATAGTGTGGTATAGGTTTTTTTTTTTGTGATTAAGAAGTACATTTATTAGATCATATTGATAGTATCTTCAGAGCTACCGAGATCCGCATAAATGGTGTAAACTTCTATTAATGGCAAATTTTGAAAGTGTCGTCTGAAAAGAAGGTTTTTTGACGCCCTCGCACTCGACGTTTAATCTGCCAACATGAATTTTGACCATGGTGCAAGCATTTCTACTGCATTTACAGTCTCATTCACTCATTTAATTAACTTTATTTAATTAATTCTCCGGTAAATCGATGACTTCATTTGATTGAAGCTAGGTAACTCTTTAATGAGATCTAAACCCGTGTCTTTTAAAGCAGTCACTGTACAAGAAAACAGTGACTGCTTTAAAAGACACGTTCGAGTAGTACGGTTTCATTACTTAGCATCATTTCACTAACACTATTGTGGATTATAACGGGCATGACCTCTGTTCAGCCGCTAACCACTTATTGCAGTAACTAACTAACGCCTGATGAGTATTTTGGTTAGCACAGCCGCCTCACGATCACGACGAGCATATGCTGGGTACGGCACTGTCCTCGGTGGTGCAGGCCTCTAGAGGGCTCCGTCCGATCCGTTGACGGTCGGAAGGCCAGTCGCCTGGTCGACCTGACTGCTAGCTCAGATGGACCCTTAACTCCGAATACAGCCGCCCGACTGTGGATAACCGCCACTGCATTCCTTTGATGTGAATCAAACAACCATAAGATTGTGATTAATTTATTACATTTTCATACACTATAATTAGGCACATTGGAAGTGGTAACAGGTCCACTGCATTTGGTTTTCTTGTAAATGGTAGAACTCCATAATGTTTGAATTTATTTATATTTAGTGAGCTGGAAATATTCGAATCCATTTTCGACTAACATCGGCTGCAACTTATTAGGTTAAATTCACTCATTAAAAAACAACAACCCTCTTCAATAAACTATTTCCCTCTTCAAGGCACTCTTGAAAAGCTTGGAATAAAAATTTGTAATCGTGACGTTGTCATCAGGAATCATAACTAAAAATAAATTACCTCAAGTGCGTGTACTTGATAATTGATTGCATGGAGGAGTAAATAGTTTGAATCACAACAGAACTACTCAACAGAACATGTGAGAATTGTATTCCCATTTGTCTTGTGGACGGAACTAATGGGGAAAAAACCCAGTAGTTCTGTCAACAAAACAGGTGGGAGTAAACGAATTTCTTTATATTTGCACGTATGGGATGTGCAGTCACTTAGTCACAATTTTTCAGCTTAGTTTCAGCGTGTGTTCAGCTTAGTATACCCTATAGTTATACAGGACACTTTTCGTAATTATACCTAATTTGTAACATGAACGGATGACAAAAGTACAAAAGTGTTGTGTAGATCCGTCAGGATGTAATCTTTCAAACAGTGCCTTCAATATAGGTGTTTGCGAAGCTATTATCTACTAGTTGCGACTATTTCCTGTGGATACCTAATGTGCAATAATAATCATGTGCTGTCAACCGTTCCGTCTCCACAAAGTACGACGATGTCACAACTGGTCGCGGTTTTTACAGGTCGTCCATTAATCACGTGATATTTTAGCGATTTGTGCATACCCTCCCGCCCACAATCACTATTATTTTTTGGTACTAAATACCATACTAATTAAGTACTTCAAAATTTATTGTATCTACAGGGGTAAAAAAAAAAGTGTCTCTTTACAAAATAATTGTCAATCATCAATGTTTTATAGAGATTCGATTATTTTTCTTCCGAATTTTGCAAATTTGTGTTCCAAAAGTTGTCCACTTTAACAGGCACAACAACATCATTAAACATTACCACACCCAGTACTAGCACGTATACATACACCCAAAAACACAAAAACAAAACGTACAAACAAGCACAAAGACAAAAATTAAAACCTAATGCCCCATTACGTAATTAATAATTAAAGGTAATTTGTGTGATATTACACAAAACAACTGGGCTCTTATGATAAAGTAATTACCCGAACCAAAAAAATTACAGATGACACTTCCATTATGTAAAATTAAAGAACTATTGAAATCGAGTTTACTATTACTTTTTGCAACAAGTTAATCAACAGAATATTAGTATTTAATGACGGCTTTAAAAGTAAAAGTTTGTTTCTGCCATAAGCTGTGACACAAGCAGAAAACAGAAATATTATCATTATTGTTGATGTCCACCTAAAGGAAATGAGTTGACCATAAGTACAGTGCCTAAACAGATCACATGCAACATTTTCCCACACCTGGTTTAATTTGCTGCCCAAGTCAATTAGGGCAGAGTATAAAAGGACTTGATTAATAGTGGACATGTCTCGTGACAATGTAGGCTGTCAATTTATGGTGTGCAAATATCCGGCATGTCCTCACAACGCATGTCGCTCCTCGTTTGCAAACTTACTGACATTTTACACTCATTAGGTATATGTAGCGCGTAACAGAACTATATCGCTATGTTTATTTAATTTTTATTGCTTGGTAAGTTAATAGGCTTGCGTTTGGCCGCCAACATGCCTGATGATAAGCAGTGGTGCGGCCAACGATGGAGCACGCTTGTCTAGAAGAAACCGATTCACTCGAGATTTGATTACACCAAGATAATAATAATAATTATTAAAATGTTTATAATCCTACATATATTCTTAATGCGAAAGTTCGTGAGGATGTGTGTTAGTTTGAACTCTTCCCGGTCTCATAGATGGGCCGATTTGTATGGATAAAAATTAATACAGCAAAACCAATAATTGAAATGGACTTTTTTTCTTAGGATCACCAAGACAATAAGAAATATAAAAAGTATTTATGTCTTCTATTCCTAACATCCACTTCTGTTCTTGGTAATACCAGATACATTTTAAAGAGTTTTAATTTTATTCCCATTTTACGGCTTTGGTGGACGTCCATCGGTAATCCACTTTTGCTATTTTCGTACCAAGTGTCCAACTTCGCAACAATAGTTATATTTGAAGGCTGTATTCTTTAACTGTCTTTACTATTAATACTTCTTCAATATTTTCTGTCTCGTTTCTTTTTTCTTTGAAAACAAAGTATTATATGGGTACCCTTCCAAGAATTAAAAAAAGTTAACTTTGACAAGAAAAAAGCAGAAATAGCCAAAAACAATGACTATGACTATTTATTATGATATTTATTTTCTAACCAGAAAATAAATTATTAATTACAAAAAAAATATAATTTGGTAAGTACACATTACCTGTCTACACTAATGATTAATATAAATTAAAAACCTACGAGTACTAATAGAGCCTTAATATCTATTTACATATGTGGGTTATGTGTGATATCAAAGGTGTGTGTGTGTGTGTGTGTGTGTTTGTATCTATTTATGTTAATGGTAATGTCTGACCATTTAGCTAACGCTAAATATTTTTCAAGGAAGAAATATGTTTTCCAATATCATGTAAGTAAAGGATCTTTCTTGTAATCGAAAAATTTCAAGCAGAGATCGTAATTTTTGTCTTCACTGTTTCCATTCTACAGACGCTTTAACGCATCATGCGGTAGGTACAAAAATTACAAAGAGGTTCGTACCCCATGATTTGTTTAATCTCGTTCGACTTGTTTGTGGACATCAATGCTATTAATTATGCAGCCAAATTTTCGGAATCATCTGAAATCTGATTCGTATCTTTTCCTTGCTGAATAATTGTTAGTGTCTGCAGGTTTTCGTTACCTCCCTGCAAAATTTCTTCAGCACTGGGTATTGCTCTGCACACTGTTTCAAATCAGTACTTCCAGTGTTTGTACTTCCATCAAGGTACATAATTTGAACTTTCGACGCTTCTGAGATTGCTCTATCCATTTTGATCTAAGACCGTTAGGCGCAAAATTCGCTTCACTCAGGACTCTATATAAATTCCTCGCTACGCTCGGAAGTTACTCTAGAGTCCGTCGTTACGCTCAGTTCGGTTCAGTAAGTTGCCCGCGACGTAAGACACTGCTTTGTCCCCTCGGTGCATAATCTACTATTGTTCTTTGTTTGTATTAACTGTTATATTCTTCAATCAATGCGAATTCTCTCTCCGCAATGTCATTTACCACTTTCAGTGAACGTTTAATATTTCAAGAAGCTTCTTAAAGTCATTGTCTCCTTCCCAAAGCGAACTTCTTTTTTCAAAGATGGAAATCCAAGGATTCTAATAAATCTTAATATGTTGATACCAAATCTTCAATATTTTCTTCCGCAACATGACTTACATCCAAGCTAATGAGCTAGAGGCTGTTAAAAGAACCTTGTTCTTAAACCGCTTTTACGTTTTTTTGCTTAGTTTCAAAAGAAACTTCATCATAAAAAAATGCAAGTGCAACATTATCTTCGGGAAGGAACCATAAAAATATCAGTAATCGCTTTGAGTTTTTTTTGTCGGTACGGTTCCACTGACAAAGACGCGACTGCTGCTTTCTGCGTGCTGGTATTATGGATCGGATCACGGATGAAAATTATTCTACTTCCAATCATGGGCTAGCCTTGTGCTAAATTGTATCACAACTGTTTTGACGTAACACAGTATACTTTAGAATTTATAATTTACTAGCTGCGCCACACGGTTAAAAAAATACCCTTTGTGTTAATGCGAGGTAAGGTATCTCCATAAAGAATTTTGTCAAAATCCGTCCATCTGGACGCAAACAAACGACACACACACACACACACACACACAAACTTTCATTTTTTTTAATGAGTAGCAATTTTTTTAACAGTCTGTAATGCCATGGATACTAGATTATACAATTTATTAAGTAAAATTGGAAAGTCGAAATAATCTCATGAAGCCTACGTCGTTCCCCGATCGGAGTCTACCTAGATCTACCTTAATCATCATATAGATAAATAATATCAAATAGAATAGTTCAAGCGCCTGTCTACTGATATGGGTTTAGGGCAATCAAACAACTTTTTTTCATCAAATCTATTTACAATAATTGGTTTTTGGGAGCTCTACTAACTTGCCTAGTCAGTAAAGCTCCCGACACCATAGCGTCTTTTCTCTGTGGCCTCTACCGCTGCCCGTCACTCCTCGTGAGGCGGACAAGCTCCGCCTCAGAGAGAGAAGGCTGCTTCTCTTCATAGGCCTCACTTGTAAAATATTTCAATGCTTGTGATGCCTGTGAGGCCTGCGGAATGCTGGACGAAGGTGGCGCATTTGTGGAGCGTCGGCAGGACGTGTGTGATATGGTGCGGTGTTGTGCAGGTGGTGGTGTGGCTGGTTGTCGGCCTTGTCGTACATGCGTCGCGCTAAGCGGGTGACGTACTCCCCCACCGATTTCATGCGAGTGTCTTTTACCTGCCATTTTGACATAAGACTTTTTATCAAACTTTTCTACCTGTAGCATCAGATTTTATGGCCTCTAAATTGTTAGTGCTCCCTAATTTTCGGTCATTAATTTTTAAGAGCTGTGAGTTTTATACAATTTTGACTTCTGTATAACCAATTTTTGTTTCACAATATCTCTTTCTACTTTGGATACTGGAAGTGTAACAATAATCTTTGTAGTTGCTGTAGATGTGGGCCGATACATTGCTTCCTTAAATGTTTTTTTTTTTTTATTTGGTGTTTGCATCGGGCTGAAATGGAAACCTTGTCATTATTATATTTCACAAATTAAAAAAAAAAGAGACACGTGTTAGTAACCATTAATTTTTTTTAATTAACGTACGGATAGGTGTAACCGTTAAGTTTTTTACCTCTGAAAATTTGTTGTAACCATTTGTTTTCCAGTTGAAAACTGCCTTTAAAATTATTTATATTTTTCAAAACATCTAACTCATCTATGTTTTCTGTCCCCAAAGCTGAAATAATTGCCGAATTTTCTGTACTGGATAAATTTAAAATACATTTAGGAACTCAGGGTTTTTCTGGTGTCACACTGAAATTATTTTTAATTCGGGGTTTTCTGGTGTCAGAACGATATTTTTTTTTAATT
Organism: Peribatodes rhomboidaria; assembly: GCA_911728515.1. Taxonomy (NCBI): domain Eukaryota; kingdom Metazoa; phylum Arthropoda; class Insecta; order Lepidoptera; family Geometridae; genus Peribatodes; species Peribatodes rhomboidaria. Next base: position 2,352,597 of record OU452166.1, read on the forward strand.
TTTGTTTTGAGAAACCTCTAACAAAACTTTATTTCCTTTGTTATCGTCTTGGTCATCGTTTGTGTTAATTTCAAAATCTTTGTTATGATCATTTTTGTTTTTCCCATTATTAACAATACACTTTTCTGATGAGCTTTTCTTTATCGCTTGTGCTAGTTACGAAACTTTTTTTGTGATCATTTTTGTCGTTCGTCTCGTTTCCAATATTAAAAATACGAGTACATTCTGGCAATTCATCGAATTTGTCGGTGTTGTATTATCATTTCCTGTGTCTAAATTTGTATTTTTTTCTAACCTTGTGTCATGTTTTGGAATATTCTGGTCTTCACAAATAGTGATTACGCAGTGATTAAAACATATCTTTTTTCGGTTTTTGGGGTAACTTTAGCGTTGAACTGCTTCGTTATTAGTGCGTATTCGGAGCTATTCCTCTAGCTCGGTGCTTCCAAAGGGACTATTTCAGTTTTTTATTACGTTTTAGGTAAATTAACAAATAATAACCACAAATAATTTGTTATGATCATTTTAGTTATTCCCATTACTAACAATACACTTTTCTGATGAGCTTTTCTTTATCGCTTGTGCTAGTTACGAAACTTTTATTGTGATCATTTTTGTCGTTCTTCTCGTTCCCAATATTAAAAATACATATCATTTTCTGTATCCAAATTTGTATATTTTTCTAAGCTTGTGTCATGTTCTGGAATATTCTGGTCTTCAGAAATAGTGATTACGCAGTGATTAAGACATATATTTTTTCGATTTTTGGGGTAACTTTAGCGTTGAACTACTTCGTTATTAGTTCGTATTCGGAGCTATTTCTCTAGCTCGGTGCTTCCAAAGGGACTATTTCAGTTTTTTTTCTTACGTTTTAGGTAACTTAACAAATAATAACTACAAATAGTAATTACGCAGTGATTAAAATACATTTTATTATTGTTTTGATAAACATCTAAAAAAAATATTTCCTTTGTTTCGGACGTCTTATTCATCGTTCGTGTTAATTTCACAATCTTTTTTGTGATCAGTTTTGTTATTACCATGCACTTTTCTGGTGAGCTTTTCTTTATCGCTTGTGCTAGTTACGAAACTTTTATTGTGATCATTTTTGTCGATCTTCTCGCTTCCGATATTAAAAATACATTCTGGCAATACACCTAATTCGTTGGTTGTTTTAACATTTTCTGTGTCAAAATTTGTATATTTTTCTAAGCTTGTGTCATGTTCTGGAATATTTTGGTCTTAACAAATAGTGTTCTTATCTGATGTGACTGTTACGCAGTAATTAAAACATATCTTTTTTCGGTTACTTTTACCGAAAAAAGATTTGTTTTGATTGAAGATTGAGAAAGATTGAAAAGATTTATTTTTATTTTTATTAAACTGCTTCGTTTTAAGTTCGTATTCGGAACTATTCCTCCAGCTCGGTGCTTCCAAAGGGACTATATGAGTTTTTACTAACGTTTTAAGTAACTTTTATAATTAAGTGTGAAAGCCCGCCTTGTTTTTTTTTACGCTAAAATGTCATTTCAATTGTATGCAAAGACAGCCAAAACAAACTAAAGATAAAACAAATCTAAGCAATTAAAGTAACAATATCCTAAACTAAATCTTAACAAGCTACATTAATTTGAAATTGCAATGATCATTCGTGAATTATACAATGTTTCTACAAACTAAAATTTCTAATGTTATAAAAACATACAAATACTCGTATACAGGTAGAGTGAGTAAAATTTTAAGGAGGTTAAGTTATCCAACGACTATATGAATCTACATTATTTAAGTCTCGTACTAGTCATATAAGTTTTTAGATCAGTTTGACTAATAAAACATTAAATAATAATAACGATATAAACCTAACATAACACAAATAACAAATTATAAAGCATATACAGACCTCAAGTCAGTATCCGCGGGTAATGTACCCAAAAGGCTGGCAAAAATATATCGCTGATTAGCAATGCTAATTCGCTGGCCGAGGCAAGCACCAGCCCTTTGGTCGTTTGTTCTCTCTATCAGCCGTTTGACGGCTCATTGAAGAGAAACCATGCGCTTGGACCCCAAGGACCTAAAGTTTCTACCCCAAAAGGCAAAAATTTGTACCCATCACCGAGGGATTCATATTTCCGCCTCTTGTGGCTTTCCCTCGCTGCTGTCTCCGCTCCCGCCGTCCTGGATGCCGCCAGTGTGTCGACGCATGTGGCACCCGACACCAGTGGCCTACCATGACTCTAGGGAATCAATTTCGTCGGGTCTCTTACCAGCTTCGCATGCGTTACCGTTCGGCTCAAGTATGGCCGGCACGTTGACGGTAGTAAGAGCCCTCCGAATGACATCATTCAGAGAGACGTGGCGGGACTGGCGGCTAGCGCTTTGGCGGCAAGAAAGACTGTTATGTCCCTGACGGCAGGCTGACAGAGAGAGCAAAACGTACTGTTCTCTAGTAGCGTCCCAATGTTCCTGGATGGTAAAGTTTGAAGCCAAAACCCGATTGCCGCTTTGCAGAGGCTAGAAGACAAGCATGATCGAATGGTGAAATAAGTTTTTTAATTAAACTTCAAAAAAATAAAGATCGTTTTGAATTTTTCTGTTTAACGGCTCGTCCCAAAGCCTATGTAAATGAGGTTTTTCGGGGAAGCTTTCTCCTGGGCAAGCTGTTGTCCAAGCGTTCGTAGCCTCGGACATGAGATTGGTGTCAGTATGTCCTTTTTAGACATTCAACATTTTTCAGACTTTTAGAGCCAGAACCGTAGCGTTGAAACAAATAAATGTTAATTTGTGAAATGTGATCAAAAATGTCATCAAGAAGAGCAGACCTAGAGGGAGAACCGACCGCATTTTGTACGTCAACTTTCGTAACTACCTGACCGCTAAGTAGATAGGTACGTTTAAAAATATTCACGTGTAACATAATCGTGTGACGTCATAGTACAACAACCACACGGCACGCGTGTCGGCACCATACAAGTAAGTAAGTATATATAAGTAAGTAATTATTATAATGCCGTCCGCAACGTCTTTGCCATGACGAAGAAAGTCCAAGTAGCGTTGCTAAATTTAACATCTGTATATTCGTGACGGGATTGATACATATTAAGGTTTACTCTAACAACATATTTTACAATTTCTAAGAAATAAACCGATATCGACGTTAGGTTAGGTTAGACGTTAGGTAGAGTTTGGAAAAGGTCTCTGCATGGTTCCTTATATTTGGCCCTGACCAACACGTTTAGCACGTTTTTGCAATTTCAATACGTCGAGTTACCCCACAAAATAATACCATAGGACATTATTGGATGAATGTACACATAGTAGACTTCTTTGAGATAGCATGTAGTTGTTATTGGTTGCATTCGTATTGATGCATAAATTGCTCGGGACATTTTATTTCAAGTGGTATTTATGTGCGATTTCCAGATAAGAGCCGGATCAATTTCAAATTCAAGAAGTGTTAAATCAGTTGTTTTTAGAGGTTCTTCATCGTGCATTGTGGGTATAACAATAACTGGCTGATTTGGGAATACTGCAATAAAAACAACGTTAGTTTTACTTGAGTTTAGTTTGAGTCCATTCATATTAACCTTTATTGCTGTATGTGTGGTCTACTAGTTTTAAAAGAAAACCAAGATGTTTCGATGTTATCTATTATTTTGGTCAACCTTCGCAGTAGAGTAGTGGCAAAAACTTTGCATAAACAAGACGTAAGACTGAAGGGTCTGTGGTTGTCATTTGAATCGTCTTGATAGTGGAAGTGACATAGGGTACAACATTTTGTAGCCGGTTTTTTTTTAATTTTTTTTCTTTGTAGAGAAGAAATTTAATTTAATTTGTGATGGTCCATTGGTTTGGTATTTCTTTTTTCGTAAGTATAAGATTGAATAGGGTTGTTGGTAGTTTTACTAAGTAGTCTTTACCTGCTATTAGCATTTCGTTAGTAATCTTATCTAGCCCCGGACTTTTCTTTTATTTCAGTTTATTCAAAGATTCGTATATACATATTTCATTTTAAATGAATTCTGTGACTGACTCATTATTTCTTGCAGTGATGGATCAACTCTGGGTATAACAGTCGTTATCGTTAAGGGATTTGTTAAAGTTAGTTGCTATTGTTATGAGTTCTTCTCTGTTTTTTGTTATCATTATCTTATTATGTTTCTTGGTATAATGAACAGCATTTGTTATTTTATTTTGCTTATTCTTCAATAAACACCAAACGCCGTTCAAGTAAACTTAAAGGCGGCTATTATTATTCTTGCAAGTACTAAATAAAATAAAAAGTAGTACTAAAGAATAAATAGATAAATGCTTCCATAGACAGGCAGTGAAAAAATTAACCGACTCGGTTTTACATTAGTTCTCACAGCTTATACGATAGTTTCATGTAATGTTTTGGATGGGATCGGCCAAGCAGTTCTTAAAATATCAACAAAAGTCTAAATTTGATTAAATAGATGACGAATTACAGGATGGGAAGTCGGTTCTTAAGTTTTGCTTTTAATTTTATTTATTGTTGTCACTAGTATTTTCCGCTCTACTACACTGCGCTAGCAAATAGTCACAGAGCAGAAATTGCGAACACGCTTTCCTCTAAACAACTAGCCTAATGTAATCTAAGACGCGACGCCTACAGGCGGCACACTCGATACTGATAATATCTTCCTGAAAGCAGATAAGTCCCTCGCGACTTCATCGCGGGACTCGTGGGGAATTACATGGCATGTATGTATCAAGAGACTTGTGCCATTTTTATTTTTAGAATTTAAAACTTGTTTTTGTTTAGGCTATCTTGATTCAGTGTTGTGTGTATTCAACTGTAGCTGTTCATGTCTGTATAATGGTTCTAATAGGTACCTCTTAAAGACTTGGGTTAGTTTGAAACTTTGAATTAAATAATACGATTTGTTGTAGGGTTGTAATAATCAATGGTTATTTTTTTCCTGTGGCTTCAAATATTTCGAAGTCTTAAACAATTCCGGACATGCACGAATTTAGATTACTGGTACAAAAAATCCGACTAGTTTAGCATTTATTTACTAGTGGCTCTGTGGGCTGGAGACCTCTCGACCTCGGTCATCCTCTACAGGTCGTATTCCAAAACCAATTCTCGTGAAACTTTGTGAGCAGTTTCGATAGTCTAACTCCTAACGAATATAAACTACTTAACTAATATGGTACTAATATTAAATGTTCACTAATTTCAACTGTTATTATCAACTATATTATTTCACCTACATTATAGCAATAAAATTATTTGACTTTGATTTTGAAAAAGAAAATCGAAAGCGTAAAGAAGCGTTTCATGTGGTAACTTATTTTTTTCTGCAATAGCTAAGACGATCGGTAGCGAGGCTAAAGTACTTCCACATAAGCTCCCTGTTAGATCGAAGACGCCTGCATCAAGCAAGCGTTAATTTCCTATATAAGTTAGTCCACGGGTTATTAGATGTCCCAGAACTACTATCTCTTATTATCTTCAACGCACCGAGAACGATCACGAGGGGATCTTTTAGTACGAGTACATTACTCGTACTAAAAACGTGTAAAAATTATTCCAATCTTGGCAAAAACGCTCCTTTAATAGATTAATTACCGAAATCAATAGTTTGTAAAATAATCAGTCATTTGACTTATTTACTAGTGTGAAAACTGATTTTTTAATAATAAAATAATAAAAAAAAACCAAACTAAAATAAAATAACCTAATCTAATAAATCGCTACCAGTGGGCAGCGTTCCTAAAACGCTGGCTGCATTGCCACGTTGTATGGCAATGCTTAATCTCTGAGCAAGAAATACTTCGACAAATCTTTAAAAAAAATATGGGCTCCTGGCCCCCACGATCCCAGCGTTTCGACCCCAAAAGGTTCAATCAAGTAACCGCTATCAAGGGTACTGTATTTGCGCCTTTTGAGGTTCTCGACTGCGTCAGCCGCCGTACCAGCTCTAACTTCAGTAATTGGAAGATGGGACGGTGCAAGAGTGTCTACGTACGTTGGATCCCACACTAAATGCCGTCCCAACTTCCAAGAAATTAGTGTAATTCCGTCAAGTATTTTACCATCGTCTCGTATTAGGCCATTTGGCTCTAATATCGCTGTACAATTTGAGGTGGTAAAGGCCCGACGGATCAAATCGTTAAGGCTGGAATGGCGGAGAATCCTTCGTGCACTATGGCAGCAGGATAAACCGTGGTGACCTAGGCGGTCAACAACAGTGCCACACTGGCAGCGATGACGGGCACAGCAAGATGGCACCCAGGCAAAGCGACGCTGCGATTTGGAACGTTGATGAATCCATCAGTGTTCCTGTGTTCGGAGAAGGGAGAGCCTGTAACCATAGACCTAATTCCCACTCAGAAACGGCTAACAGACGGGCACGATCTGCAGAGCTTAAGCACGTATTTAAAAGACGTTTCCGTACAAGCTCGCAGAATGGCCCATGCCAAAGCCGCTGCGAAGAAAGCTTTTGAGGTAAAGCGGCGTTTGGGCAGATTGACACCCATGCATTCTGGCCTCGTCCAAAAAACTATATTCATGTGATCTAAAACAGATGCTAGAATTTTTTGAGTAAAATTTAAAGTACTGTGGATAGAGGACAGGAATGCAGGGAGGTCCACACTAGAAATTGATCTAAGGACCAGGCCTCCCAAACGTACCGGTAGTGTAGCTCACGCTCTCCTAAATAAATGTATATTATTGACGCTAAAGAATTTTTATATATTGTCTAAAATCCGGAGAAGTTCAGTTCTTGTTGGCAGCCAACTAAAGATGCAATTTCATTTCCACGATATGTTAATTTAGAAGGACAACTGTAACTTTGCCAAAGAAAATTGTATAAATTTGTCTTTTACTTGCGTTAAAAGGGCTCCCCTATCTACGGAATTGAAGGCGTTCTTCACATCCACCTTCAGCAATACTTCTTCACGGTTGTTGTCCAAGAAAGTTCTTACGGAGTGAATGGCGGCTTCACAGCCACCTCGTGAGCCAAAACCTAACTGAAGAGGCTGAAAATGCTAGCTAAATTAAGAGTAATTTTTCTACAACAGATTTTGGCTGCGAGGCGATAGCTAGGCGGTAATTAGTTCCATTCCGGTCATGTGGGCAACACGTAGAGACGTCAATCGATGCCTAGGCAAGACCGAAATAAGTAATTTACCGATAGTTCGAAAGAGACGGATAATGATGACGAGTGACGTCATTACGTGTTTGCTCCCGGAATGCTACACCTTTGTTTTTTAGATCATGATTAAAATCCTACTAATATTATAAACGCGAAAGTTTGTATGTATGGGTGGATGGATGGATGGATGTTTGTTACTCTTTCACGCCAGAACGGCTGAACAGATCTGGATGAAATTTGGCACAGAGATAGATTGTAGTCTAGAATAGCACATAGGATACTTTTTAACCGCGGGGCGCAGCTAGTGTAAATATACATCATTACAATGTATGTAGAGTTTAGGAAACCCTGCTGCATGCAGTTTTTCCTTATGTACGTTTCTACATACAAGCAAGCTATGTGAATTCAAAACGCGTGTTTTCATCGCCTGCACATGTACTTGACAAATTTCAACAACAGCAATTTGACAAGTGTGTTAGGCAAATTTCATAATTGGAATAATAGACGATTTGACGAACTACCGATTTGACCAATTTCGAATTTTACGAATTGCCAATTTGACGAATATCAGATTTGATCAATGTCGTTCAACCCATGTCCTTGTAATAAAAGTATTTCTCCATCGTGACACTCATCGTCTTGTTTATTTCTTGTAATTATTCTTTTGTGACTGTTTCTGTATTCTTCTGAGCATTTGTTTTTACCAGCCTCTTCAAAAGTATCAAATTCCCGTTAATTTTCTACAAAAGTCATGAGTAACTTGTAAAGCCCAGAAACCACATTTACGTCGGTGTCGACACCTTGTACAATTTTGGAAACCATATTAAACTACCATAACACAAAAATTCCGATAATACAAAAGGGTAATTTTAAACACCGTCCCGTCACCCCACATCCATTCCACACATCGACCATCGCGTATGTGACAAACTTTTCACAGTTACATTTTCAGATTTAGTTAAAAATGATTGCAGTTGTTTTGTACGTTTCGTCGATGCTGTAAAAACCACAGACCTAAGATTTTTTTTGCTTCGCAAAAGACCAACGAAGCGTGGGACAGAGAAGTCTCCATCGAAATGTAAACTCCACAAGAGAGAAAGAGGTCGCCTACAAATAAAATGTTAGTCAATAATTCTTTTGTCATTAATGACAGCGAGCCACCTGGGAGCACGCGAAAATTCCTATGATTTATATTTTTAATAAAATAATTATAAATAGACTCAAAAAAGAGCAATTGTAACTGAATGCAGTTATGTCATCTTGTGAGTAAAGCAATTGTGATGTGAATCCAAGATGTAACCCACAAAATTTGTCGTTTCATGGGTAAATATGAAAATTCCATTGTGATGTTTTTGTCTAAATTTTGTTTAAAACATAACATAAATTGGTTCCAAAAACCGATTTACCAGCGGTATGTTGTTGTTGTTTCTTCGTAACATCTATATTTCCTAGATGAAAGCAGAATTGGTGATGAAATTCAGCATTAAAATATTAGTTTACGCTCGATTTTCACTAGAGATGGATAAAAAGATGACGTCATTATTATCGATAGTTTTTATCAAAGTTCATTAGGTAGGCGATGGGTGCAATACATAAACAAAGCATACATTTTTGAATCAATGCCATCAAAAGTAAATTGTCATTTTTCCGAGTTTGTACTGAATGATGAGGCGTAAAACATTTTTGTATTAAATATAAGTATGATGTAATGTAAAAATTGATGTCATTTCTGATCATCATTGATCATTTTTAATTCAATTTACACATTTTGGGTGTCTTACATCCAAGTCTAATTTAATTATATTTAATTTAATCTTCTAATGTATATTGCTACGCCAGTCGCGGAAACTATGCGCTAATCTGTGGCGATGTTGTTTACAACTACCGATAGGTAACGCAGATTAGACAATAGTAGTCGCTCGAGCCGCGCGTTCCATTGTTAAATCCGGAACAAAAGAAATCTTTCTGGAAAGCAATTATTGTGCACCGTTTTTACGATGTTTTTATCTATTTAATAATGGGTGTTTATTTGAATCCGAATGTTCTAGATTGAACGCGTGGCTCCGCGTGATAAACAACTTTTTGTGTGTTTGCGCTATTGTTTAATCGGATGTTCTGGATAACTTAAATTGTATAAATACGCGGACGACCGACGACTCGGCAGTCAGTTTTGATTACGCGTTCAAAGTGTTAACATCGAAGTAATTGTACGAGTAGTGTTCAGAGTGTTATAGTGCAAGTGTCTAGTATAGTGTAACAGTGTTTGTGTTTGTGTAACTGGTGAATAAAGTGAATCTTCGGATACATCGACGTTTCATTCCTTTTATCCAACCCCGCTCGTAACATTTGGTGTCAGAAGTGGGATAAAAGGAAAATGCCGATAACTCCGCACGACGACGATTCGCTTCGCACCAGGAGCCAACGCCGACAAGAGGAGGCACGCCGGTTAGAGGAACAGACACGGCGACAAGAAGACGTTGACCAGAGACGGTTTGGAAACGACTCGTTATTGGTTGATGTGAATGAACCAGCAACCGGCGATCCATCAGAGAATTTGGGAGCGGCTTCAGTAGCAGCTGCGGCACCAACTTCATTCGATATGGCTGCCTTGATGACAATGTTTCAGAATATGGAGGAAAATGCTCGTCGTCGAGAAGAAGAGAACGCTCGTCAACTACAAGAGATTACTCGCCAGCTGAAGGAAGGAAAGGAAGAAAGTTCTCAAAACAGTCTTCAGCTAAAAGACGAGATGACTAGCCTGCGGACATCATTGAAGACTGAATTCAAAGAATTAAAGGACAAAGTTGACCAGAATGAAACCACCGTGAAAGAGCTTGACGTCACTGTTAAGGACCACGCAACCCGCATCTTCGAGGCTGAGACACAGATCGCCGACGTTAGAAAATCTTTAAATGTTCTCAAGTCTGCAGATGGAATAGCAGTTCCTGTGTTTTCTGCGCCTGTAACACATGGATTCAAGGTTACACCTTTCGACGGAAGTTCCTCGTGGTCAGCATATAAAATTCAATTTGATGCCATCGTCCAAGCCAATGGATGGAATAAGAATCAAGCCATGACTGCTCTCACAGTAAGCCTCCGCGACCAGGCTTTGACTGTACTTGAAGCACTGGGCAAGGACGTCACTTATGAGAAGCTTCTAGAAACTTTGGAAAGTCGTTACGGAGACGAACACCTAGAGCATGTCTTTCGAGCACAAATAAAGAACAGAGTTCAAAGTCGCCGAGAAAATCTGCAAGAGTGGGCTCTCGAGATAGAAAAACTATTTAGGAAGGCTCACCAGTCTTCACCTACACCCAACGACGAGCAGCTGGTTGAAGCATTCGCCGATGGAATACGTGACAGTGAAGTGAGGGTAGCAGTACAGCTTCGACATCACAAATCTCTGAAGGACGCTTTAGCTCACGCTTTGGAAGTAGAAGCTGTACGAAATCCAACGGGAGAAACCCAACGCATCAGGGAAGTGAGGGAAACATCCCAAAATCGTTTCCGGTTTAGCCCTAGATGCTTCAACTGCGACGAAAGAGGTCATCTATGGCGCAACTGTTCGAAGCCACGGCAAAGGAGGGACCATCATCAAGTTGAGGAACGAGTGGATAACAATCCCACCCAGCAGCAGGGAAACGAATAAACGCCAGGACCAAGGGGCGGGTGCTGGCCGGTTATATAAATGCCCCGAAGATTTCGATCTCACAAATTCAAGATGGAAATAGCCTGATCATCAAAGGTGAAATTAACGGAACACCCTGCAAGCTGACTTTGGATACTGGAGCATCTCGAACAGTGATCAGTTCCCGATTTGCTAAGCGTTACCTTCAAGATTTTCGGGGCTGCGACAAAGTTCAACTCCTGACAGCGACCGGTCAGCACATACCCGTCCGAGGCGAAGAATCAGTGGTATTGAAGCTGGGTGAGGAAAATTTCCAACACAAAGTGATTGTGGCTGATATAGTCGATGATTGCATTCTGGGACTTGATTTTATGCGAGAACATCATTGTGAGATCGATGTCAATCAAGGAATCTTAAAGTGTAAATCAGAAGAGATCTTTATGGAAGGTGCTACAGCAGGAAAAGTGTACTGTCTGAAGAGGACTATCCTTCCACCCAAGTCGGAAACCATTGTGGTAGTAAGATTATCACCAAAGCTAAGACACCAACGACGATGTGTGCTAATTGAACAATTGGAAAATAATCATCCATGGATAGTGGCACGGACTCTAGTGAAGACAACTAATACTGGCGTAGTGCGTGTATTGAATCCCAGTAATGAGGAGCATCTCATAAAAGGTGGAACCCTAATGGGCACTTGCGAGGAAGTAGATTGGATGCGCGGATGTCAAGAACTACCGAGCAAAAGTGTACCTCGTGAGAATTACGACGTGTCCACGCTTTTAGAAGATTGTAAGGATCTTACTGGAAAGGAGCGTTTAATGGCAAAGAAGATGTTACTGCATTACGCCGATATTTTTGCTTCGACCGATGCGGAGAATGGAAAAACTGGCCTAGTAAAGCACACGATAAATACAGGGGACCAGCAACCGATACGCCAGCGGCCACGAAGAATACCAGTTGCTAAGGAAAAGGAAGTGGAGACCATGATTGAGGATATGGCGAAAAACGAGATCATCGAGCCCTCATCCAGTCCATGGTGTTCTCCTGTGGTGCTAGTAAAGAAGAAAGATGGCAGTATGCGGTTTTGTGTGGACTACCGACGACTTAATGATGTAACTAAGAAAGACAGTTACCCTCTGCCCAGAATTGATGACACATTGGATACGTTGACGGGAATGAAGTGGTTCACAACTTTGGACTTGAAAAGTGGTTACTGGCAAGTAGAAATTGACCCTAAAGACAAAGAGAAAACCGCATTTTCTACAGGAAAAGGGCTTTGGCAATTTAACGTGATGCCATTCGGATTGTGCAATGCTCCTGCAACTTTTGAAAGATTAATGGAGCTAGTGCTTGCAGGGTTGACTGGAGACGCTTGCCTGGTCTATTTGGATGACATAATAATTGTGGGAAAAACCTTTGAAGACCACCTCAGAAACCTGGAACTAGTGTTGACGAAAATCCGTGCAGCCAACCTCAAGTTGAGCCCGAAGAAATGCTCATTCTTCAAACGACAAGTTAACTTTTTGGGCCATGTAGTTTCTGAAGATGGTGTGCGGACAGATCCGGAGAAAATCAGCGCGGTCAAAGATTGGCCGGTTCCAAAAGACAAGAAGGAAATCAGATCATTTTTGGGTCTATGCTCTTACTACCGACGATTTGTGAAGGGCTTCTCTGATATAGCAAAACCGTTGCATAGACTAACTGAAGAAAAACGACTCTTCCACTGGGATGAAGATTGCGACACCTCTTTCCGAGAACTGAAGAAGTATCTGTGTGAAACACCAATCCTTGGATTCCCAGACACCGAGAATGAATTCATCGTTGACACCGATGCCAGTAATATTGGCATAGGCGGCGTGCTATCACAACAAAAAGGAGATCAAGAGGTTGTGATAGCTTACTACAGCAAATCCTTATCCAAACCAGAAAGGAATTACTGCGTGACAAGGAGAGAACTGCTGGCAGTAGTGAAGACTTTGCGACATTTTAGCAAATACCTGCTGGGAAGAAAATTCCGCCTGAGGACCGATCACGCTGCATTAACTTGGTTGCTGCAATTCAAGGACCCTGAAGGACAAGTAGCAAGATGGATTGAGCAGCTGCAGGAGTTTGATTTTAAAGCGGAGCATCGCAGTGGCAGGGCACATGGTAACGCGGACGCATTGTCTAGAAGGCCTTGCCCGGAAGACTGTAAGCATTGTCTAAAGCAAGAGTCTAAGGAAACTGTACCCGTCAGGATGCTCAAAACAGATCTTAGTGATGAATGGAAGCAAACCCTCCAGATAGCACAACAAGATGACACAGACATAAAGCCAATTTTCGAGTGGATGGAGTCTGGTGCCTGTAAACCAAATTGGAGTGATGTGGCTGGCATGAGTATAACGACGAAGAGTTATTGGGCGCAATGGGACAGTCTTCTTATCCATGAAGGAGTATTGTGCCGCAAATGGGAAAATACACGAGGCAATCGCTGTCATCTACAAATGATTGTGCCTAAAGCTAAGGTACCTGACGTATTGCATCTGTACCATGGATATTCAGGAGGACATCTGGGAGTAAAACGGACGCTGCTAAAGATACGAGAACGATTTTACTGGATCAATTGCAGAGACGACGTAGAAGACTGGGTGCGAAAATGTACAAGCTGTGCTGCAGTGAAAGGCCCACACACCCGTAGCAGAGGTGCATTGAAGCTGTATAATGTCGGAGCACCATGGGAACGAATAGCGTTAGACGTGGCGGGCCCATTTCCTGTCACTGATAACGGCAACAAGTACTTCGTGGTTGTAATGGATTATTTTACCAAGTGGCCAGAAGTCTTTGCAATTCCAAATCAAGAGGCTCCTACAATAGCCGACAAATTAGTGCATGAAGTGTTCTGCCGTTTTGGAGTACCACTAGAAATTCACAGCGATCAGGGAAGGAATTTTGAATCTCAACTGTTTAAGGAGGTATGTCAAGTGATGGGTGCTCACAAAACAAGGACTACGTCATACCACCCACAGTCCGACGGAATGGTGGAACGGTACAACCGCACTCTTGTGACCCATCTAGCAAAAGTGGTCGAAAATAATCAGCGAAATTGGGACAAGCACATCCAGCCATTTCTACTGTCGTACCGTAGTGCTGTTCACGAGAGCACAAACGTCACTCCTGCCTTTGCAAACTTTGGAAGAGAGTTGCGGTTGCCTGCAGATTTAATAACCGGTATTCCACCAGACTCGCCACAACCAATAAACGAGTACGCCAGGGATCTACGGAATAAGATGAACGACATCTACGAACTTGTTAGAAATTCTGGCCAACAAGCATCGGAAAAGATGAAGACTCGATATGACAGGAAGTTCAACGACCCTGGGTTTGATGAAGGATCGCTAGTATGGCTTCATAATCCTGTACGCAAGAAAGGGAAATCTCCAAAGCTGCAACCCAAATGGGATGGACCATACCGTGTGGTGACCAAAATCAACGACGTCACATATCGCATACAGAAGGGTCAGCGAGGCGCACCTAAGATTGTCCACGTTGATCGACTGGCGCGATATCACGGGACTAACGATGCTCGGGACGAGCATGTCTTAGGAGGGGGTAGTGCTACGCCAGTCGCGGAAACTATGCGCTAATCTGTGGCGATGTTGTTTACAACTACCGATAGGTAACGCAGATTAGACAATAGTAGTCGCTCGAGCCGCGCGTTCCATTGTTAAATCCGGAACAAAAGAAATCTTTCTGGAAAGCAATTATTGTGCACCGTTTTTACGATGTTTTTATCTATTTAATAATGGGTGTTTATTTGAATCCGAATGTTCTAGATTGAACGCGTGGCTCCGCGTGATAAACAACTTTTTGTGTGTTTGCGCTATTGTTTAATCGGATGTTCTGGATAACTTAAATTGTATAAATACGCGGACGACCGACGACTCGGCAGTCAGTTTTGATTACGCGTTCAAAGTGTTAACATCGAAGTAATTGTACGAGTAGTGTTCAGAGTGTTATAGTGCAAGTGTCTAGTATAGTGTAACAGTGTTTGTGTTTGTGTAACTGGTGAATAAAGTGAATCTTCGGATACATCGACGTTTCATTCCTTTTATCCAACCCCGCTCGTAACAATATAAATCTCGTGTCACAATGTTTGTCCTCAATGAACTCCTAAACCACTTAACCGATTATAATAAAATTCGCACACCATGTGCAGTTCGATCCAACTTGAGAGATAGGATAGTTTAAATATATATATATATATATATAAATAATAAACGCGAACGAAGTCGCGGGATGACAGCTAGTTAAATAATATATATGTAAATTATAAATAAATGTACAAAACCAATGAGATAAGTATCATTACTTATCCTAATCCGTATACGAGTAAAATTGGTCAAGGGTCACAATTCGAAGCGAATTACTAGGATAGTATTATATTGATCTTATTATTTACTTTTCTTATGTTAATTTAGATACATGGTGACACTGATATCTAACTCTTCCGCCTAGCTTAACACCCGTTTAGTGATTAATATTCATTTTAGCTCAGCAGAGGTGTTACTTGGAACAAAAAACAACTCAATTGGTATGCGAAAGATTATATTTATCGACAAGCACCCGGAGGACCATTTTTGGTCAATCGATAAATTAATAAGTACTTTTCACAAAACTAATTTACTCACGCATGCGCAAATGTTTTTTTGTATCACTATCGAATTGTCACTGTCGATCTTTTACATCCTAGATCTGTGGTAAAAACACATACAGATTTTTCAGCAACGCAAAAACCTTTGTAGCTAGGCAACATTTATCTGCCGATGAACCGATCAAGTTTAACGAATGTGCGGCGCTTGGTACATATTATGTTACAGTACCTGGATGACCGAGCTTTGCTCGGTATTTTTTTTTTTAATTGTGTTTTTTGGAAAATAAACAATTGATTTTAGTCTAACCTCAAAGCAAACACTCATTGACTTCGTGTTACTTAACAACGCCATCTGCTGTTGTGTCGTTAAAGCAATTAGTTGCTCACAAAAAATAGTATTATTATTCGCCAATAGATGTCAGGAAGAGTCATATTTTTCAGTTGAGACTACTCAAACGCCTCCTTTTTGTTATTTTTCTTCCAAGTTTATGTTTAAGTTGATTATCGATAAAACACGAATAAAATGACATTTTCTAAAAATGATTCCTAGCTAGATCGATTTATCGCCCCCGAAACCCCCTATATACTAAATTGTATGAAAATCGTTGGAGCCGATTCCGAGATTCCAATTATATATATATATATACAAGAATTGCTCATTTAAAGATATAAGATACTGACATTTTCTTTGATGGTAGCCTGTAGGGTATGCTGTTATACTACCCAGACATATTGCTAGCATTGTCAAAATGATTGACCTCTTTAATTGTCAACGGAGGGCGAACAGTGTGCGATAACCGGGTCATCTAACAAATATACCTACGTCACTTCCACTATCCAGGCGATTTAAATGGCACCTCAAATATTATGTCAAAATCATAAACATAACCGGAGGGTGCCGGTTGCCTTGCCTTTTTACCCGACTAAGGAAAGAAGAAGAGAAGGAGGAGGGTTTGCGCAAGAAGGAGTTCTTGCGCAGTCAGGTAAAAAGGCAAAACATGATTGGATATGATTGTATGTTTAAATGCAAGTTTGAGCTCTCTGCCGACGGTACAAAATACCTACTATAAGTATTGCGAGTTAAAACGTGTTGAAGACTAAGGTGAAAGATTCCTTTCTATTAAAGATAGCTTTCGTTTAGCTTAGCGGTCTTTCTTGTTTTTTATAATTTTGACATTAATGCTATTAATTCATAAAACTTGATTCTCTTATATTTTATCAGTAATTTCTGTTGATTGGTCTATAGTAAGGAGAAAGGGATCCTGCCTATATTTATAAATTGATTTGGGAGAAATGTCTGTGGCTTCGGTTGTGATCGATATAATCAATTCAGTACCTGGATGACCGAGCTTTGCTCGGTATTTTTTTTTAATTGTGTTTTTTGGAAAATAAACAATTGATTTTAGTCTAACCTCAAAGCAAACACTCATTGACTTCATGTTACTTAACAACGCCATCTGCTGTTGTGTCGTTAAAGCAATTAGTTGCTCACAAAAAATAGTATTATTATTCGCCAATAGATGTCAGGAAGAGTCATATTTTTCAGTTGAGACTACTCAAACGCCTCCTTTTTGTTATTTTTCTTCCAAGTTTATGTTTAAGTTGATTATCGATAAAACACGAATAAAATGGCATTTTCTAAACATGATTCCTAGCTAGATCGATTTATCGCCCCCGAAACCCCCTAAATACTAAATTGTATGAAAATCGTTGGAGCCGATTCCGAGATTCCAATTATATATAAATATATACAAGAATTGCTCATTTAAAGATACAAGATATAGCAGTTACGGAGTTGCCTGAACAATCAAACAAACATTCGAATCCTAAATTTATATTAGTGTGAATAAATTTTATACTAAAATGGCCTTAGTTATAAAAGTAGAGAAAATAAAATCTCTTATATTTACTTATTCTCTTATTCATCAACAAAATGGACGCAGCTTTGTTTTTGTGAAAATTTGCAAATAAGACAATGTATTAATTTATGACGATATCTGAACGCACTATTAAAGCATGAAAATTGAAAAGTAGGAACGATGCAAGATGGCATCATTTAATTTTTTTCAACATCAGTAAAAGATGTTACGCGATTTGAAGTTAACAGAGTAAATAAACGCCAGTGCGTCCACTAGCTCTTCTTAGGAGCTATACTTCTTGCTTCGGTATTGTACACGTTCACGGTTTCTGCAGTATTCCTAATTCAATAGATTTGCTTATAAAATGTGCATGAGTGTGGACAAATTATGCAAACATTCCGGAGTTCAGCAGTACGTTGAGATGCCAAATATTTGGCGTTCTGTAGTCGCCGTTGTTGGATTTGTTCCGGAGTTTCAGCATCACGTGGAGATGCTAAATACTCAGCGTGCTGTATGCGCCTCATTTCTGAATAGGGAGTTTCAGCTGATCTACTAGTATATAATAAGCAGCATGTCGCTCCGCTTGTTCAATTCTTCAAAGCTCCGGGCATGGAGCCGTCTCTCGACTTCTAGCTACTTTCATAGCCCGAGCTTTATTACTCCTCTGCGAAAGACCTCTCGTTTTCCTGGCATTCCAAAGAGCTGCCGAATAATAATGAATCCCTTTCTAGCGTTCCGCCAGCGATAACCTGATGACGTCACTCGTCATCGTCTCTTTCGAACTTGTTGAAAATTCTTATTTCGATCTTGCTTAGGCATCAATTGACGTCACTACGAGTTGCCCACGTGACTATTTTTGACTCTGAACGCTATACCCACTCGGTATATTTCGGTATATTTCGGTATATTTCGGCATTTCGCGAAACATCAAAGGTATCGATTTACTGTATTAATGTTTACACTGTGGCCGTACCATACTTTTCTCGAAGCCATGTAGACCAGTTTCAATCCCCCCGTAACTTCGTTGTGTCATATAAAGTTATTAAAAGTCTGCATTTTTCGCGCTTCATTTTAAGCTCGCTGTAAACTTGCATGAACCTTGCCACCCTGGAAGTTAAAAGCTCTTTGATGTTAGTACTTTTAGTAATGTTCAAGTTATTGCAACTTTTGCTTGCTAAGCGGGGTTTCTATATTATAAGTGTATATTTTCGATACCCAATTGAATAAAGAGTAAAGACATTTGATTTGACGTAATAAGCAAGCAGTGTGGTTAGGAGCAGAGCGAGAAAATTGTCCTCTTTAAGTGATCTAGCGCTGCATGTTTTAATAATTTCGTTAACGACATGGCTAATGTTTAAGAGTCCCGCGGCGCTCTGAAATTTCCATACAAACGCGCTTGTCAAATTTCTTGGAAACCATTTGTCAGATTATGATGAAATTTAGCATGTACAATTAAATGAACTATATTTCCGCCCCTATGTACTTGTTTCTTTTTTTTTTAAAATATCCTTATGAGAAAATAGAACTATGAAAAAATCTGCATTTGTAAAGGGTCACTTTTGACTGATTTATTCAATAAATAGACAAGCAAATCAAAAATCCCTTCATATAGGGAGGTTGTCTACATCATTAGCTTTTAAATGAACGTAATAATACAAGGGAAATTCTTAGTTATTTAAGAATGATTACAGAAGTGCAAAAGTCATAAAAAAAATGAAATTGCACCTTGTCACTCTGTAGGTAACTTTAGAGGCTCGTCAGTATCATTACTTGCTCTCTTCAACACTAACAAGGCAAACACTAATAGAATTCAACATATGAAATAAAGGATGCTAGGTTGATAACAGCAAAATTTTAAACAAAATATGGTAAAATTATAAATAATTGATTTTTTATAGGTTAATTGAAATTGGTCTAGATGATCATATTTTCTACAATCGCTAGAGTACGACCGTTAAGCGATTGGAAATAGTCCATGGGCCCTGGGGGGCTATTCCTGCGCGTGAGATGAGATGAGGTTTTATCTTGGTCACTCTCACACCTATGACGTTTCAAACGAGAGCAAAAAGGACGAGAAAAAGTGAGATGAAAATCTCAAATCTCCGAATAGGGACCCTGTCCGTCGAAGACGTCGCGCCGTCATTTTTTTTAATCGACGAAATGGAGGAGGTTTACAAGTCGACGCGTATATGTTTTTTTTTTCTATCTCGATCGTCCGCGTTTGAACACTAATTCGTCGATAATCGAGGTAAATCAGGCACATCCATTCTCATCGGTTTGGGTTTATGTAACAAAACGCTCCTGATATTTTCTTCCAATTATTTTTTCATGCCTGGTGAATTGAAATATGCTTCTCCACATGGTCCATGAATCATATTTTTAAAAACAATTTCAAACAGTACTAGGGTCTTTCTTCATTTGGTAGTTCGGGAACTAATATTGGTTTGTATGATAGATACAGACAGTGTATAACAGACAGATGTAAAAATAAATAATTAGTAATTAAACTGCTACTTTAAAGTTTTTTGGGATTTCTACACCAATCGGTTTAACTGTAGCTCATTATTATAAAGTGCCATTAGGGAGATTACAAAATCAGCTTGTACTGTGTATCTTCTCTTCTCCACAAGAATAAAAAGATCGCTTTTTACGTCTGTCTGTCTCTCTGTTTGTGCATATAATATCCGCTAACTCCCAACCATGCGACGGATTCTGCTGTTTTCATCATTGTCATATACATTTTCACAGAAGGTTTATATAGGTACCATGTGAAGCTGAGACGGGTCGTTAATACTGTACTAAAACGTATAAACCTCGTTCTACTTAATATCAATTAATTAAGTATATTCCCTTACTTTGCATGCGATTTATTACATTCTTCTCATTGTTAGAACCTAAAAGCGGTTTTATTGTGTCGATCGTCGATTTTTACTTATCGAAATCGTTGATGTTACAATATAACTAACTATCTACTGTACAATGTTTATTTTATGTGAAACTTAAAGTGGTAGCCATGGCTCGTGTACCTTGTGCTTAGTATTCAATTGTAAACACTAACGAAATATTGCTCTCCACTTTTCTATGTTGTCTATCTTGTCTTTTTATTAATTCTTTGTGGCTTTTATAAAAATACAGATAGAATGAAAACTGGCAAACTGGCGCACAATCGCTATCTCAATGGCTACCTACGCAGGTTTACCCGAACCTGCGTGCTTCATATAGTGTATATACAGATAAAGGGTAATAGCGGTATTGTTGCAGTTGTAGGTATTGGTCCAGTAATTATGGTTGCGATCAAATGCATAGGTACTTTATCGTTAATATTTTTTTATTCAGATTGAATTAAGCAGACGTAGGGTTCTTTCTTTTTGTCATTACAATCATAAATTGTTGTCGTCTAGTGTTTGACCACTGGGAGAAAATACCGGCACTTTACAAAACCATTTAGAAAGTGCAGGAATTATCTCTATGTGCGTTTTGCATACAAATGTACAAATATATACTCGTATGTAGTTACAAAGTGCGTACAAATAGAATTTGTATAGTGTAAGAATTATTTCGAATAACAGGGCTCACTGAGGGAAAATTCAAATCACATGTAAAAACTACATTAATGAAAAGAGGGTATTATAAGGTTAAGAATTATTAAGAAGGTAAAGATGTCTGGAGCCGTCCACTTCCACCAAGTACCCACTAGTATTTATAGATATTACCTAGTTGTAAGCCAAACTTGTGAGACAAATTTGTTTATTATTTGAAAAAATAATGCCCCTGAATACCTGAATTGAATAAAAACATTTTGACTTTGACTTTGAACATCGAGGAAACGTTCTAGATAGTTTGTGCTGGGACTTTGCAATCACATCGTACTGTATCGGGGTCCAATTGTTGAGGTTGAGTTGAGGTGTGGAAATGGTCCCTTGCGGAGACGTAGGCTAGAATGGTGCGACGGCTTAATTAGTCAATTAGGTACTAGGTACGTACGGCAAACATTATTTTGAGAGCCTTTTAACCTTTTTTTATGAGACTATAATAGTTGCCTACGTACCGAAGTGGTAAAACTGTTATTAGAGTACAAAATACCAGTGAGCAGGTAGAAATTAACAGTAGCGGATTAAGGTTTTGGGTTTTGGGGGGGCTTGACTTAGGTAAAACTAAGCTCTATCAAGGTAAGTAAGATTTTGGTAGGACCCCCCCCCCCCCCCCCCATTTTTTTTGGTTATAAAACAAATTTCAGTTTCACAATTTTAATCTGTGGATTTCAAAAACTAGGGTATCTTCTATTGTAGGCCCCGTAAAAGTTACCGTTGAGTTGATTTTTGTTTTTATCGTCTGCCTGATATTTTGCAAGTAGCATGGGCCAGCCTTTGTCACTGTCCTGGTTGTTGGGATTCGCTTCCATTCGCTGACGGATCTTGGCTGCTTTGGCCACCACGTCGGCATTTAGCATGTTTTCTAGGTATCTAAGGTTGTGTGGCAGAATTATCTTGCAAGTCTGAAACGATAAAACTTTGTTACTACACTGAGAAGTACCTAACACGTTTATTTTTAGAAGTGAGAAAGCCCAGAAGTTTTACACTCTTTTGATTTTTAGTAATAGTTACAGAATGTACAGGGAAATTGTTTTGCCCTACATTCGGCCAATTCGTACCCTGCCATTTTTATACGTATTTTCCCGGAAAAATATACGTTTTTACGCGCGTGCACAATTACGAACCATCCAACATTGGTATATATTTTTTTCCTACATCCGACACCTACACGTACATTGCGGGATTCCACATTGATTTATGAATTTATTGTAAACTAGCTGTCACCCCGCGACTTCGTTCGCGTTTATTATTTATCTTAATATATATGAATCTCGTATATACATATATATATATATTTAAACTATCCTATCTCTCAAGTTGGATCGAACTGCACATGGTGTGCGAATTTTATTATAATCGGTTAAGTGGTTTAGGAGTTCATTGAGGACAAACATTGTGACACGAGATTTATATATATGTATTAAGATATAAGAGTAAATAGGAAAAATCGGTTATATTTGCAAACGTTGCTTGGGCTGATGACCGCCATTTAAGTTCTGCGCAATATAAAAATGCAGTGCTTAGGTTTACCTATAAGTAAGGTTTGCGTGTTTCTACACTTTGATTCTTCTAATGTTTGTGTAGTTTTAATTAATAACAAAAACAATTACTGACTGATATCGTTATGTTAAAACATTTATAATTAACATAACATTTAACATTTGTGTTACATTATATATATATTTAATATTAAATTTACATTTAAATGATAACAATTACTAACTGATATCGTTATATCAGTCAGTTATTGTTTTAGGCTGATAATTTTCAATAGTCCCTTGAAAAGTTACATTTCGGGTTGCATTTGTCAGAGGACGCAATTTTATTTTTTGGATATCAACGGGGGTCAGTTTGAAGTTTAGTTTGAAGTAATGCATGTCCCACGACCGTCATCTTGGAGAAATTAGGGGTTCAAATGGTTTTTAAAGTGTATCTGACAAACTATAGGTATCCCACAAAAATAAAATTAACAACATTTTTTGTTGATTATTATCTATAGCTTTTGTCAAGTCATAGAACCAAAAATAAAAGAGTCATACCTAAGTGAAAGTTCATGAAAATTGAAAAACAATCTTTCTATTGGTAGATATAACTTTTTTTTCTAATCATTTTACAGAAAAATGATTTCAGACCATTTTTGTACGTAACATTTTTTTTATTCAGCTTATTTAATTATATTCATTAGTTATGGTTTTCAGCGCTGCGAATCGAATACTATTCTTCAGTGTTCATACTCGTAACTATACATATTTATTAATGATTTGCCACAATTTGTAATTATCTTTTAAATATTTTTTAATGATAATCTTGTTAATCATTGATAAATTGACTAAATGTACTAAACACTTTAAGCCGAATTGAACCCGTTGACTTGCAAATAAAATTAATTGATTTGAAGATTTGAACCTGCCCATAATCAACAATCCAAGTTTCCTTTGTTTCAAGTTAGATTTGTTAACACAGATTATAAATCATAAGTACAGTGTCTATGATTTATAATAGGATTTTCGGATCAGTCAAACTATGTAACCAGTTACACAAATCAAAAGACACTACCTCCGGCCCGTATTAGCTATCAATTAAAATTCTAAGAATTTAAAGTAATGAAGTAAATAAAGTGAATGGCTTCGTTCTGACTAATCAAACTGAGCGGCTGACTGTCCGCTGGTCCGCTGGCTGACTTTGAGTCGCGTATTAAGCTAACTTAATGTTGACTAACCGGCGAACTGTAGCAAACAAAATGCGAATCGGTTGCTCACTTAATGAGTCCGCAATCAATACGCTGCAAACTGCGTGCAATACGTGCTGTTCGGGTACTAGATTTAACAGATAGATTAACTAGACACTAGATCAACTAGAGGTAAACAGTCAGCCGCTCACAGCTTGCTCAGTTAGGACAAAGCCTGAACTACTTACTATAAATGCCGCCAAATTAAATAGGAAACAAACGAGCAACGTTCTTGAAATCGCCATGACGTTGGAAGGAATGACTGAAACTTTTGGGGCAAAGCGAATAATGAGTGCATTAAACATCCGCTATCGCACAACGGACCTACACAAATGTTTACAAAACTACAATAGTGTTTTGTTTATTGAATAACTTGGTTTTGGTACGTAGGTAGAAATATTTGATATATTGGCTTAGGGACTTTTTGTAGCCATTGCGAGTGGTATATTACGTGAACGAACTGGATTTCTTATTTAAATAACACAATAATAAATCCAATAGTACAATAAGAAATCCAGTTATCTAAACTTCAACATTAAAAGTAGATAGATTAAAAATTAGACGAAGGATAAGACATCATAGGATATTCATCACACACTTAAGCCATTATTATATTACCAGATATTTTTTAACTTTTTTCCTCTATGGAGAGTTTTTATAATAATTTTCAGAAAAACCAATATCTGTTATCTCTAAAGTTTACGGGCCGAAAATATAATAATTAAAAACAAAAAAATTTTCATAGAATAAAAATTCTGAAATGCCTAAAAGTATTTTAAGGAATGATAAAGTTTAAATACTTGAAGAAATAGGGAACCGGAAAAGCGAGTTTATACTTGAGTTCTGGCGAACTTATCTTTTAATAGGAGGTGAAAAAGGACCATGGCCCGAATGGCATGAAAGAATACCTCTTCAACAAATCGGCTATGCGCACTTTTTGGTGTCTATTGTGATGGTAGATGGTAGTGATTTTACAATAAATGTGGTATTTTTTGTTAGGGGAGAGAAAATATTGCGTACACTCTCTCATCTGTTAGTATTTTAAACCCTTGAGAAATTACGTTGCGAGGACTTTGTAATGTGATTGGACATTATTATGTTTGTAAGTAAACTGCAACTGTGGACAAAGTAGGTAGGTATTGGTTTCGCTACTCTGTTACACATTGATGTAAACATTAGATGTGAAATAGGACAGGTCTAATCTTGCAATGTCGCTTAAATATTCATTTCAACCTTTTTACTCGTAAAGAAAAAGTATAAATTGTGTTCATTTAATAAGTTAGCACTGTGAAGTGTACCCTTTATCAATTCCGGATCATTGGCCGATTCGAAAAACGCTTTTAACTCTCGAGAAAGGGTGGCTATTTCTTCCTGACCTTTATTCACTTTTATGTACAAATAATTTGGTTTATTTTTAGATACTCCCATTAAATTTAGACTTTGTAAAGATTATTTTATAGACATAGCAAATAATGCAATTAAAATTAAACCAATCTAACTGTTTCTAGTTCAGGTAGTACTAGTAGGTAGTATCTTAGGCGAGATATTCGACTACGACATTTTTTTGGCAAAAAGCTTCAGTTAAAAGCTATAAATAAGCGCCTAACTTTCACAAAACTTGGACTCCCTTACACTGTCAAATCATACATGCACCTACATTATTTATTCATTTTGTTATATGTAATTAAGTCCGTTCTTGCATGATATTCTTGCTTCTCCATAGTTATATGAGTAATTACTTACTGTTACAGTAGGTACGTAGGTGCACTGGATTATTACCAGCAGGGTCTGTTTAATAACTTCAGCGCTGATGAGTTTCTATTTCAGAAAAGGGCAACAGAGTTCACGGGACGAAATGTCGTTTTTTAAACTTATCCCATTTTCAGAGACGATAACTGCGACTTGCAAAGAACTGGCTGTCAAGTGTACTTAGATTAGAGCAAGTACGAGAGATAGTGATGTTAAAAAGTAGGTACATATAAGAATAGCTACTTTGACTAGTTATGTAAATAATCCTCTTATTAATACGTTGAAAAAAAGATTACGGTCATTTTAACATAGAAAGACTAGAAAACTCCACACAAATTGATGCAATACTAATAATACAATAATATAATACTAAATAATGCATGTTAGAAAAGAATTTCAACTAATTTGTAAATGAACCAACTCGCATTACGACTACCACAGCTACGTGCTTAAACGTTGTTTGCAAATTGAAATAAAAATAAAATAAAAGTTTCGGTCGAAAACATAGCTTTGTACCAATAATTTACTATTGTACCATAAAAAGAAACATTTTAAATTTAAATATGGAGCTCATAGTTCAGGAAATTAGTAAAAGAATATTTAAAAAGCATTGATTGCTTTTAAACGGAACTGTGGTATTGATTGGAATAAATTATTTTAAAAAGATGCAACGTTTAGCCTCAGATCAACTAGAATATCAGATGGCGCACGGCGTTTGATTTAGGTGAAGCCAAGAACCATCCAAAAACTACGCTACTGTCGTATATGTACACAACACTCACACATTGACGCAAAAAAACTACGCTACTCGCTTCGTCAGTACTAACCTGGACGTCACGCTGAGAACATACAAAATTTTTTTTTATTTTATTGGCAACTGGATACAAAGTCCATAATGCCATTTTAGGACTTGACAATGACATTACATGAATTTGTGGAATGTCGTGCAGTGTTGTCATAATAGCATTTTTTTCTCCAAAATATTATTTTAAATCCTAAGACTTTTTTAGGTTCCCAATTAAGATTGAAAAAGCGACATTAAAAGAATGGGTGGTTGCCATACAAAAAAGTCGAAATGATCAAAAATGGCAACCATCAAAAAGAGATGTTGTCTTTTCAGACCATTTTAATGAAAGAGACTTTTACCTGACCAAGCTTGGCCTTCGCCGTCTGAAAAGGACTGCGTATCCCATCAGGGTAAGTTTTAATTTTTTACCAACGAAAAGTTGTTTTCAATTCAACGCGTATAATTTTTTTTTTCCGATTACGTATTATGGTTCCATACTCAAAGGGTGCTACCAAAACCCTAATACTAAGTCTACTATATTGCCTTCCGTTGAATAAGTTAAAAAAATCTTTATTTCAAAACTGTCGTCCAGTTTAGGTATCACGATTAAGGTATGATGATGATTTTTTGGCAATTGATATTTGGCAAACATTTGATTAATTAACCTGGGAACTATTAACATGAATTCAGTGGAATGCGGATACATACGTTGGAAAACTACAATACTCAGGGTTATTTTTATTTTCATGGCAACACTTCCACAGCACACATGTAACAAGAAGTGGCTTCACCTACGTCATACGCCGTGCGCCATCTGATATTCTAGTTGATCTGAGCGTTTAGCAAAAACATAACATATTTACAGCTACATTTCAAAATTCTAGATCTAAATATACCAAAACAATGTAAAAATTTACAAACAAATGAAAAATATACCTGGCTTACTCGAGGTATGGGTGATTGGATATGTATTGAACGGCCATTGAAACCTATCGTGATCCATTGGAAGCATCCTACACTAGCTAACTACTATAAAAACTACGTGAAACTACTGAAAAAAAAAATGTAAAAGAAATCAATAATATAAATGTGAAATGAAAAAATCAGATAATAAAACTAAATGTTCTCGGATGTGGAAAATAATAAAATAACAAACTAACAAAAACATGAAAAATAAACTAAAATTAAACAATAACTTAATTTCTGGCCCACATCTAGTAGCTAACATTGTCAATCTGCACTTTGCGTCTGCAGGTATGACAGGCAGCGGCGGGGCCGGCGGGCCTCCTGCCGTCACTATACTCTTACTATACACATACTATACTCTTGGCGAACTCTTTACAGACTATTTTGATTACATTAAAATAAATCGTTCCATACAAGTTGTAGTCATACCCTAACAAGGTCATATTATACATATATACTTAACCCATGTTTTACAAGAGAAGAAAAATAATTATTTGAGTATTGTATAGGTTTGGTAGGACAGTCTTTTTCGATCGAATTAAATATTTAAAAGGAAGAAATATACTAAACACTGTATTACTATTCCGGTTCCAACGTTTACAACGTTTATTAGTCAGGAGGTTAGTATTGGATCTGTTTATAAAAAAGCTATGATAGCCTAGTTGGAAAAGGCCCGCCTCTCAAGCCAGCGGGAGCGGGTTCGATCCCAGCCGACGGCACGTACCAATTTGTGCATTGTGTGAACATATACGCGTATTGAATGTCATCTTGCTACATGCCTGGAGCCCGGTGTATGGCGACAGGCTCGCCCTCTGTCACATTTTCGACTGAATATCGTCCGGCGAAGTGTGGGTGTTGCATTACACCTCTGCCAGCCCCTTCGGGGAAAAGGCGTGACAATATGTTATGTTATGCTGTTTTTTGTCCAATCTGGCCATCATTGTGGCTTAGTAGTGTATTGTATCTTTAAAACAGCTTGATTCAATGAACGTAAGTATTTTTTTTACATAGCATTCTATTTTATTTAAATTTTGTTAAAATCTGCTTAATGTTTAATTAAGACTGGAAAGTTCCTAAAATATTAGAAATAAAAAAGATGGTGATTAGGATTTAATATTTATTTGTTTTGGAAAACATTCAGCATTAGTGTGTTGATTGCCTGCATGTCTTTATTGTTTCTAAAGGAGAAGGTTCTCAATTCCGTATATTTTTTCCTTATATTTGTTACCGCGTCATTTATAAACCGATTTGGAAAAATCTTTTTGCATGAAAAATTTTTTTTTTCAAAATCCATTTCTGTTGAGGGGAAGTCGGTTATTTACAATGATTACACTTAAGCAAACATATTATACAAGGTTGTAGGTAAGCAACTAAGCATACAATCAATCAGTACAGACACTTCTATATTTCTTCAGAAACATACAGGCTTAAAATAAAAATATCTATCTACTGGCGTGTTATACGAGCTACAATCCTAGCTGGGTCAATAACAACATTGTCAAATATTCGACGAAATAGATAGTTGGAGGTAAAAAATCAAATGGAAGCGAGATCGAGAGCGGCACGTTTTTGGTAGTTTACGCACTCCCTTCTAAAAAAATGTTGCCAATACTTTTACGGAAAAGAGTAGGTGTATAGGTATATATGTCGCAATCAAATAGTAGGATCAGCCGGTATGTATTACGGCTGAACGAACGTCCGCCGCATTGAACGCACGCTTCGCGTCCTTCAATAGCCGTATTGTAATAGGGCGGGTTTTGAACCGCTGTTTTGGCAATTAGTTCCTCGTCGCAGCGCTGTTTGGCATAACAACAATAATGACGTTGCATATGAAAATTGGTTTTAGTAAATAAAACAGATCGGGAGAAAAGCTGCACCACACTCGGCCATCGTTACGCTAGAGGTTGCTGGCTCGTTTCGCTCGCCACCTCCCCCGTTCGCTCCACTCAGCCTCACACGGTTTCCTCCACTCAACACCTCCCTTGAGCTTCTTACGTGGAGTCGGGGTCCTTTGATTCGGGTCTGTCACTAATTTCGAACCTAACCACCTCCAGTCGGTGTGCTTTGCTTTGGATGCGTTACTCAATTTGACGTTCCGTTAGTTTAGTCACCCTACAATATACAATGCAGCTAAACGTGGGCCGCTGTATTGTAGAACGTATGGCAATGACAAAACGGCTGACCGTCAATCCGACGTTTTACAAAACGGCTTAGCCTTTTTACAGTATGGCGGATTCTTCTATTTTGCTGCAACATAAAAAATGAGGACGGGGCAGTGACTGGTGTTCGATATAATTTTGTTGGTAATTGCTCAATTTTTTCTCTCTCCCACTAGGCTATCATGGTAAAATTTGTACGATCTACAATGTTAAATTATACCTACCAACTTTTTCATACCACTACACTTCACTTCACCATACTTCACTTCACTACATTTCGTTTTACTACACTTCACCTCACTCTACTTTAGCATTTGAGTCTGATGTAACTTATAAACGAGTAGAAAGACGCTGGTGGCGACCCTTCAAACCCCTTTCTCCGTCAATTGACATTTTCAAATCAAATCAAAGCATTTATTTGATAGGAACACAGTAAGTACTAAAAGGTCTTAATTTGTAATATAAATAAACAGTATTCCCGTGTCAAGTAAGACGTGCAAATTGGTAAATTTGCTATTAATATTAATGTTTTGCTATTAGTGGATAATGGATAATCTTTGTAGTTGTCAGGAATTACATCACATAGCAATTACCACAAGTCAATTGGAGTCTAGTTAGAGGGTAGCGTGGGGGTAAAAAGGCTTTTATTATTGTAAATAACTCTAGCCTCTAAAATGTAAAGACAAGTGACAGCCAAGATATTGTACTTCTTAAAGTAGGGCACGCAAGAAACAATTGGTTGTTTACCAAATATCATATCTTTTTTGTAAAA
Source organism: Peribatodes rhomboidaria (assembly GCA_911728515.1). NCBI lineage: Eukaryota > Metazoa > Arthropoda > Insecta > Lepidoptera > Geometridae > Peribatodes > Peribatodes rhomboidaria. The sequence continues at coordinate 2,382,592 of OU452166.1, forward strand.
CAACAAAACCTTCAGATATTTAACTTTAGATATTTGAAAGAGTACGGAAATCTAAAAGGTTCTAAATGTGTCAGAAACGATCTATGTACATATGACAGTGATAAAAGGAATCAGAAAAAGAGTACCGGCTGGACTCAAAAAATATTTCCTGCAGAATAAGATAGTGACTGTTACAAACAAAATATTCATATAATACATTATTTTTTCATTTAATATTACCTTGCACTGTTCTACTGCAGGGCAAAGGCCTTCCTTCTTTCCTTCCATTCCTTCTTATTTTGTAAAACCCGGGTCCAACCCTTTAAATAGGAGTCGATTTCTCTCTCCATCTCCTGCTGGGCCGTCCAGGTAGTCGTTTTCCGTCTCGTGGGTCGTTTACCACTGTGTCGTAGTTTTGGCCCAGCAACCTCTTCTTCTAATATACGGTTAACATGGCCTGCCCAGTCCCACTTAAGGCAGGCGACTTTCTGAGCTACGTCAGTAATTCGTGTCTTGGAGCGTGGTATTGTGCTTGTTATCTTGTCTGTAAGTATCACTCCTAGGATACTAGGTACCATACACCGAGAGCGAGCTTCTGGTCTTTTGTCAGTGACCAAGCCTGGGTGCCATATGTGAGAGTAGGAAGAATACATACGTCAATGAGCTTAAATTTTAAGGAGAGTGGAAAGGGTCCTTTCATGAGCTCTTTCATTGACCAATAGCTCTTCCAGGGAGGAATTGGAGGTGGTCAGTTGTTAAAAGGCCTCTGCGAAATCCTGCTTGTTTAGGTGGATGATGCATTTCTAATGTTCCTGAAATGCGGTTTCGATGATTTTGATAAATGTTTTATATAAGTAAATAGGATACAAAACTTGTAGGACGAGTTTCCCATGTCGGATTTATCATCTTTTATGTGTAGGAGTACTATTTTTGAATGACAAAAATGGTCTGGAAATGTACCGGTCAGTAGGATAGAGTTAACAGATTTGTAATGTGTGGATTGAGAACTCTCTCACCTGGTTTTAGCACTTCGGAGGTGATGCCGTCATCACTTGGTGATCTGTTGTATTTGGTTCAGTGTATTTCGTAGCCAGTTATATACGGGATATAATCGGAACGGATGTAAGTTGATGTGGTGGGATCGCTGTTAGAATAGAGTTTTTTGAAGAACTAAGTGCAGATTTGTAATACGGTATTCCTGTCGCCATGTTTTGAGCCATTGCTACCTTTGAGTGCTGTAATTGTTGATCTACCTTTATCTGCACAGTTAATAGATGTTTTGAGAGAGCAATTGTTATTTAGTGCAACAACTTATTGTGTGTAATGGTCTCTAATATCTTACCTGATTTTTCTTTTAACTTCTCTATCAATTTATTTGTATTCTAGTGTGATTTTTTGCAAGTTCTTGCCTTTTATCGATAAGTTTTTTTGTGGGGCGGTAGTGAATTTTGTTGATTTCTTTTTCTATAGACGTGTCTTTCGACTAGCTGTCTGGTTGCTCTTTTTAATGTTTTCGTATTGCGTTTGTACATCCTGCGAGTCAGAATAAAGCGAAATGAAGCTGTTTTGATGTTCTATGATAAATTGATCTAGGTTGGCAACAATAATTTATTTATTTAGTAACTTCTACGTAATTAATGATCTGTTTGTCTGATAGAAGGCAAAAATCGATTTCATTTTTAATGAGGTGGTTTGGGAAGTGCCAGTTCCAACGTCTATGGGACTGCAGTCTACGGACTAGAAAGGCTGTTACCAACACACAAGTTTTAACCAATCGCAAACTGTAAGAGACGCGTGCCGCGAATGCCGCGTTGCGTGAAATTTTGTGGACATATTCAATAATTATAGTTTTTTTTGTTCAGCCAGTTTTTGGAAAAGATAATTAACGCATTTCAGAGATAGTCTTCGGATGGACAATCACTTGCAGGCGTCGTAATTTAAATAAATAAATAATTTTGGGACATTTCCACGCACTGTCGTCTGGCCCCAAACTAAACAAATCTTGTACTATGGCTGCCAGAGACTGATATACATACATATATACATATTTTAAATACATATCTAAAATAGATATTAAATTCTCAAACATATAAGAAACATAAATATAAGTGACATTTAATAAGTAAACTCGTATAAACCTTGAATTTATACTTACTATCATGGTTTTTCACAGAATTATGTAAGGCCATAATAATATTGAAATAATGTGCGTCACGTAGAGTGTTTACGAGCACATTACATTTTCATTTCTTTTAGATCGGGCTATAATATAAATCATTTCGATTTATTTACGCCACCGGAACTACGTGGGTACTATAATGTTATATAGAGTACCTAACTCATATGTGCGTATATAGATACACTGTGTTGTGTATGTCGTATTCATATCTAGTTCGGACCTACAAACAATTATAGATTCTTACTTAAAAACCCCTATACATTTTTGAAAAGATATATAGCTCACAACACTCGATCAAGTCATCTTCAGACAAATCCATACCGAATTATCCGTTCGGGAGCTACGGTGCGTAGAACACACATACTCATAAAAGAACCTTATAATTTTATCAAATAATGTTATAGATGCCATCCACACACACATACAAACACACAGGTTAAGCTAATATAAATTTCATATACGTAATCATATATGTACATTACGGATATGATAAAATAAAAAGTTTTTAAAAATAACGTATCTGGTATGTGCTAAGTTTAATGTTGCTGTTATACGCCTACTTTTTGTGGTTCCGATAAATGTAATAGTCCGTAAGCCTACTGTTGATTAACTAACTTACAAATAACACATCATCTTAGAATGCCTGGCAGCATGTAGAAAAATACATCTATAATTATGGATGTATTTTTAACTAAAATATTAGAAATACTAAAATCTTTCCTATTCTTTTTTCAATATAGGACTAATGGCTACTTACATAAGAATTTATACAAGAATTGCCTTAGTCCATACTTAACTAGTTTAATTAACTCCCAGCTAGCTCCTATGTACTTACATTTTTTCTCACGAACTTTAAGCCATCTTAAAGAGCCAACTAGTCATTGTTTCCCCAACTTTCGATTCTAAAATGTCACAAATCTGAGTACTCCATGTATTTTCCTACAAATGCTGTCTGAAATTTCTATTTGATGTATAGGTAATATAACACAGGTAATCTGTAGTCGGCTTACGGACTATATCGATAATCCGAACTGCGTGCCGGACAGGATTTGTGCAACGGGCCGACAAAGTTTTCATAATAAAGTTGTTATAATACTAGTAGGTACACAAACGGATAAACCTTTTTGTATGCAACAGCTCGTTATCTATATTATTTTGTACTTGTGACTTACTTGCCCTGTAAAGTAAATTTCTATCGGCAATAACTGTCGTTACAACTAAATTAAGAATACATTTTCTGTACACAGTCATAGCAACAAGAATATTATATTACTTTACAATTATTATTCCATATATTACTATTTGTAGTTTTGTACTTTATTTTATTTATTTAGCACACAAAACAAATTACAACCTGAGAGTACTAAGTTATGGATCCAAATGGATCGCCAAAAACACAGATTAGGTCTGGATTGTAACAGAACATGTGTGCGATATAGGTTTAGTAATGGTCTCAAGCTTACAAAACATATTTTAAGTACTTACATAAGTTATTGAGTAAGAATATAATGATGTTTAAAATGTAGGAAACTACACATACAAGATATATTATGAGTTCTTAAATTTAAGCGAAGGGAGAATTATTTCCAGTTGTGGAACAAAAACATGAGTGTAAACTTTGAATATCACTACTCAGAGTCCTCACTCTGAATAGTAACACTCAAAGCAAGTAAGTAAAGTCTGTCTGTTGAGGAGCAGTCAGACTTTACTCACCTACTAGAGATTAGGTCCTGTGTCAGCCTGACGCCTATGATAAAGGATATTTTTAAGGAGATTGACATGTACATAGGTATACCTACCTACCGACTGATCGCCTCGTCGAGTCGTCGGCGGCACCAGCCTGGTCCTCTTGCATCGGGTTCCTTATTTTCTCTGGTAGGACACAACCCATAATGTGAAGGGGTAAGTACCTTTCACAATTAGAAGGCTACTTTAATGACTGGCGGTGGTCTATAAACAGATATCTGCCTATGTTTGCAGGTATATTCCATTTTCAAAATTAAATTTAGGCAGCACTAAAATAACTTTTATCTTTTTAATAAGGTACATTTGTAAGAAAAACAATGACACTTTTAGTCCTGTTAAATTGCTTATTATCCTTACGGTAGTGTGCGTAGTATGGTGTATTTTATTTTTCTGTATCTCAAGGCTACTGAGTTGTAATAAATCTCAGCATAGCTCAGCACTTTTGTTTTGTTAAAATTATTTTACTGGTGGTGGGTCATGTTCGTTAACAAATGAGTTCAGAAACAAATTAGAATTAGGGCCCTAAAATAACTAATACTCGTATACGAGTATTTGTTTCTACAAAATTTACTACAAAATTTGTTTCCCAAAAACACAAATTATAACAGAATTAATAGTACACTAAAGATAAAGGAGAGAATTTTCTGTTTTGTTCTATTCTATGGAGACACATAAAAGGAAAAAAAACATACTTATATTATTATTAGAGGTATCCTAGCGAAAGTCACGAATTTAAATCAATTAGTGCTAAATGCTGGATCTTGACTGTGGGAAACCAGCCCTAAAGAAAGTAGGATGGATTGGTGCTTAGCTAGAATTAGGGACGTGAGTGGCTACGGAAGGCATGCATTTATAATGTACGGAGCAGCAATCCCTTTACTCCGTCACGGCGCAGTTAGGCAAGTTTTTTGTAATTGCTACGCCTGCTTTGTGCAATTTCCTCTCTCACCTTCCTCGCGAATAGCGAAGGTAGAAACTGGAGCGCATCGTGACCTCACAAAGTATCGTAATCGCGTCGACGCCCTCTACCCATCGCCACAGATTAACTAATAGCTACTTTCGCACGTGCTCATAAATATACCTGCGTTATAAATACATGTATGCATACCACCAATAGTCCTAGCAAGCAACTAGTCTGCGCTGCCCCTTTTCTTTCACTATATTTTCTACCTTCGTATCGTTATTTCGACTTGTTACATCCAACTTGATTGACAACTCGCTGCTTAATTATACAACAACAAACTGAACCTTTTGTCTATAAATCTACGCGTGTACATAAGTTTGATCCATATAAATGTGTGTTTCTAACACGTGGAAGTATTTTTACAATTTTGACGTTCACAAAGTGTATCTTCAATACCCAATTGAATAAAAACATTTTGACTTGGCCTTAATCTTGATTAAATACCTAATGGATATAATAACAGAATACAACTAGTTAAGTATAACATTCATCTCAATGGATTAAGCATTTTTTACAGATCATTTAAGTTAACCAGTGAAATGGTGCCAATTCGACAAGTTGCTCTTAAACATAACATATCGTCACGGCTTTCCCCCGAAAGGGCTGGCAGAGGTGTACAACACCCACACTTCGCCGGCCGATATTCAGTCCCAAATGTGACAAGAGGCGACCCTGTCGCCATACACCGGGCACCAGTTACGAGTACGTAGCAGCTGACATTAAGTACACACAAATGTTCACACAATAAACAAATTGGTGCATACCTTCGGCTAAGTCCGAGCCCGCTCCCTCTGGCTTGAGAGGCGAGTCTTCTCCGACTAGGCTATCATCGCTTTTGCTTCTGTCAAGTTATTTCTGCCACGAGTACCTGCCACATCTATGGACTCTGGACAGATTTGATAAATTTGGGAATTTATAAGAAACCACTTGAGTCGCTTCAAACGTTTGTTTATATTATGTCCAAGTATCAATTCTGCTTGGTATTTTTGGGGTCAAAATGCTGGGCTTAGGGTTTCTTTCCCTTTGATCATGGAGCATCTGAGTTAGGATGTCTTACGTATACTTACGCATTATAATGCGTACGTTTTTGTGCGTGTGTGTGTAGCAATGCTAAGGCAGCGGTCGGGAGGCGAGAGGGGCGGGCGGGCCGCCGTGACTAGTGCTGGGCGACGGCAAGGACCATGAAAGTCTAACGATTTTTTGGCATTTGAAATACTGCTAAAACTGAATATGAGTGTACATGCTTGGAAGTAATTCAGAAGGTGCAATTTAATGGAAAATATTAAGAAAGAAAAAAGCTACATTTTACATTATGTCTAATGAATTATAACAAAAATGCATATATATTTATTTCTAAGATTTATCCGTAGCCATTATCATATATCTAAAAGTTTATTGCGTTTTTGTAAACATCTTATAAATCGGTAACGCACCAGCTGTTGCTTTTCAGTTTCCAATTTGTATCGCGACAGTCTAAACAGGTACAGAAGCTAGGGATGCATTACTGAAAGCTTAATAAGCAATAATAATAAGCAGCTGAGTGCGACGACGCGAAGGTTCAGTAACGGCCGCTTCAGAGCTTTCAGAGGAACGGGCAAAGGCGGACGAATTGAGAAGTTTGTGAACGTCTCGGTGGAGTCGCGAATGCGCACCTCACTAGCGCGGGTGGTAGCCGAACCCGCGGCCGCGACCCAACCAACCAAACGGACGAGCAGTAGAACGCGGAGCCCGGGGTGGAACGAGCGTGTCTCAGACCCGCCACCCTTTGGGAGCACAACACTCGCGTGCCGCAATAAAACACGCTCACTCTACAAGCCCAAATAAATTAAACTCGTCAAATCTAAAATATTACACACGGTTCCAGAGAAAATTAAATTACGAAAAAGTTATTTCTTTTCTAAGTTTATGCGAAATAAATTGTCCAATAAAGTTGAGAGCTACCGAAGTATTCGGCAAATATGTATGATCCATAAAACTGAGTCAGCAGCAGCGGTCAGGCTCTTTTTCTTCATTTAAAAGGTAAGAAAAAATTTAGTTAATTATAATTCGGCGCAGCTAATTTGTATCCTTCAACATTTGACGATAATTTCTACTTCAAACGACTCAACGCTGAAATTTTATTTAAGTTTTGGTGGTAGGAACATTTTTCTTTGTTTAAAGTTGGGGGCAGATAGATAGTCCTGATAGTATTTTTGCGATCATGTAAATACCGATGTTCAGTTGTTTGATAATGTTGGAGTTGAAATGTTCAAAAACATGTTACAAAGTTTTTAAGCTTTAGTTTCAGTGCGCTAAAGTAGAGTTGCAAAGTTAAGTTGAACTTTAAAAGTCAAGAAAAACATATTTGCTTGTCTTAGCAGTCTGTGCCTTACGAAGTTCACGTGACCTTGTCTGGTAGCGGCAATTTATTGCTCAATATTGGAGAGATGTTATTACTTGTAAATCTTGTAAAGCGTGAATGACCGGGAACAGTAGCGTGGGTTCATAATTTTCAGTTTATTGCATTAACTTCTAGTTGGGTATGTACTACAGTGCGGCAGCGTGTGCCTAAGCACTATTTACTACTTTACGGGGTAGAGAAAAACTAGAGCAATAGCGACTTTGTTGACGCGAGTGTATGTCATATTTTAATTATGTTTATAGCAGTAGTGGAAACTCCAATTATTTGATTTGTTACTTATCTTTGATGCGTAATCCATAACTACTCGTAATATAGCACCCTACGACAGCCGCAGGAGGTAGTTAAGTATAATTTCCAAAACTTTCCAAATCGACTCGTAGGATAGAAAAAATGTCTCTTTTCTCTTTGAACGAGCGTCTCGCAAAAGTCTATTTGTTAACCTCTAATATTTTTCGAAACTTTATTGCTAAGTATTGGTAAAAATGTATTTTTTGCAAAAACATAAAAACCTTCTTAGATGAATTTCGTACATCGCAATTGAGTAGGAGAGGCGGCAGCCTACAAAATGTACATAGATATAGAAATACATAGCCACCTACTTATGATTACTCAAAGTAATGAATGCAAAATTTTACTTCAACTCAAATTACAAGCCTGGAATTATGTAGATGGAGCTCGCTTATTTACTTCCGTTCCATAAATAAGTATTAAGCAGGAAAAGGCCGGCTTGTTAATGTTAATTCTGCGGAAAAATTGCAAGAGGGCTTAATTTTTGTCGAGTAGATTTTAATCCTGTAGATTAAATAACTCTTGGTATCTTACTGGCAACTTCTTTTTATCTATTTCTGTCTCGGTAGTTTGAAGGTCTCTTTTTATAGCTATATAAAGCGGCATTCTTCTAACAGACATGTTTTCAGTTGAATTAGTTTACAGAAGCGAGTCAAGTAGCATTCAGTTTCACGTTTAGTCTTCTGAGCCAATAATCTCAATGCGCTCGTTCTCTCTGATCGGATGTCATCGATGCTAGTTATGGGTTCCACGGATGTTGACGATCTAACTACAAAGGTATCCAGATGTAACTCAGCCTATCTGAATGCGGGAGCTCTCTCATCTGTATACTTATTCATAGACCTAGCAAACTCGGTCTGTGATTGTTTTTTTTTTCGAAATCCTGATTTAGTAACGTGTTAATGAACTGAAATAAAATAACCTGCCTATATAGAACTCGTGAACGATCTAAGCTTGTTTTGGACAGAATTTTACCTATTAATTTCAAGATCCATTAATATTTGAAAGCTAAAGCTGTCCAGCTACAAAGAACCTATCAGCATACAAATTAGTTGCTGTAAGTACTTACCTGAGTTTATATTAATTCTAACTTTACACTTTAGTGTCAGCAGTCGGTACACAAATAGTAGGTATAACACTTAGCCAAGAAGGCGCTTCTAATTACATTGATAGACAATTTTGCAAACTCAACTCTTAAGTACTTAATGTGCAGTTTTACAATGTGTTTTAAATATCTGACTACGTACTAGCTAGTTATGTAATTATACTTTATAATATTGGGTTTGTTTGGCCCTCACGGTTGTTAAGGCACCTGTAGCATTTTTGTAATCCGAATCCCAATTAAGGTCCAATCATTCCTCTTGGGTAAACATTCTCAATGTACCTACTCGTCGAACAGCCTACGAACCGTTCCGGGTAGACATTGTGTACCCCTTTCGCAGAGGCCTTGAAGCCGACTCTCGCTTTCTGAGTTATTATTTAATCTTAACGCCGTGTTTAGTTGATTAATGAACTCCTCGTCCCCACTCCCCTCTCGAAACCAACTCCTACGAATGGTGTTTGAAAGCCGCAATATAAATAAGCATAATATTTCAGATGTTAAAGACTATACATCTAAGCTAAATGTTTATCTTCCGTAGGCGACACTAATAAAAAAATTAAAAAATCGGTAACTGTTTAATTGTATGTTGATGTTATTGTATGATGTAGATTAATCGAATATTAGAAGAGAGAATAAATATTATTTCTGATTGGTTTGATAGAAAAGCACTTTGACCTTTATTTAAAAAGTTTGAAACACTTGTTACGAGAAAAACAACATTGTGACTTAAACGAAAATTTGCATTTCAGTATGTATCAATTTCAAAGAAATATGGTGATATTTGATAACCCTTAACCATTGTACGCCGTACAGGTATTTTACGTAATAATTATTGTGAATACCTATATTTACAATAATTTATGTCTGGTTGCTTGTTTAGTAACACTTTACATCAATATTATAAATGCGAAAGTTTTTGAGTGTTTAAGCGAGTGTGCGCGTGTATGTAGCGATGTTTCTTCTTAACCCTTAAATAGCTAAACGAAAATTAATGTAGAATGAATTTGTAAGGGTTAAATAGACTTATTCAGATTTCATAATATTACTGCTGGCACTGTGAGCTGTAGACCCCGCGGCCGACGTCTGTCTCCTCTACAGGTCACATTCCTCAACCGATTCTCGTGAAATTTTGTGAGCTGGTTCGATAATTGTAAAGATTTTTGTCGAACCAGTTTTGGAAATCTTTAAAAAAAAGAAGAGATGTTTTTTTCTTCCTTAAAATGACCGAGCCTATTCACAAAGCTCCAAAAGAATCGGTTAAGAAGTGCGACCTGTTGACGAAGACTGAGATCCGGACATACGAAAGCATTTTTGTCGAAGCTTAAGCATAGACGCTTCGCTCGCTAACGCTCGCTCTGGTCAATTATATCATAATTTTATTGGCCGATTTAAATTAATTTAGCAAATAGTTAAGTACGAGTACATACGAGTACATGGGAATTATATTGAATTTAATTTTTACTAAATCTGTTGTTTAACAAATCAGACACAGCTGCACAAACACGTTTCAGGTTGAGAAAGAAAAAAACTGTGAACGATGATGATGAGCACTTCTTTCAGGATTAGTTAAAACCTAGACCCAGTCTAGACTAGACACTAAGGCGAGCTAGACTCGTTTTTGGCTTGTAAATCCCTTCCTTGCTTGTTTCCACTTAAAGGAAATGTTAGATAACTGCAGAACTTGAGCAAAATCACAAGCCGTAACAAGCTAGCTACGAAATTAGCAATAGAATATGATACCAGAAATGAGCCAAATCCGGCAGCTGCTGTATTTTAATTCGCCTCTGCGCAACGACTCCGAAAACTCGATTTGTTCATCGTGAATTTATTAGGTTATTGGAAAAACGTGTTCAGTCGATTTTTATTGAATTTTTTTTAAAGGTGTAGTATTCTTTGTGTATTGTGTTTAATCATTTTTAATTGACTTCGATACTATGTATTCACGAAACAAAAAAAGATTATCAAAAGTTATTTGATGATTATGATGATGATAAGATAAAAATCAAAATTAAAAAAAAAATCTAGGTTTGTATATCAAAACATAAAAAAGGTTGTCTTTGATAACTAAAAGTAGGTCATATACCAACCATACAAAGCAAGTACTACGACACTTTACCTATGGAATTTTGCTGAGTGGTTTCCCCATGGCTATTACATGCTATTAACCGGCACCTTCCCATGGCATCCAAAACGCGGAGCTAAGACCAAAGTTTACCTACTGACACGTGACTGGGCGATTTATATTAACTAACTGTATTTCAGTATGTACACTATAGATGGTTAAATGCGGTTAAATAATTAATCGCTGATAGACATGTTCAATTTTGGTGAACATGGGCCCAGGCAACGTGTAAAACTAAAAGATAGTAGAGAAGTGCTACGCGTCTACGATTGGTTACGAGTTGCTACGAAATTCAGTAGATCCCACTACAATACCAAAACAGGGTTTCTGTTTCAAATCTCTAGCGGTGGACGGTTTCTTTAGTGGTCATGCAACATATTAAAAAGAGTACTTATAGTAGAAACATTTATTTAAATAAATGCTTCTACTTCACACTTAAATTACAAAAAAAGATTCCTTAAACTCAAAAAATACACTCAGCGTTTTAACAGTAAATTTGTACATTCTTAAACTTGTTGATTTAAAATAAACGAATTAATTCAAGGGAATACCACATTATTTTCTTTTCACTGCTGATTGTGGTTTCTAAAGTTTGGAAATTCTAAACCGGAAGGGTCAGATTATGAACGCTACGAGGAAGTTGGGTTAAGCAAAAATTTATTCATCGTTTCCAAGATATCATAAGTTTAGACTCGGCTAAATTAAAACAAACTGTTAAATGTAATTCGAGTAGGTAATAAGCACGGGTGAAATAATTCTGCTAGGTATTTTGTTTTTCAAAAATTATTTGTAGAAAAAAAGGCTCACGACCTCATTACCACGTTAAACTAGATTTTAAAACCGTAACGAACATAGGACGCTAAATATCAAAACAGTTATTTAGAAAAAAAAATATTTCATTGACCGAGCGAGCGCAAAGTGCGAGTAAAGCGTCTCCGTTCCAGCGTAGGCAAAAATGCTTTTGCGGCGGATTTCCGGCTGTTCTCTCCAGGTCACATTTCTAAATCAGTTCTCGTGAAATTGTTGGCAGACTCGATAATTATATCGAGTCAGTTTTAGGATTTCTCTGTAATGACGGTAATAAACGTAAAAAACGCAAAAAGAGACTCGGGACTACTCGCGTAGTCTCCAGCTTACAGAGCTACTAGTATTATTTCCGCGAGCCACTCTCAGTTAAAATTTGTCACCAACAACACAATAACCTAACGATGTGTTCCGGTCGCTTGACTTGAAAGCCCATTCTCATTCCAGGCTCATTACACTATGAACTACACTGTCACTTAACATCAGATGAATTGTGGTAAAACGTTCAACTTGTTTTGTCGCTTACAAATATGTGTAATATTAGCTGTGCTTCGCGGTTTTACCCGCGGTCCCACAGGAACCGGTAATTTTTTTGGTATGAAAGGTTTTCCTTTTCCGTGTTCCTGACAACTTATATAATCGGTTAAGTAGTTAGAGCCTGAAAGCGTTAAAAGCAAACAAACTCACTTTCACTTTACTCAGCGTCACTGAGCAAAGCGTCTATGCTTCGACAAAAATGCTTTCGTATGTCCGAATTCTGTCCGGTCTTCCTCCACAGGTCGCATTTCTTAACCAATTATTTTGAAATTTTGTGAATTGGTTCGATAAATTATTTTAGAATTTTGTGACGATTCAGTTTTTATATTTTTCTTAATGGCGGATCAAAATTTTTTTTTTCTTTTTCTTTTAAATTTTTTTAATTTATTACGAAGCTATGCAACTTTTATTAGTATGGGGGCTAATTATTATGTATGTGTGTTACAAAATAAAAATTTACTTATTATTTCTTTCCATTACAATTTTTATTCCTAATGATGGTCAGAAACGGCCAAATCTCACGTTCTTCATTAAGATCCGACGTGGCACATTGCGCGGCGCACGTTACATGCATCTTTCTTCGAGAGTGTGTTTGTTTTCACAGTCTATTCAAACGAATAAATCTTAGTATGTTTGGAAGATACATAATTTAAAACTTTGTTTAGCTCAAAGTGATTTCAACATTGTAAATACAACCAATTTATGAATTAGTATTTCGTTACTCATAAATATGTAGGTAAGTTTAAAACAAATCGTGTAATACTTTTTGAATAAATTTTAAAAAGATTCATTTTTGTGCGTTTTACTCGTAGTTAGGCAGATACTAGGTTAGGTCCGACCACCGAAAGGTGAGTACCTAAGCGAGTAGCAATCGACCATTTTCTCGCTCAAGGAAATTACAAAAGATATAGCTCCCGTGTGTATAAAATAAACACATAAAAATATTTATAAATTTAGTTTATCGCTGACTGTTCACATCGCAGCGCGGGCGACAACTCGTGACTGGTTTGTTGCAATGATTCGCAGATGAGTAGTGATTATAATTTAGCAGCGTGCGCTCGCTGTAGCCCAGCGACAAAAATATCGGAACTAAACACTCGCTTCTCGCTACTCGCCAACTCGTTTCTAGCTCCACTTGCCTCTCACCGCCAATCGGAGAAGTGCTGTAGGTATTTAACTTTAAATAATAGAACTCAGTATATTACATCTTCAATCTTTATTGAATTGAGTCTACAGTAGATTTAACATTTACTCCATTATCTTTTCATTACGCAAAATGACTTGATAATATACCTACGGGATGTTTTATTGATTTATAGACCGATTCTGTTACACTTGTTTATATTTAGTTTGCAGAGGCTATTGACTGCTTAGGCCAATAGATAAATTTGTTTAACGTTAGCTTATAATTTATGCAGTTAATTGTCCATGCAAATGTTGATCGTCGGTATCTACCTGGAAGAGATCGTTCTCAGCGGTAAAGCCGCTAGTAGTTACAATTGATTTTAATTATTACATTCCTTCTAATTGTCATTTCTGTGTTGGTGTGAACGATAAAGAGTTTATCTTACTACTCTTCTCTCCTTTCACTTAACTTTTCGAATAATATGCGAAAACCGCAAACAATCAAAGTTTAGCCACAGATTAGATAATAGGTTTGCCTTCGCGCGAGCTGGCGTAACCGTATATTTTTGCTGTGCTAAATGCAACTCTGTGCAACATGGTATAGGTAACCTTAGTATCTATTACAGTAATAAACGTTGCTTAAGTTGTACTGCCTAATCTGAAAAGAAAATTCAATTTTAAACTACGAAAATTAATGTTTTTTAATATAAACAAATAAACATATCCATAGATACTAGGGCAGAAAAAAAATATTTTCAGAATTCCGCCGCCGTCTCGGTCGGATGGATCTAAATTGTTTGTGTGGAAGATTCTTAGCATTATTACGACTATCTACTGAAGAATGTATAGGCTGACAAGCCTTGGGTATGGGTAATAATACCAACAAGGAAATAATTGAAAAAAATAATAAGTTAGCCTAACTAAAGTTAACAGCTCAAAAATAAGATTTTGTGTTATTAATTAAAGATTTACATAATTTATTACGTCTAAACTTTTTTGTCTGTGTAAATAACGTACGAATAAACAGTACTTAGAATACAACTTACATTATTTACCAATAGCTTTAATTAAGCTTCTTTGGGTTTAATATTTAATTTTACTCCTCCAGAGCTCTGAATTTTTCACTTAAACGCGTTGTCTTGTCTTGTGGACACTATTCGTCAGAGTGTGATGAAACTTGGCATGTGCAATAAAATGGGCTATATATCGTTGCCTCTTTGTTGTAGTATTAAAAAAAATCAAAATTAAATAGCGCTTTACTATAATAAACGCATTTGTAAGGGATCAGTTTGGTCTGATTTGTTTAATAGTTAGACAAATTAAAAATCACTTAAAAGAATCATTTATTTCAGGCACAGAATTTTATAAAAGAAGAAAACGGGCCTATATTATAAATTAACTCTAAATCTTCCTATCCTGTTTCCTAGATCATTCGGCAGTAAGTTAATAATATTAATAATGTTAATACTTCAAAAGGAAATTCTTAGTTATTTATGAATGATTAGACAAGTGTAAAAGTTATAAAAAAATATTGAATTCGTAATTTGTAGATAACTTTAGAGGCAAATATATAACATTAGTATCTTGACTTTCTCTCTTGAGTTCTCTTCGCTCCTCCTCTTCTTCTAAACAAAATGGCAATAGAAAACCTTTGGCCAATACAAAGATAGTCTGAAGTGTTTATAAGAGACAGTTTTTTCAATAAGTGTATTTCCGCTTCAACATCGCAATAAGTAAACAAAGGAATATGGGTCTTAATAATATAGGCACGGAACCCTGGAAATTATAACAGCGTTGTATTGCGGTTAATTAACAACTATCATAGCAAAGTTTTCAGAGTTAAAAGATGTTTCAACTTATATATTTATACATATACATATATTATCATTATAATAATATAATACATTATCCTCCACTGTTGGAGCACAATGATTTAATCCCTTTATTAGTGGATACCTACACTTCACAAAGAACACAGCCTCTACACTGCATGTATCTAAGAGCAGCGGCCAGTCAGTCAGCACTTTGAATTTTATAAATATAGATATTTGTTTGTTAGTAAAACCACATTGCATGACCATACATTTAGCAGGTACCCAATTTAAGAACAATGACAAAAAATTCTTTGTCCCGGACTGTATACATAGAAATTTAATTTGAAACGTACACAAAAAATAAACAATGCCGTTGCTTATTACATTTATTCATGAGATTCCGTTCGTGATTCGAAATGAAACTGTCTTTCTCAAATTATGGTTTTATATTTATTCCATCCCTATTTTTGGCATACTTGGTGAGTGCGTTTAGTGCGAATTTGTTAATTTATTTATAAACAGCTAGCTGTGCCCCGCGGGTTTGCCCTATGTATTGTGTCATTCCAGGGTATAAGCTACCTCCATATCAAATGTCATCAAAACCCGTCCATTCGTTTAAGCATGAAGAACAACAAACAAACACACACAAACTTTCGCCTTTATAATACAAAAAATAGGACATGTAAAAGGAATTTAAAACCTGTGGTTCAGTCATGTAAATACAATAGGTGGACGACGAGAAACTTTATTTTAATATATTTTTGACGGTTCATAGAAAAAAATATGGGGCCGTGGTCCAAACAGGCGAGCTTTATTAATGGATCGCAGGACAGGCCCGCCATGCGCCAGTGTGAATTTCGTTTGTCAGTTTCGCCTACATAAGTTGTCCGTCCACCTGCAAGCTCTGCTCTCGACCGCGTCGCAGTGACATTCATGAAAAAATAATTCAATGCTTTGTGACGTTAAGTTTTTTTTTTGTAAGGCCTACAGCGTACCGGACGATAGGCAAGCGAAAATGGCCGGGCCTTTTAGTTTTTAAATGTAGCACATCTGCGGTACGGACCATGGCTTGGTCTGTTTCCGGGGAGGATAAGCCGATTTGCCCAGCTAAAGCAGGAGGGGTATGCTCTTGGGCCCTATTTTTTTTACCCAATTCTATAAAATCATTATGTCACATTTTTTGGTATAAGTGCTTCCTGTTGCAAGGAGCTGAGTCTTTTTATATCGACTTTTATACAGCGGGATACGCACAGTCCACCTGCGGTCACCGCTTGCCGGCAGCTTGGCGAGTCGATCTAAAAAAAGACTCACAGAGTATTAAATTAATATTTCATTTGTACCATTGCAAGGCGATCGGGCTCTGAATTTGCAGGTGGATGGACACTCATAGTCGCCCAGATTGGCTAACGGACAAGCGAATTTCGTTATTAAAAACTCGTTTTTCGGAATCCGTATTTGATAAACTTCGACAAATACGGAAACCTTGACAAGCGAGTCTTCATATTCGGCAGATTTATATGTTATGGTGAAATTCGCGTTTGTCTTTTCTTTCTATGTAAAAGACTCCTCATGGGATTAAATAATCGTATTAACTATGTACTTAAATAGCCTACTTTTTAGGGATTACATGAAAATCATCGTCTGTAAGGTTCTAAAATCATGTCTACAGGTATTAAGATAAAATTGTTTCCAATAAATTGCAGTATTAACATATTATAAAGGAAACCATTTGTTTGTCCTAGATCCTGAGGACGCAAGATGCCAATCATCAAGTCGTGCTGCTGCTGTCGCAGCCTGCGCAAGGGTTGCTATGCAGCTTCCATTTATACTCTGGTAAATATAGTAAAGCATTAAACTAAAAGAAAACTAGATTTATTGGACGCAGTAATCACACTGTTTTGCATGATAAAACACATTATACGAAGAAAGATTTAAAACAAAGCTATCTAACGTTAGATATCTAATGTACAGTATTTAAGTTCCTGTGTAAGTTTATTTCGTAAATAAATTATCTTTATCTTTAACGTTACATTTTGCTGAACCCTGAGGCAGACGGTACGGACGGTACGGTAGACAAAAATCACAGATCGCTTTGTAAGCGACTCTGCAACATTTCGTGACTAGCTCAAAAGTCTGCCTCTTTAACTTTGCCGAAAGCACGAAATGGCAGTAGCGAATTTCAATATACTTAACCAAAATAAACTTTCATTAACGACTACGTAATTTGTTCCAGACGTACTTCATTATCACAACCACAACCATGTTTCACTTCATAGATGTGGAACAACGTTACTTAAGTGGTGAAATGCTTGAACCGGAGTCTGAAAGTTTTTTGGAACCTGCGAAAATTACACCAAGTAAGTATGAGTACTACTGTGCTGTGGACCACTCGTGGATCCAGATATCTCATATCACCACTACAATAGGCAGATTTCTGTTTTTTTTTGTTGTAGTTTTGTATAAATCTACCTTTACAATGGTTACTCCCAACGAAGTCAAATCCATCGGCTCAAACCAAAATCATACCCATCTCGATTAACCTTATTTTCACCAAAGTCAAGCCCCCCTCCCCCTCCCCACTACCAAAATCCTGGATTCGCCACTGCTGTGTACTGTACTGTGTGTGCTAATTTATAACCAAGTTGTTTTTTAATAAGTCTAATTATATCATTGTTAATTAATGCTAAAATATCATATGCCTATCTAATAGTATCTATAATAAAAAACCACAATACTTGTTTTCAAAACAAACGTTCTTTGGCACCGTACTCCAAACTGTTCTGGACTTAAGGCTCCAATCATCCAATTAACGTTTTAGCAGTTGACAAATCCATTCAATTGTCTCAAAAACAATGATGTTATTTAAGCCGCGAGGCAACAAAGAGGCAGCTGTAACTTCATACGTCTCCCCTCCGTCGCCTCCTCTCTTCTGGTCGATGACTTAATTAATCGAGGGGTGCGGAAACAAACTTTAATTTATTCTTTGAACCAAGTTAAAATCTTTAAATACTTCGTACCTACTTGAACGCAAACAGAATCGCCGCAAAGGAAATAACTCGGAGATTAGTTTCCAACATTACGGGTTGTAATTATGTACAAGGAGTAGAAAGGGAAGAATCCATAAAGTTATCGTCTCAAAATGAGATATTGTGAAGTTTAATCATAAGGATAAAGGATAAATACATAACGAGGTGCTATAAATACATTGTAGAACCGATAAACTCGATAATACCCACTCCATGAAACGTTAAACGAGAACAAGAATCTTCTCAAATTAAATGTAAAAAGTACAATGTAGAGTAGAACATTAACATTTAGTTAATTGTACAATGTTCAATTAGTAACTCAACGGTACATTCTCAAGTATTTATTGGCACATAAATGTTAGCGCGCAAATCTTGAAACCATGTATTTTAAGTTCATGTGACCCTGTTTGAGTAACTTAAATGTGATACCTATAAGTGTTGGTCATCTGGCAGCGAAATGGATTGAAGATATCACCGAAATCCCGGGTCAACCTGGACCCGATCATGTGACCAACGCTGATGGCATAACAAGAGAGACACCCATACTCACAGAGAAAGCAGATGATGCTGACGAAGAAGACTTTAGAAACTCACAGTTGGATTTGGATGAAATAAAATTTATACAGAGCCATCTCCAAGGTTTGTTTCATCTCATTTGTCTTCAGAGTTGTTTACTGGAAAATGTAATCTTCTGTGAATGTTTGCTTGAGAAACCTGTTTGTACTTAGCTTTTGCTTAGCTTTAATTTCTTCTTACGTGATGTTTTACACGACATTTACATAATTAGGAAATGTTGATACGGTGTGGACACGATTCAAACGAGAAAACTGTGAAACGCATGCCTTCTTCGCCTCCTGTCCTTGCCGCATCCTCGCCTTACGACCGGCCTGAATCATTGGCATATCCTGTCATCATCGTCTCAACGGTCCTTCGATTCAACTTCTTTCGGCTATTTTGTAGAAGAAAAATTTGCACAGAAGAAAATGCAAAACGCAAAAGCTATTATTATATGACAATTATTTAACAATTATATTTTTAGTTGACCTAAATCGAATAATTGGAATTTGGTTGTATTTGGTTTGAACCTTTAAAATCTGTTCGGAGCGAAATATCAACATTGTTAACCCTGTGATAGCAATAACGAATGCATGAGATTCCAACTTTCTTCCCCATTATTCTGAAAAGTTTACCAACAATAAAATTCTTACCGAGAGCGCATCGGCTCGGTGCGTGCCAACATCACACGACTTAAAACTTGTATGCCATTCCTTTCGTTCCTCGAGCACATTTTCTAACGCAAATAATACCAAGTTTTCCTTCACTGAACACAATCCACATGCCTCGTTTATATTAGTGTTTTCTACAAGCAAGCTTTTCGAAAGTTCAGTTTAGTTTGTACTGATTTTATTCTCTGGGGTGAAGTTTGGTTCTGAACTTTGTCAATTTTCAGACAAGAAATAAACTAAACGATTTTAACTTTTATCTTGTTGAAGTTTTTGTAAGTTGACATAAATTAGATACTAGGGTAACTATAATTTCCTACGCCAACTTTTTACTGTGGGATCTGAACCTTAAATGTATGTTTTTTAAACTGTTTTTTACCTTTCTTTGGACTTGGTATACAGCGAGGTTCTGATTTTAAGCAAATGTATTTTTACAAGCTTTTATTTAACTAGGCATGTAAGTTACTCTTAGTATGTGCCTATGGTTGTTTGGGTCAAATCTTGGAAGCTAAATTAGTACCACTTTCTGCCGTTTGATTGGACATACATTTGACACATTTGCGTATCTTTGGTGACAATGCAATAATAATGGTACACGGTACTATTATTATGTTGGACTACTGATCCGATGGAGTCGGAAGGTGGCCATCTCTTCGACAGTTAATAGTGGACTAGCCGTTTTTGAGCCCACGCTCATGCTCGCGGTTCTGATACTAAAGTCACCATCATCATTTGTCAAATGTACATTTATTAAAAGCTTGTTTTGGACAAATAAATATTAAAAAAAAAAATCTTATGTCAAATACTTTCTTACTTTTTATACCGAACCTCCAAACCGAATGTGAAGGGAAGCTTGGCATTGGGAATCAAAAATCTGTTAGTTTAGAATCATGACGAGACTATTTTTAAAGAGTTTCTCTAGGTTGACCAAAGCTCAGTGAAAGCCCAGACAGTTCTGGGTCCCAAACATAGCTTAACTTAAAATTCTGTTTGTTGCAGTGACGGTTGTCTTGAACATATCTCTACTGGCATGCAGTCTCCTCGGAATAGTCGGATCTCTCATGCTAATTTTCGGGATATATAAGGTAAGCATCGCATTAATAGTATTTCTAGTTTAACTAAACTAGAAAATACCCGATATTATTACAACAAAAATTGAGATGACAAGAGGCTTCCGTCAAACGGTGGGTTAAGAGCCAGATACAAAAGAAAAAGAAAATCCTAGACACGTGTCGTATTGTCAAGAGATTCCTCACTCTGCAAAGAGACTATCTTAGAGACTAACATGTACAATAATATTAAAAGCAGATGGTACGAGTATTACTTTTTCTTCTGAGGTTTTGCCGGAACACTAGCCCCTTTGGCCAGAACTCAGCCGAGAGTAGCGCTGCCTTGTTCTTTGCAGGGTAAGTATACGTAAGACTTGAAATAAGTCTTACGGGCACTCGACTCCAGGCGCTGTGCATCGCCACTACTGACGTCGCGTCTGTTCTCCTTGTCGATTCTGCCTAAACTCGTGCATTAACTCGGCTCCTGATGTGGTCGGGTACACCCGCGATAGAACATCAGAAATGTCGATACGGCTTTGAGACCCGGTACAGTCGCGGTACCCCGTTTGTTAAGGTTACAACGAAGTTGACTTTTCCTCCGGTCTACCAGTGTGAAGCCGTCATCATCAGGTTTCCTGGTATCCGGGGCGAGCGTTGCCTTCTTTGCGTTATTCTTTTTGGTTAATTTTATACTTCATTTGATGACATTGTTCTTCTTTTGACCTTCATTGACCTTCCTCCAAAGGTCTTTCCGCCGAGGCACATAATGGGGCGTTTTAAAAAGGAAGTCTAGGAATTTCTTTTCGGGATATATTCGTTTTTAAAATAAATGTATCTACACCAACCTAATATGTAAATTAAAAATTAAACATGCTAGTCTGCTAGTATGATTCCATAAAATCGTAATTTATCATCAGAGTCACAAAATTTTGCAAAGTGGACATAAAGACGACAAGGCCTACGATGCGCAAGAATTAAAAAGTAATAACTTTTGATTTTGATTATATCAAACGTAAAAGTTGTTAGAAGTTTCGGACACAATTTGATGTTCAAATTTTGTAAACATTAGCAGAACTTTACCATCAAACTGATGTCGTTTTGACACATTTAATAACAGCGGATTGCTCACGTTTTATTGAGTCGGATGCACCGACTGGATGGATTACTCAGGCGCAATTCAGCTCACCACAGCCTATGTTAACTCAACCGTTGAAGTTGCGTTTGTCATTATAAATAGGACGCGAAACGGCTCAGTAGTGCTTAGATTTATCCCGTGTTGAAAAAATAAAGTAGGTATGCTAAAACTCCCTCCAATACTCATTTTTAGGTTCTACAACAGACTTTAAGCTCTTATTTTATCGCAATGTCCTTTCGAGGTTTTGGAAAACTGAAGTGTGCAGGCTTTGAGTCTCCACAACCAACCGTGCACTTTAAACTGTGAATAGGAACTGTATTAAAGGAAAAAAATAAGAAAGCTCGTTTCAGTAACATCGTGTCTTTTCATCGTGTCGTTTGTTCACGTAACGTTGAAATATGAATTTCGGCCTGAGGAAAATCAGTAAGAGAAGGATACCTACAACCTACAGTTTCCCCTCTGCCAAAATATATGCCGGGTGAGCGTGAGTTTGAGTGATTGATTCTATTTAACTTCCGTGGAAATACCTAGTACACAGTCGCAAGTGGGCTATTGGTCGGCTGGTTTGTATGCAGCTTTTATTAAAGCTTGTAGAGACGACTTCATTTCTTGAATGTTGAAATGTGAATGATAACCTTCAACTGCTTTAAGAAATGGCAGAATATTTTGAGAAGTAACCTGAGCTTATTCTAAACCTTTGGCTAATTAAAGATTTCGACCCATTGTTTTGGAGTAGTCAAAACTATTTGTGACAAATTTTACTGTAATTGTTTTATTCTGAACACGAGAGTTTTGCATATTTAGCGTTGTACACTTTATTTTTTAACCGATACGTATTTATAATGAAACATTATATTGTGCGTACGTTGCAGTCACCATAATCAATATGCTGAATTTATAGTATTGCATACAGCAATCTAACGTGTATACGTGGCGTATATTTTATGTCGCTCTCACATTCAAAACTCACTCAGACATCGAGATATCGAACCATAATTTAGGTTGTTTTGTAAAAATAAAAAGTTATCTGAATTCACGCAACGTGTGCTATAAAATAATGAAACAATGTGTTTCGAGAATATAAATTTATCGAATATTTACGTGTTTTGTTTAGTATTTGCCCTAGATCTATACGTAACACTAAAAAGTTAAAAGTACCTATTGAAAAATTTCATTCTCGTTTTTATGTCGGACATTCTTACATTTTAGGCAGCCTATTCATCGCTATCCATCAGTTTGGACGGACGTAAACCTTTTCAGGACAGAGAAGTGCTTGATACTGATCCTTTTTGATGCCGAAATCGGAGTGAAAATGGGTGATAGAGACTTTAGATAAAAAAAGGAGGTGAAACTATTCTGCCACTTACTATATTAAGCCCAGAGTTTAATCTTTTCAAAATTGTGAGCTCATATAGATGAATATTTAAATTAAAAGTGACATGGTGATGTCACTTTCAATTCAATGTTATAATGAAACATCATTTTTAATCAGGTGTACTCTATGCGAAATATAACCCGGCAATTTAATGCTGTTGTCGAGCTTTTAATTTCTTTGCAAAAAAAAGAACTTGTTACCATAGTCACTCATGTTACATGTAAGATGAGAAATGACTGAGCACGTGCATTCCATTTCTGC
Source organism: Peribatodes rhomboidaria (assembly GCA_911728515.1). Taxonomy (NCBI): domain Eukaryota; kingdom Metazoa; phylum Arthropoda; class Insecta; order Lepidoptera; family Geometridae; genus Peribatodes; species Peribatodes rhomboidaria. Next base: position 2,405,722 of record OU452166.1, read on the forward strand.
GGCATAATTTAATGCTGTCTGATTTTAAACCGACCACCTAGGAGTGGAGGGTATTAGTTAGTATATCACAGTATAATTGCAACTATAAGTTTAACGTGTCCGTGGCATCGTAGCTCCCGAACGGATGAACCGATTTTGTTTGAAAGGTGAATTAGTCGGGAGTTTTCTTAGTTTATGAAGTGTGTGTTCCAGTTTGATGAAAATTGGTGTTGTCGGAAACTGGTGTCGGGGGTTTTTAAAATTTTTAATTTATACTTGTCACGTGATTTTTTATCTTCTAACTAAACAATTTTATTTTCGGAGTGCGAAGCGTCGTGGACACCGTGTATCTCTAAACAACAGGCAAATTGTAAAACATGCTAAGTATAAATTATTGCACTCATCATTTTGACCAACTTTTAGTATGGGCCTACCCTGAAATCGACAGCTGTTCCATACATACAGGACAAACACGCTGTGCCAAACATTTTGTCGAAGATCTATAAATTTTGTATGGAACAGCATTGGAACTCCGGTTTTTTTTTTGCGATTTTATTGTTGGCCCCATAGATCCGGATGGAATAAACCAGTCAAAGTCAAAAAATGTATTCACTTAAATAGGGTGGGTGCATACAGTTCTACAATATTTATTTTAGTTATGCTTATTTGTCTGATAACCTGACATGTGAGTAAAGTTGGTCTTAATAAAAGTTCAGTGATATCCTAGAATATGCCTTATATGTTAGTCTTTTTGTCCGGAATCTCTCGTGCTATGAGAAACAAATTAACCCTAAGTGAGTGACGTCGGTACCATGTAAAAATGTATGCAAATAAAACCTGTGTAGATCCTGGCATACGGATGAATCTTTAATGAAGTACACACTTGTGAGTGAAAAAGCATTAAAAATGTATCAAGGAATAATTCGAATGTTAATTAGGACGTTTAGGGGGGCAATGAAATCATGTTAATTTTTCATAAAATAAAATTTTTAATAGACGGCCGAACCCATGCACATTCGTTAGCTTGAAGGACTTCATGAGGGATCGAGTGAATGCGTGAAGCGCCCGTGCCATGTACGTTCTTCTCACAACTTGGCGTCTGTTACTGCCACTTGAAAAAATTAAATGGCAGGCATTAAATTGCTGTTTATTAATTAATTATTAAATAATTATTAATTGTATAGAAGATCAATGAAATAGTGAAATACAATGCAAAATTGAACGTCAAAAAAATTATCGACTAATGAATTGATTCCTGCCTATTATATTTTTCATCGCCGGCCAGCGCATGATTATGGAGGCCAGCTAGGTAACGGCACGGAGGGTGACATCTCTGTTGTTGAGTGACCAGGGTTCTTTGTTTCAGGATATGAAATTCATGCTGATTCCGTGGATAATAGCCATGTTCCTCGAGACGACAGTCGAGATCACCAACCTGGTCTACCTTGGATACTTGCAAACTGTAAGTACTTTCACTTATTTCAATTTTAATACACCATATTTTGTGTTTATATCGCCTGTCTACGATACTTCTGTTCAGAATCTTTTTCGGTTCTTGTTTTTTCAGAATTCATAAATAGATGTCTAACAATAAGCTTGTTATCAAAAAGAATCGAAAATAACCATCATTAGCGCTTACTTAGACTATAACGTCGACCGTGAAAAGACTCGTCAGTAATTGAAACCTGAGCCTGTTAATTAATTAATAAGCTTTCGAACTCATTAATAAATACATCGGGAATATATTATTTCCTTTTCAGCTATGTTTTCCGCTCAAAAATCGAATTTGCTCTCGCGGTCATGCGTAAATCGCATTTTTTTTTAATTTGATACTGCGTAAGCCTAGTTGGTTGCTAGAGGTGGAAATCCTCACACAGACCTTAATGTTACATCGTAAAAGACTCAAAGCATACTAGGTAAGACTCAAGACTGTATTATTAAGTAACCTCTGTGAAGCTTGTGAATGAAAAAAGACGTGAAATCACGCGAATATTTCAGAGGGCCCCCAAAGCTCAACGAAGTTGTGGAATTGATATTTTGCGTGAAATGTCTTGAATAAGTTATTAACACGTTATGGGAGGTCTCTCGAGTCTTACAAATCTTTTTTGTCAAGTAAAATTAATTGCTGTTCAGAAGTTCTTTGTTTTGGCAGATTTTATAAAATCTACCTATCTGTCTGTAGATAATAATAAGTATCAAATGGTCATTTGAAGTTTTTTACCACACTATTACTACGAGTATATAGTGGCTTTGAAAACTGTAGACCTTAAAGCTGACGTCTACATTTTTTTTCCTAAAAAATCAAATATTCTTTTTCTCCATTTAGTAATTTTTCCAAAAACTTACTTCACCAAAATAAATCTGTATAATTATCGAATCTGCTTACAAAATTTCACGAAAATCGGTTGAGGACTGCGATTTTTAGAAGAAGACAGAGATCCGGACATACGAAAGCATTTGAAACTAAAGCATATGTAGAAGCTTCGCTCGCTCGGTCGGGTCAACGACACTGTCTAATTTAACTGAACATTGTTAATATTTTTTACTGAAATCAAACTTTCCTACAGACATCTTTTAAGTAGTTAGATTAGATTGCAAAATAAAACCCAAATAGGAAATAAAATCATGCTCTGAAAATTCAAAATGAAACTTCAATTGTCAGATTTAGAAAACAACTTGTGAAGACTAACGAAATATAAAACGCACTATTACATTCACATAATATTACCAGCTGCGCCCCGCGGTCACATCTGCGGTCGAATTCACTTTCGCATTTCTATAGGTAATTTTAATTAAGTTAGGAAGGATAGGATAAAATAATGTAAATACTGTGCTTACCTATTTGGTTGTAAAGTCTCCTATACAACAACAGTACACCCCATAATAGAAATAACAAAAAAACATACCTTTCCCCGTTCTAAACCGGGTATGAATAATACGGTACGGTATTTAATTTGCCAAATTGTTCGGTTTATTTTGTACAGTTTGTGAAATTATTCGCTCTTTCATTTACATATCCACCGTCAGAATTTAAATAACAAAAGTCTCGAAGACATCAAATGCGGTTAAATAGCTAGAGTATTTTCCAAATCGTAACTAAATAAAGAATTTGTCAAGCTCCCTGAAAACAGCTTAACGGTTTTCCTATTGGGTCTCTTTATTAATATTGTAGGTACATCTCACGATTCTTGCCAGATTCGCCTCATAAAACATATAAGAGATGATTTATACTAGATCGTACCGAGTCAGAGCCATGTCTGCAAAATATTTTTTTTATCGCGAATGAGATAATCGACTAAAATAGAAAAAAACCTTCTTGTTCTTATACGGCCGCTATGCCATATACGTGTTTCTTTCACCCACTAGATTTAAGTTTAAAATTTTAAAAACTCTTTAAACATAGACATTTAAAAGAAAAAAACAGATATTAGTTAAAAAATAACAAAGCCAAATGTGTAAAGAATTGATTTTGATATCTTTTAATTTGATAGAAAAAAAAAACGTTTTTTTTTCTCATAAATGGCAGCTTTGTATTACATACTGAAAGATATAAAAATTAATAATTATTCCAATAGAATTAATCTCGGCTCGGATCCGGAACGGACTAACCAAATCTAAGCACTTTACGATTGAGCCAAACTGAGGGGCTGGCGTGTATAATTCGCCATTTTATTACACCACAGCATTGTTAATGGGGATCGAAAGATTACTTTTACTAGCCAGTCAGAAGGTTAAAGGGTAATAACAGGCCGTTTAATCAATGTAATTGGGGGTCGACAAGAACATCAAACGTTATACGCCGTGTGGAACGTTTTTAAAACCTTTATAATAATGAATAATATTAATACCAGTTTATAATTTGCAGTAAAATTAACAGTTTTACTTCTTTTTTCACTCTACTGTAACCGGGTACTTACTTAGTAAAATTAATTCTAAAGTGATTCTTGATTAAAAAGTAATTTCAAAGCTCTCTGGCTGTTTTTAGAACACTAATGGAAATAGTCCGTGAAAGTACGATTTAGAAAAGTTATGGTTGTCCCATAGTGGTCCAAACCGCGTATAGTCACGTTGTCGCTAATGAGCGAATTATGTGCTTTCAGTTAATGGTGCTACCAATAGCAGAAAATATGGAATAGGTACGTTCAGTTTTATCTACGCCTACGCGCATCCTCAGCAGAGTGCTTAGGGGCAACAATCACATCTTCAGAGCAATCGTTGATAAGCCTGATTGTCTCAGAGATTGTCTCCCGAAATACTGGAGTGATCTCAAAATAAGTTTTATCAGTTCAATTTTCCAGTACTTTCTTAAAAAAATGTTTGAAAGCATATATGGAAATCGTAAAAATGTTATAGTCACCGAATAATGTGCCGCTATTGTTTGAAATATTATAGCTTATTTGTTTACGACACCTACTCGTATTCCGTTAATGATGTGGGTGTGCCTACATGCAAGCTGTGAAGTTAACCACACTCTGTTGCCACGGAATTGTTTACTAAAACTGAGCATAGTGAAACTAATTGACAGAATAGGTACATTGAATCTATTAGAATGTTTGAACTAAGAATGTGAGCAATAGTGGAAAGACCTTAGTTATCCAAATGTCAACACTCAGTATGAGCAAACGATTACAACTCGTACTCAGTTGATGGAGCAAAACAGAGGCGCAGAATTTACGAGAATAAAGCCTATGTTACATAGACCGTGAGCGGTGAAAATTTATAAGTGAATATTGTATGGGAGAACTCTCCATATGATTCTCTCCTGTGGTTGTTTACATAATGATAAAAACACTCAGTATTCGAATCTAATCAATCAAATTCACAGTGAGGATAAAAATTGCTGCGATAATTGCTTTCGAGACGCGAAAGTCGCACCATTTGTTTACACTAGGTAATAAATTATTGCTTATCAAGGAACTGCTACTCGCATCCGATACACTTTTCTTTTGGAAATTAAGTTTTAATCAGCTTTTTATACGACCCTGTGTGCTTTTTCAAAGGTAGCTTGCGACGGAACCTTGTGTATTTTTTGTTCTTATGGCGAACCAGTCTATTTTGACCACTAAAGTTATTTTAAATACCACTATCGGTCAGTCCTGGGTTGGGTGACCTCTCGTGGCTTACAACTGAGCGCTACCGTGGCAAGGATAACACGTCAAATTGTAGGCCCCGGTTGTTTGATCGTCAAGCCATGTTAGAGGCCATCGGGCGGCATAGAAACTCTGGCATCAGGGCTAGCTACTTGGCCTATAATAACTTGCTTGCTTGCTTAATACCACCATGATATCTCCGTTAATCACTTTCTCTAGACATATCCTTATTAACTTGTTACGCCAGTTGAAACTGAGGGTTTTTAGCTCATCATTATATTCGCTTCATCGTAGCGGAGGACACCCTTAACATTGACAGACCCGCATGGTCGTGTTTCTTGATGCATCCTCAAAGAGCTTCGCTTGCAGCAACCATTTCATTCTCGGTAATCTATTGGTCGGTTGTGTTGGTTTTAGGTAAAGGGTATAGTGTATAGGGTATAGTGTAGTGTATACCTAAGGGTTATTCTATCCGTCAAAGTGAATAACTTTTAGTAAAACAAGTTTGAAAATTCGAGACAAAAAATCACGACTTCACAATAAAATTGATTGTCTGAATTGTTTTGTATGGAGACTCGATTATTTTACTTTCTAATTTTGAAAACTTCCAAAAGCCTAACCTACATCCAAAACCAGCACCTCGTAGACTTCGTTGCCTTTGACTCATCCAATTAATCCATTTTGCTCGCCCTGGAAAATACATTAACACTCCAGTCGTTACACGCCCTGAATGTATAATTATATGAATATGTACGCATTTATGAGTATTTATTTTATTTTTACAATTTAAAGTACTTACCAAAATAGTTGCAAACTATGATTATAAACCCAATTTTTTTTTTCTAACAAAAACCCCGACTTCTAAGAACACTCAAGATACAAGAGTAATTCACCTTTATAGCAAAGAAAAACATAACGGTCGGGAGCTACAATGCCACATAACACACACACACACACAGCCTTACAACACCTCGTCGTTTGTTTTTGCATCGGGGGTTAAAAAGAGAAGAATATAAAAAAACATTCTAAATGAGCTAGTACAAACATTTTATGTATGTCTGTATGTACTATGTATGGTAAAGGTGTGACTGCTGAGTTATCAACAACGTGAATTGTTCCCTCACATATCGCATGACGCCTACGATGTGTAAAATTATAGCTTTAGCTGCATTAGATAAATTATAGCGCCATTTTCTAAGAGGTTATTCCAGCTGGTTGTAAGTTTAGTGGATAGAAGGGCCGCTTGAACAGCTGCTGTCACTTTCACGATAAGTTTGGTCTTGTAACCTTGAACACTTGACACTACAAGTAGGCCGTTCATATTAGATTTCCCGAAGCACCACTAAAGCGCCAAGAACTCTTATGTAGACACAAAGTATTAATTCCTAAGAAATAATTTTATTATAAAAATGGGCAGAAGTTTAGTAGGTATTATTACGACGTGGCATAATAGTTTAAATATTATAACCATCTCACTCACTTGTTCTTTTCCATGTTTACTTTATTGTATTTTCTGATAATTACATCATTTAGAATCGTCATATTGTTTTAGTATGTACCTTTTGACGTAGACATACGACGATGAGTCCTTTGCTTAATCGGACATTGTTAAACAAAAAGTATTTTTGTGTTCCACTGATTCTTATCTTGTTTTCGTACATTACACGTCTGCTTTCAAGCCTCTACCCACTGGATATGGCGTTTAATTATTTTGTTAATTACATGCCGTGTTCAGAGTCTAAGAGATTATCGGCAGCGTTTGTACGTATGTTTGTTTACATACATATATTCGATTCATTCAATTCTTAGTTTTGCTTATATTTATGCTTATGTGGATCCAGTCTTCATAAAGTTTTGTGGGCAAGTAGTTTATTCTTTATTCTAATACCATCTTTAATGTCAAATATGAGTATAATCGGTGCATTAATTTGTATTTATTAAGTATAAAGATGTAAGGGCCGTGAGGTCGTTCAAAACGAACACCTAGTTTATATGAGTTTTAGTAGTTTACTGACACTGGCGCACCCGAACTAAAAATAGGCTAATGGGAATCGAAACTATGAAAACTTATTGTGGCACGTGGCTTTGTTATCAATGTTATCAGTTATTCACCACAGATTAGTTCACAAAAAAACTCCAAACACAACTGTTTTTTATTCCTGCACCCCGCAGAGGTAGTTGGTTAGCATTACATTTTTAAATGGTTACAACTCAGTCGTATAAGTTGTTGCAACAGCCAGACTTGTAATGTAAGTACTAAATTAACAAAATGTAACAACGTACCTTGCACCTAATGGTTAAAAAATTGTGATGGTGTAGCAAAATATGTTCTACTTACTGTCTAGTACTTTTTAATTAGTTTTTTGTCATATTACCTAATCTCTATTTGAGGGGGAGATAACCGGTCGTTGGCTATCTCTTTCGCGCTTTGAAGATATAAAATCAGTGAGCGACACAACTTTTTTCTCCAATACGCCACGCTTTTATTAAATCTACTTATTACGTTCAATTTACTTGCAAAACAAATCTTCGTAAAATGAACGTAAAAATACCAGTGCCCGAAACTTTGAAATAAAGTTCGTCGTTGTTTTTCGCGTCGTACATCACTGCCAAGTATTTTACTTATTAGTGCTTATCTATTTTAATGTCAGGGTTTTTTTTTAAATACTGTAAATTTCAGTTACAGTCTAAATCAAGCAAATTAAATCACGGACAAGTCCAAGTCATGAAGTCATGCTTCCATAAAGTGTAGGAAACTTTACCAGACGCTTCTAGAGTGTTCGAAACTACATAAAAAGGCACGTTTCACTGATTCGAATATTTAGTTTTAAAAAGAAAATTTCCCATTAAATACTTGATTGGCACCATGATGATTTTTCGACTATTGTTTAAGGAAGTGCTTGTGAAATTTTATTTATTTGTTTATTTAGGTAGAAATATCAACAGTTTACACTTTAGACATTAAAAAAAAAGAAAACACTAATAACATAGTTCTGAAGTGAAAACCTATTATAGGTATTTACAACATTCTTTTTCTAATATTTTAACTAATTATTTTATTCACAGTTTTAGGAAAGTTGGAGAAACAAAATTAAAAAATATATAATATTACAAATGAAACTTAATTAAATTTACACCGAAGATGATAAAACACATTTTACTTAAAGAAATGCCATTCAAATAATTCGTCAATTTACTTTTAAACCCGTTCAAAGAGTCATGAAAAATATCAAGATCACTTAAAGAACGATTAAATTTCATTATACATTCGACATATTCTCAATATAGGAGAGTTATGAGCTAAGTTAGTCCTAGAATAAGGAACATGGAAGACTTGTTATTCTTTGCCGTGGATAGTTGCAAGGAACATGCAAGGAGATATCGTTCAAAACTGAGGGACAATCAATAAAGTTGCGAACAAGTTTGTACAGAAATGAGAGATCTCGAACTTTCCTTCTATCGCGCAGCCTGTCCATTTTAAAGAAAGATAGGCGACTAGAATAAGGACTGCTGTGTGGATTCCTGGACAACTAAACGCCAAGGATCTTGTGAAAGCTCGTTGTATGGCTTCAATGCGTTGCGAGTGTACAGTGTTGTGAAATGTTTTGTTCTGAAATCGAAGTAATTTAAATTACATTTTCAGTTATAACTTCCAAACGAAACTGAACTATGCCCTAGGGGCAAATAAAAAAAGAAAACCTGAGCTCAGTTAACAGCGAAAATGTAACCAGTTTTTAAACTATGTTCTACCGTTGACATGCACAATTCCCGTACACACGTACAACGAAACTATGCCTTGACATTTCTTTTTTTTGTTCCACTACCACCTACTACTTTATAAACTCTTTAAATCGGAATGGGGGGGGGGGGGGGGACACTGTTGTTACAATATCATGTAAGAACGCTATTTTAATTAGTAACGTTATTTTTTTAATCACATGTTTAATAGTAGCGGATTCACTTCGCTGTTCGCAGAGCTCCGTCTTTACTCTTAATTTAACCTAGTTGGTCTGAGACTACACCTTGTTACAATAGCTATACAGGGTTATCGGGAGAGGCTGTACTAAGCCGAAAGTGGGTCATTTCACTCATCACTATAAACATGGGGCCAGCCCTGAAATCGAGATAAAAAACAGTTGTTCCATACATTTTGTCGACGATTGACTAACTTAATAATTGGAACAGTTGTTTTTTTTCGGCGATTTTTGGGTTGGTTGGTTCTATGATAAAAATTGTTAATTATGATTAGTACATTGACCTCCTTTTGGATTAGTACACCCTATTCCGACAGCCCTGTACAGTGGTCGTCGTCGTATGTGGGTAAAACTCGACGTATCGAAAACAAATAGAGCGAGAGACACTAGTTCAAGTAATGCTCCGTTCACCTTCTTCAACGCCAACACCCCATCGTGTTCAGACCTTTTTTTCTCAGAGATCGTTCATTAATCACGTAAGACTAGATAGAGGGGAGGGAGTCCGAAAAAATTACGAAATATCACATGGGAGAGGGGGTTGTAGAAACTTTACAAACAATTAAAAACTCAAAAAATACGTAATTTTGGGCCCGAGAGCGGTGTTGGGGCATAATAAGTCTAAAATCTCACCACTTATACCCAGGTTTCTTAATATAAGCCATCAAGGCAGATTTAGACAGGGTCAGTGCACAAGTCAGTATCGGCGCCGACACTGGCTTCGTCCATGACTTCATTTGTTACATGGAGCCAGTAGCCGTGGTAAACTTTTCACGGTGAGCACACGTTTGTGAAGTCAGTGAGGAAGAAAAATGAATTTGCGAAAACAGCAGAAAAAATGTTTAAATTACTTGTTAAAAATATTTCCATTTTACTGTCGAATGAGTTAGCAGAAGCGTTAGAAAATGATTTAACTAAAAATAAACGAAATTGGGTGAGAAAATGGATTGACGACAGAAACAAAACTGGTTACTCTGCTTTGCTGTTGGAGCAATTGAGATTTGAAGATCCTGCAGAATACAAACTGGCTCTGACAATGTCACCGCAGAATTTTGACAAATTGCTGTCGTTGATTTCAAGTTCTATTCAACGACAAGATACGTTCATGAGAGATGCTTTGCCAGCCAAATTAAAACTGTAAATAACGCTGACATTTTTGGCTTCAGGGATGTCATATAAAGAAAGAAAGAAAGAAAAAAAAGTTTATTAATGTTTAAAATTAAAAACATTAAGGGAATTGTACAATCTACAAGGTCACGAAACGACATATCGGAAACTCAGTCACTTCTATCGGGTCTCGAAAGCAGCAATTTCTCAACTAATACCAGAAGTATGTTAGGCAATATACTCGTATGTGTAGTTTAATTATAAAGTAATTAAAAGTCAGTCAAATGAGGAAAATATTATCAAGATTTTTTATAAGCACGCATAATTATACTGTTTTCATTTCCAGCTTCATCAATGATCATGGTTCTGTTATTTACTCCAGGTGTTATAATTACGTGATTGGGGTCTACATATTATTATGTAGGTTTAGGGTCCACCGAAGTTTCCTCCGGAGTATGAAATCCTAAAGAGCTATTGCTTGTGGCAATCGCAGCAGACTCTGGGAGGTAAATGAATGTGTTGGAGCTGTGGCTTGAGGCAATTATTTCAGGAGAGGAAAATCCAAAGGAGCTGCGATTTCAGGGAGTTATTTGATTAGACTCCGTCTTCGCTTAGTTCACGAGTCATTTTTAGCGAGACGCGACGTCAACCTACAACACACTGACAGTGACTGACCTAGCGCTGACTTGTCCATTTACACGGGGTTTTTACTATTGGCGCGTGAGTGCGTGGGTGGCGAGGGGCGCCGACTGACCTCAAAATATTCGTATGCGAATATACAAATCAACGCTGACTTCCCATCGCTGTGCTGACTTCAAATCAATTTACATTGGGTTTTCGTCGGGTCACCACTGACTTGTCTCGAATTCGAAGTCAGTCACTGACTCTGTCTAAATCAGCCTTTATTCTCTGTATTTCTTGTAAGTACTTCCTTATTATTAGATTTTTTTTTCATTTCTATTTCTATCTTTTGTCATAATGTTCTCTATTGTAAAATGTGTTTTCACAGCGTATTGTTATTTTGTCCTGAAATTTCAGAGAGGTATTAACTGGAAATAATTTATTTGCCGAACAATCAAGTGCACGTCGCGTCGAAGCAAGGTCCTGTCGTGCTCATACAAAGGTGTGCGTTATCGGAGTGTGTTATGTCAGATTAATGCTTAATGAATAAATTATGTTCTGTCGAAACAATTACGTCAACCTATATTTCTTCAAAGTAAGCGACGTGGCGATATAGTGAACAGTCGACATTCAGAATGACTCCCAAACATTTTATTGCAAATAGCTCTATGTACAGCTTAAAATGCAAAAAACCATATTTTTTCAAAAAACATATAATGTCGGTTAGATTTAAGTAGTCGTTAAATCTAACCGACAATAGGTTTTTTTTCTTTATTTTTTTTTTCCTGTCTGAAAAAAAAAAGTTTAAATAGAGATTGAACAGTTACTTAAACCGCGCAAACGGAGCCCCACAAAACCTGCTTTGTCTAAAGTATTAAACGCTGCAAAGGTTAAATTCAAAGGTTCTTCAACGTTAATAAATAACTTAAATGTACTTTTGAGTATTTTGCTAAGCTTAAAAAACATTTTCTTCTCATAGGTAAAACAAATTGCCACATCTTTCACAGTTACTGAAAATAATTTAATATGTCGAGCCACTTCCACTTGCAAGAAATCTGCCGACGCGAAAAATTACCGACAGCAACTTGGAAATGTAAACTCCGCAGCAAGCGTTATCGCGGCAGCATTTCCTGCTGTCGGACATTTATTTTGGGAATTTTCTGGCTGGTGGAACTGCGGCCTTATGTTGTTTCTCTACTTCATGTTGGCGCTGAAACTTCATTCAACGCCTTCCGTAGGGACCGTAAATGAGTTGGGTGTAATTTACCTCATCACTGATATACTTGCTCACGGTGTCTACATGTTTTGGCGAACGTCGTCTTAATTCAATCGCTTGGGGGCTGCCGTCTAAGGAGCTTCCTCATCGGAAGCGTTTGCTTGCAAGTAACTATCCAAGATTCTATTTGCTCTTAGCTCTCTTCACTCAACACTGTATGTTGCATAATGTATCATTACAGGTTGCAAACTGTAACGCGAAGCTATGATGTAACCTGATTACATATTATTAGGTCACCAAATATAACTGTAAACGTCGAAGGATATTACAGACATAATTACGAGTATTTAGTTTTAAGTTCTCTCAAAAGTGAAGGTTTTTTCTTGAGAAAATAAATTTCATTAACCTGAATGCTTGGTTTTCCTCTCCTCCATCTCTCTCTTTCTCTCTCTCTCACTGCTGCAATGCTCGAATCTGACCTCTGACAAAACCACGAATGCTTACGGGAAGAAGCTTTACGAAGAACACTTTTCTTTAAGAAGCACTGATCATGATTTTCATGTACTTGTACTTTAGGTGAAATATCCGTACCAATCTACACTAATTATAAAATGGAAGGTAACTCTGTCGGTCTGTCTGTTTTTAGGCTTTTTACGGCTAACCGCATGAACGGATCTTGATGAAATATGATACTTAGTTACAACATTTCACGAGATAGGTTTCTGGAAACTATTTTCTGAATAAACGCGAACAAATTCACGTTTCCGTTCAGAATCCTTGAGTTCAGTCTCATGACACATTTGCCTATGTATAATTTTTGGTTTTTCTGTACACACTATTTTTGGATGACAATCCAGTTCAAAACTAAGATGTATATATTGTGTTGGTATATCGATTGTTATTTGTTTGTGTGTCTAATAAATAAAATAAAATAAAATAAAAAAAATGGCAGGTAACAGCTAGTACAGGGCTCACCGAGGGAAAATTCAAATCACATGTAAAAACTACATTAATGAAAAGAGGGTATTATAAGGTTAAGAATAATTTAGAAGATAAAGATGTCTGGAGCCTTCCACTTCCGTCAAGTAGCCACTAGTATTTATAGATATTACCTAGTTGTAAGCCAAAATTTGTGAGACTGTAATTTATTTATTATTTGAAAAAATAATGCCCCTCAGTTTCTTGCCTGTTCTTCTGAGTAGAGGCTCTTTATCCGAACAAGGCGGTCGAGTCTATTTAAATAACTTTGTCGTTCATAAGTGTATCTTTGATACCTAAATTGAATAAAAACATTTTGACTTTGACTTTAACTTTGAGTAATTATTATTTAATCAAAAGTAACTCTGTCTGTCTGTTTGAAGGCTTTTCACGGCTAAACGGATCTTGATGTAATTTGATTATAAGTTACAGTATATCACGAGAAAAGTTTTTGGATACTATTTTCTGAATAAACGCGAGGAAGTCGAACAAACAATAAAATAAACTGTAACATACAGACGATGGAGAACTAATAAGGATATAATAATAGAGACATATGTAGAAGATATAATTTTATTACTCATATCTATTTCCGTATTAAGCACATTAAACACTTTCTCACCATTAGCACACGCGACCTCAACTCTTTTGTCTAGAATTTTCATGTCTACCGTCGCTCCTTGTTATTTCGTCATATGACTTCATGTGCCAGAATCGAGAATCTAAGCTTCTAATCTTCCTTCTTGTCTTGCCGTTACTGTCGAAGTTTCCGCATTTTTCAATTTAGGGTTTTAATGGACAACAGGGATGGTTCATCGGATAATCAGACGAGTTTTGTTATTAGTAAGATCTCACACCTATTTTTAGCTCGCAGATGATTTCATATTGTGCTGGAGTCTTCTAAGTTCTGCCTCTTCCATTTGAAATAGTTTATTTTACGCATAATCCATTGTTAATACAATGTTACTATTATCTATAGCTATTCATGGGTTGAAATCTCTCTTTTAACCCCTGTAACATCAATGTTGCAAGCAATAGGTATATCGTCAAATCCTTTTCCTAAATCTCGAAGATGCTGCTCTATCGTGATCATGGCTGTCACGCAGGTAGTCTCGCGTCGTCGAGTCGTAGGCAGCTCTAGCTCTCAGTGCCTTTAATGTTTTTTTGGCTGATTTTGAATTACGTGCGTAAACCAGACAAAATATGCATTCTGTCGTACGTACGTAGTTAGTAAAAAAAAAAAATATTTTCAGAACTAAATGCTTTGCAATTCATACAAATTAAACCTATTAGTAAAAGTTTCACCATTTTGTCGTTATAGATTGCCATGAAGATGGGCGTGATAATTCCTCGTGTTAGCATTAATGCCGCAACACTTAAGTCAGCAGTTATTTCATGTATTTGGGCTAGATTTTAAGCAAGTTAGCCCAGTCGGGCTTTCATTGGACCTTGCATGAGTTCCCGTTAGCAATCTTACTGCTGGCACCTTTAGCGGAGCTCACTGGTAGTTTAAATTCAAAATGGCGAGCTATTCCCGCCGGCGCGTTAGCCGCCATTTTGAATTTTATCAAGGAATGGTTTCTGCTTAATATCTCGGCCATTTTGAAACTTTTCAACAAAAATAATATAAACTAAAGTTGATGCAATTATAATTCTCTACAATTTTAATCCGAACAATGTTTATCGCTCTTTTTTACTAACCCGAATGGGCAAAGATTACTTAAAGCTGTTCAACAAAAATAGAAATGCCTTTCATGTTTTTTACTGAGTGTGAACCCTGTTTTCTGAAGGTATGTAGGTACACTCGGACGCTTTGTTATCAGAAATAGTAGGTAGCATGGACGTTCAGATCTTTTGTCATGGCGGGTTTCTAGTGTGGGGCTTAGCTGTACAAGGAGTTTAGGGTCTTACTTTGCGGGGTTACGGCGACCAAAGATTTGCAGTTTAGTTGAGTTGCGATTCAGCTTCAATTACTGAGAACCTATAAAATAACTCTATCTTAGTAACTATAGGTTTGAAAGGTCTGTATGTTGCAGCATAATCTGTCTATCTCTATTATGTTCACTTAACTTAAGCACCGGGCAAAGCAGTTTGATCGAGGATAGATAATCGTTTTGTTTAAGTCACTTTATGGTAGCAACTAAAACACATTTCTCAATTAGATCGCTAGAGGGTGTTTAAGTAATTTGCGTTACTAACCGTTAAGCGTCGAAGACTAGCGATTTCTAACACGTGCGTATTTCGGCCTCATAGCACCTATCACCTCTTCGGTGTCTTGTCCTACTACGCGCGCCAATATAGTGGCTGTTCAAAGTGGCCGGTTTTGTTGGCTTGATTCAACTTATTTTTTTAAACAAGTACCTACTTACAGTATATTACTCTTTTGACGTTCAGAATTGTTTACTGTTATACTCATGTCTCATTTATTAATAGGATTTGTACGCTTCAAATATATGTATACAAATTATACATAAAATGTAAACTATGAAATAAAAATATTTTAATAAAACAAAACATGTTTATTTTTAAAAGTACACTTTCAGGTAGAGCTATACCCGGGCTTGCTTTTGTCGTGTGGGTGCTTTTGTAGAGCGGAGCTCGTCGTCGGGAGTACTAGTGTTCTCAGCGGTGCTGATGTGAGGGCCGCCACTTTACTAAATGATGTAACTAATTAATCCTCAACAGCTTCAGCGTAGAGCGACGCGAGCTTAACACCGACATAGTTGACTCCATTGTCAGAGAACACCATTGTTGGAGCCCCACACTAAACTAGTTTATAAAAAGTAGAAATAATTTGGTATGTAATTAAATGAAATGTTTTTTTTTCAGATTTAAATTGAATTAATATTAGGTACTCGATTAATAAAATAAAATAAACAAAGTAAAAAGATCAAAACAGTGCAATACAAATTATGTAATGTAGTATGCTCACCACGTCTGTTTATTTTGTTTGTTTCTTCTTCATGCTTTACGATTTTGATGAAATTTGGTACAATAAGGTAGCTAATACCTTGAATTAACAGATAGGCTACTTTTTAACCGAGTCTTTGTTTTTGAGGTTCTAATTTCTATTCCCTGAAAGATAAGACGGCGGCGCAAGTAACGTGGGATATCAGAGACTACCCATCGGGACTTTGCCCGTGAGGCAGACAAACAATGACCAGCAAAAGCCAGTTCAGTCATAAAGTCGCCAAATGTTTTCGAAGAGCACGTCATCCATATATTGCACTCATGTCATTTCATTATATTGTTCCCTTCATAAAATATACAGTACCTGGATGGCCGAGCTTTGCTCGGTATTTTTTTTAATTTTTTAATTGTGTTTTTTGGATAATAAACAATTGATTTTAGTCTAACCTCAAAGCAAACACTCATTGACTTCGTGTTACTTAACAACGCCATCTGCTGTTGTGTCGTTAAAGCAATTAGTTGCTCACAAAAAATAGTAGTATTATTATTCGCCAATAGATGTCAGGAAGAGTCATATTTTTCAGTTGAGATTGATTATCGATAAAACACGAATAAAATGATATTTTCTAAAAATGATTCCTAGCTAGATCGATTTATCGTCCCCGAAACCCCCTATATACTAATTTGTATGAAAATCGTTGGAGCCGATTCCGAGATTCCAATTATATATATATATATATACATATATACAAGAATTGCTCATTTAAAGGTATAAGATAATGGGAAACCATCAAAAAGGCTCAATTCCGTCATTGGCTTCACTGTCGCCGGCGACTGTGCCGCCACGTCAATTCAAAGAAAATGTAACGCTATTATTAATTCTGTGCTCACTGATTCATTTGCGTTCAAAAATCCTTTACCATGCCCCCAAAGGTTAAAGGACGTTGGTGAGCTCCGGCCATTATTGAAGCCAAGTTTTGCGAATTTAAATAAATCCCAATTCTTTTCTGATTTTTTCAGACAGTTCACTACTTAAATAGTGAGTAACACTTTTTATTTCCGGTTCCGAATAGATATTAGATAGTTTTTTTTTTTACTTTTTACTGACGGCTGTCTTTTTACTAATGTGGTTGCTTTGTGTGGTAATCCCTGTGTAAAAGCCTTCAAATAGCAGAAGGTTCTCAATTTGGTTGTATTTTTTTCCCCCATAATACATTTCATACCCATTTATGAAACTTTAAGAAATCAATAGATGGATTCTTTCATTTTAAAATACGTCAGAAATTCTTGCATAGCATATGTACCTATCAACTATTACTTAATTTGTGCCTCCCCATACATGTTTGAAATCTGGTTTTAATGAAACTCTGTCTGTATGTTTGTAGGATTTTCACGTCTAAACAGATCTTGATAACACGACGGATACAATGAGTTTTTGGGTACTTTTTTCTGAATAAACGAGTCTTGGATAACAGCTAGACAAAATATAAAAAACTAGCTGTTAATCGCGACTTCGTTCGCGTTTATTACAAAATAGTAAAAACCTTCCTCGGGAAATACTGTATCATATCATCATATTTCATCAAGATCCGTTTAGCCGTTTAGACGTGAAAAGCCTACAAATAGACAGACAGTTACTTACCATTTTATGATATTAGTATGGAAGGATGGAAATCCATTGTTTAATTTTTTGCAATTCGTATTCAGTTAATTAATTTTTAACAATGTTAATATGTGCAGACGAGTGGAAGCTCACGGTAAGCGAGTATACTGTTCGATTAACTACCAACTCGCTAACTACGTACGAGTTTGAAAAGTCAACTATTTAGTTGTTCGCTCGGCTACATATTAGTCGGCATTCATGGGTTGACCTAGAAATTTCTTTCCGCAATTTTCGCCCTTAATGGAAATTCGCTTAGGCTCTACAGGTTGTATACAGAGTTACAGATGTGGTCAGCCGAGACATCTGACAGCTACAGATTAGTAATCAGCGGAGCTACGGGCGTGGTCGTAACTATTAAATGCAGGTCTGTAACAGACGACGACCGCGGCCGCCACCGCAGACCGCGCCTATGTCGAGCATGCACAACCCATTAACTGTTTTGGTCGAAGTAATTTTATTCGCTTTGCTCTAAGATACTATCAACATAACGTGTTTTATGTTGAACAAGCAAGTTACTTGGATAAGCTTTACCAAATGTTTTTTTTTACTTGTACTTCAACCTTATTTTACGGAAAAAAGCATGGAAAGTATGATCCACCTGCTGTCATTAAAACTCCCTGCCTGCGAGCGAGGTGATCAAAGATCTATTTCGGAGAATGAGCCAAGAGCGGCAGACTTGCTCTCGATTAAAACAATGTTAAGTGCCTATACAGGTATTAAGACCGCCCGCTCCTTTTATCCACCTGCCTACTATTCTACATTCTACTTCTGATATTATTCATATAAAAGTTTGTATGTTGGTTACTCAATCACGCATAAACGCCAAAACAATTTTGATAAAATTTGATGTT
This sequence comes from Peribatodes rhomboidaria, assembly GCA_911728515.1. NCBI lineage: Eukaryota > Metazoa > Arthropoda > Insecta > Lepidoptera > Geometridae > Peribatodes > Peribatodes rhomboidaria. The sequence goes on from OU452166.1 coordinate 2,424,108, forward strand.
GAGTTAGTTTATACTCTGGATGAATAGTAAGACTACTTTATCAATCGATCTAAAAACTAGCGATGCCAGTAGGATAGGGATTAGGGAGTGAAACTGGGAAACTCGGCTTATTTTTAATATACCAACAACCTCTCGCAGGCAGCTTCTATAGATTATACCTAACAACTTTAGCTTCATGACTTAATATTTCGTACTTTTTCTTTCTTACCAAAAATCTTTTAACATTAGTGGTTTTGAATGAGAAAAAACGAGCAAAGTTTCGGAACAGGGTGCAATTCAGTTAACCTTAGCCGGTACTTAAAAGAAGCGTTGATGTTGCGTTTTTTATAAAAAATCGGACGGGGAACAGCTCAGTAGGTATCACTAATGTCTCGCAAGCGTGCCAGCTGGACTACCGATGACGCGTTTGTGAAACCTTACTGCTACTGAGTATCATCCGTTTTTTATGACAAAGGAAGGCAACATTAACGGCTATGGTTTTAATTGCCCGGTTGCGCCTAAAAAATATAAATCTCACCTTTTTCATCCAACGTATTTTAAATAGGCGAATTAAGTTTTGTGAAACTCCAGGGACAAAAGTTGTTAAGTGTGATGTAGGGGAGCTGCCTGCGACTGGTTCCTACTAAAATAAATGTTTTCTTTTTCAACCTGGCACGCCATATTTTTTCTCTCGTAAAGCCGTAGTAATTTCGAAACTTTTCTCCAAATTACGAATGGAATAAAGATTTTTACACTTTACAAACGATAACAACAACAATTCATATGTTAGAAAAATGTCTTCTGATAAAACTAATATGAATAACTAGCTGTTACCCGCGACTTCGTTCGCGTTTATTCAGAAATTTGTATCCAAAAACCTTCCTGATATACCTTAGACTAATTAACAACTTCATTAAGATCCGTTCAATCAATTAGTCGGGAAAAGCTTATAACAGAAAAAAGAGTTACTTTCAATTTGATTAAATTAATGCGAATGTCTTCATTTCAAAAACATAATGCGTACATGTACATAGTTTTAAGTAATAGTAATCATTCTTTCATGGACATTTTTATTGTTATTTTACAATCCATGATACGAGTAATAGGTACATAATTATATATCTAGGTACTCGTTAGTTGCCAACTGACATACGAGTTTTATACTCTTACAGTTTAAATTAGCAAGCGAAGCGTCTAATGCTTCAGCTTCGACAAAAATGCTTTCGGATGTCCGAATTCTGTCGCATTTCTTATCCGATCGAAGTTTTATGAATAGGTTCAATAAGTTATTAAATAGAATATTTGTCAAGTCAGTTTATGGAAGTTTTGCAAAATTATACTATGTAAGCGAAATTATGTAATTTTTAAAGTTGTTTCCCGAAGTCTTTGTCTCACAGAGCCAATTGTGTTTACGGGCCAATCATTTATCTATCTATTAGTATTCAAATAAGAAACCATATTATAAACGTTATATTAATATTGCGAGTAAATAGCAAAACAATAAATGCCTCGAGTTTGAATTGTGTCGTACATTTATTTTTCTGTCGTGAACCTTTCTAAGGGTGCCTTTTCACGATTCCCATTGTGAATTGTTTGAAAATAGCTTGTTTGTTCTATTTAAGAAATTGCTTTAATTTTTTAAGGTAATTTTTAATTTTTAAAGTATTAGATAGTTTTTAGAAGCGCTTCTTTGTTATAGTGTCTACTAAAATATAAATAGGTAAAATATTTTTTTATGGAACAAAACACAAAAAAGTCTTTCAATTTTTTTGCTGGGCATTTGCTGGTTCCTCCCTTTTTATTTTATTTTTTATCTTTCCTGGGCTATCACCGTCCAGCGTTACAACCTTGGTCGCGCTGTCGTGGTTTTTTGGTTTTAATTATTGCTTCAAAATTATTTTGTAAGAAAATGGTTTGTCTGAACGCGGCTTATTCTACTTTTCTTTCTCATTTATTTCAAGGAAGGACGTGGAACTTCCTTTAATGTTTTTCCTTCGATTTGTTAACTTTCTCCGCTCGGTCAATCGATAAAATGAATTGATTGTTGAAAACCCGTTGCCTGGACCAACCAGCTACGCTTGCTGTCATTTGGGACAAACGATTTTGGGACACTTTGTTCGAAATGAAACTTTTGAAACCTATGTAGGGTGTAGGTAATATTATTTACTCAAGAGTTGTATAGTTTCAGTAATAATAGAAATACAATAAAAAAAGATATTGGAATGCCACTCATGTTTGTTTACAAAATGAGCTTGGTTTACAAAAATACTAGCAAAGCAAAAAAAAAACGCTATAAATATAATTAAATAGTCTCATATAATTCTATATATTATCATTCTCATATAGTTTGATATTTTATTCATTCTCATTTTACTCATTATTAGGGATTCGTCAATATTTTAGCGAATGGAGCTTTTCAATACTATGATATTTTTTGTTTCAGATAAGTTTCAACCCCATTACGTCATTTCTCTTCACGTTGGACTTCTTCATTATATCCCTGAATGTAAGTACTAACATAACATACCGTCACGCCTTTCCCCCGAAGGGGTGTTATAAGCTTTACGTGTCTGTGTTTGTGTGTGCCTGTCTATGGTATCGTAGTTGTAGTAGTAGTAGTCACCCGAACGAATGAACCGATTTAGTTTTTTATTGTTTGAAAGTTGAATTATTGGGGAGTATTCTTAGCCATGTTTGATGCAAATCAGTGACAGAAGTTTTTAAAATTTTTAATGTTTGTAATGTAACCCGTAAATGATAACAATGTATTGTCATGGGAACTTAACGTGTAGGCAGAGTTTCAAAAGAATCGGTTTAGTAGAAATAAACTGTTGCAAGATTAAGACTTTAAGCAAGAAATAAACGAACATACGAGTGCAAATGAAGCTAAAAAATAAAACCATTTTAAAAGTGGACGCCACAGAAGGCGGCTTAATAGAAAAGAACTTAGGAGATGACTTCTTCAGATTTTAGATATAGTCAGCGATTAAATCTAACGAGGGGAGATAAGGCACGCTCAAAGGGGTAATAATAAGGGGCTATGCACACTCATCTGTGCCAAGCCACGCTGATGAGACGACGAGGCAAATCTGCGCGGAGAGACGTTGTCAATGTGTAGTACCTACCTCGCGGGTTTTATTAACGAACTGAGGAACGTGCGAGTTGCGGAACGCGGAATGATGTGACGATCGCCTTAGCAACACCTAGACTAGATATCCAACTGACAGTCTTGCACAGCTATATTTCAAGTGTCTTGTTTCATTTGCATCGGGAACAAAGATAATTGCTACTAATTAATAAATATTTCCCGTAATGAGTAATTCCCGTTTTATAAATCAGAATTATTGCTACTGGATACTTGTTAATAATTTAGAAAAATATTTTGTGATTAGGAAAAGATTAGCCTCAGGCTTCGTAATATCAAAAGAAACGACAAGGATCATCTTGAATAAATAAATAAATAGAAAATGTATTTATTGCCAAAACCTATGAGTTAATAACACATTAAAGAAAAGTACTTATATCATTACACCTAAACTGAGTATACCTAATTTAAAAATTTAAATAAATTGTTTTGGCAATTGGAGTAGGCTCAGCACTGAAGCAATTAAAGCATTGAAGCAAGTGTCCGAGTGACAATATGGATTTGAGAAAACCTGCTATTTTAGACGGAACTAATTCTTACTTTTTGGTGAAAGGTTTAGGGGAGGGTGGGCGATAGATGGAACAGAGCAATTAAATTAACAGAGGACAGAAATCTTTCATCGGGATCTTACTTTTGTATCGTTGTCCTTGTACTACGTTTTGAGTCTCGGTTGCAGGCTCACCGAGATTCCTATGCTTGAGATATAGGACTAGACTAACTCGCAAGTTTGGTCAGGCGATTATTTAACACATCGTAATAAAATTCTCATTACATTAATAATCTTAATCGGAGATCTTAACGATAATTTATTTGGTATTTTTGAGACGTTATTTTCCCTTTTTACCACGATATTGTGCATGCGAGCAGATCCTACCATTTTTGAATCGTCACTTGAATGTGCCAGAACGGAACTATGAATGTACATACTCGTATATTCAATTGTCAGACGTGGGATCTAATGCTAAGAAAATGAAAAAGTTTTTCAATTTTACTGCGTATATACGTTACGTGATATATTCGCTGTTTATTATTATTATTAATTATTTTAAGGAATGGACTGTTGTCCTGTTTCTCGTGGACGATATCATTTAAAATTAAAAATAATATTCCACTTGTAAAGATAAAACGTGTAAAGTGTTATTATAAAACTGTTGTTACTTTTAAGGGCACCTCGGTATATTCATGCAATTACCTTTTAGAGCTCCTTGTCGGGGGCAAAGTGGAAGCCAAAAGGGGATACCGATACCTTTTAGCTGATGGCAGCCGGGGGTGAAAAATGAGGGTAAACGCCTGCTCTATTAACGACGAACACATGCCACTTTATAAATATGCTCCATTGTCTGCTTCAATAAAATCAACAGGCAGATTTTAATGCTCATGTCGCTTTTAGTTTTGGACACGAACAGCCGGTTGGAGCTATATTGAAAATATAGTGCTTTTGTTCAATAAAGTTTCTGACAAATGATAAAACGAATATGAGATATTTTATATAATTAAAACAGGAGGTATAAACGTAGCGTGCTCTGCTGTTTAGCGACATCGCGTCGCGACGCCTGCTGTCGCTCTTTTGCACTCTCCTAGGACGACGGGTTAGGAGCTCAGTCGAAGTAGGAAGCCATTCAAATAGCGTCGCACATTTTCACCCAGAAATATACCTATATTCTCTCAGTAAAAGGAAAATAACAAAATCTCACGTCTAGAGATGTAAATTTGGAACAGGTATTGGTGAATTGATGAAAATGATCTAAAAATACTGGCGACATAAATTCGCTGCCTTTTATATCTTTAAAAATGAAAATGCGCATTTGTCTTTTTCCTTTGAGAACGATAATTTCTAGCTTTATGCCCTAAATACTTAGTTGTCGATAATATAGGATGTCCCGTAACGCCGTTGCATCAACCAGGCACGAGGCGAGACGGGTAAAACCAATTTAGGGAAAAATAAAAAATAAATTACTTGTAAATTATAATATAACGTGATCATAAGTAAATATGTTATTAATCGGAGCCACAAATAAAGCTAAAAAAATTGTATGTTTGTGACGAATAAACTCAAAAACTACTGGTCCGATTTTAAAAGCTCTTTCACCATTAGAAAGCTACATTATTCCTGAGTTTCATAGGAGGATGGACTATGGACCACGAGCGAAGCCGCGACCAAAAGAGCTAGTCAATAAACAAAAATATATACTGTACTACTACTACCAGTACCCCAGGTAAATAACTTACATTATAAGGTCCTATTTAGTTAGGATACCAAAATGGTAGAAACCTAGCTACTTTTCTATCCATAGCGATATCAGCTTTTTCTTTTCAAAACTTCCTAAAACTTTTTGAAATCAAATAACTAGGTCATCAAAACTTGTTTGCGCTCAAAGATTCGGAGAAATTGAACAATGAAGATACACAGAGTTAGAGAGGACATCGAGAAAGCTATCCTATGCGAGTTCGCAACATTTTTAAAAGGAAAAAAAAAACCTTTTAAAAATGTCTTTATATGCAGCCCATTGAAAAGGAAGGTGCATTGGGCATCTTGGTCTAATTACATGGCTATCAATTCCTTCCCCAGACTTAAACTCCGTAGACTTTTTTACTGGGGCTACATAAAATAAAAAGTTTATTTTGAACCTATTGAAAATGTTTGCGAACCGTAGCGCAGTTCTGAAACATCTTCAAGATTACCCAAGCAGCGAAGAAATAAATGCAGCTACAAGTAGTTTCGCAAGGCAAGATTAATCAAAAGTTTTTTCGTTTTTAAGAAGACGGAGACGTAGATCCTGCTTTGTAGGCGCCAAACAATTGGACCATTTCTTAAAGTACAGGCCAAGAAACAGGCTTTGATAAAAGATTTGCTCAGATGGACTGAAAAAACATTGCACGGGCCAAAAAAAATAACAGTAAACAAGTTAGGTTCTAAATCTTATTCTTACATCTTTAAATGAGCAATTCTTGTATATATATAATTTTATATATATATAAATACCGAGCAAAGCTTGGTCATCCAGGTACTGAATAAAATGATATGACGCAACTCTAGTACGTACCTATCACGCACACTAGTATACTCGTAAGAAAGTTGGCCTGTCACTTTTCGTTCACTTTTCGCCACACATTTGCTTATCTGAATCTTTGAGCTTTAACAATGCCCTAATTAAAAGATTTTCAAAATAAGGATGGATTGCTAAAAAAATGGTAATCATCGCTATGGAATGGACAGAAAAGTAGCTAGTGGTGTACCATTTTGGAATTCTTACTAAATGGGCCATCTTTCGAAGTAACTAGCCTAGTGTGTACGGTATGTTTTTTTTTTGTTTAATGAAAAGGTAGGTGATGGCAAAATTATTTTTAAAAGCTCAAAAAAAGCATAATTTTAATGTGTCAAGGTACTTTAATTTTAACTAACCCAGCAACCTTTTTTGGCTTGACTGTCAGAAAATCATTTTCATTTGTCAGTTATATTGAAACTAACTATATGGATTTTATTTGTATTATTCCCGGACCTGTGGCCCCCTCATCTCGCCCCGTGCCCGCTTGACGTTGTGGGCACCCTTCAGTATATTGGCTTCAGACGGGCTCCAGCATGTATTTCTTAGTATCCAGCCTCGATGTTTTCCTCACATTTGTTACGGTCAGCGCATGTCAATAGATGCAGTAAGTCTGAATCTGGATCCAGGTACTGCAAATAACTCGTATTTATGTCGAAGCCGTAGCAAGGTATCGCTAACACAACATACACGAAGACCGTCGTAATTTTCATCCCAATGTGGGATTCACAACTAAATAGGTGTCCGCCAACGATAGGGTGAGCGTTGGCCAAGCTGATACAATCCCTTAGGGACCTGTACGTACGTAGATACCTTTCCCTTCTTATAGCGTTCGAGCCGACCTACTTACCTACTGAAATGGGAGCCACGGGGCTCACCCCGCTGAGTTCTTGCTTGCTTTATTTGATACATTTTAGGGCTTTAAAACGCTTCTGATTACTAACGTTAACAAGATCACGTTAAAAACTAAATTGCATCCACGCAAATAGCATGTGTAGCTCTCTGTAGATCTCTGTGGAGTACAAAGAGCAGTTCTCCGTGCACTTAACTATTTTTAGAATCCATTAAAAATTATACTACACTTTTTCCACGAATGCCACTTGACTTCTAGTGTTTGAGATTCTCGTAAGATCGCAGAGTTCGTCACTATCTTCCGTCGCGTCGTCGGTTGCTCCTACATATAGTTCGTGCCAAATGGATTAAAACAAAAACGGCTTTTTTCGAAATGATTAAATCGCAAAATAAATATAATTTGTGTGGTAAACGCGTATAACCTGTGATCAGACTGTCGATGGGTCAATGAACTTTACCCTCAATTCAAATGGTACGATGGTACCATAGTTCGTCACAGCATTATAGCTTCTGTAAATTTAGAAAAAATAAAATAGCAAATAATAATCAAAGTAGCAAATTGTGCAACTTTAGTCCGTAAATATGGACTAAAGCACAATTTGCTACTTTGAAATTATGATGATTATGAAATAATAATATGATGACGAAAAGTACTCTAACAAGTACTTACTACAAAAATCTCAAAATAATAGGAATAAAAAATGTTTCGTAATTTTAAGGGAGGGGCCATAAAGAAATAGGGAGTAATCTGTTTGCAGGTTGTTAGGTCGCAGTAAAAACCATCTTGTTTTGTTCTCGTTTGTGTTTGTTCTGTTGTGTATTTATTATCTTATGCGATTACAGTAAAAACTGCTAAGAAATTACGCACTGGACTAATTTTTGCAAAATTTAAAAATACAAAGTATCAGCAAAGTATTGTGAATCAGACCTCTATTCTGCTTTTCCGAAATTTTCCGTTTCTGTGAATAAGTGAGTGTTCAAGTGAAATAAATAGAAATAACCGAGTATAGAGAACGTTATGCTGCCGCAGTTAACATTTTTATGATCGCGTTGTAAAAGTTAACAATGCCTGATAACCATAGTGCGCACGGAAGACCTTAAACGTGTCATTTCTATCATTATTAAGTCTGGCTTTATTATTTAATGGTTCCATTCGCGGCTCTGAGGTTGTTTTTATACGAGTTTTATAACTTGGTTATTGCTTAAGTAAGTTTTGCACCATATATTGCACAATAATTTTATAGAAAGAAAATTTTTTTACGCCATATTAGTATAGATGTTACTAAAAACCCATTTACGAGCTAGGTCCTCTGGTAGGCTGTCTCGTGGAGGTATGTTATGTTTTACGATTTTAAGGATCCCGCGACGCTCTGAAATTTCCATACAAACGCGCTTGCCAAATTTCTTGGAAACAATTTGTCAGATTATAATGAAATTTAGCATGTACAATTAAATGAACTATATCTCCACCCCTATATTCTTGGTTTTTTTAAAAAAAGTCCTCAAGAGAAAATAGAGCTATGAAAAATATCCACATATTGAAGGGGTCACTTTTGACTGATTTATTCAATAGAAAGACAAAGCAAATCAGAAACCCCTTTACGTAGGGAGTTTGTCTACATTATTAGTTTTTAAATGAATCCATAATATTAGGGAAATTCTTAGTTATTTAAGAATAATTACAGAAATGCAAAAGTCATAAAATAATCTTAAATTGCACTTTGTCACTCTGTAGGTAACTTTAGAGGCTCGTCAGGATCATTACTTGCTCTCTTCGCTCGTAGTCTTCTTCTAGACGAAATGGCTATAGAATACCTTAAGCCAATGCGAAGTTAGTCTAAAGTGGTCGCCGGACTCTTAAGAAAAGAAATAGTGTTACTTTAATCTAAAATTATATTTTTGGGAAGCAGTAGAAAAACGAAAAACCAGTCTAATAAACCAAAATGATGCCTAAGTAGTGGAACAAATGTACATCCACTCTCCCTCTCTATAAAAGGTAGATCCGTTAATTTGGCTTTTACGTTTTTGGCAATTTACTTCGAAGCCAGCAAAAACGAGAATTTAATCATCTTCTTGTCTATTTTGCCACTGTGTGTAGGAAAGATTTACAAACCTCGTTTGAAAAATGTGAACGGACCCAGTTACCAGTAACACAAACCGTGACACAATTTCCGACCAAAACATCAAACGAAATTAATACTGACGTGGATTTAACTGCGCCCGTCTCTCACTCTAATTGATGATCCCCAGTTACGTGGAAGGATAACTTTACGCACAGAAATTGTCAACAATTTTGCTTCAACTTTGACGCAGAAAACGGAAACCAGGACCATGTAATGAAAAAGGTAAAAATACAGGCTGGATCCCTCGATTTTTGTTATACACCCGTAAAAATATGCAAATTATCCGTCATTACGGACCTACGAATAAAATTATATATTCGTAGTTGCCGGTCCTGTCACGCCTTTCAGGTTTACAAAATTTTGTTTTTATTCAAAATAATGTTCTGCTATCCTACAGGAAGCGTATATTTTTAAAGGAATTTGTTATGCTTATAATCTTTGGCGTTTATCGTATTTAGAGAAAACTAGTACAGTAGTCGATGGGAGTAGCCAAGTACATAAACTAAGAAATAAAAATTAAGTTCTTTATTCCAAATTTCTAAATTGTTTATTTAGGAGTAATACATTCATGTTTGTTATTACTGGTAGTAACCAATTGACCACCCAAACTGAAACCTATAACACAACCACATGATCTAAAACCTGAGCTAATTCTAATACAGCCGTAAAGTTTCGAAGACTTCGTTTCAAAGAGACCAAAACATAAAGAGTAAATCCCCGTTTCCGTCCGTAAATCCATTTTGTTTTTGACACGCTCCATCTCCTGGTTAGATAATATTTTTCTGAAAATGTTTCAAAACATTTACGGCAATATGAGTTTGGACGAAGAAGACACGCTATGCCACAGCTTTTAAGTAACAAATCTGCCAAGTAATGAAAATATGCTTGTCAAGTGTTCCGTACTTATCTTAATGCAGATCTCTAAAATGACTGCTACATCTATGGCAAAAAAACTCAAATCCATTCACAGTAAGACATTGCACGCCGACTTTTCTTTACCGGCTACGCTGGGGAAAGAGTTTTCTGTATTTCGTCGTAGTTCTTCATCATGACACAGGGTTTTTTCTCTTACTGCGTTGTTGGTTTGTGAAATCCAGTATTTGAATAATAATTATCCCGAGTATCAATTTTTAAAATTACCCTTACAGACAGACGCTAGCTAAATTTAACGAACACATAATGGTACTAGTTTCAGAATCTCTATTGTCCCATCAATAAAACTATTGAACTATTTTTTTTTTAAATCGCAAGTATTGTTCCAAATAAAATTAATAACGAAATAAAACGAGAATGAAAAGTTAGCAAATCGTAATCAGTACGGCAGAAAACAAATTACGGAGGACAGCATAACCACAGGCAGTTTAATTTTGTAATTTTTTTTTCTATTGTTTCAGTTGTACGCAGTGGTGTGTGTGATCTCGCAGTTCCAAGAGTATCTGGAGGGCCGTGGCACTGCTGCTTTCGACTTTGATGACCACGTAAGCGTCAATCATGCTAATAATTCGAAATATGATCTAGACAGGATGTAGATAGGAACATGAAGACATGATGCAGCTGTCGGACCAACACACGTCATTGCAGAACGAGTACAGCGTAGCAAATACTATCCATAATAACCGAGCGTTTATATCTTTCATAACTCAATATAACTACAAATCTGCTTCAAGGAAGGTCGCAGGCAGGATACATCGCTTCTTAACTATCGTCTTTTTTTTATTGTCACTATTGATTACTTATTAACGATCATCCAAAGATTGTCAGGGACGTTTACTGCTTAGCTTCAGTGGTCAGGGTTTTAGGATCGACCTGAGCTTAAGCTAATTTGAGGAATGAAATGGGAGGAGTGATGACCGATGCAACGAGCATTGCAATTAGTATTCTGAGTACATATTTCGAAACCGATGGATCGAAAGTTCACTACGATACCAATTTGTTTTGCACTCCTCGAAGACGCATAATAATCAAAGCTTGAACTAGACAAACCAAGTAACAAGTACATGCACTGAACATAAATAAGGCTTTAAAAGTAACAAATTATCACAGTATTTTCTCTATCTCTTGTTTCTCTGAGCGTAGTCGGACGTTAGCGAGTCCCAAATAAACAATAACGACTTGTATGCAAACAGCAATTATTAGGAGCTCTCTCCTGTACCCTTTTGAAGAAAAACAAACTAGGACTCTTTCCTTTTTTTTATATTTCGAAAACCTGATTTATTTGGTCGCCAGACCAAATATGACCAGAATAGGACCTCGATTCTACTAAGCAATTGTTTTAAAATTGTCAATGAATTGTCTATTTCTGCCAAAATTGTCAATTTGAGACAATTCACTATCAATAACAGTTGGTTCGTAGAATTGCGGGGCTTTAAAAAAAAACTGCCTGTCATCGCCGTGAAAAAGCGACACCGCACCTTTGTGCGCGCCGTATTCTCGCCTTACGTCTTCCCTGTATAATTTGGCCTAGCAAATACGTGAAAATTTTATACGGTTCGTTTTTGTCGGTCTCTTCTTCCTTTCTTCCTTTCAACCTGCAATTCGTGGAATGTTCTTTTTCAGGATGCCTTCCCGCGGAGCTAAAATTTGGGTCGCTTCAAGAAATGTCACCTACCAGAACCCTTACCCTGAAAGATAGGGAACGAACCGACAACGCTTCTGTTGTTGTAGTCGTCTATAGACTGTGGTTAGGCTACTTTCCAACATATGACCCGCTTGGTTGTTGGCAATTAGTTGCAATCTTTTTTTAAAGAGAACTTTTAAAAAAACTGAACTTATTATTAGGTCTATAATACACTTAGTTACAAAATGAAGGCATACGAGAAAAGCACGAAAAGCTGTATTATCTCTTATTATCTTATGAACGATCTTTAGACTACCTTAAGGTGAGTATGTGAAAATACCTAATCATTTAAATGATAAAATGTAACTTACCGATACTAAAATAGTATTGATGGTGTGTTATAAAGAGTATAATTTACTAAGGGAAGGCGCCACGGTCCGCTAGTTGTGCCTTACCATAAGGCTGATTGATTAACATACGTACTGGTAGAATTTCTGAGCAGTACAGTGACTACGAGTGGACGGCTTATGTGTTTGCTATCTCGATTCTTGATTTATTTCAAAAAGTTATTAAAGTTTCGAAACGAAATTTACTTGCTTCTAGTCTAGTATGATATAAATCCGAACTTAAAAATTACCCCTAGGGTGCCGCTGTCTTATACTGCATGCTAGGTCCGAGAGGTTTAATGGCCTGGCCTAACGTCCAGAGTGTCGTCCGTCGTCCGTCGCCTTTGTTATGGATTTATAGCTTCACCGTTATTGATGTTTCCACTACGGTGAATTAGCTATAACCGCATTGGAGAAGATCAATCATTCTAAAAAAATGCTGAAATCTACCGTTGTTACGATGTTTTGCAGGGGGGGGCATCGTTGTACAAAGACTTTTTAACCGACGAAACGAAGGAGGTTTCCAAGTCGACGCGTATTTTTTTTTGTTCGATTTTCGAAGGCGTTGTTTTCTTTTCTTACTGTGATTTTACAATGTACCGCCTTGTTTATAATGGTGTGTGTGGTGAGCTCCTTTCGGATTAGCGTCTACTTACCAGCGTTCTGTGTATTCCTGTAGGTATTTCTTTTCAGCAAGAGATTTTGAGGCGTCGTATCCTTTGTTGGGTTAGAATAGTGGTTTTTCAAGTGTTTGTGCTGGTAAATTGGTTTCAAAATTCTTTTTTACTAAATTAATTGATCAATCAGTTAAACTTTGATTAAAACTCAAAAATATTGGACTTGTCCATAGATCTGAAACACTCAACGTGAATTAGTTATTTTTATTTTTACCGACTTTGCAAAAGGAGGTTATGGTTACTCGACACGAAGGTATGTATGTTAATGTTGTTGGAATTCGAACTGCGTTAAATTCACACAGTAAAATGATAGTCTATTAATATTTGGATATACCTACCAAAGTGTTGATAATCTAACACTTGGTCGTTACAAATGTTGGATAACAGTCTGCCTAAGTTTGCTGGATTACTATTATTTATGATGAAGGTACCGTCCTCGTTGGAACATCTAATATGTATGTCGAACCCCAAATATTTTCACTCGTTCTTCAAAATCACACCCTTAAAGTTGTGAACGCCTGCTATTAAAAGTACACTTAGCCTGCTGTGGGTCCCGAGCCCAAACTAATTTGTTATCGGCGGGCTTCTAAAAGGTCAAATTGGCCACGGATTATCTCCACACGGGATTCGATAGGTCGACCTCGGTGGAATAGGTCGATTAGTTCAACCTATTGCTACATTTAGCAAGCAGAAATTTCGTGTTCAATTAATTATTCTAATGTTTCAGGTAAGTATAAACCGTGGTATTACCAGTTTTCGATACAGATAGAAACTATTGTACCCATTGAGATAAAAGTATATACTACGTACGTACATATTTCATGACGAAGAGTACCTCGCGGTTAGGGGCTACAATTAGTAACAGGCACAAATCAATCGCCTGCGATTAGCCGTGTTTCCACGTCCTGGCACTCACAGCACGGCGCCGATGAGATCAAGCCCCCCGGCCCCGTGATGTCGTCGGTAGGTAGTAAAACGTGCCATACATTTCCCTACATTTTTCCGTCCCCGGCTGCCGTGCCGTGCCGGCAAGTGGAAAATCGCCTATTTAGTCAAATGAACGCTTGCATCGAAAATGTATAAATAGATGAATAAGGAAGTCGCTTCAAGTTATAAATAGATCCACAAAACCTGTCCCTCCGTTCCCATAGTGATGTGTCTAACAATGAAAATAACGATACCAATAAATACTTCCTCCACATAACAACTTTACTACATATCCGAGATTTATGTAGGTTAGTCGATTATACTTCAGAAACTTACGAAAAGTTTCAACGACCGAAAAAGACGCTTATACGGTTAACTCTGCTTAAGTATTTTTAGAAAACATAAAATATTTGCTACCATTCCTTACTTATAATACGTGAAGGAGTTTGTGTACCCAAACCGTTACAGGTTGGAACTTTGAAATGGACCAATTGTATGTTAACGGCTGTGGTTTTAGAATATTCAAATTTCCGTGGCTTTTAATATTTAAAATCTTTACAACTCGGTCTTGTTACTTTTCCGTGTTTTATTGGGCGACCACAGGCGGCACTATTACTTACGTGAATATAGAGGAACTCCAGCGCTTCGACCCTTCAGACTTCAATAATAACTTCAGTAATAAGACTGGAAGAAAGGAACAAACCACTCAAGCTAGAAGCAAGAATAGTGTAAAAAAAGGTTCTATTCAATCTTATTCAGTGAACAATAACAATTGAGATGAGAGGGAAGGTGTAACAAGGAGGCTCGACGATCTGGTGAGGGTCACGGGAAGCCGCTGGATGCAAGCAGCGCATGACTAGTCGGAGATCGTTGGGGGAAGCACAATTTTGTCCAGCATTGGACGTCTTCCTGCCAAGATAATGATGATGACGAAAAGAAAGTATTAAATACATTTAACTACATTAAAACGTACCTACCTACTATTCACGTACGCACCATTAATTATCTCACATACCGACGTAGCTAGTGATAATGAGATAAGATACTCTTTATTGACATAAACTAAATCAATTAAGTATTATATAAATAAAGATAAGGAAGATTACGTGCGTTCGCTTTAACAGCTTATCATACTTTAGCAAAAAAAAAATGAAATGAAACCTGTGCAGGAGCTTGCAGCAAATTAAAAATTAACTAACTAAAATATTATTATATTTTAAATGTGCAACTTTGTTTGTTCTTCACGCTCAAACGGATCTAGGGATGGAGATGAAATTCGAAATTTATGCTCTGAATTGACACATTTAAACTACTTTAAGCCCTGGTAACAGCTGTGGGGGCAGCTAGTATGATAATAAGTGTACTTTATAATAGATAGAGAGTAATGACAGAAGGTACGGAGTAGTGATCAAGGCGGAGCAAGCGGGCCAGCTGCTCGGCAGCAAAATAGGTGGACGGTATTAAAATCGCAGATCGCACCTGGAACCCATTAAAAACTCAGTCTGACAGATTGCGACAGCTTTTCACCCGGCTGCAGGCTATATAAAACTGGGTGTTCGTTATGCTCGCGCATCTACCGCACTCGTATGTGCGACTGCTCCAGTGGAGATGCTTCATGAAGAACGGAGCAGCTCTTTTGTGACTCTTTGTTTGCACAAAAAGCGCCACCGTGGAGCTCTCTCACCTGCTCCAAGAGCGTGAATAATCAGAATAGAGATGCGCGGAGCGGAAGTGTGCGAACAAAATGGATACTCAACGTTAGGTTGTGGACGATAATGATCACGTATTATAGTAGAAGAAACAATGTTAAAAAAACGAGGTTTAAAAATATAGAAAAGGGTTAAGCCTGGTTTATTTTATCAGGCGTTGCTTTTCAGAGTAGGACAGCTTGTAGCTAGAAATTATTTTGATCGTATGGAAGTAGTAGAATAGAAGTTGAGTGAATTTTAACGATATCTGTTGAACAGTTGGCAACAGTGCAGTACACCGCGACGGCGCAGCACACGGCGACCACCAGCTCGGCGCTGAGCAGCCGACGACGCTCCGCGGCCCGCCCCATGCCCAGCCGCATTGACCCTGAAGAGTTCTCGGAGGCACCTTCCATGGCACCACCTAGTGAGTACTCATCGCCGTCTTTATACCCTTTTCCCATTTGTGTGGGGTTTGTTTGCACCCTTTTTCCATTCGACCATCAGACGATAATAAAAAAATATTACTTTTTTTCACCTCTTGTAATCATATTCTAAAGTAGGTACTTAGTCATTTTATTGTAAGTGATACCACATTTTTGTTTATACTAATACTATGAAAACTGTTGGTTAACAACATGAGTGTGTTTGCTTGCTGTACGGAAATGCGATAAATATTAATTTTTTTTGCCAACATTCTCATTATTTAATTTTTTTAATAAGTATTTAAATATGTTTTTATTTTATTTAATTTCGTAACATTTATTGACATAATTAATTTTCACACCTAATGTGAGGGAGTTATTGGCTGTTCAAATCTAAATTAAGATCATTGTAACCCATTGAACGAACAAATAAAGAAATTGAATTGAATTAGAAATTCTTTTAAAGCTCAGATTCGTTAATTTTTTTATTGAACTAGTAATTACTTATTAGCGATGTCAATCATCTCTGTTATCCTTGACCCGATCTTAATTTGAGTAGTTATCCACTGCCCGTGAGTAAAGAAGATTCACATTAGACCTCTTGTCCAAAAGGTGCTTACATAACAAAAGGCCCACTTGAAATAATCCTTTGTAGCGGGGGCTTCCAATCAAACTACTTCATTACCATTGCATTTAGACCACTTCAAAACGATGGTCGGAACCGATAACACTTTAACTCGGGACTATCGGGGCTCGGAACGATCGTTTTACCTTATTCACGTCAGAAACACAATGGCGTAGTAACAGGCCTATTGTAGAGACCGACCTGTAATAAATTTTAAGGCTTACCAATTAATATTGCCTGAAGAGGCATGTGATATCTTTTGCGTGTTTCCGATTTATTGAGCGCTCAATTATTTTCCTGCCTTGACTGTTGTGTAAACAAATTTTCCGGCCTTATCTTTCGTCTCTAATTACTCCGAAATAATTGCTAATAATGACATCGCTACTACAGCTAAGCATTTAGGCATATTAGCTTTCAATAAAGGTACGGTAAATAAGGAATATCTCTGAGAATCATAATAATATAATGGAATTAGCTTAGCTTACTTGATACGCATCAGTACGCAGTAATCTGACCCGCCAGCCCATATTGAAAATGTTAGTGATCTGAGCAAATATTGGAAGGAATGTAAACAATGACATCTCGTTGTTGGTATTATTTGTGATGGCAACCAAAGTCAAAAACTATATCTGTTATTGGGTTACCCAAAGTCTTACAGTGACAGAAAAGCAATAAAAATAAACAAGGACCAATATTGAAAATTTTAAAATCCAAACCAACAGGGGCATTAAAAAAAGATCCACGAATGACATATTAGTCGTTCATATAGTTATGTTTCTGAACAGACTGGTGCCTACACGTGGATGTTAATAAAATATAGGCAGTTATTGAGTCTCCAATAATTTGCTCCTTGTACCAGAATTCATTACCAAAGTTATGGAATTATGAATACAAACGAGGTCTTAAGTTGCTATAAATACCCAAGCAAAGAAATCAGAAATTCTAGTAATTTCTTGATGAAAGCTTTTCTGGTAGAAACGGTCTCTATGGCAGTCCTCTCATTTGGGAACGCAGATTTTTGCTCTTTGTTTTGCAAATTGAATTAGGACCGTATTTAGAAACACGCTCGTGTGGACTCAAATTGAGGCAAATGTTTCTAACACGGACGACTGGTTTGTAGAGATACAAAACAAGCAGTTTTCAGTATTCGTAGAATTACAAAACAAGCGGTTTTCAGTATTCGTATCATTCGGTATGTATTCAGTACACATGAGAAGGTTTTGTAGCTTTAGATAATTTGATCAAATGATACCAGATCTCAGCGCTGTAGCCCTCTTATTTTCTGAAAACATAACCATATACATACAGACATTTTTTTAAAGTTTGTAGTTTAAAATACGGAACCCTAATAAACTTTATGCATGTAATTCGTTTCCCATACTAAAATTAAACTCTTCATAAAATTCTTGCGTTTATGGCATGCACAACATAACATAACATATTTTTTGACAAATATAAACAAGACAGCAAATGTTAGTGCTAAATGAAAAATAAAAAAGAAAGTTAATAGTTTTATTTGTAAAATTATCATCTTTTTCCTGATTCGAAAGAGTTGCGATGCTTAAAAGTAACATGTTCTCGAAACCAAACAAAATAAAAACAAAATCTTAAATCAGACGTCTGTTGATTTTCGAGCATGCTTATTACTGGCAACACTTCCAACACACTTGCTGCTACTAATGAGCAATTGCTCATTAGTAGCATGCTTTTGTGATAGTCGGTAATGAATGCGCCTGTCACTACCTTTGAAGCTTGAAAGCAAATATCAAGTAGTTATGCCGAAAGCTGCTTTTCCAGCAGAAGAGGAGCGGTGCGAGGATGTGTAGCGGAGCTGTGAAAATGTGCAACCCTTATCCATCGGAGATGTGCTAGGATACTTTTACTTCGACAGAGGATGATTGTTTTCCTCGCTCCACATTCTCGGAACGCACATCTTCCGGCGGAAGGCAGCCTTACGGACGTTCTCAGCAGAGTACTGGAATAATGAAAGGAGAAATCTTACGGCAGTCGCTCTAGCTCTCGACGCGCCTAGTGCGGTGCAACGGCTAACAAGGGCTGCAAATAGAGGTTGGGACTATGAAGCGAGCTTTCTTTCAGGATGTAACTAAGTTACATTGACGTTCGTCAATACTGTACCACCTGACAGAGGGAATCAAAGGCCTATCTGTTCGCTCACGATACAACTGCAACTGTAACACGAAAAAAGGGTTTGAAGAGCGTTTACCAATAAATAGCAATTTTGTTCATTTTATTCGTGTCTCGGAGAACTATAGTTGTGTTTACATTTTCAGGTTTTATTTGTCTCAGACATTGTGCTTTTATGATTTTAAAAACACACTAAATAGATAAAAAGCTTAAAATTACATCACACAAAATATTTTAAATCATTTGTGAATAGAACAGAATATCTGAAATTTAAAATCAACAACAGCCATCCTATAAATAAATTAGGTACTTAATCAATTTCCACCCAGTATTTTTATTTCTACAAAAAAAAACTCGAAAAAGATATCTGACGACCTTTTATCTCCCCTTAGAGCTGACATCAATAGGAACTGTAAGATACCAATACGTGAATTTCGCGGATTCATGATTTTTCTTTTTCCCTTTCAGATATTCTTGGTTGCTGGCACTCGTGGAGTTCTCTCAGATTTATTTTACCACCTTTATACCTACGTACGATCGTATCTATTCATTGACAGGAAGGCTCGTCGTCTAACAAATGATTTTACTGCTTATTCGAAAAGATGTTTAGCTAAAATCCTGCTGAAGTATATGTATTATAAATGCAAAAGTATGCTTGTATTTGTTTTGATTTGGAGAAATGCGGATGCGAAACGGAGATAACTTATGCCCTGGAATAACACATCGGCAACTTTTTAACCGCAGGGCGCAGCTAGTTCGAAATAAAGTCACTTACTTAGTATATTTTTGTCAACAGCTTCTGTACTGGCGCGCCCAAGCCGATCCAATATAAAAAAGCACGTGCAGTTTCCAGACGAGCAGAGCTGTATCGTTGAAGACTCTGAAGCACCGCCCCCGTCTGTCGCTGAACCTGAAGAGGAGGAGAAACCCCGTAAGTTTTCTCTTTGTGTTAACCATTTCTTTCACAAAGCCTCGCGCTACGATATGGTGTTTTCGCCTTTCGTCTGAGCTTTAAGAAAAGCAAAAAAAAAAAAAAATGTCGCAATGACTTTCATGAAAACCCTCTCACATCCACCTCAGTTAAGATGTGGTTCCTGCGCGCTAAAAGTGCAAGCAGGTGGAAGTATGAAAGTGTACACGTAATCACCTACTGCGATCCGTCACAGCCGCGCTGCGTATGGATGAGTGACTTGATGACGCCGCGAGGCGCAAACACCCGTGTGGCTTGCTTGCGCACAAGAGATACAATTAGATGGGTGTAGAATCTCTAACTTTGTAAATAAATGTTGCAGCCAACTGCTTAATCAGCCGTACAATTAACAGCCTAGCATTTTTTACTACAAGACGCCGTTCAACTAGTTGTCTGATGATATTCATTCATCCGTAGCGTCTACTACAGTGATTCCCAAATAATTGCGAAAAAAAAAAATAAGGGGTCTGTGAGATACAAACCGGAGTATATGATAGTCGATCTTAGTACCTCTCGATTTCATTTTTATTAATTACCGACACTTTTCCACTAATTAATACTGAATATGGTCAGTAATGTTTATCGATCTAACAGCTACACACCTAAGACGATGCGATGAGTTAAGTAAATAACTAATGTGTAAAAACCCGGCACCGGGTTTTTTGATAGACGTGATAACTTTTAAAAATAACTTGATCTCGGGCTGGGAGAACGGGACGAGCCTTCTTTCGAGAGACGAGGTTTCGTTGGAACAATTCCTAAAAAAAAAATATTAGTAATCCTATTTGATTCAAAAGCCACAATTTTAAGATTATTTTAAACTGATATTAACAACTACATACAATTACCATTTTCCTTTTTCGAACCCACTTAGTTACTAGACCAGGTGTGCCAAATCCGATTTACGATTTATAAAAAGTAACGAAATATTTTGTATTTTACTAATGGAAGCAAAAACCTACAACAAAGGATAATCCATCGAGCGATTGAAAACGATTCAAATGTCAACATTGAACGGTTCAGTAAACGCAAAACGGTTAAAACTTTTCAACGGTTTTTAGTATGATTTTTTCATTCAGAAATTTTAAACCAATTCGTTATAGTTAAAGTGCGATCTAAATCACGTTTTTCATCATTTTCAGTAAAATATCGAGTTTATTTAACTAACGCTGTCTAATTTATGTTTAGATGAAACAATAGCAGTGGTAAAGTGTAGGAACAGATGTTTCGCGTTCCCTCACAGGTCTGGAGTTATATTCTATGTATGTATTTATGTCTATGTACGTACGCTATACGCGGTGGTGGTATCTCCTCATGCTATAAAACAAAGTCACCTAGTCTCTATGTCCGCGCAATCCGTCCGCGCGCTTAATACGTCCCAGAAACAGCTTTGGAGTTTTTTAATTTTTACTAAGTAATAAAAACATTGGTAGATTCAATACATATTTGGAATCATTTATGCAGTAAAGCGCATGACGCATTTTTTGCGCGTTTTCAAAAGTGTTAATAGTATTACTTATTATCTTTCCCAAAAAATCAGTACTGCAACTGAACGTGGCAGTGCGGACTACATTTTAGATAGGTATCGTGGTGACTTTGGGCTTATTATTTAGATCAGTTTAGATTTTGGTTTCTCCTTTTTTTTATTTTTATTTTTAAGTTTCTTGAAGAATATTCAAGATAGATGAAACTAAAAACAAGACATTAAGCATAATCACACTGGTGTTTTAAATGCGAAAGTTTGCATGGATATAGATAGATCTTTGTTACTCCATCGCGCCAGAACAGCTGATTGGACCTGGATTATTTTTAAACAGATATATATTTATAGTCTGCACATAGGCTACTTTTTAATCGCGGGGCGCAGCTAGTATAAATATACATATTTTCTTTACCAACCTTTTGAGATGAGGGAAGTCTGACTGAGTCACTGAAGTGAGACTTCCCTCATCCCAAAAAGAAACAATATATTGGTAAGTCTGGCAGGCTCTATTAATATAAGTGTTTTTAACAGGAGTTGTTCTATACCGACGGATATCATTTCACTTAACTAACAAGACAGGCGAGCTCGATCGTGTGAACGAATATGACAAAGTAACAGATAGCGATATAGATTTAGGGGCTCCGGCACAGAAATGTTTCAGCTCGATGGCTGCCAAAGGAGTGAGATAATATTTATTATTCTGCTCGCGATCCGCGACACAAATTTGTAAATACTTTTACAACGTGACTATTCATCATCATCAACCATTACCCATCCCTGAGTATAGGTCTCCTCATCAGCGCGCCATCTTTTACGGCCTGTGCTAGTATTACTAATACTGCCTTCTTAGTTCTTACTGCTTTCACAATGTCCGACCAGCGAGCTGAAGATCTGTTCTATACTTATTATAATACATTATTATAATACTTATTAGTCCTAGAAAATTCCTTCAAATGCATGTCGTGAAGCTCTCATGGTTCTATAGCTTTTCAATAATCTGCTGCTGATCGCAACAAAGAGTTTCGTAATAATTTATGTAATCGAAATAGCTACTTCTGATGTTCAAAAAAAAAATCGGATACCTAATAGTAATACTTATAAAGCATACTTGCACGGACGGCTACGGAGTTACATTCTTAATTGCAGGGATAATAAACTCAGGATTAAAATTGTACTAATGGGTAGATGTCACTATAGTATTGTGTTAACTCAAGGTGACCTCCTACGTGGTGTAAGACAATTTATTAACCTCTGATGAGCAGTAACTCCGAGTTAAAAAGATAACCCGAGCTTCCGCAAGTGGCCCTAATAAGAACAAGAAACAAATAGGCGCCTACGAGTACGTAGATATGAAGGGCTATCTCAAAAGACACAGCTTCGCCAATTGATTAGTAACTTTCTTTTGGCAAAGTTATGGGCAGTAATTTATCTTTGCGACGACACTATCTCATCTTGTGTACGTCAAGTGAGATACAAAGTTTCTGTTTTCACTTTCGCCGATTTGTTCCATTTCGTTTATTTGCCTACTTATTGGTCTCTTTCCCCCATCAATAACTAAAGATTCTGGATGTAGCCTGTCACAGACGAGGCCATTCACCGTAACTAAGAAAAATTGTTTTACGAACTAATATAATTATAATGTAATTACATCAGATCTAGCTTAGTGCTAAGACATTTCGGTGGCCTTCAGGCGGCCTCGGTTTTATCTGTTATTGGTTGAGATAGTTACTAAGTTATAAAGTTACGAAACTGGTAACCTGTAGTACCTACAAACTTGGTAGGTACTCTATTTTAGTTTTGTAACACTTCCTAAAATAATCTGACAACTCAATTCTAGTTTAAATTAAGTTTCTAATTTAATTTAAAAAAAAACGTAGGTAAGTATAATTAGAATCAATTACTACTTAAATTGCACCAAATTAAGCTCGGCCACTGGCGACAACCACAAATTTAATAATAACCAGCGTCAAGTTGTTTAAAATGAATATTGGCACAATTTTAATTAGTAAAACCAACGTATAGTACCCCTATCCTTCTTGAGTAGGTATCCGTTCTAGAATGTTACTAAAATTAAGCTAAGTGTATACCTATACTAAAAATAACTATTTTATCTAAGATCGACAAACTACGCAAGTTGTGCAAATGTCATCTTGTACCTAGTAATACCAAAACTTCTGGCGTCAGAAAGTTCTAATCCTCGTGTCTTCTTACATACCTACTTACCTACATATCAGTAGTGGTTGCGACCCGTCCCGCGATTAAAAAGTAGCCCGAGTGTTAGTCCGGACCAAATTTTCATCCAAATTCGTCAATCTGTTTAAGCGAGAAGTAGTTACGAAAAAACGAACATAGGTACAAACTTTCGCATAATAATACTACCTGTACTCCGCGGTGTAAGCCGTATAACATACGTAGGATAAGAGGGATTAGTACCTAGTATGAGAATACAAGCGAGCTGTTTGTCTCCAGGAGGCGGCGTGATCAGCTCGCTGTGGATGGAGCTGGAGACGGAGGTGCCGACGCCGGATCGCTGACGGCGGCGCAGCGAGCAGTACTACCGGCCGGTGTCGCGGACGCGCCTGCAGCGCCGCAAGATGTCACACGCCGGAGTGCCGCTCGCCACCGTCGAGGACACCGAGCCCAAGGACGCCTCGCTCTAAACTAACCCACGCTGACAAACACGGAACCCCAAAAAGACAAACGGAATGAAAGATCGTCGTATGTACTATTCTTAGTTAACTTAGTTGTTACGATTTTAATCTTTTGTTGTCTGTTGACCTCCTACCGTTCGTTCTACTGAAAATGTTACTGGTGATTGTTTTTGCCCTTGACTTTAATAGTCTAACGATTTAACGAGTCTCCCTTTTATTAGTATTGCCACCAACTAAGTTGTCTCTATCAGTAGGACTAAGCCGTAGAACAGTAGGCAATCAATGACTTTAACGCGGTATACTGCGCGGAATTATTTCTTAGTTAAGTGTGTTATGATATTTTAATTAACACGACGCGATTATTTCTAGAGCCGATTAATTTAGTGTGAATCGTCTTAAAAACTTGATGTGGTAGCTGTTGTTAAATTTAGTGCTGTAGTGCAGTATTAATCATGTATAAGATATCTCAGAATTTGAATAATTAATTGTACTCGCAGTATCAATCAATCAGTTCAAAATCCTAAGTTAAAATCGAAACAGGTTATTTACCAACTCGAGACCGAACTTAAATTATTCACTAAGGAAACTTTTTACTTATCTATTTCTTTCAGAACCTACGCGCGATCTTTATCTAATTAGGTTAAGTAAGTAGCCAACTGACAAATGGATCTAATGGTATTTCATTAAAGTCGAACGAATCTTCCGCTTTAGTAGTAGGGTACACCGTAGCGGCAAATACTCGTTGTATCCTTCAAAAGGCATTAAAGTTCGCCAATTACAGAGCAGAATGTCAATAGAGTGGAGCAAAGGGAGGCCGGAAACTCCTGATATACTCGTGGGAGTCGAATATTCGTAGCTCGAACAAGAAGCGACACGGCCGATTCACGTCAAGTTTCTTCCAGGCAAGCGTAATCCATCGTAGGTCGCATCATCATTACATCAGGCGAAATGTCGTCTATTCAATTATTAAATTAAAAAAATTTACATAAAGACGTTAATATATTTAAATAGTTTTGTGATATGCAGACAAACAGAAATCGAAGTCTCACCATAAGGGCTCCGTTTTAACACTTTGGTATGGAACCCTAAAACGTCATTTAAATAAGTACAATTGGTTTTTCGGGCCCTTGGTTTTTCGGGCCCTTGGTTTGAATAAAGTAGAATAATTTGTAGAAACCAGACCAGACATTATACAGGGTGCTGGCTGGTGTTCAGGTAGGTGATCTTCGTAGGTATATCTAAATCCTTTTTTGTTGTATAAAATACCGTATTACTTAAGGTAAGTTAGCAAATTGCTTGCCTTAAGAGTAATCCGTAATATGATTTAGTGTAGGTTTTATCAGCGTTTACAATACAATTTCATAAGGTACAATGATTTATGAAACTACTACGAGTAGGTGCGGCCCGCTGTTTTTTTATTTACAAACAAACACTCCCTCACAAACTTTCGCATTTATTTTAATATTGTTATTTATGATCGTTTCTATACTGTCTAAAGCAATAAACAAAGCTATTTCTGAAGAAAACTTTTAAAGCCAAAATTTGTTACGAGAAAACTTTACTCTTAATAATTAGTCGTCTCATACTCACTTAGCGGTTTAGATCAGTATAATTATCTTATACTTATTACGTACTTATTTAATTATTAGGTATACTTATTAAATAAGCTTACTCAAATTGTTGTATCCCCAAAATAGAAAATTGTACTAAATTGAAAGCATACTCGTAGATCTCAGGCAGTAGCGGATCCAGGGAGGGACGGGGGCTAAAGGGCTCAAGCCCTCCTTCCGCCTATAATCTAGGTCTACAATGATCCAATATAATGAGACCTTAACAAAGCTTACTTTCAGCTGTATCAAGTCCTTCTCAAACTGAATCCTAGATGCGTCCAGTCTCAGGGGTGGGCTGTCAGAATACACCATGCTCGCGAGGACACCAGTTGTCCTATAACCGTGCTAGGGTGCAGCCGCTCGCATCTAGTAGTTCCTAGCGTTGGAAACCTTAGAAGTATGGATTGTAATGTTTCATTAAAATCTAATAATAAATAGTTAGCAGTAGAGTATACTCTAAACTTTCATTTAAATCGACAATCCCGAAAGTCAGCTGAATGCGCTAATACGAGTATGATGGGGTCGACGTTACGCTATTATCCCGTAGCGGTGACGCCTCACATCTGGTTCCCACAGTGGTTGATAGCAGATTTTAGATTGCGAAGTGTCATTAGATTCATCTTCATGTCATGAGCTACATGTTACAGTCAGGCTTTAAGTTTTCTTGAAATAATACTTGTTAGAACATTTTGAGACGATTCACATAACGAATAGCAGGCACTGCCATAGTGGGCAGAGCCATTACGTATTGCTTAGCGTCTAGACTCTAGTATAGGTAGACAGGGCCTACTAGACTGGCGCTTAACAAATCACTAGTATGTTTTTTGACAAATTACCTTTATTAGGGCTGGTGCCAAAGAGCAACCGACGAACTGGTACTCAAAATTAAGCTTAGCGTTAGGGAGAAGTATACTCCACACATACGACTGTCTAATCTACTTATCTGTGTAGTAAAAGTAGATTGTGTAACAAGCCAAACCTTTTCGAGTGTACAATCAGTTGTATTATTTTCTTTGATGACCAAAATAAAAGCTTTTCATGCATATGCTAGCATATACATATGTAACTGAATGTCTTGTCTATCTTGTTAGTAGGTCGAATATCTTGATTTGATGTTATAGTATCATGATACGTATTGGGTAAAATCCAACTATTATTAGCATGTTAAGAATAAGATGATATAAAATAAATGTGTAGGTACCTAGTATTATTATATAAAATACTAAGTAAAACTTGGGACCTTCGGGAAAAATTATGGACTTTTATAAAAAAAAAAGATAGGAGGGCTATCAGGGTCTTGGCAAAATTTGTTACACGATGTCCTACCAGGTTTTGATATTAACAATATTGTAATCTTAGAAGTATATCATCTAGGTAGTAGGTACGTCTGTTTATGTAAAGGTTTCATGAATTTTTATTTAATGTAAGCTGATGCCCGGGACTGCGCGCCTGGTGTGGTGCTCCGCAGCCCTCGGCCCCGCAGGCCTGGGCCTGTGAACCGAGAATCGGCCTTCGGCCTCGCAAATACCTATTGTTAATATCTTTTGTATGTTTAACGCCTCGTTGAAGTTTCTCTTTTTTATTCTATTTTAGTAATATTGTAAGAAAAAACATTATGAGGTCATACTCATGTTTGAGATACCAGAACCAAACTAAGCATACTGACAGTGGTAACAACATTAATAAGCTTAACTAACTTTGCAAATTCTAATCACTTGAGGTAATAACAGCTAGTAAGTAGTCGATGTCTTTACTAAATATGTAAGACATAAAGTAAAAAAAAATGTTTTACTGCAGCTGTCAGAGGCTTTCTCTGAGAGAGTTTGGTTCTAATTGAGGAGTTCTTAGTTAATAGTTTAAGTGTTATTAATATTGTTTTAATTTTAATAATTTGCCAGTCGCACTCTACTAACTACTACTACCTGCACTGTAAACTAAATACATGCAGTTTATAGTATTGTGTTTTGGATGTATTGTAAAGATAATAGATATTGTACGCAGTAAAATTGTATGCATAAGGGACTAGTTATAACAAGCGCGAAAAACGCGCGACCGACGAGCGTTAAAACGCCACCCAAATATTCCCCGACCTCTGTCGAAGCGCGCAGCGCTGCGGATGCTTGCTATGATCCGTTTCTTAAAAATTCATATCATTTGAATTCGGAGCGTTTGATAAAACTAGTCCCTAATTAGTTGTAACAATATAACCACTTTATTCCCCATTGATGTAATAATAATCTGAACCGAAATGTATTAAGTGTCTAATATCATATTAATTACCGCAGAATAAATAGTTGCATGCATCACTTACTTGTTTTATTTTCCCATAGGTAAAGTGTGATACAGCTCCTTACTAAAACATTAGGTAGGTTATACAGGGTGTGAAGTGAGATGGATCAGCGGGCGGCGGCGCCGCGGCGGCTGGGCGGCTGGGCGGCGAGTAGAGGGAGCGCTCGAGCTAGCCCTACAGTCACACTCGTCTATAGACATGAAGTTTTAGCGGCGACGCACACTGGAGCTAGCCAGGCAGCTTATCGAGCTCACTTTATATTGACCCTTTCCAATAACTTCCTATCACCGTTTCTACGGAGAATGCCACAAGAACAACTTGAATAAACTTTAAAATGAGGGTTAAGCAGCCCTCATTCTGTGTTGTGAACTCGTCATGTTTATTGAAGCGGAAAATCATGCGTGAGCAATTTCCTGCGACATTTCCATTTTAGCGACAAGCAACTCGTCGGTCGGTATAAGCTGGTTTGCTGTTCGAAAGCCGGAAGGCGTCGATAGTGCATTCGAAGTTATAAGATTTTAAGTGCTATTGAACCTAGAATATTGCAATGGTCTCTAAATAATAATTAAATAATATACGGGACACTTGCACACACGGTCGTCTGACCCCAAACTAAGCAAAGCTTGTACTATGGCGGCCAGAGGCTGAGATACATACATATATATTTTTATACATACTTAAATAGGTAATTAATACCCAGACATAGAACCGTTCTCTACCTGTGCGACTACCAAGTTTACTACCAGTAGTAGCATAGAACAAACAAATGTTCATCTCATGAATGGTTCGCCCTAGGCGGGAATCGAACCCACGCTCCCTAGTACAGGCAGGTTAACTACCGACTGAGCCGACAATATAATCCGAACATTTACTATTGAGCTGTACCTACTTATTCAATTAATTAACTAGTGCCTTTGTGAGCTGTAGACCTCGCGGCCGACGTTTCTCCTCTTCTACAGTCCAATTTCTCAACCGATTCTCGTGAAATTTTGCAAGTTAAAAAAAATCATATCTCCGCCATTTTAAATAAAACCTAAAACTGACTCTCTAAAAAAAACATTTTTGTCGAAGCTGAACCATAGACGCTTCTCTCGCTTACCTACGTACATATTATATAGATAACTAAATGTCATAGGTTATTTACAAAATCAGCGACCTGCAGCACTCGCTCATGTGGAAACAGTTCAATACAAAAGGCTGGTTTATCTTGTTAACAATGAGTTTTAGGCAGAGCTAGAGCTATAAAAAGCTTTAGGCAAAATCTGACAATACATAGGTAGGTATACCTGTACTTTTGTACATTTCCATGTTCTCCAGGATTTGTATGGAGACTGCATTTTTCAGAAAGAATTGTGAGGAAGAAATAAAACAAAACAAATCAGTAAATAAAACGGGTTATATTCTTAAAAGTACCTGATACAATGGTTAAAGAAATTCGGTTTATAAAAGCACGTTACAGTTTTTACTTAGGTAGCCTATGTTAGCTTGAAGACACGGGTGAATATTGCTACATTTTATTGCTTTTCGAATATACTTTTTTTGTGAATATATCATTCGTTACTCCAGGCAAGCTGAGCATAAAGAACTGTGTCGAGCCCTTTGCATCATTAACTAAATGACAGCTCCGATTCTCTTGAACATTAAAAAGAAAAGCAGATAATAATAGTCCTGTCATTTTACAAAATGGTGCAACAAAACCGACACCAACCATAAACTAACACATTTTTATAACTTGACATAATATTTATATTTTTTTATAATATTACGTATAAGCCATACGACGTAGAATTATGCCTACAAATATGAAATAAAAGCATATTTTTAATTTGTGCAGTCATACACAATTATTACAAATTTTGTTTTTATTTATAACAGTAATATTAATCAATAATATTGACAAAAGGCGCGAGCGCCGTTCGTCTAACGTTACAATCTTTAAGATTATTTTTTTCATTTCACGCAATACTTAGCACTTTTGATAAATCGAGCCACTTTACTTCAAATTCCTTTAACTAAGTACATAAGAGTGTACCATAACATTCAGGGTGACGTTTAATTCTCTCTATAAAAAGGCCACAACAGTGCCATAATACATAGCCAAATTTGTAAAAAAATAATTGTATCCGAATTATTTGGTGAAAATCTACGTTTTACTTATTTTCTCGCTTAGACATCCATTTTTTTTTTATTTAAAAAATTATATTGGAGAATATTTTTACACAAATAATAATAGATCATTCGTGTGTGAAATTCGTCAACGTCACCCTCATGTCATATAATTTAAATTAACGAATATGTTAGCGAAACAGAGTGAGAAACAGTTTCCTCTTCTTAAAAGCGAGTTTTAATGTAATTCTGTGATGTGTCTTGTGATCTACTATGATATTAATACTTAATGATTATGGAGATAATTCAGAATAAGGACTAAAAGACATACATACGATACGACGTCGTGCCGTGCTTCATATTATGATACGACATCGTTAAGTTAATTTTTATTATGAGTCATGTCCTACATTTACAAAACACGACGTTGCAACGTGTCACGATGCGACGTCGTATCGTGTGTATGTGTTTTGCCCTAACACGCCAAGAGGTACACACGACGACTTACGATACTATTTGATCGAAAACATTAGGCCCAATCACGTCAAAACAAAACTTATTAATAAACATGTAGGCAGAATAGATAAATTAATTATTCGAAACACTATGCTATTCGTAGCACAACCGTAAAGTTTTCAGTTGTCAAATAATCACATACAGTTGCCCCATGTCATGGACTGCAATCACAAAGATGTTCCATATACTAACGTTAGAACAATAACCTCAAATCCAATCTAACAATATCCTCTCAAAATAATGATGACAATAAAGTAGCGTTGACACAGTCCTGTTTTTATGCTTAAATGTTTTTTAAAGTTTAAGTTTCCTAAATCTGTCAGTCATTAGAGTTGAAACTACAACAGTCTCAAACTAGTTTGAACTCAACTGAAAACAATTCTAAAACCAGCTATCTCGTTCTCATATCAGTCTAATAAATAAAGAACGCATTAGTCTAGTCAAAGTAAGTTTAGTGTAGCGAATGTTCCTACAACAAAATAATTGGCACCAACTTTTTAAATGGTACAAGCCAGTAGGTAGGCAACTAAGCAAGTACAGTATAAATCACTAGCTGCACCATGCGGTTTCACCCGGCTGTCCGACAGCAACCTTAATGTTATCAGAATAAAAGTAGTCTATGTGTTAATAATCATAATATTTAAACTACTTCCATACAAAATTTCACGAATCCGTTAAGCCGCTTGAGGGTGAAGAAGCAACGAACTTACACAATCAAACTTACAACCTATTCCATAGTGAAGCGCTGTGGTCGCTCGCTAACTCAGTACACCTAGAAATCTGGACAAAGTGAACTTTACAAAATCTACTTTTACTTTAATATATTTGTGACAATACACTTTACACTAGAAAGCTTTCAACGTTTAATACAAGTTTAAAGCTCGAGTCCAGAGTCCTACAGAAATAATAGTTTAAGCGAAAGAATAATGTAATAAAGAATATATAGAAATCTAGTAAGAGACAAAAAAACAGCATAAAAAGTTAAACAAAATAATGATGGTATCATGACATTAAATAAAAGGGTTCAATCGCGGTGACTTTATATACTTAGTTAAGTATACGTGTAATGGTAAGGAAACAAAGGATTGATATACATATATGGATAGAATCACATTTTACCGGAAACATCTATTTGTTATTGTTATAAGGTAAGGCTTTTGTGAATTCAAACAGAAAATATAATTTCTATTCGGGTTCGCGTATACTTACCCACACAATACTTGCAAACCCAAGAGCTTTTCAAGTTTATATTGATGTTGAATTAATACGACTGTCATCGCAAGATTCCGAAGAATTCAACATACTGAGATTCCAAAACGCTTCAAAAAACTAACAATTGAAAATATGTTTTTAGTGCGTAGTTTCTATATGGCTTCGTCCTGACTGAGTAAACTGAGCGGCGACTGTTTACCTCCAATTTGCCACCCTGTATGAGTATATTTTAAATTGAGTGTCCGAACAGCGCGTACTGTACGTAATTTGCGGTGAGTCGCTTGTTGACTCATTCAGTGACCTGCCGAGGCGCATTTTGTTTGCTACAGTTCGCGGCTTCCTTTAATTTGAGTTTTCCCGATTCTTGCAACTTAGAGTCAGTCACCGGACATTCAGCCGCTCACAGTTCTCTTAGTTAGGATGAAGCTAACGGTATGAATTTAATAATCTGACAATGTTTGAATCGATGGGAAAGTCCTAAGTATTTAATATGAAAAGTTATAACTAACTATAATTTTTGCTCAATAGTATTTTTAAAATACTTATCAACAATAAATATAAGGTTTAAGGCGGTCAATTTAAATAAATATTACTTTGTTTTACAACGATTGCTTCCGATTTTAGCTTCGAATTCTCAACAACAATATATTATTATCACACGGTAAGCCAATCGACAAGTAAGTAGTCCACAACATTTAGTTTTCGATTTCGATTTTTGTCACACATAATATAATATATGTCAGAGATTTAGGTTTATCATAAAAATTCTAAACTAAGCTAGAATATAACTCCAAGTGAATTATTTTAATTTTACTAAAGTACACAAATAATAAACTAGTATTAGCTGATTCATACACTTACTCTCTACGTATGCAGATTATTCGAATGGAATGGAGTTACCACGTTAAGATATTAACTACTGCAAATGTACGTAAAACTACAATATCAACTATTTACTACTACTGATATTCAGAGTAAGTGCAAGATTCTGTTCTCATTCTCGGAACACAAAACATAACGCACGCTATAGGCGTCCTATAAAAATAAAGACCTAAGCTTTGGAAGCCGAAGTTATTACGTTATTTATGGTTAATACTCGCACACGAGGCCCTCAAATAACACTTTAATCGCCAGCTGAAAACTCGGAGACACGTCGTTTATTTACCAATAGTAGGTTTGTTTATTTCACGAGCATATCTATAATTCAAACATGAACAATATTCGTAATAACCAAGTAATCGTGGGTAGTGCAAGCTGGAAGTAACAGAGTAAAAGACTCCAACATAGTAATACAACAACGTACATTACAAAAACATACGAAAAACCAACACTCCGAAGCTGCAGCTGCAAAAAACAGTGCTTACTGACGGATCATACTGACATGACGTTAAATTCAAAAACTGGCGAACACTTTTCCGGGACGTTTTAAGCTGGATTTAATCCAGAAAAGTTGACAAAATTGCGAGCGTGATGAAAAAGAGACATAGAGAATGGCTCGGTCGATAGTGACAGTGCGAATCACTGCAGTCGGTACAATGAACCATAGAATTATCATTGTTGGAAGATATTGAATGTGGAAGTTTTAAACTACACTGGCGGTATGGCCCAGAGCACGGCGGTTTTGTCTGCCGACGTGGAGAGGAAGGTGAAGTCGTCGGGATGCCACCGCGCAGATATCACCTTGTCCGGGTGACGCGCCACCGGCACGCTCGGCAGAGGGTTCGTCAGGTCACCTGCGGAGTGGCCTATTGTTACAAACATGCTACTTACAGCTACACCGCGTATCTCTAAACGACGGGCATTTTCAAGGATATCATTGCACTAACCATTATGACCAACTTTAACTATAGGGGGCCAACCCTGAAACCGAAAAAAGGGACGTGTGTGTGTGTGTGTGTGTGAGCGCGCGCGCGCGTGATTGTTTCGCGATTTCAGGTAGGCCCGATATTAAAAGTTGGTCAGAATGATGAGTAAATACAATGATATCCTAGAATATGTCCGTCGTTCAAAGACACATCCGAAATAAACAAGGGTTGCCACAACTAATTTGGCGGGTGCAATTTTATGCTTGATGTGGTTTAATGCAATAATTAATAACTTTCATTTGCACATTTTAGATTGTTTTTGATTTCATTGATCTGATTAATAATCATTAAAGCCGAAAGCCGAGCAGCACCGCGTACGAAGCCGCGGGCATCGGTAAGTTTTAGATAAACAATACTGTGATGGCAGTGGCGATCCTTATTGCTCCAGCAGCTATGACGATAAATTTTAGAAAAATACTTTAAAAAAATTCTTGAACTGATTCGCAATAAAAAAATGTGATAAAAGTGGTACCTATGTATCAGGAAGCACTTATAAACGTCCTTCCAAAGAAGCAGACATTATGCAGATGTAGCACAATAAATTAATTTGACGTGTCATTTACATATTCCACCATATACCTATTCGTAGCCAAATAGGGCCTCTGAAGTGTTTAGTTTAATGACAGGCATTAATTCTATTTATGACCATAATTTAAAGTAACTCTAGGTCTTGGATATATTATTTGCCTTTCTCGCGTCCTGTGTGCTAGCGTGAAGGTACAGAGTCGGACGCAGGTGGAATGTTTTCGTGCGGCTGTTACGCATTGCGACGAACTCGTCGTCAAGTAAACCGCTATACTGGTCGTTAAATTAATGTTAATAAAGTATGTTCGTTCACGGTTCATTAAGGCCCAGACACCTCTAATTAACTTAGGCTGCAATTATTCTTAGGAATTATTCTTAATTGCAAATTATTTGCATTATCAATATTTAGAGTTTAAAATGTGTTGAACCTAGCTAATATTTTTTAATTAAATAGAGTGAATTAGTGTAAATCTGTGCTTTTACTAGTGTCTGCTTGTAGAAAGTGTAGCGACGTGTTGATTTCGTGCATGTTGCCATCCGTATTTATATTACCTTAACAAGTACCTGTAAATTCTAAATTCGTAGAAAAGAACTCGTAGTAGATGCAGAGTCATCACTGTAGTGTTCAGTGCTTCATAAAAGTCAGTGCTCGGCGATAATGCTGAAAACTTCTTTTCACCCCCAACCAAGAGAGAGGCAGCTATAGATGGAATGAAGTGAATGCTACCTTGCATGTCCGTGAGTACGACGCGTCCGTCGTAGCCCGCCGTGAGCAGGTAGTAGGCGCCGGGCGAGAAGCGCACGCTGCGCACGTCGCCCGAGTGCGGCGTGAAGCGCTGCAGCGCTCGCGAGCCGCGCACGTCGTGCAGCGCGCACGAGCCGTCGTCGTGCCCGCACACCAGCAGCCGCCCGCTCGGGTCCACGGCCAGCGACGTCACGGCGGACCCCTGCGATACCACACAACGATAAACATTCTCATTCTTATTTTTTTCGACTTTTCACATAACATATCGTCACACCTTTCCCTCGAGGGGGCTGGCAGAGGTGTACAACACCCACACTTCGCCGGACGATATTCAGCCCCAAATGTGACAGGGGGCGAGCCTGTCGCCGTACACCGGGCTCGAGTCATGTAGCACATGACATACAATACGCACATATGTCACACAATGAACAAATTGGTGCGTGCCGTCGGCTGGGATCGAACCCGCTCCCTCTGGCTTGAGAGGCGGGCCTTCTCCAACTAGGCTATCATCGCTGACTATTAAAATTTTCCCCTGAAATTTTTTTTCTATAAGTTTCTTTGTTACAATATTAATAATAAAAATATATAAATAAAAAAGCCTTTATTTCCCATTTCCCGTAAATAAGATTGTAACATACGAGTTTGTTGGTTCTCATTTGCCCGTAGTACAATATTAATAACAATATTTTAAATTAATTACATCTACATACACCGTTAAACGTTACTCCTAACGGGGCTATAGTGGTACCGATGAAATGAGTCTTCGCCCGCACGGTACGAAGAGAGGCGGTAAGGCGGCAAACGGGATCAAGGTAGGCGTGTGGCAGGCCAAGTCACCTGCTTCTCGTTGATGTCTATCCCTGCGTCTCTTTACCTCGCGGCCAAGGGTCATTCAGTAGCACTATACTACTACGTCAGATGGTGGATAGTCTCTTATATCTCTGACTAGCTGCGGTGGATTTCCCGCAATTAAAAGTGCCGCAGTGTTAATCCAGGCTATATCCGTTCCAAATTTCACCAAAATCCGTCTATCCGTTTGAGCATGACGAAGTAACAAGGTAGCAAACAAATTTACGTACTTTTTCGTTCGCGTTTATAATATTAGTCTGACGGTACGAGTGTGTCGTCAGTTACACACTTGCAAAGTTTTCAGAAAATCTCTCTATATTTTACAAACTCTACTTTTAAACTTATACCAGATTATTTTAAGTTACACTTTTGCGGAGTTTCTTTGATGTCTTAAAACTAAAAGTTCATCGTATGCATTTGCTTTTATAATGCACGATAATGACTACGTCTGTGACGGGCGGTGAATAAAAGCGCGAGGCGGTCACCCCGCGCCCCCGCTTTAATGGTGTGCGGAGGTGCCAGGACTCGCACGCTTCTCACTCCCAACCGCCACCCACCAACAACTTAGTCACCTTTAATAACAAAACTATCAATAGAATGCCTATACCTATAACATGGTCGCAGACTTGAAACTCAGACTTGGCATCGAAATTTGTCGAAGGTTTAACTTGAATTTATTTGAACTTCGGGAAAGTACGCTTTTTGGCTCAGTTTGCTTTATTTTGTTTAATGTTAGTGAGCAATGTTTAACTCTCTAATTATAGCCTCTGTTTTTTTGATTACATAGCCGCAAATTTACGC
This sequence comes from Peribatodes rhomboidaria, assembly GCA_911728515.1. NCBI lineage: Eukaryota > Metazoa > Arthropoda > Insecta > Lepidoptera > Geometridae > Peribatodes > Peribatodes rhomboidaria. Next base: position 2,460,304 of record OU452166.1, read on the forward strand.
GCGGAATCTTTCAAACCATTATCAGTCTTTCACCGCTTTATCAAACAATGCACTCACCAAATATTGAAGTTTACTCAGCGCGAGATCTCACAAAATGGCTAACTCAAACGCGTGTTTCATCATCTCATCAAACAGAATTCGCACAAAGGAACAAGGCCTGATTTTTTTGTTCGAGAATCGCATGACTGCCGCGTGAATAGAGAGGCGATGAGCCGACGCTTAACTTTGACAGTGACATGTCGTTTCAAGTTCAACGGTCTCCAAGTTAAGATTATTTAGTACCTGGTTGGCGTTTTACAATGTCAGTAAACCCATTAACTGCTAAGCTTAGAGGCTTACCTTAATGGGATGGCCGGTGGGCGGCGGGATCATGTTGACGCTGCCGCCGGTGCGCAGGTCCCAGAACCGCACGGTCTTGTCCTGGCTCCCCGAGACGAACATCGCGCCGCCCCAATAGTACAGCGACAGGACGTGGCTGGAGTGGCCGCTCAGAGCCTGCACACAAACTTGTTGTCGTTACCACTAACCTAAATGCTTTACGTTTCGCATGGTTTTCGTAAAACAAGTTAAACACAGCTCCGCAAGGCAAGCTTCAAGGCGAAGCTTGTGAATCTTCTGCATCTTTTCTTACTGAAGAAAAACTTTTGTTAACTACCTTACCTAAAACCACGCACATTAATATCTAGCCAAAATATTTACCTGTGAATAAAATAATATACTTTTATTCACATACGCTTAATGAAAGCAATATTGCTTTTATAAATATTCACACTAGCTGCGACCCGTGGTTTCACCCACGGTCCCACAGGAACCGTTGATTTTTCCGGGATAAAAAGTACCCTATGTCCTTTTCTGTACCCTAAACAACATGTTTGAAAAATTTTAAGACGATCGGTTGAGTAGTTCCGACGTGAAAGCGTTACAAAGAAACAAAGAAAATGAACAAAGACTCACTTTTTCATATTATATGTAGGACCTTTGATTTTAGTCTAACCTCAAAGCAAACACTCATTGACTTCGTGTTACTTAACAACGCCATCTGCTGTTGTGTCGTTAAAGCAATTAGTTTTTGCTCACAAAAATAGTATTATTATTCGCCAATAGATGTCAGGAAGAGTCAACGCCTCCTTTTTGTTATTTTTCTTCCAAGGTTGATTTTTGATAAAACACGAATAAAATGACATTTTCTAAAAATGATTCCTAGCTAGATCGATTTATCGCCCCCGAAACGCCCTATATACTAAATTGTATGAAAATCGTTGGAGCCGATTCTGAGATTCCAATTATATATATATATATATATACAAGAATTGCTCATTTAAAGATATAAGATATAGATAAATATGGCTGACTATAAAGTTATATCCGGGGCTAATCCAGTACATATCAGATGTCGTATTAGTATCGTCGTATAGTCGTATTAGTATAGACTGCTCTCGAACAAATACTCGTATCTGTATTTAGCAGTTGATTTCCATTTAACGATCGCGAGAATAGTACCGACGAATGCATAGACAGAATTTTGCACAACGTGCAATCGAGCGCTCTAGGGATGCATAACATTGGACGTTCGATTACATTACCCAATAATACTATGATTGAGATATCGAAATAAATGATTTGAATATGCTGATCTGAATACCAACAGACACTTTTAGAATTGTTTGGCGGTAGTACCTACAATCACAGTAGGCCCATTCTGAACGAAAAAATGTTTACAACTCCTCACTCTCATTCCACCGGGCAAAAATATTGTTTATTCGGTACCGTACTTGATGGACTGTTCTATGTGAGATTGGTGGAGTTGTGAAGTATCTTCACAAGAGCCATAAAAGCAAGGGTTGAAGTTAGAGGATTTGACAAGGATATCAATAATTTTAGCATGCTTAGATGAACCAATTTTGAGACTTGAGAATTAGGTCCAGTAAAGTTTGATTGACATAACAGGAGACCTGTCGGACGCCTCATAATGTGGCATTGACATGTGAGTTTTTCAACATAACACGACAAAATTATTAACAAAAATCTGTACCTTGTTGATTGATAATTTGATGTAAAAAAAAAATTAATTGTTATTTAGTAATTTCCGATAACAAAATACATTCTGTGGCGCATGTGAAACAAATCACAATAGCGCTGTGCATTCAAAGTTTGTTTTTCAAAACTATTCTGTACGAATCGTGACATAGGGTTTAAGTTTTAATTCAAAAATTCAAATTCATTTCAAAGTTCGGATGGGTTCCATCTGTATGAGACTTGGGTTGTTCATGCGTAATGTTGTGTGTATTACTGACAACTTCTAGTTCTAGGTTATATTTTGGTTTGAGTATACTCGTATTACCAGTTACTTTTATACAGCTGACGGATTTACATTTGTTTAAATTAATTTAAAAAGAAGATAAATAATTAGAATCATCTGGATACCCTCGCAATAATGTCGTTGTCGTTTTTAAACGGCGATTTGTATTGTATGTAATTGTTTTTTGACAAGTTCAATATTCTTAATTTTTTTTAATTATTACTGTTAAAAAATGCAATTTTATGACAATCAAGATTATTCTATTGTATTCGTTTAACCATTCTTATAAACGAAGCCATATAATGCAGTCATTTGTCAAAGAGTTAATTTCGACCATCTATAGCTTCTCTGACAGCGGCCATTTTTAACATTCTTCAATACATGATCGGGTATGATAAATGGGCTAGTAGGCGTGAAGTTAGCAGTCTGCTCGTTTGTCTCCCTAGTTATTAACTCCCGCCAGAATAGAAATACACAGACAACTTGTGTTGGCGCCTGTTGTTACCCAACTGTGCAAGAAGGAGGGTTATATTTTTCTAGTGTATGTATGTATGTTTGAGTGAGTTTTCTTTGGCAGGCCCCACAGCCTAAATTTGATGGATTTCGAGTATTTAGACATGTGAGGTGTCATTTGAATCGTCTTGATAGTAAGTGACATAGGGTACAACATTTTGCAGCCGGGGTTTTCAATTTTCTTTTTATAATGTTACTTGTTATATCAGCATATTTTACCAAAAAATAAATAATAGTACAACGTACAGAAGGTTCACTTTCCAGTTGAGGAATAAAAATTCACGTACTGTTTTGACTATTGCGCGAAATTAAAACTTATGGTGTAACGCGAGGGCTCATAATCTGCTTGGCACCGCTGACTCGATACTTGTTTGACGGTAAGAGCACGGGGTTCTAACTTGCCGATATATAGGCAAATGTGAAAATATAAATCAATAAACAGTGTGTATTATATCTATAAACTACCTTGCTAAGTAACTAAGTACAGTGAGTAAAAACACTTCAACATACATGATAACCTTGTCTACATTTTACCGATTATTGAATTGGCAAAACATTGCTATCTGTTCGTAATATTGTTTCTGACCAACAAATTAAATAATTTTGTAGCTAGGTAACTCCAAACATACGCAAATAGTTAGCGGCTCGCGGCTAGCGCGTCCGCCGAGCGCAACGAGAGACAAACGACGACCTGCTGCCAGGCCATCCTCCCGGGAGTTGGGCCGGCCAGACGGTACCTAAACTGCACCCCTGATTTTACGACACCAGATATGCACAGATAGAATAGAATTTAATACTTTTTATTGTCATTAAATAACAGTTCCTCAACAATGTTAACTAAAAAATGAAATAAGGATCCTCCTATAATGGACTCGTCGAAAGGTAATTACAACAAGTTGCAAAAGCATTTGGTCATATGATTGAAATCTTGTGTCTCCCTCAAAAAACTACAACGACAATATTGCGCGGGTATTAAGACTACTCTGATTATGTACAAACTTTATAGTAAATTCAAACAAACTAATTCTAAGTCAGCTGTATAGGGGCTTCGTCAAATTAATCAAATAAATATGTAACACTAAAATTGTATAATATGATAGATAAACAGTATGTATTATTACGTATACATTCAGCCTCAGATCAACCTAGAGAGTAAGATGGCGCATGGCGTATGATCTAAGTGAAGCCTAAAACCATCCAAAAACTACGCTACTGTCATATAGGTACACAACACTCACACATTGACACAAAAAACTACGCTACTCGCTTGGTCATTCTTCCTCGACATTATGTACATTGGTTTCTGGTATAATTTCGTATACTTAAATATAAATAGTGCATTATAAAAGTGTGGCCAGGACTACATTTTGAGGTTCTTTTTAAAAACTGTGCAGTTTTTTTACAAGTCAATTTTGAAAAAGTCGTAACATTAATCTCTTCCAAATATGTGCGGTTTTTAAATATTAAATCTCCTAAGGTTGTATATTGGAACGGAAATGGCTAACGTAGAGTTTGGGAATTAATATTAGTTTTCGTGCAATTGTAAATGTTTTTCATGGCAACATTACCACGCACACACATTGAAAAAAAAGGGGCTTCAGCGAGATATAACGCAGTCCATCTTTTCCTCTATATTGATCTGAGACATTTAGCATGCAGATGGTTGTCCGGCGGCGAGATGGCTCGAAGAATTTGTACAAACTGGGGGTTGAATCTGGGGCCCTAGATCAGTTGGATTCTATAATGGAAACTGACGTGGTTTTCACACATTATGATTATAACACGGGAATTACTCACGTACGATTTAGTTAGATTCAGTTAGATTCTGTTCCTAGAATCGCTGACGCTCGAATGTCAGCTACTGATTGGACGAAATACGAACTTAAAAAATGTTTCGTGATTATATTTTCAACTTGTACAATCAGCAGCTAGCATTTGACCGTTACAGTATCACTTGGAACTGCAAGTTGACAAATTTGTCGAAGGCCCCTGCGATGGACCCGAGTGGCGACAGAACCGAAGCAGATGGCATCGTAAGAGAGAAGCTTTTACGAGCAGTAGAACAGAGAAGGAAGGTTGTGTATAATAATGACAGAGATAAAAAAGTAAGGTATAGTAATTAAAAATACAGATCTACGATTTCAGATAGAACTGCTACGGTAAGCCAGAAGGCAATCGATATAAATATTCATCATGAACCCTGAGATCGCATAATGTGAGCGTAGGCATTTTGTAATCCCAGTGTCGTGTCCACCTGTTCCTCTCTAGTTCAAGCTCACATGATTTTGCCGTCCATTCGTCGTCTATTTAGGGTTCCGCACAATAGAAACTGAGACGAGACGACCGGACGTTCTTTGTTTCAGTGAACTCTGATTAAGTAATTTGGCGGTAATTTCTGGATCGGCCTCAAACAAGCCCATGGTATGAACTTAAACACGACGAGGGATGTCGACGGGTCAACAAATTAAAGCCGGTACAATTAGTATTATAATTTGTTTTTGTTGCGTGCTTAATGTAGTAAGAAATAATCATTTATTGGGTCCTTTTTCGCAAACTAAAATTCAAGGCTTAGGTGTCGTTTACGCCGTTGTTAGTTTAATGCAAAAATAAACATTGATAAAGTGATATAATGTCGCAATTTTTATCTGCTACATATTCATAAACCAGTAAAGATAACATAGTGGGATCAATTTTATTGTCTCAAAGAAACTTGTCCGGCCGCCAGCGATGGACAAGTAGCGAGTAGAGCGAGAAACTAGTGACGAGTTGGCGAGCAGTGAGAATAGAATGTATTGTTCCAATAGTTTTGTTGCTGGGCAAATAGCCAGTGGAGCAAGGCATCGCTCGTCGAGTAATACGACAAACTAGTGGCGCGAGTTCTCGCCGAGATGGCAGTGTAAACAGTCAGCGATTAACTATTAATATATGTATGTGTGTGTTCTTCACACGGGATTTATGCCTACTTTATCTATTGAACATTTCTTAAACGACAAAATAGTCGTTAGTTCGTCGCTCACTCGCCGGCCGGTGGGACAAGTGTCTTAGATACGAACTTCACATAAGCGGATTAAAGGGATTTGTACAATCACAGCAATGGACATCAATATCTTATATTTTATTTATTAACGTTGTGTCGACGGCAAACAGGCAAAACTTATTATAGACCTTTTTTTCTGCGAGCGTAAATCTACTGAAACGTAGTATTGGAACGTGTATCTAATATCAGCATCTTTTGCTTGTACATAGATACAATGTACTAAGAAACGGACTATTCTGGAAATCGATCTATTTATGGCCAGAGCTACCCCGTGATTATCTAATTTTAAGTTAGAGATAAGATCCAAAGCTCCAAATTTACATTTATTAACATAGATTCGCGCCAAGTTACGTTTCGAGTATCAGTTATAATGTGGCGTAAATATTTGAGGTTCCCTAGTTAGTGTGACGCTGACGACGAATTCAACTTGTAACGACGCCACAATTTTCGTTCGAGGTTACCTCAGCCGACCACAGTGGCTTGAGCCGTCGCGACGTGGCTAATGGACCGGCCAACCGGGCATTGTAAACATGGCTAAGCTGCACTTGTGGGTTACGACCGATCTTCAACTTACCACTTGCATACACTTAGAGGTAGCGTTGTGGTCTGCTTCGAAAATACTAAGTTATTTATTTTCTTTTCTTTTGTAATTTTACATTTCGGACGCAGTGACTGGTGAGGTGCAGTAGTATTTGGGTATTGGTAGTACTAAAAAAGGGTTACTTTTAACATTTTAGAGATCGTACCGCAATCATGCTAACTGATATTACTGCATAAGTAGCCTAAAAATAAATAAACTGTCATCGGTGCTTAATCAAGTTACAAATACTAGACATATCCAAAATTAAATGCGTTTAGACCCGCTGCCGCCATGTTAGTGTGAGCGTTGCTTGTCAGTCAGTCAGTTATCATTTTGTATAAACAAACAGTCCCGAGATAGTCGGGGGGAGACTGTGTGGAGGTGACATTTGTGGCCGTTTTCTGTTTTAGTTGTTGACCTAAAACAGAAGAAACACCTTCACATATTTCATGAGCATAATTATGCAGTGACTGAATGTTCTAACATCGGAATCAGAACACAGTTTAGCGGTGATTGGAAAAGTCGAGTTTTGTACAGTTGGGTGTTGTGCCTTTAGTTTCGCGGTGGACGAACTGTTTAGTTGTAGTTGATAACTTTGCATATTTAATACAGCTTTGTTAACATTTATTATTAGAGTTCTGCACAAAAACAAAATCCATAGCTGAAGATTTCTGTAAAAGGATAATCAGTTATACAAGACACGAATTGCACTGACCTGAAACGTCTTCCCCGTGGCGCAGTCAGTGACGTATATCTTGCAGTCGCCGGCGCCGCCGCTCACCAGCAGGCTCGCCATGTTCGACGTGTCCTCGATGAAGCACACGTCGCGAACTGTGCCGTCGTGCATCGTTAGCTCCACCTGCCGACAACCACGCTCGTGTACGCAACTCATATAATTAATCAAGGACATGGGCGCGGAAAACGTTACTGAAAAAAAAAACCGCCGAAACAATGATGTGACGGAATACGCGCGTGTCGTCCCACGAGAACAATCTTCTTTGAAAGCAGGTCTGGTACACACAGAAAAAAGCAAAATACGGCTTTAGACAAACATTCTAATTTTATAAAAGGTTTACCCGGGTGAGGGAGTGACATGAGCATGAATATTGTGAATGGTAATAGCAGTAGAGGAGAACCAAAGAAAATATGAACAGCTTACGTGAAACAAGACAAATAAAGGGAGTGAAGTCAGGTATGTCGAGATGGGATATAAATATTGCAAGAACAACCCCAAATATAAGTGGGGTAAGGGTAGACTGATGATGTAAAGGTTTAATTGAAATCAATCTTGAGACACAAGTAAACCAAAAACTCGATAAAAAAATTGTTACTTGAACTAATATCTAGTGTAATTTCGCTTTAACGTCGCATTAAGTGCATCAAGGAACATGAATTTTCTATTCTATTCTTAATTTAGAATTTGACATTTACTAGAAAACTTCATACAAATTGATATTTGAATGTAATTTAAACGTTATATAATTTGAAATTTCAACTAACGAATTTAACAGCGCGTGGCTCGGCCACGCGCTCGGAGAGTCAACACGTCCTGAAGATGCCTCGCGAAGAGGCGAAACACGTGTCGACGAAGTGCTCGAAGAATAGGGATTTTTTATTTTTATTTTTCGTTGCTTTTTTATTGTATAATTTTTAATTGTATTAATTTTATCGATAAAAATTTTGTTGTAATTCATAACATTATTTCTGTTAAATTGCTTATTGAATTAGTTTCATATATCAAATTGTGTAAAGTTTTTTTTTTTTTAGAAGATTTCATTAAATTAGACCTGTTAAATTCGTTAGTTGAAGTTTCAAATTGTAAAACGTTTAAATTAGATTCAAATATCAATTTGTATGAAGTTTTCTAGTAAATGTCAAATTCTAAATTAAGAATAGAATAGAAAATTCATGTTCATTGATGCACTTAATGCGACGTTAAAGCGGAATTACACTAGATATTAGTTTTTAGTTATGTAACAATTTTTGAAGATGAACTTCCGCAAAGTAACGCCTGATTCAATCAACTATCTCAAAAACTTGATACATGTTTTACGCAACAATTATCGCGTTACAAATATTTTAATACAATCTTTCCTGCAAACGGATCCTCTACTACAACGTATCCAAAATAGGCATTGCAGTGTGATGCCATCAGCTTTTCATAATGTAATGCGGAATAATGCATGAGTATTGAACTGAATATTTTGTAAGCTGGTGCGGTGAAACAAACAGTGTGAGAAAAAACTAGCGTTTCGTTATACAAGTAGTGCGCAGTATGAACGATTACGGTTGCAACAAGACAACGCAACTGCGTACTTGTTTTAACTTTCTAGGGTTACACGAGGATTACAAAGCGTGTGAATTAACGTGTTCCGTATTATTTCCATATTTATGACCAGCCTGAAAATGTTATAATTTTTTCGTAAATAATATAGCCAGTGTAAATCGTGTTTGAGGAAAGGCAGACCACCAGCCCCATAAGTAGACGACATCAAACCCAACGCGGGTCACACGTGGACGAGATTGGCGCAGGACAAGGAAGACTGGCGCAAGGGAGAGGCTATACACTTAGTTGGTCGGTACAGGCTGACGATGATGACAGTGACACCCGGCGTCCAGTAGATTTAATTAAACGATTCTAACAGAGAGTTTCGTAGGTACATAGTAATTACTACGACCTAGAGTTCGAAGTGCATATTTAGGGTTAATACATTTTGGTATGAGGCCAACATTTTTATTGTGCAAACATTTTCTTTTCTGATTATTTAATTTGCTCGTAATTGAGCACGCGACCTCTTGTGATGCCCTAAATTGGAGGAAGCCATGACGTAGGTACACTTTGACAGCAATTGATTTAAATCTTGGGGGAAACACATTTAACATCCTTTTGGGTGAAACCTCGGTTTTACAGGGTAATATTTTATACATTTTTTTTTTTTTTTTGTATTAGAATGTTGTTAAAAACTTCATTAGGCTACTTATCCAATAATGTACGATAAAAATGAACAGCATGCGAGAAAAAAAACCGCAAACAGCATAGTGATCCTAAAAGACGGAGACTGACTAAAGCCGGACTTCGTAACGTATCGAGAACACGTATCGTTTTGCCGTAGCAGTTCAACAAGCCGAGCCGCTCGCCGAGATCTTAAGTAAACGCTCGCAACGACCACACATCAAAGGGTTCGCGAACGTCGACAGCCTTGCGTGATCTATCGCGGCTCGTTGAATTGATAGGCGAACTGATACGCGAACACCATACGTTACGATGAAATTTTATTAATCAGTCTCCGCCTAAACATTTCACTAATCAAATTAAGTAGTAGTGCTGTAAATTACACTCACAAAGCCGCTGCGGGATAGCTAGTGTTTTGATAAAATATTTACCATTAAATTAATTTACGGTAAATTGTTTCCCAGATAAGTAATTAATTTATAACAACGCTATTAGGTGTGTCTCTCATCATATCCTACTTATATTATAAATGCAAAAGTATGTATGTTGGATGCGTGTTTGTTTGTTACTTCTTCGCTTTTAAACGCGGGTACTACCGCGGGACGTAGCTAGTAGTATTATAAATGTAAAAGTTTTGCTCTATGTCTGGCTGACATTTTTTTATAACTAAGCGGGTACATATTTGACATTGATGAAAAATAGCAAGAAAATTTATCTTTTTATACCTACTGACGAAAGTACGTTTCGTAAAACGTTTTCGTAAAAAACGAAAAAAAAAAACAAAAAATGAACAAGTCCGCCTGTATTACCAGTATAGAACATAATACTTACCTGGTTCGAAGACTCAGTAAATACTTACGTCATAGATTAACATCATTCATATTATTTTGCGGTGATATCATTTCAAATAAAAGGTATAATAAATATTGAAAAAAAATAGGTATCAATAATAAAATGTATTACACCAAATACAATGAGATACATTTACTTGTTGGAAACGCGATTTTATTAATTACATGGAAATTATTGTAGATTTATTTAAATCAATAAAATTTAGACAAAGGCTTGTTTATAGAAGTTTTTGTACAGATCTTGACGCCCATGACTTCGTATAAAAATATCATAGAAATTAACAGGATAAGCGGAATTTGAATAAGGAACAAAATCATTACATAGTCGCAGCTGTGGATCATACATCCATAAATATCTGCTATAACGAAGTTCAAGTATAAACGTGTATAAGTGTAACAATAGAAACCGAACTAAAAGACGAAAAAAGAAAATATGACAAAGAAACGATCAAAGATCTACGAGATAACGGTCTAATCCTACAAAGATTTACAAAGAGAACCCGTTCATTAAACAAGTTCATATTTGCGACAGCTGATATGTTATATAAAAATGTATCACGGACACAATATTGATTGATTGACAATACGTGTATGTAAATATGCGCTAATGGCGCGAGAGCTACTGAGCAAACATGTGGAGCGCTCGTCGCTGGGTGTATTTTAAAATATGTTTCTTTTACGATGGAGCTCGCGTCTATCGATCGCATGATTTCAAGTCACAGCTTGGCTTCTGTTACGTTTTTATGGTATTATCTGTTTTAAAACGAAAATAAAATCCTGAAAGACGTCTATGTCAATTTTACCTTAAAAGTGTATTATTACAACATTTCTAATGCATGGCACGAGAAAACAGCTTTTGAAAAGCTTTCAACTCTTTTGGGATGTTTAATTTTTCCAAAATTCTTTCTAAGTGTGCACTGCTCTATAAACACGTCTTTAAAATGCCTATAAATGATCTAGTAAGTAGGTGTAGCACGTCTACCCGAAGGTTTGGTTCGGCTGCACGTTGACTGTGAATCAGTCCACTCATGACAAAGTCTTTTATGAATATTGATTAAAATACGATCGCTTTGCTGTTGCTAATGACAACAGCCATCTACGAGTTGCAGATTGCTATAAATCAAAGTCATCTGAACTCACAACGATCGAGAATTTGTAAACAAAGTTACTTACAACATAAACAAGACTATGTAAAGTAGTCCTACAACGACTCATTTACGATTACGTTTTAATAACATCCGTTGCTTTAGCTAGTCTGTGATTTAAGCACTTTCTAACTGAATATTTATGATGCAATTTATATTGTGAAATACCTAGTCAAATTAGAAACGAGATAGGTTACGTGAGAGAGGTGTCGTGATCGCGAGGCAGATTCAAACCGCTTATAAAGCGCGATATTAATACCCGCGCAAATGCAAAAGTTCATAAAAGGAAATTCTCGTTCGATGGAACTGTAACCGATCACGTAAACATTTTTCATTAAAAATCGAACGATTGAACAGTTTTTAAACATCTGCAAAAAAGTTCTACTGCAACATTACTGCAAATGTAATCCGTAATATCACACGGGTCGTTTGTTATGTTTGTTCGCAATTTCAGTGATACGCACTCTTTACCCCACTCGAGCGCGTAACGTCTTCGAATCGATTACGGTCCGCACACACGAGGAAAGCGTGATTGTCAATCGCCGCAGATTGCCGATTCGGAGAGGAGCATACCAAATAAAATGTATCTCTAATACGGACTCTTCAATCTACCACACGAGATGTTTACAGGGTGACTCACACGCAACGAGGAGAGTGCTCTAAATAACAATAGAGCGGCATATCACAGATGCCGATGACAGCCTAGTTGGAGAAGGCTTGCCTCTCAAACCAGAGGGAGCGGGTTCGAACCCAGTCGACGGCACGCACCAATTTGTTCATTGTGTGACATATGTGCGTATTGTATGTCATCTGCTACATGAATGGAGCCCGGTGTATGGCGACAGGCTCGCCCCCTGTCATATTTGGGACTGAATATCGTCCGGCGAAGTGTGGGTGTTGTATTATACCTCTGCCAGCCCCTTCGAGGGAAAGGCGTGACGATATGTTATGTTATGACATATGGACTGCAAGGAAGTAGTCATGCTGAACTTTGGTGTTAACTAATAATAAAAAATACCATTTACTAAAACAAGATATTTGCTTTATGTACCTATGTATTTTTGTAAAGGGAATTCTGATTCTGATTTCTGATTTGCGATCTTATATTTTCTGATAGAAAAAAAAAGTGGACACTTACCTCCCAAGTTTCAACATAAATTCCTTCTACCAGCTTTGAGAATAAAAATAAAAGTCAATTCTCATTTACTAACAAATTCCGGACAAAATTAAAGGAACCGCCATGTTTTAGCCATCAGCGCATTTGCCCTGCGCTCTGAAGGCAAAAATTGATTGTCGCTCCCCATTTAGAACTGTTTAATCTCGATGGTTCGAACCACAATTATTCTATTTCGGATCGTAATTACTTGTACCGGATAATTGTCAAAAAATTCCGGAGATCGCAACACGTGTGGGAAGTGGGTCAGCGCGCCGTGCCTATACAGGGTGTTTGTGTTAGCCGTGTCCGACCCGCGAGGGTGCTTTTCGGCATCGATAAATAATTCATTTTTTATATCATCCTTTGTATAAAAATAACCATTAAAAAAATTCGTGTCAAATGAATAGCTAAGCAAGGTAACTCGATTTAAATGCAAACAACAAAAATAAAAATTGTCCGTGTCGAGCGCGATGTACAGATGATTTGATAGTTGGTACACGTGTGTGTTGGTACGGTGCTAGTTGTCTCACCAATTTCTAAAACTTGGTAAATTTGGAGAAATGTTGATTTTAGTTTAAAACTTTTCGTAATAATTACTTTTAATTTAACGTACGAGTATATGTCTTAGTGAACTTGCTTAATCAGCCGTTCAATTAATAGCCTAGCCATTTTACTAAACGGCGCCGTTCAACTAGCTTCCTGAATGATATTCAGGCAAGATATTCAGATAAAAAGGCTAGGCTGTTAATTATACGTCTAATTAAGCTAGTTGGAGAGGCACATAATATTTGTATTTGTATGTACCTATATATATTTTTTTTATGTTTTTGTATGTTGACGAGCAGTTTTGATAGAGGAAAAGGAAACCTTTACCCGGCCGTGGCAAAATGTAGGCTGAATAAATAAATATAATTTTGACAGAGACAGCTTTATCTATTTATAATTATGTATACCTTATCTTCACGCATCGGAAACCACTTACACAATACGCTGGTTAATTTAGCTGTTCATTTAACACTAAATTAATCAATGGATAATTCCGGAAATAGATATGGCTGATAATAATTATAACTATGTAATATAATACGGTGTTATCAGAAGAGAACGCAATGAGCCGTAAACGTATCTACCTACTAAGTATTAATATTTCGTATTATAATACTCACGGTTATTGAATGCATGAGTCAATGCTAGGCTGAATAACCGATCGTATGAGTCGATTCTTGCGAATGAAGCGATGCAATATGAAATCAATTAGTAAATTATCGATATACGTCGATAGCTGAAATCTGATCTAACAATTAAAGAAAATTATACTTTGAACCGTGTTTTACAAAAACGGAAATTCATGTAAAAGGAAACTAAACTACAAATGTTTCGCTCTCAACCTGATTTTCAAGTTTTTTTTTTTGTTTTTTACAAGGGTGTTAATTCCATATTTGAAAGTGACGAAATAGCACGTACTGAAGCAATATAAAGTGATCGTCGAACTAAGCATAACACACTTAGAACCACACAGCGATAGCACTCGTCGTAGCCAGGCGGAGCGCCAAAACAGAAACTAAACCGATTGACGGTAATTAATCTACTGTCATTCGCTTTGTGGACACCGCAGCGAAATTGATTAATAACGTACGCATTACAGAGGTCATTCGGACTGCCCGTGTTTGTGGGACGGATAAAGACTTGGCTTAATAGTTATTCATTGTCTAAAGTAAGCTTTGAATTAGAAAGAACCTCCCACAACTTATGTACTCAAAGTAATGTGTCAAATATGGTGCGATTTTAACTTTTGCTAGTTTCATTCCATTTTTTGGATCACATTACAAACTATGTTCCTATTAGGATGGAAACGTCAGGGACGATGGGGGCAAGTTTTAAAATTAAAACTGCTCTGTCCAAGTTTTTTCTAGAACTTAACGGGAAATTTGGATCGACACTTTAATTAAAAGAGTTTTGATGGTTATAATGCCAGCACTAGTCACATTCCAAGTTCCAGCGTGCATGTGTCAGTTTAAGCTAAGCCTCTTGCGAGGCGGACAACAAACAGCGGCGCGCCAGAACAGGCCCGTGGGGCCTCGCGCGCCCTGCAACTTGCCAAGTCGGCGCATGGTTTGACAGTTTATAACTAGCTCCCAAAGGTCAGGATGACTAACACTTACTCTCGACACTAATAATTCAAGAGATTGAGTAGATGTTCTACAACTGCACGCACTTTTGTGAATTTATGTAGAATTCAAGTCACCTACCCACCAAAGGCACACTGCCAATTTATCTCGAAATCAGTTATTTATTTTTCTCATTGATGCAACTTAGTACCCGATGCAGTACCTACTGCTCGTAAGATATAGATGGCAAATTTAGCACATACCGTTTCAGCAGTTTTGAAGTGGTGCGCTGACCAACGAACGCCCTTAAGAGGATTTTGTATTGTGTGGTAAACAATGTTTTCACGTTGTATGTGTTAGGCAAAGGTATTGCTATATCAACGTTGCTGCCGGGTCAAAAAATAAGATAGTAATGCTTTGCTAAGGTAGTAAGCTTCGATAAGTACGTCTCTACGCGCGCACACCTAAACTCGAATCTCCATGAAAAATTGAATTGACGCGTAAGTCTACAACCGCTACCACCGCTGCTGTGCTGACAGTTCGAAATATTGTGATTTGGGGTTTACGACATTATTATTCTCGAGCCATACATATTAGTAGTGTAATAACAAGTACCTACCTACCTTGTGCAATAGTTATATTAAAGTGCCTACTTGTCTACTAAATGTGTTTAAATTGATTTCATAATTCAGTTTTCCTACTAATTAGACAGACCGAGTACTTCCTTCCTACTTATTCGGTACTTTCAATAACTGGTAAATAGTACCTACTGAGTATGTAACGTAGGGTACAATTGAAACTCTTGAAGAAAAAAATCGGTTCGTGTTTGAAATTAATGTCTGTTAAAAAGAGCAGGAAAGAGTTACAACAGTTTCTTTTTTTAACCGACAAAAAAATGGAGGAGATTTTCAAGTCAACGCTTTTTTTGTATTGGATAAAAGTAAAGTAGAGGTGTTTCGGTCAAATTTAGTTCGAGTAAAAGCTGCAGGACTTTTTTGGTGAGAAGCGTTTAGCTATGGGACTTTTTTGTGAAATGCATTTTAATCGACAGGGTAGCGTTTCCGAGCGAAGTGTTTAAGCTTCAGCTTCGACAAAAATGCTTTCCGTCCGTTGGTCCGGTATCTCAGTCTTTCTCTACAAGTAGAATTTTATGACCGATTCTTTTGAAATTTTGTGTTCAGATTCGATAATTATAAGTAAAGATTTTTTAATCAGTTTCGCATGGTCAGTTTTGCTGATTATTTTTCTTTCGAATTTTTCAACTTGATGTTATAAAAGTTTTTCACTTTGACAGTAGCAACACTCTTAAATATTACACTCAAAACCAGCACGTTGTATATTAAGATTTAAAAAATAGTTTTAATGGTCATGGCATTGCTGTGTTTCGTTCATTTGCAAACAAATTGTACCCTCACTAGAATTGTTTTAACAGTCATGTACTCGTAGTGTACTAGCTGCGGTCCGCAGTTATAAAGTAGCCTATGTGTTAATCCAAGATATGCTCCGTTGACTACCGGATATAATAAGGAAGTTTTGCTTTAAAATCATTTTGGTATGGTACGTTTTTCCCGTGCTGTTGTATGGCACCAGCTCTAACGCTATATCACATTCTTATCAATATATAAACAACTATATATCACAAACATAGGGTTTTAAAATAACCATTTCGCGCAATACAAAGGATTAACCGTCGGAATCAAGTCTCGAATGATCTGGAAAAACGATTTTCGAATTCCCGGTCTTTTAGTCTGTTAAAAGAACTGTGAATTCCCGGTACTTTCGAAACCGGATTTCTCGGCTCTGAATCCTAGTGTGTAGATACCACTATACATTTTTTATCGACGGCTTTGAGTACAAGGTACTAGGAGTTATAGTATGGGTACCTGTGAAGTATACTAGTTACGCAAGTAAGTAAAATATTTAGATAACCTCCATTTTAGACCATCGGGTTTTAGGTCACCATTTTGGGTCATCGATATTGTTTAGTTTTTCATCTTTAGTGTCGATATAACCGTAAGCATCCCTATTATCCGTGTAATGTAAACTGGCCCCCGGACCCCTTAAGCACCGGATAGACAGAGTTGCAGCCTATGAGATTCATAGGTACATAATTCCAGAGAATTTACGTTTCGGGAGAAAGCTGTTTTTCAAAAAATAATTAAGTTTCTTTAAAAGATTGCCTTTTAATAGTTTTCGTTTTAACACAATAAACGACTAGTTCAGATGCGTGTAGCTTTAAAGTGATTGAAAAAACTGTAAAAAGTAAAACTAATTTCTCTAATAAATAATGTGTTCATTACATGAAAAAACAACTTCGAAATAGACCATTATTGAGAAGAGGAAAGAGGTTTCTTTTTTTTTGTATGAACAATTACGCGCTTTACAATTGTCTAAAGTTTGCATTTTAGAGTTTTTTTTCCCTTTAAATTATATATTTACCCGACTACGGCACAGGGAAAGTTATGGTTATATGATTTTGTGTACGTGTGTGATGTTTAAGACCTGTATATGCTGTTTTAATTAATGATTAAGTGCTAACTAATACATCCCGCATCAATAGAATATCATTCGGTCACTCACCTCTTGTCCTTCCAGATTAACTGAGCGACTGTCGAACTTCATGAGTTTGACGGTCTTGTCGTTGGAGCCGGTGGCGAGCAGGTCCCCCGCCGGGCTCCACGCGAGGCAGTATATGCTGCCCTTGTGGTGCTTGGTCCTCTTCAGGAGCACAGTCGGCGCTATTGGCGCTTCGTTCTCTCTGCACCAATGAAATATAGCGTTTCAAGCATAGATTACAATACATGTTCTAGCCTAGAACAATATTCAAAGAAAAGTCCTAACTTCGCCTATCGGAACGGTGGTACTGATTAGAAAGAAGCGTAGTTGCAAGAATAGAACCTGATTGCAATCAAGCCAACAAGAATGCGGTAGAAATAGAAGGTAGTTAAACTTTACTGGGTTAAGGACATGTGGATATGGACAATTAGTTGTAGAGCCAGGTAAGACTGATTCGTAATTCGTCTGATAGCAAAAATTTTGCTTATCAAGAATTCCGAGCCGATCGTATCTTAAACGCAGATCTTAAATTTGTAACTATTTAATACATAGATAAAATCAATGTATAATCTTGGCCAAAAATACTAGGCTAAATACTAAAAATACTAAAAATACTAATAAACACGTGAAACTCATAAAATATTCAGAGAAGACTAATTATTTTGACAATAGTATATGCGCCGCTGTCAAAACTTACACAATTTAACTTACCTACACAATAGAAATAGATAATCGATTTTATGCTATTAGTGCCTAATACCTTCGGCTGAGGCTATATATACATTTCACATTACACTTTCAGTTCCGGTAAAATATGTCAGCAGGTAAGGTCACGTTTAATGTAACTTACTGTATTGTATAGAAGCTACTGTTTTTCAACGTTAAAGTTTTTCGCAAAAATATAGATATCACTGAAGTCTATAAAGTTTAAGTAACATTCCTTCGTTTCTCTGGCGGAGACGATTCCTATAAAGATCACAAAAATGTGATCGAAATGAACACATCACTAACCCAAAGTGTTGGCAAAGTGAATGCGATACAACAAATTGAATGGTTCAACAAGACCGGGGTTTGCTGGAAAATAGGAAATTTATGTTGTTCTGATCTTGGGGGCGTGGCTTTCCCACCTAGGGCAAACATTCACATTTGTGTGTGTTGTATGTCTGGGTGTATTAAATCTATTTAAGTTTGTACTTAAAATAAGTATGTGTATGTCGCAACCAACTTACTAAGTCAGCCGTTCAATTAAAAGCCTAGCCATTTTATTAAACTAACCGTAATAAAATTCAACAAATGAAATCCAGCCGTAGAGTCTAATACAACATATAATAAACTGGCTGGCTGATGCTCAGGCCATTCAAACAAAATATATCATTTTTGTCTAATAAAATTAGACAAAAATTCTATTGTTGACCAAAGATGAGTTTTGAATGAATTAAAATCCGAAAATCCGTGAAACGAACAGCAATTTTGATAGACATGTTATTTTAATTACCTAAAATCACTACTGCCCGACTCTTTTATCTGATCAAATCCGACTTGGATTGGTTAGGTTAAAAAGCTAAGGCGAGAGCAAAGCGAACCGGAGCTGCCGCTTACCTTTCGTAGTTATTTTTATTATAACAACCCGAAACCTCCCCGCTACTTAAATGACTGGGCTAGGCAAGTAAACGTTACCTATCGAAGTCATTTTGCCTAGCCCTTTATTGAATGGCTGAATATCATCAGGAAGCCAGTTAAACGGCGTCTTTTATTAATAAGCTAGGCTATTAATTGAACGGCTGATTAAGCTAGTTGAAGGTATATCGACGACCGTGTGTTCAAAAATGTCCCGAACATTTTTTTTTTTTTATTCTTAGCACGAAGAAGAAGACGTGGTATTAGAATCAGAGACATGCGCACATGTTTTCTAGAATTAGAAAGGCTATGAAAGCAGTGCATCCAACAAGCAGTACCATTACCATACTTAACAACCGTCACCGAGTGCCATTATTTTGTAGTCCGGACCTTATTTCATTCAACTACACAATGTAACTTTGCATTGTTATTATAATTTACATCGCACGCAACAAAACAAGTTATTAGCGATCATTATGTTTCCGTTAGATCTCCGATGCTTTGTCTCACGGGCACATTGCAATCATTATTTACAATTATATAAAATAGAACATGTGAACGGTTGCGATTTATGAACAGTAACCAAGACGCATGTATTGTACACATGCGTCTTGCTGTGTCACCTAGTTTAATGTAACATTTGAAATTTTGTAACGCGGCCTGCGAACTTTTAAATGTCTCAGGTAGCGGTTCGAGCGACGTAATCTGGTGAAGTATTTCTTAAGAGGCCGAATTTACGAGCGACACGTAGAAAACTGGTTGCTTTCTCACCGCATAGTTTAAACTTCGGAGACCTGACCGGTGCGTCGTAATAAAGCTACGTACCATCTCGTAAGTAATGGCCTCGCTTAACAACGTATGGAGCGGCGCGGCTGGCGATGCACGGCGGACATGACAATATCTCACTTGTATCGATATCGAAATTGCATTTTTAGATGTAGATGGCGAAATACCTATTTTATATTACGTGATCTGTATCGAGTCGTAGCACTTTCTACGTCGTGAATATCATTTCCTATATGATGGCACATAATACTTCAGTTTACGCTTTAAATAAATTATAAAACTCGCCGCAACTCAGTCAATAAAGTAGAGATGTTTAGTTTCAACCAGTTTCGTTTAATATTAATCATTTAGTAATGTGAATGACGTTTGTGTCATTAAAACGTTGCGCCAGCGCTTTCCTTGCATAGTAATGATGCGCAAACTTCCACAGCGACGCGGCGGGTCATCGACAGCTACTATCTTAGTCAATGCTTTCGCGCCGCATACGCTACGGTCTCGATCATGGTTTGAATACAAAGATGGTTTTAGAATAAATTATAATCATACCATTGTCCGATTAAATCACGAAACGAGTTACAGTACTCGAACATAGGATGCGAATACGAAGGAAACGAAATTTTCCAATCCGCTGCGCGTTTTATTGCAGGTCTATTGCAAGCTGTATTTTGTAAGAGAAAAAGAAATAGTTAACCGCGTCAATGGATTAAAACGGGAATCAAGTTCTCGACATATTTTTGATACTAGATTTTTTTTATCCGTAATCGTACCAAGCAGAAGCTACTTAACTAAATAGAAGTGTAGCCAATTGTTCACCGGCCCAAATATAATGGCATGACTGTAATAATTATTATAAAACAATTTCGTCATCAAGGTCGGAGCCTGAGAATTAGTTCAATTTAATAAGCGTGCTCTGTTCGCCGCAACAAAGGTTATGTAAAGTGACGAATTAAAGTTACCGCTGGTTAGGTAACTTGAGATAGATTAGGGTTTAGACAGTTTCGGTCAACATTCAAATACTGACAGGCTTGTCCGGTTCTCTCATTGACTGATGGTTTCTCTGGATGATTGGCAATTTATTAGTATTGAAACAGAAACTGAGATAACGCAAAACGACTATAAGTAGGTAGAGACAGTGTCACGATATGCAATAAAAATATTTCCAGGGAATACATTTTTTTTCTTTTATTGCCAACTAGCTGCGCCCCGCGGTTTTTCCCGCGGTCCCACAGGAACTGTTTATCGGGATAAAAAGTACCCTATGTCCTTTTCTGTACCCCAGACAACATGTATGCGAAATTTCAAGACGATTGGTTGAGTAGTTGAGACGTGAAAGCGTTACAAACAAACAAACGAACAAACTCACTTTTTTTCACATTTATAATATTAGTTAGAATTTTGTTTACTATTCATATTATTCATTCTACTAAGGTTGTATATTGGAACGGAAATGGCTAACGTAGAGTTTGGGAATGAATATTAGTTTTCGTGCAATTATAAATGTTTTTCATGGCAACATTACCACGCTCACACATTAAAAAGGAAGTGGCTTCAGCGAGATATAACGCAGTGTTCCATCTTTTCCCCTAGATTGGTCTGAGCATCACAAACAATTATCAATACAATTATTAATACAAAGTTAAGCGTCGCATTTTGTTAAGAGTTAGCTTAAAATACCATTACGCGACCATCACCCTGTCTGTGGCTGTCTTTATGAGATGTTATTTAATCGCACACCAGAAGAAAAACATTTATCACACTTAATGTTTTCACAAAAATACAAAATTGCCATTTTTGTAGCAGACATATTTTCGTTTTTTTTTTTTTTCAAAGAACGCTTGTCAAATTTGTTTCTTGATTCACAAACTTGATTCTTGAATTACAAACTAAATTGAGTTTTATATTTTCAAAGTTTATTATAGTGAAGCTATAATGATTAAGAATGTACTCACTGTTTAATAGCACGAACTCATGACAACTATATGACAGGAACTTTATTCGTGTACTTTAATGGCCGCGCATGAAATTAACTAACACTAACACTATCTAATTTCCTTTTATTACTACACAAGTATTAAATCTTTTACTTTTTAAAATTCATTGCACACTATACTAATATTTTTATCATAACTTCGACTCGACCGATTTAGGTAGTCGTCTCTCCAATCTATAGTAACTCTACTTTTAGGTCTGAATGGAGATTGCTATGTTCCATTACGATAATGTGCTTTTTAATATGCCATAGTACCAATATGGGTTTCCTTACCAGATTGAATTAAAGAAATTAACTAGAAACGCAAATACAACGTCGAACGAACCGTACCCTAAATGTCTGTCTTTCCCATTTAGACCACCAGACCGAATGTAATTGGTAGAGACATTTTGACGCGCGTTAATTATTTCTGATGTTTTAATAATTATTACCCTTATTCATAGAACGGCTCCCGCCAGCCGCGTTGAAACACGGCTCCAAACGCAGAACTCAGCTGAATCGTAAAACCACCTTGGCATTTAGAATTTATGAATTCTGACACACTTTATGCGCAATATTTAAGAATTTGCCGTCGTCGATACTGGTTTTGTCAACTTTGTAAGCGCATTGTAGAAAAGCTCACAGTCTCATAACGCGAATGAAAGTTTTTACTATTGTTACTTGCAAATTCTGACTAACGAAAGAGATGCCCGTGTTCAGATTCGGCTGCCCTACAAACGATGGAGAATGTTTACGGGTTCGTGTTGTACCGTTCTTTCTATTTAATGATAGTAATAGTAACAAATTTAGACAAGTCTTGTGTCTATCGCTAGGTTAGTGTCTTGCCGAGTGTGACGGCTAGCCGCCCGGCCTATTAGGACTCACTTCTAGTTTAGTTAGTAATTAGTATAATCAGGCTTGGTGAGTAAAGCCCGGTTCACACTTTGATTAGTGCGAGTGCAGGTGATTAGTGCGAGTGCAGGTGTGTAGGCGAGTAGTGTCCAATTCACTGCGAGTGCAGGTGATTAGTGCGAGTATAGGTGCGTAGTGCGCGTAGTGTCCAATTCACTGTTTCTGTCCAAGACGTGTTTAGTGGCAGGTACGCTGCGAGTGAGGGGGAAGGGAGGGCGCGCCAGACGTGGCTACTCGCAGTCCACTCGCAAAAAAAATACAACACGCTTCTATTCACTTTACTACACAGCCAACTAATCACTTGCACTAATCAGTCGCTGTCCACATCTAGTCACTAAGCACCTGCACTAATCACCTGCACTCGCACTAATCAAAGTGTGAACCAGGCTTAATATAGCAGTTAATGTCACTCTCTAGAGTACAAGTAAATCTTGAAAACAAAAAAATAACAGGCCACACTATCTTCAAGTGATAAAGTATAATTACATTTTTAGTTCACTTGCTCTCACTCGCGGGCATCAATAAAATGACAGCGATCTTTTTTTTTACATTTATCAGTATTTCGAAAGCACTCAAAACGTAAGCCAGATATTTTCAACGAGAGAGTGAATCTGGTTTTTTGTTTTGTATAAAATATTTTTATTTTTAAATCGCCTCATAAATGCAAATTGACACACCCCTCGTTTTCCGTATTTACAGTATGTTATATTTAAATTCGTAAATACAAAACGAGAGGGAATATTTTTGTATAATTTATGCATTAATTTTGTTTTTGGTCGCTTCATCCTAGTCTAGTTGGATAAGCAAATATCCTTGATGTAGAGAAAGAGGACTAACAACACTAAGGATTTATTGTTTGATTTTTAATGCAATGTTTAAACATTGCATTAAAAATCAAACAATTTGAATGCTAAAAGTAATTTTTCTCCTCCCATTAACAATTTTAATCGTTTACACCGAACTGGTAATAAGTTACGAAATGTTCGTTTCGTTTTTTGAATTTAGGAAGGTTAAAGTATCGTGACGTATAGACCGGAATCCATGGCCACGCTGACCGACTCAGGTCGTATGTTGTTTTGCGAATATCTGACACTCAAAGCTGCACCTCACAGAGTGAACTCAATCTTGACACCAACAATAACATCTTATAAGTAGTAGTCGATTTACCAACACTAACCGCACTGTCATGACGGGGTGGACTACGGGAGTCTAAGCATCGGTTGAATCAACGCATGATACAAATGACGCAGGACCAAAACTCAATGATAGGTAGACTTACTCAAAACATGTGTGTCTGAATCATGAAATACTTCAAATGCGAAATTAATTTATATCGAGCCTAAAGTTGAGAGGCGAGAGTTGGTGTTCTGTTACAGGCAATAACTATGAAAAGCTTTCCGTAAATAGGTACAGATATACATATATCACGACGGCTAATTGACGAGTTGCAAAAACAAAACAAATTTATATTTTTGCAACTTACATTTATTTTTGCCTTTGGACACGTTGGACCTTTTAAATTATGCATGTAAACGAATACTACATAAATTTGCAATATTTACAATTAGAGCTATAAAAAAGTACAAATGTAATATAACAAACGGAATAGCCTAGTTAAAAAGTATCTTAGATATGTAATGTTAGGTTTAATGCGCACGGAACGGCAGATTTCCGCGTTACTAACACACATGTATGTATGTAATTTAATTTGTAACACGAGAAAACACTACCTTGTAACGAGATCTACCGGATCAACGTAAATAAAATTGTATGAGTTAATAATCGCTGCGTTTATTTAGAAGGTGTAAATATAACTTAGCAGTAGAAGCCGACTCAGCTGACATCAGTATTCTCAAACGATTACTGATTGATATTAATAATTAATATTAATTAAATAAATAAGAATAATTAGAAATTTTTAAATTATATTTATTATTTTCTGGAAACGTCGTTTTTTTTTAAACAATTTGTACGACCTTAGTCGTCGCTCTCTTCACTACCAAATGTTATAGTAGGATTAACCGTTTGAAACACTTCAAACCAGATAAGGAACCGTTTCGTAAAGACCGCAGACACAGAAGCATTTCGAACAAATTCTAACACAATAAGACAAACAATGGTCCTGTGTCTCTAGAGGATTTGGTTCCAGACAATATACGAAGGTTCCAAACTTAATAGGAACTGTAAACTGTCCCGGTGTCTGGGTTTTGTTTTGACAATATTAAACACACAACGCAATTCGGCAGGAGCTTAACGTAAGTGCGGCGCATATGGAGCCTAACCAAATAAAACTACGTTAGCTATCCTTCCTTGTAAAAGCTTGCATCTTAAAGTTAAGGATTATTTGTACTTGTATTTACATACACGTTCAGTATCTTAAAACGTTCAGATTTTGAATCAATCCACAACCATAACAACTACAATAGTTTTATCAAAAAATATTATCCTGACTTTGCACAGTGATATTGAACCGATCTAGGACGCTAAAAGTCGGTTATGTAAACTTAACACACTAGTTGTACGAAGCTTAATTAAAAAAGTTTCAAAACTTACTTGATTTCGCTTAAATTGGGGTAGGTGCATATCCTTAGGGTTTTCGTATTCGACCCGACAGCGTAGAGCCGTCCGTTGGGGTGGAATTCCGCACACCGCACCGCCTGTAGGTCTTCCAGAGCTGTCATCGGTTTGAACGTGGGCCTCGAGTCGTCTACTTCTGGACCCACTGCTCCGCTCGAAGCCGGCAAAGGTCCGCCTTGGTGACCACCGTTTCTCGTCTGTGCCTATAAACATATAAATCTGAAATATGGGCATCTAATGCAATTTATAAATAGATGGTGCCTCCTAGGAATGCTTCGATATGGACAGCTGCGCCATCTTAGTGAATGTGTGAGAAGGCATTCCTGCGATCCCGCCACAAGCGGCGGTTAATGGGTTGGAGTTCCTTATAACCGCACAGTACTGTGACAGTACTGACAGTGCGGTATGCGTACGCAATAAAGAATTCTTCGCATTTAAAAAGCAGATATTCAATACATATCAAAAGTGGTAATATAACTGCTATATTGTGACGTAAATACTTAAATGTGTATCGTTTAAATACTTAAAAATTTACCAACTCATCAAAAGAATTGTGAGGCTCCATTGAATTTTCTGTTTGGAAATTTGCTCCGAGTAAATAAGTACTTGGAGCGGTAAGCTTTATAGTTTTCCTAGTGGATTTATCTTTTAAATCCGGCGAAGCTTAAAATTGGCATCAAACTAAACTAGGCCTTGTCAGAGCTGGAAACTAATTACTGCGTCTGACGAGGGCCATATGCATATTTTAACTTAGAACAAGGAGTAGGATTGCCAGCAAACATTTATACAACCCTCGTGTTTTAAGTCAAACAAGACAACTGAAACGTTTAATTTGAACGAAAGTGTTTTAATGAAGGATCTCCGGAAGGATTTCCTTGGCACACCCCACAAACAAACAGCAAACAGACTGTTTTGTTATCCTCTGCAAACTATACAGACAGATAGAAATTATATTTGACAATTTACAAGTGAACGCTTGCTAAACTAACTTTGTATAATATATTTATCGAACAAGCTCGAGAAATTATTTCATTACTATGAACTGGCACAGTTTTGCGTAATTGCACTTTGTAACCAAAATTTATGCATCGCTTGTCCACTAAATAACTTGAATTAGCCCAGTTTGCCATGTCATACATCATGCATGAGGTATGCCGAACTAGGATGACGGCATCGCGAAAAAACAACAACAAAGTATCCTCATTTCCTTTGCTGTTACCTCAATGCTACAATATATTATATCAGTTTTATTTCTTTTGGATATGACCATTTAGTTAGCTTTCGTATAAAAACAATTAAATATCAAGGACCCTACCTTTGATGCTCAAACTAAGCTCTACCAAAATTGCATTTAAACTAACTAGCTGAATAACCTTTTAAAATAACAAAAACCGACTTCCCGTCTTCAGAATTAGATTTTGAAAGAAATGGGACCAAACTAAGTAAGTACACAACATATCTTTTCAACTAAAAAATCCAACTCTGTTTATAAATGACCGAGTTATGTGGTCTCTTACCACAAAAAAACAAATTACAATCCAATCGAATTGAAAACTTGCTCCTTTTTTGAAGTCAATTAAAAACAAAAACGAATGTTGATCGAAGTTTGTTGAGAAATACTATCTCAATCACAAGTATGCAGCGCAATTAGAGAAACAGTTTGAGCGAAACATCGTAAATGAAACAAGACGGCGTCTCACGTGCCGTTCAGTAGCCGTAGTAATTATTAGCAAGAAGAATAATAAATGCTGGGGCAACACGTGACTGCTGAAACACCCCTTGTAATTTAACAGAAACTTTTGTTTCTTTTGCTCGATAGGTAGGTAAACCGACATAAAATACCAACATTAAACATGTTGAAATGTTAACCTTTACAAAGTTAAAATTACTTTAACTTTGAACACGTTGAAATGTTGGTATTTTATGTCGGTTTACCTACCTATCGAGGAAAAGAAATAAAAGTTTCTGTTAAATTACAAGGGGTGTTTCAGCAGTCACGTGTTGCCCCAGCATTTATTATTCTTCTTGCTAATAATTACTCAAAATTCAAAATTCAAATTCAAAATCATTTATTGTCAGCTGTCACTGACAGGTCACATTGAATATTAAAGGTTTCAACAGCTACCCTATTGGGCATACAATATTCTGAGAGATCAGTCAAGAATTTATTAAAGTTAAAGATACAATTAATGTCAATTTCATTTAGTTTTTTCTTTGGTTGGAATGTCAAAGGTTTTATCATTAAGGAATTTGTCAATATTATAATAACATTTGTCAATTAGTAGTTTCGTTAGATTGTATTTAAATTTTCTAAATGTCATGACTTTAATTATGTCTGGTAAATGATTAAATAATTTGGTGCACGTTACATAAATAGATTTGCTATAGAATTTAGTTTTCGAGCCCTGAGGGGGTAATACATAGTATGCTTTGCGGGTTTTCCGTGGTTTACGTGTAGTTTTTATGTCAAAGGTGTTTATATTTTGTTTTACAAATAGACATGCCTCTAAGATATACATTGATGCTAAAGTAAGTAATTTAAGTTCCTTAAATAATGGTACACAACTTTGTCTTTGTCTGGCTCCAGTTATTGCTCTAATGCATTTCTTTTGCTTTATAAATACTTTCTTAGCGTCTACAGAGTTTCCCCAAAGTAATAATCCATAACGTATATTGGAAGCCACGTTGCCATGATATGCACAAACTGCTGCTTTTTGTGATGCTACTTTAGTTAATCTTCTTAATGCATAAACGAATCTACTAATTTTTTTGCACACGTGGTCTGTATGACTCTTCCAATTACCGTGACAATCCACTATTAGTCCTAGAAACCTTATCTCGTTAACTTGTTCTATAATTGAATTTTGATATTTAATTGTTATATTGTCTGCCTTTGACTGTGGAAAATAAAATTGCATTGCCTTGGTTTTATCTACGTTTACAAGTAAATTATTATTGTCAAACCAATTCATGATACTTTCAAGTGCTTCATTTATAGTGTTTTCATATTCTATTGTATTCAGACCCTTAACTATTAACGTAGAATCATCTGCAAAGAGAACCATCTGATGATCTACTGTGCTTGGTAAGTCATTGATGTACACGAGGAAAAGTAACGGACCCAGGATGCTTCCTTGTGGGACTCCGTATTCTACCTGCCTTAAACTGGATTTAAAGATAATTTCCTCATTCTCATGTATCTGAGTAATTTCGGTGTATTGTTGACGATTTCTTAAGTATGATTCAAAGAGCTTATACGCTACGCCTCTTATGCCATACAGTTCTAACTTTTTAAGCAATTTTTCATGACATACGAAGTCAAACGCTTTTGACATGTCCATGAATATTGACGTTACCGGTATTCTACTATTGAGACATTCGCTTATTGTCTTCATCATTTCATATATTGCCCGAGTTGTGGATCTGTTTTTCCTAAACCCATATTGTACATTACTTAAAATATTGTATTTTTCAAGGAATTTGTAGAGTCTATTATATATAACTTTTTCGTAGATTTTTGATATGATGGGTATTAACGCAATAGGTCTATAGTTTTCACATGATTCTTTACTACCTTTTTTAAAAAGAGGTTTTACTACTGTAATTTTGAGGAGTTCAGGAAATTGTCCTTGTTCTATTGAAAGGTTAATCAGGTAAGAAAGTGGAATGGCTAGTACATTTCTACAGTGTTTTATTATCTTTGTTGATATTTCATCGTGGCCTACACTATTTGTATCTTTAAGGGATGAAATTACTTTATTGATCTCATATGGAGACGTAGGTTCTAAGTAAATTGAATGTGGTATTTGGTCTATTTTGTTACTATTATAACTATTTGTAAGTTTTATATTACTTGAATTATTTTGATTTTTTACTAAATCTATGTACTACGGCTACTGAACGTTAAAGTAATTTACAAAGTTAAGTAATTTAAAAAGTAAATTACAGAGCTAAAGTTATTTTCACGTTGTAAAGGTTAACATTTCAACTATTTCAATGTTCTTTAGAAAACAACAAGTACGTGTTCAATGATTATTTTTTAAATACGATTTTGATTCATCGACCGAGCGAGCGTTAACGAGCGAGCATCTATGCTTCAGCTTCGACAAACATGCTTTTGCATGTCCTCTGTCTGGATTTCTGTTATTTCTCTAATGGCGGAGAATGATTTTTTTGCCAAAAAATTTCAGAGATTCGGCCATTAGAAGAAAATCCAAAAACTGACTCGGCATAAGAACTCTGTGCAATTATCGAAATCGCTCACAAAATTACAAGATACTCGGTTGAGGAATGCGACATGTAGAGAAGAACAGACGCCGGCCACGATTTCTCCAGCTCACAGAACCACTAATAAATAGATATTTAACTCGATACTTGCTAAGAACTCAGTAGGTAGGATACAAATAACAAAATACTTGTTTGATAACGAAATGTAATGCATGAAAACCATTTGGGAGAATAAATAAGTCATAAATAAGTTGAAATAGAAACACGTTGCAATAAATTCCGAAAATAAGGAGAACTAAGCGTTCGAAAAACATGTGTAAAAAAGTAATTTCGTTCGATGTTTTCTAACAGTCGCCGGTCGTAAGTTGTTACACTAGTTTTAATGCATATTTATCTTTTTGTGTTGTTATAACTATAACTTGCGTGAACAATATAGAGTTTATATGTATATATATTTATCTATTATTCAGAGATAAATATTTCGTGTCCTTAGTTTTATTATGACGTCGGCATTGCTAATACCGTGCGACATCGTTCAGACATGAACATCATAAACCGAGCGGAACAGCCCGGGTCGTGCTCGTAAAGTCTAGTTCCAGTCATCTCTCATAGCTCGTTTGCAACAGTTCTCAAATTGAAACAGAATCCATGACCTATTAAACAAATTAAAATGTGAAATGTACAATAAAGTATTGTGACGACCAAAATATTGGACAAGCCAGTTTCACTGAAGGCCACAAATCCAGTGCGTCTTGCTTAAAAAACCAATACCATTTAGACAATAAAGTTAACGTAAACTTGAAAACCAATAAAATTAATCTTTATTGCTTTATTTTTAATAAAATACTTTTAACTAAGCAAGTAAAATTCATAATATTCTTAAACCTAAAATCTCTACTTTGAACAATAGAAGCGATTCCCACTACCGTATAACATTGACATAAATGGTCATAGCTAGAAAACTAATAATGGCGACAACGGCGCATTATGACATCATGACTGTCAATCGTCGGATAAAAAACCATTCTCTTCGAAATGAACGAATCATCGCAAAGTTTCTAGAAAGCACGCGAGAACAGCTGACTGGAAGTCGGTTGGATTACGCAAACCCGCGCTGTTGAACCTTGCTGCCAATGAAAGTGGAGTCCGTGTTTTGGACGAAACTTTTACAATAACTAAAAACATTTTACCTGTTAAATATCGCCTAACATAACATAACATTTCAAAAGCCGTGCTTTGATCAACTCACAGGAATTCAAAGTCATGACTCATAAAATTTATTTAAGAAAAGTACATTAGTTGTTCCAGACGTGAACAATTGAAGGAATGAGGAATTGAAGGATACCTATCTCACATTTTATTTCTTTACCACCTTTAGCTGCCGTTCGTCCTTACCCATTAAAGATAAAATTAAAGATACATTTCTGTTCTTGGAAACGTAAAAAGGTCACGTTACACCGCTAGACGCACCTAGACACAGCTAGTTAGTAGTTAGTCTGTTAACCTATTATAGAATATCATAGAATAGGCCAGAAGTAAATACTCGAACCTGTTTATATTCTAACGCCACATCACGTCTACCTGTTTGCCTGTTTGACCGATAAGAAAGTTGTGTACCTGTTGCATTGCGTACCGGTGAGTTACGGAATAAGTTTAAAATTTAACGTGCGCATTCATTTGCAAATATTATGCTCGTGAATACCGTTGTAGAGATTAACTAATTAGTCGAAATATTAAAAGAAGAGGGCGATATCCATTCGTGTCTACACCGACAGCACTTTAGAGATAAAAATATTTACTCTGCAGTTCGGAATTGCAGAGCCGTGATCATATTTACTGATTTCCCAGATGAGTATAGGGTTTGCAGTTTGCTGGAATTCGACACAAAATAACTTCTCTAATTTCTATGATTTGCTTTTATCTGATAAGGAATAATTTCTCGGTAAAATCACAGATTAAATGATCTTATACCCATTTGTCCAGAACTTCTGAAATAGTCACATAATCCAAGTATTTTATACCTAGATCAGTATGTTCAGTTTGTTTGCACAAAACAAATAACAGACTCTCAGTCCTCGTGTTTTATCACTTTTCGCGTGTGTCTTCAAATTACATTATTTAGTGTTCACGTCATCTACCAGAACAGACAGAAACCTACGTTAAGCTATAATATGTTAAATACAATGTATCTTAATTTTCATATTTAATATTGTTTTTACTTGTATAAATGTTAGACAATGTACTAGCTTTCAAGACGACACTGTAGAATCTAGCTCAGGTGTCAAGCTAAAAGTGATAGAAATACATAAACATAAACAGTTAAACGAACTTAAAAATAACCAAAAACAGTAAACTTGAAATGAACTGAGAAAGAATACTATCATATAAGATCGTACCTATAAATTTTATACAAAATCGATCGCAACTCAGCATATGGCTGGTTGAATACAATCAGCGCTGATTTCCCGTTGATTATTTACTCACTGCTTTTGCAGGGCATTAAGTACTTGATATAGATATAGTGACAATATAGTGTAATATAATACATAATGTAAGGACAGAGTAGCACGAAACGTGATAGGGTCGAGTATCCTGCACCTAGCGTGGGTGAAGTCATCAGCAACGTTATGGTGGAAAGTCTATTCGCCCTAGTTTAGTCGGTGACCATAAGATAAGTAAAACTACTTTAGATTTCTATATTTATATAACCATAATTTGAGCTATAAAACATCAAATTTATGTAAAACCTTCAATATTTATTTATTCGAGCCTACTAAGCATTCAGTTGTTAGTCATTAGCAGAAGAAATCACGGAAAATGAAATCGTAAGTCTTACGTAACTCGAAATGATTTCCGATTTTGGTATCGTGCTATTGATCGGTTCGGTATTTTAGATATTTGCAATTTAGATAGACATGAAATGTTATCGATTCCTCAATATAATCCGGCAATGTATCATAATTATATAGCTAATCACTTGTTTAAATAATGTAAAACAATATATATATATTTTAATATAGTTATGGTTAAATAATAATTATGCATATTTCTACTGCAATACTGGCCCGACATTCTAACTTACCCTAATCAATCGTTCCAAAGTATAGATGTCTAGACTAAACGGATCTTTTTCCGTTCTTTAGTCCTAGGAGAAAAGAATGGAGGATACGAGGGCTGCACTAAAAGTATCGGGAATGGAATATTTCCACTGTTCCTGTCAAATTAAAATCTTTTTAATTGAAAACTCCTTGGTTTTAAAAATCGAATACCATTTATTTATTTAAAAAAAGATTCTCGGTCTTGTCAAGAGGTTTTGTCAAACTTGTTTAGTCGTTGAGAAAATGAAATTGACTCGAGAAAATTCAAGAGCGATGATTTATTATGACTTTCGAAGTGGTTTAACACAAAAACAGTGTGTTGACCGGATGATTTCTGCATTTGGTGATGAAGCCCCATCCAAAACCACAATTTATCGCTGGTATGCTGAATTGCAACGTGGACGTGTCAAGCTCAGTGATGATCCTCGTCAAGGTCGTCCAAAAACTGCAGTCATCTAAGAAAACGTTGATGCTGTGCGTAAGCTGATTGAGGAAGATCGACATGTGACATACCGCGAAATTCAGGCAACTTTAGACATTGGCATGAGTCAAATACAAATAATATTGCATGAACATTTAGATGTAAAAAAGTTGTTTTCCCGATGGATACCGCATTCGCTCTGTGAAGAGCAAAAAGTGGCTTGCGTTACTTGGTACGTCAGAACTCTCGAAAGATTCCACGTAGGATCCTCAAATGCTGTATACAATATCGTATCAGGTGACGAATCCTGGATATACGCGTATGAACCCGAAACAAAAAAACCTGTCACGAGTTTAGGTGTTCGAGAATGAGTTAAAGCCAACAAAAACTGTTCGTTCACGGAGTGTTGCAAAAAAAATGGTGGCCACGTTTGTCTCCAAAACCGGCCATGTTACGACTATTCCTCTTGAGGGACAAAGAACGGTTAATGCAGAATGGTATGCTAGCATTTGTTTGCCACAGGTCGTTTCTGAACTCGGTAAAGAGAACTGCAACCGCCGCATCATCCTCCATCACGACAATGCGAGTTCTCACACCGCGCACAGATCAAAAGAGTTTTTAGAGCAAGAAAACATAGAATTATTAGACCATCCGCCTTACAGCCCCGACCTAAGCCCTAATGATTTCTATACTTTCCCTAAAAAAAGAATAAATTGCGTGGACAGAGATTTTCATCACCTGAAGAAGCTGTAGACGCCTACAAAACGGCCATTTTGGAGACCCCAACTTCCGAATGGAATGGTTGCTTCAATGATTGGTTCCATCGTATGGAAAAATGTGTCAAATTTCGCGGAGAATACTTCGAAAAGCAATAAATACATTTTTAAATAGTAATGTTGTGTCACTTCCTTGATTCCCGAAATTTTCAGTGCCGCCCTCGTAGATGGAACTGGCTCAGATGTTTTAGTATAATGAGTCGTAAAAAGACGTCAGGAGTTTCTGAATACAAATAAGATCACCTCTTGTTTTCTATCAGTACCTACAGTGCAGTACATGAATTGTTTGTAATTTACATACCAAATTCTCGTACTTAAAACTTGTTCGACATTCGAGTGGATTTCATTTAATTTAATACGTCGATGCGTGTGTTTGAAAGCTTATACCATCGTCGTATCGACGTTTTCGTAATGAGTTTTCTTCTTTCACACATTTTATTAGTGACACTTGTTTTAGTGGTAGTATATCGATACCTATAAGTGGTATTAGTAGTAGTAAACTTACCTCATGCTAATGAGGAAGTTAAATAAATACAGTATATCCAAAAAAAATAACATTCGCATAGCAAAACAGTAAGCTAAAATAAACCGACCTATTTACCTGAAAACGTAATTTCGCACTTGGGTACCTACGAATCGTAAGCATAGAATAATGTTTCTCGTCAATATGTCGTGAATAAAATATGATTTATTGACAAAACGGAGCCGCTCAATTCGGATAAAGTCTTCACTTGTGACAAGGGTCAGTAGAGATTAATTCGTGTTCAGAACCCGGCCATGTATTGATATGTGTAGTGCGGGAGATTATAGTAGTACGGGAGAAATTAGTGGGAATACAAACACGTCTCGTATGTATGAAGCACGAGTTTTTAACATCCGGTACATAGACACAGGAAGGTGCGCCGCGGTTCACTGGAGCTGAACGAGCTCTGGGGCAACGCTTGCTCTCCTATGCTATATCATCGACGTAATTTAAAGCGTAAATATGACACCTACGTACTCGTACCACTGTAAAAGAAATCGCTTGAGCACTATAAAGATAATTCGCTTTGCCCTATAATCAGACTGACTAGAAAGTGCGCTTCAAAACAGTCGACTTAACCACTGTATTTAAATAGCCGTACGGCCAGGGATATCATGTAATGGCGTACAAACAAACTGCTTTATCACAGTCATCTCAATGAGTTGGCCGCCTCAATAGAAAGTTAACTCAATTACCTGAAAAGCGGTGATTCGTTTGGGTGGTAATAATTGTGGTGGTTTGTCGACTAGGTTTTCCATGGAGTGGCGTGTGAGATATCCTTGCTTCTGGAAGGTAGAAGTAGCTTTGTAGGAGGTCCTGTTGAACTTGGTGGCGGGTGCGACGATACGGTTCCCATTCTCGTCGTCGTCCTCCCACTCGGTGACGACCTCCGTGCGCACGTCCTCGAGCGAGCGCGACCGGCTGCAGGGACAAGTGCTCGCGGGGGACGGGTTGGAGGCACGCGCCTGCCGCTGCCGCTCACGCGCCGCGTACACCTCCATGTGCCCGCTCGGCGTCGGCGCTCCTGCCGACCGATAGCTCGGCGATAAAAAATAGTAGTCCCGGGACTTATTGCTGTACGCGCTCATCCCGGAGAAATCCGAATACGTGGAGCCCTTCGATGAGGCAGTCTTGAAATTCCTCAAGTCCATTGGATCCGGGGGGCGGAAATAAAAATTGGACTGTGTCTGTCGGGAGAGCGGCGGCCACGGTCTGTACGGCACGTCGATGTAGTGCGCTGGTTTGGACTTCATGTCCGATCGCGATAGAGCATCCGAGCGCGGCGGTGGCGGCTCCGTGCGGATGTAGACGAGGGAACTGCGCAACTGTTGGCGCGCGCGCCGAGCTGCGTTTGCCCACCACCATTAGCGTTGCATACGTTAGAAAGAGATGAGAACAGAGAGAAAGGCGCGCTTGCGTTCCGCTCGATCCGTTGGATGCGAGCACAAGTAAGTGAAAGGGGTGGCACATGCGCGGTCAATGCGTTCAACAAGCCCGGGTAATGCTCGTTAGCGCACGACCACTAGATATCTCTTCGCGTAAGACTCGTATACTATCCTCGTAAAGGGATTATATTAGATGCATCGCTGTGATCGCACGCGACTTTGAGTTTAGCCACGTGACTCCCAAAAATTACCAGAGTGCACTGTGAGTTGCTCAAAGTAAATCGAATAACTTTACTACAGCGTAAACGAGTTTACGTCACACGGATCGACAATCGAAAACGAGCGAGTGTGAGTGCCAATCGAGCTTGTCACTCGATTCGCGTAAATTCAACGGGACAGGGATGTGATATTTGTGCTCCAGAAGAGAGCAATTAGAGCTATTTACAAGCTTAGATCCAGAGAATCTCTGAGAGAATTATTTAAAACTATTCATATTTTGACAATGCCATGCCAATATATACTTGCTTGCATTTTATATGCTAAAAAACACCTAAGTAACTATGTAGAACGCAGTGTTAGTAATACACGTAAAAAAGAAAAATACTTATTACCCAAGACTACTTAAGAAAATAGCAAACTCCTTTAAATCCAATGCTATTAAATTTTTTAATATTTTACCCGAGTCATTAACTAACCTTAAAGAAAAACAATTTAAAAATACACTTAAAAAACTTCTTGCGGAGAAAGCATATTACACCGTACATGATTTTGTAAAAGATAGGAATGCATGGCGGGATATTGACATGGCTGCGATAAGTAATAAAATCATATTATGACATAATATTATATGAAATTATTTAAATTCATTGTGATAATTTTATTTTATTGTATTTTTATTTTTTAAA
Source organism: Peribatodes rhomboidaria (assembly GCA_911728515.1). Taxonomy (NCBI): domain Eukaryota; kingdom Metazoa; phylum Arthropoda; class Insecta; order Lepidoptera; family Geometridae; genus Peribatodes; species Peribatodes rhomboidaria. Next base: position 2,496,698 of record OU452166.1, read on the forward strand.
TGTATTAATTGACCAGCTATCGTGCATTGTAACATTTATAAATTTTTGGTAGTTTTATAAGACATGTTTTTGGCAACTTGTGTTGATAATCTAGTAAGATTTTTTTTTTGACATTCATAAGTGTATATTACCAATTAATGTAATTATACCCATTTGAAACAATAAACTGAAACTGAAACTGAAACTGAAAAAGTAAATATTTCATGTCAATGTTGGCAGTAAACAAAAAACTCGCACTCACGATTGCGGTTTCTCATTACTCCCACTAGGTGGCGCTTTTTAATTTTCATACAAATTGGAGTTACTTTTACGCGATCGAAAAGTAAGAAAAACTCACACTACGCACTCAGGTGTCAGTTATAATGATTTGGATATTATTTTACATATGAGAAACTAAAAGACAATGATCATTTCTACGATCAAATTTCTTGTTTCAAACTAAAAAAAGTCACAAGATTTATATCTGAGATTTTTCCTATACTTAGAGCAAAATATTACTAGTGTGTTTTATCTCATCTTATGACACATTGAGCATGTATCTCTATACCTAAGTATAGGCTCTGTTACAACGCAAGGACTCGTTCGTATGCGACAATGCACTTCGACTTTCTATTACGACTCTTGCCAAGTTTCTAAAGTTTATATGCACTCGAACGTAGCAAATAGATATGAAATAATCATAAGCTTTATCGTAAGTGTCTGTAAAAACGGAGAAAACAGTCATAAATGTGAACATTCTATTTAGAACTTTACGTAACTCAAAAGAATATCGATCACGAAATCACATTTGGAGCACACGAGTGTCCAATTACAACACCGTTTCTTACGTTGGTTGGCTCTAAACGCAATTTTTAGAAAATATCGCTCAATTCGTCACGCTCATGCCACTTTCGCTTCTTTCTTACGCCTCACTAGCAATAAAAAAATATGGGATAACATAACAGAAAGCAGCACCTCAGCACTGTTTGGTTTGTCTCGAGGCGTCGGTATCTATAAAGACAGCTTACGAAGGTACACAAACACACAACAAAGCAATATAAATCATACGAATATTGCTCACGTAGCCACCCACACAAGTCTAGAAATAAAGTAGGAAAATTCAAACATTTAATTAGTCACCTTATAAGTTAAGAAGGAACTCAAGGCTGGTCCATATACAGATCACAATAATAAACAAGTTTGTGCCAGAAGAAACTCATCATAATCTTAATACCAGCCTACGCATGGAAAACGAATAATTAATATCGTTGATGTTTATGTACATCATAAACAAAAGAACTTCTGATTCATTACACAATGTGGTTTAATCGGGGAACTTGTTTTGCGTGAATAGATGATCACAATAGCTTACGTGGATGGTACATAAATATATACGAGTATAAGTACCTACTTCATTCATTCTCTGCTTGTGTCTTGGTTACATAAACCCATTTGTCATGTTATTAATTGTAATGTCAAAGCCTTCGATAAAAAACAATTCGAATTCAAACGATTCGATTCAGCTTTGCAAACCCAGCGAACAAAAGAAAGGTTAAACTATAACAACTTTTTAGTGATTTGTGCATGCAGAATGCAATTGCTGCAAGCTAGATTGGACATTGTCATGTTGTAACTTAGTTTAACTTAGTTTGTCGGAACTTCAAAATGTATTTGAACTGGTATACCTATGAATTTAGTCACTTTAATATTTTTCTAAGTTTTGAATTTTAAACATTTTCTGAAGTCGTTAGAATACAAAATTGAAATGGTCAAACTGTCAACGCCGCTACACATAAGTTCACTCAACACAAAAACCAACTAAAATAAAGTAAGTTCGTATAGGTCAAGTTGCTAACCCTGGTACCAGACTATTAAGGCCGAATAACTGACATTTCACATCAATTACTTTTGCATTATAATTTTTGTTGAAAAAGTTGCGTTTGCCGATACTACGCGTACAAGTACAACTTTACGAAGTGTTACATAAACGCCAGGCATGACTTTATGGTGAGTCAGAGTTTACGCCAAAAATTCTCGGCAACATATGGAAGTAAACATTGACACAATTTACCGATACGCAGCTTGTACTGAATCATCGGCTTTACTTTGTCTTTGGCTCGCAATCAATTGAAAATAATTGACTGATTAACCGCTCGTCCTGTCTCGCCTGCAGTTTATTTTACGAGTATATATGGTTACTTATCAATTGGGATTCATCAACACAATAAGGTTCCTCGAGTTCATATCAATCTGTTTCAATCATTTTGTTCTCAGTATCATTTCAGATTGATATCAGTGTCAGAGAGCAACCTAAAAGATATACGCTACCTAGGCCCCGATGGAAATCATCATATTTACTGGTTTTCGCGTTGTGTGAAAATTATATGGGTAATACAAATCACCAGATGGTGGAAATTTTTTGAGAATGGTAACTGCTTGACTTAGTTTTATACAGATATCAAAGAACAGAACGCATCTGCAGTAGTTGATACAAATGTCATAGAATTCGATTCATAATATTAAACATCTGCTTATTAATGGCGGCGATCATTGCAACATTTTAGGTCACCTATGAAGTGTAGTCTTTAGATGTTTTTGGTCCGTAACTCAAAGGATCCAGTATGATAAAGATTTTTGCTAAGAATTGCATAATTTCCGTTGCATATTTTAGGAGGACTCATATTTTACTCTCAGGAGCGTACAACTAAACTAGCTATGGGTTTAGGTGTCGTACCCAGATGTCTGGAAAACTCTTAAGGAATAGAAAAGATGCATAATATATTTTTACACTTGTCAGATGCATGACATCACAGTCTAGAAGAAATAGCGATGGATACGCCGGGAATAAGAAGCTACCGTGAACTATGCAAATGACACAAACAGTCACTTTATCTTGTTTAGCACACTGCAAATATTGCAGCTCTCCGCGAAATAGAATGTAAATATTATCATGATTTGCCGAGACTGGTAGCGGTCGGCGGCGTCGCGGCCTTTTATGGGCGTGTAGGTCACACCGGACCCGCCGCGGTTCGCCCTAGTACCGGACCATGTACAGAAAACCAAACACTAATTTAACATTTAAATATCCACCAATTTCTATATTGATTCAAAAATGACGTGTGCTCCGACGACTACGCTTCTGTCGAGCTGGCTGTCGTATTTTTGGTCTCCACCATTTAGGTCAATACTTTTTTTACTACCTATAGAAGCTCAAGCTAGTTAGACGTGCCATCTACAACGTAATGTCATTTTTATTGTCGTTTTAATAGGCCATAAAGTATCGTAGGTATTGTTGTCGCAGGCGGAGTTTGGATTATCAGATAC